>CM030366.1:184561414-185815911 GCA_017893485.1 Hemerocallis citrina | reverse complement strand
TTGCTTTTGACGAGCATGTCGTCAACATAAACCTCCATATTATGCCCAATTTGATCCTTGAAGACTCGGTTAACGAGCCTGTGATAGGTAGCACCGGCGTTCTTCAGCCCGAAGGGCATAACCCGGTAGCAATAAAGCCCTTGGTCCATAACGAAGGACGTCTTGGCTATATCGGGAGGGAACATTCAGATCTGGTTATATCCCGTGAAGGCGTCCATGAAAGAAAGGTGTTCGTGGCCCGATGTGGCGTCGATAAGGGCATCGATGCTGGGGAGAGGGAACGGATCTTTGGGGCACGCCTCGTTGATGTCTGTAAAGTCTATACAGATCCTCCAGCTCATGCTTGCCTTTCTGACCATCACGACGTTCGCCAGCCACTCGGGGTAGCTGACCTCTTGTATGAAACGGGGGACAAGAGTTTGTCCACTTCCGCATTCACCGCCTGTTGTCGCTCCAGGGTGAACTTACGTCGCTTCTGGACGACCGACTTTGAACCGGGGATCATGCTGAGTTTGTGTATGATGAGATCCTCGGAGATACCGGGCATGTCGGAGGGCTTCCAGGTGAAGAGGTCAACATTGCGGCGAATGCAGTCGATCAGGGCAGATTTGAGGTTGGGAGCGAGGGAGCAGCTCACTTGGAAACACCTTGACGTGTCCCCTATTTCGAATGAGACATCTTCTAACTCGTCTGCCGGCTCCGGTTTTGACTGGGTTCTCTCGGGCTGTAGCTCGACGGCATCGAGGGGAAATACACTGCCCCCGATCGCCGTCATATAGCACGATCGTGCCGCTTCTTGGTTCCCTCGGACAATTCCGACACCGGTGTTGGTAGGGAACTTCATCTTCTGGTGGTAGGCTGAGGGAACCGCCTAGAGGGAGCAGAGCCCGGGACGGCCGAGTATGGTGTTGTAGGCTGCCTTGACGTTCACAACCATGAAGTCCATTGACTCAGTCCTTCGGTGGGGGGTCGTGCCAGCTGTGGCGTCTAAGGTGACGATCCCCTCTATTGGCACCGGGACGCTGGAGAATCCGTGCAGTGTGTATCCGGCTAGCTTTAGCTTATCTCGGGAGAGCTTCAAGTTCTCGAAGGCCTCTAGGAAGAGGATGTTTACCGAGCTTCCATTGTCAACGAGGATGCGGCGGACCTCGAAGTTTGCCATGTTGAGGCGGATGACGAGCACGTCACAATGCGGGAGCCGAACTCCCTCTAGGTCTTCTCCCGAAAAGGATACAGGGAGTTGCTGCACCTGGGGGGAGAGGGGGCCCTGGACGGTATTGACATCACGGACGAACGCCTTGCGAAAAGTGTTGGACTCCCCTCCCATGGGCCCACCGTGGATGCAATGCAAAATGGCTTGACCCTCGGGTTCTTCGGGCTCCTGATCCCGCTCGGGTTGCTGTCTGGGTGCTCGAGGAGGAGGGGAAGCCCTCATGTTCCTCGTATCCCTCTGGTCCCGAGCACCTTCCCGTTTGAACTCCCGGAGGTACCCTCGTTGGATGAGGGTCTCGATCTCGTCCTTCAGGGTACGACAATGGTTCGTGTCGTGCCCATTGTCCTGGTGGAAGCGGCAGTAGAACCGCTGATCCCTCTTCTTGCTATTGTTGTTGGTCGGCCAAGGGGGAAATTGCACGAGGTCCCATCGATTGCTAGGAGGATAGTTGATACATTTTGCGTCAGCGGAGTGTATCTCTCGAAGCGAGGGACTGGGGGGACCCTTTTCGGGGTGCCCCCATCCCTTGGGACTTTCTTTGCTGGTTCGGCCTCGTCGGCCTTGCGTTTTCCCTTCCCGGGAATTTCTTTTGAGTCCTCTGGATTCAGGGCCTCCTCAGCCCGGATGTATTTTTCGACACGATTCAGGAGGTTTGGGAAATCTATCGGGGGCTTCTTCGCCAGGGAGGCTTTCAGCTGGCCATGCCGGACGTTGTGTCGGAATGCTGTTGAGGCGATCCCTGGGTTGAGGGAGGAGACCGACCTTGCCTCAGTGGTGAACCTTCGGACAAACAACCGGAGTGACTCCCCTTCCTTCTGCCGCAGGCCCAATAGGGACACACTTGTCCTTTCTGCCTTCCGGCTGGTAACGAAGTGTGCGAGGAAATTGCCCTCCAGTTGGTCAAAAGAATAGATGGAGCCGGGTGTGAGTTTCGAGAACCATTCCCGAGCCGGACCCCGGAGGGTGGCGGAGAAGGCACGGCACAGGAGGGGATCCGATGCGCTATGAATCATCATGAGGGTCTTGAAGCCCTCTGTGTGATCAACAGGATCACCCTCACCGTCATAAGTCTCGAATTGAGGTGAACGGAAGTTCCGGGGTATTTCCGCTTGCAAGATGACGGTGGAGAAAGGGGGTCGGATGGGAATGTATCCCTGGGTCGACCTCGGACCGCCGTCGCCAAAGTGGTCGAGGCAGTCTTCCATTTCTTGGAGGTGCTTCAGGATGTCATCTTCATACTCCGGCTGGCTGTCGGGACGCGAGACACGCTGGCCTCGGCTTCCGAACGCGTATGAGATTGACGGACGGTTCCTTCGACGGGGGTCCCCCGGATAGCCTCCATGATTTCTTTCTGGAAGTCTTGGAACTCCTGGTGGGTGACCGGAGCTCGCTCAGCTCGGTTTTGCTGAGCCTGTGGTCGCCGGCCTACGCGGCTGAGTGTCGGCCCACGCCCTAGGGACGGAGGTGTGAGATGGTTTGGGGCCGAGTTGGAAGCGGCCCCTCCCCTAGACCGGCTCGCCTGCCGATTCTGGATTACACCTCGTAGGTCGGGCTGGACCGGACGGGAGGCACCTGGTTGGTGTCTGTGACTGACCCCCAGATTGTTGGATCCATGAGCGTCGGTGGCAATGCCCTGAAGAGGCGCATCCTGGCGACGCGCAGAGGTAACAACTTTCCTGGCCTTGGGCGCCATATGAGCTTGGGATGATGGGGTAACGTTGATGGCTGAGCTCTGGCTAGGGTCTGCACTAGAAAGTTCCCACAGACGGTGCCATCCTGATGAGATTTGTTTTTGGGAGGAGTGTGGATGCACCAGGCATGAGTTCTACTCGATTTGTATTGGTGGAGGAACCTTTAGTGCGGACGGTGGTCCCGACCCTCAGCTGGAGGAACGGCTCGGGGTAGGCTGGAGTGAGGTGGAGACTGGACACTCGGCTCGGATCTGGAGGCTCAACTCGGATGTTTGGAGGCTCGGATCTGGAGTCCCGTGTACCTGCACATGGTCTAGGAACACCGGGGTTGTTCCCGGTGGTAGACCCTCCGACGATCTAGTGAGATACTGAAAGAGAGTAACAGTAACAAGGGTTTGAGAAGGAAAAGATTGATTACCTGTGGAAGAGGCAGAGGGTCCGGTATTTATAGGTGAAGCCAAGCGGGTCTGGACCCGTTTGGGGCCGGGTCTGGACCCGGTTGCCCATGGGCCTGACGTGGAAGAAGCCCAAGCGGTTTAG
The DNA here is from genome assembly GCA_017893485.1 of Hemerocallis citrina. Taxonomy (NCBI): domain Eukaryota; kingdom Viridiplantae; phylum Streptophyta; class Magnoliopsida; order Asparagales; family Asphodelaceae; genus Hemerocallis; species Hemerocallis citrina. The sequence goes on along the minus strand of CM030366.1, from coordinate 185,812,467 downwards.
GGCTGACGTGGCAGAGACCTGGGTGGTTTTCAGGCTGACGTGGCAGGGGCCCAGGCAGTTTTTGCGCTGACATGGCGGACCAGGATGATCCAGCGGTGCACGCTTTACGAGGGGATCCTGTGGCTCAGGAGGGGCCGCATCATCTGACCCATATCAACATGCACAATCCCATGTAAAAATATCTGACCCATATCAACATGCACAATCCCATGTAAAAAATATCTCATATTCGCAGATAGACAAGAAATTCTGAAATCTTAAGAATCTCACAAAATATTGGCCTACTAACCTGCTAGTTTTATGAACATTACGAATTTATGGAAAACTTCTTCATTTAGTACCAACCTACAGGATAGAACTAGCATGAGGGAGTTGCAAAGAATCTTGGAAAAACAGACGGAAAAATATTTCTTTGCAAAGTGACAATGCAAAGACCTTTTTTTTTATGAAATGTTTGTGTTGCGCATGATAACCGTCTTGGTCTTTGTAAATTTGATCCCAGTACTGTTAAATGTGTATCTATTTAGTGTGGTTTCCATAAAAATGACTAGTATTTTTCACGCGCAATGCACATTTTGAAAAGAATTGAAGGATTTTTACGTGTGATTTGTGTTCAAAAATAGTTTTGGAGTTGGACGTGCGTTGCATGTAATTGAAAAAAAATATTTTGAAGAAAAAATTACAATTTGTACGTACAGTGCACGTGTTTATAAGTAGAATTTGAGTTGTACATGCAACACGTGTATGTTTAGTGTTAAAAAATATTATAAATTATTTTGCACGTGTGTTGCACGTATTAAATAGGTGGGTTTTTATTTATTTGTTCGTTTTTGTTGTAATTAATGGGAGAGTTGAAGTTGCACGTGCAACGCACGGGTTTGTATGTTGACAAATGACAACTCCAACTCTCCCATTATAATTTACTAGTATTATACACGGGTTTGTATGTTGTAATTTACTAGTATTATACACGTGCTGTGCACGTGGGGAACGTGGGGAAATTTTAGGGGGGGGGGAATGAAAAGGGGAAAAAAATTCTACCAGCACGTGCACAGGTTGAAATATGGACAAATTATACTAAGGCATTCTTCCATTATAGTAGTAGAGATTAAATTAAAGATTAAAGATTACCGTTGTTATTATCCTAAATTACAAAAATAATTTATTTTTGTGAACGCTACTTTTACGGAATCAAATTTGTATATTTCAAGGCTAGCGGCCCCTTCAACTCGGCAGCTACGTCAACTATCGGCAATGGCTGGTCTACCAGATTCTGGTGGGATAGGTGGTGTGGAGCCCATACCCTGAGGGTGACGTTCCCAGAGCTGTATGAGAGGTCGAGTCGACCGAACATGTCCGTTGCCGAAGGTTGGAAAAAGGGAGGTGGAGTCCGGCGTTTCGTGGAACGCTAACCCCAAATTTACACCAGCAATTGGTTGACATGCAAGCACACATCACACGGGCAGACACAAGATTAACACAAGGCCCAGATCAGAAGTGTTGGGGACTCGAGAGCAAGGGAGATTTCTCGGTGAGATCTCTATATCATCGAATCCACTTTCGAGGATGCAGACCCAGCTGGGCACATGTGCTATGGAAGGCGAAAACTCCCCTTAAAATCAGAGTGCTCTTATGGCTAGTGCTCAATAATGCTATCCTCACTAGGCAAAATCTTGCCAAAAGACAACCCCAGGTGGCGACCAACTGTGGTTTCTGCGACGTACATGTGGAAGATCTAAATCACCTCTTCATTCACTGCCCAAGAAGTAAGGCAACTATGGTGGAGGTACTCCGAGCCTTAGGAACAAGCGACTACCCTGGCGTATATGAGGATTTGTGGATTGGCCCCAAATTTGCTTCGAGTCGCCATGATATGAAGGAGGCGTGGTACATTGCAATAGCGGCAACTACATGGGTGTTATGGCTAGACAGAAATAATTTTTATTTTCGTGCTTCTTGTAATAGTATTTCTGGTAACCTGACTCACATCATGCATCTTATCTCTTTTTGGGCTACAGCTGCGGCCACAGGGGCAAGAGGAAGGATAGCCAGCGTATTCCAGGTAGAGGAGTTTGACGACGAGGAGGTCGAGATCGGGCCAACGCTGGACTAAGGGACTGGCTTCACCAGTCGTACAGTGCTGCTGCCAGCTGGTGCTCTGTTTCAACCTACTGTACTCTCGGGTGGCTTAATATCTGAGTAGTTGGACCCACCCCCCAGGGTTTGTTGGGGGGTATGTTTGTTTGCTTTCACTTTTTTCTTGCATTGTAATTTTGACTTGTTTCTTGTATTGTGGTTTTCTCCCGGTACGCCGGGGTTGTTTTATTAACTCCTTATTAATGAAACAGGGTGGCCTTATTCCACCTTTTAACTCAATTTTTTTTTGTTTGTATATTTCTATTGTATGTTTTGTACCTGTGTATTGTGTATTCTCCTTCTGAAATCACCACCTGTTTTGCTAAACATGTCATATCTTTTGTCCTATTTCGATGATGGTGGTTCCGATACAAAACTAACTGACACAAACTCATATAATATTAATGATAATTGTTGCTGCTAAATCTGGTGTGGGGGCAAACAGATAGTATTTGTGGATTCTTAGGAAAACTGAATAACGAACCTTGACTTCTTCCACCGGAGTTTGATCGTTGACTTCCGCCGTTCACCTGCAAAAAGTGTGATACATCGGGGTTGATCCCGGCAACGCACCCTCCGACGCTCAAGTCAGTAATCAGGAATGATTATGAGAGAGCGTAAATTGGCAAAAGATTGATTATCTCTTAATGGTGGTAGATGGGGGGGTATTTATAGTCGCCTTTGGGATCAGATTAGGAATGTAATCCCTATGACCAGATAAGGAATGTAATCCCTAATTCCCAGTGAAAGGATAGATGTGAATCAGGGCCGTTGATTAGGATTAATCAAAAACCATAATTCTATCCTGCTGGATCGGGTTTGCTGCGGGTTGGAACCCACACCCAGTCGAGATGGATCCGTTCGTGGGTTATTGGGTCTTTGGGGAGAAGACCCAGTACCCACTTCAGACCCGTTTGTCAAGTGAAATTACTATTTTACCCCTAGGCTTTAAGATTCGCGCCTGATTTGGACGGTTCCGATTTAACCCCATTTTTAGCCATATCACGAGCCCCCCACTCCGGAAGACTGAGTTTGATCAGCCTTTGAGGAGTAGTTTTACTGTTTTAATGGCTTGCGGAGTTGTATCGGAGTCCAAATGAGGGGTGTCGAATTTTTATACGGAGTATTGCAGTAATTTCTTAGTTAGTAGCGTGCTCTAGGTTGTTCTTGAGCTCTTCTGGACACTTGGGGATTTTTCTTACTTTTTATCTATTTTTTTCGGATCACTTATTTAATCTTGCGAAGTGTCGATTCGTTGTTCGGGGGTCTTAATCGACTGCTCTAAGTAATAATCACTTACCCAGGGGTCCAAAAATGTTTCCCTTAATTTATAATTATTTTTTAGAATTTTAAATTAATTTTCCCAAATTTTTAATCATTTTTTCGCAATTCTTAAATAAATAAAACGATTTTAATAAATAAAAATTAATTTTAACTACCGAATTATGACGTGGCGCGATCTGGACCCTTCATCATCGTCGAGCGTGATTTTCTGGAGGATCGGACGATCTGGGTAGCTCGGCAAGTACTTTCTTCGTAGGTGAGGGTCGGCGCCTCGGCACTTCGGCTCGGCACGTAGAGATCTGCCGAACTACGTGGCGCGATCCTATGCGTCCACTATGGTGCAAATCCCAAAAAAATGCTATCATGTCGTTTTGTGGGCGCGGCATGATCTGAGCCGTCCATCAAGTTTTGACGCGAATTTTGGGACGATCCGATGGTGACACTGATTCGGCTGAATTTTTCTCCATATGTGGAGGTTCGTACCTCGTCACCTCGGCTCGGTAGGATAGTGGCTCGGTGAGGCCTTCTGGTGGCTTGGCAACTCGCCCTCTGCCCCAGTAGCTCGGTTGCTCAACCAAGCTGTTCGGTAGCTCGGCTATGCACTCCGGTGGCTAAGAGCTCGGGAGGAACATGTGGCTTAATCTGGAGCGTTCATCATAGCGCGCAACACGAAGTTGGAGGTTCAGATCACGAGAAAACGTTATCTTGTCATTTTGTGGGCCTGGCGTGATCTGAGCCGTCCATCAAATTTTGACGCGAATTTTGGGACGATCCGACGGTGACATTGGTTCGGCTGAATTTTTCTCCAAATGTGGATATCGGTACCTCGTCACCTCGACTCGGTAGGATAGTGGCTCGGTGAGGCGCTCTGGTGGCTCGGCAGCTCGCCCTCTGCCCCAGTAGCTCGGTTGCTCAGCCAAGTTGTTCGGTAGCTCAGCTATGCACTTCGGTGGCTGGCAACTCGGGAGGAACACGTGGCTTAATCTGGAGCATTCATCACAGCGCGCATCACGAAGTTGGAGGTTCAGATCACGAGAAAACATTATCTTGTCATTTTGTGGGCGTGGCGTGATCTGAGCCATCCATCAAGTTTTGACGCGAATTTTGGGGCGATCCGACGGTGATATTGGTTCGGCTGAATTTTTCTCCATATGTGGAGGTCGGTACCTCGTCACCTCGGCTTGGTAGGATAGTGGCTCGGTGAGGCGCTCTGGTGGCTCGGCAGCTCGCCCTCTGCCCCAGTAGCTCGGTTGCTCAGCCAAGCTGTTCGGTAGCTCGGCTATGCACTCCGGTGGCTGGGAGCTCGGGAGGAACATGTGGCTTAATATGGAGTGTTCATCATAGCGCACATCATGAGGATGGGGTTCAGATCACAAGAAAACATTATCTTGTCATTTTGTGGGCGTGGCCTGATCTGAGCCGTCCATCATGTTTTGACGCGAATTTTGGGACGATCCGATTGTGACATTGGTTCGGCTGAATTTTTTCCATATGTGGAGGTCGGTACCTCGTCACCTCGGCTCGGTAGGATAGTGGCTCGGTGAGGCGCTCTAGTGGCTCGGCAGCTCGCCCTCTGCCCCAGTAGCTCGGTTGCTCAGCCAAGCTGTTCGGTAGCTCGGCTATGCACTCCGGTGGTTGGGAGCTCGGGAGGAACACGTGGCTTAATCTGGAGCATTCATCATAGCGCGCATCACGTGGATGGGGTTCAGATCACGAGAAAACGTTATCTTGTTGTTTTGTGGGCATGGCCTGATCTGAGCCGTCCATCATGTTTTGACGCGAGTTCTGAGGCGATCCGACGATGAAGCTGGCTCGACGGTATTTTTCTCCATATATGGAGGTCGGTACCTTGTCACCTCGGCTTGGTGCCTCGTGGTTCGGCAGACTACGAGTCGTCGAGGGGTGATGTTTAAGCAAAACGACGAGCCTTTCCCCTGAAACGTCGCAGCTTTGCGTTTTGTCGTTTTACCTTCCCTTAGTGGGCCCTCGATGTTTCGAAAGCCCAACAGTCACTTTTTGGCTATAAGTTCTTACCCCCCCACCCCCTGGCTGATTTCTTACTTTTACTCCCAAGTTTTTACTTTCGCTCTAAGTTTGCTCTGCTAACGGCGATTTTGTTCCAAGGTGGTTGCGCTAGCTGTCGCGAGGGCCAGGCGATTTCCGGCAGACTATTTCCGACCATGAACGTCACTTCAAGGTTACGTCACTTCAAGGTCAGTCCTCTTTGCCTTAGATTATTTATTCGAGATGTCAAGAGTGAGCTCGGGGAGTGAGGCATCGTCCTCAGGAGATAGGAGTGCCGAGGAGGCGAGGGAAGTAGTGAGCTGTAGGAAGGGGAAGGGGGTAGTAGGGTCGTCTACAGCCGAGAAGAAGAAGAAGGGAGTAGTGACCCGGTCTTCGATAGTCGAGGAGATCGTGGAGCCTGAGAGGCGAGCCCCCGAGTCGGGTCGGTACCCTGGCGTGCCGTCCGGTCACGCCGGGATTAGGCAGTACATCGGCGATCTGCTGGAGAAGGCGATCGTTGGTCGCTCGGTGACTTACGAGGAGAACGCCCCGAGGGAGGTCACCGAGGTGGATGATCTTGCTTCGGTATTATCCGAGCGGGATCTTCTCCGGATCAGAAAGGGGTTTGCCATCCCTCCGGAGTATAGGCTGATCCTCCCCGGCCCAGGGATGCGAGTGAACACCGATCTGTCACCGGACACGTGCGTCTTCGACTTCGACTGCTTAAATGCTGGTCTGCGCTTCCCTCTCCACCCTTTCGTCATGAAGGTCCTTCATTGGTACTGTCTTGCTCCGGTGCAGTTCATGCCGAATACTTGGCACCACGTGCTCGCCTTCTTGCTTCAGTGTCGTATTGCCGAGGTCGAGCCGGACATCGTCATCCTTCGGAGTTTGTATCGAATCAACCAGATGACGAAGCTCGAGCCTCACTATTACTTGTCACCTTGGCGAGGTGTTAAGTTAATTGAAAATCTGGATTCGATAAAGAACTGGAAGGAGAAGTTCTTTCTGTTAAAGGGGCCCTCGCCGTTGGGCATCCCGACTCGGTGGAAGGCAGAGGTGCCGAAGTTCGCGAGGGTCGACCCGGTGTTGACGGCTGCCGAGGAGGAGGTGGCGGCCAAACTAATTGCTCTCCCGATGTTGAGCTGGAGAGAGATGACCGAGGAGATGCTACACGGGTCGGACCTTAGTCCGATCGACCCGAGTACGCTCCTGACATCTCACTGTAAATTATTTTCTTCAAATGCCTTGTACATTCTTTTAACTTTTTCTTTTGTCGCTCTGAACAGAGGTGCCAAAGATGGATTTCATGGGCATGATGACCGAGCAAAGCAAGGTCGCCGACGGCAGGAAAAGGAAGAAGCCGAGCACTGGTCTCACGTCCGGCCGACCCACCAAGGCCCCCTCGGTAGCGGCCGAGCCAACTCAGGCACCGTCTCCGTCGGTGGTCGTCCTCCCCGAACCTTCTGCCCCTGCCCCATTTGCCCCGGAAAGTGAGGCCTTCTCTATTTCGGCGGCTTTGGCACTGCAGGCTCCGCCCTTGACGCCACAGGCCGAGCAGATCTTGACCGAGGCCCACAAGAAGCTGTTCATCCCCGACTGGCGGGTGAAGAACCACAACGGCTTTTTGGGCAACTCACAGATGTGCATGCAGGCCGTCAAGCATCTTGCGACCCCAAAGGACCCAGCCGCCCTGAAGGCGGGGACGACCGGCGACGATACCTACGAAATCGCTCAGTCGCTTATGTCGGTAAGTCTTGATTCCTCCTGAAAATTTCTTAAGTCCACAGCTCGGCTTTCGTTGCGATATAACTCAGCTTTTTGCAGGCCACCTATCACTTCGGCTACCTCGTCCAAGAATTCACCGAGCAGGAGAGGGAGTTGAAGGCCCTCTATGACAAGGACCGGGCGGAAAGGGCGAGGGCTGTGAATCAGCTCGACGCAGAACAGCACCGCTCGGAGGCCTTGGAGGCTCGAGTCGCCGACCTTGAGGCGGCCTTGGAGCGAGCGAAAGAGGAGCTCGCTGCGGAGGTCGCCAAGGCTAACGAGGAGAGGGCCGCAGCGGTGAAGGCCTTGGAGGTGGCGAAGGCAGGACAGGCCGAGGCGGTGGAGAAGGCGAGGAAAGAGATCGAAGCCGAGGCGAAGAGCCACATGGCCAAGAATATGGAGCTTTCCTACGCGAGAGCGCTCAACCATGTGGAGGCTCGGGTCCCTGGTTTCGAGAGGGTGGGGTACCGGCTGTGGCCTAGCAGCGAGGTAGAAGGCAACGAGGAGGAGGGCGAAGAGGAGGAAGGAGAAGAGGAGGGCGAGCTGCAGGGTGGCAAGGGGCCATCTGTCGTGGCGCCTGTGTCTGAGCTGCCACCCCAGGTGGACCTTTGATCCCCTTGCCTTCGTAATAAATTTTTTTTTTCTTTTTTCATTGTAATGCCTTATAGTGGACTGGCCACCGCTTTTTTTCCATGAATAAAATTTTGCCCGAACTCGAGTTTTGACCAAGTGTGGGATGTTTTTTTTTGTTTTTTTTTTGTTTTTTGGAATTTGGCCAAGTGTTGGGCTCGGAATTTCTATGAAGTTCGGCAAGTGTTGAGTACTGCCTTTAGTCTTTTTTCATTTTGTGTTGATATGCTTCGTTCTTTCAGATTATCGAACTCAGTTCGGACTCCGAGGCAGCTCGCCTTCGTGTAGAACTATGGAAGCGATCTCGCGAAGCGAGTCTCGAGGGCGAGGTGGAGTTGATCAGGAGGGTGTTGTTCGACGTCGAGAGAGAGAAAAGCGAGCTACTGGCGGAGGTTTGCCATTTGCAAATAACCGAAGAAGAGCTCTCGGTGAAGGAGGATGAGTTAAATGAGCTAACTTCGGCAATGCAGAAACTGATGGCTGAGCGTGACGAGCTTACGGCGGAGGTCGAGCAATTAAGGAGAGTTACGGTCGACAAGATTATCGAAGTGACCAACCTTCGCCGTATCATAGCTGACAGTGCTGGTGACGTAGGCTCGGCTAAGCTTCCTCGGTTTAAGATATCTGTGAAGGACGATACTTTGAAGGATAGGATCGTCGAACTCGAGGAGGAAGTCACCCGCCTCAAGCCTCAGCCTTTGAGGGTTAACGTCCGAAGTACTTCGTGTACCCGCGAGGAGAGTGAGAGGGGGATCTCCTTCTATGAGCTCGCGACTCGTCCACCTATCGTTCGGCGAAGTTCGGCCGACGCTCAGAGCGGCGTGGCCATCTCGTCTAGCGGAGCCTCGGTTGGAGCCACAGTCAGAGATAGCACTGAAGAGGCATCTCGGTTCGTTGGTGTAGAGACGAGCTCGGAGGTTAAGCGGCACCGCCCTCGTGTTTCTCTAAACTGAAACATCCCTGTCCCGAAGAAGCGTTGAAAGAGTTGTATTATGCTTTTAAATTTTTGTAGCACCTCGTTGTAGTAGCTTGGTCTTGTAACTTGAATGTTTTCGTTTGTTGTACTCCTTAATAAAAGTTCGTTTTCTTTTTGATGCTCGTGCGTTAGAGTTCGTTTCAACGGTTGTGGGAGCAATTCTGAATGGCAAACCACTTCTAGCTCGCTTAAGAGCGAGCTTGCGAAGGGGAGTCGAGCCACGTGTTGGACTCCGAACTCGTCGTTAGAGTTTGTTTCAACGGTTGTGGGAGCAATTCCGAATGGCGAACCGCTTCTATCTCGCTTAAGAGCGAGTTTGCGAAGCAGAGTTGAGCCACGTGTTGGACTCCGAACTCGTCGTTAGAGTTTGTTTCAACGGTTGTGGGAGCAATTCCGAATGGCGAACCGCTTCTAGCTCGCTTAAGAGCGAGCTTGCGAAGCAGAGTCGAGCCACGTGTTGGACTCCGAACTCGTCGTTAGAGTTTGTTTCAACGGTTGTGGGAGGAATTCCAAATGGCGAACCGCTTCTAGCTCGCTTAAGAGCGAGCTTGCGAAGCAGAGTCGAGCCATGTGTTGGACTCCGAACTCGTCGTTAGAGTTTGTTTCAACGGTTGTGGGAGCAATTCCGAATGGCGAACCGCTTCTAGCTCGCTTAAGAGCGAGCTTGCGAAGGGGAGTCGAGCCACATGTTGGACTCCGAACTCGTCGTTAGAGTTTAAAGAAGGTAAAAACAGAGAGATACAAGCAATTCACAAGTAAGATATGAAGAAAAATGTTCTTTATTGAAAACTAATAGTCGGCCGCTTCTAAGTTGCGAGCCGTTATTACATTGGAGAAATAAAGAAGCAAAAGTAAAATTACAAGTGAAGGGAAAGGAACGGCTCGACATCTGACGGTACTCGGAGAGGCGTTCATGCGCTCTCTTGGTACTTCAAGAGATGGTCAGCATTCCAAGTCCTGGGAATCTCTCTTCCTTCGAGGTCTTCTAGACGGTAAGTTCCTGGTCGAACCATCTTGGTGATCTTGTAAGGTCCCTCCAAATTTGGAGCCAGCTTACTCTTCTGACTGGGGAATGAGATTGCTAACTTTCTAAGGACCAAGTCCCCTTCTTTGAGGTCGGTGGGACGGACTCTCTTATTGTAGGCCAGCTCGATCCTCCTTCGGTAGCTTTGTTGGCAGATCGAAGCTCTTTCATAGAGCTCATCAATCAGATCCAAATTTACCCGCAGCTCCCTGGCATTCTGCTCTTCTTCATAGGCAATTAAGCGAGGAGAGGGTACACTGACTTCCAGGGGGATCACAGCTTCGGACCCATAGGTGAGATTGAACGGCGACTCTCCTGTGGGGGTCCATTTCGTAGTGCGGTAATTCCACAGTACATTAGGGAGCTGATCAACCCATAAGCTCTTAGCGGACTTATCCAGCCTCTTCTTAATACCGGAGAGGATTTGTCGGTTGGCATTTTCTACTTGACCATTCGACTGTGGGTGGGAGATGGAGGAGAAGCGTTGTTGGATGGCGAGATCTTCACATAGAGCTCAGAATGCTGCCCCTGTAAATTGTGTTCCATTATCGATTATGAGGACTCGAGGGACACCGAACCTGCAGATGATGCTCTTCCAGAAGAACTGAAGGACTTTGTTCTCGGTGATTGTAGTCAAGGGCTCGGCCTCTATCCACTTCGAGAAGTAGTCGATTGCCACGACTAAAAATTTGAGTTGGCCGGGAACTGGTGGAAACGGCCCTAGTAAATCCATCCCCCACATTGCGAAAGGGATCGGACTTGATAGGGAAGCGAGGTGAGCTTGGGGTAGGCGACGGATGTTGGAGTACTTTTGACAAGAGCCGCATTGCCGAACATGTCGCTCGACATCTTATAGGAGGGTAGGCCAGAAATATCCATAATTCAACACCTTCCGGGCAAGGAATCTGGACCTTGAATGTGCTCCGCCTATGCCTTCATGAAGCTCTTGCAAAGCGTATGTGGCTTCTTCGGGGGAGAGGCACCTCAGATAAGGTCTACCGTCAACTTGTATGAAGGAGCGTTTGTACAAGATCCCTTCAACAAGGGTATACCGCTCCGCTCTGGTTTTGACTCGACGAGCTTCCTTAGGATCTTCGGGGAGGAGCCCATCCCTTAGAAATTCTACCAGGGGTTTCATCCAATCATCTTGAAGTTGAACCGGCAGTGACTCCATTGAATCAGAGGTTTTTTCTTTTATGCTCGGCCTCAGGAGCACTTCAATTAGGACAGTCTGCTCGAGACCTTGGAGGGAGGAAGAGGCTAACTTGGAGAGGGCATCTGCTTGGGCATTTTCTTCTCTGGGGATTCGCCGAATAAGTGCCTCTTCGAATAGAGCCATGAGATCTTGGACCTTGGTTAGATACTTAGCCATTCGGTCATCTCGCGCTTCATACTCACCCAAGACTTGATTCACGACTAGCTGAGAGTCACTAAATATGCGGAAGCATTGTGCCCCTGCGTTGCGAGCCATTCCGAGGCCGGCTATAAGAGCTTCATATTCCGCTTCATTGTTGGAGACCTTGAAGTTGATGCGGAGGGAGTATTGGAGGATGAAGTCATCTGGGCCTGCCAGAATGACCCCGGCTCCGCTCCCTTCGGTGCAAGAGGATCCATCTACATATACCGTCCAAATAGGAGGTCCGTTCGCCACTTGATTAACCTCGGAAATGCTGCTCTCAACTATGAATTCAGCTAAGGCCTGAGCTTTGATTGCGGTCCGAGGTTGGTATGATATATCATGCTGGCTCAGCTCGATCGACCACTTCATGAGACGGCCAGAGGTCTCCGGTTTGTGTAGAACTTGCTTCAACAGTTGGTCGGTAAGAACGACCACCGAGTGAGACTGGAAATATGGGCGAAGCTTCCTAGCTTCCATAACCAAGGCGTATGCCATCTTCTCTAGCCTTGGATAATGAAGCTCGGCATCCCGAAGTACCTTGCTTACGTAATAGATGGGCTTCTGAGCCTTGCCTTCCTCCCTCACCAAGACAGTGCTGAGGGTTTGCTCGGAGGCAGCTAAGTAGAGGTAGAGTGTTTCCCCGAGGATAGGCTTGCTGAGGAGAGGGGGGTTGACTAGGTAGGCTTTAAGCTGAACGAACGACTCCTGCTGTTGTTGACCCCATTCGAAGCCCTTAGCCCCCCTGAGAGCCTTGAAGAAGGGAAGACACTTCTCCCCTGACTTGGAAAGGAAGCATCCTATAGCTGCGAGGCGCCCGGTTAGCTTCTGATCGGTAACAAAGGAGGTCTTCGGGATATCCGGGGGAAACATGCAGATTTGGTTGTACCCGGAGAAGGCATCCATGAAGCTTTGAAGCTCATGGCCCGAAGTGGCATCAATCAAAGTATCGATGCTTGGAAGAGGGAAGGGATCTTTGGGGCATGCCTTGTTCAGGTCGGTAAAGTCGATGCAGATCCTCCAGGTCCCGCTGGCCTTCTTTACCATCACAACATTCGAGAGCCATTCAGGGTAATTGACCTCTTGTATGAACCGAGCCTTTAGGAGCTTATCCAGTTCCTCTTTTATAGCTTGCTGGCGCTCGGGAGCAAACTTGTGCCTCTTCTGTTGGACCGGTTTGGACCCCAGAGCAACGCTGAGGTGGTGGACTAGGAGCTCTTCGGAAATTCCAGGCATGTCGGCGGCCGACCAAGCAAAGAGGTCACGGTTCTTTCTAATGCACCGGACAATGTCGGAGCATAGGGAAGATGGGAGGGTCTTACTGATAAAGAACTTGCGGCTCGGATCTTGCTCAGAGAAGAGTACTTCCTCCAATTCATCCACCGGCTCGGACGTTTGTCGGACACTCTCTTGGGAGATTTCAAGTGTTTCGAGGGAGAGGACTGGACCCCCAGTGGAGGCCATGTAGCATTTGCAGGCCATTTCTTGACTTCCTCTTACTTCCCGTACTCCTGCCCAGTGGGGAACTTCATCTTGAGGTGATAAGCGGAAGGGACGACTTCGAGAGCAGCTAGGCCAGGTCGGCCTAGGATCACATTATAAGCAGCGGGGACATCGACGACCATGAAGTCCATCGGCTCCATTCGGGTAGTAGGAGTTTTACCAGCAGTTACGTCGAGGGTGATCACCCCTTCAATAGTCACTGGCACTCCCGTGAACCCATGGAGTGTGTAGCCGGCAGGATTAAGTCTGTCCCGGGATAGTTTGAGTCCTTTGAAAGCAGCGAGGAAGAGGATGTTAACGGAGCTGCCATTGTCCACCAGGATCCTCTCCACTTTAAAATTTGCCATATGGAGGTTGATGACTAGTGCGTCACAATGGGGGGTTCGGACACCCTCAAGGTCTTCATCTGAAAAAGTGACCGGTACTCTGAGGCCTTTGGGAGGGGGCATGCCATGTACTGAGTTGACTTTCCTTATGAAAGCCTTTCGAGAGGAGTTGGAGGTGCCTCCCATGGGGCCTCCATGGATGAGATGCAGGACACACTCCTCTTCGAATTCGGATGTCTCATTGCGTCGTTCAGAACACTTGTTAGCCTCCTGAGGAGGAGGAGGAAGGTCGGTTCGGTCCTTTCTCACGAATTTGGCCAGCTGCCCCCTCTGGATGAGGGCCTCTATCTCGTTCTTTAGGGCTCGACAATCGTTGGTGTCGTGGCCATGGTCCCGGTGATAGCGGCACCACTTCTCTTTGTCCAACTTCTTGCCAGGGGTGTTCATCTTCGGGGCAGGAGGTATCACCCCTTCCTTCTCAACCTCCATGAGAATGGTGGAAATGTTGGCGTTAAGAGGGGTGAATTTTTCGAATCTGGAAGGAGGGCGGCGCTGACCGCTATTATCCTTTTGGAGCTTCTTGGCTCCTTCTTCTGTTCCCTTCCTCTTGGACCCAGAGGAGGGCCCCTTAAAGTTGGGGCGGTGCTCAGCTTCCTCAGCCCGAATATACTTCTCGCTTCTGAGAAGGAGGTCAGAGAAGTTCTGCGGGGGCTTCTTGGCAAGGGAGGATCGAAGGCTGGAGTTAAGGACATTCGACTGGAATGCCACTGCAGCGACCGACTGATCGAGGGAAGCGATGGACCTGGCTTCCGCGGTGAACCTTTTCACATAGTCTCTCAGCTTCTCATCCTTCTTCTGGTTGAGATAGAGTAGCAAAATGCTGGTCTTCTCAGTTCGGCGGGTACTCACGAAGTGGGTGACGAAGAGGGTCTCGAATTGCTCGAAGGAGAATATTGAGGATTGGGTGAGGCGAGAGTACCATTCCCGGGCCGGACCCTTGAGAGTAGCGGGAAAGGTCTTGCACAGCAGAGCATCAGAAGCTTGGTGGAATAGCATGAGGGTTTTAAAGCTTTCGATGTGATCGACGGGGTCGGACTCCCCGGAATAAGTCTCGAATTGGGGAGGCTTGAAGCCTATTGGAATGGGCGCCTCCATGATGGCTCGAGAGAAAGGAGGTCGGCTTGGGCGGAGGGTCCTTCCTCTAAGCTCTTCTTCTCTGTCTAGCTGACCCAAGCGCCTCTCCATTTCGTGGAGACGGCGGTAGACAGTGTCATTTCTTCGACGGTAATCAAATGAGACTCTGGACTCGTCTTCGTACGAGGGAGAGCGGGGGCTACGACGGCGGTAGCTCCGGGAGTGGCGAGCGCTAGGAATGTGTTGGTAATTGCTAGGAGCTGGGGGAGGAGTTAAGGACCGATGGCGAGGACTTTGGACCGGGGGAGGAGTAGGAATCCTCTGAGCATTGTTGTTGTTGGGGCGGAGATTAAAGGCCTGCAAAATGGTGTCTTGGAACTGCTGGAACTCGGCACGGGTGATGGGTACCTTATTGTTCCTCGGAGGTCGCCGACCAGCAGGAGACTGGGGTCTTCTCCTATGGTGGCATGGGGATTCTCTCTGCCCTCTGCGAGGGGGGACCTTCTGTATTCTCGGCGATGAGGAGATCGCTCATTCGGACGGTGTTGGCAGGAGGCTCCTTCTTGGACCCGCCTTTCATCCAAACGGCGGCGAAGATCCTTTTCTTTGCGCTGGTTGTCGAGGGTGTTGCGGAGGTCGTCGAATGCGCGGGGATTGTGAGATGCCATGGAATCAGTAGAGGGGTTGTGCACGGAAACATGGTCATGTTGGAGAGGTTGTTTCTGAGGATTGGGATGGGAGCCCCCCGCGCCGGCGTTCTGGAGGCCGGTTTGGCCACGAGGGGGTTGAAGATTCTGAGGAGGAAGTTGGTCCTGCTGCGGGGCCTGGTTAGGTTGAGGAGTAGGTCCTGTTGGCTGGATGGTTTCGAGGGGGTTCTCTTGTTGAGGAGTAGGTCCACAGTTGGACCCCCGAGATCTAAGTTTCTTTGGAGGCATGGCTGGGCAAAGATCTGACCAACGGGAAGAGGAAGGGCTACTACTCGTTGTTCCCACAGACGGCACCAATCTGTTGCCGCTAAATCTGGTGTGGGGGCATACAGATAGTATTTGTGGATTCTTAGGAAAACTGAATAGCGAACCTTGACTTCTTCCGCCGGAGTTTGATCGTTGACTCCCGCCGTTCACCTGCAAAAAGTGCGATATCCCGGGGTTAATCCCGGTGACGCACCCTCCGACGCTCAAGTCAGTAATCAGGAATGATTATGAGAGAGCGTAAATTGGCAAAAGATTGATTACCTCTTAATGGTGGTGGATGGGGGGTATTTATAGTCACCTTTGGGATCAGATTAGGAATGTAATCCCTATGACCAGATAACGAATGTAATCCTTAATTCTCAGTGAAAGGATAGATGTGAATCAGGGCCGCTGATTAGGATTAATCAGAAACCCTAATTCTATCCTGCTGGACCGGGTTTGCTGCGGGTTGGAACCCGCACCCAGTCGAGATGGATCCGTTCATAGGTTATTGGGTCTTTGGGGATAAGACCCAGTACCCACTTCAGACCCGTTTGTCAAGTGAAATTACCATTTTACCCCTAGGCTTTAAGATTCGCGCCTGATTTGGACGGTTCCGATTTAACCCCATTTTTAGACATATATATCAATAATTATAGAGAACTTCAAGATAACTGAAAATTTTGCCGTACTGACCCACTTTTTGAAAATATTTGGCGCTCTGACCCACTTCCAAAAACAATTAGCGATTCGATCTATTGTTGGATATACCGTTATTGGAAATAACTCCAATAACGGTATAGGTTATTTACGTACCGTTATTTCCAATAACGGCATCTATATTTAAAAAAAGTGTCATGCCGTTATTTGGAGTAACGACATACGTTATTTTATTTTTCGACAGCTTGTAGTCTTCATTTAGAGAAAAAATTGCAAGTGAGAAAACATTATAACAGATGCCGTTATTTCAAATAACGGTATTCTCAATACTGATGCCGTTATTTGGAATAACGACATCAGTTATAATTTTTTTATTATAAAAAAGTAACTTATTATTCATCCTCCCTGACGAATAAGTTAATTTAAAAAAAAAATTATAACTGATGTCGTTATTCCAAATAACGGCATCAGTTATAATTTTTTTTAAAAAAAATTAACTTATTATTCATCCTCTCTGTTTCCAAACAACGGAAAGAGTTCATTTATATATAACTGATGCCATTATTGGAGATAACGGCATCAGTCATTCGAATGCCGTTATTGGGGATAACGGCATTATTTATAAGTTTTTTTCATACTTGGAATTTTTTAAAGTTAGAAGATTCACACTTGTAAGAGAAATATACTGATGCCGTTATTCCAAATAATGGCATGATAAAAAATATAAAATAGAGGCTGTTATTGAAAATAACGGCACATAAATAACCTATGTTGTTATTGGAAATAACGGTTTATGCTGACGTGTCCAAAACTGGGTCAGATCGCTAACTGTTTTCGGAGGTGGGTCTCAGCGCCAAATATTTTCAAAAAGTGGGTCAGCACGGCAAAATTTTCAAGATAACTCATCATCTCCAGTCATAGATACTATCAAGTTGGCTTCCTTGACATGAGAGCGAGTTGACTTGTCAGTCAAACATGCAAATATTCCGTTTCAGCTAGATATGTTCTCGGATCGAATATGAATCATATGTTAGCTTTACTAACTTCTGCATCGGAAATGGATATGATTTGGAAAAGAAATAATAATCATATATGTATTGGTAAATTTCGGTACATAGATACAGTCTATCGAATACAAATGCGAATTTGGCCATCAAACATATACTATTTGCTATATTTTTTTCCTTGACGAGTACTCAAATACTTATATCATGAGACCAAATTTGGATAACGTACAAGTATCGAATTTCACTTCTAATGACAAATAATTAATGAACACATCAAAAGAAGCCAAGAAAAGTTTAATTAAAATACATGACAACTTCTATAAAAGTTGGGACTTGGAAGCATTGTTGAGCAGTTGAGTAAAGCGGCATTGAGAGTTTTGAAAATTGAGAGTTCAAAGTAGATGGAGATGAGGTCAGAAAGAAGGTTAGAGAAAAAAAAGGTCAGAGAGGATGTCTGAAGGAGGTCAGAGAGAAAGATTAGAGAGAATGTTGGAGAGGATGTTAGAGAGGAGGTCCTGGTAGAGTAGACTAGGGGTGGGCATCGGTTGGTATCCGACCTAATATGGACCATCCACCACCGATCCAAAGAAGATCGGTTTTTTAATTTTCTCATCCGCAACCAATCCGAACCATAATTGGATCGGTTTCCATCCAAGCCGATTAAGCTCGGTTTGGATTGGATTGGATGGTCGGTTTGGCGTGCTACTTTTCACCTTCAACATCATTCATAATTTTGTTGAAATTTAAAAGATCAACTTCAATCAAACCTAAGAAACAACCTGCTATTTGTTGTTCAGAAATGAATTTAAAATGAAGATTCATAAAACCACAAGTTGTTAATGAATTTTGCACTAATTGTTTGAGATGATGACGTTTAAATGAGTGAGATAAACTGTTTTTTCACTTGCATAGTTCTATAATCTTAGTTTATTATGATAAAAGAAACATCAATAACCATAGCTAACTGAATTTCAGGTGCAATAAAAAAAGATTTAGAAAATAATGTCTGCTTGACTTGATTAAAGTAACTACTAAATGTTACATCAACTTTATGATTCTATTAAGTTGGGTCACACTGTAAATCAAGCATTTCTCAACAACATAACACATAGGATTACGGAGAACCAAAATATAGGTAGAACAACTGCTCGGTTTGTATTAAAGAAATTAAAAAGACTGTTTGTATCTCAAGGAAAATGAGAAATGACTATTTGTATATTCAAGAAATTAAAGGAGAACTATATTTTTTATGGACTTATGCATAGAGGTATGGTTGGTTCGGTTTCATCGGTTATTTGAAAGCCTCATCCAACAACCGAACCGGTCCAATTGGTTATTGAAGATCTAGAATCGATCCAATCCAAACCCCCAATTGGTTCGGTTAAAAACCGGTCGGTTCGGGTTCGATTGGTTCGGATTGGTCGGTTCGGATAATAGTTGTCCACCCCTAGAGTAGACTAGTATGAGACGTGGAGTTGGATGTTGGGAGAATTGGGGGATTGGGAAAGTTGAGGAAACTCTTGAAATATGATTCATTTTAATCCGAGGGACCAAATGGACTTGAATAATTAAAGTTAGTAAAGTGGAACAATTCACAAAATGTTAAGTAACTACTAATTAATGAAGTAAAAAAAACATACTTGATTAATATAAGTGTACAGTTAAGTACATCTTGCTTTGCTTTGTTTTGTTTTCTTTTCTTAAGAAAAAGAAAATGTGGAGTATAGCCACAATGTTCCATTAATGAATAATATAACAAAACAAGCTCAGAAAAAATTGTAAAAATAAGTACAAGCACGGAAATAGGGAACATAAAGTAGCACAAGTACAAAAAAAAAAGAACAGAAAACATAAGAGATATCTCTCCAACAACCCTGGAAAGGTGAGCACAATTCCAAAGTAAACACTAAAATGTAGGAGAAACATGGTCGATCACTCCAGAGTGGGCCCAATCTCTACCTCCCCAATCATCATAGTGCTATCCCGAAAAATTCCCTGAGATGCGATCCCAAGCTCCTGTAATCGTTGTCTATGCCCCAATGGATATCAAATGCATGATATGTGTAAGTCTACTAGAAATAATTACTTGAATTAAAGAAATATAAGTTATTTCTGTCTAGCCAGAGCACCCAAGTAGTCCGCTGCGACCATAATGTACCATGCCTTTCTCATGTTCTTCCTCTGCCTAGCAAATTTCTATCCCACCCATAAACCCTTATAGGCGGCAGGGTAGCCATCTGCACCCAATGCTCTAAGAACCTCTACCCAAACCGCTTTGCTCCTAGAAAAATCTATAAACAGATGGTCGCTAGACTCCAATGTTGTATTACAAATTTCACGCTCTGTAGAGATATCTGGCTGTCTCTTTTCCAATTTTTCACATGTCAGAACATCATCACTGAGCACAAGCCAAAGGAAGACTCAACCCTTTAGCAGTGCTTTAGCCTTCCAAACTATTGAAAACCATGACAGTTTGCATCCTCTGAAGTTTAGGCGCGAGTATAGCGTACTGAGAAAGAGCCCCTTGCTTCCGTTTCACAAGCTATACTATCTAGACCAATACCACACCTCACCCCCTACTTGGGTGATGTGCATTCATATCACCTTCAACCAGAGCTGCAGGTCTTGTGTCAATCTGCTCTTGAACTGGGGTTTCCACTCCCTTTGTCTCCATACTCCTGCCACCAATCCGTGCGGTTGGGATGCGATATCGTAAAGCTCCGAAAACAATTCCTTAAGTGGGTGAGCCCCATAGCATATATCCTACCAGAATCTAGTCATCGCTCTATTCCAAATGTGGGAGATATAACCTTTGCTAACCAGATCATAGGTTTTCATGATGCCCTTCCAGAACCACAACGTTCTTGGGCCCACTCAGAAGCCATTGTTTGTAGTCCCCCAGCCATGGAGATATCTCTGGATAGAATCTTGCAAACATTCTCCATTGGGGTGAAGGATTTTCCACCACCATTTTCCAAGGAGGGCTAGGTTCATATCCTTCAAGTTGATTACCTAGTCCACTGTATGCCTTACGCATGCAAACCTGTTCCCATTTAATCAAGTGGTAGCCTTTCCTAGATTCATGAGCTCCCTTCCAGAGGAATCATTTCCTCACCCTATCAATTATGTTGATCACCCACTTAGGAATTTTGAAAAAGGACATATAGTATGTCGATAGACTGGGAAGAACTAAATTGATAAGTATCACCTTACCCCCAATGGGTAGTGACTTATCTTTCCAGCCCGCCAACCTAGTGTGGGCTCCCAAAAATCTTCTATTGACCGGGGGCGACGTAGAAGTAGAGGTATTGACGATCTTCTGTATGCTAGCCTAGACTTGAAGCTGTGAAGTGTGTATGGTAGCTATCGTAGCGCCGACCCACACCACCAAAAACAGCGCCAAGGATCAAAATTGCCACCCAACTGAAGTCAGGAAAAAGAGTGCCTAATGGAGGGGATGATATAACGCTCTGAATTCCATACATATGTAATTCGTAGCATAAAGAGGATATTTTACTTCAACTTCGTATAAATTTACAAGGAATTTATAACTTTTTCATTTACAACAATTTTCTTTACAACAACACAGCGGAAATAAGTACAACACAACACATGATAATGGAATCTCTTCAATCTTATGTCAATCCATCACAGTGACTTCAAGTCCATGCCGAATCCAATCCTGCAACTAGAAAATTGTGGGCACGTCAGTTGCATACAACTGACGCAATGCTATAATAGAGCAATTTCACCATATTACAATCACAAACTTGAATGAATAAAAATACAAAAGTGATTATCCTAATTATATCCGTGTATGATATGAACTTAATGCCTAATGCAGACATTCACACTTATGATGACACTAATGCACACTTATTCGGATTCTATGCATCCCATACTATATAGGTCCGAGGGCAAGCCCTTATCGTACTCCTTATTATAGGATTCAGTCCCTCATTATGCAAATTTTTACCCGTGACTAGTATAAGATTTAGATATTCTGTGAGTATTAAGCCCACGCCCCGATAATTCCAGAGAAGAATCCCACACCGCAGATGAGCTGGGGACACTCCCAATCACATCTCGATAATTCTGGGGACCCAATCTCACACCTCAAGCTATGACACCTCAATAGTCATCAAACACCCTATGAGCGTTACCTCGATCCCGATAATTCCGGAGATGAATCCCACACCGCAGATGAGCTGGGGATACTCCCAATCACATCTCGATAATTCTGGGAAGACAATCTCACACCGCAGACCAATTGAGGCTCTCATACTCATGTTTGCCCTTACTTCATCACATCCCCAATCTAGTTCATGTTCTTAGGTTTAATTATAATCATTATGACCTAGAGCTAGCTTACCCAACCGGACTTAAATCAACACAAGGAGAATTGTTAGCCGACACTGGCTACTTCTCAAATTTCATTTATCACAGCTTGTCGGTCACTACGGGTCTCGTTCAGCATCTAGATTCCAACAATCTCAACACCGAGATCTTATAGGTTATCTTAACCTCTTCATAAAATTTCCATTCATTAAACATCATTTTACTTCTTTTATCCATTCTCTTTGCTATTATCAATCATGAAGTAACCAACTTCTTGTAGCAGCATTCAATAACATTTTGATGAGTTTAAAACCCTTATAAACATCACGTGTTCAATAACTCAAATTCATCTTATTTATCTCATAATTCACCATATAGCATCCTTTACATAAATCCCAAATTTAGACTCGTTTTCTTATAATGTAAAATTTTAGAATAAAACTAGATTAAAAACCAACATATTTCATTCTCTTAATCACCCTTAATTTTAAGGCGAAAAATAGTTTGAAAATTATTTCTTCAAAGTAATATAGTTCACACTGTATCTTATTCCCATATAATCTTTGGATTAGTATAATTAATCCCACCAAATAACCCATAAATACTCTCTATTCATTTAGACATTTTTTTTCTTCTCTCCAAGAAATAGTTAAAATAATGAAATAAAAAAAAACATGTTCACAACTAGGTTCGAACCCATTCATAGAGAGCACAGTGCTCAAATTTGCAACCACCACCAAGAATCCAACACACTGTTGGTGATAAGCTTTACGCAAAGTTTTCTTATATATATTCATTTACTGTTTGATAATTTTATGACTTTCAAGAAAATAAAAAAACCCCTCTAGGCCTCGAACCCGTCGCTGTACACAATGCCCACACCCACACACCAAGACCAGGCTATCAAGCCTCTTCATCTGATTATATTACAATCGTTATTCTTTTATCTCGGCTCTCAGTTTCAAAATTCCATTAAAATTTCGATCTCTCATTTTCTTCGCATTACTGTTTCTTTTACATTTCCAGAGAATAATTTTCTCCAAAATTAGTACATTTGCACGAAATAAAACCTATGACAATTTATTCTCCAAAAAATTATGGAAATTGTAATCTAACTTGCATGAATTTCTCATAGTTCTACGACTTGATTTTTATGAATAAATACCCACTAAAAGATTAGATTTTTGAGGAGTGATCATATAAATAAATTTAATAAAAGACAACCAATTTTATAAGTTCAATATATGAAATCCCTACTATGTTACTTTAGATAGAAATCTATAAAACATACATACACTAATACAATTATCTACCATACAATTATAATTAAGCATGCACTAATAAAATTTCTAGAAAAGCTACTTTACACACACATGCCAATTTCATTATTCACCTACATATTTCTAACATGCACAAATACTAACACATTAGAAGATAATAAAAAATACCCACCTCAAAAGAGACCGCCTAATGGTTGAATCCCTTAGTAAAATGCTCCAAAAGTCTCAAAGAAGAAAAAATCTGGCCTCTCCTTGCCAATCCTGAAAGCCCAAAAAACAGCAAGTCACTCTCTTGTTCTCTTTTTTGTTTGTTTTTATTTTGTGTTCATTTGGGTTTAGAATAGGGGGGTATTTATATAGGTAATTAGGGGATAGTTTTAGCAACTAACTTGTAACACACCGAATTCCAAAATACAACTGAATCCGAAGTTCCACAGGATCTTTACACTTCTTTCGTACAATTTTATAAGAAAATAAAAACTTTTCTTTCATCAGTTACATTACACTTGTACATTGTCACAGCGAAAGCAAATTTACAACAAATTACATGAAACAATATTTAAAACAATCTTGCGCAGCATGTATACTTCAATTATGTCGAGCATCTTTACCCTGCATATAAAACTGTGGGCACGTCAGTTCATTCAACTGACGAAATATTATACACGGTCATCCTCTCTATGCCGGAAACAGTATAACGATTCTCATTACTTAGCAAACCACAAACTTGTCACAAACAAAACTAAAGGGACTATCCTATTGATGTCGTGTTGTGGAATATGCACTTAGTCCTTAATGCAATTATTTATATTATATGATACTAATACGCACTTGTTCAGAGTCTATGCAGTCCATACTACATAGGTTCGAGGGCAAGCCCTTAACCATTCTTCATCTTGTAGGGTTCAATCTCTCGCCATGACTTAATCTACTACTGTAACTACGGTAAATATCCTAGATATTTTCTGACCTACGAACTCATGTCTAGGCACCCTGGAGGGAATCCCAATGCACTGACACATGACTCATCATGCAGGCATCCTGTGGTAATTCAGCTCCTACCATAGACATGACACCACCCGCAGTCGTCAAACACCCCACGAGCGTCGCTACTGGGACGATACTCTGGAGCAGTATCCACGCCCTATCATGACTCATCATGGGATATCCTGTGAATACTCTCATGCCGCCAATCCAATGACCCTCATACTCAATATTTTTCTCTTACTTTTATCACATCTTCACTATGTATCTAATTCTTAGTTTAATTAAATCATGAATAAAATCAACTCTTAGAATGTAGCACTTCCACTATACCGGTCTTATTCATTTAATTCACATGACCCAATCTTGGTCTTCTCATTTCAAATATCATTTCACAATTCTTTCATTGCCGATATAAGGCTTGGCTATATCATAATTCTCAATTTCAACTCATAATTACAATATTGAGCTTTTCATACTCATAAGATCTTTTCATGATTAATCACAATTCATGTTCCATAAGCATAATATTCATGTATTTACAACTCATCACAATCAATAATTCAACTTCACGTGCAACTCACGCGTAAGAATAAATTTCAAATAATAGTCACCAATAATTTATGTATTCCACACATCTATTATTCACAATTCCAAATCTTACTACTAGCACACAGTAGAAGTTCAATTAATCAAGCACACTTTCAAAATTTCTCATTATTAATTTTTCATCTTTATAACACCAAAAATTTCATTTATTTTCCTTTTATTTATAAAGGGACAATTTAATTTCAAAGAAGTCCTTTCTTGCAAAAACCCCAATTTCTTAGTCACACTTTATCAAAAGTTGTATAAATATTTCTTATAAAATTCTAATAATTTTCCAGTAATTAAAACATAATTTTTCCAATTTTTATTATATTTTAAAACTCAATTTAATACAAAAATATCAAAAAAAAATATTTTTTCTAAACTCAAACCCCCACCCAGATTCGAAGCAGTGACCAGCGGTGAAACAGGCAGCGCACAAGACCAACGCGCTAAAGCAGTCAACCGATATAACTAGGGTTTAAAATCCCTAAGTATCGAGTTCGGTTAGTTGGGTTTTTAACAAAAATAATAAAAACAGAGCCGCGATATCGAACCTGAGACCTCCGAAACTGTAGCGACCCAAAGCTTTGCCGACCAATCGGTCTAGGTGGACATATTGATTAGGAAGTAATTAAAATAGGTTTTGATCTTATTCTCTGTTCAAAACTATGATTCAAAAATTCTCAAAACAAAATTGTCTCTTTTCCTCCTCTTTTGAAAACAAATATTTCCAGAATAAAACTACCTTCAATTCTACAGAATCCAAGATTTTTTTAAAGGTATTTTCACTCTTTGAAACATGTATTTAGCCATAGTTTGCATTTTATGAACACTATTTCGACATTCAAGAACTAATACATACTTATTCATAATTAAAGATTGTTTCTCCCACAAAATCACTACAATGATGATTTTCTTACTCATTTACAACCATGATATTTTTAAGGCAAAAACTCTTCTTCATAAGCAAAATAAAACTTCTATTTTATTAACTAGTTTACACATGATGCATTCAATCATTTGTTTGCAAAAATACATTCTTTTCGTTTATTCTAATTCTCAAATGGCAATTCTAGCGATGGGGAAATTCATTACATCCATTAATAATCATTTCTTAATAAATTATTCTATCAATTCATCTTTAACATACCATTCTACTTGACACTTTAATCAATGAACATGATTCTAATCTTCTACTAGTGAATTGCACATAATTGCATTCAAAGCATAATTAGCATGCATTCTAATATTATAAACAATGAGAACATACACTTTGACTTATTTAATAAGTCTAGCAACCGAATTTAACACACATTCACTAGTTTATCAATTCTATTCTAATAGGCAAACATGTATTTCAATTCAACTAGTACTTTGTAATAACCATTTATTTTATTCCTAACATGATTTCTACTTTAGAAGTTATGAGAAACACCCACCTTTTTGAAGAAAAGCCAATAAAAAATCTTCTAGAGTCCCCTAGAATGCGAGAGAGTGCCTTCTCCTCCTAGATTGCAATGCAACGATCTCCTTCCCTTACTCCCTTGCCAAAACCGAGAGCTCCAAGATGGGGAAAAGAGTGGCCGGCCTCCAATGGGAACACACACTCTCACACTCACACTATATATCTCCTATATAATTCTCTTTCAATAGTTTATTAGTGTAGAATACATGTAGATAGGGGGGGTATTTATACTAATTCTAGGATAGATTGGAGGGCTATAATTCATTGGATAGTTATAGGATGGATGGCTAGGATAGGAGGGGAAGTTGTAGCAACCACCCACACACAAATAAACTACCCATGCACACACATCCACTTTTCCATTCCTCCAAGCACCAACCGGCCCCAAAAATAGTGTGCATTGCACACCACGTGCATGCACGTGCCCCTAAGTACCCCTATTTGAAGTTTGTACAATTTTAATTAATCAAAATGTTCACAATTTGTGTCTACATGACAAGTGTGACCATTTAATTGATTAATTAAATTTGTGGGCTTCACAATTAGTGGGCTTAGGCTTGTGGGCCAAGATAATAAAATAAAGAATTATTAAAGTGGGCTCAACATAAGAAAGTAGTATTTTTAGGCTTTATAAAATAGGCTTTTAGAGAAATAAAAGAAGAAAATAGTTGTTCATACTAAAAAATAAATTTTTATATGCAAAAATAAATAAATAAATATACACATGAAATTTGCACGTGCACAACACGTGAAAATCAATATTTTCATTAAAATGAAAGTTTAGGGTATTACATAACTATCCACAAACCCACTCACACGCCCACTCACACACCCCACTCTCCCACTCATGAGACCAAGTCAACAAAGAGGGCAGCCGTTCGGTTCCTTTGTGTGCAAAGCACGTGTGCATGTGTGCACATGTTTTGTACACATTTCATTCCACCATTATTTTATTATTTTATTTTATTTTAAACCCTCTTATTTAATAAATAATTATATTATTTTTCTTAACAAAAATTTTAGTATAATTTTCTTAAATTAAATCTTAATAAAAATTTAGTGCACAACTTTTGTAATAAAATAACATAATTAGCACGTATAAAGAAAACGCATGTGTAAAGCACGTGTAGCGAAAATATTTAAAGAGGAATATTTCACGTAAAACTAGTTTAAACTAATAAAAAAAAACATACACTCTTCATAAATTTTTATTTTGAAAAAAAGGATACTACCAACACGTGCACTGCAAACACGTGCGTTGCATGTATCAATATAAAATAAATTTGAGAGAACAAAAAACATTCATAAACAATCAAAATACAAAATACGAAAAACATTTATATTGATAATGTTACGAATATTACACGTAACGGTAAAATATACATAATCGACACGTGTATGAAAGCACGTGCAATACACATAAAAACACAAATATTAGGATTTATATTTGTGTTGACTCAAAATAGGATAAGTTGAATTTTGAGAGGAAGAAAATGTATAAATAATTGAAATGCAGAAATATGTAGGACATTTATATTAAAATACATTATGGATATTACTTGTAACAGTACAAAATACATGTGCGTAACACACGTGGGGCAAAATTGTCATAACTCAATTTTACGGGGTGTTACAGATGAAGTACACTCATCCTCGGTTTAGACACTCGTGGAAGCTATACAAGCTAACACGCTAATCTGCTAACCAACTAAAGCTTCAAAAATGCAAGATGTGTACGTAATCCCTACAAAATAAAGAAAAAAAAAAGTCGCCTAATCAATAAGTGTGAAGTGTAGTATTTATCCCAAGAAGAATGTAAGTGAAGTGGAAATGGAAGGAAATCTTACCACGTTGGTGATCCGACGAGGAGACTAGCAATAAGCCTCCCTATTGTAGGTTTACATCTTTAAATTAATAACTAATATGAACACAAATTAAAACCTTGCAAGTATATAAATCAAATAAAAGATTGCGTTGTGAAAGCAAGGATCGATCCCACAAAGATTGTAAGCAAATGACTAACTAATCAGATTCTAAGATGCAATTAACAAGTGAATTAATGGTGGATTGATTTATGGTTTGATGAATGATTGTGAAACAATTAAAATTCGCAGAAAATATTTTAAGATATAAAGTAATGGTGAGAGATGTTAAGGCATACATATCCACCAATAACCTTCCTCCTAAACAAATAACATATGCATGCAGCAAGATAAATCAATGATGATGAAATTTTCTAATCTAAGGGGTTCGATCCACTAATTTAAGCAGTGGATTTTTCTAAGCAACGAATTAGGGTTTGGTCAACCTCTAATCATTTTCATCTCTCAAGGGATCTAGCATGATATCTACTAGGTTGCTCCTTAAGTGAGTATGTCCACAATGAAAATTGACAATTACATGAATCCTAGAACATGGTATCTATTCCGGTTGTTCATCATAATTAATTTTGAACGATGTATTATCTAGACCGCTTTCGTTACTATTATGAACCCTAGACTTGGCCAACTAAATCGATTCATATAATAAAATCAATTGCAAAGACTATCCTATGGTGATCAAGCATAAAATACACTCAACAAGATTAAAAATCAAATATGAATTAATTATTCGAATCATCATATGAACATCTCGCATAAACAAAAACATCAATGTTTAAAAACCAGGGCTAGGGCTTCGAACTAAGCCCTAACAATAAAGTTAGTTACTCATGAAACTAAACATCTTCACAACGAATAATGAAGGCTTAAAAAGATAAAATAAAAACTCTTAATGGCTGCTTCTTGGTTCAATCCCTCGCCAATCCGCAGTTTATTTTCTATCCCTTCTTTTTCGTCTGCAAGTCTTTGCAATTGCTCCCCTCCAATTGAATGGTGAATCTGTTAGAACCTGAATTTATAAATATGAAAAAATCCCAACAGCAACTGTGAAGAACTGAATTACAGAAAATAAAAACAGGAAACGAAAGACTTTGCACAGATTCGAGATTGAGAATTTTTCTCCTTAAAGCAGAATTCGCCCCGTAGTGTGACGGTGGCTGGCGAATTGCTTCCCAGAATACAACTGTATCTTCTCTGAAGAGCAGCACCCTTGCTTCAGAGATTCAGTGAACTGCTATCGGTGATGTACTCTCAGTTGACTCAGAAGAGAAGAAGTGGAAGAAGAAGATTAAAACTCTGACTTGACTCAGAAGAGAAGAAGAAGATTAAACTCTGACTGTGTAAAAGACACTGTCTGGATTCAGTAATCTTTTATAAAAGATTGAATCTGAAAAGCCTTATCAGTTCAGTAGGGAAAAAGTTTTTGTCTGTCATTTTAGCTAAGTCCTCTCTCCACTACACGTTAGTGGTAACCCCCGGGCCACGCCCTTTAGTCCAGTTTTCTAGTATATATACTAAAAAAAATCTTTCCCAATTTCCAATATTGGACTATCCATTTTCTCCAAGTTGCCAAGTTAGTACATTTCAAGTACCCAACTTTGGACCAACATTTCTCATTCATATGGAATTCGTTTTTGGCAAGTGAGTACACCACGGAATAGTACTCGTCGAGAGGATCGCAATCCACTCATTTTCCGGTGTCGCCGGTGGCCGGAGCCTGTCGGAATCCGGCCCGGAAAACTTCAAAAATTAATTCCAACAGAATCTCCATTATTTATGATAGTCTGCAAATCTTCTTCAATCTGGCTCAATCTACAATAAAATCTCCCTACTGAATTAGTTGCATTTCTCCCTAAAGATCCCCTCCAAAAGATTCTCAACCACATGAAAAATAGGAAGCTTCAGATTCAGTTGCGATTGCCAACTTGGGGTTCGGTTGTGAGAATCGAATCATTCTCTCCTTTGTGTAACTAAATACAACTGCTCCACAATTGTAGCCAAGCTTTCCATAATTTTAGCTGCCAAAAACCAAACCTGCCTTATAGTTGCACATGGTGTGTAGGAGGTTTCCTTAAATAATTTGCTCCCTTAATTTATGCCAACATTTGATTCCATGTTGATAACAATAAATTCTTTAAGTTTGTAGTTGCCCGAGCTTGATCCCTCACTGATATGTGCTCTTTTAACTCTCCTCTACTAACCATCACCTGTATAAATGTTTGTGCATCATCAGGCTTATCATACATCATTACTCCCTTTGCTCTTGCTGCTTCTTTGTTTGTCTTTTGTATCACAAGTACTCAGCTAGAAATGGCTAAGGATGCCTCTTTTGCAACCTACAGACATTATGCAAAACGAAGAAACCATCATTAATTACTAAACTTTAGAGAGATTAAGCAATTAAACTTATGAAGATTGCAGGGCTAAAATATCAGCAATTAAGACCAAACACTCCCAACCCTCTATGGAGTGAAGATATGTGTGTAAAACACGGAAATGTAGTAAACATGTGGTAGTAGATTAAAGGTACTAGCTTTGGGTAATGAATAAACTAGAAGTCTAATCCTCAACTAACAATCTAAAGTGAAAAAAAATGTATGTAAAAAGATGTAACTTTTGGAGTAAAAAGGTGGTGAGAAGTATGCATGTGTGAAAAAGATAAGATTTTTATGATGAAAGTATGCTAACAAATATGCAAATGTAAGAAAGTTCAAATCTTTATGCTATGAGTGCAAAGCAAATCATGCAAACATACAAAAGTGCAATCTTTATGTGAAGGATGTGTGAGTGCAAGTGTATGCAATCTAAGATAAAAAAAGATGCAATCTTTAATCTAAAACTAACACCCTAAAAATAGAGAGCACGTATAATTGAAGAGAGCAAGAAAATAGGCTAGGTCTAATCTAAAAATATGCTAATAAACTAGAGAGAGCATGCCTACCTCTATCTACAACTAGCAAATTCCTAAATTGAAGCTAACACTTAAAACTAAATAAAAATGTAGGTGGAGCTAAATATGGAGAAAGTGTGGGATTTTTCACGGGAAAAGAACTATCTTTGTCATGTAAAAATGCAAAATGAAATAAATAAGATAGGACAAGAAAAGAGTTGAAGAAGAACTCCCTTTGAAGAAAGACCTCCAAAATCTCCAATTTTAGGGGTCCTACAGGTCCTGTGGCTCCCTTGGTGATCCGAACGGGCACCCTTGCCGCTAGACCAATTATACTCGATGCATTGACGAAGGTCTTCCTCCTGCTGTCGATTATTGAGGACGTATCGGAGGTCTTAATTTTCTTAGGGTTCTGCCCTCCTACCAGCGGACTGAGAGGTAGCATTGATAGGACCTCAACCCTTGGGAAGAGGGAGACATATCTATGTTCAAATCCCAACCTCTAAGGCCCTTGAGTTACGACCTTACTGAGGAAGGGCACAGGTGGAGGAGGAGGAGGCAGCTCTAACTGTCAATTCAGTGTTGTCGCCTTCTTTACTTTATTGGCCATGGTCCGAAGAGTCTCCCGACCGTAGATATGATCGGAGGGCTGGATCTGTGCTTTTCCACAAACGACGCCAATCTTATATTGATTTTTTTGGTGTGGGAGCAACAAATAATGAGGTCTTTGATGATTATGAAAAACTTAGATCTCACCCGATGTGAGGCTGGTATTTGTGGACGGATATGGAATGAACGACTGAGATACCTTCGGAAACCTGTAAAATTTTTTGAAACACCAGGAGTTTTTCCGGGGACAGACCCTTCGACAATCGAGTCAGAAACTCAGAAGTAATAACTAGGTTATAGTAGGCAAAATGTAGATTACCTGGTAATGATGGGGGATGGGATGTATTTATAGACAATGAAGGGAGTAGTTATTAGGAAAATTCCATATCTGATTTGGAAGATCCCCCAAATCAAGGAATTTAATCAGCTATTATCTTCCCATTTTGGGGGGATTTGATTGATAGCCATGATTGACAAGCCAATACCCCCTAATTGGGCTGCAAATTAGCCCCCCTTGTGGGCTAATCCAAGATGGACTGTTCATGTGCTGATCGTGGGCCTATAGCTGCTATAAGATTACAGTTTTGCCATCCGAAACCTCGAGATTCGTGCAAGGATCGTACGATCCTGATTAGCTACAATTTTCATCCACATTAGGTCATATCCCTTTTTTACACAACTAACAGACTTAAAACAATTTTGTTTGAAATGTTGTTCGAGCTCTTACAAATTGATATCTTATTTGACTGGTTTAATGAAAAAATAACTGCCACAAAAGCAGCTTATCAAGTGTCAGTAAATTCGAAAATTGCAGATTTCAATCAAATTAGAAGATAGTTATTGACAGGGTAAATAGCGAAAAACACCCCTCATTTATGATGTCAAAGCAATAAACCTCATATTTTATCGGCCAATGTGATAAACCCCCAACTACGAATTGCAGTAAACTCATGTACGGAAATCATGCGAAATGTCTAAATTGCACTTAAATTTTTACTGTTTCTCTCTTTCCCTCTCTCTTTGGAAAACCCCAAAAAATCCCAAATATACCAAAATTCTTCTCTCTCTCTCTCTCTCTCTCTCTCTCTCTCTCTCTCTCTCTCTCTCTCTCTCTCCCTCTCTCTCCCTCAAATCCAAATCCAAATTCAAAATTCAAATCCAAGTTGTGGATTGGTGGAGTTTCTAGAAGATGGAGGCAAAAGCAGCAAGCAGCAGCAACTGCTAGCGGGGTTCGAGTCGGGACTGGCATCGGGTTAGCTCCGGGGTGCATGCACGAGGGAAGAGGGAGGTTGTGCTGGTGATGTTGTGGCTGTGCTTGCTATTGGAGATGGAGGTCGGGAGGGTAAGGAGGTTGAGGGAGAGGGATCGGGATGGAGCTGTCGGGTTCGGACTTGGGTTTGATGGAGGTGATGGGCTATGCTGTTGATGAAGGAGTTGATGATGGTGATGGGTTATGTTGTTGATGAGGGAGATCTTGCCGCTGTAGTTTTTGTCGCTCTTACTGTTGTTGTTGACGGAGGGAGGAGGATTATGGTTTGATTAGCGATTGATTAGGAGGATTTGAGATTAGGGATAAAATTTGATTGGGATTTTGATTTTGATTTTGATTTTGGATTTTTAGATTTGGATTTTGACTTGGAAAAAATGACAGATCTTGGGGGAGAGAGAAAGAGAGTGAAAATTTTTTGTTTATTTTTTGGGTTTTAAAATGGTGCATTAATATAAAGGACAATTTGGACATTTCACATACATTTTTTTAAGGTTTTGTACAGTAGTTGACTGCGATTTGTAGTTGGGAGGTTTATTGCGTTGGCCGATAGAATAGGGGGTTACTGCTTTGACCCCATAGATGAGGGTTGTTTTTTGCTATTTACCCTACTTGAAAATGTTTGGACTAATTTGACTTCAAATAAATTCTTAAAAAAATATTTGTTAAATAGGTCAAATTAATAAGCATATTTAGAGGAAAAACAGACAAATATGATTGAAATTATGTTCTTATTTTAGCAAAATCTAGTTTCAATATCTTTGAAATTTTTCAATAAATTCAAACTCAAACTACGTCCGAAGAATGTAAGACTTATAGATATGATTGAGAACAATATCTTAATGCATAAAAAATTGTGCAAACATTATTAGCCAATATATTATACTTTGGTCATCCTCTATAAAATAAAATTTGCACCACCTCTACTGGTGCACCAACTTTTCTCTTGCGAATTTGGTTCACTTTAAGTTCCCATTGAGATGACTTCAAATATGGTTGTCAAATGATAGCTTTATAAAGCATGCTGCATTATTTCCAATCTTCTCTTGATCTAGCTTTATAGTGCATATAGTCCATCCAACCTCCTTTTACATGGGCTACTTATATATAATTATGACATTTGCACACATATAAATATTAGTCCATGGTTGTACATGTGTTCACACATCAAAATCAACTACTGGAATGGGCACGGTGACTTTGGTTTCTTCAAAGTGGAATTCAAGGCATGGTCACCGAACTTCGGCGCAGAGCTACCGTAGGGAGACAAGTATTGGATTTGGATTCACAACGTGCCACTGCACTTTTGGAAGAAGGAGGCGCTTCAAGAGATTGTCTCCGACTTCGGCACCGTGGAAGCCATCGACGAGAAGACGATTCGCCGCTCCGAGATAGTATCGGCGAGGATACTCATTAGGAGCGGCAACATCTCCCTAATGCCACAATTTGCCAAAGTTTTCTCTTTCAAGGAATCTTATCTCATACGGTTTGTGCTCGACAAGCAAGCAAAGATAGAGGCGGAGCTCCTACCCATCACGTCCCACAAACCTCCTCCCTCTCTTAGAGATGGCCGCCCTTACAAACAGGTAGTCTCACCGGAGTGGGATCTTACCATTAACGGAGCCCATGAAGTGGAGCGTGCTCACCGAGAAGTGATCAAGGCAGCAAGAGGAATGGAAGGTTTCCGGGAGCCTGCGGCGGAGGGATCAGAACCCCAAGACCCAAGGCCATTCACCGGTGGTCGAGGACGAGGCTTGACCACGGGATCCAACGGCAAGGATGGAAGAAAATTGGTGCACCCACAGCCATGTCCAGATTTGGTAGGTTTCGCAGAGACAGAGGCTAGCCATGGTAAAGGGGTCAAAAAGGTTACCCAAAGGGGCGGTCAATCTCTGCATGTTGGTGAGGGGGAGCGTACAGTGGAACAGAGAGGGGGCCAGGGCATGCAGACCCTAGAAATGGCAAAAACCCACTCCGTAATAACATGCAAGCTTTGGGACAAGAGTTGGTGCGGGAAAGCACCAGTTTGGGGAAGAAGACAAGCGAGGAAACACCTTTGGCCAGGGAGTTGGTACCAAAGCAAAGGAAGTCACCAGAAAGGAAAAAGTGGGTTTCTTTGGGTCAAGAGCGACAGCCTGTAGGTGCCGTTTTGGGGAAGACAACGAGCAAGGAGCTGCTCGTAGACAGGGAAGAGGGCTCAAAGGAGAGCGAGACGAAGGGGGATTTGGTTTCTCAGGGTTTGAGGGGATTAGGCAAAGAAGACAACGAAGCAACGAGAAAGGAAGCTCCTCCCTCTGCATCAAATACACCATTCAACGCCTCGTTTCCCCCCCTTTTTTGCATTGACCGCTCTGCCATCCGCTCAGTGCGAGCCACGTGGCAGGAGGGACAGAGGTGGTGTGCACCTGCATATGCTAACGGCAGGGGCTAATTTCAAGGAGCATGGTGTGCTCAATCGCGAGGGAGAGAAGCTTTATCATGAGCCCATCGAAGGGTTGCCTACTGACGGTGATTATGGGCCAAAAGAGTGGCCCAAGTACCCCTCTATTATACATGGGCCTACTGAAAACACTTGTAGCGGGCCCATTGAGGGGTCTGTTACAGGAAATAATACTTCTGAGGTAGAAACGACGACTATATGGGGGCCCATCGAGGGGTCCGCTACAAGAGAACTTATTTCTCAGATAGCACACCACTGTATGGAAGACGATCAAGAAGACAGGTTGAATCTGGAGGATGATTGTGTATGCTCCGAGATGGAATCAGAGGATTATGATTTCGATGTTGATTTCCGCACCACGTCTCCTAATTTCGTTCCCTCCACCTACCCACCATCCCAGTTGGCGGCGCCTGGCCACATCCCATCTGGCACAGGAGTCAGGGTTCAGAAGGTGGCTAAGAGAACTAATGAGGAGTTCCTTGACGACTATCTGGAGATAGCGGCGGCCGCTAAGTCTGCTAAGACTGGTGATGGAGGTACGCGGTCCTTCCTAGTGTCTATTTTTAATTTCATGACTGATAATGAAATTTTAGTCCAGCCAATACCTGTAGTCTTGCAGTAGGTGATACCGACCGAAATGTGTTTCTCCTGAATAAGATTAAAGGGTGGGAAACCGATAGGTTACCTTAAAACTCTCCTCGACCGCCAAACCGAGTCACGATTCCCCAGCCAATCTTAGTTAATGGAGGCCCTATTCTGGAACGTTAGAGGATTGGGTAGGCGGGGTAAGCGAGAAATGGTGAAGGAAGTTATTTTTCGGTCAAAAGCTAACATTGTGGGGCTTCAAGAGACCAAACTTTCTCATACATCTAGACTTATTAGGCTGGGGGGAACTTGAATCTCTGAATGGAGAATTTCCCCGTCTATCGGGGCCTCTAGAGGTATCGCGTTAGGTTTTAACCCAGATACTTTCCTCTGTCTTGATGAACTTTATGGGCAATTTTCAGTATCGATCTTGCTTCAACAGAAATCATACCTGTGGATTCAGTCATTCACAGTGGTCTACGGTCCCCATACCACGGCATCTAGGTTGGCTTTCTGGACAGAATTAAGAGCGATCCAAGTGCACTGGCCTCACTCCTGGGTGGTGGGAGGTGATTTTAACATCACTAGATTCGCTTCAGAACACAGGGGCAGGGGAGCTAGTGACTCTGATAGGGAAGCATTTAACGAGGTCATCACGGACCTGGAATTGGTTGACATCCCTATCAGTGATAGATTATTCACTTGGTCGAACATGCAAGTGACACCCATCCTTGCCAAACTAGGCAGGATTCTGGTTTCCACCGATTGGGAGACCAAGTTCCCTTTGGCATCGGCTAAATCTTTTCCTAAACCCACCACGGATCACGTACCTATTTCTTATCTTCCGGGGACGATCAACCCAGAAAAATGCCAAAGTTTAGATTCGAAAGAGATTGGCTTGAAATTCAAGGTTTCCACCACATGGTCAACGAGAGTTGGTCTTGCCCGACCACGGGCTGTGAGGCGACTGCAATTTGGTGTGAAAAAATTAAAAAGCTCAGGGACAAGCTTAGAAAATGGAACCGAACCAGATTCACACTGATTTGGAGAGCAAAGGAATCCCTTCTTGAGGGTATCGAGGAATTGGAGAAGACTGAAGAAACCAGGGATCTGCTTCAGGAAGAGCGGAACCGACTGCTTCAATTCAGGTAGGAAATTGACCAACTCTACAGGTTGGAGGAAATCAAGTGGCAACAATGATCCAGAATTTCGTGGCTCAAAGAGGAGACGGGAACACAGCCTTCTTCCACCGAGTTGCCAGTGCCCGCCATAGAACTAACCTCATTCACTCAATCCAATCGGATTCTAGAATGGTTCAAGGCGACGATGCTATTAAACTGGCATTCCAATCCCACTTCAAGCCCCTCTTTGGTCACAAAGCAGAAGGGAGAGTCCCGCTCAGACCTGAGTTCTGGCAAGACCAGTCAGGCAACTCCGATTCTAGGCTGCAGGCCATCGTAGCCCCCTTCAATGAGAAGGAGGTCTGGGAGGCTGTCCAACAACTTGTAAAAGATAAAGCTTCCAGGTCCAGATGGTTTTCCGATATTTTTCTATCAGATATTCTTGGAGGAGATCAAAGGTGACTTAATGAAGATGTTCGCAGACTTCTACGAGCATAAGCTCAAATTAGAGAGATTCAATTCCGTAGAGGTGGTGCTGATTCCTAAGAAAGAAGACTCCCGACGAGTCGGAGACTTTCGGCCTATAAGCCTACTTAACTGCTCTGTAAAGATCATTACCAAGACTCTCGCCAACAGATTGGAAAAGGTAATGGACGACATCATTGGTCAAGACCAGACGGGATTCATTAAAGAGCGATGTATTCAGGATAGTATAGCAATGACGGAGGAAACTATCCATCAATGTCACACTTCGAATTCCAAGAGTTATCTCTTAAAACTGGATTTCGAGAAAGCCTATGACTCTGTCGAATGGGACTGCTTGTTGAAAGCACTCAATGGAAGAGGTTTTGGGGTGAGGTGGATCAGATGGATCCACGCTTGTCTAACCACCAGCAGAACGGCTATTTTGGTAAATGGGGGGTCAGGCCACCCGTTTCCCTGCAAACGGGGGCTTAGACAAGGAGATATGCTTTCCCCCTTCTCTTTACCATTGTGGCAGACGTTCTCCGAGCCATGATGGCTGGGTGTAGTAGAGCAGGTTGGATCGTCCCAGTGACCAAGGGAATCAATCAGCAAGGGTGCTCTATTCTCCAATATGCAGACGACACTCTTATATTTGGCAATGGCAACCTAGGGGAAACTACAGTCTTCAATGGAATTCTGTATTGCTTTGAAGCCTGGTCGGGCCTCAGGGTTAACTTCCACAAAAGCGCCCTCATTCCTATTGCCCTGACACCGGAGGAGACACTTGAGCATGCCACAATTCTCAACTGCACAACGGAGAATTTCTCCATTCAGTATCTAGGATTGCCACTTAGACCCGGGAAACTCAAAAAGGCAGATTGGCTACCCATCATCGACAGGGTTGACAAATGACTTGCAGGTTGGAAAGGCAAAGCCCTGTCGTTGGGTGGGAGAGTCACGTTAATTAATGCAGTCCTCTCAAACCTGCCTACCTACTATCTCTCCTTCTTTGAAATGCCTTGATGGGTTATCCAGAGAATTGATCGGACCCGGAAACGTTTCTTTTAGAAAGGGGCGGACCCGGACTGTGGAGGATATCACCTCATCAGATGGGAAAAGGCGTGCATGAAAAAGGTTCATGGGGGGCTAGGTATCATTGATCTTCGAGATATAAACCTGGCTCTACTTGGTTAATGGTGGTGGAAAGTGTTTCACCCTAATGGAGAAGGGTGGCAGCAATTTGTTCAGGAATATATGCATGGGAATGGAACGAGAAATCTTGGCTTCAGGATAGACCCTCGGGTTTGCTGGTTCTGGAAAGGCATCACTAAGGCCTACAATCCCTTCAATAGCTGTGTGAAGTCAGCTATTGGCAACGTCAGACTCACCAGATTCTGGTGGGATAAGTGGTGTGCTAATCACAAACTCAGAAATTTGTTCCCCGATTTATATAAGCAGGCATCACAACCACACTGCACGGTGGCTGCAGCCTGGAAAAGAGACACCTGGAGGCCACCTTTCAAACATGCGCTTGACCTAGGATCTCAGCTTAGACTAGCGGAACTGCAGACCCTCATCACCAATTCTGGAATTGGTTGCTTGCAAGGCCCAGATAAGAAATCCTGGGGAGTGGAGAAGAACGGCAAGTTCACGGTTCACTCCATGTACAACCGCATTCATTTTAGGGGATGTATCCCAAAGTGGTCAGCGGTTATCTGGAGAACGAATGCCCCACTCAAAATCAAAGCTTTCTTATGGCTGGTTTTGAATGATGCGATCCTGACTAGGAAAAACCTCGCTAAGCGCCAGCCGAATGTGGACTCTTAATGTGGATTCTGCCACGGCACCCTAGAGACTAGAGACCATCTTTTGCTGTAGTGCCCTAGAAGCAAAGCGGTACTTATAGAAGTTCTCAGCGCCCTAGGGACGAGTCAGTATCCTAGTGTATACGAGGACCTGTGGGTAGGTCCTAAGTTCGCTTCGGAGAGGGGGTCTATGAGAGAAGCATGGTATATCGCCATCGCCGCAACGACCTAGGTTCTTTGGCTAGACAGAAATAATCTTTACTTTCGTAGAACATGCAATAGTATTTCTGGAAATTTGACTCACATTATGCATTTTATTTCATTTTGGGCTAATGTGGCCACAACAGGACCCAGGGGGAAGATCGCGAGTGTTTTTCAGGTGAAGGAGTTTGACGATGAGGAGATTGAGATCGGCCCGACGATTGATTGACAGCTAGCACTGACGTCCAAGATCATAGTCACCCACCTCCCCAGGGTTTGTTGGGGGGATATGTTGTATTTCTTTGTGGCTGGTCTAGTTT
This sequence comes from Hemerocallis citrina, assembly GCA_017893485.1. Taxonomy (NCBI): domain Eukaryota; kingdom Viridiplantae; phylum Streptophyta; class Magnoliopsida; order Asparagales; family Asphodelaceae; genus Hemerocallis; species Hemerocallis citrina. The sequence goes on along the minus strand of CM030366.1, from coordinate 185,773,426 downwards.
GCTTTTGTCCCACCCCCCATGTTTAGGGGTGGAGTTTCTGTTCTTTTTTTTTTTCTTCTGTTTGCAGGTCTTTGTTGTGAGCTCAGTACTCTGAGTTTGTTGTGTTAATCACTTATTAATGAAACAGGGTGACCAGATTCTACCTTTTCTTCGGGGAAAAAAAAAAAAAAAACTATTGGGCCCGACAATCTCCCTCCTTTTGAAGTTTGACAATATAGTGAACATGTCAATACTTAACTACTTAACATTGAGGGCGAAGAAAAGTATGAAAAAAATTGCTGAAGAGGATTTGGATTTGGACTTAGTGAATATTTGGTTATTGGATATAGGATATTAGATGCTGGGTATCTTCATTTTTTCGGGAATTAGATGTTGGGTATTGGGTATTGGGTTAATTACTACTCTACTATCAATTTATATTTTATACTCTCTCCATATGAGTAATAGGTAATGGGTTATTATAAAATAATTTTCTTTACCTACCTACTTTTCAAACAGATACAAATTGTATTATACATTTACCCTACTCTTTTATTTTTTTGATGAACCGGATAGAGCCTTACGACCCCAGCCAAAACAAAATATATTAATAATAACAAAATGTACAGAAGGAACCTTTACAAGCAGTAAAGACCATCCAAACAAGCAAACACAGATAAACCAGTACAAAGACGCAAACTAAACGAACGACAAAACCCGCAGGCTACCGATGCTGCAAAGAAATGCAGCTGGCAACACGGGGAAAACCAGTGTAGAACCCAAGCCTGAAGGGCTGTCGAGGTGTCGCCGACGATCAAAAGAAGCAACCGAACTCACGCCGTGAGGACAAAAAGAAGGCTGCACCAGTAAAAAAAACACGGGCTGACCACACACACGCACATCAGGCGCTGACGCAGATCAACCAAAGAAAAGCATTTAGAAGCCTAGTCCCGCAGGACGAAGAGTCACGCGCAGCCAAGCTGCGGAAGGGGTCCAAAAAGAAATCGCCGAATGCACGGCCGAATGCACAGCCGATATAAATTAAGCAATCGTACCAAAGATGCAGAGAAGTAAAATACAAAGAACAAGAACAGAACAAGAATGATATAAGCGCCCCACAAAGTGGGGAATAGGGCTACAAAAGGCCACCAACCATAATAACCATTCATTAACAGTAGTGAGAGAATCAAAAAGCATCAGGTGTACATTCAGAGAGTCCCACAAATCAGATGCACATCCAAAAAGCATCAAAAAGTAACTTACAAAACAGAATAAAGCCAGAGAGAGGAGCCGGCACAGTGAACAAAATGAACACTGGCAAAAGCAGCAAGAGAGAGCTAAAAAAAGAGCCAGAAACAAACCATGCCGGGACTCCCAAAAGATCCAAAGGATTCAGACCTGAAAAAAGAATAGCATCAGTGCAATCAGCATATCCAGGATAACACAATAAATAAGAATGCATTCCAACAAAAAGGGACAGAACAGAACGCAACCATAGCATCAATAATTAAATAGCGTTAAGATTGGTAAGACAATGGAATGCCGAGAGTAGTCTATGACTCTGAAGGGCTTCCCTCGTTGCGTTGGTCAAGGATGAAGACCAAAAATCGAATAGAAATAGGGATTCGTCGATAAGAGAGGTGCCTGAAAATTCTATGGTTCCTTTCCTTCCAAGAGATCCAGATAATGATGTGTACCGATAAATACCAAGATTTGCGATACCTAAAAGACGGAGGAATAGTCGAATACACCGATTTGAGATCGGCGGGCAAAGGATTAAATTCCCAAGCAAGAGGGCATAGTTTCCAGAGGGGGCGAGTGAATTCGCAATTCACGAAAAGGTGATCCACGTCCTCGATAGAGGTGGAGCAGAGGGGGCACAATTGTCCCCAGGCCAAGTTTCTTTTATTGAGAATCTCGACGGTGAGAAGTTTATTGTTAAACGCGAGCCAGGAAGTGATTTTGGCTTTAAGCGGTGCACAAGAACTCCAAATAATTTTGGAAAAAGGTGAGAGGATTCCTCTGAAGTTCAGGAATTGATAAGAGGATTTGACCGAAAAAATCCCGGCCGAATTCCATTGCCAAGAGTAACCATCTGCCGTCGGTCCCTCAAACTAGTTGAGGGAGGAAAGGAGATCGAAAAATTGAGTACCGCTATTCCTTTCCTTCCAAATTGAGTACCGCTATTGATAAAAGGATTACCCTACTCTTTTATTAAATGGATAAGAAAACCCTACCGTTATACTTAGCAGCGATAGGGTAAACAAGTAATGATAAGCAGGTGTACCTTTACTCATTGCTAGTTCGATGCTCAACTATCTCACTACATTCGTTCCTTGGATGATTCACTCTTTGTATCCTAAGAATTTGATTTTTGATTTGATTTGATTTGATTTATTTTTTTAGTTTTTACTGTAAATTGACTAAAATGGGTTTTTTTTCTTTCTTTTTCAAATTAACTATAAATTAGTCTCTAATTAATTTATGTTTACAATTTAATTCCTCAAATTGTAGATTTTACAATAAAGTCCTAGATATGGGAAGTATAGAATTATAAATGTAATCCCCAAGCAATAACTTAGATGGTACAAAATGCAGTACAAAATTGTGGGCTAGGTTGAGACCTCAGGATCGGGGCCTAGCTAAACATTTGCAAAACTCAAAGCGTTAGAAATGTAAAAAAAAATCCAAAATGCCCAAAACTGTACACAAGCCTGCAGCTAAAGCGTACCACAAGTCCGACTTGGCCCTCCAAAGGGTTGATCATGGGCTTATGATTGGAAGTCCGGCCCATCCCGTTACTCCAAGCTTTGATCCAGACCATGGGCCTAACCCATTTTACATCCCTACAGAGAGTTCAACAAAATAAGTGGGTTATTTGTAAACAACTATTTTAAGTGGATTAGAAGGAGCCCATCCATAATTTCTCGACGACATTAGGTTGAACCAGGCCGAGGAGGGTGTTTGGAAATAGTTTTCAACCAGCAATTGATGCGCCAAAAATTATTACCTCATTAACTGCGTCATTGCCCCAAGTGCAAAGAACTATTTAAGTGGGTCTTAGATTATTGATGTATTTATGCAAACAATAATTTGTCAGGTATTAATTTGCAAAATTCATATAATGCTAGTGACCTGTGCGCAAAAAACCCGCTCGTTTATTTATCAACTTTCTTCACAACAATTTAGCTCTCTCATATTTTGCGATCCTTTGTATTTATGTACTTTTTTTTTATTTTCTTTATTTTTTTTTTGGAGTAACAGGATAGAGCCTTAGGCTCCAGCCACTAAAATATATTAAAAAAATGGAAAGTACAGAATATAGAAAAACAAAAGGGCATCTGCTCGGGAGAGAGATCGATGCAAAAAGACAAATGACATAAACAACAACAACAACAACATACAAGAAGACCTGGCTAATGAAAGATTAGCCAACAACCCAACACACTCAAAAACACTAAGTACAACCTCCATAACAAATGCAGACGGACTGAAACCACGCTGACCAGAAGGGCATCAGCAAAGGACCCTCCAAAACCGGCAATAACCACAGGGGCAAACGTAGGGACGAAAAAACTCCGGCTACAGCAAGACACGCACAGGCTGGAGCACCCTCCATCACACCACAAGAGCTCAGGCAGACACCAAAAAACACTGGGACATCTGCAACAGACCTGCCTTCTGAAGCATCCCAACGGAGCCCAGGCACGCAGAGGTAACAACAACGAAATGAAACATAATGAAAGTAGGGGGAAGTCAACACCGTTAACTGTGCAAAACCCAACAGAAAACCAGAGGAGAGAAGCAAGCTCTCAAAATCCACAGAGAAGGGTCACAAAGACCCTGAGAAAGAAACCTACCACACAGGAAGGCCAGTGAACTAGGGATGGCAACTGGACTGGGTCAACCGGCGACCCACCCGCGACCCGGCCCGCGAACCCGGCCCGGTTAGCAAATTGGTGGGTTCGGGTCGAACCCGGTGAACAGTACTGAGTCGACCCGGGTCGCAAATAACGCGAATTGAACCCACGAAACCTGGACCACGAACCCGTTAAGTTCGCGAATTCAACCCGCCAACCCGCGGGTCGACCGCGGGTTCCGACCCGTTCGACCCGTGACGGGTCAAACGGTCGAAAAATCGCCCCTCTATTTCCAGAGCCGTTCTGAACGGCTCTTTGAGCCGTTATTTTGTTTTTTTTTTGTTTTTTTTTTGTTTTTTCCCACATATTGAACCTATAAATATCCCCAAAAATCTCATAAAAAATCACACCTCACTCTCTTACTCTCTCTACTATTATACATCATTTGTAAAGAATTTTTGAACAATTGTAGTATTCATCAAACAAGTCTACAAGGAGGCATATACACGATCAAATTTCGGTCGTATCGGAATCAAAATTCAACGTCTTCAACGTCTTCAACTCTCTTCAACCCTCGTCAAATCTACTTCAACCTCTCCTCAACTCTTCAATTGCGGAATCGGCAAAACGCTCCTCCATCTTTTCTATTCTATTCTTATTTTCACAGTTTTTTTTACATACGCGTATTCCACGGTGAACGGTATCAAAATTTTATACCTCTCTCATTAAATTTTTTTTGCGTTGTAGTTAAAATTATTGTTCGTTTTTTGGACTTCTCTATCTCAACCCTCTTGTTTTTTAGATTGTTTTTGTATAATTTACCGCTCCTACATTGTATTTTTTTTTACATACTTTAGCACATTACTACATTATGTCTAGATCACGCGGTAGCGGTCGTAGCGGACAAGATTCCTCCTCCTCTTCACGTAGGCCACCAATTGTCCCAACTAGTGAGCCCGCCCAAGAAACCATGATCCTACTATGGAACAATGAGGTACACATGACGAGATTGTAGGTGACATACAATTAGAAGAAGAAGAACAACAACAACCAACCGAAATCATACAACCCTGTAGTAGTAGGAAAAGTAGAGGAGAAACTAGCAATTGGCATAAGTTTTATGATTATATCCTGGACGAACATACTCCGGGTATAGGTTTGAAAGTTTGTAAAACATATGGTAAAACATACAAATTCAAGAGGGGTGACGGCACCGGTACAATTAGTAGGCACATACAACATAATCATAAAGAACTTCTTGATCAAATACAAGGCCAACAAAAAATCAACCCTAGGACCGGTCAAGTTGATAGCCACCCTTATGATCCCGAACTTGTTCGTCGGGAAATGATCCGATTAGTCATTAAGGAAAAGTTACCATTTTTCTATCCCGAGAGTATGAACTTGGAAAATTTTAATCAAACGGCCTTAAACCCTCATTTTAAAAGAATTCCGAGAAATACTTGCAAATCGGATTGTTTTAAAATGTACATTGAAATGAAGGACGCTTTGATTGTAATTTTATGGAGTTTAACTTGTAGGGTTAGTTTAACTTTGGATTGTTGGACGAGTGTCAACAATATTCCAACGATGGGAATAACCTGTCATTGGATCGACAATGATTGGATTCTTCAAAAAAGAATCATATCACTAGCGGCGTTGCCGTATCCCCATAGTGGCGCTGAAATAGCAAATCGTATTATAGAATTTTGTGATGTTTTTCATATTCGCGATAAAATTATGGCTATTAGTTTTGATAATGCATCAAACAACAATGTAGCAATTGCTACTTTAAAATCTGTATTAAACCCTCCATATGACAATATTTTTCATGTTAGATGTGCATGTCATATTATAAATTTATGTGTTCAAGATGCATTAAGAATAACTGATCCATATATAGTTAAAATTAAAAATTGTGTACATTTTATTGCATTAAGTCCAAGCATTTTACAAGAATGGAAAGCTTGGTGTAGGGTTAGAAATGTTCTTTTTAGAAGATTTCCAAAGGATATTAGACACCGATGGAATTCTACTTTTGATTTACTAAATGTTGTCACCGAATATAAAGCAGTTGTAAATGATTTTTGTATCGCAAAAAATATGCAGAATTTTGAAATGACTCCCCCCGATTGGTTTTTTGTCGAATCTTTGTTGAAATTTTTAGAACCTTTTAAAACCGCAACTTTAAAATTTTCAAAAACATATGAATCTACTTCTAGTAGCATTTTTATTGAATTAGTTAGCATGATGCAAACATTTAACGAAATGTTAAATGATCCCCATGTTAGTGAGATTGTAAAACCTGCATTTCAAAAATTTTTGAAGTATTATTTTCCTCCTCCTATGTTGATTTGTGTTTGTAACGCCCCGAATCCCAAATACACTGAATTCGAGATGTTCTACAGGATCTTTTCACTTTCTTAGTACACTTTTACAGGAAAATAAAAACTTTTCATCATACATCAGAGTTTACATCATAATTACATCTTTCTTTTGCACAGCGGAAGTAAAATACAATAATTAAATACAAGTACAACAGCTTGATAAAATCTTTAAGCATCCAAATCTTCTTTAATCTTTAGCATGACATTTACCTGCATGTTAGACTGTGGGTACGTCAGTTTATTCAACCGACGATCATTATACACGGCCGTCCTCGCTTGCCGAAAAATAGTATAACTTAACATTTCATATTTAGCAAACACAAACTTGTCACATTTCAAACTAAAGGGACTACCCTATTGATGTCGTGTGGTGATTGTGCACTTAGTCCTTAATGCAGTTAATTATGTTACATGACACTAATGCACACTTGTTCGGATTCTATGCATCCCATACTACATAGGTCCGAGGGCAAGCCCTTATTCGTTCTTCATCTTGTTAGGGTTCAATCCCCCGTTATGTCTTAAACTACTACTGTAACTACGGTAGTGTCTTAGATGTCCTATGATCTATGAGCCCATGTCCAGGCAGCCTGGAGGGGAATCCCACGCACTGTCACGACGCATCGAGCAGGCAACCTATGGACAATTCAGCCTCCGCCATGGAACAATGGCACCACCCATAGCCACTCGAACATCCCACGAGCGTCGCCACCGGGACGATAATTCCGGAGTAGCGCCCACGCACTGTCTTGACGCATCAAGCAGGCAACCTGTGAATCGCTCTCACACCGCTATCCGTTGGCCCTCATACTCATGTTTTTCTTCTACTTTCATCACATCTCCACTATGTACTAGTCCTTAGTTTTATTTAAAAATCATGAACAAAATAATCACTAGAGTTAGCCTCTCCATCAACCGGACTTATTCATTTGTTTCAACATGACCAACCTTGGTCTAATTTCAATTCAATTCATCTTTCTCAATGCCGGGGAGACTTAGCTACTCTATTTCAAATTTCATTTCACAATCTTTAAGTCATGACCACTTTCATGTCACAATTTCATATTCTTTCTTATTCATGATTGCTCTTTGTTCACAAGTCCATAGTGAATACTTATAACTCAAAAAAATTCATATTCAAGGCCCACAATTTCATCCACATGGTTACTAAATTTCCAATATCATACAATGCACTCATGCACTTATAATTAAACACCCATACTTTACATTTTGCACAATATTCTCAAGTGAAAATTGATATTATCATGTCACACCACAAAATTCTTTGTCAATTGCTTTCTAATCAATTCATTTCAATATATCCTTATAAAGTGTAAATTTTCATAAGTATGTATTTTAGAACCATAGCTTTACTATACTATTTGTTCACAAACTATATTATATTTTCTTCAAATAATACCCAAACCAATCCCATAAAATTCCTTGTATTTTTATGAAAATTACCATATTTTTCTCACATTTTTTGGACATCAAAAACTCCCAAAAAAATATTTTTTTTCCCTAAGTGCTAGGGGAAGGATTCGAACCCAGCACAGTAGAGAAGAAGGCCAGAGCACCCGCCATCAGGCCAACCGGTGCTAGCGATTAGAAGAGGGCACATTAGATATATGTGCTATCTTTTCGCTGTTCATATATATATATATACACAGTCAAGGAAAAAAGATGGTGAGGCCGGGTTTCGAACCACACCGCTCAGGGAAACCGAACCCAATCACCGACCGCCTGAGCCACTGGCTCAGGTTGTCACAGTATGGGTTAAAACCCATTAGATTCATATTCACACTGTTTTTAGAAATCAACTCGATGTTCAAAACAATTTGATTCATATTGCCTTTATATAAACCACTGAAAAATTCCAGATTTAATCTTCTTTATTCCATCTTCAAGACAGCAAGTGTAAAATAAATTTTTGTACTAAAACATAATTTTCTCCACCCAAATTAATTATTTGTTTAATTAAAACTATAATAACTTTATTTTCGACATTGAAAAGAATCGATTGATCTTCCAATCTCTCTTTTATCCCAAAATTTTCCATGATAATTTACTGGTTATTTATCTACATTCACAACACATACAAATTTGGATTTTCCCATACTCATATTAGCACAAAAAATTCATATAACACATGAATAGGTGAAACTCAACAATTACTAAGTTTGGTACATTTCTAATTTGATGACAACAAGCAATTCTTTGGTTTATTTATGCCACTTCTACACATGAATTCAAAGCATTCAATATACTTTTCTATTCAATTTCCATAGTGTTAATATCTTTATCAATTGTCATGTTTCAACCACACAATTTGCAAGTAAAGATTTTCACACATCATGCTAATCACATTGCATCATTATTCAATTAACTAACAATCATAGAAAGTGCTTCATATAGTTTACTAGCATTTCACATACACAATTAATCACATCATTCTAAACCATTCACATACTAACTTTTTAATTAGAGTGGACTCTTATTAGTATTTTCCATGTATAGTGTTATCAATATACTAGCATGAACCCTATATTAGAAACATGAAATATTTTACCCACCTTAATGGAGAGAACACAAAAGCAATAAGTCCTAGTAGATGAGAACACCTCCTCCTAGCCAAAGAGTGCACCACTCCAAGCTCCCAAGCCCTAGCCGAATGCTTCCCTCCTTGGCCGAAAGCTACCCTAGCCGAATGCTTCTCCTCCTTGGCCGAAAGCTCCAAGCAACCAAAGAACCACACACTCTCTTATCTTTTATAACTCTCACAATTATAATACTATTAGCTTTAGAAATTACACTTTGCATATGAAAAATTAGCCATGAGAAAGGGGGTATTTATACTAAAAAATGAGGGGAATGGAGGGCTAAGATCATCTTGGTGGTTGCAAAATGAAAGGCTTAGATTCAAGTAGGAGTTAGGAAAACTACCCACCTCCTTGAAACTACCCCCATGTTCTCCACACCAAAAATTCAACTTTCCCTCCAAAAGAATGCTACCGGCCTCACATAGTGAGTGTGCATTGCACGTGTACGTGTAGTCCACGTGCATGCAACTAGGCCAAATTTTGTACATTCTAAAGTTATAAAAATAATTTTGTTTAAAAAAGTCTTCTACATGACAAGTTTAATTAAAATAAATTAATTCATGGGCTTTCTTTTTGGGCCAAAATAATTTTATAAAATAATTAAAATAAAAATGCTTTTGGGCTTTTTAAGAAAAGGTTTTTTAATTAAATCAAAGAAGGCTTTTAAAGAAAGGCTTTTGTACTAAAATAATTTGAGAAAAATATATTAAATAATTATACACATTATGATATAATAATTCAAACAAAATATTGCACGTGCACAACACGTGCAAAATAAATAATTTTTCATTAATTGAAAAATCAGGGTATTACAGCACTCCCTCCTTAGAATAGTTCCGTCCCCGGAACTACAATCAAGAGCGAGGAAAACAAACAAAATACAACACACTCAACAAGAAACAAAGATACAAAAATACAATCAAGCAAAAAGCTCAGGATAGTCCTTCAACATCCTCTCCTCAGATTCCCAAGTAGCCTCTTCAACCAAGTGGTTTCTCCAGACCACCTTGACCATCGGTATCGTCTTATTCCTCAAGACTTTCTCCCTACGGTCAACAATCTCAACAGGAGACTCGATGTAATTCAGGTCTAACTGCAAACCTTCCGGCACTTCAGGCAAATGATGACTCGGGTCCGGAATATAACCTCTCAGCATAGACACATGAAAGACATTGTGTACCTGAGACAACTCTTCCGGTAATTCAAGCCGGTAAGCAGTTTTCCCGATCCTTTTCAATATCTTATACGGGCCTATAAACCTCGGGGCTAACTTCCCGCCTTTGCCAAAACGAACCACACCTTTACTGAGTGATACCTTCAGAAAGACGAAGTCACCAACCTCAAACTCAAGGTCCCTTCTCCGGTTGTCTGCATAGCTTTTCTGCCTGCTCTGAGCTTCCACCAACCTTTTCCTGATCAGATCAATCTTCTCAGAAGTCAGTTGCACAAGCTCAGGACCAAACAACTGACGCTCCCCTACTTCATACCAACAAACAGGAGTCCTGCACTTCCTGCCATACAAAGCTTCGTACGGCGCCATCCCAATACTGGCCTGAAAACTGTTGTTGTAGGCAAACTCCACCAAGGGTAAATGCCTTTCCCAACTGCCTCCAAAGTCTAGTATACAACACCGCAGCATATCCTCAAGAATACGATTGACTCTCTCGGTCTGCCCATCGGTCTGCGGATGAAAAGCAGTGCTGAAATCCGTCTTGGTACCCAAAGCTGCCTGAAGACTCCTCCAGAAATGCGAAGTAAACCGCGCATCTCGATCAGACACAATGGTCGAAGGAACGCCATGAAGTCGGACAATCTCACCAACATACATCTCAGCCAACTTGTCCATCGAAGCAGTGAGTTTCATTGCCAAAAAGTGAGCGGACTTGGTAAGTCGATCGACTATAACCCAAATTGCATCATTGCCTTTAGAACTCTTAGGCAATCCCGTAATGAAATCCATACTGATGTTATCCCACTTCCATTCCGGAATAGGTAACGGCTGTAATAGACCTCCGGGCCTCTGATTTTCGGCTTTGACTTGCTGACAAACCTCACACTTCGCGACAAATTCAGCCACATCCCGCTTCAAACCTGACCACCAGAAATGCTGCTTGATGTCCTTGTACATCTTAGTACTCCCAGGATGTACCGACAAAAGAGTAGCATGCGCCTCCTGAAGAATACTCTCTTTCAGGTCCGCCTGATTTGGAACGCACAGCCTATCTCCGAACCACAGCACTCCATCCCTGATTTGAAAACCGGGCAACCTGCCAGCACCAACCTGCTCCTTCATCTCCAAGATATCAGCATCAACCTCCTGACTTGCAATGATCCTTGCATTCAAAGTAGGCTGAAGCCTCAACTGAGCCAAAGATGCTCCCAATCCTTGCAAGACAACCTCAATCCCAGCTCGGTCCAGCTCCTCAATCAGATGCCTCTGAGTCGTAATCAAACAGGCCAAACTGCTCTTGCGACTAAGTGCATCAGCAACAACATTAGCCTTTCCGGGATGATACTTGATCTCAGGTCGCATATCCTCGAGCACTTCCAACCATCTCCGCTGTCTCAGATTGAGATCTCGCTGCTGATATATATACTTCAAGCTTTTGTGGTCCGTGTACATATTCAACTTCTCACCGTACACGTAGTGCCTCCATTGCTTCAAAGCAAAAATAATCGCAGCCAACTCTAGATCATGAGTCGGGTAATTCTTCTCATGCGGTCGTAGTTGCCTAGACCCATAAGCGATTACTCTTCCTTCTTGCATTAAGACACAACCAAGCCCCCGATGTGAAGCATCGCTATAAACATCGTACTCGACCCCAGCTCTAGGCAAAGCCAAAATAGGTGCAGTAGTCAGTCTATCTTTCAACTCCTGAAAACTCGCCTCACATTGCTCGGTCCACTTGAAGCTCACATTCTTCTTGGTCAGCCCTGTAAGCGGTACAGCTATCTGAGCATAACCTTGAATGAATCTCCGATAATATCCAGTCATCCCAAGGAAACTTCTGACTTCCTTCACTGTAGTAGGCCTTGCCCAGTCTCTCACTGCCTCTATCTTCTGAGGGTCAGTTGCCACTCCCTCCTTAGAAAGGATGTGACCCAGGAATGCCACTTCAGATTTCCAGAAATCACACTTGGATAACTTGGCATACAACTGCTGCTCTTCCAACTTCTGCAACACCGCTGCCAGATGCTCAGTGTGCTCCTCCTCAGACTTGGAGTACACGAGAATATCGTCGATAAACACCACGACGAAAGAATCAATAAACGGCCTCAGAACTCTGTTCATCAAGTCCATGAAGATTGCAGGTGCATTCGTCACTCCGAATGGCATAACTAAGAATTCGTAATGCCCATGCCGAGTTCTAAATGCAGTCTTGTGCACATCTTCAGCTTTCACTCGAACTTGGTGGTAACCCGATCGAAGATCAATTTTGGAGAATACAGCTGCTCCTTGCAGACGATCGAACAAGTCATCAATTCGAGGAATCGGATACTTATTCTGAACAGTGACCTTATTCAGCTCTCGGTAATCGATGCACATTCTCATCGATCCATCCTTCTTCTTTACCAAAAGCACTGGTGCTCCCCAAGGTGACGCACTAGGTTGAATAAAGCCTTTTCCCAACAGTTCCTCAATCTGCCGTTTCACCTCATCCTGTTCCACTGGAGCCATCCTATAAGGTGCCTTAGAAATGGGTGCACTTCTCGGTTGAACAGTGATGCTGAACTCTACATCACGATGCGGAGGTAACCCAGGAAAATCTTCCAAGAACACGGTCGGATAGTCCCGAACCACAGGAATCCCTTGCACTTCCACAGGAGTCTCTTCCTTGCGGATAGTTGCCACCAGCTTAGAATATTTCCGCTTCCCTTGGAACACGACTTCAGGTCCACCTGGAGCCTTCACTGTCACCGTCTTGGCCTTACACTCGATGCTCGCACTGTACACCGACATCCAATCAATGCCAATGATAACATCGACTCCCAAGATAGTCAGCTCGATCAGATCAATGCCAAAGATTCTATCCCCAATCACAATCTCGCAATCAGCATAATACCGATCAGTGGTTAAAGTTTCCCCTGACGGAGTAACTACTGATAAGATCTTGCCTGGGAAAATCTTCGGTTCAACTCCCAACACTTTAGCAAACTTTGGAGACACAAAAGTATGAGAGGATCCAGTATCAAACAATACGACAGCTTTAATTCCATTAAGATAGAGTTCGCCAGAGATGACCTGATCTGCCTCCTCAGCATCAGCTTCTGTCAAGGCAAATACTCGCCCTGATTGGTACGGCCTCTTCCCAGCCTGCTGCGTTGGTGCGCCGCTATTACTGCGCTGAAGTTTGGGACAATGAGATCGGTAGTGTCCCGCTTCCCCACAGTTAAAGCAAGTCACCGCAGAAGGTCTCGCCACATTGTTTCCAGGTCCTCCAGCTACACTAACAGCGTTCGCCCCTGTCGGTTTGAACCTCTGTGCAGATGGTTGCCCCCTGAAACTCCCCGAATGTGCAGGCCTCTTACCAGACTGCCAGCTGTTCCTCCTGTTCTGAACAACATGGAACTGCTCCATATCCGCCTCCGTCGCTGCCGCCCTCTTGACCAGCTTATCGAATCTCCTGATACCAAGGGGTATCATACGAGATCTCAAACTAGGCCTCAGACCATGCTCGAACTTGCGAGCTTTCTTGGCCTCATCCGCCACCAGTTCTGGAGCATACCTGGAGAGCTGAGTGAACTTGGTCTCATAGGCTCTCACTGACATGCTGCCTTGCTGAAGCGACAGGAACTCCATCGCCTTCTTCTCCTGGACGTCGGAGGGGAAATAATGGCTACGGAATTCTTCCAGAAATTCCTCCCAGCCAAGCAACAGACCTCCCATGGTCCTCTTCACGGATTGCCACCAAACCGCTGCATCCTTCTCCAGCTGCAAGGTTGCCAACTTGACCTTGCTACCCTCCGGTGTCTCCAACACCTCGAAGATTGTCTCCACTTGCCGTATCCAGTTGTCAGCCGAATCTGGATCTGACTTTCCCTCGAATACGGGTGGTTTCATTCTCTTGAACGATTCCACCAACTTTATCGCCTCGAGCACTGGATTTGCCGGCCCCCTAGCTTGGTTCTGAGCCACAGCATTCAACGTCTGGTAGACCCTAGCAAGCTCAGTCTCCAGATCCAAACCTTCCCCATTCCTTGCTCCTCTTCTCGACATATTCTGATGTAAAAGATCCGTCAAATTCGAAGTATAAAACAAGAATTTAAACCAACTTCCATTTCATTGAATTCCAAAAGTTTATACATTCGAATTTAAAAACATTTTTTGACATCAGAACGGAAAGAAACAGAAGCTACAACACTCTAACTCCTACGGGTCCTCTTCGCTGCTCGAAGTTCTTCCCGCAGTTCATCAACCTCATCCTTCAGCACATCAGTTAGGTTCTTTTTCTTCTCAAGTTCCCAAATCCGATGGCTAAGAACAGAATAGTCAGCTTTCCGCTTCTCTAGCTGAGCCTCCAACAATCCAACTCTCTCCTTCAGAGTTTCCACTTGCCTCTGAAGAGAAGCCACAAGACCACTTGGAACAGGTACTTCTTCTTCGTCGGAAGAAGAATCATCAGATGAATCCGGAGGTGGGGTGATCTCTCGGGATTCAGGGTACTCCTCATCATCAGAATCAGCTTGCCCTGGGTAGTACTCGTCCTCGGAATCTGCCTGTCCAGGATGGTACTCTTCCTCAATGATGTGCCAGTCGTCGCCTCCAGCAGGGTCGAAGTGATCAGCCATCTTAGAAATAGAGAGGAGAAAGCATAAATCTCAGAGCAACACAAATGTAAGTCACTTACATTTAAATCTCTAGATTCAAACACACACTCTAATGTCCACTTCTAGGGTGTCGTTCCCTATAAATTTGTACCAGTGTGAAAGTGTAGAAAGCGTGGCTCTGATACCACTCTGTAATGCCCCGAATCCCAAATACACTGAATTCGAGATGTTCTACAGGATCTTTTCACTTTCTTAGTACACTTTTACAGGGAAATAAAAACTTTTCATCATACATCAGAGTTTACATCATAATTACATCTTTCTTTTGCACAGCGGAAGTAAAATACAACAATTAAATACAAGTACAACAGCTTGATAAAATCTTTAAGCATCCAAATCTTCTTTAATCTTTAGCATGACATTTACCTGCATGTTAGACTGTGGGTACGTCAGTTTATTCAACCGACGATCATTATACACGGCCGTCCTCGCTTGCCGAAAAATAGTATAACTTAACATTTCATATTTAGCAAACACAAACTTGTCACATTTCAAACTAAAGGGACTACCCTATTGATGTCGTGTGGTGATTGTGCACTTAGTCCTTAATGCAGTTAATTATGTTACATGACACTAATGCACACTTGTTCGGATTCTATGCATCCCATACTACATAGGTCCGAGGGCAAGCCCTTATTCGTTCTTCATCTTGTTAGGGTTCAATCCCCCGTTATGTCTTAAACTACTACTGTAACTACGGTAGTGTCTTAGATGTCCTATGATCTATGAGCCCATGTCCAGGCAGCCTGGAGGGGAATCCCACGCACTGTCACGACGCATCGAGCAGGCAACCTATGGACAATTCAGCCTCCGCCATGGAACAATGGCACCACCCATAGCCACTCGAACATCCCACGAGCGTCGCCACCGGGACGATAATTCCGGAGTAGCGCCCACGCACTGTCTTGACGCATCAAGCAGGCAACCTGTGAATCGCTCTCACACCGCTATCCGTTGGCCCTCATACTCATGTTTTTCTTCTACTTTCATCACATCTCCACTATGTACTAGTCCTTAGTTTTATTTAAAAATCATGAACAAAATAATCACTAGAGTTAGCCTCTCCATCAACCGGACTTATTCATTTGTTTCAACATGACCAACCTTGGTCTAATTTCAATTCAATTCATCTTTCTCAATGCCGGGGAGACTTAGCTACTCTATTTCAAATTTCATTTCACAATCTTTAAGTCATGACCACTTTCATGTCACAATTTCATATTCTTTCTTATTCATGATTGCTCTTTGTTCACAAGTCCATAGTGAATACTTATAACTCAAAAAAATTCATATTCAAGGCCCACAATTTCATCCACATGGTTACTAAATTTCCAATATCATACAATGCACTCATGCACTTATAATTAAACACCCATACTTTACATTTTGCACAATATTCTCAAGTGAAAATTGATATTATCATGTCACACCACAAAATTCTTTGTCAATTGCTTTCTAATCAATTCATTTCAATATATCCTTATAAAGTGTAAATTTTCATAAGTATGTATTTTAGAACCATAGCTTTACTATACTATTTGTTCACAAACTATATTATATTTTCTTCAAATAATACCCAAACCAATCCCATAAAATTCCTTGTATTTTTATGAAAATTACCATATTTTTCTCACATTTTTTGGACATCAAAAACTCCCAAAAAAATATTTTTTTTCCCTAAGTGCTAGGGGAAGGATTCGAACCCAGCACAGTAGAGAAGAAGGCCAGAGCACCCGCCATCAGGCCAACCGGTGCTAGCGATTAGAAGAGGGCACATTAGATATATGTGCTATCTTTTCGCTGTTCATATATATATATATACACAGTCAAGGAAAAAAGATGGTGAGGCCGGGTTTCGAACCACACCGCTCAGGGAAACCGAACCCAATCACCGACCGCCTGAGCCACTGGCTCAGGTTGTCACAGTATGGGTTAAAACCCATTAGATTCATATTCACACTGTTTTTAGAAATCAACTCGATGTTCAAAACAATTTGATTCATATTGCCTTTATATAAACCACTGAAAAATTCCAGATTTAATCTTCTTTATTCCATCTTCAAGACAGCAAGTGTAAAATAAATTTTTGTACTAAAACATAATTTTCTCCACCCAAATTAATTATTTGTTTAATTAAAACTATAATAACTTTATTTTCGACATTGAAAAGAATCGATTGATCTTCCAATCTCTCTTTTATCCCAAAATTTTCCATGATAATTTACTGGTTATTTATCTACATTCACAACACATACAAATTTGGATTTTCCCATACTCATATTAGCACAAAAAATTCATATAACACATGAATAGGTGAAACTCAACAATTACTAAGTTTGGTACATTTCTAATTTGATGACAACAAGCAATTCTTTGGTTTATTTATGCCACTTCTACACATGAATTCAAAGCATTCAATATACTTTTCTATTCAATTTCCATAGTGTTAATATCTTTATCAATTGTCATGTTTCAACCACACAATTTGCAAGTAAAGATTTTCACACATCATGCTAATCACATTGCATCATTATTCAATTAACTAACAATCATAGAAAGTGCTTCATATAGTTTACTAGCATTTCACATACACAATTAATCACATCATTCTAAACCATTCACATACTAACTTTTTAATTAGAGTGGACTCTTATTAGTATTTTCCATGTATAGTGTTATCAATATACTAGCATGAACCCTATATTAGAAACATGAAATATTTTACCCACCTTAATGGAGAGAACACAAAAGCAATAAGTCCTAGTAGATGAGAACACCTCCTCCTAGCCAAAGAGTGCACCACTCCAAGCTCCCAAGCCCTAGCCGAATGCTTCCCTCCTTGGCCGAAAGCTACCCTAGCCGAATGCTTCTCCTCCTTGGCCGAAAGCTCCAAGCAACCAAAGAACCACACACTCTCTTATCTTTTATAACTCTCACAATTATAATACTATTAGCTTTAGAAATTACACTTTGCATATGAAAAATTAGCCATGAGAAAGGGGGTATTTATACTAAAAAATGAGGGGAATGGAGGGCTAAGATCATCTTGGTGGTTGCAAAATGAAAGGCTTAGATTCAAGTAGGAGTTAGGAAAACTACCCACCTCCTTGAAACTACCCCCATGTTCTCCACACCAAAAATTCAACTTTCCCTCCAAAAGAATGCTACCGGCCTCACATAGTGAGTGTGCATTGCACGTGTACGTGTAGTGCACGTGCATGCAACTAGGCCAAATTTTGTACATTCTAAAGTTATAAAAATAATTTTGTTTAAAAAAGTCTTCTACATGACAAGTTTAATTAAAATAAATTAATTCATGGGCTTTCTTTTTGGGCCAAAATAATTTTATAAAATAATTAAAATAAAAATGCTTTTGGGCTTTTTAAGAAAAGGCTTTTTAATTAAATCAAAGAAGGCTTTTAAAGAAAGGCTTTTGTACTAAAATAATTTGAGAAAAATATATTAAATAATTATACACATTATGATATAATAATTCAAACAAAATATTGCACGTGCACAACACGTGCAAAATAAATAATTTTTCATTAATTGAAAAATCAGGGTATTACAGTGTTGCTACTGTTATGGATCCTCGTATCAAATTAGAAGGTACGAAGAATTTGATAGAAATGTTTTTTGGATATTTAGAGGTAAATGTAGAATTAACAATTGATTGCGCTACTTTTTTAGTTCAGTTTGAATCTACGTTAAATAACTTGTATGATTATTATGATAGACGTTTTGCTTCTAGTAGTACAACTTCTGTAGTTAGTTCTTCTTCTGGTAGTTCTAAAGGTAAGGGTAAAAGTAGAACTGGTGATAGAACATTTAGTTTACTTGAACAAATTCAATCAAAAAAATCTAGGACTAATCAACCAAATGAATTAAATTGGTATAACCAACAAGATTCTGAGCCTACTATTTCTCCACTAGATATTTTACAATGGTGGAAAGAACATGAACACACTTTTAGTATTCTGTCAATTATGGCTAAAGATTTACTAACTCCTCATGTCTCTACAGTTGCTTCTGAGAGTGCATTTTCTACAAGTGGCAGGGTTCTATTTGATTACAGGAATCGTTTGAAGCCCGAGGCGTTAGAGATGCTCGTTTGCACAGAAGACTGGCTGAAGGCTGAAGATAGGACACAAGGGAAAGCACTATCAAGTTCCACAAGTGGGAGCAACTCGCCCAAAGAACAACAACAACAACAACAACAATAGCTTTGCTTGTTATGTCAAATTAGAAAACTTATACTCTATTAAAATTGTATATAAGAAATATGTTATTGTATAAAACTTATTTGTGAATTGAATTCTTCATTTCATTATAAATTGTTAAAATTGTATAACTTAAATTCATATGAATAATATTTCAAAATTTGTTGTCAATTTCACTCTTTCAATCTTATTATTATTATTACGATTTTTATTGTTTATTAGTATTATTACTTACTTAGTATTATAATTATAATTATTATTATTATTATTATTATTTTAAGCTACAAAATATATATATATATATATATATATATATATATATATATATATATATATATATAGAGGAGTGATCCAATGAGAAACATTCTTAAATGAGAAAATGAGAAACAACAATTTATACCGTTGGATATGAGGGGATTGAGATGAATGGCTAAGATTTCTCCCGCTCTCTCAATTATGATGGAGGGGTATTGGGGTCATTTCACTCATTCTTAAATCCCTCAATCTCCTTCTTTCTCACCGTTCTCTCTCCTTTCTTCTCTCTCTCTCTCTCTCTCTCTCTTCCAAATCCAATAAACTGAATGGCAAAATTGACACACTGGATAATTTTCTTGGAATACCTGAACAAACAATCCAAACATCTGAAGATTAGTGTGAGAGTTGGAGCAACCATTCTCAACGTTCTCTCTCATTCTTAAATCCCCCAATCTCCTGCATTCTCAACGTATTGCTCGCTGTGGGGTATTGGAGCAACCATTCTCAACGTTCTCTCTCATTCTTAAATCCCCCAATCTCCTGCATAAATTTACAGCGAGAAATTGAAGGGGCTCGGATGGTGCTGATGAGCACAGATTCCACAGCAGATGTCAAAGATGTCATTCTTTGACATCAGATCCCACAGCGAGAATTCATGATCTTTTATGTTGGCTTATTTCATCAACTTGTATTATCTTATCTTATTGTTGGCTCATATATACTTTCAGAGATTTAATAACATTTTTAAAAAAATGAAATCTTGGTATTTTCAATTGGATGAACCTTTAATCTGCGTGAACTGTTGATTGGATTTGGAAGAGAGAGAGAGAGAGAGAAGAAAGGAGAGAGAACGGTGAGAAAGAAGGAGATTGAGGGATTTAAGAATGAGTGAAATGACCCCAATACCCCTCCATCATAATTGAGAGAGCGGGAGAAATCTTAGCCATTCATCTCAATCCCCTCATATCCAACGGTATAAATTGTTGTTTCTCATTTTCTCATTTAAGAATGTTTCTCATTGGATCACTCCTCTATATATATATATATATATATATATATATATATATATATTAAACGGGCCAACCCGCGGGTCGACCCGGCCCAACCCGGGTTGAACCATAAAGGGTTCACGGGTTGGGCGGGCCACCCAAACGAAATCTCAGCCCGGCCCGGTCCGGATAAGTGTGCAGACCGGCCCGAGCCCGCGAAGTATACGTGCCAACCCGTACGGGTTGGGCCCGGCCCGGCCCACTCGACCCGTACGCTATCCCTACAGTGAACGAAGGGAACACCTTCACAAAGAAAAGACAACAACACACCCAAACACACAAAACATGACCAGCAAAGCAAAACAGCAAAAACAGAGCACGCAATATGAGTAGATAAGGAGTCAGGTACCACCAACAACCTCAAAAGAGGACTCCCAAAAACCAGAGAACAAAGCATATTTAGTGGAAGAAAGCAAAGTGGCAGAAAACACCCCCAAAAAGAACAGCTCCAAAAGTGTTACAGGGTGCAACAAGAGATAACCACCAGCCTGCAACAAATCAAAAACAAAACAAGATCCAACAGAGTGCCAAACCGCAGCCACCAGAAGAGGAAAGGAAGACCACAGCAAGGGGTGAACACGAGAACCCGCTCCAAACTCAGCTCTGAAAACAAAAGGCAGAAACCAAACATAGTTAACGAAAAAACATAGAAGTGAAGACATAGAACTGAAGACATGCAGTAATATAACGGATAACCGAGCCTAGTGATATGCAGATTCCAAAAACCTAGACCCTGCAACTTTTCCCAGAGAGGACGTAACCGAATTACCGGCAGATCGAAGAGGGACCTGAGGGAGTGGGGGGATGCTGTCTTCTTGTACCAAAATGAAGAAATTTGCTACTGCCGCCACCTTTTCTTCGTCTTCTTTGATTTCACAGGCAACACTTGACGACGTTCGAAACCCTTCTCATTACAGATGGCTATTAGAAGATGAAGTTAAACAACGCTGTCTTCATCAATCTTGCAAAATAGGAATAGAAGATGCACTCCATGTGTTCGACAGAATGCTCGATGCCAACCCAAAGCCTTCCATCATCTCTTTCAATGTCCTTCTCACTCGAATCATTCGGATGAGTAATCCATCCAGTTCCAACTATTCCAACTCCAATTATTACCCTACAGCAATCTCACTCTTCAACAAAATGAATCGGGCCGGTGGCATTTTGCCTACAAATGTCACCTTCAGAATCCTTATGGATTGCTGCAGTCGCATGAATTGCACTGATCTTGGTTTTTCCATCTTTGGTTCCATGTTTAAGACGGGTTGGAGCGCCGACACTGTTACGTTCAATACTCTTGTGAAAGGACTATGCTTGGAGAGGAGGATTGGTGAAGCAATCGTGCTGCTCGATAAAATGATCCATTCGGGATCCGAATGCACAATACCTGATATCATTACTTACAACACTCTCATCAAAGGCATCTGCAGAGAGGGTGACATAGACAGGGCTGCAAAACTGTTTGAAGGAATGTCTGATTTGGGCATTCCACCTGATGAGTTCACATGTAATACCCTAATACATGGTTATTCTGTTGTAGGCCGATGGAAAGAATGCATCAGAGTCTTCGATGATATGGTTGATAGAGGTCTTTCGCCAGATGTTGTCACATTCAACACGCTGATGCATTCTCTTTGCAAGTATGGAGAAACTGCTCAAGCACAGAGGTTGTTTGATCAGATGGTTGAAAGAGGTGTGAAACCTGACTCCGTCACGTATAACGCATTGTTGCATGGGTATTGTCTGGAAGGACGATTTGGCGAGGTGGCGAAGGTAGTCAGTTCAATGAAGGGTCAAGGTTTGAGGCTCAACCTTCATAACTACACTGCCCTGATTAATGGATACTGTAAGACAGAGGATGGATGAGGCTATGCATATGTTCAAGCAAATGCAGAATGAACAAGTGCAACTGGACATTGTATCGTACAACACTTTATTGGATGGATTTTGCAAGATCGGTAGAATAGAGGATGCTAAACATCTCATGGAGAAAATGGCAGATCAAGAAATAGAACCAGGTGTCCGGAGTTATACGTCTTTGTTTGATGGTTTTTGCAAATCAGGGAAATTAGGAGATGCATTGAAATTTTTTACTGAACTAATGGAACGAGGAATTCGATTTAGTATAGTGATATTCAATACATTGATTGATGCTCTCTGCAAAGAGGGTATGGCTGTCGAAGGACACAAATTACTGGATGTGATGATTCAAAGGGGGATAGAGCCGAATGCTATCACATACACTGCATTAATAGATGGATATGGTTTAACAGGAGAAGTGGATATGGCAATGAAAATTTTTGATCTCATGATTTCAAAGGGTCATAAGCCTGATAAGGTTTCTAATAGTCTACTCATCAACACCTATGGTAAGCATGGGAGGAGTGAAATAGCTCTTAGGCTCTTCAATGAGATGGTCCACAGGGAATTAAGCCTCACTTATAATGCTGTCCAAGCATCTTAGCTACAAGAGTCGATAATCATGTCTCTTGAACCAAATGGACACTAATCTTCTCTCGCTGCATCAATATTTTCACTATAAATTGATTTGATCTCGAAGTCATGAATGGTATCATGGTACTTCTTGATTTTTCTTAGCAGTGTACAAATTCAAAACAAGGGATTGGTGCCTGCACTCGGGGCCATCTTCTGACTTAAAAGAGGTAACAACTTTGAATGACAGATAAACTTTGTTATTAAAATGCAACTTGTCAGCAAAATAGCTGACAGTAATATTTGAAAATGGTTGATGTTTTCCTTTGTCTCAATGCACTAGGTGTGCCCGTTGACACGTGCCTACGGCACGTCTTCGGAACGGTGCACCTTATTTGATCATATAAAATAATTTTGGAGATCTAGCAAATTAATTGAAGTAACAAACATATTATATGAGAAACTTTTGGGGGTCAAAAAAAAAACATATTATATAATTTTTTTTTGATTTTTTTGAATTATTTTAAAATTTTTTAAATTATTATTTTTTTTTAGTTTTAGTTTTTTAAAATTTTTAAATTTTTGTTTTCTTAATTTTTTGAATAGAAGAGGGAGGGAAAGAGAGAGGAAAAAAAGTTAATTTTTTTTTTTGATTTTTTTGAATTATTTTAAAATTTTTTAAATTATTATTTTTTTTAGTTTTTTAGTTTTTTTTTAAATTTTTAAATTTTTATTTTCTTAATTTTTTGAATAGAAGAGGGAGGGAAAGAGAGGAAAAAAAGTTAAATAAATATATGAGTTGTTTTGGGTGGGGGATTTGAATTTGAGTTTTGGAGGGAAAAATATGTTTTGTAAGGTTAGATCTGGACCTTTGATTTTTGTGGGGATTGAAGGAGAGCCACTTGATAGCTTTCTTTGTGTTTTATTATATAGATAGTACAAAAGTTTTGTTTAAATGTCAAATTGTTGGTTTCAGCCATATGTTTGTGTATCTCCAGTTTATATGTTTTAAGGAACGAAAGAGTTTTCTTTCCATCCCCACCGCGACCGCGACGCCATCTTCCGATTGCATCAAATCCAGCCCTCAACAGTAGTCATTGTTATCGTCCGACCCGTCAACGCTCTCGACGAACTTCCCTCCGACGAACATTTCTGCCTTGGTAGCTCATCTTTTGGGATCCCCCTTTTAACCCATCGCTTCTCCCACAAGGTTAGAATTTCAAAAAAAATATATAATTAGAAATTCACAAGACAACCAACAGTCCTCTTTCCACCATCCATGTACGTTTTGAATTTCAAAATTTTAAATTGAAATTCTAAACGGCTCTAAATCTCCCCATCTAAATATGTTTTGAATTTCAAAAGTCTATATTGAAATTCAAATTTCAAATTAGCCTTGTGAATTTCAAGATCTGATTTTGAGTTTCAAAAACACTAGCTTTGAAATTCAAAATCCCCCTCTGCCCAACCTCCTCATTCTAATTTTGAATTTTGAAACCAAATTTCGAAATTCAAAATAGGAAATCAATCCCGCTCTCCATCACTCAGGCAACTCTCCGGCCATCGTCTCTCCCCCCCTCGTCATGCGCCCTGTCCCTCCGTCCCCACCTCATTTTGCCATCAACAGATGGCAACCTCCTCCACAAACTTGAGCCCCCTTCGTCATCACCCCCTCCCCCCCCCCCCCCCCCCCCCCCCCGTCGCTCCGATGAGGCCCCACGACCTCATCGCAACTGGCCTCCTCGACACCGCCACGCACTCTGCGCCCGTCGCCGAGCCAAGCCCAGCACCAAACGTTGACGATCCAATTCTATTTGGAATCTCGACAACCAAAGCACTCCACACCGGCAATACCCGAATCCTGCGCCACTCCGACGAGCATAGACTGAAGCCTCGAGCCCATCCTCAACGACACCCTTCGACCCTCCTAGCCCCTCACTGACAGTTGACAACGCTGCCGATGAGGCCCTCCCCCCTAACGAAGCCGATGACCATCATCATCCCCGAGCTTCACTCTCCCACATCTCCATCTCCTCAACGGATGGCTCCGCTCCTGCCGTCGTCCTAGTCCTCATAGAAGCGACCTCTTCGCAGCCCCGATCACTTCACTGCATCTACTCGACCGACTTCTTCCCAAATCGGAAACCCAAATCGGTTATACTTCACACCAGCGCACCTAAAAAGCTGGGTGAGAAGGAAAAGGGGGGAAGGGAGAGGAGGTTGAGGAGGACGAGGGAGTCCTCCTCCCTCCCCGACCGGCGATTGCACTGTCTTTCTCTCTTTTCTTTTTGGATTTTGGGACCTTCTCTCTCTAGAAAGAGAAAGTCTTACAGAGGGGGTTGTTAGGAAATGCTGAAATTCAGAAGGGTATTTTTTACTGCTGTGAAGTTGCACAAGAAGCTACAAGTTTAACTAATAAATTAATTGCTTAAACCCTGAAAAGATTACTAATTAGCCTTGTTTGTACCTATATTATACTTTTAGATACCACCCTCCTTTATTTTCATTAGCAAAACCCTTAAAATATTACTAATTAACCTCATTTATACCTACATTATACATTTAGATACAGTCATTCTTATGTTTTCTTTAATACCTAAACTGCCGTGAGCTAATTAGGGGTTTTACCCTATTTTTAATAAAAATTAGCGAAACGAACCCTGTTTAGAAACTATTTAGTGAAATGATCTAGTTTTTGATTAATTTTCTATAGTATTCTTCCTATAATAATTTTTATAGGATGTGCGACTTTTCTTTAAATTCTAAAAGTTTTTGGGTTTTAAGATAATTCCTATTTTTATTATTAGATTTTAGTTTTTCTATTCTATAGCTTATAAATTAGTAATAAATTTATGGAAAATTATAGAAATTAAGTGAAAATTACTTACTCTGTACTGGCTTTGATACCAACTGTGTGCAAAGCATGAAATCTCTCCTGCAAAATAGAATTAAAAGGAGTATCAAAAAACTTTAAAACTTTAAAGGATCAAAAAAAAAAATTAAAGATGATAATTTTCTGTAAAATAATATTCTTCGAAATAATGTATATTGTCTATTTCAAAAAAGTAATCCAATGTATCTTCAAGATCTCCCATATATTCTAATTCTGTCTCAAATATTTCACTATTACTATCATATGGAGGTTGTTCGAGTTCTTCTATATGTTTATTTCCTTCTCCAATTTGTTCATTTTCTTCTAGAAATTGTCTATATGCTGTTGTAGGGCTCCAGATATAACTACTAAATGCACTATTCTCATAGAATAATAAAGATCTTTCATAAAAAGTTAAATCATCAATTATTTCGACATTTATATTACTAGTTTCTCCAGGGTTTATTTGATTTATTGTTATAATTATTACTCGTTGAACACTGAAGAAGAATAATTTGAATTCATAATAATCATTCATGCTTGTTACTCTATGAGGATAATAAACATAAAAAACTAGCATTCTATCACTTCCTTGATAATTAATCATTAATTCAAAAATTTCTGAGGCAATACTCAAACTATTACTATCCATTAGTCATATTGAACAATAATTATAAAATCAGGAGTAGAGAGAGATTTCTAAGGATACCTAAAAATTTAAAGCAAAACGGCTCATCATGCTTCTGACCTAGTTAAACCTATTTGAGCTGCTCTGTACCAGTTACTACCAGTGGATAAAATACCTCTGGTATGCACCCCGATTTCTGTGCTCCTTTTACGTTCCTCCCCTTCCCAGGATTACTATGCCTTCAAGAGAGCTTCATCCGAGAGATATGTCTGGAACAACTAGTAGCACTTCGGTACAGACAACCACAACCTAGCTTGTTTCCTTCTGCTAGGTGTACAGTCTAACTATAGAAGGTTGCAAATGGGTCTTTTTACAAGATCATTCAGGCAGAGCCTTACAAAACTCTCCCTATAGGAAAAAAGATTTAGTTATCCATACCTTATTTTCTACAAGATCTGGTAGATGCATGAACTCATAAAAGATAATTTTTATTTTCTTCAAACTTGTTACAAACAGAGACTCTTCAAGATTTAGATTGGAATTAATCTCCTAGATTCTCTACCTTTCTCTCTTTCTTAGCTTTCCCTTTTATAGACCAAGGGATCAGCTTACAACAAGTTTTCATGCGTCACTGCTTACATCATATGTTCAATAATTGCGATAAATACGTAAGTGCTTACATCAGCTTACAATAATTGTTCTGATTACATTTTGGCTTATTCTAGAAAAAGAGATTCCTCTTGGCCGACATCTTCACATGCTCCACATTTATATTGGTGTTTCATCTTCATCAAGCTACAGTAATATACAGCTGTCTCTTCTGTCATTGTCATTGCTCCTGTAGATAGTATCTGGTACCAGCTGTCAAATAGCTAATGCTTATCTTGTGGCTGTTTGATCTTTGCTATACTATACATTATTATTTTATCTGGATCTGGGTTGTCATAGATTCATATATTGCTGTCTCTTTGTTTTATGTCTTTTAATTCACAGTACGTGTTCCTGAAGCCCATTGCCCTTCTTTCTGGGATTAATTTATCAAATTCTTCAGTTTTAAATTGTACAATATTTGATGCTTCATAGATCATTTGGGTAGTCATCCCTATTTTTATAACATGTTCTGCTGGAAGTTCTTCATCGTCATTAAGATACTCGGGGATGGTTGAATACATTCTGACATATATTTTTGAGGCCTTCGTGAGCCCAAAATAACTTTTGGCTGCTTTGTAAATTTCTCTTGCTAGTTGGATTAGTTCTTCACATTCTCTGGACGGATAGATGCAATGAATAAGTCCTCTTTCGAACAATGCCCTAGTTGTTCTTGGATTAGCTCCTGGTAGGATGATGGCCTTATTCATGTGTTGTTGTGATATAGTCTTGATGAACTGGTTCACCTCTGTTACTTGGCATAGTTTTTTAATATATTGTAAAAATAATACTTTCTTCGATACTTTGGTAGGAGCTTTCTTAGTAAGAAGTGTCTCCTTGTATGTAGTTTTATTTGAGGATGTAATTGCTTCTTCTTTTACTGACTGAGAAGGCTCACCTATCTCACTCATTTTCTCGCTATAATTGGCCACCATATTTTCTGTGGTTACACGCTGACTTTATGCTGATAGAACTGACTTTGGAGTCGCATATTTGTAGTTGTAATTGATTAAATGCCCCTTTTAATCGCTCCATCGTTTTCTTGATTTAAATAACATCTTGTTTTATTTGCCGAACTCTAGTTTCCATTCTGCAACAAGTGAAATAGTTAATTTCTTGATAAAAAATTAGCTAAAATATTATCTTTTCCTTTTATGTTTTCTATTACGAAATCGTAATGTGCTAACTCCATTTGCCATCTTATCAATCTTTTGTTTGCTATGGTTGGGTCTATTATTTTGTTAATCCAACTATTTGCTTATGTATTATCCATCCTTACTGTAAATTTTGTATGTATTATAAATAGTTCAAACTTTTTTATAGCTTTTAAGATTGCTAGTAGTTCTTTTTCATTTATGTGGTAATTTTGTTTGGTTTGTGTGAAAGATCCATTAGTATATCTGGCTAGTTTTTCCTCCTTTTCTCCTACACTACAAGGAATTTGCCATATACCAACGGACACCTATAGTGACGGATCTCTAAAACTGTGGGTATAGGCATCATATACCTACAGACGTGTAGTAAACTGTGGGTATAGGTATCATATAGCTTTAGAGCTTTTAAACACTGTGGGTATAGTCCATAATTTATTTCCCCTCCAATTTTTTCATTTTCCCTCCCTCCTCCCAAAAAATATATTTCATTTATATACCTCTAAAACTTCTAAAGCCCTCTCTCCCTAAATCCAATCTCTAAATCCTCCCATTCCCGCTGCAGTCGCCCCACTCTTCCCGCTGCCATCGCAGACCCCTCTTCCCGCTGCCGTTTTCTGCAATCACAACCGTCCATTCCATCTTTGAGCGAGCGATCAAGAACCATTCTGCTCCCAACTTTGAAACCCCTCAAATCCCCGCCCCAAACCCAAATCCCTTACCCCCTTTCCCCCCAAAATGAACAGCAAAAAAGACGAACGCAAAGTGAAGACCCAGAAATCCGACGACGAGGACGACGGCGGCGGTGAATGGCGGCTGGACGACTTCGAGATCGGAAAGTTCATCGGCGAAGGCAAGTTCGGCAAAGTCTACCTCGCCCGCGAAAAAAAGGTACCTCCTTTTCCCCCAATTTCCCCCAATTTTCAAACCCTAACCCTAATTCTCCAAAATTAGAGTGGATACGTGGTGGCGCTGAAGGTGATATTCAAGAAGAAGGTGGAGAAGTACCGGTTCCAGCCGCATTTACAGAGGGAGATCGAGATCCAGAACGGACTGAATCATCCGAATGTGCTGAGGTTGTTTGCTTGGTTTCATGATGAGACGAGGATTTTTTTGGTGTTAGAGTATGCGGCGCGGGGGGAGCTGTATAAGTTCGTGAAAGATATGCATCATTTTTCGGAGAAGCGCTCTGCCACGGTATGGTGCTCTTATTGTCTAAAGTAGTAGTAGAGATTGGTTGAAAGATCATAATTTGATTCATTACTTGATGTACCCTCTGAAAGATTGTGATGTACCCTCTGTTTATTTGTAGAGGACGTTATTACTAAACCAAAATTTCAGAGCATTTCTCTATCGTCAAAATTTTGTTAGCTTTTGGAGATAAGGACCCTTGAAAAATATGACAAATTTGTTTTGATTGGTTGTCTAGTGCTAATTTTCTTCAAGACTAGGTTCAGGAAGTTGGCTTTTCATGTGATACAATGTGAAATGGTCTGTGAATCTGCATTCCCTTTTTTTAGTCTAATCATTGCAATAAATTTTCATCTTGAGTCTGTTGAATAAGTGAAAAAAAAATACATGAATGTTTTGGTGTTCTCTTCAAAAATGGTATGTTCTTTGCCTCATTAGTTTGTTTTGGCTGATGGATACTTGGTCTTTTGGCAGGAGCTGCTGTTCATGGAGGCATGGAACTTACAGATAAAGGGTGAGCAGTGAATTTATAGTGTTAATATG
The DNA here is from genome assembly GCA_017893485.1 of Hemerocallis citrina. Taxonomy (NCBI): domain Eukaryota; kingdom Viridiplantae; phylum Streptophyta; class Magnoliopsida; order Asparagales; family Asphodelaceae; genus Hemerocallis; species Hemerocallis citrina. Next base: position 185,743,781 of record CM030366.1, on the reverse strand, counting down.
ACTAATTAGTTATTTTCAGGTGTTGCAGTTTGAAACCGGAGTTTCTTGCTCTACTTTTGTCTACTTGGAAAATTTTTTCATACACAAAAGGTAATTGTTCTTAACCTGATTTCCAATACCTGTTTCAGTGGAAGTAAAATTATTGTGCTTGTGATTAGAGGAGAATCTGTTCATTTTGTTGGTTACATCACTGCCTCCCTCAAATAAAAAGATCGTATGCATCCTTTTATCCGCTTTGCTCTGTATGGACTAAATCATTCTTGCATTTCCTAACGCTTTTCATAGCTAAATCACAAAGTTTAGAGGAGTTGCTTTCCGCCTGCAATATAAATATATAGGTGGTCATAGTTTAGTTGGATACTAATATCTCATTTGGTGTTCCAATGGTCAGTACTATTCCAGATATTTACTATTCCTCTGACTGCTTAATTTAGTTCTTAATTTAGTTCTTAATTTATATTCCTCTTGAATGTCATTCTTATTGTAAGTCAGTTACAAAGTAGCAACATTTACACACCCGCATCAATTTGCAATTGATCAGTAACAATGTAGCAACATTTACAAATCAGTAACAAAGTAGCAACATTCCTCTGCACTTCTGCAGTAGTATATTGTTTCCAGAGGCAATCAGTAACACCATGTCATGACAATATGTAAACAGTTTTGGCACAATATGTTGAGAATGTCATTTAAAAATTATTAACATGTCCTCTTATCTTTTGGAGTAAATTTATAAAGATTAATGCAAATTTTTTAATTTAAATTTTAACGGGTTATGTGAGTAATCCAACTAAGTGAGCATTCCTGTCATGTTAATAACTAAATAGTTTGGCCCTATATGCTTAGTCATGTGCAGTTGCTCTGTGACTTGGGATTAGCCCAAACAATTAGTTTTCTCATCAATGTTACGTCTTTGCACTCAAAAGTATTTGCATATTTTGAATCAAAATTTTGAACCTATAGACTTCTCAGTTGTCCATGCAAGATACATTTAATTCTTATAACATGTAATTTTGTTTGTAATTTCATATTTTTTACAATCCAAATGGTAATGAGCAGCTATAACACATTGGAAATATGACTATTCTTGCCTCTCATTTATCAGATTCTTACATTTTCTTAAGTTGAAAGTAACTGAAAGTCATATTGTACAGGAGATATGTTTTCTTTGTTTGTACTAAAAAGGACTTACAGGAAAATACAAGTATTTCATTTTCCAATAGCATAATTACTTTAATTATGGTTTTCGAACTCTCTTTGTCATGGAACTTTGTTAAAGCTGCTGTCATGTTATATTTTGTTTTTCAAGTAACTATTTTGTTAAGTAAAACTGTAGGAGTATGACTATTCTTCAAAAATGGTTGTCTATGTTGTGAGTAAAGGCACCATGTCTAACTAATTTTGCATGTGTTTATAGGGAATATACCTCTAGCTGATACAATTAAGGCCCTGCCTTATCAAATCTCCTTTTTTTTTCTCTATATATTATTGAAACTCGTATATCTCTGTATAATGTGGTTTATGAGGTTTTCATGTTGTTAATATGATTACATTATTCCAGGCTGCATCACTACCAAAGAGTTGGGTACCGTGATGAGATCCTTGGGGCAGAATCCAACCGAAGCTGAACTGCGCGATATGATCGATGAGGTCGATGCTGACCGTAATGGCACCATTGATTTTGCTAAGTTCTTGAATCTGATGGCTCGTCAAATGAAGGCAAGTATATCTTAAAACCTTGAAGTTTTAATGCTTTGACTGTATATAGTCTTGATCATGTTTGTTTTTATCCTTTAAGCAAATATTCAAGTTTCTTCTTTCCTTGAAGCAAATATTCAGTGACATAATTTTATCGAGGGGAGGATAAGTACTTACTGTCACATAACTCTGTGCTTAAAAAAAGTAGCAATAATTGAGAAGATAATGTTCTGTTGTTTTATGTATATCTGTCAAACTCATGATCATACTATTTCAGAGATGGTTAGCCTATTGGTAATAGCTTCCAGTTGTGAGATATATTCAAGAACTGAATATAGCCTCGTTTACTGTATACCTAATCTGGATTTTTTGGTCTTAATTCATACTTAGTAATATAATAGGGGTTGTGTTACTTGTGTATAAGTATATTTATATAACGGGTAACGGGTCGGGTCCGGATCAGGTCCGCTTAATTTACTGGTTATTTCTCTATTGCGGGTCCGGGTCCGGGTCCGGATCGGATCCGATTTTAGTGGACCCAGACCCGATCCAAAATTGGATCATATTTCATTGGGTCATATTGGATTTCATTTGGTGTCAGAAAGAAGATTTAGAAGGTCACTAGCCAAAAGTTAGCAGTGGGTTAATTGCTTAACTTTTGGACATGTCAGTTTTTCTTTCATGTGAACAAGATGAGATGCATAATACTCTAAAACTTGATTGTTAATGAGGCACTGTTCATCTACACATGTAGCAAATGATGATAGAACATGCCAATTACTTTTTGTATAGATATTGCAATAGTTTTATTATTTTAATGAACTATACTTACCAAAGAAAAAGCATTCCAAGTGTTTTGTTGTTGTTTGTGTAAGAGACGTATGCCAAATTTAACAATCATTTTAAAAAATTTATAATCTGGTAGAGAACAAATTTCAAGTGTAGTTTTTGCTGTATAAAATTCAGACTATTCTCCGTCATAGTTTTGATTTTCTGTTTTTACTACATTTCAGGCCACCTGCTAACAATCTAAGAATCAATCCTGATGGGTCAGCAACTAACCCTGGGGCCTTCCAACAGCACATCCGACAAGATTCCCAGATGATGGCTCAACTTCTTCAGGTAGTTTTTTTTGGGTGGGGCACTTATTTTCCTAGAAATCATTGTTTGGCATGACAGCATACGCCATGAAAAAATAATGACAACACTTTAGACACACACATCATATTTACACTTAATAGTATAATCACTTTTCTTTGTATAAGAAAACCATTTTTAAAAGCCCTTGGTGGATGTTAGGAAATTCTAAGTATTTTGTTGTTGATCAACTATGTAAATAAATAATTTGAATTTTATTCAAGAAAGCATATATTTAGTATGGCTAAGGCTGAGCATTCCCTCACGAAGATATTTTCTCTGCGTCAAGCTTTCTTATTTATGTGTGAAATCAACCGGGTGAAGTTAGTTTAGAGAGAAACACATTTGAGATGGTAACATCATTCATTCGAGGAAGTAATGTGATAGCTGGATGGAAAAGTGATCATGCTAACTTAACCTTTGGGCCTGTTAAAATAATTTAAACCTGTGTCAATTCAAACTCTATTTCTGAGTGATTCAAGATGAACTTCACTTATTTTATTAAAACCATAACTATGAGTTGTAGGTTCCTATATTTCTTTTCCTCTTTGAAGCTCAAAACCCTCTGAAATATAAACCCTCTGAAATATAAACCCATCACTAAATTTGCATGGATGATTTTCTTTTTCCATGGATTGCATGTCAAGCTTTTTCTCATACCAGTTTAAGCTCACAAACCATCAATAAACTTCATCGTCGGCATTTCTTCTTCTGTTTCTGATATACCTCATGCTTAAACCCTCTTTCATTTGTAGGGGATATAGAAGTTTCGGCATTTCTTTTTCTGTTTCTGATATACCTCATGCTTAAACTCTCTTTCATTTGTAGGGGATATAGAAGTTTCTCCAGATGGGAACAGATCAGTGGTGGATTCGGTGGTTGGTGTATGAATATAACTTTGTTTACAGATTATGCATGTAACTTTGTCTATAGATGAGGCAAAATCGATTATGAATGCAACTTTGTCTACATGTTATGAATGTAAATATGTGGATGATTTTGAATGAATAGTTTATTTATTAAGTTTGATTATTGGAATAAAAATTTTATTCTATGTTTTTTTTGTTGTTTATTATGCTTGAATCATAGATTTGTGGAAGATTATTAAAATGATCAAATTTCTAAAAACGATACGATTGTGAATTGAATTATATGTATTTTGATTTGATAAAATAAACAACAATTATCCAATTAAGAGGGGAAGAAAAAAACAACAACAACGCCGTAGTTGGTGAGTTGTCACCAAACCATCACTAAAACCTATAGCAATGGAGTTTCAACTGTGGGTATAGGAAAGCAAGTGGTGTCCTTAAAACCTATACCAACGGATACGAAACCGTGGGTATAACACCGAGGTTTTGTCCAACGGGTGAAAAACCGTCGCTATAGGCTATAGTGACGGCATTTTGCCGTGGGTATAGCTAATTAAAAACGACGGAAAAATATGTCCGTTGGTATAGGTTTTACGGGCTATACCTACGGTTTTTCGCCTTTTACCCACGGATTTTTGCTGTCACTATATGTCAAATTTCTTGTAGTCTATTTCAATAAATTTTAATACTGCTCCCCAATTGTTTTCACATGCATCTGTTTCTATTATCCATGAACATTCTTTAACAGGTATAATTTAAGTTTCTCTTCATCCTCCGGGGTCCATTTCCATTTCTTAAACTTTTTCAGTTTTTGTTGTAACCAATTTGTTTTTGCTGATAAATTTGGTATGTAACATCTTGTTTAATTTAGTAACCCTATTATAGATTGTACTTCTCTTTTTTTTAGGACATTAGGAAAAGTCTTTATTTTTTCTGCTATATGTGGTTGTAATTCTATCCCTTCATGTGATAATTTTGTTCCTAAGAATTCTATCTCAGTTTTGAATAATTCCATTTTCCTTTTTGATAGTGTAATACCTGCATTTTTCACTATTTCTATGAATTTTAGCAGATGTTCTTTATGTTGTTCTTTGTTTTCGGATCCTATTAGAATATCATCTACATATACTAATATAAAATTGTTTTATTTTTCAAAAATTTATCCATATACTCTTGAAATATTCCTGGACTGTTTTTATAACCGAATGGTAATACATTTCATTCATAAAATCCCTGAGGTGTGCTAAATGGTGTTAATGGTTTTGAATCTTCTGTTAGTTTTACATGATAAAATTCTGATTTACAATCAAATTTCGAATATATTTTTCTTGTTCTTACTGTGTTAAGTAGTATTTGCATGTCTGGTAGTGGGTATCCAAACCTCTTATTATTTTTATTTAGTTCCTTATAATTTACTACCATTCGAGATTTACCTCTTTTTTCTTCTAAATGCTTTCTTACTATGAATGCTGGTGATGAATGTAGACTTTGTGATTTTCTTATGTAATTATTTTTCATTAATTCTTTTATATGTATTTTGAACTCTTCTAGATCCGTTGGAATATGTCTTATAGGTTTAATTTTTATTATTTTGTTCTTATCTATTAACTCTATGTGTGTTGTGGGTTTACTTAAGTTCCATTTTGCCAAGGGATCTTCTCCGCACAGATCTTCTAATTGTTTTTGTAAAATTTCTTTTGTAGTTATTTCTTGGACTTGTTGTATTCTAGTTTTGTTTGGTAAATATTAATATTCACCACGCTTGGTTGAAAAAACTCTGATGTGTGGTAAGTCGGTTCTAGAATAAGGTTGGGTTATTCTAATTGCTATTGCTTGGTGTTGGCAAGGTGTCGTAAATACAACCGATTTATGTGATATGGTTATAGGATAGTATTGTTGGAAAAAGTCATTTCCTAAGAGCACATCATTATTCATATCATCAAAATGGTATATTATTGGTATTCTTAGTATGTAACTTCCTATTTGTACATTAACATTTTGTTGATATTTGTCAAGTATGATAGTTTGTCCGGTTAATCCAGTTATTGCTTTTTTTATTATATCCATCTTTTTTCCATTTTGGTAGCATATTTTCGTGGCATAGGCTAGTGCCTGCTCCAGTGTCTATTAGGCTGTGATAGTTTCTTGATTTGTATCATTCGTAAACAAATTCTGTTAGAATGTATAATATGTTTTTTGTTGCTCTTAATGGATTCATTTGTCTAATATCCTATTTATTACCATACTTTCATTGTTTACTGTTATTGTGATTTTTTCTTCTTGAATTGAGTAAGGTTGTACTGATGTAAGGAAGTCAGTTCCTAATAGCATTTCATTAACATGGTATTCTGGGTCTACGTGTAAGTGCAATAATATTTTCTTTTTACCATTTATACTTAGTGGTAGTATAATTTTATGTACAATTGGATGTCTATTATTGTAATAGTTTAGGTAGTAATATGGGTATTCTAATGTTATTAATTCAGTGGTTCTTACATTTGTTTGTTTAATATGTGAATCAGTGGCTCCTGTATCTACTAAGGCTATTTGTTTATTCCATTTCCCATTGTCATAATATTCTATTTCTATTTTGAATTGGTTATTATTTTGGTGTTCTAATGTATTTATTATTGGTTTAATTCTAATACTTGTTGTTTATTTCTTATTGATAGTGATCTCTTTCGGAACATTATTTGTGGTGCTTTTCCTTTTGCCATTTTTTTTGCTTTATTAAAGTGGAATTCTATATAATTTGGTGTAGTCATTTCAGGGTTTTCTCTAGCCGGTTTGTATCTTATGATTTCGCTGAATAGAGGCTCTATTTTAAAATTATCTGTATTTCTATTTTTTACTTCGTGTTTGCTAGTGAAAGCATAAATATTTCTTATTTGTATACTCATAACTTTGCTTTTTTCTATCATTTCTATTCCTGATAACCTATGATACATGACTAGACTTTTATCTTTATTTTCTTCTGCCATGCTTATAGAGAAATTAGGTTTTATTGTAAACTTTATCTTTTGGTACTGATATGGCTAAAAATAGGGGTTTAATCAAGGCCGTCCAAATGGGGCACGAATCCCGAGGTTCAGGGGTGAAACGGTAATTTTACCTACAAAACAGGTCTGAAGCGGGTACTGGGTCTCCTTTTCGCAGATCCAGTAACCCGCGAACGGATCCACTGTAACTGGGTGCGGGTTTCAACCTGCAACGAACCCGGTCTAGCAGGGTAGAATTAGGATTTCTGATTAATATTAATCAACGGCCCTGATTCATATCTATCCTTTCACTGGGGATTAGGGATTACATTCCTTATCTATATACACAGGAATTACATGCCTAATCTGTTCCCTAAGACGCCTATAAATACCTCCCACCCATCTCCATTAAGAGGTAATCAATCTTTCACCAGTTTTTGCGCTCATTCATAGTCTTCCTAGATTACTGACTTGAGCGTCGGAGGGTGCGTCGCCGGGAACAACCCCGGTGTCTCGCACTTTTTGCAGGTGTATGGCGGGAGCGACGATCGAAGCCCAAAGGAACAGGTATACAGGTTTACTATTCAGTTTCCCTAAGAATCCACAAATTCATCTGTTTGCCCCCACACCAAATTTAGCGGCAACAGGTACATTAGGTTTCCTTGTACTATTCCTATTAAGGTATCTTGTGTACTTGATATTATCCTATCATCCATTATGTATATTTCGGGGGGTGTATTTATCCCTTCCTTAAAATAGGCTTTTATTATTATTTGTACAACTCCTAAATGTATGCGTCTTAATATTTTTCTGGTTTTTTCATTTATTTTTTTCATCTCTTGTCTTATTATTCTTTCGGTTATTAATGAGATTATGGTTTTTTCTTGTGTCTGTTCAATGTCTATAGGTTGTTCATTATTCCTAGCTATTATGATGGTACTTTTCTTTCTTTCGAATATTGGTGGTTAAAAAATTTCTTTTGGATTTATATCTAATTTGGTCGCTCTTATTTTATCGTATTTTTGTATGTCAAAGCACATTCTTTCTCTTACTTCTTCATTGTTTTCTTCTCTTTCTGAAGGTTCTCCTATTTCTGTTAATTCTATCATCATGTTTATTTTACATTTTTCTGTTTCACCTTCACTACTTCCACTATCTTCTTCCATTACCATTATTTCTTCATATTCACTTATTTCTAACTATTCTTCATCATATTCTATGAGTTCATAATTTATGTTATTCATTTCTTCAATTTCTTCTACGTATTTTACATTTTCTTTTTTCATTCTTTTAGGACAATTTGGTGATATATGCCCTACCTCTCCACATATGTAACAATTACATTCCTTAGGGTTTTTCGTATACTGCCTATTTTTTCTTATTCATTTTTCTAAAGTATTTCTTATATGGTTTTTTATATCTCTTAAAAGTTTTTCTATATTTTGGTTTATATTTTTGGAATTTGTGATTATTCTTCTTTGTATATTTATAGCTATTATTGCATCCCCAATGATTCGGCATTGCATCCTCACAACAATTTTTTTGTTTATATGTTCTATAATATTTCATTGTTGCTCTAGCATCTTGGCATACTTTGTCCCTATAATCTTTTATGAATTGCGTTCTATACCCTAAAGTGTCTACTTCTGGTTTTACTTTCTCACTTATGTATGCACTATATATGTTTATACTCCATGGATCAGGTAGTTTTAGAAAGAATGAGTCCAAAATTGGACTCCGTTCTTCTTCGGTATAATAACTATCTTGAAAATATTCTCGGAATTCACAAGAATAGTTGTCAAAATAGCACATGTCGCATATTTCTAAGTTAGTCTCCATCTTGCTTGATTCTTTTTATATATAGTGTGTTTTTCTCCTTTATCGTATACACTAAATTCTGTTCTTATTGTTTTTTCGTAATTTGTAATTATTTCTTTTAGACCTAAGGTTCGTTGTGCTGAGCTTTCTTCAGTTCCCCTATCATCAATTGGTCTTGATTTTTTTATAGTATTTCTTTCTTCTTCCTTTATCCCATTCCACAATTTTGCTACTACTCCCATAAAGGTGGCTTCTATAAATTTCTCAAATGCGTTTCCGGTAAGGTTTTGCCTAAATCCTACTATTAGTGAGGCTTTTACCCATTCTTCAATTGTCCTATCTATGTCTTTTACGCAATCTAAGTCTAACCATTCTCCATTTCCTGCTATTCCTTTTTTGTAGTGTTCTGTAGGTTCATATTTTGGGGTTTCCCTTACTTTGTCTTTTCCTAGCTGCATTCTTCGTTTTGTGTTTGCCATTTCCATGGTAATTGGTAAGGTTTTTTGTTAGGTGGTGGCCTTAAGAATTCAAACATGTCATTTGAAATTTCTGAAGGTTTTGCTATAATCTTATCTTGGTCCATTTTTACTTCTTCATTTGTTATGTCTAGATTTTTTAAGGCTTCTTCTATTTCTACTGGGTTAGGATTTGCTATTAAATATTCTATTTCCAAAATATTTATATTAAGTTTTGTCATTGCTTCTAACTCCTTCATACATTCTTCTGTTAGGCCTTATTCTTCTTCGGGGTAGTTAGTTATATATCTACCTAATTCTTTTATATTTTTGTTTATGATTTTTAAATCTTTTCTTATATCCCGTACAACTTCAGGACCATTGTAATATTCTTCCAACTCTTGTATGTTTATCATATAAATTTCTGGGTTCATGTTAGGATTTAATGTAACTGCTTTGTTGGGCATGCTTAGCCTGTTATTTTGTATGCTAGTAGGTGTTGGTAATACCAACTTGCTTCTACGTTTCTGCAATCTACTACTTTGTATGCTATCTCTTTTTGTATCTCTTTAAGTAGTTGATTAATCACTTATTTTTGTTAGTAACAAGTATTCTAATATTTCTTTACTAGCAATATGCTTCCTTTCTGTTAATCTTTTATCAACGTATCTAATCTTGAATTTTGAATTTTTTTTAAATTTTAGTTTCTTTATTTTCTGTGAATTATCTAGCTTTTATAAGAATAAGGTAAATTATAGTTTATAATCTCTAAAGTAGGGTTATATATAAAATTTTGTTTTTAGGTTATTAAATTAATAAGGTTAGTTAGATGTAATATTTTATAAAAGTAGGTGGTTTGGCTAAATAAAGAGTGAAAGAGGGTCAGCTATTAGAGTTAGCTCAACTGCCGTCTCTCTTCTTTCTTCCATGTACACATTCTTTTCTTTTATTTGTTATAAATCCTTCCCTTTGACTATGTATCCTTTTTTGGATTTTATATAATTGTTTTTATATCCGAATTCATATTCGTATTCGATACACCATACCGAAATTTGTGGGTACGGAAATGATTTTTTTTTTAAACCAAATTTTTCGCCAAACTACTTATGTACATCCATATTCAACTTTGACTTGTGGATATGGATATGGCGTTGCCCATATTTGATCCATGTCCGATATGAAGTCACCACTAATCTCATTGTAAAGTACTAGTAATAATAAAATATTTATTTATTAAGACATACATCACACATAAATTACTAGTAATTTTAGCTGCAGACTTAAAGTTGTTTATCAAACATTTTTAGACTTCACTTTCCAACTCAATTGCATTTTTTATCCGGATAAAATTGTTCTCAAAGCAGTCCCTAAATGATAAAAGTTAATATTTGCGTAATCAAAAAAATAATAAAAATAAAATGTCAAGAATGGGATTCGAACCCATGCCCTTTCGGACCAGTACCTGAAACTGGCGCCTTAGACCAACTCGGCCATCTTGACTCTGCGTATGTGTTAAATAAATATTTCTATTTATAAGTTATAGATCTTTTAAATCGCGTTCAGTCTAACTAGTAACATACACGTGCACATATTAATTTAAAAAAAAATATACTAAAAACTCTGATTTCTGATTTACCAGTGTGAGATGCATGTATTGATAAATATGATTATATATTTTTAAAAATAAATATGAAGACTATAGTGGGAGAGTTGGAGTTGCACGTAAGTAGGTAGATTTACAATTCCAACTCTTCAATTATAATAGTTATTATATATTATATTATAGATAGCTAATAATTTACACGTTTGATGCACATTTAATATATTAAAAAAATAAAGTAAAAAATCTGACGTTGTGAGGACTCGAACCTGAGACCTTCTTCATATTAGTTATGCACTTACAATACACGCGTTGGTAGATTTACAAATGACACTAAGGCCTTCTCCCATTATAATATTATAGTAATTTACACATGCGATGTACGTTTTAATATTTTCAAAAAATAAAAATAAAAACTCTGACGTAAGGAGGATTTGAACCGGAAACTTTCTTTATATTATTTATGTGCGCACATGTTGATAGAATGACAAAGACAAATGACACAAAGGTCTTCTTCTATTATAATATTAGAAGATTAGAAGATTAGAGATTAGAGATTAGAGATTAGAGATCGATGCAAGCCGGATTTCGAAATCCAACCTCTTCCTTACACTCAACCTACTAGACTGCTAGTGTGCTTGCCCTAATGTGAACGACTCTAGTCCTTAAATTTCACTTTTTGGTGCAATGGAGGCAGCTTTGAAGAGATCCAAGGTTCCTTCAGCACAAAATCTCTAATCTCTACTATTATAATGGGAGAAGGGGTTAGTGTCATTTGTCACCATTTGTCATTTTGTCAACACGTGCAGCGCACGTGTTGGCTTTTTTTTCCTTTTCATTCCCCTCCACGTGCATCGCGTGTGCATTATAGTTTTTTTTCCCTTTTCATTCCCCTCCACGTGCATCGCACGTGTTGGTATTTTTTTCCCTTTTCGTTCCCCTCCACGTGCATCGCACGTGCGTTATAGTTTTTTTTTGGGTCCTTTTCATTCCTCTCCACGTGCATCGCACGTGCATGATACTAGTAATATTATAATGGGAGAAGGCCTTAGTTTCATCTGTAAATATTTTGTCATTCTACCAACCCGTGCAACGTATGTGCATAACTATTATAAAGAAGGTCCTGGGTTCAAATCAAGAATACGTCTAAATTTTTATTTTAAAAAACTATATTTATTAAAATGTGCATCGCACGTGTAACTACTAGTGAAATTAATGAACTAGACTGATGAAGCCATTTTTAAAAAAAAAGGAAAAATCAAGTCATTTAAGGGGTTTTTTTTTTTTTTTTTTGGGGATAAGAAGATGACCTCTGTCATCATTTCATTAACGAGAATTAAAGAAACACAGTAGTACAAGTTACATAAGCCCAAAAGTTGGGTCCATAATCCCTTAACCGCTTGCACTGCCTAGAGTCACAATATGTCATTTAAGTTGAGCGACCAAATTGCAACTACTGAGATTTTGGGAACTAAACAGCACAAACCCATTTATTGAGGGACCAAAAAGAAAAAAAAAAAACAACGAGCTTGTATTCAAAAATATTAGTATGTAACCGTGCATCGCACGAATATGCAATGCTCATGAATTTAAAGTGGATGCATTGATAATAATGTTAAACTTAAAATCAATTTTGTTACTAATATATAACTCCATCTTGATCCCATGAAATTCATTATTTTTTTTTTGATTATACTGGGTTCCATCCCCCTCTTTGGGTCAGACTAATCCCAGTCCCGTGACTAGGAGCCCCACATGTGGGTTTATGCGCCAGCCCATCTAGCATAGCGGTCACTGGCCACCCAGAGGTATTTAATCCCCATCTATGGGAACCGTAGGGTTCGAACCCAGGACCTTGGAGGAGCACACTCCAAGTCCCATCGCTCTTACCACTAGGCCACTTGTGGTGGTATGAAATTCATTATTATTCTGCTTGAAATAACTATCAAAATTCTTTGCATGGTTAAAATAATGTAACAATCCAAAGAAGCTACGAAGTAACATCAAAATACTTGTATAATGGATTAAATTTAACAGGTTTAAGATGATTATATTACAACGACAACTTAAGAAAATATAGCAAGTAGTATGGAAATTCTATTTAAAGATGAAAATCTATGCAAAACTTAAACGGAGGTGCTTAAAAATTGACATGCAACTATATCTCACACCAAAAATTGAGAGAAAAATAGGAGAAAAAAAATGTATACGGATAATAAGAAATGAAAGCCCCCGAGACAGCATAGCATTAAATATATGTAAGGTTGAAAGACTATCGTGAGGCTACGCCAGCAAATTTATTTCAATTCCATATTTAAACTTGTTGAGTTTAATGTGGAAACAACTCAAACCCGAGATGTAGACAAAGAATCGAAACAAAGAAACAAAAGCAAACAAAGGCAACAACACACAAATATATGAAATTTTTTCGAGGTTCATCCAATATAATGACTACTTTTCCGTGCAGAAGCACTCATGCGATTTCAGCTAGAAAATATGAAGATAAACAAATTTACAATCACTCAAGAACTCACCACCAAGATGCAGGATTTATCTTCTTTTCCCTCTTTTAAGAACGGCTGCTAGATCTCTCTTTATGTATTGGAATCTCAGTTAACCCTAATAATTGTACACCATATATATATATATATATATATATATATATATATATATATATATATATATATATGGGTAAAAGGGATATGAGCAACTTGCTCATTTAGTAAATGAGCAATTGATTATGTGGCATACATGTGATACATTGGACAACTAATCATTTAATGATTTTCCAATCACATGTATGCCACATCATCAATTGCTCATTTACTAAATGAGCAAGTTGCTCATATCCCTTTTACCCTATATATATATGTGTGTGTGCCGGGGGGGGGATCCTTCAGTTACACACTCCTCTTTACGCACTCCTTCTCGGCCTTTGGATTTTGATCCTCATCATGATCAAAATCCTCTGGCTCTCCTTCTCAGCCACTCTCATAGTTGCTAAAGATGGGGGCACGAAAGTGATTTCCCCACCTTTTTACTCTATCGCGTCCCTTTGCTCTCTCTATCTCCCGCTCTCTTTTCTCTCCATCTCCAAATCCCATTCGAAAGCAAACCCTAGCTTCCTCGATTCCACATCCAAGGCTGCCGCTTCAAATCCAGCTCTCAAATTGCAACTACCCTCGCCTATCTTCTCTCTCCCCGATCTCAACTCTCCTGATTGAAACCCTAACTCGTCGATTCGAAAACGATCGAAACCCTAACTCCTGCTGCCGAAACTTTGGGAAGCGTCGTGCTTTCGAAACTATTCGACGCATCCTCTTCTGCTTTCGAAATCCCCCATATCCCTTAAAACCCAAACAAACACACCCGATCGAAACCCTAACTCCACCTTTCTTCTCCACCCCGACATTTCTCTGTCACTTCGAATTCGACAACAACCCTACCTCCATCTCCTCTTTCTCTGACGATTCCAACCCCTAATGTCTATATCGAAACCCTATATCCAAATCGAACCCATAAAGTGACCACAATCATCAGGTAATTTATTTGAGTTACTTATATTTTTAATTCATGTTTTTGTGGCTAGTTGTGTGATGTGTATTGTGAAAAAAGATTGTGGGTTTAAACCTATGGGTTTTATTAGTATGCAAAGAAGAAAAGAAAACCCCTCAAATTTATTGAGGTTTGGTCTAAATTGAAGGTGTCCCAAAAATTATGTGAGAATATGTTAATTTTTAGCATCCACGTTTTTTTCCAACAAGGTTATAACATGTTGGATGATTGTTAGGAGAAGATTAAAATAATCAAACTCCCACTTCAGCATAACATTTGTTACATTCCTCATTTCGTATTATGTCCATTGACCTTGTTCTTTTGCTTTGATAATAGGTATGGAGGCAGATAAAATGACCTCTAATGTCGGTGACCCTTTTTTGAGAGTACAAGAAGGTGATTTTGTTCCGGAAGTTGACGATCATTTAAAACCACATGTAGGTATGACATTTGATACCCTGGCAGAAAGCCGAGAATTTTTATGCGAGTTATGTCAATAGTGGGGGTTTTCAAATGCGTAAGGGTGCAAATAAACTAAAGGATGGCGAGATCGTGGAAAAAAAATATGTTTGTAATAAAGAGGGGTTGTCAATTAGTAAAAGTACATCTAGAAAGGGAACTACATCTAGAACAGCTTGCAACGCTTTGGTTCGTGTGAAACTAAATAAATAATCAAACTCATGGTTTTTTTATTCATTTCACGAAGTACACAATCATGTTTTTACTTCCCCCAGTAGAAGGCATTTGTTACCGCGAAACCGTAGTGTATCAAATTCCGATAAAGCAGTAATTGGACAACTTACAAAAGCTAATATTCCTACTTGCAAATAAATACTTTTTTTTGAAAGTTCTAGTGGAGGTCATAATAGAGTTGGATTCACCGACACTGATGTTTACAATCATGAGAGAGACATGAGGGAGGCTGTGAAAGGTCATGATGGACAAATGTTGATTGATTTTTTCAAATGGCAACAAGAAAGAGATCCCTCATTTTATTATGATTTCGAGGTGGACGAGTTTGATCGATTGACTCATTGTATTTGGGTAGATGGGGTTGCTAGGAGGAACTATGAAGAGTTTGATGATGTTGTTTCTTTCGATGCAACCTATAGTACGAATCGCTATGGGATGCTATTTGTTCCATTTGTTGGAATAAATCATCATTGGCAATCGGTATTTCTAGGTTGTGGGTTCATTCTGAATGAGAATGCTTGTTCATTTGTGTGGTTATTTGAAAAATGGTTAGGAGTAATGAAACATGCTCCATTTGGTATGGTGACGGATGAAGATCGTGGGATAGGTGCTGCAACCAAAATAGTTTTTCCTACAATTCGGCATAGGTATTGCATCTGGCATATCCTAGACAAGATACCAACAGAGGTGTCCCAATTGAATCAAAACAGTCAGTTTATGGATGCTTTTAAGGATAATATTTATAATTCCTATGATTCTTTTGCTTTTGAAGAAAAATGGAAATAATTGGTTATTCAGTATGGGGTGGAAAATAATAAATGGTTGAATGAAAATTTTATTATTCGTGAGAAATGGGCTCCCGCCTATCATAGAAGTCATTTTTGGGGCGGTATGTCGAGTAGCCAACGAAGCGAAGGGATGAATTCGTTCTTAAAGCTCCATACTTAAAAGAAATACTCACTACATGAATTTGCCGTAATCTTCGAAAGAGTCTTAGGAAGGCAAAGAGAAGAAGAACTTAAAGAAAATCATCGTACATTAGAAAAGAAACCAAAATTAAAGACCGAGTGGCCTTTGGAGGAACAAATGGCACAAGTCTATACATTGGTAATGTTCTACACTTTCCAAAAGGAAATTCAAGCAAGCTTAATGTATAATGTAACTCTGTTACCAGAGGATGAGAATGAGCCGAATATATTATACTTAGTGAAGAAGTGTGGGAAATCAGATAATGACATAGTGGTTACTTATTCGAAAAGTAATCAAATGGCTACTTGATCATGCAAGTTTTTTGAATTCATGGGTATTCCTTGCAAGCATATTTTTTCATATGTCAAGTACTCGAATTATAATGAACTACCAAAGTAATATATTTTAAGAAGATGGACCCGAGATGTAATAAGAAGAAGCATGGCAAGTGGAGGCACATGTGAGAATTTTGGTTCTCGCTTTTGTGAGTTGAGTAATCTAGCAAAACAACATTTTGAGCTTCATGTTCAGTTTCTGTTGTTCTAAGCTTACACATTTTGAACTTCATGTTCAGTTTTTGTTCGTTTGTGACATTGATGTTGCTACTGCTTCTGCTTTGAAACCCTTTTTCCGTATGAATTCATTTCGCGCCATTTTTTTATACATACATTGTAAGCTACTTAACATTCATACAAGAGTATCGCAAAAAATGAAGGACAAGTGTGTGAGCTCCACATTGTGAGAACTCAGTATTACAAAAAAAAAAAACGCTTTCTGTAATGATTTGAAAAAACTAATACACATAGTTAATAAATACATACTTAAATACCGTAATGTACATGAATTCAAAAGCTAACTTATACTTAGAAAGAATATGAACATTGTTTGTTTACAAAGATGTTTTCAAAATTGCAAGTCTACAATTAACCAGAAATTAAAAAAGAACTGCTGCTACCTGGAATATGTGCTTCTCAACTTATCAACTCCTAGTTGCTGCCAGTTCTCCTACTAACCTTTAACAAAATTAAAAAGCATAAGATTGAAGTATGATTAATTAAACTGACCTAAATATAATTTAAAAAGTCAAAAAACTTAGTAGGCTCAGAACACACTATTCACACTAGGGCTGCACTGCGGTGCCATGCCAACTAGTTCTAATGCATAAATAATCCCTCATCAGTTAATTAAATAATCAAGCATCAGCTTAACTGCATAAATACACCCTCCATCAATTTTATAATCACGCATTGATAAGCCCGCAAGTGCACGGTTTTATCGCGTAATAAAAATATCGTTCCCACAAGGACTTAAAATTGAGTACTAATTTCTCTCACTATGATGATTAGCTAAAAGAACTAAGTTAAAATGATATTGTTATTGCCGAAAAAATAAAAAGAGTTTAATTTAGAGAATAAAAAGCTCTTGGGATTGATGTTCTTCCAATGAAAATTACTTTTAAGCTAGTTACTTTCCTTTGAGGATGAACAATGGATTCTTAAAGGCTAAATAAACAAATGTGATTATTGCATTCTTTCAAAGTACAATAATATGTTTCAGACATAGATTCCACCTATTTTCATGGTAGAAGGAATGATAAAACTCATTAAGAACAATTATTTCTAAGCCTCAAGAAAACCAATTCTATTTTCATGAATTGATCCCCTTGTTTAATCTTGTAATTCCAATATCAAATTCTCACCTTTCAGTGCTTAATATGATATCTAAGGTTCATACAATCATATTGATTATGATTGCAGACAAAGCAAAACTCAAGATTAAATTAAGAATAGAAAAATGCTCATAACATCTAAGGAAAGAAAACTAGACTTAATCAATAATTCATCATTGGAATATAATCAATCCCAAGATATAAGAAACTACTCGCACATGATTAAAATATAAATAAGACAATGTAAATTTGACATTCAGAACTTTAACAAGAGATGAAGATTAGAAAGTAATAGAAACTGAAATTTATTCAAAGCTTAAGCCAAAGAAAAGTTGTTTGAACATAATACCAAAGAACATAAGTTTTGCTCCCAGAGAAAATGGAGAAGGAGCCCCCCTTTGAGGATCTGAAAGCCTACATTTATAGCCTAGTTTTACCCCTAATCAAGTGCCATTACAACCCCTTTAAGACCCATAAAGAAAGAGTAACCGATTCAGCCATTATTAGGAGCTGTTACAGAATTCTGCCATAAATATGGCCATAACGCGCAACACTGGGGGTCATAATCGTCAAACTGCGACTCTTCAGCAGATTCTCCACGAATTACGGCCATAATGGAAAACACTGGGGGGCCGTAATTCTCTCTGTCTCTTCAATTGTCCTTCCAACTGTTTCCCACGAATTATGGCTATGTTCTTCAACACTGGGAGGCTGTAATCCATTCTGTTTGCATCACAATCATCAACTCTTCAACTCCTTTTTCTACAAATTAAAGTATAAACCAAAAGGTAATAAAAATAAAACATAAATAAAAATAAACCACTAATAAAACCTATTTAAAACAAGTTAAAAACTAGATAAATTCTAACTTATCAAACTCCCCCCATGCTTAGATCTTTGCTTGTCCTCAAGCAAATCACAACAAATGGCTAGACTTAGAAATTCCTTGTTTCGACCAATTCAAAGTTCTTTGATGATATCCAATGACACAATTTTCACAATTTCAACATACTACTTATTGAAACCTAGTGCATAGCATTATCAGATGGTTCAAGGCATCAGAACAGTGAGCGAGACCTAAATGATTACTCTTGGTCTTGTCATTTTTAGGCTTAGTTTCCCAGCATCTTTTGCTTGGGTCCTCCACTCATATGCAAACAAAGCAATTGCCACACTTGGTCTCAAAGGAGTGTCGTTGTTTCCCAGTAGCCAATCAGTCTCAAAAGGGTACAAAGAGTATTTCCCTAGTAACCTATGACCTCAAAGGGGTGTTGAGCTATTCTATTTTTAGCAGTCTTTTTTTTTTTCCAGCTCAACACGGACATTTCTCCAGTAACCAATATGCAGTGAGTGTCACCAAAGGAACCAAAAATTAAATTTAGTTAGATATTTTCAAGGTTCTTCCCAACTATCCTAATGCCAAAGCCCATCTAGGTTGTGTGTGTATGGCCCCAACAAGTAGTAAAGCTGTCAATATTCTCAATTGTGCTCATTGGATACCAGTCAATTAACCAAGTACTGCACATGGGAAGAAATATAAAAGCTAGAAGACTGACACAGACATATGCAAGAAGAAAAAGAAATAAAGAAACAAAATAAAACAAAAGAGAGAAAAGCAATACTCCCCTGTCTTGAGGTCACCATCAGTAGTGTACCCAATGGCCTTTTGATGCAATCTGTAGGGATTCTTTAAGGGATGAAGCTTCAGTCTCGGCTTTTAGGTCTTCAAATTGAAATTTAGAAGTCGGAGGGTTAGCATCTAACAACTTTGCATATGCAGCAACTTCTTTATCTTCATCTCCTTGATCACCACTTCTCACCAAACAGACCTCCAATGCATCAATGGAAATCTTTCCAACCGGATCTTCCTTGACACATTGATCTATCAAATCAATCCTGCAGCAAGAATTCTCAAGAGAAAGGCATTTAATAACATTAGGCAAATTAAATTCTACCCTCTCATCACCCACATTCAAAGTAAGCTTGCCATTTTTTAGACCAATAACGGCACCTGCTGTAGCAAGAAAATGTCTCCCAAGTATGAGTGGGATTTGAGCATCTTCTTCCATTTCCAATACAACAAAATCAGCTAGAATGAAAAACTTACCTACCTTAATAGGCACATCTTCCAATATACCTATAGGATACTTGACCAAACGATCCGCTAGTTGCAGGGAAATGGTTGTGGGCTTCAAGTCACCCATCTCAATCTTTTTGCAAATTGACAAAGGCATGAGACTAACACTAGCTCCAAGATCACACAAAGGACGGTTAAAACTCATTTCACCAATAACACATGGAATAGAAAAGCTACCAGGATCTTTGAGCTTAGGAGGCAATTTATTTTGAATTATAGCACTGCATTCTTCAGTTAATGCCACAGTCTCATAGTCATCAAGCTTTCTTTTATTTGACAAAATCTCTTTCAAAAATTTAGCATATGATGGCATTTGAGACAAAGCTCCAGTAAATGGAATATTTATATACAACTTGTTAAGAACATCCAAAAACTTCCTATATTGCCTTTCAATTTTAGCCTTGGCCAATCTTTGGGAAAAGGGTATAGGTGGCTTATATGGTGCAGGGGCAACATAGGGAGTTTCTTTCTCATCTTCACCTCTCTTTTCCTTCTCAACCTCCTCAAGTGATGGCTGAACCATTTCATTTTTCTCATTTTCACTCTCTTTTTCTTCTCTACCCTTAGGTTCCACTAGTTTCTTCCCACTTCTTAAAGTAATGGCATTTACATGCCACTTAGGATTGGATTCTGGTTGTCCTGGAAATGTACCGGGTGGCCTAGAAGAAGAGCCAACATGTTAGGCTATTTGGGTAATTTGGGTCTCTAGCATCTTATTATGGGTGGTCAAAGAATCTACCTTAGATGCTAAATGCTTAATGGCCTCACCCACCGCTTGGTTTTGAGTTTTAAACTCCTCATTTTGCTTGCTTTGAGTCAAAACAAAATTTTCCAGCAAATTTTCCAAATTGGATTTTTGAAGAGGATTAAAACCTCTTTGTCCTTGAAAACCAGGGGGCTTAGATGAAGCTTGGGGAATGGGATTAAGTGGAGGTTTTTTATAGAAAAAATTTGGGTGATTCCTCCACCCTTGATTGTAAGTACTAGAAAATGGATCCCCTTTTTGATTAAAATTGTTAACAAAGTTAACTTGCTCATTATTAGACCCCCCACTAGATGAATTCCCAAGTTGACATTCAACTACAGTATGACCAACAACACCACAAATTTCACAAGTTGCAACATTAGGAGTAACAGCATTCATACTCATTTTATCAAATTTTTGAAACAAAGCATCAACTTTAGCAGCTAAATGGTCTATAGCATCAACATCATACCTGCCGCCTTTCTTTTGAGGAGCACGATCACTTGACCATTGGTGGTGATTTTGTACTATATCCTCAATGAGAGCATAAGCTTCTGTG
This sequence comes from Hemerocallis citrina, assembly GCA_017893485.1. Classification (NCBI taxonomy): domain Eukaryota; kingdom Viridiplantae; phylum Streptophyta; class Magnoliopsida; order Asparagales; family Asphodelaceae; genus Hemerocallis; species Hemerocallis citrina. The sequence goes on along the minus strand of CM030366.1, from coordinate 185,722,896 downwards.
GTGTTTTTGTTCATCAAAGCACCTCCTGCTGCTGCGTCAACTGTCATCCTGGTGTTGTAATTGAGCCCATTGTAAAAGGTATGCACTATTAACCATTTTTCTAGCCCATGATGAGGACAAAGCCTCAACAATTCCTTGAAACGTTCCCATGCCTCATAGAGAGACTCTCCATCCTTTTGAGCAAAAGTTGTTATTTGATTTCTGAGTTGTGCAGTTTTGCTCGGAGGGAAGTACTTGGAAAGAAATACTTGAGACAATTGATCCCATGTAGTTATGGAACCGTTTGGAAGTGAGTGTAGCCAAGCTCTTGCTCTATCCCTCAAGGAAAAAGGGAAAAGCCTCATTCTTATGGCATCCGCAGTGACACCATTCATCTTTAGAGTGTCACAAAACTCCAAGAACATAGACAAATGGAGATTTGGATCATCCGTTGGAGCACCTCCAAATTGATTTTGCTGCACCATGGAAAGTAGAGAGGGCTTCAACTCGAAGTTGTTTGCCTCCACTGTCGGGCGAGTGATGCTGGATTGCAACCCTGTGGTATTAGGGGAAGCAAACTCCTTCAAAGACCTTGTATCTTCAGCCATGCTGGACTCTCCTGTTTCAGCCCTTGCCTTACGTTGTTCTCTTCTTCTCCTACGGAAGAACCTTTCTATCTCAGGCACTGGTTCAACAAGATCACCAACACTTCGGACTCTTCGCATTCACTGAAAAATCAGCAGAAAACAAAGAAGATGATAACAGAAACAACAGAAAAACTTTTAGTCTAACCGATATAGAAAGAAAAATCAATATCAACGACTTAAGTCTCCGGCAGCGGCGCCAAAAACTTGATAAGCCCGCAAGTGCACGGTTTTATCGCGTAATAAAAATATCGTTCCCACAAGGACTTAAAATTGAGTACTAATTTTTCTCACTATGATGATTAGCTAAAAGAACTAAGTTAAAATGATATTGTTATTGCCGAAAAAATAAAAAGAGTTTAATTTAGAGAATAAAAAGCTCTTGGGGTTGATGTTCTTCCAATGAAAATTACTTTTAAGCTAGTTACTTTCCTTTGAGGATGAACAATGGATTCTTAAAGGCTAAATAAACAAATGTGATTATTGCATTCTTTCAAAGTACAATAATATGTTTCAGACATAGATTCCACCTATTTTCATGGTAGAAGGAATGATAAAACTCATTAAGAACAATTATTTCTAAGCCTCAAGAAAACCAATTCTATTTTCATGAATTGATCCCCTTGTTTAATCTTGTAATTCCAATATCAAATTCTCACCTTTCAGTGCATAATATGATATCTAAGGTTCATACAATCATATTGATTATGATTGCAGACAAAGCAAAACTCAAGATTAAATTAAGAATAGAAAAATGCTCATAACATCTAAGGAAAGAAAACTAGACTTAATCAATAATTCATCATTGGAATATAATCAATCCCAAGATAAAAGAAACTACTCACACATGATTAAAATATAAATAAGACAATATAAATTTGACATTCAGAACTTTAACAAGTAAGAGATGAAGATTGGAAAGTAATAGAAACTGAAATTTATTCAAAGCTTAAGCCAAAGAAAAGTTGTTTGAACATAATACCAAAGAACATAAGTTTTGCTCCCAGAGAAAATGGAGAGGGAGCCCCCCTTTGAGGATCTGAAAGCCTACATTTATAGCCTAGTTTTACCCCTAATCATGTGCCATTACAACCCCTTTAAGACCCATAAAGAAAGAGTAACCGATTCAGCCATTATTAGGAGTTGTTACAGAATTCTGCCATAAATATGGCCATAACGCGCAACACTAGGGGTCGTAATCGTCAAACTGCGACTCTTCAGCAGATTCTCCACGAATTACGGCCATAATGGAAAACACTGGGGGGCCGTAATTCTCTCTGTCTCTTCAATTGTCCTTCCAACTGTTTCCCACGAATTATGGCTATATTCTTCAACACTGGGAGGCTGTAATCCATTCTGTTTGCATCACAATCATCAACTCTTCAACTCCTTTTTCTACAAATTAAAGTATAAACCAAAAGGTAATAAAAATAAAACATAAATAAAAATAAACCACTAATAAAACCTATTTAAAACAAGTTAAAAACTAGATAAATTCTAACTTATCACGCATCACTTCAAATGCATAAATACACCCTTCAACATTAGTGAGAGAGCGGGAAAAGGAGAGCTGCCCAATCAAGATCATGGACATATATTGGGGAAGCTTTAGTTTAGTTGCGCACTCCGCTTTGCGCACTCCTCCTACGCACTCCTTCTCAGCCTTCAGATTTTGATCCTCATCAATGATCAAAATCCACTGCCTCTCCTTCTCAGCTGCTCTCGTAGTTACAAAAGATGGGGGCACTAAAGCCATTTCCCCACCTTTAACTCTATCTGCCCAATCAAGATCATGAACATATATCGGGTGGATGTGGAAGAATATGCATAAAAACCATATGCTCAAAAATCTAACAAGAGTTGCCCTCAAGTAACCAACATCAAATGGGTTTTCAGATAATAAGGTGTGTCATCACAGCCTATACCAACACCAAAAAATATAAAAAGACAAAACCACAAAATGCATAAATGGGAATGAAATACTTCCCATTTCGGCAGCAGGAGAAGATGGGAATCAAATTGGGGGATATAGGGGATTTCGAAAGCAGGATAAGATGCGTCGAGTAGTTTCGAAAGCACGGCGCTTCCCAAAGTTTCGGCAGCATGAGTTAGGGTTTCGATCGTCTTCGAATCGACGAGTTAAGGTTTCAATCAGGAGAGTTGAGATCAGGGAGAGAGAAGATAGGCGAGGGTAGTTGCGAATTGAGAGCTAGATTTGAAGCAGCAGCCTTGGATGTGGAATCGAGGAAGCTAGGGTTTGCTTTTGAATGGGATTTGGAGAAGGAGAGAAAAGAGAGCGGGAGATAGAGAGAGCAGAGGGACGCGATAGAGTAAAAAGGTGGGGAAATGACTTTCGTGCCCCCTTCTTTAGTAACTATGAGAGCGGCTGAGAAGGAGAGCTAGAGGATTTTGATCATGATGAGGATCAAAATCCAAAGGCTGAGAAGGAGTGCGCAAGAGGAGTGCGTAAAGAGGAGTGTGTAACTGAAGGATCCCCTGTATATATATATATATATATATATATATATATATATATATATATATATATATGGGAAATGTTTCATTGAAAATGCAAATATTGTGAAAACCCATGAAAACAACCTAGGCCGTTGATATGAAAACCCGTGAAAACAACCTAGGTCGTTGATAGGTTTGTTTTCACGTTTTCCAAGCTATAGTACATTTTCAATGGAGCATTTCCTTATATATATATATATATATATATATATATATATATATATATATATATATATATATATATGGAAAGCTTCGGTTGTGCACTCCTCTAGTGCACACAGCCGTGTGCACTCGCGCTCAGCCGTCCGATCTAGGTTTTGATCATGATGCAGATCTAAAGGCTGAGCTACTCTCCCGCTCTTCCCACACTTACGGAGGGGTATTTTGGTAATTTACCCCTCCCCTCAGACTTTACCCTCTCTTTCTCTCTACCTTTTCATTCTGTCTTCCCTACCCTCTATTTCTCTCTACCTTTTCGATCGATCTGTCAATTTTCCCCAAAAAAAGAAACCCTAATCTCCTATCTTCGAGCGCCCTCTCTCTCTCTCTCTCCATCGACGTGAAACCTAATCTCATAATCTCTTTCTCGAGCGACCTCTCTCAGTCTCTCCATTGATGCGAAACCCTACTCCTTCTCAGATCGATCGCTTCTCCTTCTCAGATCGCTCTACCTCTCTCTCCTCTAGTGAGACGATTACCCCAGGTATTCACCGAAACCTCCCTCTCTCTGTCTCTCTTGGTCGACGAACCTGCCCCTCTCTCGAGCGATGCTCCAATCTCAAGAATCGAAACCCCAAGGTATAAAATTTACCTTAGTTTCTTCTTTTTTTAATCTTGTTAAAAAAATTAGGGTAAGTTGCAGAGCTTCATTAAATTAGGTAGATTGGGGGATAGATTAGAGAAACTAATTTGCAGCATTTTTAGATTATGGTAAAAAAAATCTTCAAGAAGGTGATTTTATATTGGATAGCTATTTGATTATATACTGTGATAGATATTTGATTAGTAAATAAGATAGTAATTTGCAGACATATACTGTGATAGTAATCTAATTATATATTGGAATTTGTAATAGGTATGGAGAGAGGGGAAAGTTGCTCACAACTCGGTGATAATTTTTTGTGTATTCAAGATTAGCTGACTTAAGATCATTAAGTTTCCTCAAATTCATGTATTTCGGTAGTTAAATGTCATTTTAATGCTTTTCAAACTTAGATTTATACCAGCTTTTTTTTTTATGTAAGCGGATAGAGTCGAATGACTCCAGCCCGATCAAAAATTTTATTGATAATGAGAAGGTCTAATGTACCAACATCTATACAGAGGTTTTACAAGAAGTAAAACAATAAGAACAGCTAACAATAATGCAGGGAAAAGGAGCACCAACAGGACTCGAGTAATTACAATAGGCTAAATGACCGGATGCTACTGAGCAACAAAAGAGACTGGCGGGTTGGGCAGGGTGCAGTACGCACGAGGCTGAAGGCAGACACCGTCAACGAAACGGGAGGCAAGATGCCGCTACAGCTCGCCTAGCTGGACGCTGAAAACGATCCGGGACAACAGGATCTCAGCGAGCGATGAAAATCTGAACGAGAGAAGATGACCCAGGCGAGACTCTAAGGCCAAGCCAACGCTGAAGCGGAGAGTAGCTACCGTGATCAAATAAAGAATTCGATAACGCTAAAGGATCCGACGACTGCAGCTCATCAAGCAAAACAGCTCCCGACTGACAAAATAACCAACAGACCAAAAATTTATACCAGCTTTTAATATGTTTGATATGTGAAATGTGCGGGTTTTTTCGCAAATCATTGTTCATTGAGGAAAAGATTAGGGATTGTTAGTTGGAAGATTATAGTTTCATTACTTACCTTTGGATTATTTGGAGAATTAGAAAATCATTATAAATTTAAAATATGCTAATTTGGATCTGCATTTCTGAATTTGAGTATATAAATGATGACATGCTGTTAAACCTTACATACATTTTTTTTTGGTCAGTTAATAAATTGTGATTTGATAATGTGTTTAGTGGCTTAAAACAGACTGCCAATGATGATTTATTCCAACAAATGGAACAAAGCATTCCGTAACGGTTTGTACTGTGTGTTGCATCAAATGAAACTACATTACCAAATAGCTCATAATTCATCCGAGCAATCCCATCAACCCAAATACAATGAGACAATCTACCACACTCATCTTGCTCGAATGCATAAAAAAAGGATGGAGCTTTTTTCCTTTTGCCATTTGAAAAAATCCATCAATATTTGACCATCGTGATCTTTCAATGACCCCCTCAAGTCTCTTTCATGATTTCTAGCATCGGTTAGGGTAAATCCAACCCTATCATATCTCCCACTTGAACCTTCGAAAAAAAGCATTTGTTTGCATGTTGGAATATTAGCACTCGTAAGTTGCTCCATTATGACTTTATCGGTACTTGACACAACACGCTTACACAGCAACAAATGTCGTCTATCGGGTGAGATGAATGCATGATTGTGGACCTCATGAAAAGAATAAAAAGACCATAAATTTGTTTCTTTGTTTAATTTCACACGTACCAATGCATTGCAAGTAGTTCTAGATGTAGTACCCATTCTAATTTCATTATTTTTACTTTTCGACACCCCCGCTTTATTACAAAGAAACGTTTTTTCCACTACTTCACCATTCTTCAATTTATGAGGTCCCTTACGCATTTGAAAACCAGCACATTTTGCATAGCTATCATAATAATTTTCTGCTAGCTCAAGGGTATCAAATTTCATACCTAACTTTGGTATTAGATGTTCGTCAACAGTAGGTGTAAAGTCACCTTCTTGAATACACAAAAAATTATCACCGAGTTGTGAGCAACCTTTCCCACTCTCAATACCTATTACAAATTCCAATATATAATCAGATTACCATCACAGTATATGTCTGCAAATTACTATCTTATTTACTAATCAAATATCTATCACAGTATATAATCAAATAGCTATCCAATAAAAAATCACTTCTTGAAGATTTTTTTTACCATAATCTTAAAATGCCGCAAATTAGTTTCTCTAATCTATACCCCAATCTACCTAATTTAATGAAGCTCTGCAACTTACTCTAATTTTTTTTAACAAGATTAAAAAAAGAAGAAACTAGGGTAAATTTTATACCTTGGGGTTTCGATTCTTGAGATTGGAGCGTCGCTCGAGAGAGGGGCAGTTTCATCGACCAAGAGAGACAGAGAGAGGGAGGTTTCAATGAACACCTGAAGTAATCGTCTCACTAGAGGAGGTAGAGCGATCTGAGAAGGAGAAGCGATCGATCTGAGAAGGAGTAGGGTTTCGCATCGATGGAGAGACTGAGAGAGGTCGCTCGAGAGAGAGATTAGGAGATTAGGGTTTCACGTCAATGGAGAGAGAGAGAGAGAGGTTGCTCGACGATAGGAGATTAGGGTTTCTTTTTTTTAGGAAAAGGGGCAGATCGATCGAAAAGGTAGAGAAAAAGAGAGGGAAGGGGGGACAGATCGAAAAGGTAGAGAGAAAGAGAGGGTAGAGTCTGAAGGGAGGGGTAAAATACCAAAATACCCCTTGTTAGATATTATAGTCCCACATTGGATAGTTGGCTAGTTTTGTATTTGGTTCCTCCTATATATAGGAGATATTGTACTCAGTTATTTCTCAATTCAATATTCAGTATTGTCTTCATTTCTCTCTGATTTATCTTATCATGGTATCAGAGCCAATTATACAAATTTGATTATCTTAAATTTCTCCATCCAAAAAAAAAAACCCCTCTTCGTCAACCTCTCGACTGTTCAGATCTGGCATCCTCTTCAGATCTGGCGATCTCAACAAATCCCCTCCAGCGTCCTCTTCAGATCCGGCATCCTACTCTGGCATCCCCTCTGGTGTCCTACTCCGGCGACCATCCCTTATGGCATCCTACTCCGGCGACCATCCCCTCCGGCGTCCTCTTCAACAAATCCAGTAACCACCTCTCCTCCGTCGAGATCTTCACAAAATCTTGCATCCACTTCGCACCGCCAACTTCCAACAAAATCCTCCTCCTCTGTCCCTGTCGTCACTAGCCGCCCCTCACAAACCCTAGCCACCTCCTATCCTCTCCCACCTCAACCTTTGTAACCCTACTTCTGTTGTAGGTACTCGAATCTCAACAAATTCTTTGTAACCCTACTTCAGTATTATTATAAAAAAAAATCTTCTTGTAGATACTTGAATCTCTCATTGAGCCTCAATTTCGTCAGTACCTTCCAGTCTCCACTGATTTTCTTCTTTCCTCTGCTAAGGATTGGACTGATTGGTCTGCTTCTGTTGAGACCACTCTTCTTGGCCATTCTTTATGGGGTCACATTGATGGTTCCACTGTTCGCCCCAAAGATCCCAATACTGCCGCTTCTGCTACCGATAAGCAATTGATTCACACATCTCAATCCACTTGGGATGATCATGACCGTCGAGTTATTTCCTTCCTCATATCCTCTGTTGACCGTAGTCTTCGTGCTGATCTTCTTCGAGTTCATCCTGCCAAGGTTCTTTGGAAACACTTGGTTACCCAGTATGTTCAGAATAGTGGGGCTCGTGAGTATTAGCTCCTTGTTCAGTCCATTCTTGATCGGCAGGGTGATCGCAGTATTCAAGAACATTACACAGCCATGCGCAATATCTGACACGAATTACAGCAACTAGAGAACAGTGAGGTGCATGTCACTCGTGAACATCGTCAATTTATGTTCTTCATGATGGGTCTTCGACCAGAATATCAGTCTTTATGCAGACGATTGATCCATCGGGATCCGGTCCCTCGTCTTGAAGGTGCTATTGCTAAGCTTGTTGCTGAAAAAACCTGGTTACGTGCTCTCCCAACTCCTACTTCTCACTCATCCTTTACCAGTGAAAGTGTCCTTGCTGTTGCTCATCGTCCATCCTTCTCACGCAAGCCTTGCCCCAGCTCTACACCTACTCCTTCTGCCCATCGCAGTGTTCCTGATCATCATTCCCATTGCACCCACTGTCAGCGGGATGGTCATACTCATAGTAACTGCTTTATTCTTCATCTTCAGCTCCTAGCTCAAGCACAGCAGCATAGACAGCAATAGGGTTTACCTCCTCTCCGCACACCTGGTGCGATGGTCGTCACTCTAGCCATGCCTTCTCCTGCTCCCTATGATATTCTACAACACCGTCTACCTCAGCTGGATCTTCAGAACTTGGATCAGTCTTTCAGTGCTGGTTCATCTGCCCCTTCTTTCTCTGTCACTCCTAGTATGTCTTCTTCCTAGCTTTTAGATTCTGGTGCTTCACATCATCTCACTAGCAATTGTACACTTCTCACCACTCGTACTCCACTTACCTCTCATTCACCGTCACTTTACACTGTCGATGGTTCACTACTTCTTACTACACACTCTGGATCTATTAACACTCCAACTCTCACTTTACCTTTTATCCTTTATGCCCCTCGTTTATCTACGAACCTCATTTCCATTAGTACTTTATATGATAGTGTCCTTATCGTTACCTTTACTTCTTTGGACTGTACCATGTAGGATCCTCGGACTGGTCATATGATTGGATGCGCTAGCAAACATAGACGTCTATATCATCTAGATTTTTTTCATGCTCATGATTCCACTTCTAGTTTTGCTGGTGTTGTCAGTTCTGATGCCGATTTGTGGCACAGACGCTTAGGTCACATTAGTGCGTCTCATTTGAAAGATTTGGTTCGTAGTGGTGCTCTTGGTCATTTTAATTTTACTTCATTATCTGTTTGTGAGGGTTGTAAGTTGGCAAAACACTTAGCCCTCCCTTTTAACAATAAACACACTTCTCATTCTACTCATGCTTTTCAACTTATTCACTCTGACATATGGGGTCCATCTCCCACACCTTCTTAAAAAGGTTATCTCTATTATGTTAGTTTCATCGATAATTTCACTAGACACACATGGGTATTTCTTATGCGCCAACGTTCTGAGATACTTGACATTTATCGATTCTTTACGACCATGGTTCACACCCAATTTGGGGTTCGTATTAAAACTTTTCGCTCAGATGGTGCTCGTGAGTACACCTCTGCTACTATGCGATTGATTCTTCAGTCCCATGGCAATCTTTTTCAGCAATCATGCCCCCACACCCATGAGCAGAATGGTGTAGCTGACCGCAAGTATCGTCACATCATTGAGATAGCTCGTGCTCTTCTACTCTCCTCTTCTATTCCTTGCTCTTTCTGGGCTGAAGCTGTCATGACTTCCGTCAGTCTCATTAACATTACTCCTTTGTCTGCCCTCTCTGGCATCACTCCTTATGAGGCCCTCTATCACTCATCCCCTGACTACAACATGCTCCGTATTTTTGGTTGCACATGTTATGTCCTTCTCCCTCCTACTGAGCGCACGAAACTCACTGCTCGCGCCGCTAAGTGTGTTCATCTAGGTCTTAGTCCTGAACATAAAGGTTATCCTTGTTTTGATCCTGCGGCAGGTCGTATTCGTATTTCTCGACATGTCTCCTTTGTAGAAGACTCTCCCTACTACTTAACCTCTCCTCAGGACACTAGTTTTCTCGATCTTTCACCTATTGGGCCTACTTCCACTCCACCTATTCCTTTTGATCCCACTCCTTTGGCTCCTTTTGCTCTTGCTATAAACAGTTCCTCTATTATTCCTACGGAGACCCCCCTGTTTCTCCACCACTTGCATCCCCACAGTTGCCTACACCCACACCACCTACCTCACCTCCACATACTGCTCTTCCACTACCAGCGCGTCAATCTGCACGTTCTACTGCGGGCATCCCACCACCCCGCTACACACCTGATGCCACTGGTACCTCTGACCAATTTGGTTTTGCCACACTAGCTTCTTACTCACCCCAGTTTCATGCATATCCCACTGCTATACACTCTACACGTGAGCCCAGAATCTATAAGGAAGCCGTTCAATACCCTGAGTGGCAGAAAGCTATTGTAGAGGAGTTCAGTGCCTTTGATCAGACTGGTACTTGGGATGTTGTTCCACTGCCTATGGGCGTTCAGCCTGTTAGCTGCAAGTGGATCTTTAAGGTCAAATATCGATGTTCCACAAGGCTCGTCTAGTTGCCCGGGGATTTACTCAAGAGCATGGCATTGATTATGATGAGACTTTTGCCCCAGTGGCTCAGATGACTACAGTTCACACTCTTCTTGTTGTTGTCGCCGTTCGTCAGTGGCTGCTATACCAGTTGGACATGAAAAATGCTTTTCTTCATGGTACCTTATCTGAAGTAGTTTATATGCATCCTCCTTCTGGCCTTACTACTCATCCTCGTAATGTTTGTAGACTTCGCCATGCTATATATAGTCTAAAATAGGCCCCGCGAGCCTAGTTTGAGTGTTTTCGGCTTGTCATCACCAAGGCTGGCTTTCATCAGAGTTCACAGGACCATTCTATGTTTATACGGTCATCACCACAGGGGAGGGTACTTCTACTACTATATGTTAATGATATGATCATTACTGGGGATAACTCCGCCGGCATTGCATCCACCCAGAAATACTTTCACCAGCAGTTTCATATGAAAGACCTTGGTAAGCTACGTTACTTTCTGGGTTTAGAGATTGCTCATGGATCTCAGGGGATACTCATTTTTTAGCAGAAATACACATAAGATATTATTTCCGCTGCATGTCTCTCTGATAGTCGATCAGCTGATACACCCTTAGAGCTTCATGTGAAGCTTCGTCCTACAGATGGTGAACTCCTTTCTGATCCCACTAGATACAGGCAGATTGTTGGACATCTTGTCTACTTATGCATGACCAGACCCTATATTGCTCATGCAGTTAGTATTTGTCAGTCAGTTTGTTTCCGCTCCTACATCAGTTCACTACGGTTCTCTTCTTCGGATCCTCAGATATCTCCGGGGCACTATCACTCGCTCATTATTCATGCCTTCTACATCCAAACTAGAGCTCAGTGTATATTCTAATTCAGATTGGACAGGTGATCCGACTACCAGAAGGTCTACCACAGGTTTCTGTCTATTTCTTAGTGATTTGCCGATCTCATGGCGGAGCAAGAAACAGGCAGTTGTTGCATGTTCTTCCACCGAGGCTGAGTACAGAGCAATGGCAGCTACTACTAGAGAAATTGTTCATGTTCGTTGGCTGTTATCAGATATAGTTGCCACTCTTACAGGAGCTACTCCACTTTATTGTGATTGTAATACCCCGTATTTCTGGAATATGTATGTGTGTGTGTGTGTGTGTGTGTGTGTGTGTGTGTGTGTGTGTGTATATATATATATATATATATATATATATATATATATATATAGGGTAAAAGGGATATGAGCAACTTGCTCATTTAGTAAATGAGCAAGTAATGAGGTGGCATGCATGTGATACATTGAGTATCTAACCACTTTTAGGATTTCCCAATCACATGCATGCCACCTCATCACTTGCTCATTTACTAAATGAGCAAGTTGCTCATATCCCTTTTATCCACACATATATATATATATATATATATATATATATATATATATATATATATATATATATATATATATATATATATATATATAAAGTTGGATGATTTGAATATGTATATAAAAAAAAGGATTTGAAATAAATGGGGGCCCACGGTAAGAATTGAAAGCACAGAGTTGTATGTGCTATTGGTTTGGTTGGTTTGGTCTTTGTGATGATGACATCATCAAATGTGGGTCTCAGGATAATTTTCGGAATGTATATGTGAGATTTGAATTGATTCGGGATTTGTAAAGGAGATTTGTGAATAATAGTTCCATATTGGAAGTATACAAAAAATAATTTGATTATAAATATAATTGCCTATGATCAAGAGTCACCTAATTGGTTAACCACCTTTTGAGAGGCAGCCTGTGGTGGGCAGTTGTACTACATAGTATCTAATTTGTATTCTGAAAATATTAAAAATTGTCTGAGTATTGGGACGGGTCGTTACAAATGGTATCAGAGCCGACTTTCGATACTGGATGTAGAAGAGGGCCTCAGTATGATCTGTAGTGTGAGATAGTCCCCGGAATTATCCAGGTGTGAGTGAAATAGTCTCCGGAATTACCTGTGGTGTGGGATTGATCTCCGGAATTATCGGGATCGAGGACGACGCTACATCGGCTAGAAAGGCGGATCCTACACTAGATGTGTGCCCCGTACTCAGCAAGGACGCTGATTTCTAAAGGCGGGATGTATGTAATACCCCGTATTTCTGGAATATATATATATATATATATATATATATATAAAGTTGGATGATTTGAATATATATATATATATATAAATAAAAAAAAAGGATTTGAAATAAATGGGGGCCCACGGTAAGAATTGAAAGCACAGAGTTGTATGTGCTATTGGTTTGGTTGGTTTGTCCTTTGTGATGATGACGTCATCAAATGTGGGTCTCAGGATAATTTTCGGATTGTATATGTGAGATTTGAATTGATTCGGGATTTGTAAAGGATATTTGTGAATAATAGTCCCATATTGGAAGTATATAAAAAATAATTTGAGTATAAATATAATTGCCTATGATCAAGAGTTACCTAATTTGTTAACCACCTTTTGAGAGGCAGCCGGTGGTTGGTGGTTGTACTACATAGTATCTAATTTGTATTCTAAAAATATTAAAAATTGTCTGAGTATTGGGGCGGGCAGTGATAACTGGAGTGCATTGCACATTGCAAGCAACCCGGTCTTTCATGAGCGAACGAAGCATATTGAGATTGATTGTCATTATGTTCGTGAGCGTTTTGAGGCAGGGACCATTTCTCTCCATTCTATTACCTCTTCCCAGCAGACTGCAGACTTCTTCACCAAATTCCATACTGTTCAGAGATTCCGACACTTAGTAGGCAAACTCACATTGTTTGACCCATTGTGAGTTTGAAAGGGGTGTTAGATATTATAGTCCCACATTGGATAGTTGGCTAGTTTTGTATTTGGTTCCTCCTCTATATAGGAGATATTGTACTCAGTTATTTCTCAATTCAATATTCAGTATTGTCTTCATTTCTCTCTGATTTATCTTATCACCCCTCCATAAGTGTGAGAAGAGCGGGAGAGTAGCTCAGCCTTTAGATCTGCATCATGATCAAAACCTAGATCGGACGGCTGAGCACGAGTGCACACGGCTGTGTGCACTAGAGGAGTGCACAACCGAAGCTTTCCCTACACACACACACACACACACACACACACACACACACACACAAAAGAATAGATCTTAGTCGTCGATGAAATAACATGATCTGCTCCGTCGCGGTCGGTTGGTCGACTACACTTATACTCCAAGCAAGTTACAGAGTTTAAGCGGTCGACTGCCTTGCTGGCGGTTGACTTCATTTACTCTCTGGAAAGTCAGAGAGCTAGCCCCGGTTGACTGCCCTCCTGGCAGTCGATGTCAATTTATGTGTTCTTGTTGTTGCTGTTGTTGCATGCTTCTCTCTTCTTCACACATGTTCTCATGTATTGGATTCACCGATCCCAACAAAACTAACACCTTAAAAAAAAAAAGTAGCCCGACATCATATGAATGTTTGCCCAGTATTGTAAGGAAATAAAGAAAGACATAAACTATTATTATGTAAAGAAAGACATTTTATTATGTTTGTTATTTATCCACATCAACAATCTCAAATTTCAGATCCTGAAAGAGGGTATTTAGTTAGCCAAATTTCAAATTCATAGATGGAACTCAATTCCTTGAAAAGGTTTTTATCAATACGTTTTTAGCAAAACAGGCTTCAATGAGTCTAAGAGAAAAGCCACTTTCATCTTAAAGTCGAAAGTAATAGTTTAAATTTTAAGACTACCAAAGGTTATCTCGTTTCCATAGAATAACTCTGCCATTTCTTTTTGCCTGTCACTTTTCATATAAAAATATGAATAGATCGAAAATATAGTAGAAATACAAATTAGATGAGACAAGCGGTATATCTACATGATTCATTCTAAAAAGACAAAACAAAAATGGAATCTAGGTATCAATCAAATGCCATCTTGCATCACTGAAAACAATCAAATTTCTTCAAAAAGACACGATAAAAGTTGAATGGTTTCTAAAGAGAAAAATAAAATTAAAACAGTGGAATAATTATAAGGAAAAAAAAACATAGAGAGAGAACAATCATGTCACCTTGCGTTCTCTCTTCTTGAGTTCTTTCTCCATTTGATAAACACTCAAATGAGAGACAAATTTATCTCAGATTATCAATTTGAGTAAGTTAGTTTAGTTAGAGATTTATATCTGCATAAAGTATTTTTTCCAAAGATAAATAACTTAGTTTAATGATTTTTTTTTCTTTTTTGATAAAAGATGACTCTAGTCATCGTTTCATTAATGAGAATTTTCTTTTTTGATAAAAGATGACTCTAGTCATCGTTTCATTAATGAGAATTAAAGAAACAAAGTAGGATAAAACTATGTCCACAACAATGCATAACGCACCGTGAATACAACCTCAGAGTGCAACATAGGCTCAAAATACATAAAAAGATCGCCAAAAGTAGTTACGATACTATATCATATAAAACAAACTACATCAAAAGCAGAAACTGAGAAACGCATCCTGTGGACCTGGAGATACGACGTCTCCCATCCACTACCTGGTACACTACTCCACCGAGTCCATCTTCAATTTCTTCCTCGCACCCACATACCCTGCCCAGTCATGAATGAAAAGGAAAATTTTATGCATCGAAGTTGAAAATCTATAAGTAATATTACGAAAGCATAAAACGTTTCGGTCTAGCCATAGACTCCACAGGGTTGCTGCAACTGCTAAATCCCAGGCTCTTTTGTCTACTCTTTTAATGAACTTCTTTCTCCACTCTCCCCATACATCTGCGGTCGACTTAGGAAAGCTTGCGCACCCAAAATCCCTACACACTATTTCCCATGTAAGAACTGTCTTATGACACGTGAAAAATAGATGTGTGACGTCCTCGTTCGCCTGTAGACAATTATTGCATCTAGCATCGATTTGCATGTTTCTTTTCCTCAGGTTAACTTTGGTTAAAGTGGCGTCGTTGTGTACCAGCCAGCTAAATGCTCAACTTTTAGCGGCGCTTGAGTTCCCCAGATGACATTCTCCTCTATAAATCTCATTCCACCGTCGTTAAGCCATCTGTACATAGATGCGACTGAGAAATTTTGTGATTGTTCGATGTTCCACCATCTATCATCGCATTCATTATTCATTTGACCCCCTTCCGCTTGTATCAGCCTATTTAGTTCTTCGAACTGCCTGATACTCTCCTGTGATAATTGGTCTGAGACGGTAAACGTCAGTTTCCCACTTTTCCATACATCTGCTACTAGAGCGTCTGGGTTGGCTACTACTGCCTCTGCTTGTGGAAAAAGATTTTTTAGTATTCTGTTCCCACACCATTTATCCTTCCAAAAGCTAGCATTCTTCCCGTTCCCAATCCTGCATCTATAGTATTGGTGTTGAAAATCTTCCCTTGTTTCACGACGCCTTTCCATAGAAACGATACTCTACCGAACGCACTCTGGCCTCCGAACCTATATTTTTTCCTTTTACGGAATATCTCAAAAGAATAGGTCCACCATCCTTTTCTTCGCTTATTGATCTTCCACCGCCATTTGCTGAGCAGCGCGCAATTCATTTCGTGCAGATTAAGGATTCCTAGTCCGCCGAATTCTCTTTTCTTACATACTCTCCCCTATTTGACGAGATGAAACCCTTTGTTGCCCTCGTCGGTTCCTTTCCATAAGAACCGTCTTCTCATCTTATCAATCTTGTTGATAACCCACTTTGAAAGTTCATAGATTGACATAAGATAAAGTGGGATAGCGCTGAGAACCGAGTTGAGCAGTGTAATCCCTCCCCCTAATGAGAGGTATCTGCTCCTCCACCCTGCCAGTTTCTTCGCAATCTTCTCAATCAGGGGTGTCCAATCCTCTCTTAATAGGTTCTCCTGCCTAATTGGCGTTCCTAGATATTTGATCGGGAACTCGGCCTTCTCGCATCCTAAGATTTCCGTGATATTGTCTACTGGGATTGATAACTATTCGCTAATTGGAGTGACACAACTCTTTTTAAGGTTTACTTTCAGCCCCAACTAGCTTTGGAAGCATACCAAGGCCGCTTTAATCGCTACAACTTCTTCAACATTTGCTCTACCAAATAATAGGGTGTCATCCGCGTATTGAAGGATAGTCATTGGCTCGGTTATTCCTTTGATCTGAATTCCCTTGATGACGTTGTTCTCCTGTGCTCTGTTAATCATTTCAGCCAGCCCGTCCGCTATGATGGCGAATAGCAATGACGATAAAGGATCTCCCTGCCTGAGGCCTCTTTTGCATCTAATTTCTTTCCCCTGCCACCCGTTAACTTGTACGAACGATTTTCCACTTTGAACGCATAACTTAAGCTCAAGGGATTTGGAACTATTCCAAATCCCTTGAGCTTAAGGGCCTCATCCAAACATTCTCAGTTAACAGAGTCGTACGCCTTTTGGAAATCTATTTTAAGGAGGAATCCATCCGCCTTCCCTTTGTTTTCCCTGAATACGACTTCGTGTGCTGCCGCGATGCTGTCCGTGATGTCTCTTCCTCGGATGAACCCGCTTTGCGACGTTGCTACCACGTCTTGTAGGTTCGGTGCCAGTCTTTGGGCCAATACTTTCGTTATTACTTTCAACGATCCATTTAAAAGGCTAATCGGTCTGAAATCCTCCACCGTACGAACTTCCTGCTTCTTAGGAATCAGAATAACTGAAGCATAGTTAATCCTTTCCAGGTTTGCGTTTCCTGCATAGAGTTCGTTGAAAATGTTCATTAGGTCTTCCTTGATTATCTGCCAATATTTATTGTAGAAAAATATGAGCAGTCCGTGCAGACCTGGTGCCTTGTCCTGGCCAAGCTTCTTGATTGCGTCTTTTACTTCCTCTCCCAAAAACTATTTTCAATTCCTTCGCTTCCGTCTATCTTTGAGTAGCTCCACTTAGTTTAATGATTAGGGAAAATAAAAAAGGAGTACACATGCCGTCACTTGTTGAGAATCTAAATGTGATATAGTAATTTGACGAGCATGGAACCATGAATTGATGTTGAGTATCCTGTGTGAGTTGTCTAGTTTTTTTAGTATAGGATATACTTCTTGAATTCAAACTCGGTTCTCTCTGAAAAAATACCTATACGGTGCAAACAAAAGAATCATACCTTAGATAATAGATAAAGAGTAAGAGATAAAATTCCTGAATCACTGATGTGATATGAGAAAAGCAGGAAAAGTAAATCCATACATTTGGGATCATACATCTCTCGACGACCCAACATATCAATTATAACAATGCAGCAGCTATAGCTAAATTCTCAACCTAATAACGAGATTAAAAAAAATGACCGCAACTGAATTTTTTTTATAATTTTTATAACAAATGTATGCTCATACAATAATCTCTTCCGCTTGAATTGCTGCAATTTTTTTTTTTTTCAAATTTGGCAGGCATATAATTTGTTTATCTAAGATGTAAAGACAAGAAATATGAGGATGGAAATTAAATAACGCATCTTTACAACATAAACGGCACCATTCTCAAACGAACCAAATTACAGCGACTGATGTTATCTCAACAACAAAGTTTTACTACTCATAGAAATTCATACCTACATATATTACACCCTTCACAAGCATTTACAACCCTTCACAAGCATTTACCAAGAACCCTTCTAGAAATAGTTATGCTTATGAGTGGAAACTCGACCCTCCTGGTTTTGGCTGACTGCGCCCCTCATCATTACTCTGCTTGGTGGTCGCAGTGACAGGTGGCAGAGGGGCAACTATGGGTGTCTCAACAGATGATGGCCTGGAAGTGGGTGTGGCTGCAGGTTGAGCAGTAGAAGGGGCAGGGGCTAAATACTGGTTAAGTGCAGCAGAGTAAGCACTGCCTGTTAAGCTCCCTCTCATCCTTCCTGTGGGTCGCCAGTTCTGGTCAGCCGCCAATTCAGCAGCAGCAGCTCCTGTTGTTGGTGGTGATAACAATGATGATGATGATGATGATGGTTGGGGAAGATTAACAGCAGCAGCTCCACCACCAACCTGCGGCATTCCTACTCTTTGTTGTGAAACTTGTCGGGCCATTTCTCTAGCAGCTCCTAATGGTAATGTTTTATTAGATCTATATGTAGCAATCAGGCTGGCATGATGATTTCTGCTACGGATTGATTGGATTTGGTGGTGGTGCCGCTCTGAAGGCAGCAATGATGATGATGATCGCAATTGATGCAAAGAAGATGATGAAGAAGTGGTAGACGATGAAAAAGGAGAAGGAGAAGCAGCAGCAGCAGCAGCTCTATACGCACCAACTCCTCTCTGAAGGGGATTAGAAGAAGCCACACTAGTAGTGCTTGTTGATATAGCAGCAGTAGGTGGTGGTAAGCTCACAACATTTTGCAGTGCCACTTGGCTTCGACTGCGTTGGTGATCCCCATCCTGTTGCAGGGAAACACAAAGGTTTTACTAACTTCAGACAGTAACAAAATCACAGTTGGAAGAAAAAATAATTAATCACAATACATATACTCATCAGAGTAAAGCAGATGTTCAGGATTATATACAGCAGAGTATGTAAAATAGGGTATCTGAATTGTCTTATGTCGTTAGGTGTTAAAGGAGGCAACTATTACGATGACTTAAGTGGCTTCGTACTTAGGCAGTGAAACCTCCAGAGAAACAACTGTGGCTCCCTCAGGCTTACAAGAACAAAAGGAGGCAACAACCGCCGATGGCTTATGTGGCTTCCTACCCATGGCTCCCTTGGGATTTTCTATCCTATATGCTAAATTCAACACCATGACACTTCTCCAGAACTATTGGTCAGATATTTTTTCATCAGATGGATACCACTAATGGAATGTGCCCACATTCTTTGCTATAAAGAAAAATCATTGAGCGGTTTCAGGGACTTGGACTGAGAAAGTTAATGTGTATGTTTGCTATTATTTTAAACAAAAGAGGATGCATATAATCCACATATTCGCTTTTCTTCTAACAATATTTTATGGCTACATGATACTCCAAATAACTTCATTTACCCATTCTACATTGACTAGTAACTCGTTAACATTGATAATGCTCATTGCTTGGTGTTTCTTAGACACTGATGAAAACTATACCACCAATTTCCTTGTAATTTTGCTTAAATTTCATTCTCTAGTCTCATCGACCAATATCTATCATATATAAACAACACAAACCCTCATTTGAATGTACCTAGGTAAGTTCTTCGACAACTACATTAACTATTTAAAAATCCTTACTGAATTATCTTACAATGTGTAAGATCCCCAAAATAATAAATAATTATTTTATATGAAAACATTAATAAAATTTGTATATTCAAACTATATATTAAATATTATAAATTGTATATAGATTGTATTGTGAATTATATTGTAAATTGTTTGTAGACCAGCCACATCTCCCACCCAACTCCACTCATTTTTTTATTGTAGAATGTAAAGTTGTGATTAATTTTTTTATGATGAATTTGTGTAGTAGATTGTTCATGTTAGTAAGTTTAGCTTATGTTAGTAAGCTCTTACTCATATTAGTAATCTTTAGTCATGTTAGTAAGTAGTGATCATGTTAGTAAGTTAGTAAGATGTCATGTGAGAAAGGTTTATATTAGTAAGTAGAATTGATTAAAATTGCTCATATTAGTAAGTTATTAGTAAGCTTAAATATGTGGAAGACCATGTTAGTAAACTAATTGTTGACTAATTATTCATGTAGTAAGCTAGTTCATATTAGTAAGTTAAAAATGTAGACTTGATCATGGTTAGTTAGTAAGCAATTTGGTAAGATGTATGTTGTTTGGAGATCTTATTGACTAATTATTCATGTCGTAAGCTAGTTTATATTAGTAAGTTACACATGTAGTTAGTAAGTAATTTGGTAAGACTTGATCATGGTTAGTTAGTTAGTAAGCAATTTGGTAAGACTTGATCATGGTTAGTTAGTTAGTAAGACATTTAGTAAGATGTATGTGGTTGTTTGGAGATCATGTTGAAATGATTAGTAGCTTGAAATTGCAAGTAGTAGTAGCCTACCTTGTTAAGTAGTATGTGTTAGTAGTAATTGCCATGGGTGAAGTTGAAGTCATGCTTTTATTTTAAGAAAATGAAGTATGGTGAAGGGTAGTAGGTGATCATGCTAGTAAATAAGTGAAGTGGTAGTAGTTAATCATGAAGTTAACCATGTTGTGTTAGTATTGTAGCTACTTGTTAATCATGTTGAACTCGTTTAGTAGCTTAATTTTGTGGTTGTAGCTACTTGTTTAGTGACTACTTGTTAAGAGGATTATCTTGATGATGATGCGGCGTGGTCTCATCTAGCGTGATCTTGTCCGAGACACGTGCGGAAACGTCTCAATTGTAAATTCTAGAAATTAGTGATGAGAGCGGGATGCGAACATAGGTCGCAAGTCCTCTTAGAACTTAGGGGATGAACCCTTTAGCTTCCGTCTATATTCTCAGCCGTCGGAACTTGGCGGAGCAGGTATGAGCCCTGCTGATTCGCCATATGTTCATGATAACTTGATAGGATAGGAGTGGAGAAAGACTACTGATCCTGACAGAGTAGCGAAGGACCACTGATCCTGGTGGGGTAGAGAAAGACCACTGATCCTAATGGAGTGGAGAAAGACCACCAGACGTCAGTCGAGGCAGACGGGGTGGATAAAAACCACTGATCCTAACAGAGTGGAGAAAGACCACTAGACGTCTGCAGAGACGGAATAGACCGCAACACTACAACTCTACCAGTCACTAGATTCATGTGAGGAGTAGGAAAGAGTACAAGAGTAGGATGCATAGCGGTGATCAAACCCTATGATCTAGAGAATACGAACTTTTTGAAAAGTATGTAATATGAGATACATACGTTCCCATTGAAGTTGCATTTGAGAAAGTATGTAGTATGAGATGCATACGTTTCCAAATGAATTGCATTAGAGTAAGTGCATTGTGTGCATTTGAAATTATGCATTAGACTCTAGGGCATAAATACACTGACACTTGTGGTTTGACTTCATTGTTTTTCCCTTTTTGCATTAAATACTGTTTGCTAAGATTGGCGATCGTGGGTTTCATCCGCATTGCGTCAGTTATATTTAACTGACATGCCCACTGTTGTCAGTTGCAGGATTGCTAATCGAGGAGCTAAGGACTCGAGCTGTGTGGAACATTGAAGAGAGTATTGATGTAAATATAAGGTAATTTATTGTTAAATCATGTTGTAAATTTATTGTAATTAGTGCATTAACAAGTTTTTAATTTTCTGTGATATTTCTGTATTGTGTACTCATTTGAAGGAAAGATGTCGAGTTCCCGGTATACGGAATTCGGGGCGCTACACAATGTACCTAGGTAAGTTCTTCGACAACTACATTCACTATTTAAAAATCATTAGTGAATTATCTTACAGAAACTCCGTCACTACTGTGTTTAAAGTCTCAATCTTTTCGCGCTATGTCCGAGCCAGGAAAAAGGAGGTTTGTGTCAGGTAGTTGACGGCCAACCTAAAAAAAAACTTGTTGGGGTGTCTCACCGTGGCCCATTGCATCAATCAACTCAAATGCAATGATAAATGAGCAAGGACGGTTTGCTAAGGCTTCCCACAGAAGCGGCACGTTGCACTGTACCCACCTTGTAGAAATGATAAGTGAGCAAGGGTGGGCCAGGATAAGGTGGGAAACTTTTGATGCCATAAGACAAGATTATAAAAAATGGAAACAGGATCAAAACAGTTTGACACTGTTGGTTTTTTTCCTGTTTAAACATGGTTTAAACCAGAAAACGGTTTTTCTATTTTTAGTATAAAAATATTTTATAAAAAGAAAACATGAAGGAAAAATATACATAAAAATTCAAAAATAAAGGGAAACTTATAGAAAATGTCAAATATTAAAGCATTTATCACATGACATTTCATATGGACAAATTAAAAATAAATTTGATAGTTCATAAGTTCATTATAAAATTTGATAGTTCATAAGTTCATTATAAAATTAACATGTGGTGTTCGTTATATAGGTAATGATCTAGTTTATTTATTAAACAAAAATGGAGGAACCTGTTTTCAACCACCGTTTTTTTTCTGTAAATGGAACGATATACTAAAAATTTGTTTAAATGGACCGTTTAAACGGGGTTCTTAATGTTTTGTAGAACTATTCCATAAGAGTCCTAACATGTTGTGTTAAATAGAAACAGAAGGGTAGATAGTAAGAGAGATACTGATAAGAATCTTATACAAGATAATAAGATTAAATTAGGGGTTAGATTAGGGGTGAATTAATAAGGCCACTTACAAGAAAAGGGATGGTGTTCTGATAGAGCTAATTGATACTATGATTAAAAAGTGGATCAACATTATATGTTTACAAGAACCAAATGGGTAGGTCAAAAGGCCAAACAAATTGAAAATAAAGGATATAAATTTGGTATACGAGAAAACAAAAGAATAGAAACAATGCAAGAATAATTGTGGATAAACTTTGAAAGATAAAATAGTCGATGTCAAACAGATAGAAAATTGAATTTTTCCAAGACAACTTGAATTAGGACGAGATAATTAACATCCCGTGAAGTAGTATAGTAGAGAATACAACACAAGAGTACTAGAAACATATAGATGGGCTAGTTCAAAGAATCCCAAGAACAAAAACAATGCAAGAATAATTGTGGATAAACTTTGAAAGATAAAATAGTAGATGTCAAACACAGAAAATTGAATTTTTCCAAGACAACTTAAATTAGGACGAGATAATTAATATCCCGTGAAGTAGTTTGGTAGAGAATACAAAGCAAGAGTATTAGAAACATATAGATGGGCTAGTTCAAAGACCCTTAAGGAGAATAATAATCAAGGAGAAGACTTGAATGGTTATGTTAGGAAAGGTAGAAATGGATATAAGGTTTACAGTATTGATGAATTTGGAGTGTAGTAATAATATGAGAGAAGATTTTGGATTTTCTATCATATGGTCTCATGTATATTTTAATAAGAGGGATGAACAATATATTACTTATAAAAGTTGACCAAAATGTTTCCACAGATTATATTTTGACTAAAAAATAGATAGATTAACATGCAATGATTGCAAAGTTAGACCGGGAGAGAGTTTGACCACACAACATAGGCTAATGGTATTGGACTTTGTGCATTGAAATGGGTAGAAAATCTGAAATAGATATAAGACCAGAACTAGATAGTGAAATTTAAAAGGTGATGACTTTGTGCTTTTTAAAAATAAATACTAAAAGAAGACTGTTAGCTTATAAATGATGATACTAATATTATCTGAAAGTATTATATCTAATTGCATTTAAAAAGTTTCCAAAGACATTTAAGAGAATCCAAAGGTAATATTATGGTCAATTGAGGGCGTGGTCACAATGTGCAGCATGAACGCAATGTCCATGACATTGAGGTGGAGGAACTGCAGAGGTAGATCCAGGAAATTATAGAAGCCTCAGCGGCTTCAAAGTTCAAATTGACGGAGGCACGATGATAGTAGTTGCGAGTCCGACTGTGATGGCAATCCTATTGAGCATCCAAACCACGTGAGGATTCAGATGCATTTCAGGTGAGGCCTTGGTGGTTCAAGGCCACCAATTAGAATCGGTGGTCCGATAAGAAGGAGGAAATTCTGGAGTTTCGGGGAAAAATCAACCTGGAAGCTTTCATGGATTGGGCAAACAAGATGGAATGTGTTTTGACAATAAAGACATGTTGAAGGATGGACATGCAAAGCCAATGGCCATCAAGCTGAAGGGGTAAGCTTCACTTTGCTGGGAGAACCTCAAAGATTAAACGAGCAACAAAGGGAAAATCAAAATTTGCTACATGTGAGAAGATGACAAAGGGAAAATCAAAATTTGCTACGTGTGAGAAGATGCGAAAAATGTCTTCCAAGAGATTTTGTGCAGCAATGTACATTCAACTACAAAATCTTCAGCAAGATAATAGCATGGTAGAGTTCACCAAGGAGTCCAACATGTTTTTAATGTTGTGCGGTGATAGTAAGCCTGAATAAAAAACCATTGCTCGTTATCTTGGTGGTGGTTTTTGGGAGGAGACTAGGTAATACCTACAATGATCTCTACAAGTTGGTGGTTAAGGTAGAAAAGCAACAAAAGAGCAAAGAAGTCACAGTGCTCTAATTATCAGAACTTTTCCAAATTAGGGAAGCAAACACAAGGAGGAATCATCTACTATTACAACAACGCCATTTACTCAACTAGTTGGGATCGGCTACATGAATCTTGATTTTCCATTCTGCTTGGTTTATCGCAATATCTTCTATAAGGCCACGAGATATCATATCTTTTCTCACTATTTTCACCCAAGTTAGTTTGTTAGTTTAGGTCTTCCTACCCCTAACTCTACCCTCAATACTTATCAAATCACTCTTTTTAATGGGGACATTACTACGTCTACATGTGACATCACGTGTCCAAACCACCCGAGGCGATTCTCTCTTAATTTATCCTGGATAGAAGCTACCTTAACCATATCTCGTATATGCTCGTTTTTAATTCAAACATTCCTAGTTTTACCACACATCCATCTTAGCATTTTCATCTCCGCTACACTCGTTTTTTGGATGTTTCTTTGTTGCCCAACACCCTGCTTCATACATTATTGATGGTCTAACAGCTGTCCTATAAAATTTTCTCTTCAACTTTAAAGATACATGTTTGTCACACAAAACACTACTAGCGTTCCTCCACTTAAGTCACCTTGCTTGGATCCTATGTATAACATCTTCACAAATTTTCACATCTCTTTGTATAATCGAGCCTAAATATCGGAAACGAGCTCTCTTAAGTATCTCTTGACCATCAAGCTTCACTACTTCCTCATTTGTGTTCTAAATATCACTAAAATCACACTCCATATACTCTGTTGTAGTTCTGCTTATTCTAAATCCTCTAGCTCGCAAAGTTTTTCTCAACAATTTTAATTTAACATTGATACCTGCGCTAGTCTCATCCACTAAGACGACGTTATCGGCAAAAAAGTATACACCGTCATCTTGTATTCCTCGTGTCAATTCATCCATAACCAAAGTAAAGAGGCAGGGCTTAAAGCCGAACCTTGGTGTAAACATATTGTAATAGGAAATTCACTACTCTCTCCTGTGGTAGTTCTAATTGTGGTCATTGCTCATTCATACATATCCTTAATCACCTCAATATACAGAATATTTATCCTTTTGTTATTTAACACCCACCATACTATGTCTCTAGGAACTTTATCATATGCCTTTTCTAGATCTATAAAAGGCCATATGTTGATCTTTTTTATTCTCCCTACATTTTTTAATAAGTCTTCTTAGCACATAAATTGCTTCGATTGTTAACCTCCAATGCATAAAATCAAACTGATTCTCAAACACTATTGTCTCTAGTCTCAGTCTATGTTCGATCACTCTCCCAAAGTTTCATTATATGGCTCATTAATTTAATTTATCGGTAGTTGGATCAACTTTGTATACTCTTTCTCCATTCATCGAACATCTTCTTGGTCCTCAGAATCTCATTAAACAATCTTGTTAGCCAACCACCCCTACATCCCTAAGACACTTCCAGACCAAGGTTATGCGCATTACCAAGCCAACTGTCCTAATGAAGGGTGGTGACGATAATTGGTGACTTATAAGTATGTAGGAGCCAAAGTATGAAACTGATGAGGTGTATGATAACCATGGTGAATATTTAGTTATCAAGCAAATCTGCATGTTGAGAAGTTGAAGATGATGATAGGTGGCTTTGACACTATTTTTCATACTCAATGCATCGTGCACGGTAAAGTTTGCAATGGCATCATTGAATGTGGTAGTTGTGAGAACGTGGTGGCAAGGAGATGGTGGATGATAAGCTTCACTTGAAGACCGAAAAGAATGAGCATCCATATTACAAACTTTCATGTTTCAAAACGGCAAGTACTATTTCTGTTACCGTAAGATGCCTAGTAAAATTTTCTATTGCCATGATGCTTGGTTTGATGTGGTGCTAATGAATTCCTACAATTTATAGTCTGGTAGACCATGGTTATTTAATCAAAATGTGCATCATAATGGGTACAAAAATACGTACTCTTTTGAGAAGGATGATATGAATGGTATTTTGGGGCCTTCTAGATCAGGAGTGCACAAACACAGTTCAAAAGAGAGCAATAGCTTAATGGCTAGTGTTGATCGTACCAAAGCTATCAAAGAACTGGTGATGCGTATGCTTTTATGGTGCTAGAAGCTAAAACCGAGTACCAGTTTGTCCATCAACGTTGGAGGGTCTACTTGATGAGTTCCATTTTGTTATACCAAAGCAGTTACCTACAAGGTTGCCCCCCCCCCCCCCCCACCCACCCCCCCCCACACACACACAAGAGAGACATCATCATATTAATTTTTTACCACCATGGACTAATGTTATTCATGATTTAGGTTGGGCCTTCCGCAGACTCAAGGATGTACGGATTCATTCTATACTTGAAGTAGTTGTTAGGTTCTCAAAGATGACAGACTTCATTGCTTACAATAATGGAACAAACAAACTGGTACTAGAGCTAGAAGATTGTGGGAACATTTTATCATGCCAAAAAAATTCAAAGGATTGTGGAAAGAGTTTATCAGAGCCAGAAATATTCAAAAGATGCGCGATTGATGTAGATCCAAACTCATCCAAGAAAATAAAACAAAAGAAAGACGAGTATGTATTGAAAATCCTCCAAAGAACAGTAAACTACGATATTTGGAAGCTAGTTGAGGAACTGGAATCTCCTACAGAAGCCTGCCAAAAGCTTGAGGAGCTCGCAACAAGTCATAGAGGTATGTTTTCCTTACATACCGAGTATTTTTTTTGGATTAGTTAAATATTACTTTTCAAGAAGATACAAAAGAAGAAAATGAGTCGATTGAGGAGACTACTCTTGAAGAAGATAACACAAGTGTTCAACAAAGTAAGCAGAAAATACTTGTAGAAGATAACAGATTGAAGAAAATGACTATTAAGACATTGATGAAAAGAAAACAACATAAGAACATGGAAAAATAGACACAAAAGTTGTAAAAGAAATAATAGAGTAAGAAAAGGCATGAAGTATACTGAGAATGTGATCTATCAACCGCTTCAAAGTTTATCTACAACCCAATCGAAGCTGAAAGCTGAAGAATTCCACAAGATGGAGTCTGAAGCAATCATCTTTCTCACTGGAGCCAATAGAAGCAGAATTCAAGTTCAAGTTGAAAAATTATATTGGCTATTATTGTCTCATTTCAAGCTTACAACTTAATAGAGTTGGCGATTTAGACGGTAGCGTACAAATGCAAAATTCTAAATTGAGGGGGAGCATTTAGAAGAATATTAGCGCCTATCTCAAAGTTGCACAAGAAGAAAGTGAAACTAATTTGTTACAATACGGAGAAACAATGTTGGCAATATCACCACGAGACCGTTCAAGAGCGAAGTAAGTGAGAAGTTAGTTGTAGTCCTTGTGAGTGCGTATTGAATTGTTTCCAATAATTGAAGTTTGTAATAGTGAAGTCGGAGTACAGTGAAGAAAATGTTGAGAAAAGTAAGAGTAGGAAGTTTGTTGAAGCCAAAGTGAGAAGTTTGTTGTAGTCTTTGTGAGTGCGTATTGAATTGTTTCTAATAATTGAAGTTTGTGATAGTGAAGTCTTCCTCTTGTATTTCTTTGTATGTAAAACCTTCAATCTTGTTGATTAAAAGACGGTTCAGGCAATCTAGACTTAAGGACAAGTTCTTCTCAACCTGTGGGTCAGGAGCATAATTCTTAATTTAGTTTGATTATGGTTTATTAGTTTCTACGTTGATTAGACTTTATTAGTTTCCTAGTTTGCTTTGGCATTATTTATTTACTAGTTTGCTCTATTACTTTCCTAGTTTTTTTAGCTTTATTTGTTTCCTAGTTTGATTTTAACTGATAAAGTAGTAAGGCATGTCCTGCCTATCAAGTTTGTACGCCCCTTGTTCTTGGGGAATTCAGAGTTCTCTTCTCGTTTATTGATTCTTTGATATGTGATTTCTCTTGGTTTTTTCACTCTATATTGACGAAAGAATTTCATAAGCACTTGTCGTTCAGGATGAAAGTTAGGAGAGCAAAAAAGAGTAGGTGTAGATCAAAAGGAACTTGGTTTGAAGCTATTGATAAGGATTTGAAAAGTGTTAATTGACAAAGGAGGCGGCCTTAAATAGAGTAGAGTGGAGGAGAAGGATTCATGAAGTGAACCCCAAAATATTGGGATTGTTGTTGTTGTTGTATTGAATTATCTTATAAAAAAGAATAGTTTTCTATTTTGTACTCTCAAGGAGATACATGCATTATAGTCTGTGATATGAAGTCAATTGGCAAAAGATGGAAACCTGTATTTATATTTGGTTTGGATACAAGTGAAAGTCCAAATTTCCTTCCAGACTTTTTGATTTAGTTACCAAAATAACCTTTACCTTTTCGAGAAAATAAATAATGATTGATGCAGTCTAAGCAGTTAAAATCCAATTAATCGTCCGATTAATCGCTAATCAGAGATTAAGCGATTATTTTTTCTAGCGATTTTAAATATTTCAATAGTTAACGATTTAATCGGATATAATCAACCGATTAGTGGTTAATCGGCCGATTTTAAGTGGCTGATTAACTAATTAAATCCCCTCCGTTAATTTCCATGCTCGTTTACATTATTTAGGCTCAATCTGGCCCAAACTTATTCATATCCAAAATTCAAAGCCCTTCTGGTTCTCGCGCAACCCAAACCCGACCAATCGGAATTTTTTGCCGTCATAGGCCACTTTTTGAAAAAAATTGTGTTTTTGGGTCAGTTCCCCAACTATTAGCGCTTTTGGGTTACTTTACGTCAGCAGCAGCCGCTATTCCCAATAGCGGCATCTTCATTTAGAGGTCGTTAATGGGAATAGCGACCTATGTTTTAATTTTTTTTGAATTTTTTTGTTTGCCGTTGCTATTCCCACTAGCGACCTTAGTATAATGAGATTGGTGAGCTAGAATGAATGTATGAGACACTTAGCAATTCCTAAAAAGCTTTCCCCAAAAATTTAAAACTGAGGTTGCTATTCCCAATAGCGACCTCAGTAGGAAACACAATCTCCCCAGCGACCTCATTATACTAAGGCCGCTAGTGGGAATAGCGACGACAAACAAAAAATTCAAAAAAAAATAGAACATAGGTCGCTATTCCCATTAGCGACCTCTAAATGAAGACGCGGCTGCTGCTGACGTGGCACAAAGTAGCCAAAAACGCTAATAGTTTGGCAACTGGCCCAAAAACGCAAATATTTTCAAAAAGTGACCTATGTAGGCAAAAAAACTCGATCTATCGCCGCTCTCTTCTTCTTCCTCGCGCAAACCCAAACTCGACCCATCACCGCTCTCTTCTTTCTCGCGCAAACCCAAACCCAAACCGATTATCTTCTTCTTCCTCTAGCACACCCAAATCTGACCCGCGTCGCTTCCCCTGCGTCGTCGCAAACTTGATCCGACCCACATCTGCTGCACCGCCTCCTCCTCTTGCTGCTCCTCCCTGATTGTTTTTGTTTGCTGGAACCAACCAACCTGGTTTAGGGTTGCTATATAATGAGGATAGATTATTTTTAAAATTATACATATATATATATATATATATATATATATATATATATATATAACACGATTTTTCTGATTTAATCCCCAATTATTTTCGATTAATCATTAAGAAGATTTGAGGTTATTTTAGTAATTGTGTCAAAAAGTTAGGAGGTGAATTCAAATTTACGTGCCTTTATATTAAGAACAGAAAGTTTTTATCACTTGGAAGGGCTAGCCTAATTAAAATATGCAGTGGGACCCAAAAAAGACCACCTTAAATTTCACTAAATATGATTATATATTTTCTTTCAAGTTTAGTTAGAGAGAAATTCCAGAATTGAGAATAAAAATACATGGTCAGAGTACCTGTGGCATTGATAGCTCTGAAGCCCTCAAGGCCTGCATTTCTGGTTCATCGGTTGGCAACTGAATTGTTTGATATGTGGCCGTAGAAAAGTCATTAGACATCATCGGTCCATTTATTCGCATCCTTTTGAATGAATTCAGAGGCAAAGGCAGGGGCTGTGTCTGTGGCTGTGATGGCACTGGGAGAGCCTGAACTGCTATGGGGGTCCTTTTGACATGTCTAGGTATTGCCAGTCGTTCAGTTTCCTGCCAGATCATTGAATTACCAAATGTTGCTTCTAACTGCATGTTTTCTGCAAGTGGTTCCTCTTGTGCTACCAGTGTAGGCGTGGAATCTGTAATATTGGGTTCAAGGTTGCCTTGAGTTTCTTGATTAACTGCAGCTACAGGAGGAACATCATCTGTGATAGCATAAGGGTTCACGAAAAAAGCAGGCAAAGCAGTTGTTTCTGAGGTTCCAACTACACAAGCATCTGGAGCAGTGCCGGCTAATACTAATCCATTAAGCGAAGAAGCTAATGACGACGATGACAATACCCTGGGCCACGATACATTTCCTCGTTCAGATGATGGTGGTTGAGTATTCATAGATGGAAAGTTGGTGAGTTTCTCAGCAAGAAACTTATGAACAGCTAAATTAAATAGCTTTGTATCTTCTGTTTCATAGGAGTGCATGCCGCTTTGGCTAACAGCTTCATTAATCGGTCCCAATTGGTTGGGACTTGTTGCTGCATCACTGTGACCATCGTCTTCTTCCATTGTCAAATCAACAGTATCTGCTAGTGCATTTTCACAAGATCTGGCAGATTCACTCTCTACGCTGCTGCAATCTTGCAGTCCTTTTAGATTTTCCCTTGATGGTCGATCTTTACTTCCATTAAGCTCTGCTACTGTCCAGGAACCCTCATCCGAGATAATAACATCAAGAACATCTTTTCCCACCTCTTTTAATATCTGTTAAATGCAAAGGCATGGTGAGCTCAATCACTGTTCAAAGAAACTTGAGAAAAATATCAGCATATCCAATTTATCTTAACAATCATAATGCATGAGGAAGCATGAAACAATTCAAACAAAAATTATTATGGCGTGAAGACATGACTGGGAAACTTGAGCAAAAATATCAAACATCCAATTTATAAAAGCCACCATAGTGCAATATAGTGTTATAGAAAGCGGATCATTCAATACGAAAAGAAAAAATATACGGATAAACAAAATTAGGAGACTACAAAACTGCTAAATAAAATAATCTTGGTGGTTGTCCTGTAATGTCAGGTAACCTGATCCACTAGAAAAGATAATCTACCTTCACGCATAAGAATAAAAACGAATTTTCCAAATAGAGTTGTGATCGTCAAAAGTTAATTCACCTTTTGAACAAAATTAAAAAAGGAAAAAATTGTTGGAATGTAGAAATAGTATACTTTTCAAGGAGTACTCATAAATAAAGCCCATCACATATGAGCAAAAGCCATAAAAAAAAGCTCTTTAATCTGTTAGTTGCACTTGATATTCTTATAATCCTACCTAATCTTTAATGGATTTATTCAGGATTGTCCAAGTAGGACCACAAGAACTTTTGGAACCATTAAGAAATACTGGCTGGATTGTGTTCTAAATAACTTTGAAAAGGCAGGACTTAGAAAAACGTCATTGTCCTGGTCTGCCAGCTAGATTTGAATATTCATAGTACATGCATGGTTCAGATCGGCCAAATGGTTATTTAGACGAGAAATTACACCTTTTCAAGACTCAAAACTGCAAACACGTTTAAGAGAGGAACTTGCCTTAACCATATTTTGATCAATGCGCAAATCAATGAAGCTAACAGGTTGATTACAAAATGGGCAGCGCCAGGATGGCTTCCTTGAGTTCATCTCCATGAAGTTATCATAATCAAAACACTGAAAAGATACAAAGTAATTTCGTAACAGACTTAGCTGCAGTAAATAAAACTCAAGAATGATTAGATAAAAACCTGGTGGTGTTTGCAGAGGTGTCCTTTTACAGGAGTTCTGATACGCCTGAAGCTGTACATGGTTGCGCATATAAGATAACATCATAATTTAATATATGAGACAGTAGTTAATGGACACCGTGCAGAAGTATTTAACTGTAAGTGCTATGAACTGGCTCTCTAGTTCGTGATAACCAATAACAATTTTTACCCGTGTAAAAGGAACCGCAGGCTCTCTTGTTGGTGCGAACCATTAACAATTTTTATCCGTGTCAAAGATGCACAGGAAACATACTTGGCATAGCATATATTTGGCCGATGAGTACATTTCATTAGCACAGTACTAGAAGGAGAGAATTGCTGAAGCTCAAAGATATGTATAATGTATACAAAAATAGATAAGGCTACACGACACAATAGGATTTGGGTCACGGATTTAGTGACCTTGAAAAAATAGGACATGGCACAGCAAGGGACACAGTGATTATTTGATTTATTAAATATATCTACAATTACTTATTTATATCAGAAAATTAGAAACAAGGGAAATTTGTTTAAATAATATTATTTTAATAAATAATTAGAGAAAGATACATGTCATAAACTTATTTTTAAAAAAAAGACATGGTATATGCCATACAGTAATTTTAACAAAAATTTGTAAGTTGGCGGACTTGTTTAATTCTTGTTTTCGGATCTTATGTTATCCCCCCAATTGATAATTGATAGGCTCAATACACAATGTATAGCGTACGATGGAAGGAAACAGAAATCAAATTTTTAAAAATTTAATCAAAAGTAAACAAAATAAAATTGCTATTATAGAACAAGAAAAGAGAGGGTAACAAATGGGAGAGGAAAGATACTTTAAGACAGTGCACAAAGAGAGAAAGATGGATTGAGAATGAGCACAAAGGATGAGAATTATGGATTGAGAATTCTCGATGTAATCTTTTTTACTTTAATAACTTTCAGAAACTCTCAAACAACTGGATCAGTTATTTCGGAACTTCTCAACGAGGAGTGTTGATGTGGCAAGATTAAAGGTCAAGTATAAATATTTTTCATTTTAATTACAAAAAGTTCAAATATCCTATTTGATTAAAGGAGCACTCTTGATATTTATTTAGATGATAAAATCCACTTTAAAATGAACAGATCATGGATAGTAGAAGAAAATACTGAAAAGAACTAAACCACCATCGCTCTTGTCGCTTTCGCTCACGCAACACCACTCTCATTGTTGCTTCTACCCATGACTAGAGGAGTAAGAGAGTGAGATAGGGACTTCGAGTGGGGCTAAAAAGCCCCAGGGATTTCAAGAGAAAAATAGGAAATGAATAGATTCGAGTCAGAACCAAAATTAGACCCTCAGAACTTTTAAGGGTTTTTTGCTCATAGGTCAATCAAAAATCCTGAAATCGCCATCTTCTATTATGAAATCATGGAGTTGAGGATTATGGAAATCATTGAGTTGAGGATTATGGATATGACGAAGAAATGATTGAGAATTAGGGTTTCATAATAAAATAAGGAAAAACTAATTATTGGGATTGATAAGAAGGAATAGGTGTATAATGGTCAAAATAATGTAGGGGTGTTAAAAAAACGAAATATTTTCCTTGTATGGATGGAAAATAACCAAGGGGGACTATTTTGAAATAGACCCCACTTTGTTAGTGGGGTATATGCAAATAGTGATTTTTGAGTGAGTAATTTGCAATTTCAATATTTTTGAGTGACCTATGCGCAGCAGGCCCAATTTTTAATCTAAATGGGTTTCACAAACACTAAAAGCCCAATCCTTAAGCTAACAATTTTTTTTGACCCAATTCTTCCATTTAATATAAGAATTCCAATTATTTATACTCTCTTTTTATGTTTTTCCTGTATCAGTTACCCTTATCTCAAAGCCTTGTAGACTGTCGTAGCGAATAGTTCTAGGTTTAAAATGAGCAAAAAAGAAGATGAAATCTTCTTGGGTTTGCTTGATTTGAAAAAAAGAAAACAGAAAAAAAAACACATAATAAAGACGGAAATACATTTCTTTAAAAAATGAAAATCTAAGGAAAAGAGATAGGGTTGGTAGTGCACCCAACGGCTTCCAATGTTTGGTTGACAAAGAATCTGGCAGATTAGACAGATGAGACATGGAGAACATATTTAAGTTGGAAATAATTTATGCAGAGGGGTTGAAGGTGGGGGAGGAGGTTTCTTTCTTCTTTGAAGAACAAGATTTTGAGATGGATTTCGTGGGTTGAGTTTAATTTTGAAGGATGTGTCGAGGAGATGACAAGGAGGGATCTTCTCCACAGCTCAAATAAGGAACATTTATCACTAAAGGTTCTTGGGTTTAAATATAAATTAAGTTCAAGTTTTACGTCTAAAAAACATTTTCACTGATATGACGACGACGACAACAATAAACTAGTGTCGACATGTCCCCGACATGTTTGCGATGAATTTAAGGCTACTAGGAGAAGACATTCGAATGCGCACGAACAAATATGTATTCCTGAAAGATGACATCATTTTGTGCTTTCCAAACAAGAGGTATTTGCAATTGGCAATAATGTAGGATATATGGCAAACTGGCAATAAAGGCACCTAGGATGGAGTGACCACCTCTGCTAATGCTTGAAACCAAGATATTATTTAGGAATGCATTTTTTGTTTGGTTGTTAGGTTTATCTATGCCTCAAAGTAAATGTAATTTCATGTAACTAATATATCATCTTTCTACATCTAGATGCATAACAAATTTTGGGTGAGATTGGCATATACAAATACAATCTCGAAGATTGGGGATGAAAATATAGTCAGGTAGGATTATGACAAGCTTTTTCTTGTGCAACGATTTAAAACATGTCCGGCGAGTAAAGTGAGGACAACTGTCAAGGAGCTTGTGAAGTGAACTCAGTTCAAAATGAAATACAACTAATCTAAATCTGTATCTAAACCAAATTTCTGCACTCACCGTTCACCTAGCTTCTCTCTTTATATCTAACCAGCCACACAGCGCGAGAGAGCAGTCAGCCGTTAACTCCCATTTACGTTTACCTTTCTTTTGGCCCGCATGGAACTCCTTAATTCACGCTTTAACTAGAGGAAGTGCCTACTAATACTAAAAGCCTTTTTTTGAAAATTGTGACATGCCGAAATACAGTACCTACCCTATATTAGACAACTTTCAGAAATGGGTGCTTATGCTACCAGTGGTGTGCATTGCCTAGGCCTGCCAAGGTGCCTGCTTAACCAGAGAGACAGTTTTCTCAACCAGGAAATTTACACTAATTAACTTGTGAATCTGCCCGTGGTAGCCATTTATTCATGGCTTGGCCCACTAGCCTATTACATAAGATGCCCGATTCTCATTATTTGATCAAATTCGACGTAAAGGGAAAGGTTAAGGTTAGCTCACCAATTGGCTTTATACATTATACTTATATTCCTTAGCAAGCCCAAATTAATGAGGGAAAGATTGACGACGATAACTGCTACTAGTATAGTACATCAAATCTGATACCCACTTGAATCCCTACATATGGCGCAATGCTACAACACTATAACTGAATCAAGGAACACTCCATTGATAAATAGTGATAACTACATCCACCAACCTAGGAAGTTAAAATCGGTTTTTTGAACTAATCGGTCTAGGAGCGATTAGTGATTAATCAGTTAATCGGAAAAATTGTGTGTTTGTGTAAAATTTTTTAAAAAATGATCTATCTCATTATATAGCAACCCTAAATGTTAACTTAAAACTATTATGAGATTGTCAAATAGGAACATATGGTTATAGAGAAAAAGAAGAAAGTACTTGATTTGAGCTGGGTTTGAATTCTGGATGTGGGTCGGATCGAGATTGCTGGTCAGTTCCAGCAAACAAAAACAATCGGAGAGGAGCAACACGAACAGCAAGAGGAGAAAGTGCAGCAGATGCAGGTCAGGTCAAGTTTGCGACTTGCAGGGAGCGACGGCGGGTCAGGTTTGGGTTTGGGTTTGCTGGAGGAAGAAGAGAGCGATGACGGATCGAGTTAGGGTTTGCACGAGAACCAAAAGGGGTTTGAATTTTGGATTTGAATTTGGATTTGAGTTTGGGCCGGATTGAGCCCAAATAATGCAAACGAGCATAAAAATTAAAAGAGAATTTAATTGGTTAATCAGCCACTTAAAATCGATCGATTGACCACTAATTGGCCAATTATACCCGATTAAATCGCTAACCAAGGTTTTAAATCTCGGATTTTGGAATTGTCTCGGCAAGGGGTGTTTCGTCTCGGATCGGAAATATCATCGGAGATCTCGTCAAAATGTGATCATCTCGGATTTTCATTTTGGACACTCGAAAAACATTTCTTTATCCTAAACAAGATATTATGTGTTCTACATGTCTTTTTTCATATAAAATATTGTATAATGTAACTAATGGCATGAATTAATCACGGTAAATATTTGTAGAATTTAATAGCAACATAAAAAAGAATGTAAATAAATACATAACTAAATTGAATTTTCATTAATTAGAAAAAATGTATTAGTTAATATAGACTTACTTGATTTTGCATATATACAAACAATAGAGAGACAAATTCTTCACATTATCTTAGGTAGTGTTCTTTTTCTCCTCTTATAAGCGATTTACCTTTTGTCTACAAGAATTTTTTTAGTGTTCTTTTTTTACCTCTTATAAGCAATTTTCCCTAAAATCGCTTATAAGCCTAAAAGGCTTCTAGTAGCCTCTTTCAAATTCTTATAAGCCTTCTATCACTTAAAAAGTCTATATTACCCCAAAGTTTATATTATAATTGTTACTAATTTCAATCTCAAATTTTTGCATTCTCTTGCACAGAGTAAGACCTCAATGAATTTTGTTTGTTAAAATTATTAGTGCTTGCAACATTTACCGATAGGAAGTCAGGAATTGTATGGTCTTAATTTGATATGTATGCAAAGTGTGGGAGAATTAAGGAGGCCAGGAGGATCTTTGATAACATGCATGAGAAGAAAAATGTGGTTTCGTGGAATGCAATGATAATGGGGTATGGTCTTCACGGAAAAGGAAGAGAAGCTCTAGTGCTGTTTGAGGAGATGCTGGCGAGTGATCAGATCAGGCTAAGTGGTGTGACATTTCTTTCAGTGTTGAATGCTTGTAGCCATGGGGGTTTGGTTGAGGAGGGACACAGGATTTTCTGTAGTATGGAGACAGATCATGGGGTTAGGGCAGGGCCGAAGCACTATGCGTGTATGGTGGACATGCTTGGGAGAGCTGGTCGACTTAAGGAGGCTTTGCAGTTCATAAAGGAAGTTCCAAGTGTTGCAGGTATGTTGTTGATATGTTGGTGAGTTTGTTGATTATAGAATTTGCTAGACTAATTTTTCTGCACATGACATAGCGAATTTGTAGAGATATTATTATTGAGGCCTTGTCCAAAAAGACTATGTATGGAAACGACTCTACTACTATTAGAAGTCATTAAGAATCTCAATTACTGCTCAATGCATATTGTCCAATTCTTAAGTGATGAGATTGATGACAAGAGCTGTAGAAACACCCATAACATATAGACGGATCAATATTGTTCAATGAAACCTAATAGGACTCCAAATATACCAGACCATATAATCTGCAAAATATATCTTAATTGAGTGACTAGTAAAGATGTCAAATCAAAAGTTTTTTTAGTTTCTTTGTCGAACTTCTACAACTGAAGGCCCAAAAAACTGACTTGGCTCCCCCAATTACCTACCTAGTTGGGTATTGGCTGACTACATGTTCTATCAAATTGAGACTATGTTTTTTTTTTGCCTGGCTCTCACTTCGCTACTTGTAAATTTCCTTTTATTTTTTAAAGTTTTGTTTTCCTGTGTTTCTACTTCTCTATCTCGGTTTCGGAATTATAATTGATGATTTACACTGATTTGTGAATTTAACTTGCCATTAAACTAGTTTATATATTAGTAATTTGAACTTATCTTTTCTTGTCCTTCATCTCACTATTTTTATACTTTGGCGTAATATAGACTTTGGGGTAGTATAGGCTCTTGTAAAAGGTGAAAAAAGAACAAAACTCTCTTATAAGAGGTTCTTATAAGAGGTTATTTTTATATAAAAAGAACACCTCAAAAAGAGGCTCTTACAAGAGGCTCTTACTATAAATCTCTTATAAGAGGCAACCTCTTATAAAAGGTAAGAGGCAAAAAAAAGAACAGTACCTTAGCTTAATATCCTATATTTAAAGACTTCTATGCAAAAAGTATAACAAAAAAAGAGTTATATATTCACAATACTATTTGTGTCTAATTTGGCCGATATTTCGGAAATTTCGGCAATATTTCGGCAATTTCGGCCGAAATCTACACAATTCGGTCCAAAACGGTATGGAGTATAAATCTGTGAATTCGTATCACAAGCTAGCCGAAACGAAATTTCGGCCGTATCGGCCGAAATTTAAAACAATGTCGCTAACAATTGAAATATTGAAAACTGCTAACAAAATAATCGTTTAGCCTCCGATTAGCGATTTCGGGGATTAATCGGGCGGTTAATCGGATTTTTAACTGCTTAGCCACCAACGATTGAAAACACTTGGAGTACCACCAACTTTAGGTTTAGCTAAGTTGAGCGTCAAAAGAAACATATGAAGCATCATCTTGTTCGAACAAGATCAAAATCTTGAAGCACACTTACGCAAGAAAATGGTAATGTACTAGCTATCAAAAAATAATCAAACTGAGGAACAAAGCCTCTGAGGATCTGAGGAGGGAAGATGACACATACATATAGGAAAAACTTGGGGAAAGAAAAAACTTGGGGAAAGAAGATAAAATACTCTCAATCAAGTAGTGAATAGAAGATAACAGAAAGATAGTTGTAGCATGAGTCATTCCATCTTTCCTCTGAATGGAGCAAAATTTGCAATATGTTGGCAGAAAGTATTGAACTAGTAACCTCTGCACAAATCTGATACCCTTACCAACCCTCCTTAAATCATCACCATGGTTTGTAGTGGTATTAAACAACTCTTCTAAGTTGCTTTTGGTGCCTGTTGTCAGAAACAGTGTAGTCGAAGGCGTAAGGCGCAAGTAATTTCAATTCCTTGTA
The DNA here is from genome assembly GCA_017893485.1 of Hemerocallis citrina. Classification (NCBI taxonomy): domain Eukaryota; kingdom Viridiplantae; phylum Streptophyta; class Magnoliopsida; order Asparagales; family Asphodelaceae; genus Hemerocallis; species Hemerocallis citrina. Next base: position 185,683,650 of record CM030366.1, on the reverse strand, counting down.
AAAAGCCTGAGGCGCAAGGCGCAATTTGAGGCGCAAGCCTCAGTTAACAGAGGCGCACTATTACTTTTTGGAATTTTTAAAATATATAAATTAGATTATATAAACAAAATAACATCATAGCAACAAAATATATCATACAATGAACATATACTTAAAAAGTAAGGTATGGAAGACGTACTTTGTAAATGTAACTTGGAAGTGTAACCGTGTAACAGTGTAAGTGTAATTTATAAGTTGTAACTGTGTAAGTTCTAATTTTTGTACATTCAACAATTTTTTTTTTTTTTTGAGAATATCACAGTGCAGTATTAGTATTACACTATTACAGAGTATTACAATATTACAATTAAATATTAAGTATATTCAAGTATTCAACAATTAATTATTACATCAAGTTTCATCCAAATAGCCTAATAAAACAGTGAAGCAAAAGCAGCGTAATAAAGCAGTAAAGCAAAAGCATTGCATAACTAAAAAAGCAAGAATACTATTAAAAAAATAAAATAAAATAAAAAGAATAATTTAAATAATAAAAAAGAATATAAATATTAAACCTATCAAAAGACTCAAAACTAAAAAAGAAACAATACTTAAATAATAAAGAAGGGGAAAAACAAGGAAAAAAACAATGTTGAAGCGCCCCTTTCTTCGAGGCATGCTGAGGCGCAAGGCGCTAAGGCGGGCTGAGGCGCACGCCTCATCAGCGCTTCGAACAAGGGGTGCGCTTCAACTGAGGCTTGAGGCGCACCCTGGGATATCGGCACCTGAGGCGCACCTGAGGCGCGCCTTCAACATCACCGGTCAGAAACTCATTTTGCAAGGGGTTAAAGCTTAACTCCTTTAATGAATTGAGAAAATGATATTCTGATAAAGGGGATAAAATTGTTGTTTATGGTTGGATGGATGGATGAAGTCATAAACTTTCGAACAAATCTTCACTATAATAATTTAACAGGTAACAGTTGGACAAAAAGTCAACACATGTAATCCATATTCTTTCTATTGACACCTCGTTTTAGAAGCTTGGCCTCATACTCAAGATCTCAAGCGAGCTCCTGAATCAAGCACAACTGTTATGCTAAGCATTGCATGATCATGTACCCTATTCCAATTCAAAACTTGGTATTTTCCCCTATTTTCCTTTTCCTATTTTATACCTGGGAACGCCCAAGGTCAGGAGTCCAAAATCATTTCCTTTTGTGAATATAAGCATGCCTCATTTGCAAATAGTTTTAACATTCTACGTTTATATGGTTCTCCATCTCAATCCTCATTAAATGTTTAACACAGAACTTGGTGTGTGAATAACAGAAGCCAATCCTAGCACATTTCCTTGAAAATTACTACACATTCATTTCCTTGAAAACTACTACTCATCCTTCTGATTTAATTATGTTAATTTCCATTTTTATCCAATCAAAATTTTAATTTCTCACAATAATTCTCAGTTTTATCCTCAATCTGCCTTTTCCATTGATACCATTTAGTTTTCTTTGCTCTTGGCCTATAATGCCTTTCAACGTCAACATTTACAACATATACGCCAAACAAAATTCCAATGGGAAACTCCTATCTCAAAGGATGTTTATTATATGAACTTTGACTTTTAGCGGAAACAAGAGCAATATCATTTACTATTCCCATGACCATCCCCATTTTGTCCTACTACTACCACAATGCTATTAGTTCACAATCGGCGTAAGCTTTCCAATAGCTTTGGAGCAACCAAATCAAATATTTCTAGGTCGGAATTCCTCCAGAAGTTGATATATTAACTTGTAATAGCAAAATGTGGCATAACCAGTCTTTCGTTTTTTATTTTACTTTAATTGGACTTACCTATCTCCCATTTCGTCGTCCTCTACTTTTCAATTATCGAACAACCAACCTGATACACTTACCATACCATACAACCCCAAAGGAAATCAGAGTTAGTTTGCACCAACAATTTCCATTTGGAATAGTTTATTCTTAGCTCCATATGTGCATCGATTTTCATGATACCAACATTCGTCAGCCAATCTTTTAACTCATGCGATATTGACACCCCAAACTGAACCAATTTCAAACACATCTTCACCCATAGTTTCCATTTAGAAGACTCTAGGGGTACATCACCCATATATCTAGTCCTTCGCATTTGCTTATAAGTTATAACTCAGGTCTTAGCTATATCAACACACCAAAATTAACACATCAGCATATCTTCCAAACCATTTATCATTCTCTAACTTTTTTGCATCTACATGTTTTATTTGACAATACCTCACTAATATAGCCAAGCATTCTTGCACACTCCTAGCCTTGTATCACCCCATTCCAAAGAATTATTGTATCACCCCATTCCAAAGAATTAACTCGGTTTTAGCTATATCAACACACCAAAATTAATACATCAGCATATCTCCCAAACCATTTATCATTCTCCAATTTCTTTGCATCTACATGTTTTATTTGACAATACTCCACTAATATAGCCAAGCATTCTTGCACACTCCCAGCCTTGTATCACCCCATTCCAAAGAATCTCATCTATCTTTACCCGAACAAGGCACATACCTTCACATTCCACTCATGTATTTGATTCTCCTAGCTCAACTTGACTTTTCAACCTAAAACAGTGAAAAATTGGTGTCGAGTTAAATTGGAATCTAAGAATGGGGCAAAAAGTTTGCGGGATCGTTGGATTTCACAAAACTATCAACTTTCCAGAATTTGGTATGAGACTTGGTGGAATCAGAATCTTATTCAATTGATCCCTTAAGTTAAAATTGACTCTTTCTCGTATAAGGGAAGGGGGAAGGAGTCGAAATCAATGGACATTAATGAACAATCATTGATGGACGTTGCACATGACACGATCAATTTGACTCGACGGTCTGGCGCTAATTGAAGTAGCATACTCTCCTCCGTCAAGCGAAGGTGCCAGGGCAGGGCTTTTTCATAGTAATAGTGGGCGGGTCTCATGAGATCTAATCTACGCCGGCCGTCAAAATCAAATGAAGGTTGAAGGACCATTCGATTCATTAAGGGGGGCGGCCTAGCCTATTTGTTCGGTCAATCACCAAAAGGAGGGGACCACTATGGACGACACCTCCCGGCCTCGATTCTTTTGCATAGTCCGGAGGCCGGCCGCTGCAGAGCAGTGGGGCATAGCGACGCCCTGGCCTGGCGCCATTTCCGGACCTAGCAGCAAACATGCAGATGGGGCGCACGGTGCCATATCCTAAAAGTCTCGATCAGCTTAGTGCACCAACCACGTGGTACGACGGGCACTCAAAGACCTGGCAAATGATGGCCCACTCCACCCAAGAGTGCTTAAGTCATATGGAAACTAATGGCTGGAAACAATCCTTATGATTTTTATATCCGGTAAGAATAAAAAGAATCAAAGTCCAGGTTGGTTAAAGATTGCCCGATCAAACAGCATTGCTTGTCGATTTACTTAATTTTAAGAGCTCCCCCGATCTTAACCCCATAATATGTCAAATTGATCGGCTTGTATTGGAAACCAATGATATTAAAATCGTCGCATTACGAGTTCGATAACTCAAATTCACATTTATAGGAAGCAATTAACAAAAAAGGTGATAAGACAACATGCAAAAGTGGAGAGAAGCTTTTGCCAACCCCTCATAGGGGAAAATATTTTGTTGCTACCGTCCTTCTGCTTATCCTCCAAGTTTCCCTTTTCATGGAACTTTTTTGTTTCCATTATAAACAGTGGCACGTCCCTACTTTCAACTCCATGGAGAAATATGTAATCCTTAAAGCTTCCTTTTGTAAGATCCTAAAAATAATTAACAATTATTTTGTCAACAATTTAATGACTGATTATTTTGTATAAAATTATTTTAATTATATTTTACAATTATGTTGTATAAGTTTGTATAAAATTATCTTTGAAGTATAAATTGTATTTGCCAACAACATTTGAGTATTAGCAAATACATAGTTATGTTAATATTAATTTAAGAGTTGGTATGATAACAATATTAACATTATAGTTGTATAGTTGTATTATAATTGTATAATTTGTTCATAATATAATCTATTTTTGGTGTATGCGGTTAGCTTAGGGTTCCTAGGGTTATGAAGAGTTAGGAACTAAGAGGAGAGTTAGGAACTAAGAGGGTTAAGGTTATCTTTTGGTTGGATGGATTTAATTAGGGTTGGAAGATTGATGGTTGAGATGATGCGACATATTCACCCATACAAACCATACATTGTTCTCCCAATTTCTTGGCTCCAAATCTACCCACGTAGGCATTCTCAACACCACTACATTCTAGCCCACTCTTTCCTTCTCTCTGGACTTATCCAGACCCAACCAAAACCAACAAGGCCCCACTCTTCATTCAACTCTTCAATTGTTTTTCGAAACCAAGTGAAGTAGAACAAAGCAAGCTTCATCTTCTTTCTCCTTTTTCATCCTATTTTCCAAAACAAATTCAATTAAAGACCCAACCAAGAACCATACTTTAATTTTTATTCTAAACAAACCCTACTCTTCACTAGTTTCATTTCCCAAAAAAAAAATGGAAGAGAGAAAAATGAAGCCCTAGGGGATTTCGGCCAAGCTTGGAAGAAGGGTAAGGCAATTTTTGGAGCTTTGGAAGCAAGAGGGAGTATAGAAGGTCAGATTAGTGGTTAATTCACGAAAAATGTGGGTGTTCTTCTTAACTAATGAAAATTTATTTTTTTATGAGAATGGTAGAGTGGTAGAAGATTAATAAAGATTCATGGCTTGAATGCATAAAAGAGATGATCTTTGATCATAAAGTTGCAATCTGTGCATTGGTTGCAGAGTGTAAAATTGTGATTTTGTGATGGTTTTGTGTAGTAGTTTTGTGTAGATGTATTCAACATCTTTAAGTGCCTCTTTGTAATGTCTGGGATCTGAGTCATGCTCATCAAGGATGGGCCCGGAGGCTTCCCCCAAAAGCATGTATCTGCCAGGTAGTCCAGGTTTCTCTCCTACTACGACGAAGTACCGGTGCAATATTAGAATTTTCTAAAGTAGTATCAGGTATATTTGCATATATACTATCAGGACTTGGTGTCGGATTATCGGACAACTCATGCAAAATCAAGTCACTTCGTGAAATATGATTCATCACATAGTCTTCCTCTAAATAAACAGCATGTGTCAAAACAAATACTTTCTGTTCACTAGGACTATAGAACATGCCTCCACGAGTTCCTTTTGGATATCAAATGAACAGACAAGCTTCTGATCTTGTTTCCAGCTTATGTGGTTGTTACTTCCGCACATATGCAGTACAACCCCATATACGCAAATGTTGTATACTTGGTTGTCTCCCACTCTATAACTGAGTAGGTGTGCTATCAACATCCTTAGATGGAACCCAGTACAAAAGATAAACTGCTGTAAGACATATCCCCAAAAAGATATAGGTATAGCTTAACTCGTCATAAATCTAACCATATCAAGTAAAGTCCTATTCCTTAGTCGACCCTCACTTGTTGTGCTACAGTCTGCAAAATAGAATGCCCAGTTCTATGTTAGACTGTGAATATGTTCTTTGTGCATAGACTTAATTACTATGCAGCATGAACCTTTTTGATGCACAATATCAATATTTGTGAATAAACCAAAAATTGCTCTATTAATAAAATAACAAATAAATAAATTTATTTCTGTCTAATCATATAACCCTACACTTAGTTCCCTTGCTGTCTTGAACCCCTGCATAGATTTACAAACATGGCATGAACCTTGTTGATGCACAATATCAATATTTGTGAATAAACCAAAAATTGCTCTATTAATAAAATGACATAAATAAATTTATTTCTGTCTAATCATATAACCCTACACTTAGTTCCCTTGCTGTCTTGAACCCCTGCATGGATTTACAAACATGGTCAGTGGCTCCTGAATCAAAATACCAAGTGTCTATAGACTTCTCCACAAAACATGTTTCAACAACTAGTGATTCAGGCATACCTTGAATTGGCATTTTTCTTTCCAGATACTTCACACAATTCCCTTTCCAGTACCTTTTGATATCACAGTGGAAACATTTTCCCTTTGGTTTATTCGCCTGATTTACAAGCTTTGTTGGTTTCCCAGAACCAGATTTACCTTTAAAATTTTTGTCTTGCTTATTCTTTCTTACCTTTCGGTTTGATCGAAGAGATTTCACCAATGAAAGCACTACTTTTTGGGTTAACTATATCTTCAGCAGCAATCAACTCATTCATTAGTTCAGAATGGGACAGATTCATTTTGCTCATATTGTAATTGAGCGTGAACTGATTGAATGAATGTGGTAGCATATGAAGGATCATGTCTACTTGGGTTTTCTTATCGATTACCACACCAAAAATCTGAAGTTCATTAAGGAACCCCATCATTTTCAAGACATGCTCACGAACAGGAGTACCCTCAGCCATCTCGGCATTCATTATCACTTTCATCGCAACTTGCCTTGCAGCTCGCGATTGACTGGCTAACATCTCTTTTAAGCTTGTTATCAGCCTTAAGAATGCGACATTTCATTGTGTTGGTGTTGAAGCACATATGACATGGACGCAAAATTGTAACATTTAGCCATGTCATCAGCCTTAACCTATGCTTTATGATAATCAAAATCTTCCTGGAAAGTTTCATCCGTGGGCTCATCAGGTTTCTTTTCTAGAAGCACAAATTTATAATTCTGAGAGGTAAGGACAATATCAAGATTGCGTTTCCAGTCAACATAATTAAGTCCTTCGAACTTATTGTCTTTAAGAATCATAAAGAGTGGGTTCATGCTAGAAGACATCTGAAATAATTTAAAATAATATAAGAATTAGAGCAAAAATGGTTTAAACAAAACTTTTTAAATTCTCATCATAATCAACATGGGTTTCCTCTAACAATAAACTTACAGAGAAAAATTGAATGACTAGTTCTATGGTTACAAATTTCCGTTGGAAAAAATTTGCTCCCACTAATTAACGGGAAACCCATTAATTATCTTAGAAATGATATGTCAGATTAACATCTGATTTCTTTGGCCTCTAATACTTAACGATAAACATCCATTGGGGAGTTTACCATTATTTATTGGTCGAGTGTGCACCATTATCAAGACCATGATAAATATCCGTTGGGGAGTTAACCATTATTTATTGGTCGAGTGTGTACCATTATCAAGACCAATTTATATTCTAACTTAAAGAAATTCACACTTACAGTCCATTTTACGTGCCCTCCGTTAGGGAGCTTCACAAAGGAAGCCGAGACACCGTTTCAATACTATTGTGAGTAGATAATGGAAGGTCGTGGGTTTCATTAAGAACCCTCTCCCACTCGATATTTTTGTATGAGAAAATTGAAGGACATATCTGTTTTAGCTCAATTAACATTCAATGCAATTTAAAACAGAAATAGCAACAAAAATAAATGCATTCATCCCCCAACCAAACGCATGGCCAGAACAATATTTGGATGTTTTCCTGCAATAGAGAACCTAAAGATCTAGTCTTCATGTCCTCCTTTGCTTTATCTTTGCCCCATTGATATTACAAAATTTAAACTACCTCAACATAAGGAGGCTTACATTAAATTACAATAAAACTACCTCAACATAAGGAGGTTTACATCGATGAATAACAAAACAATCTCAACATAAAGAGGTTTACATCAATGAACAACAAAATTTAAAAAAATAACAAGTTCTGCCCATGGGGGGATTCTCACAAATATACAGATACATCCACAGGCAGTATAACAATGCAAGGCAGCGGAAAACAAAAAATTGTACAATCCTATAATTATAACTGTTTCTACCAATATCATCTAAGATATCAAATTATCAAGTTAATACCCATAAGTACATAAATAATTATTAGATCCAAACTTATATTAAAAAAATGAGATCTAGATTATTGGTATAGTTAATATAAAAAAAGAAAACAATTTAGATATAAAAAAAGAATCATAAATACATAAAAAAATCAGAAAGCCCGAAGATAGCGACGGATGAATACATCCAAATTAAACAGTGATCTAATTCACCTGATCTAATAATTTAAGCATTGAATCCATCTAAATTAGATCAAAAATTGAATCCATCTAAATTTATTGATATCATCAACATCATCTGAATAAAAAAATTTGATCATCCCATCCAAAGAACAGGAAGTGCCGATGTCAACTTTTTTTAATTAAAAAAAATTAAAACTAATAATAATCAGTATGATGATTGATTAAAATTATATCAAAGTGGCTCTGATACCACTGTTAGGAATTCTATCTATCATATTTCCAAGATCACAATGATCAAATATCTAATCTAATCTCAAATAAAATAATAAGAACAGAAATCAATAAATTTTACCTTCAACCTTTGATTTCTTGTTTCTTTTTTTTCCTTCAATTCTAACTCTAGTTCTTCTTCTTTTCTTCTATATCCTGGTGGGACGCACAAGAGAGTCCACAAGGTTTTACCCTTGTTCTCATATTTATAGAGGAGATGAAAGCCTAAGATTAGGAACTTCAGAAAATCCTAGTTGGGATAAAATTACAATACTATTAACTATGTATTTGTATTTTGCTCCCCAACTAAAATTTAAATTATTGTTAGACCTCTGTCACAATATAGTTCTACAAGACACCCCTCCTTTACCGATATTCACAAACACACCTTTGGAATTCGTGATACCATCTCCATGGGTCAATTTGTAACTTAAACCTTGGTTTCACAGCTAATAAGAAAATTTATAAGTCTGGAATGAATAATTGGTTAAGGGGACATTCTCAATACAATTTCTTATACAATCTGACAATGACTCTAAAATTTATTTTTTTACAAAAAAGTTTGTCTATAATAAAAAAAAATTCTGTAAAATATACCCATGGAATTTTATTGTCAGATTATAACCTTCGCTAAATGAACAAGGGAATATCTTCTCTTTTGGAAATATAATTCCTATTGCAAATACATGTTCCCATATTTCAAATAAGACACATCCAATGCATCGATGTATTGGTCGAGGCTTTCATCTCCTCTATAAATATGAGAACAAGAGTAAAATCTTGTGGACTCTTTCGTGCCTCCCACAAGGATATAGAAGAAAAGAAGAGGAAGAACTAAAGTTAGAATTGAAGGAGAAAAAGAAACAAGAAATCAAAGTTTGAAGGTAAAATTTATTGATTTCTGTTTTTATTATTTTATTTGAGATTATATTAGATATTTGATCATTGTGATCTTGGAAATAAGATAGAACAAATTCCTAACAGTGGTAATTGTAAGGTTATATGATCAGACAGAAATAAATTTATTTATTTGTCATTTTATTAATACACTTGTAAATAACCACAAGACAGTGTTATCGTTAAAGGCAATATAAACATAATCTCTAAATCATGAGCATATAGTGAACTCGTTTTTTTTAATATCACGCATTTTGATAAATTAAAAGAGTGAGGCCTTCTAGACCAATACCTCGATGCATTGGATGTGTTTTATTAGAAATATGGGAACATGTATTTGCAATACGGAATCCTATTTCTAAAAGAGAAGATACTTCCATTTTAGAGTCATTTTCAGATTGTATAAAAGGATAAATGTGAAAACAAGGTTTAAGTTACAAATTGACCCATGGAGGTGGTATCACGAATTCCAAGGGTGCATTTGTGAATATCGGTAAAGGAGGGGTGTCTTGTTGAACTATATTGTGACATGGGTTTAATAATAATTTAAATTTTAGTTGGGGAGCAAAATACAAATACATAGTCGACAGTATTATAATTTTATCCCGACTAGGATTTCCTAAAGTCATCTCCTCTATTAATATGAGAACAAGGGTAAAACTTTGTGGACTCTCTTATGCCTCCCACCAGGATATAGAAGAAAAGAAGAGGAAGAACTAGAGTTAGAATTGAAGGGGAAAAAGAAACAAGAAATCAAACGTTGAAGGTAAAATATATTGATTTCTGTTCTTATTATTTTGTTTGAGATTAGATTAGATATTTGATTATTAAGATCTTGGAAATAGTTTTATTTGAGATTAGATTAGATATTTGATCATTGTGAGATTAGATATTTGATCATTGTGATCTTGGAAATAGGATTGAACGAATTCCTAACAGTGGTATCAGAGCTACTTTGATCTAATTTTAATCAATCATAATATTGAATCTTATTAGTTTTAATTTTTTTTTTAATTAAAAAAAATTGAGATTGACACTTATTGTTCTTTGGAAGGGATGATCAATTTTTTATTTATTCAGATGTTGTTGATGATATCAATAAATGTAGATGGATTCAATTTTGGATCTAATTTAAATGGATTCAATGCTTAAATTATTAGATCATGTGAATTAGATCACTATTTAATTTGGATGTATTCATCCGTCGCTATCTTCAGGCTTCGGGCTTTCTGATTTTTTTATGTATTTATGATTCTTTTTTTAATCTAAATTGTTTTCCTTTTTTTATTAACTATACCAATAATCTAATAATTATTTATGATTGTTGAATTTTTTTTACTTATTGGTATTAACTTGATAATTTGATGTCTTAGACGATATTAGTAGAAACAGTTATAATTATAGGATTGTACAATTTTCTGTTTTTCGCTGCCTTGCATTGTTATACTGCCTGTGGATGTATGTGTATGTTTGTGAGAATCCCCCATGGGCAGAACTTGTTATTTTTTTTAAATTTTGTTGTTCATTGATGTAAACCTCTTTATGTTGAGATTGTTTTGTTATTCATTGATGTAAACCTCCTTATGTTGAGGTAGTTTTATTGTAATTTAATGAAAGCCTTCTTATGTTGAGATGGTTTAAATCTTGTAAATATCGATGGAGCAAAGAGGGAGGACATGAAGACTAGATCTCTAGGTTCTCTATTGCAAGGAAACATCTAAATATTGGTCTAGCCATGTGTTTGGTTGGGGGATGAATGCATTTACTTTTATTGCTATTTCTGTTTTAAATTGCATTGAATGTTAATTGAGCTAAAACAGATATGTCCTTTAATTTTCCTCCTATAAAAATATCGGGTGGGAGAGGGTACTAATGAAACCCACGACCTTCCTTACTCGTCTTCCTTTGTGAAGCTCCCTAACGGAGGTCACGTATAATGGACTTTAAGTGTGAATTTCTTTAAGTTAGAATATGAATTGATAGCATGAAAAGGGATTCTCCCATCGAGGACTTAATTCATGCAATCAATTTTAGATTCTTGATAATGGTGCACACTCGACCAATAAATAATGGTAAACTCCCCAATGGATGTTTATCGTTAAGTATTGGAGGCCAAAGAAATCGGATTTGACATATCATGCCTAAAATAATTAATGGGTTTCCCGCTAATTAGTGGGAGCAAATTTTTTCCAACGAAAATTTGTAACCATCGGACTAGTCATCCAATTTTTCTCTGTAAGTTTATGGTTTGAGGAAACCCATGTTGATTATAATGTGAATTTAAAAAGTTTTGTTTAAATCATTTTTGCTCTATTTCTTATATTATTTTAAATTATTTCAGATGTCTTCTGACATGAACCCACTCTTTATGATTCTTAAAGACAATAAGTTAGAAGAACCTAATTATGTTGACTGGAAACGCAATCTTGACATTGTCCTTACCTCTCAGAATTACAAATTTGTGCTTCTGGAAAAGAAACCTTATGAGCCCACGGATGAAACTTCCCAGAAAGATTTTGATTATCATGAAGCATGGGTTAAGGCTGATGACATGGCTAAATGTTACAATTTTGCGTCCATGTCAAATGTGCTTCAACACCAACACAATGAAATGTCGCATGCTTTAGATATGATAACAAGCTTAAAAGAGATGTTTGCCAGTCAATCGCGAGCCGCAAGGCAAGTTGCAATGAAAACGATAATGAATGCTGAGATGCTTGAGGGCACTCCTGTTCGTGAGCATGTTTTGAAAATGATTGGGTTCCTTAATGAACTTCAGATTTTTGGTGTGGTAATCAATAAGGAAACCCAAGTTGACATGATCCTTCAGACGCTACCACTCATTCAATCAGTTGACACTCAATTACAATATGAGCAAAATGAATCTGTCCCATTCTGAACTAATGAATAAGTTGATTGCGGCTGAAGGTATCGTTCAGCCAAAAAGTAGTGTTTTTATTGGTGAAACTTCTATCAAACTGAAAGGTAAAATAGGAAAGAATAAGCAATGCAAAAATTTTAAAGGTAAATCTGATTCTGGGAGACCAACAAAACATGTGAATCATGAGAATAAACCAAAGAAAAAATGTTTCCACTACGGTATCAAAGGGATTGGAAAGGGAATTGTGTGAAGTATCTGGCAAAGAAAAATACCAACTCAGGTATGCCTGAATCACTAGTTGTTGAAACATGTTTTGTGGAGAAGTCTACAGACACTTGGTGTTTTGATTCAGGAGCCACTGCCCATGTTTGTAATTCCATGCAGGGGTTCAAGACAGCAAAGGAACTAAGTGATGGCGAAGTTGACATTTATCTAGGACCGCAACATCGAGTTAAAGCAGTAGCAGTAGGATCAGTTTGATTTGCAGTTTAGTGATGGAAGATCTTTAGTTTTGAATAATGTTCTTTATGTTCTAGATATAAGGAGAAATTTAATTTCAGTTAAATTCTTATGGAAACATGGATATTCTACATTATTTAAGGACAAAGCCATAGTTCGTAAGAATGAAAAGTTTATTTGTTCTGGTATAATAAAAGATGAATACCTTCTAGTAATTCGAAGGCTTTTTGGGACTTACGTCTAGGACATATCAACCTTGATAGGATTGACAAATTGGTGAAAAGTGGATCTTTGGGTCCTGGGTCCCTTGGCAGAGGAGCCTATGCCAGTTTGTGAATTTTGTTTGCAAGGAAAAATGACTAGAAGAATGTATTCTGAAAAAGGAAATAGAGCCAAAAAACCTTTAGAGCACAAGTGCAAGGGAAGGCTATGAGATTTTTGTGACTTTCACAGATGATTACTCAAGATATGGCTATGTATACCTAATGCATCACAAGTCTGAAACTTTTGAGAAATTCAATGAGTTTAAGACAGAAAGTGAAAAGCAACTAGGTAAACACTTGAAGATTCTACGATCAGATCGAGGAGGGGTTCATGATATTCATGGAAAGGTTTTAAACATAACTTGAAGCTTAATTGTGTATGTACTAAAAACCTTGTCACGCCCCGCTTCCCAAAAATACGGAACACGAGCACGTGACATTGGCCCAGCGAATGACTTGCGTCATCCATAAGCTGTTATCAATTCAACTCAACAATATAACAAGAAAACAATACAACCACGCATGCAATAAAAGAATAATCACATGAATAACAATATTTGGAATATAAGGATGAAATTACCAAATATAATAATAATCCAACATCTGGAAATAACAATAACAATATTTGGGTCAAAAGCCCACAATACAAAGAAATAACAATGTTCAATCATTTAAGTCTTCAAGCCTTAATTTACGTCAGAAAATTTAAGGAGTAAGTAGACTCAATTCAATAATAAAAGTCTATGTTAGTGAATACTTAGAAAGATGATAGATTGATCATGAATGAAGTTTGAAGAATGAGTTAGTAAGCTTAATTTTGGAACTGATCATGTTAATAAACAACTTAGTAATAGTAGTGTAGCTTGAATCTTAGTAACCGGAACTTAGTAACTGGAACTTTAGTAACTGGAACTTGTAGCTTGGAATATGGTCTAAGTTGGGTGGAATATGGTCTAAGTTGGGTTAAGTTGCACTAAGTAGCAAATGTTCACACGGTTAGTCTTGTTCAGAAGAGACTAAACTTGTAGCCATGTTCAATAGTGAAGATCTTAAGAATCGTATTAATCGATGAGCTTGCTTGTAATGTTAGTAATTAGCCCATTGAATTGTGCATAAGTATTGATGTTTTCATGGGCCGGACATGGATCGGTTAAGGGCTGAGTTGGATCAATAACTGAAAATAAGAAAACAATGATAATCTAGTACAACTGTGAACATAAAGAATAAATGTGACTAATAAATCCACCTAGGAACTGAGTGGTGATTAATGAAGGAATTAAAAGTTAATGAGAATTCGACCTAAGTCATTTTGGGATACCCTAGTATGAATTAACAGGGGCGTTAGTTCTAAGTAGTGTGACTCGGGATTGTAAAGACATGCACTAGTTACAGGCATGTACTCATCCTACCAAAAGGGACACGTGCGGTGTGGTCTCGTCTGGGACACGTGAGGCGTGATCTTGTTCGGGTCACGTGCAGCAACATCTCAACTACAAATTGTGAGAATTAGTTATGAGAGCGGGATGCGAACATAGGTCGCAGATCCTGTCGAAAATTAGGGGATTGACCCTAAAGCTTCCGTCCATGTTCTTAGCTATCGGAACATGACGGAGCAGGTACGAGCCCTGCTGATTCGCTATATGTTCATGGTAACTTGGCAAGGGTAGGAGTGGAGAAAGACCACTGATTCCAGCAAAGCCGAATGATCATCAGTTTGGCGGGAGTGGAGAAAGACCACTGATCTTGGCAGGGTGGAGAAAGACCACTGATCCTGACGGAGTGGAGAAAGACCACTAGACGTCTGCCGAGGTGGACAGGGTAGAGAAGGACCACTGATCCCGACGAAGTGGAGAAAAACCACAATACGTCTGTAGAGGCAGAATAGACAGCATCACTACCAGTCACTAGATTCATGTGAGCAGCAGGAAAAAATACATAGCAGGATGCATAGCGAGGGATCGAATCCTGTGATCTGGAGACTACGAACTTTTGGAAAAATATGTAGTATGGGATGCATACATTTCCATAGAAGTTGTATTTGGAAAAGTATGTAGGATGGGATGCATACGCTTCCAAATAATTTGCATTAAAGTAAGTGCATTGCGTGCATTTAGAATTGTGCATTAGACTTTAGGGCATGACATACATGGGCATGACATACACTAACACTTATGGTCTAACTTTACATTTTCTTTTTGCATAAAATACTAGTTGCCAAGATTGGAGATCACGGGTTTAATCCGTCTAGTTGCCAAGATTGGAGATCACGGGTTTAATCCGTATTGCATCAGTTACATTTAACTAACGTGCTCACAATTGGCTAGTGTACAGGATCGCCTAATCGCGGGAGCGTCATTCGTGGGGCATTGCATTAGTTACATTTAACTAACGTGCCCATTGTTGGCCTAGTGTACAGGACCGCCTAATCGCGGGAGTGTCATTCGTGGAGCAGAGTACTTGAGCTGCATAAAGTGATCAATAAGAGATTGTTCATCAGCAGGGCTATGTAAATTATTGATGTAATTCATTATTGAAATCGTGTTGTAATTTATTGTAAAATAACTGCATAAAAGTTTTTAATTTCCTGTGATAATTCTGTGTTATGTACTCATTTGAAGGAAAGATTCTGGTTGTCCTGAGCGTTCGGTATGCAGAAATTCGGGGTGACTCTCTCTCAACCGAGTTTCCTATTGACAAAAAAATTCAAAAACCTTCATTTAGGAAATTTTCAAATAACTCCCTCTATTTTAGGAATTTTGAAAACGGGTGATTACGTATATTTTTAAAGATTTCCCATAGCTTTTCTTCAATTTTGGCATACATCCTAAGGCACCTTCGGCCATCAAGAATTCGATTCATTAGTCATGGCTGATCTTTCGTCACTTGTTCTATGTTCAGTTTTTGCATTTTCATTTCGACATCTTGCAGTGTTATTATGATACACCACATTGGTCCAAGCTGCTTGTAATCGTGATGGACTTCCCCATGATTCAAACAAGGTAAGCCGCCAGTTTCTTGAGACAAAAAGAAATGGTCAGATCATGAGCTTCTTCCTACCCACCCGACAAGAATACCACACTATCCGTCCATTTTCCTACTCAGTCACGTATAATGGGGAAAATGCACATTGGCACATGCTCTAATTATCCAGTATATATGATGAAACTTTTACTTCATGTTGATTTATAACATACCACAAAGTACTAACTGTTTTAAAAAAAGTATGATGCTATAATGGAGTAAAATAAGGAACATGTGCATTTTTATTGTCACAGATAGCGCATATGTAGTTGACCTATATTGGATTATTAGTGAAACATATGGTCTATCATCAGTGACGATTTTTCATTTACAAAAGAAAGAAAAAAGATGCAGCAAACATGAAGGGCAGCAGGATGGCAATATCTTCAGTATGATTAACAATACCTTATTGGACAATTGAGTGTTATTCTTGATGCCCCCACAATTATTTCAGAATCTGCCACCAAAGGTCATGAAATTATACATATGTTAAGGACATACCATTATGCTTCAAAATATGTACAAAGATTATTTTTATTATCATCATTATTTCAGTTATCTACGCCATTCAATCAAATGTTTCATGAGGTCCATAATTCTTCATCAACACTGTCGTTTAGGAAATCATTTTATTAATAGATAATACTAATTGTCTTATACATTTTCCTAAAATGTGATGAGGATGGAAACAGACAAATGTCCAACAAGTACTTGTGTTACTTGTATAGGATCAATGGCCAAGTACTTGTGTTACTTGTATTATAGGATCAATGACAGGTTGTTCATGCAAAATGTCTGGTCAGCCACCTAAGAAAGCATTTAGAAAGACAGATAATAAACCAACTCAGAAAATGAAATTTTAAATAATTATAGTCAACAATAAGTCAACAAATAGGTAACTTATTTCTCTCTTAGCTATAAGAACAATCAATTTGTATCGCCGCTAAAGCCTCCTTGCTTTTGCATATGGTATTAGAGCGCTTCTTTAAATTTGCAGCAATATTATCTTAAAAGATTTTTTTGTCTGAGATTGAAATAACGAATTGGAAAAGAAGAAAGAAAATAAGAGAAACCCTAATAGTTGGGTTGCTAGCTGGAATGAAACAAAATTTAAGAAAAGAAAGAAATACTAAGAATCTTCGCCACTCCTAGAAGAAATTGGTGTCCTCACAAGGATTGGTACAAATCATGATGAAAGAGGGAAAAAATGACGGGTTTCGTCACTTGTGTTTATTAGTCACTTGTGTTTATTACTGAACAGTTAAGTTACGGTGCTGAAATCGTGTGAGAAAAAAATAACATTGAGCTGTATGGAAAATCGGACATTGGGTTATGCATATGACCTTCATAGCGAAACGGGTTGAGTTAGGTTACATAGCGCGCGTCACTTGTGTTTATTACTGAACAGTTAAGTTACGGTGCTGAAATAGCGTGAGTGACACAAAAATAACACAGAGCTACATAGAAAATGGGTCATTGGGTGATGCATATGAGCTTCGTAGCGGAACGGGTTGAGTTAGGTTACATAGCGCGCTATTTTATACGAATTTCTCTGTTAGTTATGTACTTCAAAATTTTCACTTTTTATCATTTCTTCTCATGATTTTTTTTTTTTTTTTTTGATATGATTCTATTTCACTTTAAAATGGTTTTGGCGATTTTTGCCGCTTAATCTTACATCATTCAATAATGTCATTCAACTAAAGATACAGGAAGCTTTCTCCTACTCATTCCCCAAACAATCTAACATGTATAAGATTAAAGTTAACCCACTTTTCCAAAGTTGACTGAATGAAAGATATGACAAACAACCAGCTGTAAACCATAGCAGCATACGCACTGAATTAGTGCCAGGTTTTTAAGAACACGTGAATAGGAAATAAATCAATAGGTAAATGAAATTATAGCCAAAGAAAATATATAATTATAACTATAGCAGTTTGCCTTTGAAGCAATAAGAGAACATGTGGTTAATGACCAAAATATTCTGATCCAAAATGAATCTAGAGGTGAAGCTCATCTGACCTATTCTATGGTCTGAAACTGGATTTATACATTAAATCCTCAACCAAAAGATATGAAACATGAATCGCCGAATCATCCACTGGATGAATAACAATAATTTCTATTCTACCAATTCGTCTTTTCCTTTTTAGTTACTGGGATTGGGAGATTAATCAGCTTTGATAAAGCAATGAGGACCAATTCAATAGCCAAACTTAGAAAACAAACCATAATATGATAATATAAACACAAAAATGATAGATGTGAAAAGGTAATCCAAAATATGAAATGAAAACTTCAGGTTGTAAGCAAATAATGACCGGAGTCTAACCTTGCTCACCAGAACCAGTTGTGGAAACAACAGGATGGACATAATCTTCGAGTACTGGAGCAGGCAAGGGTATATTGTTCATAAAAGCTATTGCTATTAAATAAGTACCTACAAGTAAGTTGAGCTATAGATAAGATTTATAACAGAAAGTAAATGCCTACAATCCTTGAATTGACTGACTTGACAAGTTATGACTTACCACCAAAACATCCAATTGCCTGGATAATGTTTGTTCCATATTTAAGCATTTTGGTTATATCGGTTGGAAATTGCGGTCCACTATCCTGAAAACATTATAGTCAAATAACTTAACTGATGGATGCAAATGAAAATTAATAAAACATGTTTATCTACAAAGTCATCACACAAACCTGTGAAACATTGGTTCTCCTATCTACACCTTTTCCATTTACAATGAAGCTGCACAGACATTAAGAAACTACTTAGTGAGTTCTCCTATCTACACCTTTTCCATTTACAATGAAGCTGCACAGACATTAAGAAACTACTTAGTGAGTTCTCCTATCTACACCTTTTCCATTTACAATGAAGCTGCACAGACATTAAGAAACTACTTAGCGAGTTCTCCTATCTACACCTTTTCCATTTACAATGAAGCTGCACAGACATTAAGAAACTACTTAGCGAGTATACTTGGGTCGATAGCTCAATAGTAGAACAATTGTCTTATTAAATGAAATTTCCTTCTAGAAATGTGTATACCATACACAGACTTCCTCCATTTTCTTTCATTTAAATGTATGAGTTCTTATTTAGAAGAATAAGATATTACCTCACTTGAGGGGGGCTGATAATACAAGAAGATGTCTCCAAATTATCTGTTTGTACCACAATTAACCTCTGAAAGATGAGCAAAAGAAAATTAATGATCATACAAACTAATGCATATCAAACACTGAGGACATAGAAAATTAATGATCATACAAACTGACTGATGCATATCAAACACTGAGGACATAGTTATACCAGGAAATAAAGCATGCTAACTCAAAATACATACTACCCTATAGAAAGCATGATTAAATTACCAACAAGCATAAATACATACGACTCTATAGAAAGCATGATTAAATTACCAACAAGCATAAATACATACTACTCTATAGAAAGCATATATTCACAAAGCATAATACTACCCTATAGAAAGCATGATTAAATTACCAACAAGCATAAATACATACTACTTTATAGAAAGCATGATTAAATTACCAACAAGCATAAATACATACTACTCTAAAGAAAGCATATATTCACAAAGCATAAATACATACTACTCTATAGAAAGCATATATCTATAGAAAGCAAATATTCACAAAAAAAACTAACTTTCAGAATGCACAGTAACAAAATTCAGGGACGTATCTTATATAAGCTTCAATTATTATGTAGGTGACAAATCCTATAAATAAAATGTAACATAAATCAGACTAAACTTCAAAATATGCTGATGATTTGTATGGTGATTGAGAGGTTCCATATGGAGTAACAAAAGTGAAGCTTGAAAAATACAATAAATGTTCAAAGATCAAGCAATGTCATTTTTTTTAAAGTAAGAATCGCACCTTACGTTTATTGGGGAATTCATATGGTATATATTACAATATTGCATTATAATACTATATTACTTTGTATTAGGTGGTACTAGCACAGTTGCATGTGAATATAGTGGAAAATAATTAGAGGAAAATGAAAACAAAGAAACAATAGACGGTGGTGAACTACAATCAGATTTTGATAGAAAACATGTTTCCTGATCCCCTACAGTTTTAACTTTTGCCGAGTCCTTTCTCAACCTTCCTCTCCAACGAGAAAATAGTACATCTTTTGATAGCTTGTATTTAGATATTCTACTAAATGCTTGAAAATGCCGACACACGTATCCAGCAATGAAAATTCCAAATAATGTCAAGCAAATAATGATAAAATAAACGGTATGCAGTTCAATTTAAATTGTGGATGTATTTGTGCAAATTGGCTGATTGATTAAGTTAGAAGGATTGTTCAGGAGACTACCAATTCATATAACTTGAAATTCTATTTCATAAAAATATTGGACCCGTATTGTTTTCAGGCCATGTAATTTTAATAATAGATATAATAAAAATAAATAAAAAATGAAACACCTACACGCAAATTACATTTATGTTAATTGATGAATCTCTATTCTATAGAGCTCTAATATTCTATAATTCTCATAATGGTATTCGTATAATGTCGTAGCCCATCACAGCATGGCTAGGTGGCAACAATGTGGTAAACTAAAAACATGATTTGAAACTCACATCTGGATACCAGTAGTTGACATAAGAAGATGGAATAACAACTTATTTGTTTCCAAAAAAATAAAAATAAAAAGCTACTTATTCTACAAACTAGTGTACAATCAATTTATAACATTGACTTTATAGGTATTCAGTGGATAATTTTTTTTCCCTTTTTGACATCAAATTGAAAATAGTGGGCTAAGGGATTTATCAAATTTCTAGAACAAGGAGAATATTTGTGTAACAATGATGAAAGTATGCCGAGTTCTGATTCCTCTCGGAATGGCTAAGGGATTTATCAAATTTCTAGAACAGGGAGAATATTTGTGTAACAATGACGAAAGTATGCCAAGTTCTGATTCCTCTCGGAAAAAATCTGCTGAAACATTAAAGGAGATAACGAGTTCTGATTCCTCTCGGAATGGCTAAGGGATTTATCAAATTTCTAGAACAGGGAGAATATTTGTGTAACAATGACGAAAGTATGCCGAGTTCTGATTCCTCTCGGAAAAAATCTGCTGAAACATTATAGGAGATAAAGTGAAGGAAATTGTTTCCAACATTTCTATTACAGCCTTGTCATTGTAAAGTTTAGCCAGTGCATTCAAAATGTTAAATGGAACTACAATGAGATAGTTTGGAGAATGCTTACTATTTTCTCTTCTGGCGGTATATTCCTTGCAATAGAGAAATCAGACATCAAAATCTCATAGCCAGGCTACAAACAGAGAGGGAGAAAGGAAAAATGCCAGTTAAACTAAATAACAATGAAATTAAGTTAAACAGTAGTTAACAGATTTATAGTTGTCTATATTCAAATCTTTAAGAAAGTAACCTAACGTAATTGAAGGTACAAGAAGTTGCAATGCTGCCATAAAACATGGAGGGAAAAGACAGGCAACCAACAATAGCAAATATGCTAGAATCATAAGACAGCCTAGAATATAAGAATACTACTGTCAACCAGTAGATGACACAAATAGCTCTTAGTTAAAGAATTTACATTGAAATCCCTACATTTCTTTTCTTTAGTACAAGAGCGCTTTCTAACTATACTTCCAGGACGAAGTATATTACTTTCTACTTAAGTAGGCAGCCTGGCCATCTGTGCGCTACTACCACTGAGGTCAAGTTGGTGGCTATTAAGAAGCTCCATAGCAAGATCTGTAACAGAACCAAAATTTCTATCATGTGTGTCTATGTCAAGCATGACACAACTTACCATGTAACTGTCTTTTCATATGTATTACTCCAGCTTTGTTGTCTGTTTTGCTAGTGTGCATTCGTACTGCTTAGATTGGGAAAATGGTACCCACTAGAGAATGTGAATGTTAAACACTGACTCTCATTGTAACTTTCAAATACATACCTAGTGTGCTTTTAAAATCACTCAAGTAGGATTCCACATATACTTTTATTATTATTATTATTATTATTATTATTATTATTATTATTATATAAGAGTTAATAACAATAATTCAAATACATACCTAGTGTGCTTTTAAAATCACTCAACTAGGATTCCACATATACTTTTATTATTATAATTATTCTTATTATATATGAATATAAGAGTTAATAACAATAACAGCAACAGAAATCAGCTATTATCATTCCAAAATAAAAAATTATCAATAACACACATGTGATGCACATCCATATGTTATAAGATTGGTTTTAGTGCACATGAAACTTAAATGAAAGGTTGACATAATATAAAATAAAATGTGGGTTTGAAACTGTTTTTTTAGACTAACTCGACTCTTGCAATATAATAGAAGAGCTAAAATATTATAATTAGATATTTTTAGTTTAAGATAATCAGTACGATATTATATCCTTTTTGCAAATACGATAAGTAACATTATGATTTTTATTGAATATTAAAGTAACATTTGCCAAGGATTTGAGAAACATAAGCTAAAGGGTGAATTTATTTATGATATAGTGTGACTTCAAAATGCAAAAGTTGTGATTTCCATCAAAATTGTCAAGTTAGTGAAATCATGTTTGACTAGCACCCAACTTTGAAATCCTCTCCCACTAACACCAAACTTTGAAAACACTGTGATTCTCAAACTGTGTTTTTGAAATACTCTCCCACTATCTCCTTGGGGGAGATAATCCGAAATTAATATTTTAGAATAAGACTTGATATTCTGATGTAATTGTGGCATTACAATCAGCATTTCGGACTACTCTGCATATAACTTCATTCTCGTGAAAGAAGTCTGACAATAACTATTGAGGGGTATTCATATGCAAAAGATTAAAAAAAGGAAATATGAGCTACGTATTTAATACGTATTGAAAAATAATATATAAGGATAATTTTATGCCAAGAAGTTTAGAAGTATTGTCGGTTTTGTTGACAAAATAAACCTTTGCACAGTAGAAGTGCTTCAAAGAATGAAATTTGCCTGTATTCAAATCAATATATACAAAGAGTCTAGGACATAAGGAGTTAGCATCAACGAGAGAGAATTCCTCGTACTATCAGATAAATAATGATAAACAATACTAGACAAACTATCATAGAATTAATAACAATGAGAAAACAACGAAGCAATGCATAACCAAGGAAGGAGGGTTAGAGAAAAAAGCCCATTCTAAAGATGAAAACACTGTCAGTAAGCATGCGCTCACAGATCGGAATCCCTAGTGGTAAGCCATATGAACTGGAAATCTCATGTACAGTTTTATTGAATGACAACAAAACTGATTTGTACTTTACTAAAGTTGCCAAAGTTTGCTTAATATCAGGACTTCAAGTAACTGCCTATACACTGGAAATGGAACAATTTGCAAGAAAACTTATGTAGTGTTAGTAAGAGGAAGGTTTAAAGCTTTACCTAGTGTTACATATAACATTCTTCAATGAAACCCGCTTTACCTAGTGTTACATATAACATTCTTCAATGAAACCCTAGACGGTGTTGCAGTTAAGTATCATGATACTTATAGACTTGTATCATTGATGATACCATGTAGTCATTAGAACAGCAGGTAAGTTTATTGATTACCAACAATCGAAGTATCGGAAAGAGACTCAACCAAGCTACCATGAGACCAAAGGTAACCCATTAAGGAAATAAAATAAATGATTAGGAAAATTTTCCAAAAGTCCCCAAGAAAAATATAATTATTTGTAGGCCTCTACACCTTTTTGATTTGTTTAAAAGCCCCTCATCAAAATGATTCCACAAGAGTCCGTAACTTCACAAAACCCCAGTATTACCCTTGCTCGACAATAATACTGGCTGACATCAGCACTCAAGAAGAAAATGATTACCAAAATACTAAAATACCCAGAAAATTAATGCTAGAGTTACCAAAAGTTTACTACACACATTAGAAATAGTGCTCATATGTAGTGTACAATTACAAATCATGCATTGAATGATCTTACATGCTTTAAGCATTGAAACAGGCAATTTGTATTTCTATTTCTACAAATAGCAGTTTCTTCTTTCCAAAATAATGTTTTTGCAATTTACTATTTCGAATATAGATTAGCTTCAGAAGAAAAAATTGCAACATTAGCAATCGAATACCATGAAGCCAAAAAGATATGCCTACCATACACTTTGTTTCAAATAGAACAAAACTACATGTGCATAATGTTTCGTATTAAATATCCAAATTTAAATGATGATATAGGTCATCATCATGTTGGAAAGGCATCTGTAGTATATAGAACTAGAATTCAATCTGCAGATCTGCAAACTGACAATTTAAAATAGCAAAATCATGGCTTACAAAAAATTAAAATCAAAACATTACTTCACATGGAAATGACACCAGACCTTAGCTTCAAAGGAGACAAGCAAGCTACATAACTTCAATTCAGGATAGAACCTGCAGGGGAAAAAATGAGAGAGAATAAATTTACTGTTCTACTGAAAGATTCATACAACCACAGGATCATGTACATCCAGATATAAGAGAAACAGTAGACCATTTAGAAAAGTGCTAAACTATGTAGCAGAAATGGATGATTATGAATAATTAGCAGGACCAGTAGTAACATTTATATTCAGGTATCTGTCTCTAAATTACAATGACTCTCATCTACATTAGTAATTTTTCATAATACAGTCTCAATGTTCCAGGCCTCAGGGGGAAAGAAAGAGATGCACTATATTGTTATTGAACTTTCAACTTATAGTAGACTATATTTAAACTGCAAGAACTGTCCTAGAGAAAGCAATATACTCTACGTTCTCTTGAAACATATACTATGTTTATAATATGTGCTTGAACTGCGATCTCTTTAGAAACGAAAATCTCATATGTATCAATAAGGTAAAATTCTTTTATCTACAAGCAGAAAATCAGTTAAATATACAGAAAACAAGTCATATATCTGTCGGAATTGAAGCTCATACTGCCACTTGCCAAACAAGCAACTGACACTCATGAGGACATAGGTTCAAGACGATTCGGGCGTTTCTATCAGCGCGGCATCGTCTAGGACAGCTACTTCATTAGCTTAGGATTTTATCTCAGTACCATATTTGCTTTTGGCAATTATAGCCATATATAATCTTTTCTTTTTTTGCATTAGAATATTTTTTTGAGATTTTTGAATATTTTGAGATTTGTATCCAGATTTGTTTTGAGCCTATATAGGCCCTGCGATTAATGAGAAAGATATGTCATTATTGATTAAAAATTATTGTGTTGAGTTTTGCTCTTCATCTCTCTTTTTGTGTGATATAAGTGAGAACTAATTTTAGGGTTTGTGATAAACTGTAAAACTACCCAAAATCAATTACAAAATCCTAAACCCTAACCCTAATCCCCCAAATCAAATTAACCCAAACCCCTAATCCTCTTCAACCTTTCTTCTTCCTCCAAATCCTGACCAACCCAATCCGACTAAACGCCTTCGACCACCTCCGCCATCAACCTGATCGCCCTCGCCTTCGCCTTCGCCCTCGCCCTCCCTCTCCTGACTTCAAACCCTATCCCGACCATTACTCCATCTCTCCCTCACCCCTTCTTTCCTCACCCCGCCGTCGACTTACTACCATAGCCCGCCGACACCACCGCCAGCAAAGCCCCACCTCTCCGCCTCCGAAATCCCCTCCAAACCGCAGCCGACTACTCCACCTTCGTCGACCACCACAGCCAAAATCCCTAACACCCGGCTACCCTCCTCCTGTCTCTGTCGACGCCGTCGTCGACCACCCCCCCCCCTCGCCGTGATGACCCCATCGCCGCCCTCAGCCAACGACGCCGCCGCTGTCGCCCTTGCTGTTGCCATTGTTGACTTGGTTGCTGCTGTCTCTCTCTTACTGTGTTTGTTGATTGTTGTGTCATGCGTTGCTGCCAACCCTAGATCTAACGGTTTCTTCAAATTCCGGTATACTCTTTCCACTTTTCAAATATTTGTGTTATACTGTTTTATCATCTCTATTATATTATTCAATTTAACTGTCGACCACAAATATCGAGATTCAATGTTCC
The DNA here is from genome assembly GCA_017893485.1 of Hemerocallis citrina. Classification (NCBI taxonomy): domain Eukaryota; kingdom Viridiplantae; phylum Streptophyta; class Magnoliopsida; order Asparagales; family Asphodelaceae; genus Hemerocallis; species Hemerocallis citrina. The sequence continues at coordinate 185,657,768 of CM030366.1, read as the reverse complement.
ACTTGCCTAAGTAGAGTACGAATCAATATTGCAGTTGTTACTTGCTAAGGATGCTTAGGGATTTAATTATTGATTGTTAGAACGGAATTATTAATTGGGCTTGTTAAACTTAATTCCATTCTTGAAAATCCATCAAATCCGATTAATTGTTTAAAATTCTAACTTTGATCCGCATTACATGTTGGTAAAATTAATCCTTTAAGATTCTTGAAAATTCTCTATTTAGGGTTAGTTTTACATCATTTTGGTATCAGAGCGAAGGTTCTTAAAACTCTAGTTCTTGCATCATTTAGGCATCAATTTTTGCATTCGTTTAGGATCGTGTAGTTTCTAATTTTTTCTTTCTTTATTTTAGATCATTTCATATTCATTTAATTTAATAATGAAAAAAATAGCACACACACAAACCCTAGTTTTCCCCTTTTGGTGAATGCGTCTTCGCAGCACCATCACAGATCCTTGACGAGTCTTTCTTTTCCCTCCCAAATCACCTAATTAGAAATCCTAGACCTTCTTGACCTGAAATGGACAACTCTGATATTTCCGATACCCTAGCTGCCTTTCAAGCAACTCTTGCCAATATCAATCAGAAGATTGAGAAAGTGAAATTAAATCACTATTGCCCCTGAGCTTCATGCTAATCGTCAGATCCCTCAAGGGAATGTTCGTGACGATCAACGTCAAGAACGTGATCCTGACGAACAATATAAAAGGAACGTTAAGACTGACGTTCTCCATTTTGAAGGCCACATGGAACCCCATGCTTATCTCGATTGGATCCATGCCATGAACCACTATTTTGTGTGGTTTGACATGAGCGAAGCCCTGATGGTTAAATTTGCCACAATGAAATTGACGGGTAAAGCTCAACAACAACGGAACAATCTTGAACACACCCGCAGAGGCTGAGGTCTGGCACCCATAGCCACTTGGGAAGCAATGAAAGAGAAGCTCACTGAGAGATAAGTACCGTTATCGTTCCACACCCGATTGCTAGATTCGTAGAACCAACTTTATCAAGGAAGTAGATCCACACAAGAATATGTTGATAAGTTCGATGAGTTCCTTATTCGGTGCAATGCATTAGGTAAAGAGAGTAAAGAACAAACTCTCTCTAGGTTCAGGGTTAGACTACGAGCCGACCTTAGGAACGAGCTAATTCATGGAAATATGGACTCACTAGTGGCAGCCTATGCCCTTGTCCTCGATATGGATTCCCTTAAAACTAGTTCTAATTCTAAGTCCAGCGATTCGAAAGATCATTCCTTTAGAATGACTTCTGCCGATCCATCTAGACCTAAGCCTCTCTCTCAGCACCCCAAAAAATCTTACCCCAGCAAACCTAACTCAAATTTCAATTCACATAGAGATGAACATAAGGATAAGAACACCGAAAGAGACTACTCTAAAATTGACCCTCTCACTAAGTGCTATAAATGTAAGGGATACCGGCATGTTGGTAGCAACTGTCCCAGCACCAGTAGAATCAATATTATAGAGGGTACCACTGTCATCGCTGAAGATTCTGACAATGAGTTTTTCTATGAGCCTATTGAAGGTGATGACTTCGGTGAAGAAGGGGATGACCAGTATCTTCACTGTATTCGGTCTAGCCAATCACCCTACTTGAATGTAGTAAGATGTGCTTTGTCCCAGCTAAAAGAAGATGATTGGAAGCGCACTGCTATATTCCATACCTTTACGACTATAGGTGGTAAAAACTGCAAGGTGATTGTTGACAGTGGGAGCTGCATCAACGCTCTCTTCTGCGGTCTTAGCTAAGACCGGACTTAAGACTGAACCCCATCCATGCCTATACAAAGTATCTTGGATTGATGTGACAGCCCTCCAAGTAACACATCGATATTTGGTCCATGTGGAGTTCAAAGCTTACAAAGAGAAATCTAGTGTGATGTGCTCAAAATGGATGTGGGTCAAGTCATTTTAGGGAGACCCTAGTTATACGATCACGATGTGACCATATATGGTCGATCCAACCAATGTGTGTTCCAGCATAATGGACTAAAAATAAAACTCATACCCGTGAGACCACGAACTGGTCCAGCTGAAACAACACCGGCTCCCTCGAAAAGGGGCAAGGAAGTAACGTATATGGGTGAAAAGGAACTCACAAAAGAAATTGACAAAGGGGCTACCATTCTTCTACTCACAGTGAGAGAAGTCCATAAAGATCCTAAATCACTCATTCCGCCTCAAGTTACTCCTGTCCTACAGGAATTTGCAGATGTGTTTCCTGCTGACCTCCCTAACTAGCTGTCCCCACTGCGTGACATCCAACACGCTATTGATCTGGTTCCAGGAGCAAGTCTTCCTAACTTGCCACATTATTGGATGAATCCGACAGAACATGCTGAGTTGTAAAGGCAAGTTGATGAGTTACTGGCAAAGGGCTTCATCAGAGAAAGCTTAAGTCCTTGCGCTGTTCCTGCCCTATTGATGCCAAAAAAAGATGGAACCTGGCATATGTGTGTGGATAGCCGTGCCATAAACAAGATCACGGTAAAATACCGTTTTCCTATTCCTCGTTTGGATGATATGTTGGACATAATGTCTGGTGCCACAATCTTTTCCAAGATTGATCTTAAAAGTAGCTACCACCAAATATGTGTTCGTCCTGGTGACGAATGGAAGACCGTCTTCAAGACGAAGGATGGCCTGTACGAATGGATGGTCATGCCATTTGGAATGATAAATGCCCCGAGCACGTTTATGAGAATCATGACGCAAATACTCTGCCCCTTTTATGGGCAAGTTCCTTGTGGTATACTTTGATGATACTCTCATTTACAGCCGATCCATTGGGCAACATCTTGACCATTTGAGACAGGTCTGCGGTATTTTGAGGAAGAAACAGCTTTACACTAATCCTACCAAATGTACCTTCCTCTCCGATCAGACTATCTTTCTGAAATTTATTGTTTCGGCCCGAGGAGTAACCACTGACCCAGAAAAGATACGAGCTATTACTGAGTGGTCTGAGCCCCGCAATATTCGTGATGTGCGGAGTTTTCATGGCCTTGCCACCTTCTATCGTCAGTTTGTACAAGGATTTAGTATAATTATGGCTCTGATAACCGACTGTTTGAAGAAAGGTAAATTTGTCTGGTCGAAATAAACCACGAAAGCCTTCGAAGAGATCAAGAAGAGAATGACTCAGACACCTGTCATGAGGTTGCCTGATTTCACTAAAGTCTTCGAAGTAACGTGCGATGCTTTAGGTATTGGTATAGGTGGAGTCCTCAGTCAAGAGTCATCCTGTTGCTTATTTCAGTGAAAAGCTGAACGAAGCAAAACAAAAATACTCCACTTATGACAAGGAGTTTTATGCGGTAATTCAGTCACTTTGCTATTGGCGACATTATCTCCTACCGCAAGAATTCGTCATTTTTTCAGACCATGAGGCCTTAAGATTCCTTAATTCTCAACAAAAGTTAAATCCGAGACATGCTAGATGGGTAGCGTTCCTAGAAGAATATTCATATACCATTAGGCACACAAAAGGGATTGATAATAAGGCCGTGGATGCGCTCAGTCGGTGTCACATGATCTTATCTACACTGCGCACCGAAATTATTGGTTTTAAGAGATTAAAAGATGAGTATGCCTCCTGCCCAGATTTTCCGAGATATACACCTCTTTGAAGGATTGTATCACTCGAGTGATAGATGATTATTTCCTGAAAGATAATTATCTCTTCTATCGCTCCAAACTGTGCATTCCCAATATATTATTACGAGAGTATCTTGTTTGGGAATCGCACGCTGGTGGCCTTGTTGGACACTATGGGCATAGCAAGACCATTGATGCTGTGGAACATAGGTTTTACTGGCCGAAGCTAAAGAGAGACGTTATGAGACTTGTTAACAGATGCCATACTTGTCAACTCGCCAAGCAACAAAAACAGAACACAGGCCTGTATACTCCATTGCCTATTCCCAGTTGCCCTTGGGAAGATGTGAGAATGGATTTCGTGTTAGGCTTATCGAAAACACAAGAAACACGACTCCATTCTTGTCGTCGTGGACTGTTTTTCTAAAATGGCCCACTTCCTCCCGTGCTCGAAAACTTTCGATGCATCCCGTGTGGCTCAGATCTTCTTTGATAATATTGTGAAGCTACATGGGTTGCCAAAAACCAATGTGTCTGATAGGAATGTGAAATTCACGAGTTATTTTTGGAAGATCCTATGGCACAAAATGAGTACGAAATTGAAGTTCTCTTCAGCATTCCACCCACAGACTGATGGACAGACCGAGGTTGTCAATCGGAGTCTTGGCAATCTCTTGTGTACTCTTGTGGGAGAGAACTTAGGAACATGGGATTTAAAATTAACGGTTGCTGAATTTACTTATAACACAGCTAGGAATAGAACCACTGGCATGAGTCCACACGAAGTAGTACATGATTATCGTCCTAGGCAGCCCATAGATCTTGCCCCCATGTTAGAACATCACCGAGTCTCAAAGTCTGCATCTGCATTTGCATCCCGCATTCATGACTTGCATTGAGAAATTTCAAAGAAAATTAATGAGAATAATTTTAACTACAAGTTAAGAACTAATATTAGAAGGAAATTTAAAATATTTAATGTGGGTGACGAAGTGATGGTTCGGATTCATCCGGAACGGTTTCCAGCTGGATCCGTTAAGAAGTTGAATGCACGTGCTGCAGGCCGATTTAAAATTCTTCATAAAATCAATGATAATGCCTATGTCGTTGACCTTCCTGAAGGTTTTGGTATAAGTAAGGCTTTCAATGTTGAGGATATAGTACCCTACGAAGGCTCAGAATTTAACTCTAGAAATCCTCTTATAGATGAGTCTATCCTGCAGCCTAATGGTGAGATTCCCACATTACCCCCACTACCTGATACTAACCCATCGACAGAAAAATTGGATAATATTTTAGATGATCAGATAATCTCTACTAGGGATTGTGGTATTCATAGGTATTTGGTAAGATGGAAAAACAAGCCGGAGTCGGAGAATACTTGGATAGATCGTGAAGAGCTTCAGCGCTTGGACCCAGATCTTTTGGAGCACTATGACAGGAGGACTGGTTTTAACTCGACTGGGTCGAGCCCTCTCCCACCCGGAGAGAATGATGAGGACATAGGTTCAAGACGATTCGGGCGTTTCTACAAGCGCAAACATCGTCTAGGACAGCTGCTTCATTAGCTTAGGATTTTATTTCAATACCATATTTGCTTTTGGCAATTATAGCCATATGTAATCTTTCCTTTTTTTGCATTAGAATATTTTTAAGATTTTTGAATATTTTAAGATTTGTATCCAGATTTGTTGAGCCTATTCATAGGCCCCGAGATTAATGAGAAAGATGTCATTATTGATTAAAAATTATTGTATTGAGTTTTGCTCTTCATCTCTCTCTTTGTGTGATACAAGTGAGAACTAATTTTAGGGTTTGTGATAAACTATAAAACTACCTCAAATCCAATACAAACTCCTAAACCCTAACCCTAATCCCCCAAATCAAATTAACCCAAACCCCTAATCCTCTTCAACCTTTCTCCTTCCTCCAAATCCCGACCAACCCAATCCGACTCAACGCCTTCGACGACCTTCGCCATCAACCCGATCGCCCTCGCCTTCGCCTTCGCCTTCGCCCTCGCCTTCCCTCTCCCGACTTCAAACCCTATCCCGACCATTACCCCATCTCTCCCTCACCCCTCCTTTCCTCACCCCGCTATCAACTTACTACCAAAGCCCGCCGACACCACCGCCAGCAAAGCCCCACCACTCTGCCTCCAAAATCCCTTCCAAATCGCAGCCGACTACTCAACCTTCGTCGACCACCACAGCCAAAATCCCCAACACCCAGCTACCCTCCTCCTGTCTCTGTCGACGCCGTCGTTGACCACCCCCCCTCGCCGTGACAACCCCGTCGCCGCCCTCATCCAGCGACGCCGCCGCCGTCGCCCTTGTTGTTGCCATTGTTGACTTGGTTGTTGTTGTTTCTCTTACTGTATTTGCTGATTGTTGTGTCATGCATTGCTGCCAACCCTAGATTTAACGGTTTCTTCAAATCCCGATATACTCTTTCCACTTTTCAAATATTTGTGTTATACTGCTTTATCATCTCTATTATATTATTCGATTTAACTGTCGACCACAAATATCGAGATTGAGTGTTTCACTTGCCTAAGTAGAGTACGAATCAATATTGCAGTTGTTATTTGCTAAGAACGGTTAGGAATTTAATTATTGATTGTTAGAACCGAATTATTAATCTGGCTTGTTAAACTTAATTCAATTCTTGAAAATCCATCAAAACCGATTAATTGTTTAAAATTCTAACTTTGATCTGCATTACATGTTAGTAAAATTAATCCTTTAAGATTAATGGAAATTCTCTATTTAGGGTTAGTTTCATATCAGACACTCCTTGAGAAATGTTTAGGAGAAGAGAGGCATAAAATGTGGTTAGGGATTATTGTTATTTAAATTACAAATGGCTACTGGATATACAAACAACTGATAATCTATAGAATAGTAGCTTAATGGACAATAATTTAAATGATGTAGACTACTTCTATTTGGATGTAAATCCACCAACCAAAACTTCTTATTGAACAAACAGTCAATTGTGTCAATGGCCAATAGCATATGTGACCAAGTTTTATAAAAATAAGTAATTATATATATAGCCCTGACCATGTATCCTTTTCTTTCCCCAAAAAACTGATGTATAGCGATGTCCCTGTCATGTTATATTTATGCCCCTAGCTCATATTCATACAACAAAGTTAGGAAGTCAAATGTAGCAGTAAAACGAGGCAAGAATGCAAAACCAACAGAAATTACATACATCAGGGAAACACCTCAGTGAGCATAATTTCCCTTTCCATCTTAGAAAGTGTGAACAATAAAACTTGTCAATCTTGATTAGTTCACTAGAACGGAAAAACTTGACTCAGTTTGCTAAAGGAAAAACTTGGTCAGTTATTGTCTTAAGATTGTTAGAAACTTGGTAGATTTAAATGGCAGAGAAACAATGAAAGAGATCAATAATTATCAATTAGTAAACCTGAATCCAGAATATTCGGAATTCCTCTTCCCTTACCATAACATTTTCCTATAGTACAAAGGGTAAACAATAAACTTGCCTTCAGATAATTCAGATGTGTTGTTTAAATTTGGACAGAGAGGAGATAACAAGGGACAACACCTTACAGAGAGTAGAAAATCAGAATGCTCGGACATGGGAAAGACTGACTACTTTTATAGTGAGTGAGGTGCATCTTTACACTAAAGACACATCTTTCATCAATCAAACCATCTCTTTGGAATGATATGTCGCTTTTTGTAAAGACACATCACACACCCTCAAACCATGCATCGCATCTCGTTCAAAAGATTGCATCTATTCAATGGATCATACACCTATTCAAAGATTAATGCATACCATCTCTTCATGAATTATCTTTTTAGAATCACCCAAATCATTTAGACAATTCTAATATTGATTTGAAAATTCTAGCATGTATTATGTACAGTATGAATAGAATAATGGCTTGCATATGTGCAAAATAATAGAACTCAATGCTACACAGAGGCAACTGCAAGATGCAACACCTTTGCTTCTATCAAACAATATTCCACACAGGAATACACCATACTGTGTATCAAAAGAAAATTTTCAAAACGAACTCACTGGGCTCTAACTGAAATACTGAGTAGAAAGCCAATCAAGTTAAATATTGAAGGAAGGACATTATCCTCCACAAATTCGTTTCTAGAAATAGGAATGAGGGAGTCAAGAAGTTCAATTTGACTGAGAAGATGTCCTTGAATAAAGGATAAAGAAGATTCATATGGCCAAGCACAAAGATTAGAAAGAAAGGCTCTGTAGTAGTAGTAGTTGTTGATGCTGCTGCTGCTGCTCTTGCTGCTGTTATTGTTGTTAGCCCATAGCGTCGGTCATCCCATCACAAAATCTTCCTTGGGGATTGAAAGGAAAGAGTTCCCCACCTAGTTATCTCTACTATTGTAACCAGGGAATTGTAGTGTAAATGTTGACAACCAACCCACTCGAACCAACCTCAACAGCATATTCTTTAAGTCGGGGTTATATGACCATCCACACCACCCAACTAATCTCAATCCCACATATTATATCTACACTAACTTAAATTAATAAATTTAAATAATAATGTCCACCGCACGTGCTTTATAACTAATGTTAGACCAACCAAAGCAGTAAGGATTAAAACTACATAATTCTAGCAACCATTAGAGGGATAATGTATGAGGTCAACTTCACCAATCAGAAGCTTGAATTGAAATCTCTCTCCTAACATAATATAGAAAAGATAACATGTAGCAACAGAACAACTGAACAAGAATCATAGAGCATTACAAATTTTATATCCCTTAATGAGAAAGAAAATGGAATTGGTCTTGTGTTGTTATCACCAGCCTCCAGAAGGTGTGACAATACCCAAAGCTTCTCAGAGAGGGGAACAAGTAATATTAGCGGCAAAGATCCCATAACGTTTATTCTGACAACAATTATTAAGAAAAACATTATAAAATTTTGTTTTAGCAAGTAGACATTGTCTTGAAGCTACAAAATCACAACTGCAAACCTCACCGTATAGTTAAACGGGTCTGTAATAATTATCATTTTAGACTCAACATTCTGTACTAAACCTATTAATCACAACACAATTATCATTTTAGACTCAACATTCTGTACTAAACCTAATAATCACAACATTTTAGACTCAACATTCTGTACTAAACCTATTAATCACAACTGCAAACCTTGCAACTTGGTTAAGCAGGAGGCTAACAACTATCAAAATGATTTGTTTCAGAAAATTGAAAGAGTCTGCTGAAGAAAATCTCAATAATTCAATCAAATCAAATTGAAAGAGTCTGCTCATGTTCCCACTTTTACCGCAAGCATCTGTATGCTGCACACAAAACCACAATAGAGCAAAGATCACAGACTTACAGAGAAGCTATTCAAAGAGAACAAGTATTGTAATACCCCTAAAATCCTTACAATATATATATATATATATATATATATATATATATATATATATATATATATATATATGCATTGACATTATTATTTTTTATACACTACACTATTATTTTTATATTAGTATGGTTTTTTTTTTAAAAGCCCAATATGTTTTCTTTTAAAAAAGCCCAACACCTTCTTTCTTAAGTCCAATCCAATAAGATTTAGGGCTTAAGTGCAATTATATAAAGTTTGAGGGGTTATGTGCAAAAGTAAGGGACACCTAAGCTATTCTACACCCTTCCACACACCTCACCTTCTCTCTTTTTCCTTCTTTCTGCAGACAGCCAGCAGACAACAGCAGCAACATCAGTTTTTTGTCCCTTTTTTTTTCTATATATACATGTGTAAACTCCAATTACTACTACTACTACACCTCTCTCTCTTTCTCCTTACTGCCGACAGCACCAAACAGCAGCTGCAGCCCTTTCTTTTCCCCTTTTCTTTATTTATTTGCCTCCTTCAACTACTACTACTACTTACTACCTTTTACCAGTGTAGTCGAAGGCGCAAGGCGCAAGTAATTTCAATTACTTAAAAAAAGCCTGAGGCACAAGGCGCAATTTGAGGCGCAAGCCTTAGTTAACTGAGGCGCACTATTAGTTTTTGGGGTTTTTAAAAACTTTAAATTAGAGTATATAAATAATATAACATCATAGTAACAAAAATATATTGCATATAATGACCATATACTTAAAAAGGTATGGAAGACGTACACAATACAAAATTCAGAAGATGGCTGGATATATTCATTGGTATCGGAAGTGGACATGATTAGATTTTAGTCTACACAAGCACAATACAAAATTACAAATATATATACAAGTTAGTACTTAGTTCTAACGACTAACGAAAAACAAATATGAAATGAAATCTAACATGCTATAATCGAAAATGTATATTTTGTTACTTGTCTTAAATTTAAATTGTCGCATTATCACATATTTAGTATTTATCTACTAATCAAATGTATATTTTTTGTTTTCATGCAGATAATTGAGAAATAAGTATAATCGCCAATGAGAATTGAAAAGATTTGCGCGACGCGAGTTTATTATCTTGCTCCAAAGAAAAAAATTGATTTAATGTGTTTTTTTGTAAAACATTAAAACCAAAATAGTACAATGTGAGTTTATTTTGTAGGTGTAACTGTGTAACACCCTAACTTGTAAGTGTAAGTGTGTAAGTGTAATTGTGTATTGCATGTTTCATTAATTCCTACTTTGATCCACCTCTATCTGGTATCAAGTACTCATCTTATCAAAGATTAACAGTTATATTAAATCATTAACAGTTACGCTCGTATGCTTTCATATCAAGTACTCATCTTCTCTCGTATACTCTCGTATCGTATAGATTAAATCATTAACCGTTACTAGAAGCTACACTACATTACAATTTACAAGCAGTACAACTAGCATTACTAGCATAATTCACTCTTAATCTTTGATTAAACGCTAATACAACAACAAATTGAGTAAAACACTGTAAAATACTACATTACAATTTACAAGCAGTACAACTAGAAGATTAAACGCTAATACACCAACAAAAAAAAAAGCAAAACACTGTAATCACAGTAAAAAAACAAGGAAAAAAAAGAAAAAACCCAAATTGAGTCAAGGGATTACAAATGCTAATAAACAAACAAAAAAAAATCAAAACAAAAGAAGGAAAAAAAGAAACAAAAATGTAAACCACAGTCGTCACTCACTGTAAATAGTAATACAGTAAAAAAACAAGGAGAAAAAAAAACAAACCCAGGAAGAAGAAGAAAAAAACACCAACAAAAAAAAGAACAAAAAAAAAAAACCAAAGCAAAACACTGGAAGAAAGAAAAAAAAAAGTAAAAAACTAACCTGCTTCGTCGCCGTCGCCGTCAGGGAAGCGTCGTCGCCGTCGATAGACCTTCGTCGTCGTCGCCGTCAGGGAAGCGTCGTCGCCGTGGCCATCAAGGAAGCGTTGTCGCCGTCGGGGGGGTGGGGAGGGGGGGCAGAGATTGAGGAAGAAGAGGAGATAGGGTTTCTAAAAGGGAAGGGGAAAGGCTGATCGTATTGGATGAGGAAAGTTTTGGGTCGGGTGTATGATTACGGGCCGGGTAGGGGGGGAAAAAGCTGATCCATTAACGCCTTTGGCTGAGGCGCAGTGAGGCGCGAAGCACCGAGGCGCAGTGAGGCGAACGCCTCACTGGCGCTTCGCCTAATGCCTGCGCTCCAGCTATAGCGCGAGGCGCAACCCACCCAAGCGCCTGCGCCTTGTGCCTGAGGCGCCGCCTGAGGCGCGCCTTCGACTTCACTGCCTTTTACTACTACCTACTACTACACTTCTCTTCTTCTCTCTTTTCTCTCTTTACTGCCGACAGCATACAACAGCAGCAGCTTTCTTTTCCTTCTCTTTTTCTATATATTTACTACTAGCTTCAACTACTACTACTTGCTACTACTTCAACTACTAGTACCTACTACCACAACTTCTACTACAACTTCTACTACTACTATTCCTACTACTTAGTTACTACTACTAATATACTACTTCAACTATTACTACTACTGACTACAACTACTTCACTACTACCCACTACTACAACTATTTTTGGATTGGAGAAAGAAGTCAAGAAGACTAAAGGTGCAAGGAGGAAAAGTAGCAACTTCAAGCTTGCAAGCAATCAAAGTGGGTATTCTTCATACCTCTAGTGTTACTATTGTTATTATTTTTCTTCATATATGGAATGAATGATTGATGTTTGCTAGAAATTGTAGTCGAGTGTTTACTTGTGTGAATTTTATATGCATAAATATACTAGTGAATAAATAAAGATTTGTTCTTTGTGTTAAGAATGATAGTATAAGTGTAAAGATGTGATTTTGTGATGTCTTGTGCAGGTAATTGTCTAATTAGTGAATTGTTTAATTAAATTTTCATGCGTGAATGCTTAAAGTCATTATGATTAGTAAGTTAATATGTTAGTGTGGTAGTGAATTAGTAGAATAGAATGCTAGAATGCCATGATAGTGAGAAGTTAGAAAGTTAGAAATGTAGGCTTGACCTCGTAGTAACTCAATTGCTAACCAATTGTTTATGGTTAGTAAACATACATTGTTAGTAAACTACTAGTTTTGTATTAGTAAGCTACTAACATTGTATTAGTAAGCTACTAATCAGTTAGTAAGCTCAGTTATAATGTTAGTAAGCTTAGTTGTAATATTAATAAGTTAGTAAGTTAAATAGATTAGTATGGTGGTAAATTAGTAAAGTAAATATGCTAGAACGTCTTGTTAGTGAGAAGTTAGGAAGTTGAAAATATAGACTTGATCTTTTTATGCTAGTAAGCAAATTGAAGGAGTTAGTAAGCACCTAGTCTTAATAACGAAAATGCAAGTTCGAGATTAGTAGGTAGAAGAACGGTTGGATCAAGAATGTGATTAACTTGTGAAGTTAGTATAGAGCAGTGTAATTATTTTCTATGGCCGGATTAAGGAAACAAAGGAAACGAAAAAGGAACAAAGTAGAAAGGATAGAAAAGATATGTTGTGTAGATAATTACACAATTTTGAAATTGAGTAAATGAGTATTTGGTTGTTTCATGAATACAAGTTCACACTTGTGCTTGCCTAAACATAATATGGAAAGGTAGTTGAGAAATATGTATGAAAGATGTTCATGCAATTGTTGTATTTGTGTATGTGAAATAGGTTGATTACAGTAAGGTATTTACCATTATATGGATGTGAGGTAGTACATACACACGTGTGCAATAACCTAGTATGGAAGTAATTTTTTTATAAGCGTGGAATGCGGTGTTAGATGAAATACTGTTATGCATGGGTATGTATATAATCAATGTATGCTTATATGCGTACATGTTGTGAAGGGTGGTGCACATTGAGCGCACTAGTTTGGTGCATGTGTGGGTCAACTCTTAGCATGATTGGAGGCTAGAATGAATCCTAACTAAATCAAGATGAGACTTGTTGAATTGGAGAATTAAGAAATAAATTTAGGATGATTGATAAGGACAGACACTAGTTGGGCGTGTACTACTCACCTGTCAAGGGGACACGTGCGGCGTCGTCTCGTCAGGGACACGTGCGGCGTCGTCTCGTCAGGGACACGTGCGGCGTCGTCTCGACTGTTAATTTCTGAAATTTAGTGGTAAGAACAGGATGCAGACGTAAGTCACAATTCCTATCGGAACCTAGGAGAAGGACTCTTAAGTTTCCGTCTTTATTCTGGGTTATCAATACGAACAAGGAGCAAGAGTATGACTCTAAGTCTCTGGGCAGAGTAGGGGTGGCCCTATCGATTTGCCTTATGTTCATGATAACTTTGGTAGGGGCAGGAGTGGAGAAGGATCATGATTCCGGCAGAGCTGATGATCACCGGCCTGACCGGAAGTGGAGATGAACCACGATCCTGTCGGAGTGGAGAAGGACCATGATCTGAACGAACAGGGTGATCACTACCGTTCAGAGTGGAGAAGGACCACGATCCAACTGCAGGAGGAGAAATGTACCGCAGGTACTGCAGACTCTACCAGTCACTAGATGAATGTCAGAAACAGGAAGGAGTACAAGAGTAGGCTGCATGGCGAGGGATTAAACTCTATCATCTGGAGAATACGAACTCGATCTGGAGAGTATGTAGTATGGAATGCATACTTTTTCAAATCAAGTTTGTATTAGGTTAAGAGCATGGTGTGCATATGAGTTATGCATTAGAACCTAGAACATGATATATACCGACACTTGTGGTTTGACTTTCACGTTTCTTTTCTTCTGCATCAAATACTGATTATTGAGGATTTTGGAGATTGAGATTTTTTATCTGTGCTGCGTCAGTTGTATTCAACTAACGTGCCCACAGTTTGCTAATGCAGGATCGCTGATTATGGAGCACTCGAGCTGTGAAAGCATCCAAGTGGAAGATATAGTTTCCTTGTGCAATGTAAGTTTTTAATTTCCTGAAATTTTTCTATGTTGTGTACTCATTGAAGTAAAGATTCTGGGTAAGTGTCACGAGCTCCCAGTGTGTGGAACTCGGGGCGCTACAAGTACATGATGAACAATCAAATAACAGATTTAGCAAAGACGTACTAATTTCTCTTGAAAACAAGAAATCAAAAAAATAAATTGAATTAAAAGACATGTAGATCTAAAAAATAAACCAGCACATGTTCATACCGAGAGACAAGCTTCCGTACAATATCCAACGCACTCTCTGATCGAAGAGAGACATTTATACTCATACAAAAGCTGTTGAAAAGCTATGTGCCAAAAGGTCTGTAATTAGATGGGCTAACATTTGATGTAAAAGAAGGAGTACGAAGTTGTTTACTTTACTATTAGATTAAAAAAACACTTCCAAACCTCATTTGTCATCCTGAGAAGCTCATCAGCATCTGCAGTGTCAAACCATCCATTCTTACACGCATTCTACAGAAACAAATAGAATAAACTTAAAATAGGTCAACAAACACTTGGTCACCAGGAGTAAATTAATAACAAAGGACCAAAACAAACACTTCAAAGTAATTAAATCCAAAAGTTCTAAACTACAAAAGGTAAATCCTAAAATGTTATGAATATTCTTATGAACTTCAGCAAAAATGCACTATGTTAAGCATTCAAGCAGAAACACTGAAACATCTTTTTCTCTTCTGGAACAGCAGATAAGGGCGATGTTGATATTTTGAACCAGTTGCAGTTCCCCAAAAAAAGGGATAATATAAAAATAGAGAAATTGTGGAGGGCGTAGATGCAAGGTCAAACATATAAAGTGACAGATAGAAACAGATTTCGACTTAAACAAATCAGTAATGTTCACCAACCATATGCTACTAAAATGACAAAAATCAAATTCAAAAATCAAATTAACCTTTGTAAAACGACTTACCTTGACAGAAATCATTAGCATCATAATAGCAGGTTGAAGAGTGAGGTCTTTCCTACGCTGATACACCTATAATATCAACAAAACTGAGAATCAGAAAATGTATGTTAAGCAAACTTAAGTAAACATATTCAGAAAGATTGAACAATGAAAAACAATGAAGATAGCCGTCAGTAAGGCCCTACATTATGAAGTTGATCAGAAGAAAAAGACAATTCTTTTAAGATTGTGTGCCTCACCATACTGGAATAGACTATCGTGCCAAAGTTCTCATACAACATAAATAACACCAGGAAGCAATTGATTACATGCAGTAGATCTTCTGTCAATATCATTGTTTAAGAGAACCTTATAATACATATACAAGGTTGGAATTTTTAAGCACATCTATAAAATGCATAGGCTGCAATGAATTTACGATCAATACATCATTAGACTTGTGGGGACCAAAAACATGTAATTTGGAAACTTCTAGATTGCTGGTCATGCAAACATAAATAATCAGCTGTGTAAGATCCTTGTCATTTGATTTGAAATCACCTAATATATGGATTAAGAAGTTCCAAACCACATGGTCTTTTGCCCAAATTGGTTTTCAGCTCACCAATTAGGATCACTCACCATTCTATAGGTATTCTATTACAAACTAATGTATACTGGGCCACAGCAACATATCGAAGGAAAATTGCAATCTAAAAAATAAAGGATCAAAGTCAATAATCAGAAAATATATACACACACAGAGATAGAGAGAGAGAGCACAAATCATGCAACATGGCCATCCCTAAGTGTTCAAGGGAAGATTCTACAATATACGAAAGAAAATATGTTCATTGAAATAGAGTGCAAGCAGTTGCAACTTAAGTTACAAAGGTTCTCTTGAGTTGCAACCGAAGTTGCAAGTAAAAAAAATAATTACCCTTATTATTTTATTTACAGCTCAAAAAGGTAGTGCCATTATAAAGTCGGATGCTCTGAGAGATAGTTCCATGCAATTTAGGATATGAATAGATATTAAAAATAATCCACGACATATCTTAAAAAGAAATTGTCCTTATGACTGGATCTACACAGTTTATTTCTTGTATGATTGGAGGTTTCCGGACAAACAATGATACTATACCAAAGATCTTCACCCCTTATTCTCCAGTAAACGCATTAGAGATGCTAACATTCTAGTCAACCAAAAATTATGATATCCTAGCAAATATTTCCTGAAATTAGATACAAGAATCACCTTTGTTCTTTTCTTTTCTCTGTTCTTCTCATCTTCTTGGTCTACCCCAAATATTTAGGATAAAAGCCTTTGTTGTATTTTATTTTTTTAAATTTTAATTTTTTTATTTATAATTTTTTAAAAAGCGAACGACACAAATAATAGAATAGCAGTGACTTAGAACTTCATCCCCAAGTCGGTCTCAGATCTTTCAGCCAACAGCTAAAAATTGACAATACACAAAAGTTATACAATGTAATTTTGTAGTAGCAGTACCTCTTTGATTAGAGAGGGGAAGCGATGAGCAACAGCAGGAACATCATTGATTGTGAGAGCATAATCGACGCCCCTAGCAAGGGCGAAGCAGAGGTTGAAGAACTCCGTGCTGCAATTGCCGATGAATTTCATGATGAAGTTGAGGCGCTCCACTATGGCTTTCAGCCGATAGGAATTCGCCTCGCCGGCCGACGAGAACTGAAGCGAAGAAGACAATGACGGCGGCGAAATAGAACTGCTTGCCATAGTGGTAGGTCCCACTACCCTACTCTTATTTCTTCTTCTTCTTCTTCTTCAGTCTCCTCCTCTTCCCCCTTTCAATGATTTTTCACTGGGTTTTTTTTTCCCTTTTTTTTTTCTTTCTTTTGTCCTTTCTACCCTTTCAATGCCCACTTTGCAGTGGCACTCTTGCAACTTGCTATTAATAACCGTGCTGATGGGTGCATAGACTGAGGAGATAAATGGACCGGTTTGGCTAATCAAGTAAGCCCAAATTGAGAGAGGCCCACTTTCCTTTTTTTACGTTTTTTTTGCTCCTGGTAGTTGGTTTGGGCCCACTTCTTTGAGACCTGAATCAACTGAGGAAGTAAGGCACCGTTTGGTTGGAGGGGAATGGAGGGGAGGGAAGGGTTTTTTTAAAACTTTTATTGTTTGGTTCATTTTTTAGGAGGAGAGGGAAGGGGAGGAAAATGAAGGGGTGCCAAACCCCTCCTGAGCCAATTTTGGCTCTCCTCTAATATTGGGGGATTTGGATGAAAGAGAATGTAGGTCTAATTTTTTAATTTGATTGGACTAAATTGCCCTTTTAAATCTAAATCCAACTCTGTGTCTCTAATATTTGATTATGTTGCCATCACTTTCTGCTATCTCTCAACTATATTTTCTTCCTTAACTTTGATCCAGTTTCTGACTGTATCTGTATCAAAAATCCTCGTATCAGTCATTGTCTCCGTATCTGTTTATATTGACATCAGTTTTGTGAATCCTGTAATTGAGTCCTTAGGTTGAGTTCTTAGTAGTAACACCAACTTTGCGGGGCCCAACTCCGAAGCCAATAGGAGGCCTCTCCAGATTCAAATTGTGACTGATTGTATGGCCAGGAAACATCGAATTGTCTAGCATATCACTTATAAACACATTTCAGATTCATGAATTAAGAACTGCTTTTAACATCCAGTATGTTAAATTCCTCTTTCTTGACTAGGTTTTCTGTGATTACAATTTCCAGATTGAAGAAGGCACTTACCACCGTACTTCATTCCGAAGTTGCAGCCGCAACATCACTTTCTGCTCACTCAACTGTTCTTGTCTTCCTTAGTTTGTTGTTTTAAAGAGAGCACTTTAGAGAATTCTTTTTTTTCTTCTTTCTGATATAGAGAATTTTTGGTAAAATAAAAAATATATTGAAAGGGAAATTTGGTTTGTAAAATGAAGCATTAATATCATGATTAGCATATGTTTCAGTAGTAAATAGGTGAAACTATAGGGCCTTTTTTTTACTTTTCTGATATAGAGAGTTTTTGGTAAAACAAAAGATATATTAAAAGGGAAATTTGATCTGTAAAATGAAGCATAAATATCAATAATATCATGATTAGCATATGCTTCTGTAGTAAAATAGGTGAAACTATAAATTCATCCTATATCATCCTGTATCTGTTTTAGAAATGTTGATGGCAATTCAAATTCATCTATAATCAATCTTATTAATCGACTTTAAATTTTCTTTAGTGGAACTAGACAAAGAAGTAAGTTGAGGTAAAGTTGAATTGGAGCCCAACAGTAGAGAATGGTTTTATGTTGGTCAGTCTTTGAATAACATTTTAAGACCACTATTTCTGGTGGCATAGTAGTTCGCCAGTTCTTATCTTCATATCTTGACAGAAGGATCTAAAAGTAATTTTATTATAAAATCTCTTCCCTCCCCTTGTGAACCAAACAAGAAGATAATTATTTTCCCTCCTCTCCCCTCCTCTCCTTTGAACCAAACAGAATCTTTATTAAAACCCCTCCCCTCCCTTTTCCTCCCTTCCCCTCCCCTCCATTAAAATCCCTCCCCTCCCCTCTTTTGAACCAAACAGATTATAAGAGATAGAGTTCTTCCTTTATTTGGGGTTGTAGCTCTGTCTCTGTGATTTGAAACCTTCCTCAATAAATAAATTAGAATTTTTAACATGTTTGGGTACTGGAATGGGTAAAAATAGAATTAAATTCGAACCATTCAAATCGAGCACGAATCTTAAAGCTCTCAGGGGTAAAACGGAAAATCTATCTAGAAACGGGTCTGTAGACAGAAATTGGGCCTTTTCAAGCCCAATAACACAAAACGGATCAGCCTAACTGGGTTGTCATAACATCCCAATATAAATGAGTCAATATTATATATCATCTTCTCTGTCAAGTTGGCCAAGGCACATCTTCATCTCGTGGAGACGGCAGTAGACCGAAGTCTTCCCTACGGTCATATCTTGCCGAGTCCCTAGACTTTGTCCCATGTGAAAGGGGACTAGGAGTGCAGTGGTGACGGCTTGGTGCAGGTTGAGGACTAGGTGCCCGTTGCTCGTGGTTGGGAGCGAGGTTAGGGGCCCGCAGAATGGCCTCTTGAAATCTTGGAACTCCGCCCTTGTGACTGGTGCCCATCCAGCTTGGCGGTCCCTATATATGGCTTGACTTACTGGAGAATGACTTCTCCGCCGATGACATTGAAGGGACTCTCTCCGCTCCCTCGGGGGAGGGGATCTTCTGGTCCTCAGTCTGCGGAGGGTCCGGACTCTTGAGACCCCTGGATGCTCAGGTTGGTGGACTCCCCCAAGGGCTCGCCATCCATTCAGGCGAGTTCGGAGGTCAACCCCCTTTTGGCGGTTGACAATCACTTGACGGAGATCCTGCTCGGGAGGGCTTTGAGAAGCCATAGAGTTAACTGGAGGATTGTGGACCACGACATGGTCCTGAGGAGGACGTTGCTTTGGATGACTGCAACGAGAGCCCCCCTGGGCAGCCCCCCGAGACCCTAGAGGAGACTGTTGATAAGGAACACCTTGAGCTAGAGGAGGAGGAGGAAGAAGAGGAGTGGTTCTTCGGTTGGAGACCGATGTCTTCCCCTTCTCTTTTGGATGCATGGCTTGTGACTAATCTCACTGATGAAGTTAGGTTGGGTTTTTTTTGTTTCCCACAGACAGTGCCAATCTGTTGCTGCTGATTTTGGTGTGGGAGCAAACAGATGAATTTGTGATTCTTGAGAAAACGAACAAGGCAAACCTGTTTACCTGTTGACCTTTACCAATGCGTTGACTTGGTTTCTTGCCGCTACTGTGAACCTGCAAAAAGTGCGATACACCGGGATGGATCCCGGCGATGCACCCTCCGACGCTCTTGTCAGTAATCAGGAAGATTATGAAAGAGCTTTATGTAGAAAAATATTGATTAGCTTCTTATGGTAGGGGGAGAAGGGGTTTTATAGTCACCTTGGGGATCTGTTTCGAGATAAGAACAAATCTCTACTTCCCGGTGTGGATGGATAGAAGTGGTTAAAACCAACTCTTAGGGATAATTATGAATCTGAATTCTTCTTTATCCTTTTGAACTAGTTTGTAACGGGTTGAGACCCGTAACTAGTAAGACAGATCCGTTTATGGCTTATTGGGCTTTGAAGAAAGTCCCAGTTCCTATTTCAGACCCATTTGTAGGTAAAATTATCGTTTTACCCCTGAGAGCTTTAAGATTCGTGCCCAATTTGAATGGTCCCGATTTAATCCCATTTTTAGCCATATCAACACTGTTCAAAGTGTTCAACACGTCATAAAACATAGGAAGAAAAATATTATCAAAGTTGAATGTGTTTCCCCACTTATTTGATGATCACAATACTTATATCGCTGAAAAATCGTTCATTTTGTAATCTCATGATGAATGGGCAAAATATATTCAAAAATAGTTATTTTTCTTTACTCTATGTTTTATGATTTGAACTTTACTTGCACAGTGCAGGATCGTGAATTTTGGTTGTCGATTATGCTCTTTTAGAGCGTCATAGTAGAAATTTCCTACTATGCTATTGGACCACCGTGTGACACCTTAAAAATGGAAGAAAAGATGGCATAGCAGGAAATTTCCTCCTTTGACACCTTAAAAAATCTTATCCCCTCATCCTAAATGCATGATACACACCATTCAAAGTGTTCAACATGTCATAAAACTTAAGATGACAAAATATTATAAAAGTTGAATGTATTTTGCCCATGTATTTAATGATTGCAATAGCGTATTGCTAAAAAACCGTTCATTTTTCTACATCATGATGAATGGGTTACAAATTCAAATTTGGTATTTTTTCTTTACTATATTTTTTATGAAATAAAGATGATCGTGAATTTGGGTTGCAGATAATTATTTTTAGTGAACCATAGAAGAAATTTTCTTATGTGGCATAGGAGCCCCCGCATCCTCTCTCTCTCTCTCTCTCTCTCTCTCTCTCTCTCTCTCTCTCTCTCTCTCTCTCTCTCTCTCTCTATATATATATATATATATATATATATATATATATATATATAATTTTATTTTTTGGCAATCTGTTGTAGCCACTCACATTGGGCAGAGAGGAATTTTTCAACATTCCTAATTAATTTCGTCAAGGCCGGAATTGAACTTGTGACCTCTCACTTAAGAGTGAAAAGCCATACCAACTGCACTATAAGTGCTTGGCCTTTATATGTATATTTATATGCAGGAAATTGATCCCCTAAGGAACATTCGATATTTCTTAGTTTGAGATCTTTTTCTCGCAGAGATTCGAAGGTCATCCAATTGAATCGAACGCGCATCATGATGTAGGAAATCAAAAGAACAACAACAACAACCTTTTCCATTTATTCAACACCCAAATCAGTGATGGCAGTGGTGGTGATGGAGATGATTCAGGGAGGTGGTGGTGGAGGTGGTAGGTGGCAATGCTGCTGGAGGTAGCGATGGTGGTGGTGGACATGACAATGGTTGAGATGAAATGGCGGTGGTGGTGGTGGTGATATGTAAATTATAAACACAGGTTTAAGCCATGTTTATTAATGGAAAAAAAACTTAGTAACTAATTATTGTTTAAATTTTTTGACTATAAACCTGCTAAAAAGGCAGTCTCTAATTAAAATTTTGCTAGAAAAATGCTAGTTGTGGGAAACAAATTATGCACATGTAGTCCTAAAAAATCATATGAGAAAAGATTTGAGCCTTTAATTTTCTTCAAACATTGTGCCCCTTACAAGATTGTCCCGGATCCCAAGAGGTTTTTGTATAGGACATTATTTTTAAAGAAGAAGAAAAGGCTAACAAGATCTTTTGCCATATTTTTTACGACCATATGATTTTTTTTCCTGCTTAGTTGTGGTACCCCTTTTTCTAAGTATTGTGGAACTACAAGAAATAAATTAATAGAGTATAAAATAATTAATGAATGTGGATTCTACTGTAGTACAAATAACATTGTTCATTTAAGATCTTACAACATATCCGTCCAGTCATCACATACAATATTAGTGAAGTGTTATGTCAACCCTTTACTTTGGAGGAGGTGAGGAAGGCGGTTTTGTCCTTACCAAAGGGCAAAGCGCTAGGGTAGTGATCGTATTCCTACCAAGTTTTTTCAGCAATTCTGGGATCAAGCGGGTATGGATATTTGGCGTGCACTACAAGAATTTTGGTACACATTGACAATTCCAAGAGCTTGGTCACATATAGTTGTGGTGCTAATGCCTAAGCTACAAGAGCCTAAAGCGGCTAATGATTATCGGCTGATAAGTTTATTTAATGCCACGTACAAAATTCTTACAAAAGTATTGGCTACTCGATGGAAATGATATATTAGTATAACTATTCATCCATATCATTATGGTTTTGTTCCTCAAAGGAATATTGTGGATGGGATTATGGTAGTTCAAGAGATATGGCATTATATTCATCTGCAACGTCGGAATAAGAAACAATATTTATTGTTTAAAACCGGTATAGAGAAAGCATATGATCGATTAAAGTGGGATTTTTTTGTATAAGGTGATGGTTTGTAAAGGGTATGTGACGCGTTGGAATACTTGGATACTTGCTTGTGTCATATATGTGAATTACTCGCTGATCTATAATGGGAAATCCCTCCCCATGGGTAAACTAGTTAATGGCATTCGTCAAGGTGATCTATTATCGCCATACATTTTCATTATGGCTGTTGATGCACTCTTCTTTTTTATTCGTGCAGAGATAGACACACAACATTTTCTGGGATATAAATTTCGAGGACTTGTAGAACCAATTTCACATTCTTTATTTGCTGATGATTTAATTGTGTTTGGTTAGGCCTTACAAGGAAATATTCAAGTTATGTCTCGCATATTTCAAACTTATTTGTGCCGCAAGTGGATAAGAATTGAACACATTCAAATTGAGCATTTCTAGAGAATTTATCTATTTCCATAGTAATGGAGATGAGATCATTGGTAAGTAGTCACGAAGATGGCATATTGTTGGGATTGTATGTCTTGCATACTATTAAGTTCGATGAGAAGAAGAAGATGATAAAACAGGAAAATGTTGAAGCGTCGATGGATAGAAGTCAGTAGCAGTAGCAGTCATCAAACATAGACCTGGGATAGTCGGCTGTCACTTGGACAGTCAACCGCCCAAGCTTTCGGGTTTGGAGAGACCAAGTCACGGTCGACTGCCACTATGGGCAGTCGACTGCCACTATGGGCAGTCAACCGAAAGCGGCGGCGAGAAGCTATCGGGTTGGGTCTAGGTGATCTGTTTCGGGCCCAACTTCTATTCCAAGTAAGATCTTATGGCTTGTATCGTGTGTCTCTCTATTTAGGATATATCGGACGACTAATGTATCAAGACTACAACCTAGGGTTTCTCTAAATCTCTATATATTATTGTATGGCCTCATTTGAGAAGCAAAATAGATAGTACTTCATTGTAAATAGCAACTAAGTGAGTTCTTTATTGTAAACAGCAAATTATCTTCAAGTGAGGTTTGAGAGATAGATAGGTTCGTGGTGCGAGTGTAATACTTTGTATGTTTTCTAGTTGAATAATATTTTCCTTTCCGCCGGATTAGGCGTAGCCAAACCGGGATAAATCATTGTATGTTTTGTGTGCTTGGTTTAATCTACTTGTTTAATAGTTCTTCATTGGATCTATAGGCACTAAACTCAGCAAAAAATTCATAACAATTGATATCAGAGCATCATGTCAGAAATCTTCCACCGTTCAGAAGTTGCTCGAGTTTCCTTGGAGAAGATGACACATCAAAGTTTCACGAAGATCGAGCAGGGAGGTCGTCTGACATAAAGCAGGAGATTCAGTTGAAGATTTATTTAGAAGCTATTGATTTAATTTGGATGTTTTCGGAGAACAAAGTCAGGTATAGAAGCACGGCGAGTCTATGGGCAAGACGCATAACTAACGACGTAGAATCGCCATTACAAGAACTATTGTACTGGAAGAATTTTTTTTTAGTTACTCAATAAAGGAAAGTACCGCTCTTCAAGATCATATAGGGAAATCTAATTTAGGTTCATCTAAATTGTGGGCATCGAACACAAATGCTCTTAAAGCTTTCATCTTGATAAATTCACTACTAGGTCCATACAAGTATCTGAAAACCACCATGCTAGATGGAAAGTCTACAAAGGAGAAATTTTCGATAGCAGAGGTGATCGAGGGCTTGGATGAGAATGGACTTAGGAGGGGGGACTCAGGGATTGGTGTCTACTACTACAAGTTGCATTGGGGTGGATGGTATTTCGAGTGGAAGAAAAAGTGCACGTAAGGAAATGATTCGTTGCCACCATTGCAAAATAATTGGGCATTACATAAGGATTATCGAAAGTTGCTAAATCGCGAGAGCACCAACATTGCTAGTGTTGCTAATGTCGCTGGATCGGTGATACTTTAGATTTTACTCTCGTTTCAAATTCAATAGATTTGTATTCAGGATGGTTTCTTGATTCAGTAAGTTCTTCTCATATATGCTCCGAGAGGAAGATGTTTTCTACTTACAAGTTCATAGGAGATCGTTGTGTGTCGGTGAGTTTTGTGAAGTAGTGGGTGAGGGAACAGTCGAGTTGGAAGCGCCAAACAGAAAGGGTTATACAATAGAGAACGTCATGCATATTCCTTTGTTGAAACATAACTTTATATCCTTAGGAACTCTTGAAGCATGAGGCTACAGGCACACAGTTCAAGATGGAGTTTTATCTGTTTAGAAAGGTCGTCGTAAGGTGATGTTGGGAAAAAAGGGTGTCTCACACAACCTCTACAACTTTTTTGAGATCGAGAATTCTTGGCCAAGTGTTTCTATAGCCTATGTCCATGAAACTTCCTCTAGTATGCCGTCACTAGAATCATCGAAGCGGGACCATGATGCTCGAATACTGTCGAAAGGTGGAGTGCCTCAATATAGGTGGAGTTCATGCGGAGGGCGACGCCTCCGTGTTAATTCTTACTAGGGTGTGCCCATGGAGGGGCATACTGATTGGAGAAAAAGGTAGTAGATATATTCAACAAGCCGAAGAACCATTGAACTGAGTTTGTTTGAAAGTGGAGAATGAAAGAGTCTAGATGAGTTTGATCACACAATGTTGATAACACGAGTATGCAATCCAAGGTGGAGATTGTTGGGATTGTATGTCTTGTATATTATGGAGTTTGATGAGAACAAGAAAATGATGAAACGAGAAGAGGTCGAAGTGTCGATGGATAGAAGTTAGTAGCATCAACAATCAGCAAATAGAGCCTTGGGGCATTGACTGTCACTTGGCAGTTGACTTCTCAAGCTCTCGGGTTTGGAGAGACAAAATCACGGTCGATTTCCACTATTAGTAGTCGACCGCCAGCAATGGCTGGAAGCTATCAGGTTGGGTCTAGGTGATGTGTTTCGGGCCCAACTTCTACTCCAAGTTAGATCTTACGGCTCCTATCCTGTGTCACTTTATTTAGGATATATCAAACGGCTAATGTATCAAGACTACAACCTAAGATTTCTCTGTATCTCTATATTATTGTATAGCCTCCTTTGATAGCCAAGGAGATAATACTTCATTATAAAGAACAATTGAGAGAGTTGTCCACTGTAAACATCATATTATCTTCAATTGAAGTTTGAGAGCTAGATAGGTTCTTGGTGCGAGTGTAATACTATATATCTTCTCTAGTTGAATCATATTTTCATTGCTTCTCCCCTGGATTAGGCGTAGCCAAACTGGGACAAATCATTGTGAGCTTTGTGTGCTTTGTTTGATCTACTTGTCTAATTGTTCATCATTGGATATATTGTCGCAAAACTCGGCAACAAATTCCTAACACTTACGACACTTAGGGGTACCAATCATTTGTACTTCTCCAAAGCTTCATCATTTTCAAGAAGTAAGATGGAAGCAAATTTTGCACAATGGATGTCTAAGTATCTCTCATTCCTAGGACGATTGGTATTGGCTAAGTCTGTTCTACAAGCTCTTCCAACATTCATATTTCGCACAATGTGCATGCCTGCAGTTGTTCTAGATAAAATTGATTAATTAACATGTCAATTTGTTTTGGGCAAGGGAAATTACATGCATCATCTTTGTTGGCCAGTTGCCTGTCATGGTGTACATCATGGGGGGTTGGGATTTCATTCTGCACGTTCGTTTTACATAGCTCTCAATGCAAAACAAGCCTATAAGTTATTTTTGGAACAAAATGGTTTGTGGTATCGCTTCGTTCAAGCTAAATACTGTAATCGACATTGGCAGTATGTTAGTTCTAATCGAGCTTCGCATTGTTGGAAGGCAATATATCATAGCTATCAAGATTTATGTTGTTCCCATGCCTCTTAGAATTTGGGAGGTGGTAAGCGGAATTGTATTTGGTATGATGCATGGTTGCTGCCAAAACTCTTGGCTCTCTATCCATTTATTATCAACTAGGACTGTTAGATATTATGTTATATTTAGTCGTATATCGGAATATGTATTAGTTTAGTATTTGGTGTACTCCCTATATATAGAAGATATTGTACGCAGTTATGATCAATCCATAATCCAATAATATCATATCATACTTTTCTTCAATATCTCTGTTATCTTATCATGGTATCAGAGCAGAATCCCTAATCTCTAACCTTAATTACTCGACCTCATCTTCCTGACATCAACACAACAACAACAATCTAGTCGGTGATCCTCTTCCCAACTCCGGCGAACAACAACAACACAACTCCGGTGAGCAACAAAAATCAACTTCCTCTTCACTGATAGCAACTCTGATCCACTTCCCAACCCAATCAACCCAACTCCGATCCTCTTCCCAACACCAGTCAACCCAACTCTGACTCCATGCTCAATCAACAACTTCGACAAATTCTTCCCCAGTCAGCAACTCCTCGACTCTTGCTGCCTTCCTTCACAGTTTTCAACCCCCCGATCCTGACCTCACCTTCTCCTCACTAAAACCCATTCCTCCACACATTCACTTCAGCCCCATCTACCTCCACTCATCAAAACCCTAGCCACCACTCATCAAAGCCCTAGCCACCACTCATCAAAGCCTCACCAAAAACTCTAGACCTAGCCGCCATTCACCTCCGTTATTTTCCCTAAACCATTAACTCGATCTCATGCTTTCACCTTACCCTATTCACTTATACCCGAACAGCTACTCGATTTTTTTTTAAATAAAAAATAAAAAAATAATCAAAAATAAAAAAAAGCCCAACCCAAACCCACACCTGAAACCCTAACCCATTAACCATCCAAAACCCAAACTCCTAACCCTAAACACTACCTCTCCTTCCTCTTGCTCCTCTAAAACTGCCAGACCGTTGATTGTCGCCGCCACCGCCGACTGCCGCCGTCCGTCATCATTCAAAAAAAATCCAAAAAAAAAAAACTCGTAAAAGAAAAGAAAAAATGATTTTTTAGTACTTCTCCAATGGAACACCAGTTTCACCAGCACCTTTCCGTCACCACCGACTTCTCTGCTGCTACATCTTCCTCTTCACTCTCCCTCACATCCTGATCTCCATCCAGTTTCATATAGCAACAACGCCGCCATCATCTTGATTCCAACCTCCGACCTCCTCTCAGCATCATCCCTAACTCTGCCTCACCCCTTCTTCCGACACCAGTAGCACTGTCCATCTCCCTATCCCAATCCCGACACCAACAACATCTCCGTCCTCCTTTCGATCCCTACCACAGCAGCACCAATCCCATTCC
Source organism: Hemerocallis citrina (assembly GCA_017893485.1). Classification (NCBI taxonomy): domain Eukaryota; kingdom Viridiplantae; phylum Streptophyta; class Magnoliopsida; order Asparagales; family Asphodelaceae; genus Hemerocallis; species Hemerocallis citrina. The sequence goes on along the minus strand of CM030366.1, from coordinate 185,630,075 downwards.
TCCTCGCCGCACTTCTTCCCTTACAACCTCGGCCATGACCGTTACTCCAGCTTTGCCATCTCCTGCTGATTAGGCCAATCTTCAGCATCGCCTCATTCAGCTGGAACTCCAGCTCTTAGGTCAGTCTATCACTGCTGACCCATCTGCCCTGCATTCTCTGTTACTCCTGGTATGAATTCTTTCTAGATTTTAGATTCTGGTGCATCACATCATCTTACTAGTAATTATACCCTACTCACCACCAGCACTGCACTTCCCTCTCACTCTCCATCCCTACACAAAGCCGTTGGCTCACAACTTCTCACTACACACACAAGGTCTATTAGCTCTTCCACTGTCACTTTGCCTTATGTCCTTTATGCTCCCCATTTATCCATGAACCTTATTTCCATTAGTGCACTGCGAAATATTGGTCTTATCGTTACATTTGATTTCTTAGAATGTTCTATTACTTATTCTAGTCAGGAGTTTGTGCGGGCAAGTTGACAGGGTCGTTTATATCATTTAGATTTTCTACATGCACATAAATCTCATCCTAATTTTGCTGGTGTTGTGTCATCAGATGCTGATATGTGGCATAGACATTTAGGTCATGTTAATGAGTCTCGAATCAAGACTTTAGCCCATAATGGTGCTTTTGGTCCTCTTTCTTTTACACATTTATCGGACTGTCAAGCTTATCATTTGGCCACATGCATAGCACTCCATTTTAATAACAAAAACACTTCTCAAACCACCCATCCTTTTCAACTTATTCATTCTGACATATGGGGACCCTCTCCTGTACCTTCATGGAAAGACTATCTCTATTATGTTGCCTTCATCGACGAATTCCTCGATATACATGAGTTTTTCTTATGCGCCAACAATCTAAGATTCCTAATATTTAGCAGTTCTTTACAACCATGATTCACACTCATTTTCGTGTGCACATAAAGAATTTTCGCTCAGACGGTGCTCATGAGTACACTTCCACTACTATGAGATCGATCATTCAATCTTATGGCATACTTTTTCAGCAATCATAACCTCACACACATAAGCAGAATGGTGTAGCTGGACGCAAGCATCCTCACATTTTTTCGATGGATCGCCCTATTTTACTTTCTTCTTTTGTTCCTCGTCCTTTCTAAGCTGAAGCTGTCATGACTTCTGTTTGCCTCATTAATATAACTCCCTCACCGACCATACCTGGTTCGACCCCTTATGAGGCTCTTCATCACTCACCACCGGACTACAGTATGGGCCGTACTTTTGGGTGCACCTGTTACATCCGTCTCCCTCCTACTGAGCGCACGAAGCTCACCGCCAGAGCTGCTAAGTGTGTTCACCTAAGTCTCAGTCCAGAGCATAAAGGATATTTTTATTTTGATCATGTAGCGGGTCATGTTCGTATTTCTCGACATGTCTTCTTTGTGGAAAAATCTCCCTACTACTTGACCTCTCTTAAGGATAATAGTTTTTTCGATTCCCCAGTTGTTGGGCTTACCTCCCTGGGCATACCTTCACTCATTCCATATGATCCAACTCCTTTGACTCCTTTCTCATCTCATACTGTTGTTTTACCAATTGTTCCTCTTATGGAGACACCACCTGCATCCCCACAGCTGCATGCACACACTCCACCTACCTCACCCCCCCCCCCGCCCACCCACCACCGGTCCATCAGTCTACACGTTCTACCTCAGGCATCCCACAGCACATTACACACCTGAAGCCACTGGTCCTTCCGACCAGTTTGGCTTTACCACCCTAGCCTCCTGCTCACCGCAGTTTCATGCATATCTCACTGCTATACACTCCGCATGTGAACCCAGAACCTATCAAGAAGATATTCAATATTCTGGGTGGCGGAAAGCTATTGCAGAGGAGTTCAGTGCATTTGATCAGACTGATACTTGGGATGTTGTTCCCCTGCCAGTGGGTGTCCAGCCTGTTAGCTGCAAGCGGATCTTCAAGGTCAAATATCGACTTGATAGCTCCATTAAGCGGCACAAGACTCGTCTAGTTGCCCGAGAATTCACTTAGGAGTATGACATTGAATATGATGAGACTTTTTCTCCATTTGCGCAGATGACTACAGTACGCACTCTCCTTGCCGTTGTCGCCATCTGTCAGTGGTCGTTATATTAGATGGACGTGAAGAATGCCTTTCTTCATGGTACCCTATCTGAGGTTGTTTACATGCACCCCCTCCTGCCCTTACCACCCCTCCTCATCGTGTTTTCCATCTACATCGTGCTATCTATGGTCTGAAACAGACCCCTCAAGCCTGGTTTGAGTGTTTTCGTCGTGTCATCGCACAAGCTGGTTTCAATCAGAGTTCACATGACCATTATATGTTTATGCTGTCGACACCACAGGGGAGGGTATTTCTACTATTATATGTTGATGATATGATTATTACTGGGAATGTGTAATGTCCCGAATTCCATTTATATGTAATTCATAGCACAACATGATATTTTACTTCAATTCGTACAATTTTACAAGGAAATTAAATTTTTTTATTAAACAACACTGTTCTTTATATCAACGCAGCGGAAATTACAACAAAGAAATATACAACTTAAACATCAACAACTTAAATCTGAAGATAATCTTTAGCATCAAATCGCTTTTAAGTCCTTGCCAATCCAAGCCATGCACTGAAAAATATGTGGGCACGTCAGTTGCTTACAACTGATGCATTATTATAAAACAGTGATCCTCGCTATGCCATAATATAACGATTCGCTTACTTTAGCAACCATAAACTTGATTGCATATTAAAGTGTAAAAGATGGACTATCCTAAACATGTCAGTGTATGATATGACTTAATATCTAATACAGATGTTATACTACAAGGACACTAATGCATAATTGTTCGGATTCTATGCATCCCATTCTACATAGGTTCGAGGGCAAGCCCTTATATACACTCTTCAATATAGGGTTCAATCCCTCGCCATGAATTAATACAACGGTGACTAATGTATGTTTTAGATATCCTGTGAGTATCTACTACCACCCCGTAATTCTTGAGTATCGCACTCCATCGCAAGTGATTTTGGACACACTGCCTCACACCCCGATAATTGTGGAGGCAAAAACCCACACCGCGAGCTATGATCCCGATAATTCTTGAGAGTCGTTCTCCCACTGCAAGTGATTTTCAGCCATCACGCCTTAAACCCCGGTAATTCTGGAGACGAAATCCACACCGCACTGTCATCGGTACCTCATCACACAAATACCCCATGAGCGTCGCCTCGATCCCGGTAATTCTGAAGAAATATCTCCCATCGTAAGCCGCAACCCCAATAATTCTGGAGATAACCTCCTACCGCGCTATCTAGGCCTTCATACTCATGTTTGTCCATACTTCTTCACATCTCCCCTTAGCATCTGTCCTTAAGTTTTTAATTAAAAGAATCATCACAACCTAGAGCTAGCATATCCTACCGGAATTAAATCAACACGAGAGAAAGTCAGCCCAAACTGGCTACTTCTCAAGAGATAATTAACCCACATTGGTTATTTTCTCAAATTTTCTTTATTCACAAATGCCAGTTACTAAGGGTCTCGCCTAGCCTCTAAACTAACATCTTTCAGGTTCAACAACTGGGGCCAATCATGCCCTCATTATTCATATTTTCGATTTTATGTTTTCATATTTCATTCAATTCCTTCATTTATTCTTAGTTATCAATCATGAAGTAACACTTCTTGGTTGGATACACACAACCAACAATTTACTTTAAGAAGCTACAAAGTTTCTTCGATTAAATAAACCTTTTTCATATTCATCTATATTTCAATCATAAATCTCAATTCTATTCAAAAGATAGATTTATTAGTTTCATAAAAGTGTCTACTATATCTTTGTAGTTAAGATCACCTAAAATCATCCTCAATTACTTCGTCTAAATTCATTTGCAAAACAGTAAGTTCAAAATCAGAATACTATAGCTCATGCTACTTGTAAAATTCATAGAAAATTATATACTTCATGAAACTTTGTGGTCTTTAGATAAAAATAAAGGTATACAAGTCTACTACAAATTCTTAGTTATAAGTTTTTACAAAATATTGTATCTATAACCCTGAATTCTTCGAAATCTACAGTAGAGTCGAAATATTGAAATACTACCACTTATTCAGTCTTGTAAAATTCATTATAAATTCAATTCTTTGTAAAAATTTGATTTCTTAGACTTTACAGAAAGGTTAACGAGTCTACTTCAAGTTCTTAGTTTTGAATTTTCTCAAATTACTTCATATAAGATGTTTAAATAATCAAAATCCGAAATGTGTACAGATTTTCAGCAACCAGTCAACTGCCAACCAGTCCTAAGTTTGGATTTTATTAAAATAGTAAACGACATTCAAAAATTATGAAATTTTAAAGAGATGTTCCTGACATATACGAGATGTCCTATAAAAATTTTAGCTCTATATTCCATTTAGTTTAATAGATATGATTTTCTGAAGTGCAAAAAAAACTTAAAAAACATCAACTTTCTTGGCATAAATTAACCATTTTGTGTATGAATTTATACCCAATTCATTTAATCTAAACATGTATACTAATATGCACCCAATACCACTATAAAAACTAGTATCATGCACGTGCAATGCACGTGGATGAAGAAGAAAAAGACAAAAAAAACCTAGCAACACGTGCGCTGCACGTGTTTTTTTTGCACGTGTGGAAAATGGGGAGGGGAATGAAAAGGACCCCAAAAAAAATCTAGTATTATACACGTGCGTTGCACGTGGAAAAATGCGGAGGGGGAATGAAAAGGATAAAAAACCCAACACGTGCGCTGCACGTGTTGACAAAATGACAGTCGATGACAAATGACACTAACCCCTTCTCCCATTATAATAGTAGAGATTCAATCTAAAATTTTAATTTGTTAATCATGACAATTTTATAATAAATCTTTCAACTAGCATGCATTTATTTTCGTATCTCACTTCTAGTTATCAATACAACATGCAACATATCATTTTAGAAATTTAAAGAACACATGCCACATTTTTAATCATGGAACAATTAGACATGCATGCTACAATATCTAGAAAGCAAAAGAAATCACTCACCTTGTTTTTGATGCAATGAAATAAACTACTATAGAGATTGTTCCAAAGCTCCAACCAAGCTAGCTTTTACCTCCTAGCAATTTGCCAACATCAAAAGCTCCTCTCTTTCTTTCTTTTCTCTCTTTCTTTTGTTGCTTTTAGTGTACATTGTTCATGAATGAGAGAGGTATTTATAGGGCTAAATGGGTGAATGAAGGGACACCCACTACCCAGAATAAATACCCACTATCCAAAATAAATACTCACTCACAATTTACTACCACAAACCCCTACCCCTTCATCTCCTTGACCGGTCAACCCTTAATGTGCACACACGTGCACACACTTCTCATTCTTTTAATTATTTGTTATTAGTCCATTTATGTGTGTTTGTTACATGACAAGTGTGTATGATTAAACATGTACATTTAAAGTGAAAAATAAAGTCATGGGCCTCTCTTTTTAATTAATTTACTTAGTGGGCTTCAAAAAGAACTTTAGGCCTATGAGTTTTTATTAAAAATAAATAATACAAATGTGACAAATAAAATGAGAAGAAAATTGTGCATGACTCTTAGAAAATTTTAGAAATAAAATGCACATAAAAACTTACGTGTAATGGCGTGCTAAATATTTAAAATTAATTTAAGAGAACGAAAAACTGTCAAAATACAAAACATGTTTACTTTTAATATTGTTACGGATGTTTCACATAACGGAAAAATATTTGTAATCGACACGTGTATTGAAAATATGTGCAATGTACGTAAAAGCGTAAAAATTAAAATAAATGTTTGAGTTGCTCAAAATAGGATAAAAATGAATTTTGAGAAAACGGAAAACATATAACTAATCGAAATATAAGAAAAATACATTACGAATATTACTCATAACAGTACGAAATACACGTGCGTCACACACGGGGAGCAAAATTGTCATAACTCGATTTTGCGGGGTGTTACAGAATGACTCCGCATGCATTGCATTCAACCAGAAATATCTTCATCAGTAGTTTTATATGAAAAGTCTTGACAGACTACGATACTTTCTGGGTTTAGAGGTTGCTCATGGATCTTGGGGGATATTCATTTCTGAACAGAAATACACATCACATATTATCTCCGTTGCATGTCTCTATGACAGTCGATCAACCGATACTCCCTTAGAGCTTCATGTGAAGATTGTTGGAAAATAATCTATGTAGGCTCACCTATGTGACTAAATGTATAATTGCTATTCTAAAGTCTAATTCAAATTAAAGTGATCTAATCAAGATTAAGTAATGGGTTAAAAGCATATAATTTAAAGTGTGATATATTACGTGTAGAAACCGTAAAGTAAATTTCTAATTTTGTGATGGGAAAAATTGGAAATCAATAATTATCCATTAGGGTTGTGGTCCCCTATATGCTTCATTCTACAGATGGTGAGCTCCTTCCTGACCCTACTCGATACGGGCAGATTGTTGGATAGCTTGTCTACTTATGCATGACCAGACCCGATATTGCTCATGCAGTCAGTATTGTTAGTCAGTTTGTTTTCGCTCCTACATCAGTTCACCACAGTGCCCTTCTTCAGATCCTCAGATATCTTCGGAGCACTATCACTCTCTCATTATTCATGCCTTCTACATCTCAACTAGAGCTCAGTACATATTTTGTTTCAGATTGGACAGGTAATCCTACCGTCAGACGGTCTACCACAAGTTTCTGCCTATTCCTTGGTGCTTCGCTAATCTCATGGAGAAGTAAAAACATGCAGTTGTTGCATGTTCTTCCATAGAAGCTGAATACAGAGCGATGGCAGCCACTATTAGAGAGATTGTTTATGTTCATTGGCTGTTATCAGATATGGGTTTCACTATTACATGAACTACTCATCTTCATTGTGATAACCGAAGTGCATTGCACATTGCAAGCAACCCTGTCTTTCATGAGCAAACAAAACATATAGAGATTGATTGCCACTATGTTTGTGAGCGTTTGAAGCAGAGACCATTTTACTTCATTCTGTTAACTCTTCACAGCAGACAACAGATAACATAATTTTTTTACCAAATCTCACACTGGTCAGAGATTTCGATACTTGGTGGGCAAACTTACACTGTTCGACCCATCGTGAGTTTGAGAGGGGTGTTAGATATATGTTATATTTAGTCCATGTCGGAATATGTAATAGTTTAGCATTTAGTGTCCTCTCTATATATAAGAGATATTGTACTTAGCTATGATCATTCCATAATCCAATAATATCAGTTCATAATTCAATATCTCTGTTATCTTATCAGGACATCATTAAAATGCAGTGGTGAGTTCTTTGTTTCTAGAGAATGGACAACTTCATTATACGAAGTTAGATCAATACCCATCCTTAGTCCAACAATTAATTAAAGAATGTTGTGGTCAAGCTTCTTTTTTAAGGTCCGATGAGCCTTCAACATATACAGTTGGAGAATGCTATGAGAAAATTTGATGATTGTTCTCCAGCCACCCCAAGGACTATTCCAGGAAAGTTATGGGCAACACGTCGTGTATGGTGGTTCTTGTGGAAGCTAGTTAACGGTCTTTTACCGACTAGGGACTGGCTTGCTCATCGCCATGTCTATTTACCTTCAATATGGTGTGTTTTATGTTGGGATAATCAAATCGAGTCGACAACACATCTATTTATTTATTATTCAAAGTTCGCGACCTTCATGTCAGAAGTTGAGGGGTGGGAAGGGATGCGTATTCGCCCTCGCAGTTTTATGGAGTTGCAATGTTTGATCTCATCGAAGGTGAAAAAACAATGGTTTAATATACGCTGTATGATCCTTACTTATTCTCTCTGGTTGTAGTGGAAATGGCGCAATCTCACTGTATTTCAGGGCCATGGTCTTCAGCATCGTTGTTAGATGATCCTTTCTGTTATACGTTTTTGTCAAGAACATCTTCGTCTTCATAAAGGATTGCAAAAACACACCCTATCAACTACCAGAGCAGTAGACTCAAGGTCGATTTCCAGCTTTCGCCACTGCACAGCTGCTCCCTAATAAGACTGCAAACGAGCCGAGTCAAGCCAAGTATTTTGAGGCTCGAGCTCGGCCCGTTAAACAATCGAGCTCAGTCTTCAAGCTCGAGCTCGGCTCAAGTTCGTTTTGACCGAACTTTGATCGAGTTCAAGCAGAGTAACTGGCGAGCTTAGCCTAATAATCACAAAAAGTCCAAGCTCAAGTTCGGCTCTTTAAGCTATCGAGCTCGATTTTCGAGCTCGAGCTCGTCTCGAGTCGAGCTTTGACCGAGATTTGACCAAGCTCGAGCCGAGTAGCTTGGTTTGTTTGCAGCCCTACTCCCTAGTCACTCTTAATCCATAGGGAGGGGGTGAATGTTCAATTGTTTTATTATTTTGCTTTCATATGTATTTTATTATCTTTTGTTTGCTAGTTTTGATATCTCTTTCACTTGTATTTCTTTTCTAGTGTAATGATGTGCTCAAAATTTAAAAACAAACATTGTTCATTTTGCTAATGAAGGCATAGATTAGGGACATGTGGATTGGTTCCAAGTTTTCTAAAGAGCGACATAATATGAGAGAAACGTGATATATTACCATCGCCGCAACAACCTGTATTTTATGGCTTGATAGAAATAATTTTTATTTTCGTGGGACTTGTAATATTTTCGTGGGACTTGTAATAATATTTCTGGTAATCTAACTCATATTATGCATCTGATTTTATTTTGGGTCACAGTTGCGACGATGAGACCGAGAGAGATGATTGTCAGAGCCTTTCAGGTGGATGAGTACGACGATAAGAAGATCGTGATTGGATCTACCCTTGACTGAGTGGTGCTCCATGTACTGGATTCCCACCCTTCAGAGCTTTGTTGGAAGGATCTCTTTTATTGTACCCGTACTCGTTATGTTGTATTATGTTTGGATTTGTCCCACCCTCATATGTCTGTTGAAGGTTTTATGTTTTATTTCCTGTTTTGTAGTTTTGTACATTTACCTAGTACTCTGAGTTTATTTTGTTAACCTCTTATTAATGAAATATGGCGGTCATAATTCACTTTTTTCGTAAATTAAAAACAAACAAAAATAGATTAGGGAATATTTTGAAGGAACGTTTATATCTATAATAATAACTTTAGTAATAGATGTGCAACTCTGCATTGGACGTAAGTTTTATTTAATATTTGAGCAAGGAATGGATAGTAAATGTAACTATAAATAGACTTATAATTTTGGCATCTCCAACTCAATTGTTGTATTGTAGATTAGGGTATAGGGTATAAGGTGTTGGTTATGTATTATGAATTATTACTAATTCTAGTGAGATCAGTGATACACATCTGAATGCATGAGTGGCAGTTTGAGAAGCAATGAAGTTGTTTGCACTGTAGAGATGAGCTTGGGATATTAGAACTGATATATGAAAAGAGTGTTAGTATCAGTGGAGATGTAATAATTGTAATTGTAGGGTGTTTTGTGTAAAAGTGTAATAAGTCAATAAACGGTATGAGAGCATGTGAGCCATTGGATCTGCTAGCCACCGTAGGATTTGATGGTGGGGGGCACACAGTAACTGACCAAGTGTCTCACTATTCATGTTTCATTTATGTGCTTTACACCTGTTTTTACAGTATAAATAGAGTTAAGACGACCCATTCAAGGGCGTTTGAGCCAAACTTCTTCTTCCCCCTTGATTTTTGTTAGAACTATGGGGTCATCTTGAAACCCTAGTTCTCTTCTCCTTCCTCATAGTTCTCAAATCTATCAATTTACCAAGGTTTCATGGCCAAGAAAGCTCCAAAATCAATTGTTACGGTGATGGCACCATTAGAGCCTCACCAATCAGTTGTATACTTCTTTCTTTAAATAAGTAGCAACTCTTATAAAGGTAAGGGAGTTAGGCATTGCCCCTAACAACAACCAGTTTTAACAAACTCCCTAAAAACACACACACACAAAGATCTAGAGGGGAATCGTGTAGAGGCACTGTTTTGAGGTATTTGAACAGCACTGATTGCCCTATCGGGCATCTGACCTCCATGCTTAACTAGGCATATGATATTTTATACCGGACGTAGGATAAAAGTAATTATTTTGCTAGCACAAGCGACGTATATGCTATTATATTTCAATCAAGTATATGCTACAAGATACAAATTTGGCAAAGAGTACGCTAATGATTAGGCTTTGCCTATAGTTGATGAGAAAAAGGACCTGTTGGAACTCCTTCATATTAAGTGAATGTAATTACACGGTAGGTGCTTCATGGAAAATCTGTACTTTTTACTTCATTTTTTTGTTGTTTCGTTAGGGTTGGCATTCGGGCCAGGTGGGGTGGGCCCAGCCCCATCCTGGTGTGTTTGCCTTGATGGGGGGCAGGCCTGGGCTATGCCGAGTTGGAGTTTCAAAAACTCAACCTGAACCAACCCGAAAACCCCTTCCACTACAAGAAATTTGCCATATACCAACGGACACCTATAGTGACGGATCACTAAAACCGTGGGTATAGACATTGTATACCTACAGACGTATAATGAGCTGTGGGTATAGGTATCCTATAGCTTTAGAGTTTTTAATCCGTAACTATAAGTTTTACCAACGGGATAAAACACCGTGGGTATATTCTATAATTTATTTCCCTCCAAACTTTTTTGTTTTCCCACCAATTCCCAAATACCTCCAATTTATACAGCTCTCACGCTCACACCCATCTCTCTCTCTCTCTCCTCTCTATCTCTCACACCCGAATCCCCCATTGACCGCATCGCCGTCGTCGGTCTTCCACGTCACCGTCGTCGGTCTTCCACGTCGCTGCCGTCGTCGGTCTTCCACTTCGCTGCCGTCATCTTCCCTCGCCACAGCAGTAGCCGTCTTCCTCTCGCCATTTTCCTCCGCTGCCACCCACCGCCACCCACCTCCGTCGCCCACTTCTTCATCCGCCATCGTCTTTCGTTGTCCGCCGTCACCCACCTCTTCCACCATCATCCGCGACCATCTATTTTTGATTAATTTTGCAAACCCTATGTATGAATTTGGGTGCTTCCCCTTCAGTTGATGAATTTTGATTGCCATGTTGTTGTTTATTGTTTGATTTCATTGAGAATGCGTTCTGGTAGTTTATGGTTCTATTCATTGTGGTTATGGATTTTGATGTAGATCTAGATCTACTGGAAACTTGTTGTAGGCTTGTAGCATGCTTAGAGAACTGAAAGATGGGTGGAGATCTTGAAGAAGAAAATTATCAGAGGAGAGTACACTTAAAGGACCTTGTATCACTTCTTACTAATAAAAGTGACTCATTACCTTGTTGAATTCGTCGTATTTTCTGAAATCATATTATGTTTGCTTGCATCTAGTACTTATCTACTCATAGTAACCATCTTCCAGTCTCCACTGCTGTCCTTATCTATAAAATCTTCAATGGATTTGTGGATATGAGTATATTAGTGGTGTTTTTGTTTTACTTCATGACAGAAGATGCTCTTATTATATGTTATGACAATTTACTTCATGAATTGTTTCCTCTTAAGTTTGTTGAGTAGATCAGTTTTTCATCTCTCACCACTAGTAGATTTGTTTTTAGGATCTTGACTTGCATCTCTTAATGAAATGTGACATACATCGACGATTTCTTGTTCCTCCTTATTATTATATTAGTTTCAGATTCTTGATTGTTGATGGTAGCTGACAATTTTTTAACCAATTAATCTTTGCTTATTACTGTTTATTCTGCAATCATAATGCTATAGTCAGTGTTCAGTATGAAATCGACCTACGGAAAACTATCGAGGCACAAGTACCAATTTCAATCTATGCATTTAATTGAGTCAAGAATTAGGAGGGAGTGGATGAGTTGAGCAGTCTCTAGGTCTGCATTGGACACACTTGCAGTTCACATGCCCAAAAATCTTGATCTATGTTTTGTCAGATGAGATTACATGCACCTTATTCCCATTGTATTAGATATATGCCATGCTTACTTGGTTTCTCAGGGTATTTGTAACTGCCATCTTATTGTATACACAAGGATTAGGTCTTTTACTGGGAAATCAGGATATTATTACTGCTGTGAAATTTTCTATTACGCCCATAATAATTATACATAATTTTGGTGTCCAGGTGAAACAAATGGTAGTTGCTACACTTGCTAAATCAGGAATGAACCTCTCTGATGAAGTCATAGAGAGTATCATTGATAAGGTGTACATGAAAATTTCTATGATAGTTTTATATCACTTTGATCCTTTTGAATATGTTCTCATAAATTCTGTACTTCTTTTTAATGTTTATAATGAAATGCACTCTTTATTATTCTTAGCAACTTTCATGCTTATTAATTTCTTTCCTGTTACCTTTCTTATTTTGTGTGAAAGGTGATTGCATCATTATTACTGAATGATTTTTAACAATTAATTTTAGCTCCGTTGTACTGTAGCAAATAATATATATGAGATGGACTGGAGATATTTAATTCTCTGCTTCAGTGCTTCCAAAGTAAGTATTATTGTTGTTTTCCTGGAACTAGAATAATTTTTTTCTTTCTTTTTGACAATCATTTGCTGCAACCCTGTGAAATTTGATCACTTGATCTTATGAGTCAGACCAATGAATAAATACAGATGAACCTAATATCGATTATATTCTCTTCAGCTAGAAATTGATTATGATGTTATCATTGCCAAACTGATGTGAAAAATTAGCTAATCTGAGAAGCATGGATTTCCTCAAGGACAGTGAAAGAGGATAGGAAGATAAAAGAAAAAGAAGATTTGGTGTCATAAGGGTCTATGTATGCTAGTTAGTTATCTGTATCTAAATTATTCTTAAACATGTTTAGTTAATATTCCTGCTTTTTTTTTCTTCCTTTGAAGACAATATTCCTACTTGTTGATCACCACAGAACTTCATTATATGCTGTTTTTCTCCACTACTATTTCTAGAAGGTACTTTACCCCAAAAGCTTAAGCTGATGCATATTGGGTTAACAGTATTTATCAAACAATCTCTACAATAGACTCAGTAGGCTCTTTGTTTGTGTTGAAAGGCCTCTAGAGAAAGATGACATGCTCGCAATTTCCCTCATATCGGTCTATCATGTGGAGAAACATCATGTAGAAACATGATTTGTGGAAAGATAACTTGTGTGGAAATGCAAAGTAAATGGGAATTAACAAATATATATATATGTTCAGTGGTGAGGTTTGAACTCTGTATCTCGTGGAATCTGCTCCATGTAACATGATAGAAACCACTATGATAGGGCCCATTTAGGTGTAATGTCTACTACTGCTGTAGCAGAAAGGAACTACTTCCTACCACTCTTTCTTACTTCATAATCAAAGGAAGTACCTGTTATTTCTTAAAAATCCATCCATTTGATACATCTTATATTCTATTGCTAATGATCGTGAAGGACATGGAAGGGAAAGCTTCTGCAATATGACAGATCATGCCCAAAAAAAATACCTTGAAAAAAATTGGGTGGTTGCCACTACACTTGACATAGTCTTGTTCATTACTAATAAAAATATTCAGTTGCTTGTCAGGTTAGTTCAAAGAAATTGCCTGAGTTGAATTTATTTATATTCGGTGTTAGTCTACCCCTCCTCCCCCAAGATGCATGAATTATTAATTGTTGATGAATCAAGTTTTCTGTTATTCTTTCAATAGTCTACACTTTCCTGATGGAAAACACCAAATACGCTGTATTAATTGCTTTATTCTTATATATCTTACAGCAAAAGAGAGTATTAAAATAGTCTGCAAGTGTCCTAGTGGCCTTGTGGTAAGCCTCTTCGCTAGTGAGCAAGAGGTCGGGGGTTCAAACCTCGGCTTGCACAATTCCCCAATTATGGGATGAGTGTGCTGTGTGTGTGTGTGTGCAGGGTGGGTGTGTGGCTATGGCCTTGTTAAAAATATAAAAAAAGGCGTTATCCATGTTAGTGTCTCTTTGCGAGTCTTCAATGTTGTATCATATATTCTGAGTATCAAATATTAAGAGTAAATCCTGATCTGGAAAAGCATCAGGATGTTGATCCTTCTTTGGGAACATAATCAATTATTTGTTCCTCTTGTATTGAGTATCACGTCATTGCAGATTGGTTTGTTTACCTCTCTTAATTTTTTTTGCAGACATTTGAGGAAGCTGATACAAAACATGATGGAAAAATTGATAAAGAAGAATGGCGCAATCTTGTCCTTCGACATCCATCTCTACTAAAGAACATGACCCTCCAATACCTCAAGTAATACGCTGATCTTTCTGTCCATGGATGATTTTAATGATTGCACATATTAGACAGCTATATAATTATCACATGCACACACACACATATAGGGCTATGATCCGGGGATGACTCATTTGGGTGAGAACCACGTGAGAACTTTTTTCTAGGACATTAAATGAAAAATCCGATTCGTTCATCAAATTCAAACCCCCAGTATCACATCCATTCAATGTGTGAAGTTACAGTGGACAGCAAAAAGACATGAGCAACTTTTTTGAAAGCATTATTCTGCCTTTCTCTGTTTATCATTTCTTTGTTTGTTTTGTTGTTGCTTCAGCTTGGGTGCTGATTGTTCTTTTTTGTGAAAATTAATAAGCCAGTCTTGTTTATGCATTAAAAAGTAGTACTGATACTTTTAGGGTATGTTTAATATTATTAATGTTTGAAATGGATTAATTACTATGGACAATTATTGAGCCAGTTGAAGGTGCAAATAATTCAGTTTTTTCTTATGTGTAGATGTATTAGTCTACACAACCAAAGACTTTCAATTTTGTGCAGTTAAGATATTGATGAGTCTATGATTTCTCTAATATTTGTAATGTTTCAGGTTGAACTAAACAAACACAATAATGAGGCTGGAACATCTCAATCAGCCCAAAATACACAAAGTCATATGCCTTGAAAGGATGACACATATTCCCAAGTACAAGGACCTGAAAAGAGAGGACGTGTGCGTTGTATGGGCAAGATTCCTAAGCCTAAAAAACAGAAGGTTTCTTTGTCTGAAAATCAAGAGTTACGTAATAGAGTTAAGCAAGTGGAAATCATGTTGACAAATGTTCTGTAGTTGATTCATAATCGATTCTCTGGAGAAGATGTGAATGACATTATACAGGCTGCAAGACAGGTATATTATATTTTACTCTTGGAGTTCATATTTCAATGTTATGTTTTGTGTGAGATATTTTTTTATTTATCACTTATTTTCCATATGTTTAAGTCTAATGTATTGCATTTGTAATGTCTTTTTTTCCATAATTTTTTTTCTTTAATGAATGATGGAAATATTTATTAAGAAGAGTCTATAAGTTGTATTTTATTTTTAATAGGTTACAGATGCTTCAAGTGCCCCTGACCATAGGAATTCTCTAAATCCAGACACTAATGAAGATACTGAAGATGGTATCTAATACAGTTTTAACTAATTCTTACTGAAATTGTTAATATTTCTTATGTTGAGTTATGTTATGATTCATTTGTTCTTTTTGTTATTTGCAGGTGAGGATTAGAAGCTAATTTTTTCTTGATGGAGCAAACTTAGAAATTGAGTGGATGAGATTGTTACAAGACTTTACTCTTAGGTTGACTTTTCAACTATTTGTAATTGACACTCTTGTAATCTTCATATATTTTTAATATGATTGAAGTTTAATTTATTTAATTTTGTTTCATAAACACATTTATTTATTTTATTGTGTACTTAGTTTATAATTGGATTAATATTATAAAAGAATATATTAAATTATCATAAGCGTAATTAATGAGAAAAAATTATGTATAGAGCAAATTATGACCTATCCATAAAATTCGGGGGGGGGGGGGGGGGGGGGGGGGGGCTATGGATAAAAAATGTTGCTAAAACCTATGCCAACGGATCGCACGAAAAGAACTATACCAACGGAATAAACACAATGGGTATATATTCAAATAATTGGATGTGAAAACCATCGCTAAAACCTATAGCAATGGAGTTTCAACCGTGGGTATAGGAAAGCAAAAGGTGTCTTTAAAACCTATACCAACGGATACGAAACCGTGGGTATAACACCGAGGTTTTGTCCAACGGGTGGAAAAACCGTCGCTATAGGCTATAGTGACGGCATTTTGCCGTGGGTATAGCTAATTAAAAACGACGGAAAAATATGTCCGTTGGTATAGGTTTTATGGGCTATACCTACGGTTTTTTGCCTTTTACCCACGGATTTTTGCTGTCACTATATGTCAAATTCCTTGTAGTGTTCGGGTCTAACCCGACTCTGGTCGGGCC
Source organism: Hemerocallis citrina (assembly GCA_017893485.1). Lineage (NCBI taxonomy): Eukaryota > Viridiplantae > Streptophyta > Magnoliopsida > Asparagales > Asphodelaceae > Hemerocallis > Hemerocallis citrina. The sequence continues at coordinate 185,613,735 of CM030366.1, read as the reverse complement.
GGTTCGGGTTGGCCCGAGTTTTAAAAAAAAAAATTTAACTAAAAAAGTAAATGAAAAAATATACAACGGGTATAAGAGTGAAACAAAATTGTATATATTATTCATTTCAACTTAGAATAAGTTTTTATAACAATCAAATTACATACAAATACATGTAATAAAAATAAAAAAAATCGTACAAATTTATTGAATTACATGTTTAAGGGGATAATCTAGAGTTCAAGATAACCTAGAGTTAGATTGAAGAAAAGACATTGGACTACTGTTGTGCACCTCAACTTATCTAAATCTAGGATCTCATCATCCTCAATTCCCTACTCAAATCGACGTGATTTTCAGGAGAATCGCTTCCACTTATTGAAGTGTCCACTGTTTTTTCTTGAGTCATGTTTTCTGCTTTCATCCAATCTTCAATGAACATGAACATCTCCAATGAATCCGCCTTCAAGTAATTCCTATAATCGGTTTAAACTCTGTCACTTTAAGAAAAATCAATTTCTGATGCAACTGTAGACAGCTGAATGGTTAGTAGATCTCTTGCATGTGTGAAAGAATTGGAAATAGAGTTTCATGCTCTTTCCACCATTGTAACACCTCAGTCATAGCGTTAGAACTCTCACTATCTTTGTATCCCCCGTTCCCGCCAATACGTATTTTCTGTGTATTTTCAATATTTCGATTCTTTATAAATTATTTTCCGCTTTTTAATTCTTTTTGTTGAAATTTATTATTGGATCCCCTAATAAAGTCAATTTCTATTCATTAATTATATTTGTCGCTATTTTCAGACGACTATATATTTTAATACAAATCTTATTCCATTCTGTAAGTTTATTTTCTTATTCAGTTAATTATTTAACCCAAATAAAATATATTGTTATTATTGGATTATTTCAATAAACGTGTTAAACCCAAATCTTATTATTATTGTTATTCCTTCTTTAATTGTTTATTGATTTGTGAAACCTATATATCTTAACATATATTTTATTATTATTATTGGAGTATGAATTTTATGTACATTATTTAATTTAATTAATTAATATGTACTACTATATTGCTCCTTATTATATTTTAGTTCAAATCGAATATAGTCTTAATTATTTTGTGAGGTCTTACATTCTATCGTATTTATTAGTATTTGAGTATTAACTTGATGCATACTATTTGATTATTTTTACTATCATATTACTATTTATTTATTTATTTATTTATTTTTAATCTAAAATCCAAACCCATCAACTAATCGTATATCTCTTCACCCATTAACCTGAAACCCGTTAGCCTAACCCTATATATATACTGTTAAACTCCCCTAACCCTAATCTCTATTCAACCCTAATTATCCCTGCCGTCGCCGCCTTGCCCTCAAATGCAGCCACTCGACGCACTGATCCCCTGTTCCCCATTGCTCCTCCCCTGTTTACCTCATGACCCCCGTCGCCTTCCTCCTCGACCACCATAGCACATCCACATCTGCCACCTCCTCGTGACCCCAGCCTCACCGAGCACCCCCATCACCTGCACTCCCTCACCCTGAAGTTCCCCCTCGCTGTCGTGGCTGTGTCTCTTACCGTGAGTGCTGCCGTCCCTAGTGTTCGTTGCCTCTCGTTGTGCACATGGTTCGCCCGTGCTATCGCTTTACTATTTGCTGTTCTTGTTATGGTCACTGTTTGCTGTTCTAGTTGTTCTTGCTGTTCGTGCTGTTCTTGCAAAGCACGTATATTGCACGTGCTTACGATGCATGTATTTTGCACGTGTCGCCGTTGGAATGCTCGTCCCATTATTCTCAATATTATCGGAATCATCGTCATCATATCAAGGCAAGTATTCTTCTGCAAATCTTTTTGTTTCCCGTACAAGCACTTTGAAATACCGCAAGTAGGTTTATCGTTATGACCCATTTCTCATGCCTTATAAGTTGATGATCTTGATCCCTATCCGTTTTGATTTGTTCCTGTTAATTCCGTATTCGTAAAAGATCGCGAATACTTCATTATTGCATCCATTACATGAACATGAATTAGATCTAGATATTCATCTTTGTGAATTCATGCCCTTGAATAACTAAGAGGTATAGATTGTTTTGTTGTAGGTGATCCAATGGTTATATCATATATTAACATCATAATCATGTTAATAATTCTTCCTATCTTAATGAGATTGAGATTAGACATGGCATACTGATTTGAATACCCTGTTAAATTCTGATTGACATCGTACAACGATTTGGATCTATCATGTTTGTTATTAATGTTATAATCCAGAATAAAAAAACACTGCTGTCCTGATTTGGCACGACGAATTAAATCCTGTTAACGTCAAAATAATGACTAAGTTTATGAACATGAAATGTAGGTCCCCTGTTTCTAGTTTTCAGAACATCCGACGGATCTGAAATCTGATCTGTGATGTGCGAGATATTCCATTTTAAATGCTGCTAGCTTTAGATTTCCAGATTTCTGATTTGCGATGTATTGACATGTTTATTAATTTAAAAGTCAGATTAATAGTGTAATTATGCCATGATAAATTTCAGTATGTTTCTTAACATGATTAAGAACCTGATTATAAATTTTATAGAATTTTTAAAGGAATTTCTTACTGTTCTATGAATATAAGAATTGTACCATAAGTTTCTGCCACAACAGGAAATCCGTAAGAACAGACTAATTGACTTAGTTACTTTTATTGGAATGTTGAATTTAAATATACGTTAGAACCGGTGAGGAGTCTAGTTTCTGGAACTCCTGAACAATCTTGAATTGCTTTTCTGTAGCAGCGGGAATTCCAGTTTTGGTGCAGAAATGTCCTGCTGTCCAAAATTGAAGTTCTTGTTATTTCAATATTTATAAATTTGTTTATGGCACTCCGAACATGTTTTACACCCTGTCTGAACCTAGTTTCTGTTCCTGTCATGTTTACCTGTCCTTGATTTTGCACATTCATGTCTGTTTTGGTAAAAAGAAAAGTATCAAGCCGGGGTTTAAGGGAAAGATCTGGTAGTGGACAATATAGGCAAGTGTACTCGGAAGGGAGACACGTGTTTTCCATTTGTTATCAGTATATCTGTTTACATGATTACCTGATTGCATCCTTTCCTATATGAAGGTCTACTTGGAAGGAGGGTTGTGGGTCCCACATGTTTGCATGAATACATGATTACATGATTCATGAGTTTGTTTATCTGTTTCGGTTTATCTGTTTATCTGTTTATATGATGCCTGATTACACGGACCTATGAAATCCACCGCTAAATCTAAACGTAACTTGTTTGTATGTAGCAACCATGTGGTATGGGATGCATGAGTGATGCATTAGATATGATTAAATAAAAGACTTAAGAATAATAGTTTCACCTGCATATTTCTGTCACCTTTTTCTCATGTTTATCTGATATCTGTTACATGTTTACATGTTTATCTAATATCTGTTACAAGTTTACATATTAATCTATTACCTGATCCTGTTATCTGATCCTGTTTACTTGCTTACCAGTTTATTTGACCCTATTTACCTGTTGCATTCCTTTCATGCTATGTTCTGTGCTCTTGATTCTTGTTTCCTGCTCTGTATTCTTATTTACCTTGTTCCTATCCCCTTTTTACTTGTATTACTTATGGCCCGCAACCTGCTTTAACGGGTGCTCCATCCATCTTTCTTTTGAGTTATGTTATACAGGCATAGACGATGGGTTACTAAAAGAACTCGTCGAGCTGTTATTGCATTGCATACTCTCGGGCTATTTGATAAGTTCTTGTATTTCAGATATTGGTTATTGTATTATATCTTGTTTATGTGATTATTATTATATTGTTGAGTTTACTGGTATTGTACAACTTATGGATGATATGAGTTGGCATACTCATATCATTTGTTGGGCCTCAGTTATGCACATGTGTTTCCGTATTATGAGAAGCGGGGCATGACAATCTTGTTAATTATACCGGTTTAATTCATTAGGTGCATTAGTCCTAAGTTTTTAAAACTGAATACGAGCAAGTAAATTTGCAGTGGTATCTTCTAATGTGTTGTTACCCTTACCTCTAGAAGAAGAAGAAAAAGTTGATACACTAGTGTGTCGTGTGGTACCACTAGATGCATAAGTTCTATCATAAAAATCATACAAATTATTCAATATCAACTCAAATCTAGCTAAATAATCATTACATTTATATTAAGATTGTTCTCCAAGTAACGCAAAAAACATTTTAATCAAAGTCTTCGTACCCGCTAATTTGATACGAGGATTCATTACAATAGCAATACAATACAACATAGGAGAAAGATTAAAATACTTCAAAAATTTATCATAAGCATGAATAACAATATGGCTAATGTAAGGATCTGAAATCATTTCTTGAAAAGTTAGCATCATAGTAATTATTGAAATAAAAATACTATTAGAAGTGGAATCATAAGATTTTGAAAATTTCAAAGTTGTAGTCATCAAAAGTTCCAAAAATTTTAACAAAATTTCGGGGAAATATCAAGAATCCGGAAACATTTGAAAATCTTTAATATTTTTTGCAATACAAAAATCATTTAAAACCGCTTTGTATTTAGTAACAACATTCATTAAGTCAAAAGTAGAATTTCATCGGTGTTTAACATCTCAAGGAAATTTTCTAAATGTACACCCTTAAGATTACATCATCCTTTGAATTGTTGAAGCATAGTACCACTCAAAGGGATGAAATCTACACAATTTCTAATTGCATTCACATATGGATCAGCTACTTTCAATGCATCTTGTACACATAAATTAAAGATATAACATGCACATCTAACATGAAAAATTTCAAGACATGGAGGTGCTAAATGTTGAACTAATGTAGTAATCGTACTAATGTTGTTGAAGGCATTATCAAAACTAATCAAAAAAAAATTATCGCGGATATGAAATAAATCACATATTTCTAAAATACGTGTTGCAATAACCGAACCACTTTGGGTGTACGGCAAAGCGACAAGTGATATGATTCTTTTTTGAATGAGCCAATCACTATCGATCTAATGACAAGGTATGTGCATCATCGAAATATCGTTACAACCTTTCCAATTATCGGCCGTTAACGATACTCTATAAGTTAAAGAATACAAAAGTACAACTAAAGCGTCTCTCATTTCGGAATAGAGTTTAAAACAATCGGCCTTAATTGTGTTTCTAGGGATTCTTTTGAAATATGGATTTAGTGAATTTTTGTAGATTTGGTCAAACGGGTTCATGTCTATGGCGGGCGGGTCATGGGTTGGCCCGGCCCGAATGCCACGCCCATGTTTCATGCATACATATAAATTTTCAAGTGGTTAATGATCTTTTGTCTTGCAAAAACATGATATTTCAATAAATAACAACTTGGCACCATACAGTGAATGGACTAGAAGTCTCTCCAATGGGTTTGATTTTTTGTATACACCTCTTTTGCTATGAAAAACAAAAAGAACAGCTTAGATCATCTATGTAGAAAAAAATTTATCCTATAAGTACAAGGCTCATCCTCCCTTTATGGTCTTGCTTGGATCGGTCTTGCTTGGATCATCAACTCGATCTTGCATGGATCCGTCTTGTTAAAAACAAGTATCTTAAAATAAAGATGGTTTGGCACCTGCATTCAAAACTGGCATATCAGGTCTCTTCATTTTGGAAAGGATTCTGGAAAGCTTCTAACCCTTTTAAATGTGATGTTTTGAAAATTCGCAGAGATGGGTTCGTTGTTAGGTTCTGGACCGACTTTCGGATCAATAAAAATAAGCTCAAAGTCGTTTTCCCGGTCCTTTATCGGCTAGCATCTAATGCTAATGCTACTGTTGCTTCGTATCTGTAGCGCCCTGATTTTCTAACACTGGAAATTCGTAATAGAATCCAAAATCTTACATCAAATGAGTGCATAACACAGAAAAATCATAGGAAATTAAAAAAAAAAATATTACAATAATGTTATTACAATGTCCAATGACTACAGTAAAATATTACATCATGAATTACTGTTGCCGCTAAATTTGGTGTGGGGGCAAACAGATAGTATTTGTGGATTCTTAGGGAAACTGAATAGTAAACCTGTATACCTGTTCCGTCGGAGTTTGATGCCGACTCCTGCCGTACACCTGCAAAAAGTGCGAGACACCGGGGTTGTTCCCGGCGATGCACCCTCCGACGCTCAAGTCAGTAATCAAGGAAGATTATGAAAGAGCGCAAAAACTGGAGAAAGATTGATTACCTCTCAATGGAGATGGATGGGGGGTATTTATAGGCGCCGCTGGGACCAGATTAGGAATGTAATCCCCCTGTGGTTAGATAAGGAATGTAATCCCTAATCCCCAGTGAAGGGATAGATATGAATCAAGGGCGTTGATTAGGATTTAACCAGAAACCCTAATTCTATCCCTTCTGGACCGGGTTTGCTACGGGTTGAAACCCGCACCCAGTTGAGGTGGATCCGTTTGCGGGTAAGTGGGTCTTCGGGAAAGATAACCAGTACCCGCTTCAGACCCGTTAGTAGGTGAAATTACCGTTTTACCCCCGGAGCTTCAAGATTCGCGCCCAATTTGGACGGTTCCGATTTAACCCCATTTTTGGCCATATCACGAGCCCCCCACTCCTAAAGACTGAGTTTGATCAGCCTTTGAGGAGTAGTTTAGCTGTTTTTAATGGCTAGTGGAGTTGTATCGGAGTCTAAATGGAGGGTTTTGAATCTCGAAGGCGGTAGTGAGATGATTTTTCAAGCTGTAAGCTGTTCTTAAGCTCCTCTGGATGTTTGGTGGTTCCTATTTATTTTTCTCGGATTGTTTATTTAATTTTGCGATGTGTTAACTGGTCGTTCGGGGGTCTTAACAACGCATTCTAGGTAATAATTGTTCGTTCAGGGGCTCAAAAACGTTCTCCTGAATTTGTAATTATTTTCTAGAATTTTTAGTTAATTTTCCCGAATTTTTAGTAATTTTTTCGCAATTTTTAAATAAATAAAGCGATTAAAATAAATAAAAATTAATTTTTAATATCGATTTATGGCGTGGCGCAATCTGGGCCCTTGATCAGCGGCGAGCGCGATTTTCTGGGCGATCAGACGATCCACACTCCTCGGCAGATAGTTTCTTCAGATACGAGGGTCGGTTCCTCGTCTCCTCGGCTCGACTGCTCGGCGCCAAGCTCGGAATCAGCCGAACTACATGGCATGATCCTGAGCGTTCATCTCAGCGCGGATCCCCAAAAAATGCTATCTTGTCGTTTAGTGGACGTGGCAAGATCTGAGCCGTCCATCATGACGAGCGTGCTTTTTGACAAGATCCAACGGCTAAGGATGGTCGTCAGATTTTTTCTCCATATTTGAGGGTCGGTTCCTCGTCCCCTCGTCTCGGCAGGTCGGCATATAGCTTGGAATCAGCCGAACTACGTGGCGTGATCCTGAGCGTCCATCTCAGCGCGGATCCCCAAAAAAAACTATCTTGTCGTTTAGTGGACGTGGCAAGATCTGAGCCGTCCATCATGACAAGCACGCTTTTTGTCAAGATCCAATGGCTGAAGATGGTCGGCAGGTTTTTTCTCCATATTCGAGGGTCGGTTCCTCGTCCCCTCGGTTCGGATGCTCGGTGCCTTTAGCCGAGGTACGGAGTTAGACGTTTTGAAGAGTCTTCGCTTTGAAGCGTCGCCACCCTCCGACCCAGTGGCTCGGCTGCTTAGCCAAGCTGTTCAGTAGCTCGGCTAGGCAGACCGGTGGCAGGCGGTTCGGAGGGTACACGTGGTCAGATCTGGAGCGTCCATTATTGCGTGAATCACGAGGGCAGGGTTCAGATCACGAGAAAACGTTATTTTGTCGTTTTGTGAGCCTGGCACAATCTGAACCATCCATCGTGTCTTGACACGAATTTTGGAGAGATCCGATGGTGATTTGTCCTCGGAAGGATTTTTCTCCATGTTCGAGGGTCGGTTCCTCGTCCCCTCGGTTCCAAAGCTCGGTGCCTTCAGCCGAGGTACGGAGTTAGACATTTTGAAGATTCTTCGCTTTGAAGTGTCGCCACCCTCCGACCCAGTGGCTCGGCTGCTTAGCCAAGCTGTTCAGTAGCTCGGCTAGGCAGACCGGTGGCAAGCGGCTCGGAGGGTACACGTGGTCAGATCTGGAGCGTCCATCACTGCATGAATCATGAGGGCAGGGTTCAGATCACGAGAAAACGTTATTTTGTTGTTTTGTGAGCCTAGCGCAATCTGAACCGTCCATCGTGTCTTGACACGAATTTTGGAGAGATCCGACGGTGATTTGTCCTCGGAAGGATTTTTCTCCATATTCGAGGGTCGGTTCCTCGTCCCCTCGGTTCGGATGCCCGCCACCGGTCTGCCTAGCCTAGCTACCGAACAGCTTGGCTAAGCAGCCGAGCCACTGGGTCGGAGGGTGGCGACGCTTCAAAGCGAAGACTCTTCAAAACATCTAACTCCGTACCTCAGCTAAAGGCGCCAATCTGTTGCCGCTAAATTTGGTGTGGGGGCAAACAAATAGTATTTGTGGATTCTTAGGGAAACTGAATATTAAACCTGTATACCTGTTCCGTCGGAGTTTGACGCCGACTCCTGCCGTACACCTGCAAAAAGTGCGAGACACCGGGGTTGTTCCCGACGATGCACCCTTCGACGCTCAAGTCAGTAATCAGGGAAGATTATAAAGAGCGCAAAAACTGGAGAAAGATTGGTTACCTTTCAATGGAGATGGATGAGGGGTATTTATAGGCGCCGCTGGAACCAGATTAGGAATGTAATCCCCCTGTGGTTAGATAAGGAATGTAATCCCTAATCCCCAGTGAAAGGATAGATATGAATCAATGCCGTTGATTAGGATTTAACCAGAAATCCTAATTCTATCCCTTCTGGACCGGGTTTGCTACGGTTGAAACCTGCACCCAGTTGAGGTGGATCCGTTTGCGGGTAAGTGGGTCTTCGGGGAAGATAACCAGTACCCGCTTCAGACCCGTTGGTAGGTGAAATTACCGTTTTACCCCCAGAGCTTCAAGATTCGTGCCCAATTTGGACGGTTCCGATTTAACCCCATTTTTGGCCATATCAATTACAAATAAAGTTGGACAACTATCAACTCTCTTGGATGCTTTCCGCAGCTTGAGTCCCTCGTCCCCACGATCAAGTAGTCTACAAACCAACCAACTGTGGGCACGTCATTTGAATGCAACTGATGCAATGCTGATTAAACCAACGAACCCAAAACCTCAACAAACAATAATCTATGCAAAGTAAAAATGTGGAAGTCAACCACAAGTGTTTGTGTATGCCGTGACCTAGATTCTAATGCACAAACTCAAATGCACATGATGCTTCTACTCTAATTCACACTTTATTTTTGGAAACGTATGCATCCCATACTACATAGACATTCTTCAGATGATAGGGGTTCGATCTCTCGCCATGCAACATACTCTTGCACACTTTCATGTTTCTGACATTTATCTAGTGACTGGTAGAGCCTACAGTTCGTACGGTCCACCCCCGCCACTGTAGTCGGTCCGATGGTCCCTGAACACTCTGAGCGACGGTGATTACTTTGTTCGTTCAGTTCCGTAGTTCTTCTCCACCTCACCTGGATCCATGTTGTTTCCACTTCCGGTCAGGCCGGTGATCATTCGGCGCTGTCGCGGCTCTGCCGAAATCCGTGGTGTACTCCCACTTATGAACCTACCAAGGTTACCATGAATATAAGGCGAATCCACAAGGGCGCCCCCTACTCCGCTAAGAAACTCCAAGTTACCCTTTCACTCCTCATTCATGTTGATAACGCAGAACATAGAAGGAAGCTTAAGATTTCAACCCCTAAGTTCCGAGAAGACTTACGACTTACGTTCGCGTCCCATCCTCATCACTAAATCTTAGAAATTAACAGTCGAAACACGCTGCCATGTTCCCTTCACCAGGTAAGACGGTGCCGCACGCATCCCCTTGACAGGTGAGTACAACATCCAACTTGTCCAAATCTTTACGAGAAAAAAATAACGATGCATCTCCAGATCCTAAGACACTACCATGCACAAGTTTCCAACAATAATCCAAAACTAGGGGCTCTATGTAATACCCTGCAAAATTGAGTTATGATAATTTTTTCTCTCACGTGTTATGCACATGTATTTTGTACCGTTACGGGTAATATCCGTAATGTATTTCAATACGTATTTTGGATTCCGACTATTTTTGCATTTCCCGTCTTCTCAAAATTCTATTTGAGCCAACTCAAATATTAAATTTTAATCTATGTGTTTTTACGTGCTTTGCACGTGTTATCGAGACAAGTGTTAATTACGTATATTCTACCGTTATATGTAATATTTTCGATGTGTTTTAATTATTTATTTTTATGACATGTTCGAATTCGTTTTATAAACAGAAATTCATTTTTCTCCTATTTTGATTAAAATATTTTTATACGTGCGGTGCACGTGTTTTCTATGTACGTATTGATTACGTTGTAGAATATATAAAAATTAATGAAATATATCTTTTGTATATCGTATTTCAATTATTTATGAACATTTCCCGTCGATAAAATTTATTTCGTATTTTAATATTTTACGTGCGACACACGTGTTTGCGGTGGACGTATTTGGATGTATTCTTTTTCAAAATGAAATTTCAGAAGTGTGTGTGTGTTTATTTTTACTTTTGCATGACAAACCTAATTTTAATTAAGTTAAACTAATGTTCAAATACATATTACATATATCAATATATGTTTTCATTTAAATAAAAATATTAAAATATGAGGTGTACACATTGCATGTGCACGTGCATACGTGCAATGTGCACACCCCAAAATGAACAGCCGTTAGATTTAGTTTGACTTGGTAAAAAAGAGTGGAGTGAGTGGGTGGTTAAGTGCTCTTAGTGGGTTAATTAGAAATTAACTTAATTAAAGTAATTAAACACTTTTTCTTTATAAAACACCCCTAACCTTCACTCTTCTCCTTTCCCTTCCTCTCTTCCCTGTCAAATCCGAAGACCACCAGCACTTCATTTTCTCTCCACTCACTCACCATATATGTAAATATATATATATATATATATATATATATATATATATATATATATATATATAAACTTATATTCTGTGTGTGTATACATATATAGAAGTGATTGTGCTGTTTTCTTTCCTGGCCGAAATGCTTTGGCCTGGGGGCTTCTCTGTGCGCGGATTTCGAGGACACTTGAAGTCTCTTTTGGAGTTCTATTGGGTGAGTATTTCTATATGCTTTCTAAATTGTAGTTTAATTGTGTGGTTAGGAGATTCATATTACAATTGTAGACGTAAATTGCTTAATTTACACTCTAAAAATTTGATGTGATGCATGTTGTAGGAAAAAGCTAAAATTTTGTGAGCGATGAATAAAATGCATGTTAGATGAAAATTTTATGAAGTAGGTTGTATGTGAAATTAAAGTATGTGAACTTAGAAATTTAAATTGTGCAAACTATTAGATAGAATGCCACGAAAAAAATTCTAATTTTTCTATAAGAAGTTTTTAAGAAAGATTGTGAAGGAAACTAAAATTTTGCTTGATTAGAATTGATATCAAAATTTTGGGAAAAATTCCCACCATGTTAATTGCCACTGAAAGAACAAGAATTCTACGAATGTGTAGTAGAATAATACTTTACAATTTAGTGAACGCATATGGTGTTTGGGATGTTCTTAATTTGTTACATATCTTTAAAGTGTGAAAATTTTGCCTTGATACATGAAAAGTCAGTAAATATTTTGTTACTGTACTTCTGAAGTGTGTAGTATGAGTAAATAAAATTGATGTGATGAATCGAAGCTCGATTGACTATTATGTTTTAAATAAATGAATTAAACTGAGAATAGATACTTAATGAATTAGAACCCTTGTAGGTTTTGATCTGAGCTTTGGTTCAGTAGGTAGGCACTTGGTCGCCTTGTTGTTTGCGCGGGTTCGAGTCTTGGGTGGGTGGGGGGGGGGGGGGGGGGGGAGCTCTATTTTATTAAAATTTGATTTTTCCCAAAAACACAGCACGCCTATATAAAAGGCATTTGAAGAGCTTTCATTTCGCTAGCCGCTGTTGGGCTTGCTGGTCTTCGATTGCGACTTAAGGCACTGACTGTAGCAGCCTTGGTCATGGGTTCGAACCGCCAACCCCCTTTATATATATATATATATATATATATATATATATATATTGATTTTTTTTGATATATTTTGAGTTTTCAAGAGCATAAAAAATTGGGAAATTTTTTATTATTTCACTAAAATATTATCTAGACTTTATAGAATATTTCCACCATATTTTGATACATTTTGTGAGAATTAGAAGTGGTATTTCGCATTAAAACAATTTGTTTAGAGAACTTGGTTTCAAAATAAAAGAAGAGATTTTTGAATGGTTAAAGAAGATAAAAGTGGAATACGATTAGACTAATCTTGATTAAATTTTCATGGTTATAAATATATTTGATTAAGAGAATATTTGGGTTGCATACAAGGCTATAATTGATTAAATTGATAATGAAAGTTGAAGCGAGTTACTTCATGTTATAAGATTATAAAGAAAATGAATAAGAAAGAGATTGTGAATAAAGAAATGAAATATCTTGACGAGGTTAGATGTAACCTTTGTAGTCTTAGTTGAGACGGTTGCTATTCTAGGGTGAGCGAGGTCCAGATTACCGGCAGTTGAAATTATGAAATTGTGAGAGGTAACCAGTGTGGGTTGACTGTCTCAGTATTTTGTTTAAGACTGGTGGGTAAGCTAAACTCTAATTCTTAATAATCATAACTTAAACTTAAGGTTAGACACTAGTTGGTGATATGACAAAGTGAGTGCAAACATGAGTTATGGACTCCAGAATGATCCTTGGAGAGAGACGGTCCCCAGTATTCCGAGACGATGAACGTAAGGGCCACAGAATGATCCACGGAGTGGGAATGATCTCCAGTATTCCGGGACGAGAGCGACGCTCATGGGGTACTTGTGCAATGAGGGATCCAGAATGACCTGCAGAGTGAGACAATTCCTAGTATTCCGGAACGATGGATGTAAGGGCCACAGAATGATCCATAGAGAGGGATTGGTCTCCAGTATTCTAAGGGCGAGAGGCAATACTTGCAAAATGTCTAAATCTTGTAGTAGTCATCGTAGTAGGTTGCATGGAAAGGGATCTAACCCTATAATGTGGAGTACCTAGGTGCTTGCCCTCGGACCTATGTAGTATGGGATGCATAAAATCCAAACAAGTATGCATTAGTGTTATCCTAGCGTAAACATCTGCATTAAGCATTAAGTCATTGCATACACTGATATGTTTAGGATAATCACTCTTTTACACTTTGTGATGCATTCAAGTCTGTGTTTGCTAAAGTATAAAGAATCTTTATATTACAACATAGTGAGGATCGCTGTTTATAATATCGCGTCGGTTGTAAGCAACTGATGCGCCCACAGTTTCACATGTAGGACTTGGAATTTGCCAGAAGATAAAGATGATTTGATGCTAATGATTATTTAAATGCTACAATTGTTACACTTGTATATTTATCATGTTGTATTTATTTATTTCCGCTGCATTGATGTAAAATGACAATGTTGTAATAAAAGTTTCAAAATTACTTGTAAAATTGTATGAAATGAAGTAAAGATCCTGTTGTGCTTCAAATTACAGTATTTTAGAATTCGGGGCGTTACACTCTGGAACTAGTGAATAAGGTTGAGTTGCTCCATTATCTGATTTACCCGATTCTATTGGCTTAAAATCTAATCCTCTTTATTAATTCATTAGTTAGATGATCTACAAACTAGTTTCAAAGTCCTAACTTAGAAGTTATACACTTAATTCAACTATGAACTACTAACTATCTTCGACTAGTCAAGTGATTAGAGTATACTAGATGGCTCTTCTAGTTAATTAACTTAATCATTATTAGGACTTAACCCATCCTAAAAATAGGGCCCAACTCGGCCTTCTAATCCAATGTAACACCCCCCCTCCCCCTTTTTTTAATTTAATTTTTAACTCCAAATTCAAATATTTCAATTTCTATATTACTTTAAACATAAACTAAGATTGTTTTATTTCAAATAAAATTTTGGCAGAGTTTCCCCTGAAATTTCTGCCCTGAAACACAAAAAGCTTATGGAATTCTGCTCTAAATTCCGTAGCTCACAACACAGGCAATATAATCATAGGCTCTCCAGGCCAAAATGTGCAGAATTACACAAGCAATATAAATATCATGCTCTAGGGGCCAAACTCATAACATAATAGCAATTATAAATTAAAAACCATAAATTTCTTTTAAAAACTTATATAAGTATTAGAAAAACTATAGAAAAACTTTTCAAAAAAAAAAAAAAAACAAACACAGAACCCAATAGTCCACAACGAGATGGGTACAAGCTTCTTACCTCATCACAGCACTATAGGTACATTCCCACTTACAGTCATACACACAATCTACCATGATACCATATAATACATCATTCTACCCCCATTTCTATAAATAATATATATATACATAGATGTCTCATTCACAACGAGCAAAGTAAAACTACCAGACAACCACATCTAGCTCACCTTGCTGCTATCAAACGTGCAGGAGAGTTAGGGTTGTCCACCCTCAGGAAGGGACACCCCTAACCCCCAGAAAACAATAGGGGTTAGCCATTTCTGGTGTGAGTATAATTTAATGGTTAAGCAAATAAATTAAACATTATAAGGAAAATAAAATAAACTTATGAATATCATGATAATAAAATTTCACCAGAAATCTGGACATATAAACACCGTAAGTGTGACTTTTCATCACCTGTATCATCACCTGTTTATATATCTATCTGCTCACAACTTACTTATCTTTAGTTTTGAACTCATACACAAATTCATCACTTGACACACATCACTTTATGCCTTATACAAACATTCACACACAACTCTACTTTCACACACACTGTACTTTCCCAAATAACATCATCTTATCACTTACTTGAATGCTCATCCTTATTGTGTCAAAAACATATTTTATAACTCATTCTCATCCCGTTATACCACTTTAGTTACTACTCAATCTTATTGATAATTTAACTTACTTTTATTTTCACTTATATCTCGAGTTACCATTAACTTCACTTTCATTCTCATCAATTTATACTCCACATCCCAAACAGAGTTTGGGCAATAATATATCACACCTCAAGGCCGATAGCTTGGGTAATAATCACTGCACCCCAAGTAGACCTTGGGTAATATCACATCACATACCAAGCCGATAGCTTGGTTATTAATTTACTTCAATTACTTTTTACCTTACACTTTACTTTATTCATCATTTCCATTATACATTACTGATATTAAATTAACTACTCACCAACTCACCCTGTGAATTATGTCAAGGCAGGTTGTTCCCACCATTCCCACGGAAATAGCGGGCAGGTAGTTCCTCGACACAATTCCAAGGTGCATCAACTCGTATCATAACGTATTTTACTTTAATAATCATTCTCATAATACAATTACTTCATACTATTCATATAAACACATGCTGCTTTTACTTTTTTATTTGTGTAAAACAACCACGTAAACACTTCCTTTATTTTTCATTTCAAATTATAACACAATCACCTCATTCTTCATTCTAAATTAACCACATACTGCATTTACCATTTCTTTTCATATACAAGGTCATACTCGTATTCCTTCATACTCGATTTCATTCATAATCACTTTCTTTCACATTCACATTTCACTTTCTTTACTTTCTCATTCTTATTTACACTTATTTATTTTATTAATTTGTCGACCAGTGTCCATGTCATCACACAACTGAAGCTGATAGCTCAGTCAAAATACAGATCGCTGCCCACCAAGGGTCTTACGCATCAAATACACATATCACTGCCACACAGGTCTTACGCATCAAACACACATATCGCTGCCACACAGGTCTTATGCATCAAATACACATATCACTGCCACACAGGTCTTACGCATCAAACACACATATATCTTTTCTCCTTTTCAGTGCCTACACAAATGACCTCCTCGTACAATACAAGGATCTCTGTGCCTCCGCCCTATACACTTTAATCCCGCAAACCCACCAATTCACCCAGATCCAGGTGTCCTACATCTATTATTTGTGGGCTGGATTAAAAGTACAGTTGCGCGCTTGTCCAACCAAGACTAAAGCCAGAAGGCTAGTCAGAAATAAAATATAATACGCGGATCGATGCTCACATAGAGTCTTACACGTCCGAGGCTACGTCTTCTCCTAGCCCTGTACCAGCGAGGAAAACTCCTGATTCCCAAATATAATTTAGGGCAATATATAACTCCTGATCCCCAAATATAAAATTTAGGACAATAAACTCCTGTTCCTGGGTGTATCCCGGGCCTGTGGGGTTTAGCCTAAACCCCTAGGAGATTGTGCGGCACTGAAATATTAAATTATCTCCTTTAAATATCCGTATATACACATATATCTCCTTTATCATATAACTCTTTTACAATATAACTCCTTTATAATATAACTCCTTTATAATATAACTTTGCCTTTATAATATAACATGAATGCACATAACTCCATTAAATTCATAAGCATATGCAAGCCATTAATCTCATCGATTATCGTATAAAATTCTCATTCATCACCCACATGTCACTCACACACACATCATGCCAATTTCACATCACATTATCACATCATATTTTTACACATCATATAGACCTTGCCATTAGTTCTATCGTATTAACATATCACATGATCATGTATCGTACACACACCCTGCTTTTCATCACGTCACAGTAGATACATAAATATACATATATCTATATCAGTATAACTCCTCAAATTTAAATCTCACAACCCTGTAGCCTATATATATGCTCACAAGCTTCAACACACTCCCATACATAATTTACCCCGTATCATACATGTAAATTTCTTTGCTCAATACAACTTATACATCACACGACGACCTTAATTAAAATTTTCCATAGAACATCATATACATTAAAATAAAAGGAATCATACTCACAGAATATCCTGCAAAGACTCGAAGCGCCACCACGCCATCCCGCATCCAAAGTCGCTAATATATCCTATTATCAAATTTCAAAGCGATTAAGGCTCAAATCCTCCAAACCAATCACAGGAGCTAATAACACTAATCCAAATATCATACAGGCGTTATTGAATGCCTGGGAAACACACGTGTGATGCACGTAATATTCAAATTCCTACGGAATTTTCAATCTTATGCAATTACTAAAATTACCCCCAAATTATTATAAGTTCAACTAAAATTTCTACTACCATACGAGAACTAATTCTTACATATTTAATTTTTCTTTTACAAACCCAAAACACTAATTTATTAGAAACTTGCAAAATCTCCCATAACTTGCTAATTTCTTAACCCTAACATTAAAATGAACTACTACCTAATCCTATGCTCCTTTCCCAAGTAAAATAGATTAAAAGCATAAGAAAATACACAAATATATTTAAAGGGATATACCTCTACTAATTCCTTTCTCCAAATCAACTCCACTACTAGCTAGAGCACCCTTCACTTAGCTTACCCCTCGATTTAATTTAAAAACAATAAAGAGATGGGGTAGATTTGGGCGGGGGAAGTAGCGGCCGAAGGTCGGGTTTCCTTTCGATCGGGGGAAAGAAACGGAAAGGAAAGAAAGGAGGAAGAGAAGAGAAGGGGGGGGGGGTTTGGAAATAGTAGTAATATAAATATATATTTATAAAGGGATATTTACAAATAAACCCCCACATCTCCAAAATAATTCAAATAAATCCCTAACTTTATATTTTACTAATACCAACAATACAAAATACACTAAAATTATCTTATAATAATCCTCCAGCATTATAAAATAAAATAAACAATATTCCTTCACATAAAATCTCAACTCTGAGCTCTAATATATCAATAATATCAGTCTAACACAAATCTTGACACCAATATCAATATTTAAAATAAAAAATACACCAAATAAATTTCTCACCACTCCAGGAATATAAAAACGAGTATTTTGGGTATTTTATAAATTCAAGGTGTTACATCCAACCCAAGAGATGGCCCGCCTCGGCCCAAACTTGGCCCAACGGAAGCAGTGAACCGAACCATCGTCGATCGCCGTTCTGCCCTCTTCGCTTGGAATTCGACCTTACCTTCGGCCCGACCAATCCCTACTTGCGTCCCACTAATCTTTTATGCCTCCGTGGTCTTCCCGATGATTGGTAGCTCCAAACAACGATGGAATACCTCCATGGACAGCGAGCAAGTTGGCGCATGAACTGTCTCATACAATGCGGTCGACGTGTCACAGCCTCCTATTCTACCTGTATATTCATGTATCAACAAACTTAGGCCTAGGGTCCAAAACTCTATCTAAGTGACCCTACATAAGTACAATACTACAAAGCTATGTTTTACAAATATTCTTACAAAAGAGGTGCTTAGAACCCTCAAAACAGTGATTTACATTTTTCCAAACAGCAAGCACAACAATGCAACATCTGCCGTTATAGGGTTCTTTTTGGACCCATTTCAAGGATGAAACATGCCCGGATGAACCCCCAAGGTTTCACACATCATAGACAGCAAATTAGATCAAAATTTGGGTATATTTTCAACCCCATACATCTATCATAACCTCACCTAACAAATCATCTTAAGCTACATTCCTAAACAGCGAGCAAAATAGTAACTAGTTATACAAACGAGCTAGGAATCAACTTAATCATATACAATTTACTATCTACTATTGCACATGCTCATCTACAATTCATGACGTGTATTTCTAAGTCAATTTAAAGGCCCTAAGTCCATGACAACTTGTATACATCAAAACAGTAAGCTGAGATTTTAACATGCAGTTTATGTCATTAGTAAAAACCATTATAAATCACATACAACTTGGAATTTTGAGTTCTCAGGTTTTACAGAAAGATCTATGAGTCTACAACAAGTTCCTAGTTGGAAGTTCCTTCAAATTATTACTTTTAAGTGATCAAAATTATTAAGATTCAACGTGCATGAAATTTCCAGAAACAGAACAGAACTATCAGCCAGTGGAAAGTTAGATTTAATTTTAAAATAGTAAATAAAGTTTAAAATTCACAAAATTTGGTGAAAAATTACTGGACACATAGCAACAACACATAATTTTTTTAGCTAAATCTACCATGCATTGAGAGAGATATGATTTATTGAAATGAGTGTAGAAACAAGAATAAACCACAGCCTATACTCTGTTTTACTTCTTAACCCAACAGTGGTTTCAGGTTTTATTAAAATAGCAAATGTTGTCTAAAAATTATGAAATTTGGTAAAGGCAATCTAGACATAGAGAAGCATCACATATAAAAAGTTTAGCCAAAGATTTCTGGTAGACAGAACGATATTATCTTTAAAATAGGGTGTACTAAACAGTCTAAACATGGCAGAACACAACATCTATTATGTTTTCTTTTACAACCAGCAACAAGTTCGTATTTTATTAAAATAGCAAAAAAAATCCAAAAATTATGAAATTTGATGGAGATGTGCTAGACATGCATAAGATTCTGTCATAAAAGTTTCAACTCTGAATTCTTTGTATTTACGAAGTTATAGCTTCCAGAACTAAGGTGCATTTTCATGATAACAACTAAAGTAGCATTTCTAAGTTATACAAGCACAATCTCAAACCAAAAATCTAACATGCAACATATGTTTCAAGAAAATTCATACCAATCATACCATGACTTGAAGAACATACTACAAACATTTAACAGATCACAAGGTATTAGAAACACCCACCTTAATAGTTGTAGACAAGAATTTGCAACTCCAAGCTCCAAGCTTTTCCCTTTGCCCTTCTTGCTCCTAGCTCCTTGCACTTGTTGCTCCTAGGTCCTTCTCCTTGCTCCTTCTTGGCTCCTCCTCTTCCTCAAATCATTAGCTTAGAGTAGTGGTGAAGTGGTTTGAAGTAGAGAAGAGTGTAGGAATTATACGAGTTGTAGGAGAAATGAGAAAATGAGCTAAGGCAAATGGGGGAGGGTTTTCATAGAGAGAGGGGGAGAGCTTGGCTGGCATGCATTAGAGGAGGGGGGAGGTCAAGTGTGAGAGTGTACAAACCTCTTAGGGTTTTCCAAATACTCAAGTACCTTTTGTACATCCAAAATTCCCTAGATTCCATTTGTTTAAATCCAAAATATCTTCTCCTTTTCCCTCCATTCTTTGGCCGGCCAACCTAGGTGTGCACTTTTTTTTTGTACATGTCATGTTACACTTATACATGTGTGTGTGTGTGTGTGTGTGTGTGTGTGTGTGTGTGACTTGTTAGGCCATGTGAGCATGGTTTGAGCCCATGTCTAGCTCATGTGAGCTTAGTTGTGTACTTAAACCATCAAATTAAATTGGTGAACCATCAAATAAATAAATAAAAAAAATTGTACACCCAATCATAGCTCACAAACATTAATTCTTAAGACATAATTTTCATATGCAAAAAAAATTGATGTTCTACATAATAATTACTAATTATTTATGGGTTATTACATTACTCGCTCCTTAGAATAGTTATGTTCTCTAAACTACACTTACTGGGGAGAAAACACATTGGTTACACAAACAACTCTGGAAACATGTCCATCATTCGACTTTCTGGCTCCCATGTGGCTTCCTCCACAAACTGGTTTCTCGAGGGTATCTTGACCATCAGAATTATTTTGTTTCTCAGCACCTTTTCCTAATGATCCAGTATTTTTACGAGTTGTTCTGTGTAGGAAAGATCCACCTGCAAGTCTTCTGGAATCTCGGACAGTTGGTGACTCAGATCTGGCACATACTTCCTCAGTATGGAGACATGAAAAACATTGTGCACTTAGGCCAATTCTGCGGAGCTTGTAGGCTGTCTTGCCGATCTTCTTCAGAATTCTATATGGTCTAATGTATCTCGGGGCCAGCTTGCCACCCCTTCCAAACCTGACTATACCCTTGGTAAGTGAGACTTTCTAGAACACTGAGTCTCCATCCTCAAACTCCAGTTCTCTTTGGCGAGTATCGACATAGCTTTTCTTTCTACTCTGCGCTATCTGTAGGTGCTTTCTGATCAACTCAATCTTCTTCGAGGTCTGCTGTACAATCTATGGTCCAAACATTTGTCTCTCATCTACTTCATACTAGCACACTGGTATCCTACACTTCCTTCCATATAGTGCTTTGTATAAAGCCATCCCGATATTGGCCTAGTAGCTGTTGCGGTAGGAAAACTCCACCAAGGCTAAGTACTTTTCCCATCTACCTCCGAAGTCTAAGGCACATGCCCTTAACATATCCTCCAGAATTCTATTCACTCTTTCGGTCTGTCCCTCAGTCTGCGGGTGGAAAGCGGTACTAAAGTCCGTCCTTGATCCTAAGGCTGCTTGCAAACTCTGCCAAAATCATGAAGTGAATCTCACATTCCTGTCGGAGACTATAGATACTGGCACACCGTGAAACCTTACTATTTCCTCAATGTAGACTTCAGCCAACTTCTCCAAGGACCAGGTCACCTTTACCAGTAGAAAATGTGCTGACTTTGTCAAACGGTCTTCGACAACCCAAATTGAATCATTACCCTTAGTACTCCTGGGCAACCCCGTGATGAAGTACATACTAATGTTCTCCCACTTCCATTCTGAAATGGTCAACAGCTACAGAAATCCCCCAAACTTCTTATTCTCAGCCTTTATCCTCTGACAAGTGGGACATCTGGCCACAAATTCTTCTATGTCTCGCTTCATTCTGACCCACCAATAGAATTGCTTTACAGCGTGATACATCTTCGTGCTCCCCAAGTGAACTGCAAGTAAGGTAAGGTGTGCTTCCTTCATCATTTTGTCTCTCAGATCATCCACCTTCGGCACACAACCATTCCCTGAACCATACCAATCCTTCCTTTATGCTGAACTCAAGGAGTTTCCCCTCATTCACTTGTTCCCTAAGTGCTTGGATCCCTGCAACAGCTTCCTGACTCTTCTGTACTCGGTCCTTAAGACTTGGTTGTAGCTCTAACCGTGCTAAGACCGCACTCAATCATTGTTTAACTACTTCGATATCAGTAGGGTTGCAAACGAGTCGAGTCGAGCCGAATATCTTGAGGCTCGAGCTCGGCTCATTAAGCAATCGAGCTCAGTTTTTGAGCTCGAGCTCGTCTCGAGCCGAGCTTTGACCGAGCTTTGATCGAATTCGAGCCGAGTAGATCGCGAGCTTAGCATAATAATCAAAAAAAGTCCAAGCTCGAGCTCGGCTCGTTAAGCTATCGAACTCTCGTTTCGAGTCGAGCTTTGACCGAGCTCGAGCCGAGTACCTCGCGAGTAGCTCGGTTCGTTTGCAGTCCTAGATATCGGCCTATCTTATCTCATGCTCCAACTCATTCCTGGTCGTGATCAACTTAGATACACTCCTCTTCCTGCTGAGTGCATCCACCACAACATTGGCCTTCCCTGGATGATACATAAACTCTGGCCTGATATCCTCCAACACCTCCAACCATCTCCTCTGCTGTAGATTCAAGTCCTTCTGTTGGTATATAAAATTCAAGCTTTTGCGGTCTATATACATTTCCACCTTTGCTCTGTAGATATAGTGTCGCCAATATCTTCAAGGCAAAAATTATTGTAGCCAGCTCCAAGTCATAGGTGAGGTAATTCTTTTCATGTGGTCGGAGTTGCCTTGACACATAGGCTATGACTTTTCCTTCTTGCATCAGAATACACCCAAATTTCAGGTGTGAAGCATCGCTGTAGATTATGTACCCCTTTTCTGCCTGAGGTAAGACCAAAATCGGGGCTGAAATCAACTGGTTCTTCTACTCATGGAAACGCTCTTCACATTTCTTAATTCATCCAAAGTTATTGTTCTTCTTGGTCAATGTTGTGAGCGGTACTGCTATCTTAGCATAATCTTGAATGAACTTCCTGTAGTACCCGGTCAAACCCAAAAAGCTCTTGACTTCCTTCGACGTCTTCGGTTGAGGCCAATCCTTCACTGCCTAAATCTTTTGTGGGTCAGTGACCACTCCCTCCTTAGAAATGATATGGCCAAGGAATGCAACTTCTGTCTTCCAAAACTCTAACATGGACAATCTGGCATATAACTCGTGCTTATGTAACTTGCCCAATACTGCAATTAGATGTCTAGCATGATCCTCCTCCGTCTTCAAGTATACCAGAATATTATCTATGAAGACCACAACAAACAAGTGGATGAACGGCCGCAGGAACCGGTTCATCAAATCCATGAATATTGTTGGAGCATTAGTCACTCCAAAAGCCATCACCAGGAACTCATACTGCCCATGTCAAGTTCTGAAGGCTATCTTGGGTATATCTTCCTCCTTGACACAACTTGATGGTAGCCCAACCGCAAATCAATCTTCAAGAACACCGCTGCACCTTGCAATTGATTGAACAAGTCATCGATCTTGGGAATGTGATACTTGTTCTAAACTGCGACTTTGTTCAATTCCTGGTAGTCAATACACATCCTTGATGCTTGACTAGTAGCACCGGTGCTCCCCAAGGTGAAGCACTGGGCCTGATGAACCCTTTCTGCAACAAGTCCTCAATCTTCTTCTTAACTTCGTCCTGCTCCACCGATGCCATGCAATATGGCGCCTTTGACATAGGTGAACTACCCGGCTGGATTACAATACTAAACTACACATCTCTTTATGGAGGTAGCCTTGGTAAATCTTCCAAAAATTCAAGCGGAAAGTCTCGTATAATATGTATCTTCTTAACCTCCTTCGAAACCTTTGTTCCAGGTGTAGAAGCTAGAATCTCCCCATTCTTCTTCTTCCCTTGAACCATGATTTTTGGTTTCTCGAATATCGCCAAGGTCACCCTCTTTCCCTTGTAGTCAATAGTTGCCTTATGCCTTGACATCCAATCCATCCCGATTATAACATTTGCTCTCACAAAACCCAACTCCAACAAATTTACATTTAAAGTCTCACCACCAATCTGAAGCTTGTAACCCTTATAACATACATGAAAAATTAGTGCTGCTCCTGATGGTGTAGCCACCTCCAAGTCCAAATCAGGAGTTGGTTTATAAGTGCATTTCAACCTCTCAGAAAAAAGATTTTGACACAAAAGTGTGAGAGGATCCACTATTAGACAAAACACTTGCCTTATTTCCATTAATAACCAACCATGATCACACCTTTATCTCCATCTGCATCATCCTCAGTTAATGCAAAGACACGCCCCTGGTGAAAGGGTTTTTTCCCCTTAATATTGGTCTTCTGGGTTGGTCCATTGTTATTCTTTTGTCCTGGGCCACCGTTGCTCTTCTGCAATTGTGGGCAGTTAGGCTTGATGTGTCCAACCTTTCCACAGTGGAAACATGTACTTGTACTAACCTGCAATTGTTTCTTCAGGGCACTGAAGCTTATAATGTCCGTTCTTACCATAGAGGAAGCATTCTACTAGCTTGATGGCCCCAGTACTAGCATTGGTCTTCTGGAACTTTTGGTTCGTGCCTTATTTCTTGAAATTTGTGGCTGGTCGTTTCCCCTTGTTCGAACATCGAGCCTTCCCTTGCAGCTGTTGACTTTGGTTCATGTCCAGTTCCGTTGCTGCTGCCCTCCGTACCAACTTGTCAAATCTCCGAATTCATAAGAGCACCATTCTCGATCTTAGTGCAGGCCTAAGTCTCTGCTCAAACCTTTTTGCCTTTTTCATCTCGTCCTGTACCATCTCTTGAGCATAGCGGGACAACTGGGTGAATTTTGTCTCATATTCCCGCATCATCATGTTGCCCTGCCGCGGGTTGATAAACTCAATGGCTTTCTCTTCTCGGACATCGAGTGGATAGTAGTGCTGCCTAAATTATTCAAGGAAATCCTCCCATGCTATTGGTTCTTTTCCCATGCCACGCTTAACCGACTGCCACCATACCCCTGCATCTTTCTCCAGTAGGATAGTGGCTAGCTTGATTTTGCTCTCTTCGGGGGTCTCTAGTACCTCGAAGATGACCTCCACTTGGTGTATCCAGTTGTCGACGGTAGTGGGATCTTCCTGTCCCTCAAATACTGGTGGCTTCATTCTTTTAAAGGACTCCACCAACTTGACCGGGTCGGTGAAAGTATTTCCCAAGTTCCTCCCTTAAGCTCTAGGCTATGGTATAAAGTTCCGACTTGCCTCCATGAACGTCCCTATCATCTGATAGACCCTTGCAAATTCGGTCTCGATGTTGAGGCCAGCATTTGGCCCTGCTGCCTTCGCCCTCGGTCCTTCCACCTCTGCCACTTCGGGTGCTCCTCGACATCCAAGTTGCGAGGTGAATAAAATATGGGTGTCTAAGGGGTGATCAAATAATATAGTAGCATAATGTTATGACATACACAATAACCTCTTGGCTATCATTCCTCTCGGACTCGTCGCTACAGTAAATCATAGACATCCACTTGAATTTGTGACTATGGTGTCTCGCTACAGTAAATCATAGACATCCATGTATAAAACACGTGTAATGGAATAAATGATGATAAAACCTAATTAGATTAGGGATAACTATGATAAGTGGCTAATTCATAACTAAGCCTCTTTAAAAAGGAGGAAGAGATGTAATGTAAAGAGGAGCTGATATAAAGATTTGGAGGAGGAGGAGGAGGATGTAAAGAGGAGTAGAGCAGCTTGCTGGAGTACATAGAATTTGAAAAGGGTATACAACGAGCTCTTACTCAAGTGTATATGTCCCTAGAAACAATTAGCTGAAGAAGTTCTAAAGGGTATACAATGAAACTCTTAGTCAAGTGGGTATATCCATAGAAAAAGTTGATTAGCTGAAGAATTTCAGAAGGGTATATAATGGAGCTCTTACTCAAGTGGGAATATCTTTTTGGCGAAAACGGTGGAAAGAGCCACCCAGTCTCATTAATTAGGAATTAATAAAACAACTCAGAGTACTGGGCAATGTATAATATACTGAAGTAACATGATAGGAAAATAAAGCATGTCACCTCCACCTAACATCAGAGGGTGGGTACAACAACAAAATGAAACATAAACATCTGAGGAGTACAACCAGAAACATAACATAGGAATCCCTCCAACAAAGCCCTGGAGGGTGGGGTCTTCATGCAGTGACGCTCACTCTAGAGTCAGCCCAAACTCAACCTCCTCCTCGTCGTACTCCTCAACCTGGAAGGCTCTAGCAATCATTCCTGTCGGACTCGTCACAACAACTGTAGCTCAAAAGAAAATAAGGTGCATAATATGAGTTAAATTGTCAGAAATACTATTACTAAACCCACAATATAAATGTTATTTCTATCAAGACAAAGAACCAGGTCGTCGCGGCTATGGCAATATACCAGGCATTTCTCATCTCTCGTCTCTTAGCGGAGAACTTTGGACCAATCCACAAGTCCTTGTATGTTATGGGGTACTCACTCGAGAGCCATTACGACCTCGACTAGGACCGATTTGGTCTATGGACTCCACGTGTGTATTACAAAATCTACAAGAAGTTTCAATTTTTGGTTGTCCTTTAGCTAAGTTCTCCCTGGTCATGATATCTTCATTAAGAATGAGAAATAGGAAAATCTTAACTTTTAGCGGTGGCCTTCCAAATGACGGCTAACCAACTCGGACTGCACCCTCTAAAGTGAATCAATTGTGAATGGACCGTACCGTGAACCTCCCTTCTTTTTCCAGCCCCCAGGCTTTCCAATCTAGGCCCAAGAACATTTCTCCTTGAACTGAGCAATATGTGTCTGAAGTTACTCCAACCTAACTTAAGATACCTGATTCAGCTGTTGTCTGGTAGCGGGTTTCCACGATCCCCTTTTCCACGTCTTGGCTACTATAATATGTGGCTGTGTCGTCGTACAGGTTTGGGTATAGATCTTTGATAGAGTACGCACTGCACCATTTGCCCTACCATAATTTTGTCAACCGACCATTGCCAATAAACAAAGACACACAGTTATTGAACGAGTTATAAGCTTTAACCACCCCTCCAAAGCAAAACACTCTAGGACCCACCCTAAATCCCCTGTTTTGCGTACCTCTCCCTTGTTGCTAGGACGGAATGAATCCCTGCCAACCTTCGTCGTTGGGGTGTAACACCTTCCACCACCACTTACCGAGGAGGGCCAGGTTCATGTCTCTAAGATTGATAATCCTCAAACCCCCATGGACTTTCCTCGTACAGGGGTTTTCCCATCGGATAAGGTGATAACCTCCTTTCTTAGTGTCTGCACCCTTCCATAGAAAACTCTTCTGAATCTGATCTATCATTCTATCCTCTGAATAACCCATTTCGACATCTAAAAAAAAGAAAGATTATGTGTTGGCAAATTGGACAATACCAAGTTGATTAGGGTAACTCTCCCTCCTAGAAATAAGGATTTTCCTTTCCATCCAGCCAGCCTATTCTCCACCTGGTCGATGATTGGGAACCAATAAGCTTTCTTCAATTTTTTCGGTCTAAGTGGTAGACCCAAGTATTTGATAGGAAAACTATCGCCCTTGCAGTTTAGAGTGATGGTGTGTTCCTCAGCTTCCTCAGCGGACATAGCGATAGGTCCAAGTGCACTCTTATGGAAGTTGACCTTGAGTATAGACCAGACTTCAAAACTATAAAGTACCTCCTTTGAAAACTATAGTTTCACCCAGATCACGTTACCAAATAATAAGATATTGTTCACATATTGTAAGATGGTACAACCAGGAAAACTTCTCCCACTAGTAATTAGTGCAACCCAGCCCACTTGCCTACAGTTTTCCAACATGGATTTGACGACATCTGCCACAACAGTGAATAAGAGAGGGCATAAAGGGTCTCCCTGTCTCAGCCCTCTTATGCACACGAATGGTCGCCCTGCAACACCATTAACCACTGTGGTTGTTCTACTGGTATTATGGCATTGCCAGATCCATCCGATCCATCTGTTTCCAAAGCCACGTCCTCTAAGCACCTCCATCAAACATTCCCAATCCACTGAGTCATACGCTTTTTGAAATCCAATTTGAGCAGAAAGCTTTTTTCGTTGGAAACCTGACACTGGTGAACGGTATCTTCTGCTGTAGCCATGCAATCCATGATGCACCGGTGTAACCCCTATTTTCAGTTATTATATTTTGTCTTGGTATTATTATTTATTGTTTTCTTTATCGTCTCTTCTGAACCCCTGTAATTTGATTATCTAATAATAGAATTTATTATTTGCTTTCAACTCATTTTTTGTCTCACATTCTATTTTATTTTTTTGCTGAAAATTTTGTTGTTCATCCCATTCAATTTTTTTGCATGCTGATACTCCAATTAATCTACATTAATCATATTTTTTTCAATTGGATTTAAACCCAAACCCTATAACCCTTTCTTATTAGATCCAAAACTCCTTAACCCGCTACCCAATAACCCACATCCTAACCCTATATATAACCCTGTTTACCCCTAACCCTAATCTTAATTAAGCCATAATTAATCCCATCATTAATCCCCAACCGCCTAATCCCCCTTTTCATCATCTTCCTCCTCGAGCCTATCTCCGAAACCCAGCACCGCCGCTTCCCTTCTTCTTCCCCTACCTGCATCTTGCCGCCATCCCCTGTTCACCATCTTCCTACATCACCCCCTGCACCTCGTGCCACCGACGACTCACCCTTACCTCCATCCCGTCGCCCTCCTCCATTGCACCCATCGCCTCAACCAACATCACCGTCCTCCATCATCACCATTTCCGATCATCCCGTCGCCCTCCAGCCTTGACACCATCCTGAACCTTATCAGTCACCACCACCCTTTCACCATTGCCGTCGTTATCCTTCTCCCCTATTTTGGCACCGAAATCCAACCACCATCGCCTCCTCGACCACCTGCTGCACCCACTCCGACCGCCACCGTGACTGTGCACCACCGTCAACCTCCACCACCGCAGCACACCTCTGCAACTCCACCCTGTGCATCGATGCCAGTCACCACCGAAGCCGAAGTCCTCGCTGTTTGCTGTCTGCTGCATTGCTGTTGGGATCTTGTTGTCTGCTATTTTGGATCGTTGTTTGCTGTTGGGATCTTGCTATTCCGTCCATTGCACGTGCATTGTATTGCCGTCAGGATCCTAATCCTGTTATTCTCACTCTCGAATTAACTGTCGGTAAAGGCAGGTCTTCTTGAACCCTGTTATTGTTCGCGTTCAAGAATTTTCATTGATTCCTGCAAGTAGCTCATATTTCAATATTCATATCTGTATTTGTTGATATTTGTTCAAGAGTTTATCACAGATTCATCAGCGAAACCAAGTGATAAATCTCTTTTCGTGCCATTATCTTTGACTCAAACCCTAGTCTATATCGCACATTGCATATGCACGTAATACATGAAAACAATTAAATCCATGATATAGAACTGATTGATGACTGGAATGTTCCCGATTGAATATGATTTCATGAATTAATTGCCCTGATTGTAAAATGCATCGTTAACCTTGAAGTTGCATGTTAATAACTAATTAGAACCTTTGTTAATTAATTACCATGAGATTGCATGCTTGTGTATTGAAATTATTGTCAATTCATGTTAATTTATTTTCTGGCCTGCTGTCTGCCTCTTTTTGCATTAAACTTTCGAACCTGTTGCTGTAGTAATTTGAATGAACTTTTTCAACATGAATTGCAGCTCTGTGAGTCTACTTTCTAGAACATTCTATGGATTTGAATTTTGAGTTATAATGTGTGAGATATCTGACTTTTAGTACTGCTAGGTTTGGATTTCCAGATTTGCAATTATATGTGTATCACCCTAATTTATTAATAAAAAGAAAATTTTAACAGTAAAATTAAAATGTGAAATTAATTTGGCTGAGACTAGACATGCATAGGAATCACCCTGAAT
The DNA here is from genome assembly GCA_017893485.1 of Hemerocallis citrina. Taxonomy (NCBI): domain Eukaryota; kingdom Viridiplantae; phylum Streptophyta; class Magnoliopsida; order Asparagales; family Asphodelaceae; genus Hemerocallis; species Hemerocallis citrina. The sequence goes on along the minus strand of CM030366.1, from coordinate 185,583,842 downwards.
TTTTTTTGAAATTAATTAATGAGTTTCAGATCCGATACATGTATGTGAACATAATCTATAACCTGTTTCCTGAACATAAAATCTGTAAAGAATAAGAATTTGGACCTAGTTTCTATGATTTTTATATGTCGTATGTATATGCGCTGGAACTGGCAGAGAGTCTAGTTTCTAGAACTTCTGACGGATCCAGTTTTTTTTCCTGTAGCAGTGAGAATACCTATTTTTGTACAGCAACGTCCTGCTGTCCAGATTGTATGATTTGCATTGATTTAGTATAAATGTTTCTTGCATTGCATGTAATGAGTAGAATTAGTCACACCTTGCATTACACAATCTTAACATCTTCTTGTATGTTAACATAGGATGAAATAAAATAATAACAATCCGGGGTATTAAGGGTTGACTTGGGAGTGAACAATCAGAGACTGTACTCGGTAGGGATCCCTTACTGTTTATTCCTGTTTATTTCTGTTTATTCCTGTTAATTCCTGTTAATTCCTGTTAATTCCTATTTATTATGCTGAGCACATGATCTGTTGAGTTCACCATCACAGTCTAAAATGTTTACTTGTTTGCATGCACCGAATCTGTGGTATGGGACACAGTACTATGTGCATTCACTACAAGAAATTTGACATATACCAACAGACACCTGTAGTGACGGTCACTAAAACCGTGGGTATAGGCATCATATACCTATACACATGTAGTGAACTGTGGGTATAGGTATCCTATAGGTTTAGATCTTTTAATCTGTAGTGACTGCAAAAATCCTAACACTTTCTTCCTAGCCACACAAATACCCCATCGAAATTTTCTTTTCCCCTCTCTATTTCTTTCTTCCCGCTCACGAACCCCAACCCCCAATCGCCGTCGTAGACCGCCGCCCCACGTCGCCGTGACCCCCGTGCCCCCCATGCCGTCGTTCCCCCGACCGTCCTAACCCCCATGTCTCTCACAAAATCGAAAATCCTCTCTCTCTCTATCTCTCTCTCTCTCTCTAAAACCCAAAATCGAAAATCAACCCCCGGCATCCCCGCCGACCCCGACCTCCCCCGTCGCCAATACCCCCGTATCTGCTATCCTCGGGGCCATCGTCGTCTCCAGCCCCCGGTGCCCCCATCGCCATCATCGCTCCCGTCGCCAAAACCCTAACTCTAACTTGTTTTCGCCGTCATTGTCTCCTGCCCGAAGCCCCCGTCTCCTCTCCTTTCCTTTTCTCTTCGTTTCCCGAGCCCCAATCAGGAGCCCGACCTCTTCTTTCCCTCTTCGATTTGTAAGCTCGAGCCTAAAGGTAATCTCACATTCCAATTAGCATGTTGTATTTTCTTATTTAGCACTTAGCACTGAAATTTGATATTGGTGATAAATTTTGGATGCTGGATATCAAATTGTTATTGATATAGTTAGGGAGTTTTATTTAAGGTATAACTTTGTGCATAATTATTTGGAATTTTTCAATCTCAGGTGCTTATTTAGATAACTAGTGTTCAATTCAAAACTAAGTTTGGACTTCAACCAAACTTGCAATTTTTAATGTTGATGTGTTCATATTTTAATTTGTGGTAGGATTATAGCTTTGCATCTATTGTTATTCGAATCTTTGTTTATTGCAGAATACTTGTTTGTGGGAATGCCCAAGTGAGTGTTTTTTGTGAATGCTTATTAATTCAAATGATATTATTTATTAATTCGCTCCATTGTAATATATTGTAACTTGTCTTGATTTATTCTTCACTACAATGAACTTCATTCATTGTAATATTTTGAAATTTATTATTCTGTAGTTCAACTTATAGTATATTTGGTTTTGAGCTATTAAATTGTAGATATGTCGGTACATTACAAGATGTGCTGGACTGGCATATACCACCTCACCTATTTGGGTACATATATGTTATCCATCTAAAGGTGAAAGTGAAACATTCTGGAAGTATGTAAACAATCCAGAAGTAGACCTAAAAAGATAAAGATATACAGAACATTAAATTAATTGTGGGAAAAGTGGAACCTCTTTTGTCAATTTAATGTGTATTAATTATTCAAATGGTTAGTAATATGATTATTTTTTTTGATTACTATGTTAGTAAATAATTAATTTACCAAACGATTATATCCATACTTGTGTTCAGTTGTAAAACTTAGCTCATGGATGACTCTTAACATGTAAAATAAGACAATAACCAAGTCATATCTTGACACTCAAAACCAGCTGAATATGATTCTAAGCCGCTTTATGTGGTTTCATAAATCATTATATGATTGGTTTTATTAGCACATAATTCAATATACAACATGCATTTATTTTGATATTGTTTCTTATCTTACAGGTCTGAACTTTACTAGAAACAGTATGTTTAAATACCAAATAGTAACATCTTAGATTTGAAAATTTAAATCTACTAGATTGCAGGGACATTGTACAAGCCAGCTTAAGATCTAGTGGCGCTTTAGCCAAAAAAGTACATAGACAACTAATAGACAACTCTTATACATGCATGTAGAAATGATTATGAAAAACAACTGATGAGAAAATTGTTTTCCAGTAACTGAAGATTCTGTTGTGGATTTTTTATGAATACTTTGAGGATTTTCATGCGTATATAATTTTTCAAAGCTACGGGATACCTTGTCTAAACTTATCTTTGATGAGCAAATTTTCTTCAACTAGGTTCAGAGGAGGCAAATTCTTTTGAAATATGTAGGGTATATAAATTATTCTGATCTGAATGATTATAATTACAAAGCATCCTCAAATTCTTTTTGTCGCCTTTCTTGTATGAGAAACCCCATATTCATCATCTTTATTGTTGTGCGTTTTATGTGAAGGGCGGCAAATGTTTTCACTTGTGCTTACTTGGTCAATTTGGTTCGACCAGTACATCATAAAATTCCTGTAAAGCATCAAAAGGCACTTTGGCACAGTGGTAAATATTTAGGCTCTCATTAACTGTTTTAATTATTGATTTAATATTGATGATCTGAGGTCAACAAGACTTAGGGGCGCAATGGCTTTTGCCCTTGCCATGCAGTCAATACATGATCTTCCAGAAGGGCATGGCAAAATAATTTTTATAGCTACTACTGCAATAGTTGTTCTTACAGTAAGTATTCTAATTAGTGGTTATTCTGTAATTGCAACTTGGAAATATGTAGGATATAAACTCTTCCTAGACTTCATCATTATATACGTACTATTAACAAATTTCTATACCTACTCCAAAGTACTGTAAAGATGTTCAAAAGACTTACTATATGATGAATGAGTAATGGAGGGAGAGAGACTAGTAACAAAATTTAATTCATTGGAGGGATCATCAAAGTCAAAAATTTAGTATGTGTAATATAGCCCTGAGAGGACCTATAAGGAGGTGGCCTTTAGAACTTCCTTTTTATACTGCTCGTTTTCTCTGTTTTTAAAGTATCTCTTTCAGGGTGATCTTGTAGTGAGAGAAATGTAATCATAATCTGGATATGGCATCATTGTTGTTACTCCCTCATCAGTACAATCTTGCATCTATAATCTAGTTCACCTCAACGATTTTTTTACTATTTATTTTCAGGTATTCTTTCATAAAACTGAACTATTTTTCAGTTTGGATATGTTGTTTGTCAACAACTGATGCTGCACAACTATGCGATTATTTGCTCTTTCCTAAAATTACAACATTAATGGCTAATTAAATATAACTGTTTGAAGTTATTAACATATTATCATGTGATCATTTTTATCTACATTTTCATTGTATTCATATAATTTTTTTCCTATACTTAGTGGGTCCTTTCTCCGTCTACAGGAACATTTTGTAAAAATTCACAAGGTTTTGAATCTAAAGTATGTAGGTGTGCAGTTCAAACTGAATACTTTTTTTTTTCCTTTTCTGAATTTAATTTTACTTCATACTAACTTGGACATATGCCAACCCAAATTGCAGATCCAACTTACATGATCCATGCAATCCCAAGCAATGCATCCGACAACGTATATAGCACTTTGCTGGCTCATAGTGCCATCCACGGTACAATGGCAGGGTACACAAGGTTCAGTATTGGGCCGGTTAATGGGAGACATGCTTAGATACCTTTCCATGTAAGTATTAGTATTGGTCTTTCTCTTCTTATCCATGTAGGCTAAACACTGTTATTGTTATCATTATCACTGTCTTTACGTAAGAAATGTTTGGTTACTGAGACTGAGCACGTATAGTAATCTATTTAAACTTAATTTCTCATGTGAAGGTGAACTTTAGAAAACTTGGTGCTTGATCACCACATATAAATAATCTGTGAATTCTATTTTACATGATGTGGAGACTCTATCTTTATGTAAGGCAAAGCTCATATCCCACAAGTGTGGGAAGGGAACACATGTATTGGCTGCTTTTGTTTATTTTTTTCAATATTTGATGAATGACATAGCCTTTTCTTTCTTTTGTTGTGCTAGCCAGGAGGTTTTCTATTATCAGCCTGTCTGATATCTAGCAATTCTTTCTATGATTTCTCTCTATGTGGTAAGAGTGAAGTTAAATAAATACATCATTTTCTTTTTCTTTACCATTTTCTCTTCATGTATAGGTTACAGAGAAAACCAATGTTGAACGAGCATAAAGAAAGAACAGGGTGTGTGTGTGAGAGGATTGTGTTTTTCCTTGCAGTGACTTAATTCAGTCTTACTATATTATTACACTAATAACTGTTCCTTCAAATTTTTGATGGTACAGGAACTTGCTGAGATGATTTTCCAGTCAGCATTGTAGATCGGAGTTATTTATTGGCGAGTTGCAGATGCACACTGTTTATTGGCAATGGAAGCTAATTTTCGGTTGATGGAGCAAACCTCGAAATTAAGTGGATGAGATTATTATAAGATTTTATATACTTATTATATGTTAGTATGGTACTCTTAGGTTGACATTTTAACTATTTTGTAATTTGAATTTGACATGCTTGTAATACTTCATTAATTTTTAATATGATTGAAGTTTAATTTTATTTAATTTTGTTTCATAAACACATGAATTTTTTAATTGTGTATTTGGTTTATAATTGAATTAATATTATAAAAGAAAATATTAAATTATCATAAGCGTAATTAATAAGAAAAAATTGCGTATAGAGCGATGAGTATATATTCAGATAATTGGATATGAAAACCATTGCTAAAACCTAGCAATGGAGCTTCAACCGTGGGTATAGGAAAGCAAAATGTGTCTTTAAAACCTATACCAACGGATAAGAAACCGTGGGTATAACACCGAGGTTTTGTCCAACGGGTGAAAAAACCGTCTCTATAGGCTATAGTGATGGCATTTTGCCGTGGGTATAGCTAATTAAAAACGACGGAAAAATATGTCCGTTGGTATAGGTTTTACGGGCTATACCTACGGTTTTTTGCCTTTTACCTACGGATTTTTGCTGTCACTATATGTCAAATTCCTTGTAGTGATTGGATAGGTTAATAAAAGGAATAATAACCCTAAATTGACATTGCATGCCTGATCCTGTATACTGTCATCGATATTGATCATGAATTGTAATTACTGATTACTACATAATTGAATATAGACCCTTAACTTCATCGCCAACCTTTGTTTTTGTCCTTGACTTTGATCCAGTCAGATATTTTTGATATACCATGCTTTTTATTGTTCTCTGTTTTTCGCTACTTGATGTCAGTGACTTGCTCTAATGGACATTATTTTTCTATTTTAGATCACAAGTTTATAGGTACCGAAGGAGTGATACCAGAAGGACTTGGTGAGCAATAATTTTAGAGAATGGAACCTAAGAATAAACTGCTTGAATTATCTTTTATGCTATTTTCTTTTCCCTTGAACATTGTTATTGTTATTATACAATGTTATGGGCTTTTGTTGACCCGAAGTTTGTTTTATCCCAGATGTTGGATATAATGTTTTGAATTATTTCATTTATTATTGAAGTTGTTCTTCGTTTATGTGATTATATTCTCTTATGTGGCTGTGATTGTTATTCATATTGTTGAGTTAGACTGTTACAGCTTATGGATGGTGTTTACATTATTCGCTAGGCCTTCGTTACGTGCTCGTATTCCCGTATTTTGGGAAGCGGGATGTAACAACCGGCCTTTGATGAAACATGTATGCTCTCATCTGATCAGTCGGTCCATCACCTTTCCTAATCAATTAGCGAGGATTTGGTGATTATCTTAACCAAACAATTATGCAGACTGATAGGGCGGAAGACTCCCATGCACATCACTTCTTCCTTTTGGGGAATGAGAACCGCTTCTGAGTAATTAAGTCTTCCCAGTTTGAGTCTGTGCTCATAGAATTCTACAAGTATTGCCAATAGATCATCATTAATTTCTTCCTAGAATACTTGGCTAAACATGATCGGGAACTCATCCAGACCATGTGCTTTCTCCCTACCCATCTGAGAGATAACATTCTAGACCTCGGCCTCAGTGAACGTAACTTCAATCGCTGCTAATGCCTATCCCAAGGTTTCGGAGCCATCATGCCAAAATTCCATTCCGAGAGGTGCTCTAAACTTTGTTTGACGCCTAAAGAGATCCTTGTAGTAGAATTGGAATTTGGAAGGTCTGTTTCACCTCCTCCTCCTCTTGTATCATCCCGTACTTCGACTGTAGAGAAGCAATTATTTAGTTGGAGAGTTTCAAAAGGGTATTCAAGGGATCTCTTAGTCAAGTGGGTATATCCATTGAAACAAGTAATTAGCTAAAGAATTTCAAAAAGGTATACAACGGAGCTCATACTCGAGTGGGTATATCCATAGAAACAATTAATTAGCTGAATAAATTTGTATTATTATAAGAAAAGAGTTGGCTTACACAAAGTATGAACAACCAGTCCACTTAAATCAATCTCAACAACATAAATTTTAAATTGGAGTTAGAGCATCCACTATCGTTTTCTAAAAACTCAAAATTTAGCATTTGAGATCAAACAATCCCTCATTATCGTTCGCTAAAAATTCAAAATTTAGAATATGAGTAAACAATCGATCGCTAAAGATAGTAGCGGCTTTAGACGACTTCTAAATATAGAAGACAGAGGATCAAGCTCCGTCCGTTTAATTTTTTTTTAATATGGTCGAACAGAAGATCATCTTCCGTCCACAAACTTTTTCAGAAACATTTTCCCTAAAAATTACGAATATGCCACTCAAATAATTACAAAAATTTCATTACTTATTTATGAAAATGTCATTTAAAAAAAATTCGGTTCTTCTGTCCGATCACTTCTCCACTTTTATTTTCTTTCACATATTTTTTTTTTGACGGGTAAAAGGTAGGATTGCTCTACCTCACAGAAAAAATATATATATATAAGTAAGAGAAGTTAAAACAGCTATTACAGAAAGTAATCTAACTAGGGATTCAAAAACAAGTCATTTGACGAATCCAGGTTTGAGATAGCATGCATTTGTGTCGTAGAGAGGGCATTGGACTATTGTCGTACTCCTCTACTAGTCACAACCACATGATCTCATCCCCCTTCTCCATCAACTACTGAAAACTCGTTAGACAAAAAGACCCCTATCAGATAACCCCAAAAATAATACTTAAAAGTTACATCAGCAAAGTCTCAAAAATATGTTTCCAAAAAGCAAAAAACCATTCAACTGCTAAGGAGAGTGATTCACTGCATGTTGCTAGGCCGAGCAACTCCCTTCTTCACTGTCCATCTAATCAATCCTTATGAGTGCTTACTTTAGCAGCGCATCTTGCACACCTTCCATTTCCATTTCTTGCATCAGCTTCGCCTTCTTTTTTCTGCTGTCCATTCCATCTATCCAAGAGCGAAAGTAAAAAATTGCATTAGTAATAATTTCCTTTGCTTGCACATCCTTAGAAGAAAAGGTGCGATGATTTCTAGCTAGCCACAAACTCCAACAAATTGAGACAGTCAATAGGTGCCAAGTGTATCTGTGATTGTGATTTCCAAAGCACCAGGTCGTGAAGCACTCGTGTAAGTGATGAGGCATGTTATGAATATTGAGCAGTGCGGTGAAGTGTTTCCAAGTTGCAACGGCAACTGGGCATTCAAAAAAAAATGTGAAAGGTCGATTCAATAGGACATGCACAAGCTGTGCATGTAGTGTCACCCGACCATCCTTTGGAGAGAAGAAATTCTTTTGAGTTGAGCTTGTTCCAACTAAGCATCCAGATGAACACTTTGCATTTGAGCGGGGCAGAGGAGGACCAAGTAGCAGTGTAGTAAGGGGATCGGAGGCCAGCCATGATGAAGAAGTTGTAAGCAGACTTGACAGTGAAAGAAGAGGATGCAGTCAGGCGCCAGGATGGTTGGTCATCAGAAGTTGAGGGTTGGAAGTGTACAAGCAGCTCAAGCAGACGCAACTTCTCCTCTCGCATGGACTCTGTGAGGACACAATTTAGCCTTGGCTGCCAGGTCCAAGAGCCATCAGACCAAGACCCTTGTGAGAGAATGTTTGCTTCAGTATTCCATGCTGCGGCAGCCAGAGTCGGATATAAGGAAGAGATGCTGTCTCCATTAATCCATTTGGACGACCAAAAGTTAATAAGGTTACCCCTACCTAGGCTCCATTGGATGTTGACAAAGAATTGATCTTTCAGCGGATAGATTCTTTCCAGAAACAAGAAGCAGTAGAAGGGCAGACTAGTTGGTTAGAATTGCTTCGTTGATACAGGCTTTTTAGGGTTTGGCTAGGCAGGGAGTCTGATGCTATCAATTTCCACCACCACTTCATCAGCAGAGCTTCATTGAACACCCTTAGATCAAGAACCCCCAGGCCTCCTTGGTCTTTTGGCTGACAAATTTTTGTCCACTGCACACTTGCAATGCCTCTGATATCCTTCTTTCACATATTAAGAAAATGTCACTACATATTTACAAAAATGTCATTTTAAAATTAATATATATATATACTATACATATCGGACGGAAGATCTTCTTCCATCCTATCACTTCTTCCTTTTTTTTCTTTCACGTATTACTAAAATGTCATTACTTATTTACGAAAATGCCATTTAAATTTTTTAAAAAAAGAGATAGACGAATGAAGATCATCCGTCTGATTTTTTTTTTTTTTTTTTTTCATATTTTGCAAAAACGAATGCTAAATACTAAATACTATATATAAAATTTTTAGCACAAACAATAGTGAATGCTCTTATATGAACATCCACACCATCCAATTGGATCGAAAGCACACATTTATAACTACATTGGACTTAAATTGACTTTTTTAAGTTAAAAAATCGCACTTGCTTTGAAACTAGTGTGTCCAACTTTAGGGTTACAAGTACTTACCCATATATGATCTGGCCGAAGGATTTGGTTAGAAGCTAGATTAATAAAGTTTCATATCCTTCTCTTCCCAATTCTTTTTTAGCAGTCTGTGATAGGCAGTTTGTGAGTAAAAAATTTCTTAAGTCCTGGATTCTTTGTTCAATGGCTATTATTTGGGTTATTTGGAAAGAAAGAAATAACCGTATTTTTAATCATTCGTCTATGCCTATTAATTCTATTATTGATGAGTTTATTTTTTTTTCTAAGACCTTTTTTCTAAGCACTGGTGGCTCTAAAGTTGAGCCTTTTTAGGCTTGATGCTGCGGCTTGTCAATTTCGCTCTGTTAATTCTACTGTTCCTCTGATTATTACTACTCCCCCCAAATTTTTCAGTTTTTATTTCTTTTGCAGGATTGAATTTCCTCTTCCTTTGGCTCAGCTGTACTGGTCTGTTTTGGTTGGTTTTGAGGTTGCGTTCTTGCTGGCTCTTGATGCCTGGAACTTTGGCTGTCCTGACTTGGTGGCTCATGTTAACTTAGTTCTCTTTGGTTGTTGTCTACTACTCTTTATCTATTGTCTAGAATTTTGTGTTCTTAGCTAATGGCCAACACCCTCATATGTTCTGCTGGTTTTGGCCACTTTTCTGTGCTATGTTTGTAGTTTGGTGGCTAATGCTTGTATCTTCCTTCTATTATTGATATGTTTGTGGTTTGGTTATATCGGATTCTTTCGTTTGGTGCGACTTTGTTGTGGTTGTTTGCCGTATCCTGGCGTCAAAGTTTCCTGGGTGGTTCTGTTTCGTTTGGTGCGTTGGGGTTTTGTTTGTGTTGTTTGGGCCAGTCTGTAGTTTGCAGTGGCGCCGCATTGTGGTGTTGCCATCCCCTTCTGTTCTGGCCAAGCAGAGTTTCTGCTCTATCTTTTCATTGTTCGTTCTGTTGGCTAGAAGGTTATTTGGGCTGCGTTTTCATCTCTGGATCGCTGCGTTCGCAGCTTCACGACCGCTGTTTAGGGCACTCGCTGTCCTGCTGCAGTGTGCACATCTGCGGTGGAGTGCGATCTGTGGTGTTAGTGGCTTTTCTCTTACTGGGTCGGCCTTGATGGTGAAGGTCTGCCTGTACTAGTGCCTTACTTGTCTGGCACGAGCGACTCCTTTCTTCTAGAGTTTGTAGCTGTTATGGTTGCCCGGTTTAGCTGTAGGCTCCTGTAATTTTGTTATTGTCGGTATTCTTGTTGTCCTCTTTTTGTTTGTCTCGCTTGTTTTACTTCTTGTAAAATTGACGTTTGTACGTTTCTCTTTATTTATGATATATTGTGCTGGCTGGAGTCGTAAGACTCTATCCGTTTCATTAAAAAAAAAAATTTCATATCCACCGGTTTAAAAATAACTAAAACTCTATTTTAGATTAATAAAGTTGTTCTAGAATAGAGTCTCTATAAATAATTAAGGTTAGGTTTATAAATTTCGTAAGTCTCTTGTTTAGGTTTATAAATTTTAAAGTTAATGGACCAGGGAAAAAAAATAAAAGGATGATGATAGAAAAGGTAGTAACCTTCTAACCGGATGAACCAGCTGGATGAATAGATCATCAGAGGTATAAAGACTGATTATGAAAGAAAAACCACAAAAAATATATTTATAATTGTTGCAGATAAGGGAGGATGATGCTATAGTTCAGTGTTCACTAGTATTGCCTGAGATACACATAAAAGATAATTCAATCCCATCAGGATGCCGTCACCCCATATGTCATTTGTGTCATTGTGTGTGCCACTGACTGCCAACATACTCCTCAGGTCAAGACTTATTATTTATGAGTATAAACATCACTGACCTCCGTTCGAATTAAACAGAAACAATCTCCGACAAAAAATTAGGCAAAACAAATCAACAAGATGTACCTCCCTTATCTCTTCTTCTTCTTCTTCTTCTTCTACTTCTTCTTCATCATCATATCTCCTTCCTTTTGTCTCCCTTCAACCAAAAACACCATAATTTTCACGACCTTGGGCCGTTCCCGTTACAACTTCGACATCTTCTCCACCTCCACTGCTCACCCAGACGACCATGAAATCCAACTTACTGATGGCATTTCTGTCAACTACAACGGCTTCTTCAATTCAAACTCATCCTCCCTCATCTTTATCAGTGAACGCAACGGCCAGTACAACATCTACCTCACCTCCTACCAATCACCAATCCCCTTCACTTACCCACTCCTCAATCTGTACAATCATGCATCATCAATGAAAGACCGGCCCTCCATCTCGGGCTATTACCTTATCTACGTATCCACCCACCAGCCTTCTCCCTTTCCCCGTCAGAGCTGGACTGCTGTCTACTCAACCCATCTCACTACGGGCGAAACCACGAGGCTGACTCCTTACGGTGTTGCTGATTTCAGTCCTTCCGTCTCTCCTTCTGGGTATTGGACTGCAGTTGCATCATCAGGTGTGTTTGGCTGGTCCGGTGAGATTGAAGAACTCAATACTAGCATCTACGTGTTTAAGACTAGTGATGGTCAGATGAGGACTAAATTGATTGAGCATGGAGGTTGGCCTTGTTGGGCTGATGACAATACACTATATTTCCACCGCAAGAGCGAGGACGGGTGGTGGAGTGTGTATAGAGCTACAATTAGTACTAGTCTTATTGTACCGGTTGTACTGAGTGTGGATCGGATTACATCTCCAGGGTTTCATGCTTTCACTCCAGCTGCTAGTTTGGGTAATCCGGGAATTATAGCTGTGGCGACGAGAAGAGAGGGCTCGGAATTCAGGCATATTGAGCTTGTTGATGTTCGTCATCGGCATACTAGTGGAAGCAATGTCTCATATGTTGAAGTGACCAGATTACTTTCCCCTTATGCTCACCATTACAACCCTTTTATGTCATCTGATGGAACTAGAGTTGGGTATCATAGATGTAGGGGTGGTGGTGGTGGTGATGATGGTGAGAACGGAAGTCCTCCTTTATGGTTGGAAAATATTAAAAACCCATATTCGGAAATGTTGTCATTATTTAGGATAGATGGGTCGTTTTCTTCCTTCTCTCCTGATGGACGTTGGATAGCATATGTGGAATTGAATTCGCGACCAGGATTATCAGTTAAGAGTTCAAGCGGATCAGGGGCACCGCGCAAGGTTCTTGATGGGATGGTATTTGCTACCGCATGGGATTGGAAGAGGAAAGGAGTGATATATACTAGCTTCGGCCCTATATTTTCATCTGAGGGAACTAAAGTCGATATCGTTTCAGTTACTATTGAGGATGAAGGTGAGAATTCGGAGACTTTGGTTAAGAAACTTACTTCCGGAGGGGAGAACAATGCCTTCCCTTCTCCATCACCAGACGGCAAGTGGGTGGTATTCAGGTCTGGGCGATCTGGGCACAAGAATCTCTACATTATGGATGCAATTGAAGGGGAAAGTAGTCAAATTCACCAATTGACAGAGGGACCATGGACTGATACTATGTGCAATTGGTCTCCCGATGGTGAGTGGATTGTGTTTGCTTCTGATAGAGATCATCCTGGAAGTGGAAGCTTCGCCATTTATATGGTTCATCCAAATAGAACTGGATTGAGGAAGGTGGTGCATAGTGGGTACGGGGGTAGGACTAACCACCCTTGGTTTAGTCCCGACTCCAAGAGAATTGTGTTTACATCCGATTATGGTGGTGTCTCAGCTGAGCCAATCTCTAATCCCCACCATTTCCAGCCGTATGGAGATATATTTACGGCTAATATTGATGGTTCTGATATTCAACGCCTTACGCACAATTCTTATGAGGATGGAACTCCCTCTTGGAGTTCATTCTCCTTGAAGCCGGAGGATGTTGCTGAAGATTTGGAAGGGAGTTCTCAATGCGGATTCGATGATTGTCACTTTCTTGAGATAAAAAAAACTAGTAGTTACCTGAACAATGTTTTTGCTAGGGCAGGTTGCTAAGTTGGTGCATTACTGTTAGTTCTAGTTGCATTAGTAGACTATGTAATGAGTCCTATGAAGTCCTGTTACCTGAGTGTGAAGTTGCAGAGTATTCATTGTGAGTAGAACTCATCCTGGGCCTACAGTTTTAGGGCCCTAAAATGTCCCTTAGTGAAGTCTTGTAATCTGAGTGTGAAGTTGCACATACTTCTGCTATTAGCATAAGTAATTTGCAGGTATTCATTATGTAGGACTCTGATACAGGTGCGAAGGAGATTGAGCCGGGGTCGTTGGTAAGGAGGTCGGAGCGAGAGAGGAGAACACCCAACAGGCTGAAAGATTAGAGGAGAATGCACGGGCTCTGCGCATGAGAAGTGATTGGGAAGCAACAAAATTCTGTTAGGCGGTTATTGAGAGAAGACAGCGCACATTATGATTGGAGGGTCTAGAAAGAGTGTAAAAAGAACTAGTATAAATAAGAAATGGTTTGTAAGAGAGAGGGGTTCAATTGTAATTGAGTCCTCTTTCTTATTTCTCTCCCCTGCTCTTTTCTTGTTCTTGAGTTTTTCCTTTCTTCTTCTTTCTTGATTTCATCTGTTCATTGTAAATTTCATGGAGTTTATGGATATTGTTTGTTAGATAGTAAAGATTTCGAAGGATCGGGTACTGTAGATTCCTGGGTTCTTGAAATTGCGAGCAGCTTCTTTTGGGAGTTGTATCATTGGTGCTTTCATTGAACTTTAATAGCGGAAGGTACATGTCTTCGAGCGATTGATGAGGCGATCACGCAGTTGAAAGAGGCATCGAGGAAACACAGTGATCAAAATCTTCATCAAGTGGTACAGTTGCAAGAACTGACTACATCGGTGGATGAGCACAAAAGCCTTTTGTCAGAGCTATTTAATAAGCTGACGATGATCGAGGAAAAGTTAGATCAACAATTCAATCAATCCAGGGTTCAGAATCATAGCGAATCGGCGACAGGGGTGAGAACTCCAAACTTAGTTAATTTCAGTAACATGAAACACCTAGGTTGGATTTTTCTAGATTTGAAGGAGATCCGACGGGTTGGTTATTCAAGGCTAATCATTTTTTTGAGTATCATCGTACTTCGCATGATCAAAAGTTGCCTATAGCTTCATTCATATGGATGGTAGAGCAATAGCGTGGTTTCAATAGAAATTTGATAATGGAGTTTTTATAAATTGGGAGGTGTTTGTGCATGAATTGGAAGTTACTTTTGGCCGTTCATCATTTGTAGTGTCGGAGGATTTACCCCACAACTCGTAGTGCTAATAGCGGAAACATACCACAAGCAATAGAAACTCCCTAAACTTAGATGAACCAAGAACAAGCCACCACAATATATGCAAGATCTCACAAGAACACAATCAATATGTAGAGATAACTAATACTTCTTATTTTCCAAGAAATACAAAGATTACAAAGAGATTACAACTCTCAATCTCTCTCTCTCACCTTTGAAACACTCGGCACAATTCCCTCTTGAAGTTGAACAATAATAACGGCTCACCAAATCTCTCTATTTGGATCTATTCAGATTACTAAACCCTAGAGTTTACGGCCATATATATAGCCCCAAAGTAAACTCTAAAAGATAAACACAAATCTAGCAATTGGGCCTTTAAACTTGTAAGCCCAAAAACAATCAGCCGCCGAAGTCGGTCGTCCGCACCCCCAAGGTCGGTCGACCGCAACGTGTAAGTCCAGACCCGAGAGCTAACCGGTCGACTGCACCCCCATGGTCGGTCGACCGCCCCCACCTCTGTTGGACCTTTACACTCGAAGAACTCTCAGCAGACTAGGTCGGTCGACCGCACCCCCAGGTCGGTCAATCGCAACTCTCCAGGCTGCATTCTTCTACTCGCTGCTTTTCTTCTCTTACTTCTTTGTCTCATCCTCTTCTTCTCCAACTTCAAGTACTCATTGCCTACGTGTATTTGAGGCCAAACCCTAACAATCTCCCACTTGGACCATATACACCACACTTCAAAGTTATTGCAATCTTCTGCTCGTATTATCTCTGCCAATCTCCCACTTTCATGGAAGACCCAAGTACTTCACACTCTCATGAAGAGCACCTCCGCCACCCCACCACATGGAGTGCACTAGCCACCCCTCATTGCCACATGAAGGATGTGCTTCACCAATCGCATAGAGCACGAATACTAGAGAAACAACCTCCCGTATCAGATTCCGTGTTATGAGACTCCCCAACTCGCAAAATCTCCATCAATACCGGACATGGTTCAAAGCCTCTCAATGCACCCTCTGCACTAGAAACCTCCGTGGACGACACCTCCACAAACTCCGCAGATTGTTCAACCCTTACAGTCCCAATTCAGTTACCCTCATTGACATCACCCCGCATATCGATATCAGTGCTCTCTATCACACAAGAGAGACTTGAAGCTTCGACTACCAATTGCAAAGTACCCTCACCGCAACAACGTCTTGCCCTCTATGATCACTTCCATGGTAAGCAGCTCCCACTAAATTAGTAACATCCCTTCCACAACTGAAAGAACTCGGTTGCACCTCATACAACCTACTACTCGATTCCGGCTGAGAGTCAACTACAGGAGAAATGCCTCTCATGTCTCTAAGCAAATACAGCATTCCCTCACGCTTCCCTTTTGCAATCACCTTTGAACCTGCAGCTATACAGCACTCCCCACTACCAATTATAGTAGACAACTCCTCTTTGTATAGCCTTCCAATCGAGATAAGATTTTTCTTCAAGTCTGGAATATGCCTTGTCTCCCGCAAGACAACACTTTGAACATCAATGGTGTTCACGCGAACAGTACCAACCCCACGTACTGGACACCGGTGACCATTTCCCATGATCACATCTCCAAAAGAACACTCCTCGTAGTCATCAAATACCTCTCTCCTCGGAGTGTAATGAAAAGAAGCTCCCGAATCAATACACCAATCTTGAGTGTCCAACTCCTCCCGAGCTGATAACCATAGATCTTCAACAAGCCCCACTTGATCTTCCTTTGGGGTATCTTTCTTCGGTTTCTCCTGCTTCTTTTTCATATAAGCCTTGCAGCTGCGCATTATGTGACCCTTCTTGTGACAATATTAGCACTCAGGCCTATGTCCCCCATTGCTGTCATCAGACCCACTCTCAAATGAACTACTCTGATCCTTTCTTCTTCGACTGCTTTTAGATATCCCACGTCTCTTCTCAACGTACATGGCGGAATCTTTAGAAGATGATGATGGATATCCCCCGTTCTCACCCTTCTCACCTCCTCGTTCAGAATGCTACTCACCACATCCTGTAGAGTCGTTGAATCTATCATAGTGCCTGTAATAGTCTGTTCCACCATACCATAACTATCGGGTAAAGTAGAAAGAAGTAACAATGACTTCCCCCTCTCTGAAAACTTCAAACCTGCAGCTTCCATCTGGTTGTAAACCATACAGTAATTGTTCACATGTTCTACTACTGAACCCCCTTCCCTCAATATTAACCAATTTCTTCATATGAAGAATTTGATTAGATGCCGATGGTTTCTCATACATATCCGTAAGATTCTCCATAGCCTCCTTTGTGGTCTTTGCCTTCGAGATATGAAATAACGCATTCCTACTCAGCCCCAACTGAATCTGCCCCAGCACCTTCTGATCTAAATGATTCCAATCCGCCAAGATCTTCACATCTTTGTCTGCACCTACCGGCTCTCATCAAACAACGGACCATCAAGATCTTTCTGACGAAGATACGCTATCATCTGAATCTTCCACATTGCGAAGTTACTTCCATCGAATTTCTCGATCTTCATCTTGTTATCGGCCATCTCGAACCAACTGCTCTGATACCACTTGTCGGAGGATCTACCCCACAACTCGTAGTGCTAGTAGCGGAAACACACCACAAGCAATAGAAACTCCCAAGACTTAGATGAACCAAGAACAAGCCACCATAATATATGCAAGATCTCACAAGAACATAATCAATATGCAGAGATAACCAATACTTCTTATTCTCCAAGAAATACAAATATTACAAAGAGATTACAACTCTCAATCTCTCTCTCTCATCTTTGAAACACTCGGCACAATCCCTTCTTGAAGTTGAACAATAATAACGGCTCACCAAATCTCTCTATTTGGATCTATTCAGATTACTAAACCGTAGAGTTTATGGCCATATATATAGCCCCCAAGTAAACCCTAAAAGATAAACACAAATCTAGCAATTGGACCTTTAAACTCGTAAGCCCAAAAACAATCAGCCGCCGAAGTCGGTTGACCACACCACCAAGGTCGGTCGACCGCAACGTGTAAGTCCAGACCCGAGAGCTGACCGGTCGACTGCACCCCCAAGACCGATCGGATGTCCCCTCCTCTGTTGGACATGTACACTCGAAGAACTCTCAGTAGACTAGGTCGGTCGATCGCACCCTCTGGTCGGTCGACCGCAACTCTCCAGGCTGCATTCTTCTACTCGCTGCTTGTCTTCTCTTGTTTCTTTGTCTCATCATCTTCTTCTCCAACTTCAAGTACTCAGTGCCTACGTATATTTGAGACAAAACCCTAACATGTAGATCATCAGGGAGCATTATCAAAATAGGTGTAGACTAGCTCCCTAATTGAGTATCATGAAGAATTTGAAAGATTGATGAATAAAACTAAGGGACTTAGTGATTTCTTTCTATTGAGTTACTATATTTGGGGTTTAAAAGCTGAGATTAAGAGAGCTGTAATTTGACACCAACAAAAATCTATGGCAGAAGCAATGGGTTTGGCTAAGCTGCAAGAGGGTTCATATTTAGATAGTAGAAAAGTGAGGTATGAACCTACTTCCAATAAGCCTCATTGGTCTCCACCTTCAAGTTTTCTTCCTCCATTATTACCTAATCCACCTATACAACCTCCTGTTTATTCACTTGCATCTGTTACTCCACAATCATCTGCAACAAGATATCCTATACAGAGGATCTTGAGTCCTGAGCTGCAAGCACGAAAGGATAAGGGATTATGTTTTAATTGCAATGAAAATTTTACCCCAGGGCATATGTGTAAATGGAAGAAATTTTTATTGCTCTTAGTTGATTAGAATGACACTAACATTGGGGAGGAGGAAGTGTTAGATGATCAGTTGTAGCATGATTCACTAGAAACAAACTTGGCATGTGAAATCTCTTATCAGGCTTTATTGCAACAGTTATTGCCCAGGACTATGAGAGTTTCAGGCATGGGGGGTCAAAGAGTGGTTCATGTCTTGATTGATGGTGGTAGCACACACAATTTTTTGCAAGAAAGAGTGGTTAAGCATTTGCAACTGCCTATTGAAGAAATGTAAAGTTTCATTGTAACTGTGGGCAATGGGCAACTCTGTACAAATACAAGGGCATACATTTCTCATAGATTTTTACATCTTGTCTATTCAGGATGCTGAGGCTGTGCTAGAGGTCCAACGGCTTCAATTATTATTATTTTTTTTGAGGTAAAAGGTGGAATAACGCCACCCTGTTTCATTAATAAGAAGTTAATAAAACAACCCCGGAGTACCGGAAAAAACAAAAGTGCAGTGCAGGAAATAAAACATAAACCCCCAACAAAAACCCTGGGGGGTGGGTTAAATCGTCCAAGCATCAAACATCATAAAAGTACAATAGAATAGATTGATACAAAATACAAAGAAGCAGAGACTGCAGCTGATGAAATACTGAAGAGTATGTCGGGTGCCCATTCCTCAGTCCAGAGTCGGTCCGAACTCTACCTCCTCATCGTCAAATTCCTCCACCTGGAATACCCTTGCAATTCTCCCTCTTGCTCCTGAGGCAGCAGCTGTAGCCCAAAAAGAAATCAGATGCATGATATGGGTAAGGTTACCAAAAATAGTATTACAAGAAGCACAAAAATAAATTTTGTTCCTATCTAGCCATAACACCCATGTGGTTGCCGCAATGGCAATATACCACGCCTCCCTCATATCGTGTCTGATCGAGGCAAATCTGGGGCCAACCCAAAGTTCCTAATACTCGCATGGGTAGTCACTTGTTCCTAGGGCTCGAAGAACATCTATCATGTTGGCCTTACTTCTTGTGCAGTGAATAAACAGATAGTTCAAATTTTCCGTGTGCATGTTACAGAATCCACAGTTGGTCGCAATGTGGGGTTGCCTTTTGGCCAGGTTCTCCCTGGTTAGTATTGCATTATTGAGCACAAGCCAGAGGAAGACTCTGACTTTAAGGGGTGTTTTTGCTTTCCACAACACATTTGCCCAGCTGGGTCTGCATCCTCGAAAGTGAATACGATGGTAAAGGGATCAGATCGAGAACACTCCTTTGTTCTCTAGTCCCCAGCGCATCTGGTCTGGGCCTTGGGCTAACAACACCCCAGACTGTGCTATGTGTGTTTGCAGTTCACACAGTTGCTGGTGCAATCCTGGGGAAGGATTTCCCTGGAACGGCGGCCTCCAATTACCCCTTTTCCAGGTTTCTGCCACAGAGATATTCGGTTGGCTCGATTTTTCAAACAGCTCTGGGAAAGATTCCTTAAGAGCATGGGGACCACACCATCTGTCCCACCAAAATCTGGTGGACCATCCATTACTGATAGTCGATGTAACTGCTGAGTAGAATGGTCCGCTGGCTTTGGTAATTCCTTTCCAAAACCGTGAGACTTTTGACCCTACTCGGAAGCCTAAGCTTCTCGTCCCTTTTCCCCGAAGGTATGGCTGGATGAAATCCTGCCATCCTTCCCTGCAGTGGTGAAAAACTTTCTACCACCATTTCCCTAGGAGGGCAAGGTTCAAATCTCTAAGGTCAATGATGCCTAGCCCTCCATGTCTCTTCTTCATGCACGCGATACCCCATTTGATAAGGTGGTAGCCTCCCTTATTCGAATCTGCCCCTTTCCAAAGGAATCTTTTTCTGATTCAGTCAATCCTTTGGATAACCCACTTTGGGAGTTCAAAAAATGACATATAGTAGATGGGCAGATTAGACAACACTAAGTTGATGAGTACCACTCTGCCCCCGAGAGAAAGCGATTTACCTTTCCACCCAGACAGTCTGCCTTCCACCCTGTCTATAATAGGTAACCAGTCAGACTTAGTCATTCTCCCTGGTCTGAGTGGGAGCCCTAAGTATTTGTTTGGGAACTCCTCAGTCGAACAGTTTAGAATGGTGGCATGCTCCTGTGCTACTTCCTCAGGGAGTGTGATGGGAACCAACGCGCTCTTGTAGAAATTTATCCTGAGGCCTGACCATGCTTCGAAACAGTAGAGGGCCCCTTTAAAGCAGACTGTTTCTGATCTAGTCCCATTTTCAAAGAGAAGGGTGTCATCAGCATATTGGAGAATCGTGCATCCCTGGATAGAGGTGCTGCTGGCCACAGGCGTAATCCAACCTTTTTTGTTACAGTTTTCCAGCATACCTCTCAGCACATCCACTACAATAGTAAACAGGAGTGGGGATAGCGGATCCCCCTGCCGAAGTCCCTTCTTGCAGGGAAACGAAGTACTGGGTTGCCCATTCACTGAAATTGCCATTTTACTCGACTGCAAACACTGTTTGATCCATCTTATCCATCTGTCCCCGAAACCTCTCCCTCTGAGAGCCTCTAGCAAACACTCCCAGTCGATGGAGTCGTATGCCTTCTCGAAACCAGCTTAGGGAGGAAGTTCTTGGAGTTGCTCTTATGGCAGTGGTGGATAACTTGTTCAGCAGTGGCCACGCAGTCTAGAATATATCTGCCCTTGATGAAACCCGTCTGGGTCCTACTGATAAGACTGTCCATAATATTCCCCAAGCGGATGGCCAGGACCTTAGTGATGATCTTAGCCGAGCAGTTTATCAGGCTAATCGGTCTAAAATCCCCAACGCTCTTAGAATCCTCGCGTTTGGGAATCAGGATAACTTCTGCAAAGTTGAACATTCCTAGCCTCAGACTGTTGTGAAAAAATTCCTCCATTAAATCCATAAAGTCTTCTTTAATTTCTTCCCAGAACACTTGGAAGAACAGCATTGGAAAGCCGTCTGGTCCAGGCGACTTGTCTGCTCCCATCTGGGTGATGGCCATTTTGACTTCCAATTCCGAGAAAGGCACCTCCAAAGTGGATAAGTCTATTCCTGCTTCATTCTGGTACGTCCGCCAGTAGTCATCACTCATTGGGATCCTAAAATCATTCTTTCTCCCGAAGAGACCCTTATAGAAAGTGTGAAAAGTAGCGGAAATCACCTTTTCGTCTTGCGATGTTCCCGTAGCTGTCTGAATTGATAGGACAAGATTGGTCCTCCTTCTTGCGCTTGCAACACGGTGGAAGTAGGCCGTATTCGCGTCTCCCTCTTTGAGCCACGAGATTCTAGACCTTTGTCACCATTTGATCTCCTCCAGTCTATACAGATTGGCAATGTTATCACGGAACTCTAGTAGCCTGTTTGGCTCTTCCTGCGACAGAGCTCTTGTCTCTTCCACCTTCTCTAGCTCATCAATTCCTTCCAGAAAGGACTCTTTAGCAAGCCAGATGATCGAGAATCTAGTTCGATTCCATCTTCGCAGCCTATTTCTCAATCTTTGAATTTTTTCACACCATCTAGATGCTGCGTCCCTGCCAGCCGTTGGGAGCGCCCAGTTCTCCATAACCATGTGATGGAATCCCTGAATTTCCAACCAGGCCTTCTCAAATCTAAATTTCCGAGGCCTGTGGGCTCCGTGTATCCCCACATCGAGGAGGATCGGGGTATGGTCTGATGTTGGTCTAGGGATCGATCTAGCTGATGCTAGTGGAAATTTAGCCTCCCATTCCATAGAGACCAGAATCCTGTCCAGCTTGGCCATAACCGAAGTCGCTTGCATATTTGACCAAGTGAATAGTCTGTCATTGATTGGGATATCAATCAGCTCTAGCTCCGTGATCATGTTATTGAATTCCTCTCTGTGTCTGTCGCTGGAGCCTCTTCCCTTGTGTTCAAAGACAAATCTAGTGATGTTGAAGTCCCCTCCCACAATCCAAGCTCCCGACCAATGCTGCCGAATGTCGACAAGTTCTTGCCAGAAGGCCTCTCGGTCTGAAGCCACATTCGGCCCGTAGACAGCAGTCACCGTCTGCACCCCATCGTCGGATCGTCGCTTAAGTTGGACAGTCAGGGAGAACGTTCCACTGAACTCCTCTACGCAGGATAGAGTATCCATGTTGAACCCTATAGCAATCCCTCCTGAGGCTCCTACTGATGGACGTAACACCCACTTCTTGATTCTGTTACCTCTAACTCTTTTGAGCTTGAGCCCGTGCTGGAGTTTGGTCTCTTGTAACCTTACCACATCCGCCATGAAGTTGCTGATGACGTCCCTTACCATATTTCTCTTTCCCCTATCCCCCAACCCTCGAACATTCCAGAATAGTGTATTCATTGGGGGGTAGTGTCATGTGACTTTTGATTACGCCAAAATTATTGGGTCATGTGACTTTTGGTTACGCCAAAATGACTGTTTTTTTCATGCATTAAGGTCAAAAAAATTTATTGCAAGGTGGAATAATTCCAGCTTTTTCTTGAAAATGACTGTTTCTTTCATGCATTTGTGTTCAGCCAGAATTTGTAAAACTGAGTTTATACATATGAAACAGGGTTGAAACATCATCAATTAATTCTGAGAAAACTAGAGAATGTTCTCTAGGGTGTCCAGTATCAGCATGCAAATTTTTAAGTCATTTACTTACTGGTAGCATAGATAAAATAATTGTAAATCAAAGTAGTGCAGCAGTTTTTATGAATCTGTGATTACCAATACAGCAGCGGTAAAATTGCGATATCGACTAAACCGTAACTCAGAATTCAAAAATTCTAGATGTTATTGGCAACTAGACACTTGGAGCTACATTTCATATTCAGGACTCAAGTTCAGATTTTTGTTTTATCGGGGTAGAAACAGTAAGCCAAGACAGAACAGAAACCAAATAAAACACTTTTTGTATAAGATGAATCAAAATTTTACTAGTTGTGAACAAGTATATCAACGAAGGGTTGTGATTCTTAGATCATGTGATAGATAAGGCGAAACATGAGATCATCAAGAATAAACAAAGAGAAGTAACATTTACAATCTACTTGCAGTATTTTCAAGAAAAAGCTTGTACTAGAAAACGAAATGTACAAGAAGATACTTACCTTGGGCTGTAGACGATGAATCCGTCGGAGGAATAACAGGAACGGATCCCAACACAGATCTTGATGGCAATCAAGATCAGACCAACAGACGGCACAGATCGGATCGGATCATATCAGATCAGATCTAATGAAGATGATCACGATCGGATCGGACGGTTGAGATCTGTTGTCGATGGTGATGATCAGATTGGATCAAGTCACGATCTTGATGAGATCGTGTGGTCTAGATTCAAACAGCCCTATTTCCTTCGTCCTTCTCAGCGACAGGGAGCGGGAGAGACTTCCGATGGTGACCACGGCGCGACGTTGCGGCGACTAGTGGCGGGGAGAACCGGCGATGGGGGTGCATGGGACGACGATGACGATACTGCGGTCGGGAAGCGATGGCAGCATCGGAGGTAGTAGCGCTCGAGTGCTCTGTTTCGCTTCCGAAATAGGGGAGATGAGCGACGGGGGGTCTGCGGTGGATGTGTGGTGAATGGAGAGGGTGAGGGCGATGCAGTAATGGGTGAATGGCGATGGGTTAGCAAAGCAATGGAGGCGATGGTGGGTGCTAATGGGTTCAGGAGTGAGGTGAGTCGAGGAAGACGATGGTGGACGGTGATGGAGATGAGCACGATAGGGATGGGGGTGAGAGCGGAGCAAGGGGACGATGGCGAGGCAGTGAGGTGATGGGTCGGAGCTCCAAATTGGGTTTCGATTGAGAGTGGAGGAAGAAGGATACAGGGGAGAAGATGGTAGGCGGCTGTAGAAGAGATTAGGTTTGCACAGTAATTAGGTTAGGGTTAGGGTTAAGTAGGTTAGGTTTTTATATAGTAGGGTTTGGGTTGTGGGTTAATGGATAGTGGGTTTGAGTGGTATCCAACAGGAGATTGAGTCAAAATTCACTATAATTTGGGAAAATGAGATAGATGAGGTGAAACAGTCAAATCTCCATGAAGAACAGCAAATCAGAGCTGATAAGAATGATACAATTGCAATAAATATTGGCACAAAATTGAGTTGAAACAAATGAAATGATTTTATTAGAACTGGAACAAAATACAGATCTCAAATTGATGGATAGAGTACAAGGAATGGAAATACAGTAGGAAAACACAAATACGGGGAACAGGAGTTACAAATTCTACCCACCTAACAAGCAGAATTTTGTCCTCAAAATTCAGACAAGTGGTACATAGGGCAATCCGCCCCCCCCCCAAAGGAAAAGAAAGAACAACAACAAAACAAAAGCTACTGAAACAGTTGGGGAAACTTTTGCTGAATTTCCTCCTCCAATTCCCAAGTCGACTCACCCGGCGAGTGAGGATTCCAAGAAACTCGAACCAGCTTGATGACCTTGTTCTTCAGCACCTTCTCACGCCTGTCCAAGATAGTAACTGGCAGAATCTCACAAGACAGATCCGGTTGTACAGACAACTCTGAGTAGTCGATCACATGGCTCTCATTCCTGATGTATCTCCTGAGCTGGGAGACATAAAAGACATCATGCACCCCAGATAGAGCCGGCAGCAACGCAATTCGATAGGCCACCTTGCCTACTCGCCCCACAATATCAAAAGGCCCGATGAACCTGGGGCTTAGCTTGCCTCCACCTCCAAATCGGATAACGCCTCTCCACGACGATACCTTAAGGAACACATTGTCTCCCACCTCAAACTACAAGGGCCTTCTGTGGACATATGCCCATTTTCTCTGCATGTCCTGTGCTGCGAGAAGGTGCTTCCTGATCTGAGCCACTGCATCGACAGTCTTGGTGATCAATTTCGACCCCAACAATTTTCTCTCACCAATGTCATCCCAGCACACTAATGACCTACACTTCCGACCATACAGTGCCTCGTACGGTGCAGCTTTAAGACTGGCTTGATAGCTGTTGTTGTACGAGAACTCAACCAAGTGCAGGTGATCCTCCCAAGACCCTCCAAACTGAAGTACACAGGACTTCAACATGTCCTCTAATGTTTGAATGGTCCTTTCTGACTGCCCGTCTGTCTGAGGGTGAAAAGTTGTACTGTACTTCAACTTGCTCCCAAGACTGCTCTGAAGGCTCTCCCAAAACTGAGATCTGAACCTGGTATCCCTGTAGGATACAATGCTGATCGGAACCCCATGAAGCCTAACAATCTCCTCCATGTACCTCTCTGCGAGACTCTCAGTAGTCTGACCAACTCTGAAGGGGATGAAGTGAGCACACTTTGTCAGCCTGTCGACAATCACCCAAATGGTGTTGTGACCCTTAGGAATCCTTGGCAATGCGGTCACAAAATCCATGGTGATATGCTCCCACTTTCACTCCAGAATGGGAAGAGGCTGAAGAAGTCCGGCGATCCTTTGATGTTCTGCCTTCACCTGCTGGCAGATCAAGTACTAAGACACAAATCTGGCTACTGCCCTCTTCATACCATGCCACCAGAAGTAAAGCTTCAAATCCTGATACATCTTAGTACCACCAAGATGAATAGAGTATGCTGACTGAGATGAATAGAGTATGCTGACTGGTGGGCTTCCTCGAGCAATTTCTGCCTGACTTCACCCTTTGGGACACACAGCCTAGCCCCAAGTGATCCATTTGATTGAATGACCATATCGATCCTCGAACCTGTCTCAACTTCTGCTCTGAACTTCTGTAACTGCTCATCACCTGCCTGTGCTTCCTTAATCTGCTCTACCAGCGATGACTGCAACTAAAGCATCATACAACTCCGATTGGTGCCCGGCATAATCACATTCAAGTCCAACCTTCTCATCTACTCAATAAGCTCCTTCTGCTGAGTCAAGGACATGGTGACTGGCCTCCTGCTCAATGCATCTAGCACCAAGTTCACCTTACCGGGATGATACTGCAAACTGATCTCATAGTCGGCCATCAAATCCAACCAGCGCTTCTGTCTCATGTTCAGCTCCTTCTGAGTGAAGACATACTTGAGACTTTTGTGGTCGGTGAAGATTTCCACTTGGTCTCCAAGTAAGTAGTGCCTCCACAACTTCAAAGCAAAGATCATCGCTGCCAACTCCAAGTCATGAGTAGGGTAGTTTCTCTCGTGCAGCCTCAACTGCCTGGACGCATAAGCAACAACCCGACTCTTCTGCATCAACACTGCACCTAGACCTTTGCCTGAAGCGTCGCAGTGAATCACGAAACCACCCGAACCATCTAGTATAGTCAACACTGGCGCTGACATCAACCTGCTCTTCAACTCTGCGAAAGCTTCACTGCATGCCTCATCCCAAGAAAACTTCTGATTCTTCCTGTCAGTTTAGTCAACGACCCAGCAATCTTCGAGAAGTTTTGGACAAACTTCTGATAATACCCTACTAGCCTGAGAAAACTTCTCACATCTGAAACTGACTTAGGCATTGGCTAATCTTTAACTGCAGCAATCTTGGACGGATCAATAGAGATTCCCTCACCCGAGATAATATGCCCCAAGAATGTGACTCGGTCAAGCCACAACTCGCACTTGCTAAGTTTTCCAAAGAGCCAATTCTCCCTCAGCGTCTGCAAGACTAACTTCAGATGTTCAGCATGCTCTTCCCAGTTCTGCGAATACACCAAGATGTCATCTTTAAAGACCACCACAAATCTATTTAGGAACTGGGAGAAAACTTTGTTCATCAGGCTCATAAATACTGCTGGGGCATTCGTGACTCTGAAGGGCATCACCAAGAACTCGTAATGCCCGTACCTGGTCCTGAACGTAGTTTTCTGCACATCTGCTGCCTTCACCTTCACCTGATGGTACCCCGAGCGAAGGTCCAACTTCGAAAAGACTGCAGCACCACCCAACTGATCAAACAAGTTGTCGATCCTGAGTAGTGGATACCGATTCTTCACAGTGACATTGTTCAGCTCTCGGTAATCCATGCATAACCTGTAGCTTCCGTCCTTCTTATTAACGAACAGGACAGAAGCTCCCCACGGTGAAACACTGGGCCTGATGAAACCCAAATCTAATAAACCTTGAATCTGCACCTTCAGCTCTGCTAGCTCAATCGGTACCATCCTGTACGGGCTCTTCGATATCGGCACAGTACCTGGCTGGACCTCAATGTCGAACTCCACCTCTCGATCTGGAGGTAACCCAGGAAATTCCTCTGGAAATACATCCAGGAATTCCCTCACTACAAGAGGCACAGCCTCACAGCTTGTATGCAACTTCACTGCACAACCTTCCTCATCTGCCACCTTCTTACCACGCCCAAAGAGTGTCTCCCCAGCATGGAACTCAAACTCTGCATGTCCCGGGATCCTGAACACAACCTTCTTCACTCGGTAATCAATAACAGCATGAGACTCTCCCAACCAATCCATGCCGAGAATCACATCAAACCCGGAATTGCCAATCACTATCAGATCTACCTTGAAATCTGTGCCCCCAATAACCATAGGGCTCTGCTTGCATTCCCTAGAGCAAACGACAACATTGCCACCTGTGGTGATGTTCCAAGCTGCCGACATAGCACTGCACTCCAACTGATGCTGATCCACAAAGCGGGAAGAGACGAAAGAATGGGTCGCCCCAGAATCAAATAGGACATGGGCGGGAAAAGAATGGACTAGAATGATACTTATCATAGAATCAAAATGAATAGTGCAGTTTAAAAAGGATAAGAGATACTGATGTGAAAAGAAACTACATAATGAATGATGCAAAGATAAATAAATAAAGCAGGGAAAAGATAATAAAACAACAAAACACAAATATACCTGCAATGACCTCCTCTACGGTCTCGGCTTCCTCTACAGTCAGGTTGAAGGCCTGACCTCTTCACGGGGTAGCAGTCCTCTGACCGACGATCTGATGCTGAAGCGGAAGTGGTGGCCTGACCTGACCTTGAGCTGGCACACCAGCAGGCAGCAAATACCCCCTCTGGGGATAGTCCCGAACTGTGTGATCACCAGCACCACACTCGAAGCACCGACGGTTGGCCCGCCTGCAATCCCTGCGTATATGCCATGGGATCTGATAGAAGTCATAGTAACCTTCCCTCTATGGAGTAGCAGTAGGGTAGGGAGCAGTCCTGGCAGGATGGGCTGGAACTGGCCTCCTGATTGGCCTTCCAGTGGGCCTAGCAATAACAGGATGCGGAGCGAACCGCTGAATGGCACCCTTCCGCCTACTGGTCTGTTTCTGGCTTTTGGGGGCCTCCAGGATGTCAGCATAGGATCGGAGTCGCAAGGCAGCTAGGCGGTCCTGGATCTCAATGTCCAAGCCCAATAAGAAACGGAGGCCCTTATCTTCATCATTCGCCACCATGGATGTGGCAAAGCAACTTAGTCAGGTGAACTCCGTAGCATACTCGTCTACGGTCCAACTCTCCAGAGTAAGAACGACAAATTGCAGCTCCATTTCATTCCTGGTAACATCGGGAAAGAACTTCGTGAAGAAGCTCTCTCTGAAGATGGCCCGGGTGATGGGGCGCCCTAGCCATTCCATCTCAGCTTGCCACCAGATATGGACAAGGTCAACAAGCTGGATGCTCACGTGATCCACATCAGCTATTCGTGCTGTGATCAAAAGCTACTCAGTCCTGATGAGCCATTACTCGGCTTCCAGCGGACCTTCGGTACTTAAGAATTTGTCTGGGTGTAGCCTCATGAAGTCTGCTACATTGCCAGGCCTCGGTGGCAGCAGCCCGGGCACAGGTACAGTGGGCTCTCTGTTGGAAGCTTCCATAGCTGCCTTTATATCACCACGTTCCTGCTGCATTTGCATCATTTGTTGCATCAGCCGCTCATTCTGTTCACGCTGCATTTCCAACACTTACACAATAGTGGGCTCCTCCGACTGATCACCCCCAGTTTGGGAGGACAAAACATTCTTACGAGCCATAACCTGCACAAACCGAAAACAATCAGTACCCAGATCAAATTGATAATTAATTTTTCATGCAATTACATGGCCTGTTAAATGTTGAGTTAATCCTGACAGAGTCAAGCCTATCTAATGTATTAGTCAAATTAACACATTAGCCAAACCTGGCTCTGATACCACTAAAAACCTTGTCATGCCCCGCTTCCCAAAAACACGGAATACGAGCATGTGACAAAGCCAAGCGAATGATTTTCATCATTCATGAGCTGTAGGATCGACTCAGCATCATAACAAGAATATAAAAAAATTTACACAACCATGCATGCATGATAACTTATTAATCAACAGAAAATAATTGAAACAAAATAACAATATCCCAAATAGTTTCCAAATCTGGATCAAAAGATAAAACTCGAGACTATAAGCCCGTTACAAGATTTAAGTAGCAAAAGAAATAAATAACTCAAAAACAAAATATTTAAAGCAAGTCTTTTCTTCAAGCGGAGCCTAGAACGTCTGCTCACCAATTCCAGCAGGTAATTCGTCTCCAAAGTCTGTATATATAAATATAAAAAGAGAAAAAAATAGAGAAAACAAGATAAATGCTCTTAGTGCAAGTTAGGCCCGCAAATAGTACAAGCAAGGGTATGAAAATAAGTGCAAGAAATATGGAACAATATTTGGAATCAAAGATGAATAACATAATATAATAGGGATGCAACAAGTAGTGGGATTCAAGAAAATAGCTAGCAAGAAAGACAACTCAAGTGATAAGATTGGGTAACAAGTACTAGTAATAGAACAAGTGGCAAGTGAACATGTAATGGTATCAAGCATCAAGTAACAAGTATCACGTACAAGTGTCAAGTAACAAGTAACAAGTCTCAAGTAGGGTATCAAGTGTGTACAAGTGACAAGTTAATCTTAAGTCTAATGTTTAATTCTATCTAGGTAGCACTTCATGCATCCATACTTTTACTACATGGTTGCTACATACAATCAGTTACGTTTAGGCCTAGTGGTGGATTTTATAGGGCGGTATACTCATGTATCAATTATCAAGCAAGCATGGTTCATGAATCCAAAAATAAAGTAACAAGTTCACGAAACAAGTTCGTGAATCCACTAACAAGTTCAAGAACCACACAATGGGTTCATGAATCCAACAAGTTCATAAGCCGAGCAATAGCTTCATGAATCCATCAAGATACAACATGTTCCTGAACTAAGTACTGGGAAACACGGGCCCCCTTCTGAGTACGCTTACCTATATTGTCCACTACTATGGTCTTTCCCTTAAACCCCGGCTTATTATTCATTATTATCATCAAGTAAGAATGAAAGTGTGCGAAGCAGGTCAAGTAAACAAAATAAAGAACATGGAACAAGTCTAGGCTAGGTAGGATACATGTTCGAGGGTCAAAACAAATCAAAATATCCAGAACAACGAGAGATCCAAATCTGGACAGCATGACGTTGCTGCACCAAAATTGCGATTCTCGTCGCTACAAGATAGCAAATGTGGATCCGTCAGAAGGTCTAGAAATTAGACTCCTGTCCAGTTTCAACTCATATTATTAAGATACATAAAAGTTGTAGCAATTGATGTCAAAATGGCAAACTATACAACATTTGTGTTCAGCCAGAATTTGTAAAACTGAGTTTGTACATATGAAACAGGGTTGAAACATCATTAATTAATTCTGAGAAAATTAGAGAATATTCTCTAGGGTGTCCAGTATCAGAATACAAAATTTCAAGTCATTTACTTACTGGTAGCATAGATAAAATAAATATAAACCAAAGTGGTGCAACAGTTTTTATGAATCTGCGATTACCGACACAGCAGCGGTAAAACTATAATATCTACTAAACCGTAACTCGGAATTCAAAAATTCTGGATGTTATTAGCAACTAAACACTTGGGGATACATTTCATATTCAAGACTCAAGTTCAGATTTTTATTTTATCGAGGTCGAAACAGTAAGCCAAGACAGAACAGAAACCATATAAAATACTTTTTGTATGAGATGAATCAAAATTTTACTAGTTGTGAACAAGTGTATCAACGAAGAGTTATGACTCTTAGATCATGTGATAGATAAGGCGAAACATGAGATCATTAATGGTAAACAAAGAGGAGTCACATTTACAATCTACTTGCAGTATTTTCAAGAAAAAGCTTGTACTAGAAAACGAAATGTACAAGAAGATACTTGCCTTGGGGTGTAGGCAATGAATCCGACGGAGGAATAACGGGAACGGATCCCGACACGGATCTTGATGGTGATCAAGATCAGACCAACAGACGGCTCAGATCGGATCTGATAAGATCTGATGAAGATGATCACGATCGGATCGGACGGCTGAGATCTGCTGGCGATGGTGATGGTCAGATCGGATCAAGTCACGATCTTGATGAGATCGTGTGGCCCAGATTCAAACAGCCCTATTTCCTTCCTCCTTCCTTCTCAGCGATAGGGAGCGGGAGAGACTTTCGATGGCGACCACGGCGCGACGTTGCAGCGACTAGCGGTGGGGGGAACCGACGACGGGGGTGCACGGGACGACGACGACGATGACACTGTGGTCGGGAAGCGATGGTAGTGTTGGAGGCAGTAGCACTCGAGTGCTCTGTTTTGCTTCCCAAATAGGGGAGACGGGCGACGGGGGGTCTGCGGTGGATGTGTGGTGAACGGAGAGGGTGAGGGCGATGCGGTAATGGGTGACTGGCGATGGGTTAGCGAAGCAATGGAGGCAATGACTGGTGCTAATGGGTTCGGGACTGAGGTGAAGCGAGGAAGACGATGGTGGAGGGTGCTGGAGATGAGCATGACAGAGATGGGGGTGAGAGCGGAGCAAGGGGACGATGGCGAGGCGGTGAGGTGATGGGTCGGAGCTCCAAATTGGGTTTCGATTGAGTGCGGAGGAAGAAGGAGATGGGGGAGAAGATGGTAGGTGGCTGTAGAAGAGATTAGGTTTACATAGTAATTAGGTTAGGGTTAGGGTTAAGTAAGTTAGGTTTTTATATAGTAGGGTTTGGGTTGTGGGTTAATGGATAGCGGGTTTGAGTAGGATCCAACAGGAGATTGAGTCAAAATTCACTATAATTAGGGGAAATGAGATAGATGAGATGAAACAGTCAAATCTCCATGAAGAACAACAAATCAGAGCTGATAAGAACGATGCAACTGCAATAAATATTGGCACAAAATTGAGTTGAAACAAATGAAATGATTTTATTTGAACTTGAACAAAATACAGATCTCAAATTGATGGATAGAGTACAAGGAATGAAAATATAGTAGAAAAACACAAATACGGGATACAGGAGTTCCAATTTCTCAAGCATATAAATACCCTCCTCCCTCTTCAGTCAGAAGGTGAACAGTTTCTCTCCCAAGTTTTCTTTCTTTCTCTGGTTCTGACTTGATCGTCGGTGGGTCTGCCGTCTGGACTACCCCAGTGTTTCAGACTTTTTGCAGATCCATTGATCTCGTCAGCAATCGTCAAATCCAAATCACAGTGTTCAATCAACAATCCAAATGCAATCTTAAGAACTCTAACCGCAATTCACAATAACGATTAAAAATCAGTTTTGTAATAGTTTTCATTAAATATTGCTCCTACACCAAAATAAGCAGCACCAATATAAGCAGCAATGATGACATTGAACATTGAACACCTAAAAACTGAACCATGAAAAGAGCGTCCCCTTCATCTCTCTCCACCCACCACCACAAATCCTCCCATCTTCAGGCCAAAGAGCAGGGAAGTAACCAAGCTCATAGGGATTCAGCGATGCCAAAGCGTGCCAGAGACTTGGAGAGGTAGTTGCGGGGAAGGAAGAGAAGTCTCTACCGCAGGAGTCCTTCACCCCAAGGTCATAGAGACCGGGAGGGACACAGGTACTCTGCGAGGAGGGAGGAAGTCGAGAAGTATGAGGACCCCAAACCCAGAGTGCACTATGGAGATAGGAGCCAGAGGCCATCAACAACCTATCTCGCGGCGAGAGATAGGCCTGCCGAAGGTCCGAAGAGGACTTTCGCGGAAGTAACGAGAGGTAGCGGGGCGGAGGAAGCCATTGAGCATAGAGCTCAACGACGCTCGCCGTCCAGGGAAGCTAAGGAACCGAAGAGGAAAGAAGATGATGAGGGTGAGTGGGTGCTTGTCAAACCTAGGAGATCCAGGAAGCACGACCAAGCTCATAGCAACTCCGGGGACTGGAAGACCGAAGCACGCAAATCTAGCCACAAATGTGCGCAAGCCGGTCATTTGATCAACTCGTGCAAGAATGAATGGTTCTGTTACGTCTGCAAGAGCACGAGACACATATCAACTGCCTGCCCAATGAATATCCGACCGGTCTCAGCCTCTGCGAACAAAGAAAAGATGCAAAAAATGTCAGGATCGGCGAACTCAGGGGCGAGCAACACTCAGGAAAGTGGAGTGGGCGAACGTAAGATCATCAAAGCCATGATTACTCCAATGCCTCTAATGGCGGATCTGGAAAAGTGTTATCAAAGATGCATCGTGGCTAAGGCGCAAACGGGGTTCCCACATTCAAGCGACATCAAAGGCCTTCTCGAAGCGGTGATGGCACCTTCTCCCCCGTGGTCAGTCCAGGAAATGTCCCCATGCAGCTTTTTCTTGCATTGCAATGAAGAGGCTATTACTGCTTCGCTATCAACATGAAGGAGGTGGAAGGTAGAGACGCTAGAGGCCTCGAGTTCTTTCTCACCCTAAAGTCGTGGTCGCGAGACCTAGGCTCAGTCAAAACGGCATCGCTTCCTTCTGCTTGGATTCGCCTTATCAACCTACCCTATCACTGTTGGGTCAAGAGCAGTTTTCAAAATTTGGTTCGCAAATTTGGCATGCTCATCGAAATTGACAGGGAAAATCTTACACACTCAGGCCGAAAGTTCACCAGGATTAGAGTTGAGGTGTCTAGCCTCGGGGATATCCCTTCCAAAATCATAGCTGACTTTGAGGGAGCGGCATACGAGGTGTTAGTGATCGTAGAAAAAAAGAAGAGCATCTCGTTTACAAGGGACAGATTGATCGGCGTGGAAGATGGAATGGACGGTCTTGATCCAGAGCTGGAGGTAGAAGACACACAAGGGCCCTTGGATGGGAGGAAGGTCATGCAAAGCTACGCACTAGTTCATAAGGCCTGTCTACTGCGTGGGCCGTCCATCAGGGATCCAAACAATCCCGAGCGTCCAGTCCTTAAAGATGGTACACTACAATCACGTGAGGAGGGAGCCTGCTCAAATTCAAAATTGGGTTGGCGCCGAAAGAAGTCACAGCTGGACGATGAGGGCGTGCGGCTCGAGACTAACGCAGCAGTCATCTCAAGTACGAGGTCCAATTTGAAGCTACACCTAGGCTCAGCTGGCATTGACGACAAGGACAAAGCAGCGTTGGGAAGTCCTCAACTCATTCATGGGATTCTCAAAAGTCGCGCGGTTGGCGGATTGGAAGCAACCAAAGAAATTGGTGCGGGTATTGAGGAATGGGCTCAATTTTCCAAGGCTGATGTGGAGGAGTCTATTAGACAAGAATTAAATGCTCTTCTAAAAAACAAGTCTTCTAGCTTTAATCCAATGGAGACTAAAGAGTCTCTTTTGAAGGTCCAGGAGCATCCACTGGGTACAGTTTTTGAGGAGGGTGAGATTTCCACACAAAAATCGACAGGGGAGATCCAAGTCTCAGCTACCATACTAGCGCCTTCTCTATGCATTCGCTCGCCCGATCAAGATACGGGTGAGGTGATCATCGGGGCTCTTGAGGGAGTGCGGGAGGACAACTTCATTTCGGCTACGGATACAGACGCGGAGGATAAGGAAGCAAAAGACAGTGTCTGTAGCAACACAAAGAAATTTGCAGAGTATCAAAGAAAGGGAAAGAGGCAAGTTGACAGGGGATGAGAGCAGGTCCCGGACAAATTTGACACTGGCAACGATACGGCTAAAGAAACAGAGCAGGAATCCACCAGGGGAGGTACATCCACTACCGCTTACTCAATTTTAAATTCCTTAAATGATGATTCGCTGATTTATTTCGCTAGTCTTTACGGTCTAGCCATGGGCTCCAATAGAGCGGAGCAATTAGAAAGAGTAGCCATCATTAGAGGGGGGGTCTAGCGGGACTTTAGCTTAAGTCCTGGGGGTTGTATACCCAAGAGAGGGTAGAGTCTAGGTGTTTTCGACTGGTCTTTATGGTGTTCGTCTTCTGGAATGTGAGGGGGTTGAGGCAAAAAAGTAAAAAGAGAATGGCGTCTATCACCATTAACAATATTAAGCCGACAATCTGCAGGCTACAGGAAACGAGAATTGAAAATCATACTATAGAGGAATTCACCACTATAAGATGGGCTGCTTTCTTTGATTGGCGTTTCAAGCCCGCGGTCGGATATTCGGGAAGGATCGCTTTAGGGGCCGACCTGAGAGTTTTCGAGATTATAGACGAATTCATAGGCGTTTTCTCGGTGTCGGTTAAGTTGAGAAGGAGATGCGACAACTGGGAGCACGTAGTGACGACCGTGTACGGGCCATACAACTCTAGATTACGGAAGGATTTATGGAAGGAATTAGATGTTATCAGAAGAAGATGGGATCGCGCGTGGGTGGTTGGTGGTGACTTCAATATTACTCGATTTCAAGATGAACATAGAGGGAGGGGCCACAGCCGCACTGAACAGGAACTGTTCAATAGATCCATTGACGATTTAGATCTGATGGAGCTAGAGATGGTAGACAGAAAATTTACTTGGTCGAACATGCAACTATGTCCAACCCTAGCGAAACTAGATAGAGTTTTGGTGTCCACCGACTGGGAGGATGTCTTCCCCTTTACAAAGGTGAAATCGGCGGCTCGCTATACATCAGATCATCTGCCCTTGATCATAGATTGCGAAGCGATGTCCAAGAGGATGTATTTTCCTTTTAGATTTGAAAAATCGTGGACCACTTCCGAAGAGACGCGAAAATAGATTCAGGAGTCATGGAATCGCACGACATCTCAAACTTCGGCAGTGGGAATATGAGTAGAAAAGACAAGGCGTTTAAGAAGGGATCTAAATGGATGGGCAAAAGTAAAATTTGGAGGGAACAATTCAAGATGAGAGGCTATTGGACGCAGTAATCAAGAGTTGGAAATTGTCGAAGAAGAAAGGGACCTACTTGTAATGCCCTAATTTTTCAATTTATGAAAAATTATTTATTTTTGCACGTAGTGTGCACGTGCAATATTTTTGGGTTAATATTTTCATCAAGATGAGTAAAGATATTTCAATTTGTGCTTTTAATTATTTTGTACAAAAGCCTTATTTTAATTAGATAAAAAGCCCTTTTTCTTCAAGCCCAAAATGTAATTTATTTATTTTAATTTAAAATAACTATTTTGGCCCATAAACTAAAGCCCATGGATTAATCTTTTTTTTATATATACAACTTGTCATGTAGAATACAATTTAAATGCTATTTTATTTTTATACAAAAATTTAATGCAAAATTTTTGGGCCTAGTTGCATGCACGTGCACTACACGTACACGTGCAATATGCACTTTTCTTCATGGCCGGTTGCATTCTTGGAGGGAAACTCAAATTTTGAGTGGTGATCATGGTATGGTGGTTACTTAGATGTGGGTAGTTATTGCAACTCCTACTTTCATCCTAGCCCTCCATCCTACAACCAACCATTTGATCCTAGCCATCTATTTCCCTTGATTTCTAGTATAAATACCCCCCCCCCCCCTGGCTAGTTATTTTGTGCTTAATATTCTCTTCCAAACCTATAGTCTAAGCTGCATTATCTAGTAATATTTTTGTGAGATTAAAAGATTGAGTGTGTGTGGGCTTGTTCTTGCAACACCAAGAAGGAAGAGAAGGGCCGGCATTCATCAATAGGAGCTTTCGGTGTTGGTGCTTTTGGAGCTTGTGTGCGCGCATCTAGGAGGAGGTGCACTCGTTTGCAAAGGACTTTTGTTGCTAATTGTGTTTTTTTTCTCCATACAAGGTGGGTAAAATTTTCCCTATTTCTAAAGTAGGATTGCATGCTAGTTTAATTAGAAAAAATTGAAGCATGAAAATGATTAAGAAGAGCACACTCTAATTGGAAAAAATGACTTCTTGAATGATTGAAATGTGGACATACAAATTTATATGTGGTTCTATTATTTGAGTTGTATGTGAGTTGATTAGAAGCATGAATTGATTAATGAAAACACATTCTTTTACCATCAAGAATTACACACAAAAGTTAGTAGCTTGATTATACCCTTTTCATGTGTTAAATAGATCCTTTGTGATGATATGGGCATGAATAAATTAAAATATGAGTTGTATGTTAGGAAAATGATTTAAGTCAGAGAATTAATGTGAAATTTATTGATAAAAAGATTAGAATGCTACAATGCGAAGAAATGTCGAAAAGAGAATAAATGTAGTGTTATAATGTATAATTTGAATTAGTGTATGAAAATACGTTTTAATTATTACAAAAATTATTTTGCTCTTACTGATATGCAAATTATGTGAAGTAGTAATAATCTGGAGTTATACAGTATTTTTTTTATGAAAGCAAAATGAAACGAAAGCTAGTTGAACATCGAATTTAAACAACAGTGAGAATCGGTTCAAAAAAGATTTTGTGTTGCACTTAGACAACCTGAGCACATGGCTCAAGTGGTCAGAGGGCACGGTTGGGTTCTTGTGGTGACTGGTTCGAAACCCGTGAGCAACACTATTTTCGTTGTTTTTTTAAACCAATTTAACAGCGGGCCGGGAGCATTTAATGCTCTCAGCCATGTTTATAACGATTAGCGCATACGGCCTGGTGGTCTGTGCGGTTGGCTGTGTTCTCAGGGGTGCTGGGTTCGATTCTTGCTCTCGGCAAGAATGAAAAATTATTTTTTTGGGGGTTTTAATTTCCCAAAAATTATGAAAAAAATATGGTTATTCTCCTAAAAATATAAGGGACTTTACAAAAATAATTTGGGGATGCATGAAATACACTATGATTTGAGAATAAAAGGCATAAATAGAACTATGGTTCTAGATATATACTTTGTGAAAAATTATAACTTACAAGAAGAAATTGAAATGAAGGATTAGAAGATTATTTGGCAAAAAGAAATCTTATTGTGTGACATAATGCAATTTATTCTCATTTGAGAATAATATGGAAAATATGAATTGTGAATATTTGTTAGTGATGTGAAATTTTAATATGAAGTGATAATTGATAAAGCATATGAGATTCATGTATAGTTATGGACTATTTGAACAAATTAGAAATCATGATTTGAAAAGAGAATATACATTGAGTATGATAACTCAACATGGGAATTTATGAGTTGGAAATGCTCATTTTGGAAATTGAGAATTGAAAATTGAAATAAAAGAGTAGCTAAGTCTCCCCCGGCATTTGGAAATGAAATGAAATGAAATTTGAAAAGAAAGACCAAGGTTGGTCATGTTGAAATGAATGAATAAGTCCGATTTAGTGGAGAGGCTAACTCTAGAGCTTCGATTTTTGTTCATGATTTTGATAAAAGAAACTAAGGATTAGTACATAGTGGAGACGTGATGAAAGTAGGAGAAAAACACGAGTACGAGGGTCATCGGAGTGGCGGTGTGAGAGTGATCCACAGGCTGCCTGCTTGATGGTCAAGACATGGCGTGAGCATTACTCCAGAATTATCGTCCCGGTGGCGACGCTTGTGGGATGTTTGGTGACTGCAAGAGGATCGTGTGCCATGAAGTGAGGCTGAATTGTCCATAGGTTGCCTGCTCGATGCGTCGTGTCAGTGCGTGGGATTCTCCTCCAGAATTTTCTGTACACGAGCTTGTACTCATAGATCATCTAAGATACCTACTGTAATTACAGTAGTAGATTAAGTCATAACGAGGGATTGAACCCTATAAAGATGAAGAACGATTAAGGGCTTGCCCTCGGACCTATGTAGTATGGGATGCATAGAATCCGAACAAGTGCGCATTAGTGTCATGTAATATAAATAAATGTATTAAGGACTAAGTGCACAATCACAACACGACATCAATAGGGTAGTCCCTTTAATTTGATTTGTGACAAGTTTGTGTTTGCTAAATATGGAAAATTAAGTTATACTATTTCCGGCAAAGAGATGATGGCCGTGTATAATGATCGTCGGTTGAATAAACTGACGTACCCACAGTCTTATATGCAAGTAAATGGCTTGATAAAGATTAAAGAGGAACAAATGCTTAAAGATTACTCAATGTTGTTGCATACTTGTTTTCATTGTTGTAAAATTTTACTTCCGCTGTGCAATGTAAATATAATATTGATGTAAACTCTGATGTAAAGTGAAAAGTTTAAATTTCCTTGTAAAATTGTACTAAAAGAAGCGGAAAGATCCTGTAGAACATCTCGAATTCAGTGTATTTGGGATTCGGGGCATTACAGAGTGGTATCAGAGCCACGCTTCTACGCTTTCCACACTTGTACAAATTTATAAGGAACGACACCCTAGAAGTGGATATTAGAGTGTGTGTTTGAGTCTAGAGATTTAAATGTAAGTGACTTACATTTGTGTTGCTCTATGACTCATGCTTCTTCCTCTATATTTCTAAGATGGCTGACCACTTCGACCCTACTGGAGACGACGAATGGCATATCATTGAGGAAGAGTACCATCCTGGACAGGCAGATTCCGAGGACGAGTACTACCCAGGGCAAGCAGATTCTGACGGAGAAGAATGGCCTGAATCCCAGGAGATCACCCCACCTCCGGATTCATCTGATGACTCTTCTTCTGACGAAGAAGAAGAACCAGTTCTAAATAGTCTTGTGACTTCTCTTCAGAGGCAGGTAGAAATGCTACGAGAGAGAGTCGGATTATTGGAGGCTCAGCTGGCAAAGCGCAAGGACAACTATTCTGTTCTCAGTCATCGTATATGGGAACTCGAGAAGAGGAAGAATCTGACAGATGTGCTGAAGGATGAAGTTGATGAACTACGGGGAGAACTTTGAGAAATGAAGAGGAACCGTAGGAGTTAGATTGTTGTAGCTTCTACTATCTTTCATTCTGATGTTAAGAAATGTTTTTCAATTCGAAAGTATAAAGTTTGGAATTTAATGAAATGCAAGTTGATTTAAAATTCTTGTCTTATACTTCGAATTTGATGGACCTTTTACATCAGAATATGGAATGAAAGCTGTTGTGTTGTTCGATACTGGATCCTCTCATACTTTTGTGTCTCCTAAATTTGCTAAAGTGTTGGGAGTTGAACCGAAGATTTTTTCAGGCAAGATCTTAGCGGTAGCTACTCCATTAGGGGAAACTCTAACCACTGATCGGTATTATGCTGATTGCGAGATTGTGATTGGAGATCGAATCTTTGGGATTGATCTAATCGAGCTGACTATCTTGGGAGTCGATGTTATTATTGGTATTGATTGGATGTCGGTGTACAGTGCAAGCATCGAGTGTAAGACCAAGACCGTAATAGTGAAGGCTTCAGGTGGACCTGAAGTCACTTTCCAAGGAAAGCAGAAGTGTTCTAAGCTGGTGGCAGCTATCCACAAGGAAGAGACTCCTGTGGAAGTGCAAGGGATTCCTGTGGTTCGGGACTATCCGACTGTGTTCTTGGAAGATTTTCCTGGGTTACCCCCGCATCGTGATGTAGAGTTCAGCATCACTGTTCAACCGGGAAGTGCACCCATTTCTAAGGCACCATATAGGATGGCTCCAGTGGAACAGGATGAGGTGAAACGGCAGATTGAGGAACTGTTGGAGAAAGGCTTTATTCAACCTAGTGCGTCACCTTGGGGAGCACCAGTGCTTTTGGTAAAGAATAAGGATGGATCGATGAGAATGTGTATCGATTACCGGGAGCTGAATAAAGTCACTGTTCAGAATAAGTATCCTATTCCTCGAATTGATGATTTGTTCGATCGTCTACAAGGAGCAGCTGTATTCTCCAAAATAGATCTTCGATCAGGATATCACCAAGTTCGAGTAAAAGCTGAAGATGTGCACAAAACTGTATTTAGAACTCGACATGGGCATTACGAATTCTTAGTTATGCCATTTGGAGTGACGAATGCACCCGCAATCTTCATGGATTTGATGAACAGAGTTCTGAGGCCGTTCATTGATTCTTTCATCGTGGTGTTCATCGACGATATCCTCGTGTACTCCAAGTCAGAAGAGGAGCACACTGAGCTTCTGGCAGTAGTGTTGAATAAGCTGGAAGAGCAGAAGTTGTATGCCAAGTTATCCAAGTGTGATTTCTGGAAATCTGAAGTGGCATTCCTAGGTCACATCCTTTCTAAGGAGGGAGTGGCGACTGAACCTCAGAAGATAGAGGCAGTGAGAGATTGGGCTAGGCCTACTTCAGTGAAGGAAGTTAGAAGTTTCCTTGGGATGACTGGATACTACCGGAGATTCATTCAAGGTTATGTTCAGATAGCCGTGCCGCTTACTGGACTGACCAAGAAGAATGTGAGTTTCAAATGGATTGAGCAATGTGAGGCAAGCTTTCAGGAGTTGAAAGAGAAGCTGACTACTGCACCTATTTTGGCTTTGCCTAGAGCAGGTGTTGAGTATGATGTTTATAGCGATGCTTCACATCGTGGACTTGGTTGTGTCTTAATGCAAGAAGAAAGAGTAATCGCTTATGGGTCTAGGCAACTATGACCGCATGAGAAGAATTACCCGACTCATGATCTAGAGTT
This sequence comes from Hemerocallis citrina, assembly GCA_017893485.1. Taxonomy (NCBI): domain Eukaryota; kingdom Viridiplantae; phylum Streptophyta; class Magnoliopsida; order Asparagales; family Asphodelaceae; genus Hemerocallis; species Hemerocallis citrina. Next base: position 185,541,939 of record CM030366.1, on the reverse strand, counting down.
GGCTGCGATTATCTTTGCCCTGAAGCAGTGGAGGCACTACGTGTACGGTGAGAAATTAAACATGTACACGGACCACAAGAGCTTGAAGTATATATATCAGCAGAGGGATCTGAATCTGAGGCAGCGGAGATGGTTGGAAGTGCTCGAGGACATGCGACCTGAGATCAAGTATCATCCTGGAAAAGCTAATGTTGTTGCTGATGCACTTAGTCGCAAGAGCAGTTTAGTCAGTTTGATTACAACTCAGAAGCATTTGATCGAGGAATTGGACCGAGCAGGTATTGAGGTTGTCCTGCAAGGATTGGGAGCATCTTTGGCTCAGTTGAGGCTTCAGCCTACACTGAATGGAAGGATTATTGCAAGTCAGGAGGTTGATGCTGATATTTTGGAGATGAAGGAGCAGGTTGGTGCTGGCAGGTTGCCCGGATTTCAAATCAGGGATGGAGTGCTGTGGTTCGGAGATAGATTGTGTGTTCCAAATCAGGCAGACCTGAAAGAGAGTATTCTTCAGGAGGCGCATGCTACTTTTTTGTCGGTACATCCTGGGAGTACTAAGATGTACAACGACATCAAACAACATTTCTGGTGGTCAGGTTTGAAGCGGGATGTGGCTGAATTTGTGGCGAAGTGTGAGGTTTGTCCGCAAGTCAAAGCCGAAAATCAGAGATCCGGAGGTCTATTACAGCCGTTACCTATTCCGGAATGGAAGTGGGATAACATTAGTATGGATTTCATTACGGGATTGCCTAAGAGTTCTAAGGGCAATGATGCGATTTGGGTTATAGTCGATCGACTAACCAAGTCCGCTCACTTTTTGGCGATGAAACTCACTGCTTCGATGGACAAGTTAGCTGAGTTGTATGTTGGCGAGATTGTCCGACTTCATGGTGTTCCGTCAACCATTGTGTCTGATCGAGATGCGCAGTTTACTTCGCATTTCTGGAGGAGTCTTCAGACAGCTTTGGGTACCAAGACAAATTTCAGCACTGCTTTTCATCCGCAAACCGATGGGCAGACCGAGAGAGTCAACCGTATTCTTGAGGATATGCTTCGGTGTTGTATACTAGACTTTGGAGGCAGTTGGGAAAGGCATTTACCTTTGGTAGAGTTTGCCTACAACAACAGTTTTCAGGCTAGCATCGGGATGGCGCTGTACGAAGCTCTGTATGGCAGGAAGTGCAGGACTCCTGTTTGTTGGTTTGAAGTTGGGGAGCGTCAGTTGTTTGGTCCTGAGCTTGTGCAGCAAACCTCTGAGAAGATTGTTCTAATCAGGAAAAGGTTGGTAGAAGCTCAGAGTAGGCAGAAAAGCTATGCAGACAACCGGAGAAGGGACCTTGAGTTTGAGGTTGGTGACTTCGTCTTTCTGAAAGTATCACCCAGTAAAGGTGTGGTTCGATTTGGCAAAGGCGGGAAGTTAGCCCCGAGGTTTATAGGCCCATACAAGATATTGAAAATGATCCGGAAAACTGCTTACCGGCTTGAATTACCGAAAGAGTTATCTCAGGTGCACAATGTCTTTCATGTGTCTATGCTGAGAGGTTATATTCCAGACCCGAGTCATCATTTGCCTGAAGTGCCGGAAGGTTTGCAGTTGGATCTGAATTACATCGAGTCTCCTGTCGAGATTGTTGATCGTCGAGAGAAAGTCTTGAGGAACAAGACGATACCGATGGTCAAGGTAGTCTGGAGAAACCACTTGGTTGAAGAGGCTACTTGGGAGTCTGAGGAGAGGATGTTGAAGGACTATCCTGAGCTTTTTGCTTGATTGCATCTTTGTATCTTTTTGCTCGTGTGAGTGTTGTATTTTTGTTTCTCTCACTCTTGACTGTAGTTCCGGGGACGGAACTATTCTAAGGAGGGAGTGTTGTAATGCCCTAATTTTTCAATTTATGAAAAATTATTTATTTTTGCATGTAGTGTGCACGTGCAATATTTTTGGGTTAATATTTTCATCAAGATGAGTAAAGATATTTCAATTTGTGCTTTTAATTATTTTGTACAAAAGCCTTATTTTAATTAGATAAAAAGCCCTTTTTCTTAAAGCCCAAAATGTAATTTATTTATTTTATTTTAAAATAACTATTTTGGCCCATAAACTAAAGCCCATGGATTAATCTATTTTTTTATATACAACTTGTCATGTAGAATACAATTTAAATGCTATTTTATTTTTATACAAAAATTTAATGCAAAATTTTTGGGCCTAGTTGCATGCACGTGCACTACACGTACACGTGCAATATGCACTTTTCTTCATGGCTGGTTGCATTCTTGGAGGGAAACTCAAATTTTGAGTGGTGATCATGGTATGGTGGTTACTTAGATGTGGGTAGTTATTGCAACTCCTACTTTCATCCTAGCCCTCCATCCTACAACCAACCAATTGATCCTATCCATCTATTTCCCTTGATTTCTAGTATAATTACTCCCCCCCCCCCTGGCTAGTTATTTTGTGCTTAATATTCTCTTCCAAACCTATAGTCTAAGTTGCATTATCTAGTAGTATTTTTGTGAGATTAAAAGATTGAGTGCGTGTGGGCTTGTTCTTGCAACACCAAGAAGGAAGAGAAGGGCCGGCATTCATCAATATGAGCTTTCGGTGTTGGTGCTTTTGGAGCTTGTGTGCACGCATCTAGGAGGAGGTGCACTCGTTTGCAAAGGACTTTTATTGCTAATTGTGTTTTTTTTCTCCATACAAGGTGGGTAAAATTTTCCCTATTTCTAAAGTAGGATTGCATGCTAGTTTAATTAGAAAAAATTGAAGCATGAAAATGATTAAGAAGAGCACACTCTAATTGGGAAAAATGACTTCTTGAATGATTGAAATGTGGACATACAAATTTATATGTGGTTCTATTATTTGAGTTGTATATGAATTGATTAGAAGCATGGATTGATTAATGAAAACACATTCTTTTACCATCAAGAATTACACACAAAAAGTTAGTAGCTTGATTATACCATTTTCATGTGTTAAATAGATCCTTTGTGATGATATGGGCATGAATAAATTAAAATATGAGTTGTATGTTAGGAAAATAATTTAAGTCAGAGAATTAATGTGAAATTTATTGACAAAAAGATTAGAATGCTACAATGCAAAGAAATGTCGAAAAGAGAAGAAATGCAGTGTTAATGTATAATTTGAATTAGTGTATGAAAATACGTTTTAATCATTACAAAAATTATTTTGCTCTTACTGATATACAAATTATGTGAAGTAGTAATAATCTGGAGTTATACAGTATTTTTTTTATGAAAGCAAAATGAAACGAAAGCTAGTTGAACATCGAAATGTTTAAACAACAGTGAGAATCGGTTCAAAAAAGATTTTGTGTTGCACTTAGACAACCTGAGCACGTGGCTCAAGTGGTCAGAGGGCACAGTTGGGTTCTTGTGGTGACTGGTTCGAAACCCGTGAGCAACACTATTTTTGTTGTTTTTTTTAAACCAATTTAACAGCGGGCCGAGAGCATTTAATGCTCTCAGCCAAGTTTATAACGATTAGCGCATACGGCCTGGTGGTCTGTGCGGTCGGCTGTGTTCTCAGGGGTGCTGGGTTCGATTCTTGCTCTCGGCAAGAATGAAAAATTATTTTTTTTGGGGTTTTAATTGCCCAAAAATTATGAAAAAAATATGGTTATTCTCCTAAAAATATAAGGGACTTTATAAAAATAATTTGGGGATAATTTGCATGAAATACACTATGATTTGAGAATAAAAGGCATAAATAGAACTATAGTTCTAGATATATACTTTGTGAAAAATTATAACTTACAAGAAGAAATTGAAATGAAGGATTAGAAGATTATTTGGCAAAAAGAAATCTTATTGCGTGACATAATGCAATTTATTCTCATTTGAGAATAATGTGGAAAATATGAATTGTGAATATTTGTTAGTGATGTGAAATTTTGATATGAAGTGATAATTGATTAAGCATATGAGATTCATGTATAGTTATGGACTATTTGAACAAATTAGAAATCATGATTTGAAAAGAGAATATACATTGAGTATGATAACTCAACATGGGAATTTATGAGTTGGAAATGCTCATTTTGGAAATTGTGAATTGAAAATTGAAATAAAAGAGTAGCTAAGTCTCCCCCGGCATTTGGAAATGAAATGAAATGAAATTTGAAAAGAAAGACCAAGGTTGGTCATGTTGAAATGAATGAATAAGTCCAGTTTAGTGGAAAGGCTAACTCTAGAGCTTCGATTTTTGTTCATGATTTTGATAAAAGAAACTAAGGATTAGTACATAGTGGAGACGTGATAAAGTAGGAGAAAACACGAGTACGAGGGGCCATCGGAGTGGCGGTGTGAGAGTGATCCACAGGCTGCCTGCTTGATGCGTCAAGACATGGCGTGAGCACTACTCCAGAATTATCGTCCCGGTGGCGACGCTTGTGGGATGTTTGGTGACTGCAAGAGGATCGTGTGCAATGAAGTGAAGCTGAATTGTCCATAGGTTGCCTGCTCGATGCGTCGTGTCAGTGCGTGGGATTCCCCTCCAGAATTTTCTGTACACGAGCTTGTACTCATAGATCATCTAAGATACCTACCGTAATTACAGTAGTAGATTAAGTCATAACGAGGGATTGAACCCTATAAAGATGAAGAACGATTAAGGGCTTGCCCTCGGACCTATGTAGTATGGGATGCATAGAATCCGAACAAGTGCGCATTAGTGTCATGTAATATAAATAAATGTATTAAGGACTAAGTGCACAATCACAACACGACATCAATAGGGTAGTCCCTTTAATTTGATTTGTGACAAGTTTGTGTTTGCTAAATATGGAAAATTAAGTTATACTATTTTCGGCATAGAGAGGATGACAGTGTATAATGATCGTCGGTTGAATAAACTGACGTACCCACAGTCTTATATGCAGGTAAATGGCTTGATAAAGATTAAAGAGGAACAAATGCTTAAAGATTACTCAATATTGTTGCATACTTGTTTTCATTGTTGTAAAATTTTACTTCCGCTGTGCAATGTAAATGTAATATTGATGTAAACTCTGATGTAAAGTGAAAAGTTTAAATTTTCTTGTAAAATTGTACTAAAAGAAGCGGAAAGATCATGTAGAACATCTCGAATTCAGTGTATTTGGGATTCGGGGCGTTACACTACTGGTATCAGAGAGAGACGAATTAGCAAGCGGGAGGTTGGAACTTCAACACTTAAGCATTATGTAGGAGATGCACTGGAAGCAACGTTCAAGAATCCAATGGCTAAAGGAGGGAGATGCAAATACAAAATTCTTCCACGAAGTGGCTAACAGAAGGAGAAGACGCAATCACATAACAGGGCTAGAGATAGACGATGCGTGGAATGAGAACGAAGAACGGATTAGAGCTCACCTAGAGCAAAAGTATCAAGAATTGTTAGGATAAAGAGATCGAGATATAAGTTGTCTCTCACCGGATATGTGGAGCCATTCAAGGATAGACGGGAGCGAGGGTCTGGAAAATATATTTTCAGAAGAGGAAGTCAGGAATGCTATCAACAAGTTGGGTCAGGACAAGGCACCGGGACCGGACGGGTTACCAATATTTTTCTACAAAATATATTGGGAGATCATCAAGGAGGACTTCATGAAGATCATCATTGATTTTCATGGAGGCACGGCGAATCTTGAAAGGTTAAACTACGCGTCCATCATCCTCATCCCCAAGAAATAGGAGGTCCGCAAGGCAGAGGATCTACGCCCGATAAGTCTATTAAATGGTTCTTTCAAGATTATTACAAAAGTCCTGACTGAATGATTGGCACCAAACATGGAGGACGTGGTCGCTACGTCCCAGAGTGGTTTCATCCGCGGAAGAGACATCATGGACAGTATAGCCGCCGCCCACGAAGCAGTATTCAGGGGACACAAAGAAAGGGCAGACGGTTTCCTGTTTAAAATCGACTTCAAAAAGGCCTACGACTTGGTTAAATGGGAGTGCCTAGACGAGGCACTTAAGCTCAAAGGATTTGGTATCAAATGGAGATCATGGATGAAGCTTTGCGTCCAAGGAGGGAAGTCACGAATTATAGTGAACGATTGACAGAGTAAAGAAATAAGATGCAAAAGAGGTCTTAGGCGAGGAGATCCCCTATCTTCGCTTTTATTTGCTATTGTGCAGATGGTTTGGCCGAGATGATCAGGAGAGCTCAGGAAAGCAACGACATTAAGGGCATTCAAATCAAGGGGATAGAGAAACCAATCGCCATTCTTCAATATGCGGATGATACCCTATTATTCGGCAGAGCAAACATGCAAGAGGTCGAGGCTATCAAAGCGGCACTTATATGTTTCCAGAGCTGGTCAGGATTGCAAATAAACCTTACTAAGAGTAGTATCACTCCAATTAGCGATCATCTATCAACCCCAATTCCCCAAATTGCGGGAAGCCTAGGGTGTGAGACATCCGTGTTTCCGATCAAATACCTTGGAACGCCAATCAAGCCCGGGAAGCTACTTAGAGAGGATTGGTCACCCCTAATTGACAAGATAACTAAGATGCTGGCAGGGTGGAAGAGTAAATATCTTACGTTAGGCAGGAGAATCGTTTTGCTAAACTCGGTGCTAAGTGCAATCCCTTTGTACCTAATGTCTACTTACGAACTTCCTAAGTGGGTCATCAACAAGATAGACAAAATAAGAAGGAATTTCCTATGGAAGGGCTCCGGTGAAGGAAACAAAGGTTTTCACCTAGTTAAATGGGGAAGAGTGTGCAAGAGAAGAGAATTCGGCGGACTGGGAATCCTAAATTTGCAAGAGATGAATCAGGCTTTACTTAGCAAATGGTGGTGGAAAATTTATAAAAAAGGAAAAGGGTGGTGGAACTTCTCGTTTGACCGGTATCGTAAAAGGAAAAAATACAGGTTCGGAGGCCGGAGCTAGGGGTGGCGAACGGGTCGAACGGGCCGGTCCGGGTCCAACCCGTGCGGGTTGGCATGCTCGAGTATGCGGGCCGGGCCGGGTTGGCCTCTTATGCGGGCCGGGCCGGGCCGGGTCAATTTCCCATTTGGGTGGCCCGCCCAACCCGTGAACCCTTTAGGGCTCAACCCGGGTTGGGCCGGGTCGACCCGCGGGTTGGCCCGTTTAATAAAATATATATTTTATTTTATTATTATTTTTTTTGGTAGCTTAAATTGAACTAATAATAATAATAATTTTATAAATGATGTATACAATGTTACAATTATACAAACAACCATATTTTTGTTTGATGAATATTACATTTCTTAAAAAATATTAATACTAAGTAATACTACTTATAAGTATTTGTACTACAATTCTTCAAATATCCCCAAAATTTGGTTAATTATAATACTACGTATGTAATTCAGTAATAATACTAATAAGTAATAATACTACAATTCTTCAAATTGAATCAAATATCCCCAAATGATGTTTAATTATAATACTAAGTAAGTAATAATACTAATAAACAAAAAAAACCGTAATAATAATAATAAGATTGAAAGAGTGAAATTGACAACAAATTTTGAAATTTTATTCATATGAATTTAAGTGATACAATTTGAACAATTTATAACGAAATAAAGAATTCAATTCACAAATAAGTTTTATACAATAACATATTTCTTATGTACAATTTTAATTGACTACAATTTTTCTAATTTAACATAAGATGAAAAGCTATTGTTGTTGTTGTTGTTGTTGTTGTTGTTGTTGTTCTTCGGGCGAGTTGCTCCCACTTGTAGAACTTGATAGTGCTTTCCCTTGCGTTCTATCTTCAGCCTTCAGCCAGTCTTCTGTGCAAACGAGCATCTCCAACGACCCGGGCTTCAACCGATTTCTGTAATCAGATAGAACCCTGCCACTCGTAGAAAATGCACTCTCAGAGGCAACTGTAGAGACATGAGGAGTTAGCAAATCTTTAGCCATAATAGACAGAATACTAAAAGTGTGTTCATGTTCTTTCCACCATTGTAAAATATCTAGTGGGGAAAGAGTAGGCTCAGTATCCTGTTGGTTATACCAATTTAATTCATTTGGTTGATTAGTCCTAGGTTTTTTAGATTGAATTTGTTCAAGTAGACTAAATGTTCTATCACCAATTCTACTTTTACCCTTACCTTTAGAACTACCAGAAGAAGAACTAACTACAGAAGTTGTACTACTAGAAGCAAAACGTCTATCATAATAATCATACAAGTTATTTAATGTAGATTCAAACTGAACTAAAAAAGTAGCGCAATCAATTGTTAATTCTACATTGTTATCTAAATATGCAAAAAATATTTCTATCAAATTCTTCGTACCTTCTAATTTGATATGAGGATCCATAACAGTAGCAACACAAATCAACATAGGAGGAGGAAAATAATATTTCAAAAATTTTTGAAATGCAGGTATTACAATGTCACTAATATAGGGATCATTTAACATTTCGTTAAATATTTGCATCATGCTAACTAATTCAATAAAAATGCTACTAGAAGTAGATTCATATGTTTTTGAAAACTTTAAAGTTGCGGTTTTAAAAGGTTCTAAAAATTTCAACAAAGCTTCGGCAAAATACCAATCGTTGGGAGTCATTTCAAAATTGTGCATATTTTTTGCGATACAAAAATCATTTACAATTGCTTTATAATCGGTGACAACATTCAATAAATCAAAAGTAGAATTCCATCGGTGTCTAACATCCTTTGGAAATTTTCTAAAAGGAACATTTCTAACCCTACACCAAGCTTTCCATTCTTGTAAAATGCTTGGACTTAATGCAATGAAATATACACAATTTTTAATTTTAACTATATATGGATCAGCTATTCTTAATGCATCTTGAACACATAAATTTATAATATGACATGCACATCTAACATGAAAAATATTGTCAGATAGAGGGTTTAATACAGATTTTAAAGTAGTAATTGCTACATTGTTGTTAGATGCATTATCAAAACTAATAGCCATAATTTTATAGCGAATATGAAAAACATCACAAATTTCTATAATACGGTTTGCTATTTCAGCGCCACTATGGGGATACGGCAACGACGCAAGTGATATGATTCTTTTTTGAAGAATCCAATCATTGTCGATCCAATGACAGGTTATTCCCATCGTTGGAATATTGTTGACACCCGTCCAACAATCCGAAGTTAAACTAACCCTACAAGTTAAACTCCATAAAATTGCAATCAACGCGTCCTTCATTTCAACATACATTTTAAAACAATCCGATTTGTAAGTATTTCTTGGAATTCTTTTAAAATGAGGGTTTAAGGTCGTTTGATTAAAATTTTCCAAGTTCCTACTCTCGGGATAGGAAAATGGCAACTCTTCCTTAATGACTAATCGGGCCATTTCCCGACGAACGAGTTCGGGATCATAAGGGTGGCTATCTACTTGACCGGTCCTAGGGTTAATTTTTTGTTGGCCTTGTATTTGATCAAGAAGTTCTTTGTGATTATGTTGTATGTGTCTACTAATTGTACCGGTGCCGTCACCCCTCTTGAATTTGTATGTTTTGCTACATGTTTTACACACTTTCAAACCTACACCCGGAATATGTTCATCCGGGATATACTCATAAAACTTGTGCCAATCGCTAGTTTCTCCTCTACTTTTCCTACTACTACGGGGTTGTGTGGTTTCGGGTTGTTGTTGTTGTTCTTCTTCTTCTAATTGAATGTCACCTACAACATCCATGTCGTGTGTACCCCATTGTTCCATAGTAGGATGAATGTAATCTTGGGCGGGCTCACTAATTGGGACAATTGGTGGCCTACGTGAAGAGGAGGAGGAATCTTGTCCGCTACGACCGCTACCGCGTGATCTAGACATAATGTGGTAATGCGCTCAAAATATGTAAAAAAAATTCTACAATGTAGGAGCGGACTGAACGGTTAATTATACAAAAAAAAATCTAAAAAACAAGAGGGTTGAGATAGAGAAGTTCAAAAAACAAACAATAATTTTAACTACAACGCACAAAAAAATTTAACAAGAGAGGTAGAGAAATTTTGATACCGTTCACCGTAGAATACGCGTATGTAAAAAAAAACCGTGAAAATAAGAAGAAAAGCTAAAAGATGGAGGAGCGCTTTGCCGATTCCGCAATTAAAGAGTTGAGAAGAGGTTGAGAGTTGAAGAGAGTTGAAGACGTTGAATTTTGTTTCCGATACGACCGAAATTTGATCGTGTATATGCCTCCTTGTACAATTATTTGATGAACACTACAATTGTTCAAAAATTTCTTTAAAATGATGTATAATAGTAGAGAGAGTAAGAGAGTGAGGTGTAATTTTTTTTGAGAATTTTAGGGGATATTTATAGGTGAATTAGTGGGAAAAAAAAAAAAAAGAAACGGTCGGCAGTAGCAATGGCTCTAAGAGCCGTTTGCTGCCCCAACGGTACAGTCCCGGGTTCGAACCCGCGTGTGTCGACCCGTTCGACCCGCGTGTCGAACGGTCGGCCCGTCACGAGTCGAACGTTCGACCCGTACGGGTCGAGCGGGTTGACACACGCGGGTCGACCCGCGGGTTAGCGGGTTTAATTCGCGGTTTAAACGGGTTCGTGGGCCGGGTTTCGCGAATTCGATTCGCGTAAATTGCGACCCGAGTCGACCCGGTACTGTTCACCGGGTTCGACCCGAACCCGTGAATCTCTTAAGCGGGCCGGGTTCGTGGGCCGGGTCGCGGGTGGGTCGGCGGTTGACCCGGCCCAGTTGCCACCCCTAGCCGGAGCCCCTTTGGCAAGGTCTCTTACTTATGGAAGGGCATGGCGAAGCAGGGAGACATCTTCACCACCAACACTACTTGTAAGGTAGGCAACGGAAAGACCACTAGATTCTGGAAAGACAAATGGTGCGGGAACAGAGCACTGAGATATACCTTCCCCAAGGCGGCGAAGAATGCAGTTAATCCGGACGCCTTAGTTGCTGACGTGTGGAAAAATGGGAGGCTGACCATTACTGTATCAGGAAACTTGACTTCAGAAAGTAACGATCAGTTTGAAGAACTCAACAGGTACATACAAGTGGAAGGGGGACAATTGAACAACGACCTCGACGAGCGATGGTGGAGTCTCGAGGAATCTAAGCTTTTCTCGGTAGCTTCAATGTACAAGTGGTTAAACGACGGGGGGATAAGGTGCTCGGTAGAGAACGTCATTTGGGGTACACAAGCACCGTTGAAAGTTAAGGTGTTTTGTTGGCTAGTTCATAACGACGCTATCTTAACAAAAGTCAATTTAAAAAAAAAAGAAACATGCAGATCGACGTTTCATGCGCTCTTTGCTTAGCAGCAGAAGATGACACGAATCACCTTTTCTTCACTTGTCATAAGGCGGCCCTCGCATGGGAAGTTGTTTGTAGGGGATTCGGGTGTGAGAGGTTCCCCACTTCATCCGCAGAAGTTTGGGGAACGTGGAGAGAGAGTCATATGAGATGCGTAGATAGAGGTGCCTGGGATATATCAGTAGCGGCTACCCTTTGGAGTCTATGGCTAGACCGAAATGACTTATGTTTTCGTTCATGCAACTATACATTTCCTATTTCGATGCATAAAATCTTTCGTTTCATTTATGATTGGGCAGGATTTGTGGGTGCAAGAAAGAAGCTAAGGATGGATTCAGAAGGATAGTCCGCCAGATTGGGAGGAGGGCGAGTTCTCCTTCACATGAGTTAGGTGGCTTATTGGGTGGCTACTTCGTGTTCAGTCTATGATGTATCTCTTTCTCTTTATTATTGTATTTTGGTTGTACTTTGGGGTGGGCTCGGGGGAGCCTTCGAAGTTGTTGATTGTATTTTGGGGAGGGTTGCTGGGAGTCGCCCTCATCTTTGTTGTTGTACTGTACTACTCTGCTTCATTAATACAGCATTAATGAATCGATGACTGATAAGTCACCTTTTATCAAAAAATATAAGCAGCAATGGAAAGAAAAACCACAAAAACAGATTTATAGTTGTTGTAGATAGCTAGTCCACTAGCTTTGCCTGAGAGCAACTCCCACCGTGCTCTATCTCCATCTCCATCTCCAAATATGGAGATGGTTTCCACTCCAACCGGGCTCTATCTCCATCTCCAAATATGGAGATGGGTGAAAAAGGTCTCCAAATTTGGAGACCTTTCATCCCATCTCCAAATTACTATTCCCTTTTTTTAATTCCCATTTTACCCTTTATTACTTTAATATCTTTCTAAAAATTCCTTCCATATCCTTTAATTAAAATGTGTATTGTATATTTAGTGAATGTATCTTATAAAATATTAAACAAAATTTTATTATTTTGGTACAGTTGGAAATGTCTCGACGATAGCTTTAAAATGATACCAATTTTGAATATTTTTTTATTGTTTGAAAAAAATAATTGATACAATATTTATAGATAAGATTATTTAGTTATTTTGTGTTAGCTTAGCATATTTTAAAAAGACTACCCACTCATACAATGTGATCATTAATTGAAAATAGATAAATGACAAATACATAGAATCATTAATTGAAAATACAAACGGTGGACATTGAAATACATAGAACTGAATAATAAAAAAAAAAAAATTATAACATTAATAATCCCCAACTTTTAATTAGATTTTATTTGATTAATGTTATATATGATATTATTAAATTAATTCCAAAGTAATTTTACACTTGATTATTTTACATTGTTAATACAAGTAAAAATTTCATAATTTAAAATTAGTTTCAAAAAGTACTAATATTAGTTCCAAATAGATTATTAATATAAGCAATTTAATGTAAAATTATTTATAACAAAACTAATTACAAATTCCTAAAAATTATAGAGATGTCCCATTGGAGTGGGTCTCTATTTCTTCATCTCTATAATGGAATATTTCCAGGAATATTCCATTATAGAGAGGAGAAATAGAGACTCCCATTGGAGTTGCTCTGAGATACAAATAAAAGATACTAATTCAGTCTCATTATGATGCCGTCACCCCATGTGTCATTTGTGACATACTCAGCAGGTGTAGGCTTATTATAAGTAAAAACATCACAAGGACAAAGAGATCGGCAAAACAAATCAACAAAATGTACCTCCCTTATCTCTTCTTCTTCTTCTTCTTCGTCATCATCTCTCCTTCCTTTTCTCTCCCTTCAACCAAAAACACCATAATTTTCGCGACCTTGGGCCGTTCCCGTTACAACTTCGACATCTTCTCCACCTCCACTTCTCACCCACACGCCCATGAAATCCAACTCACTGATGGCATTTCTGTCAACTACAACGGCTTCTTCCATTCAAACTCATCATCCCTCATCTTTATCAGTGAACGCAACGGCCAGTACAACATCTACCTCACCTCCTACCAATCACCAATCCCCTTCACTTACCCACTCCTCAATCTGTACAATCATGCATCATCAATGAAAGACCGGCCCTCCATCTCGGGCTATTACCTTATCTACGTATCCACCCACCAGCCTTCTCCCTTTCCCCGTCAGAGCTGGACTGCTGTCTACTCAACCCATCTCACTACGGGCGAAACCACGAGGCTGACTCCTTACGGTGTTGCTGATTTCAGTCCTTCCGTCTCTCCTTCTGGGTATTGGACTGCAGTTGCATCATCAGGTGTGCTTGGGTGGTCCGGTGAGATTGAAGAACTTAATACTAGCATCTACGTGTTTAAGACTAGTGATGGTCAGATGAGGACTAAATTGATTGAGCATGGAGGTTGGCCTTGTTGGGCTGATGACAATACTCTGTATTTCCACCGCAAGAGCGAGGATGGGTGGTGGAGTGTGTATAGAGCTACAATTAGTACTAGTCTTATTGTACCGGTTGTAGTGAGTGTGGATCGGATTACATCTCCAGGGTTTCATGCTTTCACTCCAGCTGCTAGTTTGGGTAATCCGGGAATTATAGCTGTGGCGACGAGAAGAGAGGGCTCGGAATTCAGGCATATTGAGCTTGTTGATGTTCGTCATCGGCATACTAGTGGAAGCAATGTCTCATTTGTTGAAGTGACTAGGTTACTTTCCCCTTATGCTCACCATTACAACCCTTTTATGTCATCTGATGGAACTAGAGTTGGGTATCATAGATGTAGGGGTGATGGTGGTGGTGAGAACGGAAGTCCACCTTTATTGTTGGAAAATATTAAAAACCCATTTCCGGAAATGTTGTCATTATTTAGGATAGATGGGTCGTTTCCTTCCATCTCTCCTGATGGACGTTGGATAGCATATGCGGGATTGAATTCGCAACCAGGATTATCCGTTAAGAGTTCAAGTGGATCAGGGGCACCGCGCAAGGTTCTTGATGGGGTGGTATACGTATTTGCTACCGCATGGGATTGGAAGAGGAAAGGAGTGATATATACTAGCGTCGGCCCGAAGTTTGCATCTGAGGGAACTAAAGTCGATATCGTTTCAGTTACTATTAAAGAAGAAGGTGAGAATTCGGAGGCTTTGGTTAAGAAACTTACTTCCGGCGGGGCAAACAATGCCTTCCCTTCTCCATCACCCGACGGCAAGTGGGTGGTATTCAGGTCTGGGCGATCCGGGCACAAGAATCTCTACATTATGGATGCAATTGAAGGGGAAAGTAGTCAAATTCACCGATTGACAGAGGGACCATGGACTGATACTATGTGCAATTGGTCTCCCGATGGTGAGTGGATTGCGTTTGCTTCTGATAGAGATCATCCTGGAAGTGGAAGCTTCGCCATTTATATGGTTCACCCAAATAGGACTGGATTGAGGAAGGCGGTGCATAGTGGGTACGGGGGTAGGACTAACCACCCTTGGTTTAGTCCCGATTCCAAGAGAATTGTGTTTGCATCCGATTATGGTGGTGTCTCATCTGAGCCGATCTCCAATCCCCACCATTTCCAGCCGTATGGAGATATATTTACGGCTAATATTGATGGTTCTGATATTCAACGCCTTACGCACAATTCTTATGAGGATGGAACTCCCTCTTGGAGTTCATTCTCCTTGAAGCCGGAGGATGTTGCTGAAGATTTGGAAGGGAGTTCTCGATGCGGATTCGATGATTGTCACTTTCTTGAGATAAAAAAAGCTAGTAGTTACCTGAACAATGTTTTAGCCAGGGCAGGTTGCTAAGTTGGTGTATTACTGTTAATTCTAGTTGCATTAGTAGACTGTAATGAGTCCTATGAAGTCTTGTTACCTGAGTGTGATGTTGCAGAGTATTCACTGTGTAATTTGGCCCTAGAATGTACCTTAGTGAAGTCTTGTAATTTGGGCCTACATATACTTCTGCTATTAGCATAAGTAATTTGCAGGTTTTCATTGTGTAGGACTCATGATTCAAAGGACCACAGCATCAGGGTTCCTGATTCTCTGGATTGTACCTAAATGCTTAAAAAGTTTACATTTGGACTGAGATGCTTAAATTAATCAATTATTATATGTTTCCAAGTTCCAACTACTATATATGTTTCTATTCTACCTTTTAATTATTTTTGTTTTCTTTCATAATTTGGTCATGATTTATTCATTCAGGTGAAATTCAATTTTTGATGGACTATGAGAATTTTCTGCTGGATGAACTGGTTTACACCAAATTCAACCTGATTGCCATTAGCTTCCTGTTTTTCGGATTTTATAATTTCTATGGTTTTTGTGTGTTGCCCTTTTTAATGATTAAAAAATCTGCAAATTTATATCATTGAAGATTGTCACTTTATTTAAATGTTTGCATTCCGCAATGCAAGATACGTGAAGTTCCATTTCACGTACACTGTTAGACCTTTTATTTAGTTCTCTATTTGGAGCCAATAAGAAAAAAAGTAGATACTTTCAAACCATGTTTTTCTTTAAACCAGTTATTTGCATTCTCAAGTCCTCCGGAGCTTTTTTTATCATCTGAGTGTAAAGTTGTAGAGACTTCTGCCAATAGTATAAGTAAATTTGTAGGTATTGCTTGTGCCTTGTGTGTAGGAATCATGATTTTAGGACACACAGTTTAAGATCCCCAGGTTGTTCCTTAATGGACTGACATTAGTTAAAATAAATTGTTTGTAGATATTTCTAGGTGTAAGTTTCTCTTCCACTAGTTCTTTGGTTATCATAATTAATCTGCTCAAGCGATGTGTTGATGCAAGCAGACTTGAGTTTTTTGGTTGAACAACTGTTGCAGTCTTTCTACTCAATCAGCAGGTTTACTCCAAATTCAACCTGGTTGCTATTTGGCTTTACCTGCCTTCAGATTTTAGAATCTTATAATCTATTTCGTCTTTGTAGCTTGCCCAATCTAATCAGTAAAAATTTAAAGCATATATATTGGTAACTTTTTCATGCTTTTTAACATTGTTTTCATGTCAAATGAGTAAAATAGTAGAAAAACCTTGCAGCTTGATGCGGTTTGTTTTTGGCTAGAGTGTGGATGCACCAGGTGTGAGTTCGGACTCAATTTGTAAGAGGGGAAGGATTCGGTAGTGGACGGTGAGCTGTGGGCTCGCCTCGGCACTGGAGGAGCGGCTCGGGTTGCCTCGCCTCGCGTACCTACAGACGGTCTAGAAACACCGGGGTTTATCCCGGTGGCAGACCCTCCGACGATCTAGTTAGTCTCTGTGAGAGAGTAGTAGTAACTAGGCTTTTTGTGGAAGAAAGATTGATTACCTTTGAAGGTGGGTGAGGGTCTGGTATTTATAGATAACCCAACCGGGTTTGGATCCGCCTGGGGGTCGGGTCTGGACCCGAAAGCCCGTGGGCCTGACGTGGCAAGAGGCCCAGGTGGTTTAGGGCACACGTGGCAGTGCCCAGAGCGGTTTAGGGCTGACATGGCAAGAGCCTTAAATGGCTTTGGAGCTGACAGGGCAGATCGTAGGGGCCTTGTGTTTCTGGGAGGATCAGAGGGCCTAGGTTGCGCCAGGTCATCCCCCTTCCTTACCCGGCTGAGTGGAAGGCCCGTGGGACCGCCGAGGGTCGGAGACCGAGGGTCTTGACGGGCCGTCGGAACGGGGGGGGGGGGGCTGGTTTCGTGGCAGTGAACTTACAGCTCGGCACCGAGCCTATGGTGGTCCGGGGCCGAGCCGGCTTGACTTGGAGCGAGAGCCATCCTTGGCCCCAGGCCATTTTTATCCTACCTCATAAGCCCCCTACTCCTGCGGGGATGCGAGAGTTGGCCGTGGAGGAGTAGTTTCGGGTCGTGTTGGGCCTTCGAGAAGGCTACCCTGATGCGAGACCCTACCCCGAGCTGGCGAGGGTTTCACGGGTCGACAAGGGCGATGGCGAACCATTAAGCCTTCGTGAGAAGGCTACCCTGGTGCGGGACCCTACCTCGAGCTGGGGAGGGTTTTACGGGTCGGCAAGGGCGGTGGCGAACTGTTGGACCTTCGTGAGAAGGCTACCCTGGTGCGGGACCCTACCTCGAGCTGGCGAGGGTTTTACGGGTCGGCAAGGGCGATGGCGAACCGTTGGGCCTTCGTGAGAAGGCTACCCTGGTGCGGGACCCTACCTCGAGCTGGCGAGGGTTTTACGGGTCGGCAAGGGCAATGGCGAACCGTTGGGCCTTCGTGAGAAGGCTACCCTGGTGTGGGACCCTACCTCGAGCTGGCGAGGGTTTTACGGGTCGGCAAGGGCGATGGCGAACCGTTGGGCCTTCGTGAGAAAGCTACCCTGGTGCGGGACCCTACCTCGAGCTGGCGAGGGTTTTACGGGTCGGCAAGGGCGATGGCAAACCGTTGGGCCTTCGTGAGAAGGCTACCCTGGTGCGGGACCCTACCTCGAGCTGGCGAGGGTTTTACGGGTCGGCAAGGGCGGTGGCGAACCGTTGGGCCTTCGTGAGAAGGCTACCCTGGTGCGGGACCCTACCTCGAGCTGGCGAGGGTTTTACGGGTCGGCAAGGGCGATGGCGAACCGTTGGGCCTTCGTGAGAAGGCTACTCCGAGTTGATTACTGTCTTCATGGGGCATTAATGGCGCTCCGGGGTTTGTGCGATGTTCCAATTTCCCGGGGGCATTAATGATATCCCCTAATAAATGCAGGGAGCTTCAATTCCCTAGGTGGGACGATTGGGCTTCCGTCGTTTGGCCTCCCAAGGGCCATGATGGCAGGTTACTTGGGGGAGCTTGGGTCAGGCGAAGGTGTCCGAGCGTAGCAAGGGGAAGGGTCCCCTGGTCGAAGCCGAGGGAGAGGACAAGACTACGGAGGAGCTACGACGACCGTGGGTGCCGGACTGGTCGATACGGGTGGGGGATTGTCTGACCCGTGGGGCCCAGGCCGTCGAGGTGGCGGAGAAGCTGGCGACTCCCCGGGACCACGCGGAGATGAACATCGAGACCTTGGAGCAGGCGTACACGCGCCTCGCGCAGGCTAATGTGCTGGTAAGTCCGGCGACCCCACTTGCCTTGTGAATATATTGTGAGGGAGGCTTCCTTAGTAGTGCTCGGTTACTGCAGGCCTGTGTGCAGGGGGCCCACATGAGGGGTCTCTACGAGGCGGCCGTGGAACGAGAGCGAGCTCGGGCAGACAAGAGCTTGCAAGAAATGAAGGAGATGAAGATCGAGCTCGACGGCTCGCACAAGAGGGAGCAGCAGCTGAAGGTCGAGCTCGATGCCAGGGATGCCGAGTGGGCTAGGAGGGTGGCCGCCTTTAAGAAGAAGTTTGTGGCGGAGAAGGAGGAACTGACGACGACGGGGCAGGACCTGGTGATCGCGGCTCAGGACGCGGTCTACGCGAAGGCCCTCAGCCATGTAAGGCACTTTTACCCGGACATCGACCTGACCGGCCTCGACTACGACATGGATATTGAGGGGCCACCGAAGACCCCTGATGCTGACCCTCCCGTCGTGGGTTCGGCTGTCGATCCCCCCGTGAACCCGGCTGATGCTGAGGTGATACCATAGGCTGTTTGCCTGTTGTCTGTCTTTTTCTTTCTTTCAATTGTATTTGCCGATCGCGGACTGGCCACCGCATTTTTGTATGAAGGAATTGATTTATAAAAAAGGATTTTTTGATTGGCCAAGTCTTTTGTACTCGGGTCTTTCCGGACCCCTTTTGCCGATGCGTTTTGAGCCGTGGTTGGTTCTTTTTTAGGTGACGGCTCTCCTTCCCGAGGCAGACCCTCATCGCTCCGACGTGGCGTGGCTCCGGAGTAGAATCAAGGTTTTGGAGGTCACGTTGGTCCGTTATCGAAAGGGGGCTTGCGACCAGGATGCTGCCTTCAACTATTATCGAGAGAGGTCCGAGGCTCTGAGTGCCGAGGCGAACCGACTGAAGAAGGCCATGGTAGATCGGGACCTCGGAAGTGCCGGTCTCGGGTTCACCATGTCAAGTGCGTCGGTGCAGAGGCCCTCGTTCGAGAGGCTTCTTCGCGACGTCATAGTGGAGAAGGAAATGGAGATACACCGGTATAAGACGATGCTAGGTGTGTCCGGAACGAGGATGGCATCCTCCTCAGGAGACCGGCAAGCTGAGGGGGTGCCTTCGGCGCTGCTGCAGCTAGAGTGCGCCCGACCGGTTGATGCCCAGAGCTCCGTTGCCGGTGTGTCGACCGTGGCCGACTCTAAGGACCATCGTGACGAGGAGAGAGGTCCAAGTCGTTCGGTTGGAGTGGGATTGCCATTCCTCGGACCCGAGGGGCCCCAAGAGTGAATTTCTTCTTTGTGAGATGAGTGGAGTGGTCCTGTAACAGTCTCTATTTGTTTTTCAGAACTTAATAAGGGAGTATGAATAAGGGGTTTCTTTTCATTTGTTGCCCCGGCCAGTAGTTTATTGATTGGTGGAGGTGAGGTTCGACCCCGCCGACCGATAGGGGGATCGGTATCATGGGCAGCGGGAGGCGTTATGGCGACTCCCTGGCCTGAAGCCGATTCGGACCTACCGAGACGTTGGGGACGATACCGGAGTGGGGACTCGGGTGCCGATCCCATTGTCTGGTGTTAGTTCGGACCTGCCGAGGCGTTTGGAGTTGACAAAAAGGGATCTTTTCACATATGATAGAGAGGGGCGCTAAAACGGCCCTTTACACATGAAAGCTTACAAAATATTATTTACATTTAGCCAAGCAGGGACCTATGACCGTTCCTCTAGGAACTTCATTAGGTGTTCTGCATTCCAGGGGCGCTTGATAGCTCGACCCTCCATGTCCACCAGTCGATAAGTGCCGGGCCGTATGACCTCGACCACCCTGTATGGGCCCTCCCAGTTGGGGGCCAGCTTCCTCTTCTTGGTGGGATCAGAGACGGACAATTTGCGTAACACGAGGTCCCCGGCCTTGATGTCTGTTGGGCGGACCTTCTTGTTGTAAAACCTCTCGATCCGCTGTTGATAGATGTTTCTTCGGACGGATGACTTTTCTCTGACCTCGGCGACGAAGTCCAGGTTGGCCCTTAGGCCGGATGAGTTGTCGGCTTCGTCGAAGGCCATGATCCGGGGAGAAGGCAAGCCGACCTCCACGGGGATAACTGCCTCGGTCCCATAGGTCAAACTGAACGGCGTCTCTCCCGTGGGGATCCTCTTGGTGGTTCGGTGCGCCCAGAGCACGCTGGGCAGCTCTTCCACCCACAGCCCTTTGGGAGAACTGTCGAGGCGCTTCTTGAGGCCGTCACGGATTTGCCTGTTCTCGTTCTCCGCTTGGCCGTTGGACTGAGGGTGGCATATAGCGGAGAAGCGTTGCTGGATGCCGATGTCTTCGCAGAACTTTCGGAAGTTTTGGCCTGTGAATTAGGTACCGTTGTCTGTAACGAGGATTTGAGGGATCCCAATCCGACAAACGATATTCTTCCAGAAGAACTGCTGTGTTTGGCGCTCGGTGATGCTGGACAGCGGCTCGGCCTCGAGCCACTTTGTGAAGTAGTCGATGGCGACTATCAAGAATTTCCTTTGCCCTGTTGCTGCGGGGAAGGGGTACAAGGTCCATGCCCCACATGGCAAAAGGCGTAGGGCTAGCCAGGGATCGGAGAGTGGCTTGAGGAAGCCTCTTGATAGGGGAGAACCTCTGGCATGGGCCGCACCTCTTGACCAGGTTTTGGGAGTCTTGGAGCATGGTAGGCCAATAGTAACCCTGATTCAGGGCTTTACGGGCGAGGGACCTACTCCCCATATGGCATCCGCCGATCCCTTCATGAAGTTCTATCAGCGCGTAACTGGCTTCGTCATTGGTGAGACAGCGGAGGTATGGCTTACCATCGGTCAGTGTGTACGAGCGTTTGAAGAGGATGTCGTCGATCATGACGAACCTTTCAGCTCGGATCCTGACTCGTCTTGCCTCGGCCCGGTCTTCGGGAAGCTCGCCTTGGACTAGGAATCTTCGAATGGGGGTGGTCCAGTCGTCCGGATTGACACCGCCTTGTACGCACATTGCCTCCTGGTCTTGGTCATTGATACTTGGCTTTAGGAGGATTTCGATGAGTACCGTTTGGTCGAGGCCCTCGAAGGAGGAGGAGGCGAGTTTCGACAAGGCGTCTGCTTGGGCGTTCTGCTCTCTGGGGATCCTAACAACTGTGGAGCAGCAGAAGGATGCTAGGAGACGTCGGACCACGGCCAAGTATCGCACCATCCGGTCGTCGCAAGCCTCGTATTCCCCGGTAATCTAATTGACCACGAGCTGAGAATCGCTGAAGGCTCGGATCTGCTTTGCTCCGGCTCGGTGTGCTAGGGTCAGTCCGGCAATCATGGCCTCGTATTCCGCCTCGTTGTTAGAGGCCGGGAAGTTAAGGCGGAGGGAGTATTGAAGGAGGAATTGGTCGGGACCTCGGAGGATGATTCCGGCGCCACTCCCGGTTTCGCAGGAGGATCCGTCGACATAGACTTCTCAGATCGGGTCTGACTCCTCGACGCTCGGCGGCTCAGAAGCTGTGCACTCAGTGATAAACTCGGCGAGGGCCTGGCCTTTGATCGCCGTCCTCGGCTGGTAGCCGATGTCGTATTGGCTGAGCTCTATTGACCACTTGACCAAGCGGCCGGAGTTCTCGGGCTTGTAGAGGACGGTTTTCAAGGGCTGGTCAGTTAGAACTTGGATGGAGTGAGCTTGGAAGTAAGGGCGGAGCTTCCGGGCCGCCATGACCAGAGCATAGGCCATCTTTTCGATCTTTGCGTACCTTGTCTCGGCGGGGAGTAGGACCTTACTCACATAATACAGTGGCCTCTGAACCCCGTCCTCTTCTCGGACGAGGACGACGCCGAGGGCGCTATCCGAGGCGGAGAGGTAGAGCCACAGGGGTTCGCCCGGCTCAGGTTTGCTGAGGAGAGGAGGGTTGGCGAGGTACTGCTTCAGCTGCTCGAAGGCTTCTTGTTGAGGGGCACCCCACTCGAAGCCCCCTTTGCCGCGCAGAGCCTTGAAGAAGGGGAGAGATTTCTCCCCTGATTTGGAGAGGAAGCGACCAATGGCAGCCAACCGGCCCGTGAGTCTCTGCACCTCCTTGACGTTCCGGGGTGGCGCCATGTCTATTATGGCTTGAATCTTCTCTGGGTTCGCCTCGATGCCGCGCTGGCTGACGACGAACCCCAGAAACTTTCCGGGAGGAGACCCCGAATGCGCACTTGGCCGGGTTGAGCCTCATGTTATGACGTCGGAGGATTTCGAAGGCTTCCTCGAGGTCAGCGACGTGGTCTGGCCCGACCCGGCTTTTAACGAGCATGTCGTCGACATAGACCTCCATGTTGCGGCCGATTAGATCTTTCAAGATTCAGTTCACGAGCCGTTGATAGGTGGCTCCGGCATTTTTCAGCCCGAAGGGCATAACGCGATAGCAAAAAAGACCCTGGTCGGTGACGAACGAGGTCTTCGTGATGTCGGGCGGGAACATCCGGATTTGATTATACCCTGTGAATGCGTCCATGAAGGACAGCAGCTCGTGTCCCGAGGTCACGTCGACCAGGGCATCGATGCTGGGGAGGGGAAAAGGATCTTTAGGGCATGCTTTGTTTAGATCCGTGAAATCTATACAGATCCGCCATCCCCCGGTCGCCTTTTTAATCATGACGACGTTGGCCAACCACTCAGGGTAGCTGACTTCCTGAATGAACCGAGCGGACAAGAGTTTGTCCACCTCTGCTTTCACAGCTTGCTGCCTCTCCGGGGCGAACTTGCGCCTCTTCTGAGCGATCGGCTTGGATCCTGGGATGACACTCAGCTTGTGCATGATCAGGTCTTCGGATATCCCGGGCATGTCGGAGGACTTCCAGGCGAAGAGATCGACGTTGCGGCGGATGCAGTCAACTATGTCCGCCCTCAGACCTTCGGAGAGCGAGCGGCTCACTCGGAACCACTTCGATTTGTTTGCAGCCCCGAACGGGACCTCTTCCAGTTCGTCGGCTGGCTCAGGGGCAGAACCGTCACTATTGGGTCCGAGCTCGACGGCGTCGAGGGGGAAGACACCCCCACCGACAGCGGTCATGTAGTAGGACCGTGCCGCCTCTTGGTTGCCTCGGACGACACCGACCCCTTGTTGGGTGGGGAATTTAAGCTTCAAGTGATAGGCCGATGGTACCGCCTGAAGGGAGCACAGCCCTGGTCGGCCGAGTATGGCATTGTACGCCGCCTTGACGTTCACCACCAAGAAGTCCATAGACTCGGTTCGCTGAATAAGAACCGAGCCTGCGGTGACGTCGAGGGTCTCGATTCCTTCTATGACGACAGGGACGCCAGAGAACCCGTGCAGGGTGTATCCGGCCGGTTTAAGCTTGCCTCTGGGCAGTTTAAGATTCTCGAAAGCTTCGAGAAAGAGAATGTTTACTGAGCTGCCGTTGTCGACGAGGATTCGGCATACTTCACAATTAGCCATGTGGAGGCTAATGACGAGGGCGTCGCAATGGGGGAGGCGGACGCCTTCGAGGTCCTCTCCGGAGAAGGAGACGGGTACCATTTGCAATCGAGGTGAGGGGAGATCTTGGACAGCGTTCACCTCGCGGACGAAGGCTTTCTGAGAAGTATTCGACTCTCCCCCCATCGGTCCCTCGTGAACACAATGTAGAATTGCCGGGGTTCCGGTTCCCTCGGGATCGGGATCCCGACCCTGAATGAAGTTCGGAGTGGAGTTCGGAGGCGAAGGCCTCCGGTTCCTGGTATCTCGCCGATCCCGTTGGTTCTCTCTTGTGAACTCCCGGAGGTACCCCCGTAAAATGAGGGCCTCGATTTCGTCTTTCAGGGCCCAACACTGGTCGGTTTCGTGCCCATGGTCCCTGTGGAAACGGCAATAGAAGCGTTGGTCTCGCTTCTTGTTGTTGCTTGGTCGGGGAGGGAGCCGGACATGGCCTTTGTCCTCGATCTCCAAGAGGATGGTAGACACGTTCTGTGTCAGCGGGGTGTACCTTTCGAAGCGAGGGACCGGAGGTACCCTCTTCGCACCGACCCCTTCCTTTGCTGCCTTCCTCGTGAGTTCAATCTCATCGACCATGTGTTTGCCTTTTCCTACGACTTCTTTGCTGCCCTCTGGGTTTAGAGCTTCTTCAGCTCGAATGTATTTCTCGACTCGATTGAGAAGGTCGGGAAAGTCCAGAGGTGGTTTCTTTGCCAGGGATACCTTCAGCTGGTTGTGGCGGACATTGTGCCGGAAGGCGACCGAGGCGACCCCGGCGTCGAGGGCAGAGACGGATCTTGCCTCGATCGTGAATCTTTTGACGAAGTCACGGAGTGACTCCCCCTCCCTCTGGCGGAGGTCGAGCAGGGAGGCGCTCGTCCTTTCGGCTTTCCGGCTAGTGACGAAGTGGCCCAAGAAGTTGGCTTCCAGCTGATCGAACGAAAAGATTGAGCCTGGGGAGAGTTTGGAGAACCATTCCCTGGCCGGGTCCCGGAGGGTAGCCGGGAAGGCTCGGCACAGCAGGGGATCCGAAGCGCTGTGAATCATCATGAGGGTCTTGAAGCCCTCCATGTGATCAGCTGGATCACCCTCGCCGTTGTAAGTCTCGAATTGCGGAGGCCGAAAGTTCCGGGGGATCTCTGCTTCTAAAATGTTGACGGAGAATGGCGGCCGGGAAGGCGCTCAGCCTGGGATGGGGTTTGGGTTCCCGTCGCCGATGCGCTCGAGGCGATTCTCCATCTCAGTGAGGCGACGGAGTACCTGGTCTGCGTGCTCCGGTGGAGGAGGCGGCGCGTGAGTGTAGCTCCTTCCTTCGCTCATTTGACGAGGTCGGTCGAGCGTTGCGGACCTTAGCGCTCCGTGAAGCGCCTCCATTATTTCCTCCCAAAAGCTTCGGAACTCGGCCCTTGTGACCGCGCCGTGGTCGGAAGGGTCGGGTCGGGGCGTAGGAATTCGGCCGATGCGGCTAAGCGCCGACGACCTGGAATGGTTCGGGGACCGAGTTGGAAGCGGTCCCTCCCCTGGCCTGACTAGCCCTTCGGTTCATAATGACCCGACGAAGGTCGGGTTGCTCGACGTGAGGTTCGCCTTGCTGGGGTCCGAGGTTCGCCCCCGGATTGTGTGATCCTTGCCCTCCCGCGAGGACGTCCTGCGGAGGAGGCTCGCTCCGGCGGGCTGAAGAAGTCGATCTCCGGACCCTGGGAGGCATGGGAGAGTGGATCGGAGGATGGGCGTCAGGGGCGAGGCTCGGTTCGTCATCCTTACCAAATAGATAAATTTTCCACAGACGGCGCCAACCTGATGCGGTTTGTTTTTGGCTAGAGTGTGGATGCACCAGGTGTGAGTTCGGACTCAATTTGTAAGAGGGGAAGGATTCGGTAGTGGACGGTGAGCTGTGGGCTCGCCTCCGCACTGGAGGAGCGGCTCGGGTTGCCTCGCCTCACGTACCTGCAGACGGTCTAGAAACACCGGGGTTTATCCCGGTGGCAGACCCTCCGACGATCTAGTTAGTCTCTGTGAGAGAGTGGCAGTAACTAGGGTTTTGTGGAAGAAAGATTGATTACCTTTGAAGGTGGGTGAGGGTCTGGTATTTATAGATAACCCAACCGGGTTTGGATCCGCCTGGGGGTCGGGTCTGGACCTGAAAGCTCGTGGGCCTGACGTGGCAAGAGGCCCAGGTGGTTTAGGGCACACGTGGCAGTGCCCAGAGCGGTTTAGGACTGACATGGCAAGAGTCCTAAGTGGCTTTGGAGCTGACAGGGCAGATCGTAGGGGCCTTGTGTTTCTGGAAGGATCAGAGGGCCTAGGTTGCGCCAGGTCATTCCCCTTCCTTACCCGGCTGAGTGGAAGGCCCGTGGGACCGCCGAGGATCGGAGACCGAGGGTCTTGACGGGCCGTCGGAACGCGGGGGGGGGGGGGGGGGGGGGGGGGGGGGGGGGGGCTGATTTCGTGGCGGTGAACTTATGGTCCGGGGCCGAGCCGGCTTGACTTGGAGCGAGAGCCATTCTTGGTCCCAGGCCATTTTTATCCTACCTCAAAGCTGCATATGTTTTTTTTCTCCTCTATTTTTTAAAACATTTTCTGTCCCCTTTAACATAGTTTTTCACTATCGTGCATCTAAATATGATCTAGATACGCAGCTATTATTGATGGTTCTCATATTCAACGCCCCACATACAATTCATACGAGGAGTTCATTTTTCATAAAAGCGGAGATGTTGCTCAACATTTTCAAAGGACTTGTGTATGTGAATTTGATGACTGTCACTTTCTTGCTTTATAAGAAGTGTTAGTTGTGGGAACAACATCTTCTGGGACTCAGCTGCTAGGTGAGTGAATCACTGTTAATTCTAGCAGACTATTTAGGAAAATTTTGCCGTGCGGACCCACTTTTGAAAATATTTGGAGCACTGACCCACTTCCGAAAACAATTAGTGATCTGCTCCTGTTTAGGACACGTCAACATAAACCGTTATTAAAAATAACGGCATAGATTATTTACGTGCCGTTATTTTCAATAACGGCATCTATATTTAAAAAAAGTGTCATGCCGTTATTTGGAGTAACGGTATAGGTTATTCTGTTTTTCGACAGCTTGTAATCTCCATTTAGAGAAAAAATTGCAAGTGTGAAAACCTTATAACAGATGCCGTTATTTCAAATAACGGCATTCCCAATACCGATGTAAATTTTTTTAATAAAAATGTAGCTTATTATTCATCATCTCTGATGAATAAGTTAATTAATATATATATAAGTATCATGGATTTATAACACTGTAAATAATTTATACTTGAATTAGGAATTAGGAATGTTAAAGGTCTCCTAGTTATGTTGGTTAGAGCACTCATTCAGTAAGTGGGAGGTCTTTGAGTTTGACTCTCAATGAGAGTAATTTTTCTTTAAGGCTCTGTTTGGTTCAAAGGAGGGGAGGGGAGGGGGGAATTTTATGGAGGGGAGGGGAGGGAAGGGGAGGGAAAGGGAGGGGAGGGATTTTAATGAAGACTCTATTTGGTTCAAAGGAGGGGAGGGGATGGAAAATAATTATCTTCTTGTTTGGTTCACAAGAGGAGGGAAGGGATTTTATAATAAAATTACTTTTATACCCTTTTACATTTGAGTTTAGAAATGTAAATAAAACCAAGTGCAACACTGTCTGTTGCCGCTAAATCTGGTGTGGGGGCAAACAGATAGAATTTGTGGATTCTTTGGGATGTTGAATAGCCAAACCTGAAACCTTTCCGCCGGAGTTTGACCGTTATCTCCCGCTGTTGACCTGCAAAAAGTGCGAAACACCGGGGTTGATCCCGGCGACGCACCCTCCGACGCTCAAGTCAGTAATCAGAAAGATTATGAATGAGCTTTTACTGGAAAAAGATTGATTACCTATTAACAGTGGGGGATGGGGGGTATTTATAGCCGCCTTAGGGACCAGTTTCGGGATAAGATCAAATCCCTACTTTCCAGTGGATGGATAGAGTGAATCAGGGCCGTTGATTAAGTATAATCATAAATCCTAATTCTATTCAGCTAGACTGGGTTCTTTGCAGGTTAGGACCCACACCCAGTTAAGGTGGATCCGTTTGTGGGCTATTGGGTCTTTGGAGAAAAGACCCAGTGCCCATTTCAGACCCGTCTGTAGGTGAAATTAACATTTTATTCCCCGAGCTTTAAGATTCGTGCCCAATTTGGACGGTTCCGATTTACTTCTATTTTTTTAGCCCCCCACTCCTGAAGATTGAGTTTGATCAGCCTTTGAGGAATAGTTTTACTGTTTTAATGGCTTGCGGAGTTGTATCGGAGTCCAAATGAGGGGTGTCGAATCATTGTATGAGGTATTATGGTGACTTTCAGAGCTGGTTGCACGCTCAAGGTTATTCTCGAGCTCTCCTGGACTTTTGGTGATTTTTCTTAATTTTTATCTATTTTTCGGACCATTTATTTGAATTCGCGAAGCGGTGATTTATTGTTCGGGGTCCTTAATTAATTATTCTAAGCAATAATTATTTATCCAGGGGCTCAAAAATATTTCTCCGAATTTATAATTATTTTTTAGAATTTTAAATTAATTTTCCTGAATTTTTAATCATTTTTCGCAATTTTCAAATAAATAATTCGATTTTAATAAATAAAAAATTAATTTTTAATTTGATTTATGACATGGCATGATCTGGGCCTTCCATCGGTCAGCGGCACGAATTTCTGAAGGATCGGACGATCAGAGTAGCTCGGCGGCATTTTTCTCCGCTTGCGGAGGTCGGTGCCTCGGTAGCTCGGCGGCATTTTTCTCCGCTTGCGGAGGTCGGTGCCTCGGTAGCTCGGCCTATCCTCCTCAGTAGCTCGGTGGCTCAGCGTGTCATGAGCTGCCGAGCTATGTGGTCAAATTTGGGCCATTCATCATGGCGCGAATCACGAGGATGGGGGTTCAGATAACGAGAAAATGCTATCTTGTCGTTTTGTGGGCGCGGCGTGATTTGAACCGCTCATCATGTTCCAGCACGATTTTTAAAACGATTCAATGATTGGGATAGTTTGGCAGTCGTTTTTCTTCAAATGTGAGGGTCGGTGCGGCGATAGCTCGGCTATAGCTGCTCGGTTGCTCGGCAGTTCGGCCTTAACTCCTTGGTAGCCTGGTAGCTCAGCTACAGTTGCTCGGGAGATCGGCAGCTCGGCCTTTCTTCTGTGATTGCTCGGCAGTTTGGCCTTATTTGTTCGATAGCTCGGCAGAGGGCCTCGGTGGCTCGGTAGCACGGGATGATCTGTTGAGCCACGTGGCAGGATCCGGTGCGTTGATCACAGCGCCGATCACGAAGTTGGAGGTTCAGATCACGAAAAAACGTTATCTTGTCGTTTTGTGGGCGTGGCATGATCTGAGCCACTCATCATGTTTCGAAATGAATTTTGAGACAATCTGACGGTAGGAGTGGCTCGGCAGCATTTTTCTCCAAATGTGGAGGTCGGTGCCCCAGTAGCTCGGCAGAGCGTCTTAGTGGTTCGGCTCGGTATGGCCCATTGAGCCACGTGGCTGGATCCGAAGCGTTCATCATGGTGCGGATCACGAGGTTGGAAGTTCAGATCACGAGAAAACGTTATCTTGTCGTTTTGTGGGTGTGGTATGATCTGAACCGCTCATCATGTTCTGGCACGAATTTTGAGACAATCTGACGGTAGGAGTGGCTCGGCAGCATTTTTCTCCAAATATGGAGGTCAGTGCCCCAGTAGCTCGATAGAGCGTCTCGGTGGTTCGGCTCGGTATGGCCCGTTGAGCCACTTGGCTGGATCCGGAGAGTTCATCATGGCGCAGATCACGAGGTTGGAGGTTCAGATCACGAGAAAACGTTATCTTGTCGTTTTGTGGGCGTGGTGTAATCTGAACCGCTCATCATGTTTAGGCACGAATTTTGAGACAATTTGACGGTAGGAGTGGCTCGGCGGCATTTTTCTCCAAATGTGGAGGTCGGTGCCCCGGTAGCTCGGTAGAGTGTCTTGGTGGTTCAGCTCGGTATGGCCCGTTGAGCCACGTGGCTGGATCCGGAGCGTTCATCATGGCGCGGATCACGAGGTTGGAGGTTCAGATCACAAGAAAACGTTATCTTGTCGTTTTTTGGAGGTGGCATGATCTGAGCTGCTTATCATGTTTCGACACGAATTTTGAGACAATCTGACGGTAGGAGTGGCTCGGCGACATTTTTCTCCAAATGTGGAGGTCGGTGCCCCGGTAGCTCGGTAGAGTGTCTCGGTGGTTCGGCTCGGTATGGCCCATTGAGCCACTTGGGTGGATCCGGAGTGTTCATCATGGCGCGGATCACGAGGTTAGAGGTTCAGATCATGAGAAAATGTTATCTTGTCATTTTGTGGGTGTGGTGTGATCTGAACCGCTCATCATGTTCTGGCACGAATTTTGAGACAATCTGACGGTAGGAGTGGCTCGGCAGCATTTTTCTCCAAATGTGGAGGTCGGTGCCCCAGGTAGCTCGGCAGAGCGTCTTGGTGGTTCGGCTCGGTATGGCCCATTGAGCCACGTGGCTGGATCCGAAGCGTTCATCATGGTGCGGATCACGAGGTTGGAAGTTCAGATCACGAGAAAACGTTATCTTGTCGTTTTGTGGGTGTGGTATGATCTGAACCGCTCATCATGTTCTGGCACGAATTTTGAGACAATCTGACGGTAGGAGTGGCTCGGCGGCATTTTTCTCCAAATGTGGAGGTCGGTGCCCTGGTAGCTCGGTAGAGTGTCTCGGTGGTTCGGCTCGGTATGGCCCGTTAAGCCACGTGGCTAGATCCGAAGCATTCATCATAGCACGGATCACGAGGTTGGAGGTTCAGATCACGAGAAAACGTTATCTTATCATTTTGTGGGCGTGGCGTGATCTGAGCTGCTCATCATGTTTCAACACGAATTTTGAGACAATCTGACGGTAGGAGTGGCTCAGCGGCATTTTTCTCCAAAGGTGGAGGTCGGTGCCCCAGTAGCTCGACAGAGTGTCTCGGTGGCTCGGCAAGTTAGGGGTTGTCGTACTACCATGTCAAGTAAACCGTCGCGACCTTCCTCTGAATCGTCACAGCTCACTCCATTCTGTCGTTCCGTCTCCCCTAATGGGCTCCCAAGCGTTGCAAAAGCCCAACCATTGCCTAACTGGCTATAAGTTCTCAACCCCCTCACCCCTTAGCACATTCTTTCACTTTTCACTCTCAAAATTTACTTTCGCTCTCGAGTTGTCCTGCTAGCAGAGATTTGAGCTCAAGGGCGGTTGTGCTAGCTGTCGTGAAGGCCAGGCGATTTTCGGCAAACTTTTTCCGACCGTAAATGTCACATCAAGGTTAGTTCATTTAACCTTAGATATTTTACTCTTCGAGATGTCACGGGTATCCTCGGGTAGTGAGGCATCCTCCTCGGGAGGTCGGAGTGCTAAGGAGGGGAGAGAAGTGGTGAGCCGAAGGAAGGGGAAGGAGATAGTAGGGTCGTCTGCGGCCGAGGAAGAGGGGAAGGAAGTGGTTCGGTATTCGGTCGTCGAGGCGGTGGTGGAGACTTTGAAACAGGCGGGTGAGCTGGGTCGGATGCCTACCGTGTTGTCCGGTCATGGGGGGATAAGGCAGTACAACGGCGAGTTGCTGACCAAAGCTGTCTACGGTTGCGGTGAGACCTACGAGGAGAACGATATGAGGGAGGTCACCGAGGTGGACGATATCCCCTCGGTTCTAACCGAGCAGGACCTACTCCATACTCGGAAAGGTTTCGCCAATCCTCAGTAGTACACACTGATCCTCCCCGGCCTCGGGGTGCGAGCGAACACAGCCCTTTCGCTGAACACTTGCGTTTTCGCCTACGATGCGTTGAATGCCGGCCTGCGCTTTCCCCTTCACCCTTTCGTCACTGTCGTGCTCCGATGGTATGGGCTGTGTCCCATTCAGTTCATGCCGAACACTTGGCATCATGTGCTCGGGTTTCTTCTTCAGTGCCGAACGGCTAAGGTGGAGCCGCAGCTCGTCATCCTCCGGAGTCTGTACCGGATCAACAAAATGAGCAAGCTCGAGCCTCGCTTTATCTGTCGCCTCGGAAAGGCGTCAAGCTGATAGAAAACCTCGACTCGATAAAGTCGTGGAAAGGGAAGTTTTTCCTGATCAAGGGCCCCTCGACGTGGGACTTCCCGACTCTTTGGAAGGACGAGGTGCCGAAGTATGCTAAGGCCGAGCCATTGTTGACCCCGGCCGAGGCAGAGGTGGCGGTGAAGCTGATCGGTCTTCCGATGTTGAGTTGGAGGGAAATAACCGAGGAGGTGCTTCATGGGTCGAGCCTTAGTCCGATCGACCCGAGTATGATCCTGACATCTCCTTGTGCTTTATTCTCCTTTAATGCCTTGTATGTTTTTCTTTTTTTTCTAACTTGTTTTTTTTCCTTTCACTTCGACAGAGGCTTCGAACATGGACTTCAAGGCGATTATGGCCGAACGAAACAAGGCCGCTGATACCAAGAAGAGGAAGAGGATGAGCACGGGTCCCTCGTCAGGCCGACCCACGAAGATTTCCTCGGCCGCAGCCGGGGCCGTCATCCCTGTCTCTCCTCGGCAAACGTCTTCGGCCGTTGGTGTTGGCCAGCCATCCCCCCTGCTCCTTCGAGCGAGGGCTTTTCCATCTCAGCGGCACTGGCACTCGAGGCACCTCCCTTGACCGAGCATGCCGAGGTTATACTGACCGAGGCTCACAAGAAGCTGTTCGTCCCCGATTGGCGGGTGAAGAACCATGACGGCTTCTTGAGGGACTCGGGGATGAGCATGCAGGCTGTTCGCCATCTCCCGACCCCGAAGGACCGAGCTACGCTGAAGGCAGGGACGACGGGCGATGATGCCCTCGAAGTAGCCCGGTCACTCATGTCGGTATTTTTTTTTTTTTTTGCTGTTCCAAACTTTTCTTGAAAATTTTCTAAGTCTTTAGCTCGGCTTTTGTTGCGTTCTAACTATTTCTCCGTGCAGGCCACTTGCCACTTCAGCCATCTTCTCGAGGAGTATGCCGAGCAAGAGAGGGAGCTGAAGGCCCTCAGCGACAAAGACAGATCGGAAAGGGCGAGGGCCGTGAAGCAGTTGGAGGCGGAGCAGCGCCGCTCGGACGCTTTGGCGGCCCAAGTTGCCGACCTTCAAGTGGCTCTGGAGCAAGCGAGGGAGAAGCTCGCTTCAGAGGTCGCTAAGGCAGCCGAGGAGAGGGCCGAAGCGGCGAGGGCTTTGGAGGCAGTGAAGCTGCAACAAGCCAAGGCCGTGGAGAAGGCGAGGGCAGAGATTGAGGCCGAAGCCAAGAAGCACATGGTGGCCAACATGGAGCAGTCTTACGCCACCGCACTCGAGCACGTCGAGGCTTCGGTCCCCGGCTTAGACAGGTCGGGGTACAGACCGTGGGGCCCGATCGACAAGGAGGTCCCTGAAGGCGAGGAAGGAGCCGAAGGAGCGGAGGGAGAAGAGGAGGGGGACGAGCGACAAGGTGACGATGCTCCTGCCGACCCTGTGACTGTGGTGGTGGAGGTGGTGGTGGAGGAAGGGGACGACGAGGTCGCGGTTGACCCCCGAGCCAGAGTAGCAGGGGATGAGGAGCTACCTTCCGAGATGCCCGTCAAGGTGGCCCCTTGATCCTCTTCGTTTTTGTAATATTTTTTTTTTGATGTACTGCCTTGTAGCGGACTGGCCACCGCTTTTTGGTATCAATAAAAAATTTTGTTTTTGGCAAACTCACTAAGTGTTGAAGTCTGTTTTGAATCTTTCCGAAAATAGTTTAGTCTTGAGATTTGGCTAAGTGTTGAGCATCGCCTCTTGTTCTTCGTGTTGATATGCTTCCATTTTTCAGGCTGTTGAGTTGAGTTCGGCAGCTGAAACCTCTCGTCTTCGCGCTGACTTGAAAGCAGCGAAGCTGGCCCTCTCCCACAGCCGAGAGTGTTTCCTCAAAAGCGAGTTGGAACTAGAGGATCTCAAGGCAATGTCAAAAGAGTATTTCTCCGAGTTGAAATAACTATGGAAGCGAGCTCGCGAGGTTCGTCTTGAAGGCGAGGTGGAGTTGCTTAGGAAGACGTTGTTCGACGTTGAGAAGGAGAAAGGTGAACTACTGGCGGAGGTTCATCACCTGAAGATAGCAGAAGAAGAACTTTCGGCGGAGGAAGAGGAGTTAACTTCTGTGGTGGGTAAGTTGATGGTCGAGCGCGACGAGCTGGCGGCCAGGGTTGATGAGTTGAGGAGGGTTACGGTCGACAAAAGCATCGAAGTGACCCATCTTCGTCGAATTATAGCCGATAGCTCTGGAGCCGTAGGATCTGCTCAACTTTCTCGTTTCAAAATAGTTGTGAAGGACGCTACTCTGAATGATCGAATCATTGAGCTCGAGGAGGAAGTGGCTCGACTCAAACCTCAGCCTGAACGGATTAATGTCAGAAGGACGTCGTGTACTCGCGAAGAGAGTGAGAGAGGGATCTCGTTTTACGAGCTTGCGACTCGCTCGCCTGCCGTTAGGCGTAGCCCGGTTGATGCTCAAAGTGGGGCGGCTACTTCGTCTAGTGGCGCTTCGGTTGGGGCCACGGTCAGAGGCAGTGCTGAAGAGGGGTCTCGGTTTGTTGGTCTAGAGACGAGCTTCGTGGTTAGGCGACGCCGTCCCCGAGTGTCTTTGAACCGAAACGTCCCTATTCCGAAGAAGCGTTGAAAAGTTGTTGTGTTTATGCCTCTTTGAGTCTTTGTAGTCCCTTGTAGTAGAGTAGTTTAGCCTTGTAACTTGTGTTCCTTTGAACTTTAATAGAAGTGAAGGCTTGTTTTACTCTCTAGCATTTGTGTGTTAGCATGTTTTATTTGTACTTGTTGTTTGTAACTTGTTTGCCAGGGGAGATTCCAACGGTTGTGGGAGCAATTCCGAATGGCGAACCACTTCTAGCTCGCTTAAGAGTGAACTTGCGAAGCGGAATCGAGCCAAGTTTTGGACTCCGAACACATCGTTTGAGTAAGTTTCAACGGTTGTGCGAGCAATTCCAAATGGTGAACCACCTCTAGCTCGCTTAAGAGCAAACTTGCGAAGCAGAATCGAGCCAAGTTTTGGACTCTGAACACGTCGTTTGGGTAAGTTTCAACGGTTGTGGGAGCAATTCTGAATGGCGAACCACTTCTACTTCGCTTAAGAGCGAACTTGCGGAGCGGAATCGAGCCAAGTTTTGGACTCCGAACACGTCGTTTGAGTAAGTTTCAACAGTTGTGGGAGCAATTTTGAATGGCGACCACCTCTAGCTCGCTTAAGAGCGAACTTGCAAAGCGGAATCGAGCCAAGTTTTGGACTCCGAACACGTTATTTGAGTAAGTTTCAACGGTTGTGGGAGCAATTCCGAATGGCGACCACCTCTAGCTCGCTTAAGAGCGAACTTGCGAAGCGGAATCGAGCCAAGTTTTGGACTCCGAAAATATCGTTTGAGTAAGAGCAATTAAAGGCCTTAAATAGAGAGATACAAATAATCACAAGGAAAATATGGGAGAAAAGAAGTTCTTTATTGATAACTGCTAATCGGTCGCTTCTAAGTTGCAAGCCGTTATTACAATGTGAAAATAAAGAAGCTAAGTACAAATAAAATGATAGGAATGGCTCGACATTTGAAGGTACTCGGAGAGGCGTTCAGGCACTCTCTTGGTACTTCAGTAAATGGTTGGCATTCTAAGTTCTGGGTATCTCTCTGCCTTCAAGGTCCTCTAGACGATACGCTCTGAGACGGACTACTTTGGAAACTTTGTATGGTCCCTCCCAATTCGGAGCTAGCTTACTCTTTTGACTAGGGAATGAGATAGCTAGCTTTCTGAGGACCAAGTCCTCTTCCTTGAGATCTGTGGGATGAACCCTTTTGTTGTAGGCCTGCTCAATCCTTCTCTGATAATTTTGCTAGTGAATAGAAGCTCTTTCACGGAGCTCATCAATCAAGTCCAAGTTTGCTCGGAGTTCTCTGGCGTTCTGCTCTTCATCATAGGCAATAAGGAGAGGAGATGGGAGACCTACCTCTAAGGGGATTACAGCCTCGAACCCATAGGTGAGATTGAAGGGCGACTCTCCTTTGGGGGTCCGTTTCGTAGTGCGGTAGTTCCACAATACGTTTGGGAGCTGTTCTGCCCATAGGCCTTTGGCCGACTTATCTAGTCTCTTCTTAATCCCAGAGAGAATCTGCCTGTTGGCATTCTCTACTTGGCCATTTGACTGAGGATGGGAGATGGAGGAGAAACATTGCTGAATGGCGAGGTCTTCACATAAGGATCGGAATGCTGCTCCTGTAAATTGTGTTCTATTGTCTGTTATTAGGACCCGAGGTATGCCGAACCTACAAATGACATTCTTCCAAAAGAATTGCAGCACTTTGTTTTCAGTAATAGTAGCCAATGGTTCGGCCTCGATCCACTTAGAAAAATAGTCGATGGCCACGACTAGGAACTTGAGTTGGCCTGAAGCTGGCGGAAAAGGACCCAGCAAGTCCATCCCCCACATTGCGAAGGGAATTGGGCTTGAAAGAGATGTGAGTTATGCTTGGGGGAGCCGGCGGATGTTGGAGAACTGTTGACAAGGGCTATATTGCTGGACATGTTGCTAGGCATCTCGAAGTATGGTAGGCTAAAAATACCCGTAGTTTAGCACCTTCCTGGCAAGGGACCTTGACCCTGAATGGGCTCCGCCAATACCTTTGTGGAGTTCTTGCAAGGCATAAGCGGCTTCTTCTGGGGAGAGGCATCTCAAATAGGGTTTGCCGTCTACTTGGGTGTAGGAGCGTTTGTACAAGACTTCTTCAACAAGGGTGTACAGCTCCGCTCTCGTTCGGACTCGATGCGCTTCTTTAGGGTCTTCGGGGAGGAGCCCATCCCTGAGGAATTCTATCAAAGGTTTTATCCAGTCGTCCCGAAGTTGGACGGGCAGCGACTCCATCGAGTCGGGGGCTTCTTCTTCTATGCTCGGTCTTAGGAGCACTTCAATCAGGACGGTCTACTCGAGACCTTGAAGGGAGGAGGAGGCCAATTTAGAGAGGGCATCTGCTTGGAAATTTTCTTCTCTAGGGATCCGCCGAATTTGTGCCTCTTCAAATGAAGCCATGAGACTTTGGACCTTGGCCAGTTACTTAGCCATTCAGTCGTCTCGCACCTCGTACTCTCCTAAGACTTGATTCACGACCAGCTGCGAGTCACTATATATCCGGAGACGTTGTGCCCCTGCCTTGCAAGCCATACCGAGGCCGGCTATAAGGGCTTCATACTCCGCTTCGTTGTTGGAGGCCTTAAAGTTGATGCGAAGGGAGTATTGGAGAACGAAGCCATCTGGGCCTACCAGAATGATCCCGGCTCTGCTTCCTTCGGTGCAAGAGGACCCGTCTACATATACTGTCCAGATAGGAGGACCGTTCGCTGCTTGACTGACCTCTGGGATGGTGCTCTCAACAATAAATTCAGCTAAGGCTTGGGCCTTGATTGCAATCCGAGGCTGGTAAGATATGTCATGTTGACTCAGCTCGATCGACCACTTCATCAGATGCTCGGAGGTCTCGGGTTTGTGTAGGACTTGCTTAAGCGGCTGGTCGGTGAGAACGACCACCGAGTGGGATTGAAAATAAAGGCAGAGCTTCCTGGCTACCATAACCAAGGCGTACGCTATCTTCTCTAATCTCGGATAGCGGAGCTCGGCATCTCTGAGAACCTTGCTCACATAATAGATAGGCTTCTGAGCCTTGTCTTCTTCCCTCACTAGAACAGCACTGAGGGTTTGTTCGGAGGCAGCTAGGTAGAGATAGAGTGTTTCCCCGGTGATAGGCTTGCTGAGGAGAGGGGGGTTGACCAGATAGGCCTTCAGTTGATCGAACGATTCTTGCTGCTGTTGGCCCCACTTGAAGCCCTTAGCCCCCCTGAGAGCTTTGAAGAAAGGAAGACACTTCTCTCCTGACTTAGACAGGAATTGCCCTATGGCCGCGAGGCGCCCTGTGAGCTTCTGAACCTCTTTCACACTTGTAGGAGGGGCCATATCCAGTATGGCTTTAATCTTCTCGGAGTTGGCTTCGATCCCTCTTTGACTGACCATGAAGCCTAGGAACTTACCCGAAGAGACCCCGAACACACACTTGTTTAGGTTCAGTCTCATATCATGCTTCCTCAACACATCGAAAGCTTCTTGTAGATCGACAACATGGTCGGTCGCATAGACGCTTTTGACTAGCATATCATCAACATAATCTTCCATGTTTCGGCCGATCTGATTCTGGAAGACCTTATTGACGAGGCACTGGTAGGTTGCACCGGCATTTTTCAGCCCGAAGGGCATTACCCTGTAGCAATAGAGTCTTTGATCAGTGACGAAGGAGGTCTTCGGGAAATCCGGGGAGAACATTCTAATCTGGTTATATCCGGAGAAGGCATCCATGAAGCTTAGCAGCTCATGGTCCGAAGTTGCGTCGATCAAGGTGTCGATGCTGGGGAAAGGGAAAGGATCCTTAGGGCATGCTTTGTTCAGGTCCGTAAAGTCGATGCAAATTCTACAACTTCCGTTGGCCTTCTTAACCATAACAACATTAGAGAGCCATTCGGGATAGTTGACTTCTTGGATGAATCGGGCCTTGGAGAGCTTGTCCACTTCTTCCTTTATAACTAGCTGGCGCTCAGGGGCAAATTTGCGCCTTTTCTATTGGACCGGTTTGGACCCCGGAGCAACGCTTAGGTGGTGGACGAGGAGCTCCTCGGAAATCCCTAGCATATCGGCAATCGACCAGGCGAAAGAGGTCATGGTTTTTCTTGATGCATTGTACAATGTCGAAACAGAGGGCAGAGGGGAGGGTCTTGCTGACGAAGAACTTGCGGTTCGGATCTTACTTGGAAAAGAGCACTTCCTCCAGCTCGTCTACTGGTTCGGACATAGGTTGGGTATTCCCTTGGGTAATCTCAAGAGTCACGAGGGAGAGGACCGATCCCCCGGTGGAGGTCATGTAATACTTGCGGGCCATCTCTTGACTACCCCTTACTTCCCCTATACCTGCCCTGGTGGGGAACTTCATCTTAAAATGATAAGCCGACGGAACGGCCTCTAGAGCAGCTAGGCCAGGTCGGCCTAGAATCACATTGTAAGCAGCTGGGATGTCTACGACCATGAAATCCATTGGCTCCGTCTGGGTAGTAAGAGTTTTGCCAGCGGTTACATCGAGGGTTATCACCCCTTCGATAGTTACTGGCACTCCAATGAATCCATGGAGCGTGTAGCCGGCGGGCTTGAGCCTGTCCCACGATAACTTAAGTCCTCGGAAGGCCGCCAGGAAGAGGATGTTGACAGAATTGCCATTATCCACTAGGATCCTCTCCACTTTAAAGTTAGCCATATGGAGGTTGATTACTAATGCATCGCAGTGGGGGGTTCGGACACCCTCTAGGTCTTCATCTGAGAAAGTGATCGGGACTCCGAGGCCTTTGGGAGGGGGGTATGCCATGAACCGAATTGACTTCTCGTATGAAAGCCTTCCGAGAAGAGTTGGAGGTTCCTCCCATGGGGCCTCCATGAATGAGATGCAAGATGCGTTCCTCTTCAAACTCGGGAGTTTCATTGCGCCTCTCGGGACGCTTGTTAGCCCCCCTGCGGAGAGGATAAAGATCAATTTGGTCCTTTCTCACAAACTTAGACAGCTGCCCTTTCTGGATAAGGGCCTCAATTTTATTCTTCAGGGCCCGACAGTCGTTGGTTCGTGGCCGTGGTCTCGATGATATCAGCACGACTTTTTCTTGTCCCTTTTCTTGCCGAGGGTATTCATCTTCAGGGCAGAAGGCAGAACTCCTTCCTTCTCGACCTCCATGAGAATGGTAGAAATGTTGGCGTTAAGAGGGGTAAACTTCTCAAATTTGGGAGGCAGGCGGCGCTGGCCCCCGTTGTCCTTCTGGAGCTTCTTAGCTCCCTCTTCTTCAGCTGCCTTTCTCTTGGTTCCGAAGGAAGAACCCTCAAAAGTGGGCCAATGTTCA
Organism: Hemerocallis citrina; assembly: GCA_017893485.1. Taxonomy (NCBI): domain Eukaryota; kingdom Viridiplantae; phylum Streptophyta; class Magnoliopsida; order Asparagales; family Asphodelaceae; genus Hemerocallis; species Hemerocallis citrina. Next base: position 185,502,258 of record CM030366.1, on the reverse strand, counting down.
ACTTCCTCTGTCCGGATATACTTCTCGCTTCTGAGAAGGAGGTCGGAGAAGTTTTGCGGGGGCTTTTTGGTTAGGGAGGACCGAAAGCTTGAGTTGAGGACATTTGACTGGAAGGCTGCTACGACGACCAATTGGTCGAGGGAGGCTATGGACCTAGCTTCTGCGATAAATCGCTTCACATAATTGCTCAGCTTCTCTCCCTTCTTCTGACTGAGGTAGAGTAGCGAGATACTAGTTTTCTCGATGCGACGGCTACTTACGAAGTGGGTGATGAAGAGGGTTTCAAATTGTTCAAAGGAGAAGATGGAAGACGGGGCAAGGCGAGAGTACCATTCCCGAGCCGGAGGAAGGTCTTGCATAGTAGAGCATTGGAAGCCTGGTGGATCATCATGAGAGTTTTGAAACTCTCGATGTGATCCACGAGGTCAGACTCCCCAGTATATGTTTTAAACTGTGGGGGCTTGAAGTTTTGTGGAACGGGTGCTTCCATGATAGTTCGGGAGAAGGGAGGTCAGCTTGGACGGATGGTCCTTCCTCTCAGCTCCTCTTCCCTATCCAGTTGGCCGAGGTGCCTCTCCATCTCGTGAATACGATGATAGACAGTTTCATCTCTTCGACGGTAGCCGAGCAAGTCTCTGGACTCGTCTTCGTACGAAGGGGAGCGGGGGCTACGACGACGGTAGCTCAGGGAATGGCGAGGACTAGAGATATGATGGCGGTGGCTCGGAGCTTGAGGAGGAATTAGGGACCGATGGCAAGAACTTTGGACCGGAGGAGTAGGGACCCTCTGTGCATTGTTGTTGTTGTCTGGTCGGAGGTTGAGGGCTTGTAATATTGTGGCTTGGAATTGTTGGAATTCGGCCCGGGTGATAGGCCCGTTATCGTCCCTCGGGGGATGTCAACCAGCGTGAAAGTGATGCCTTCTTCGATGGTTCTTAGGGGACTCTCTCCGCCTTCTGTGAGGAGGGGACCTCCTGTGGTCGTGGCGATGAGGAGATCGCTCATTTGGACGTTCTGAGCGGGTGGCTCCCTCACGGAGCTCGCCTTTCATCCAAATGGCGGCGAAGGTCCTCTTCTTTCTGCCGGTTGATGAGGATGTTGCGGAGGTCTTCGGAAGGCCGGGGGTTGTGAGATGCCATTGAGTCGGTTGAAGGGTTATGTATGGAGATGTGGTCATGGTTGAGGGGTTGTTTCTGAGGATTGGGACGAGAGGTCCCTACACCGGCATTCTGGGGCCCGAGTAGAGCCCGCTGAGATTGAAGAGGAGGTTGCTCTTGCTGCAGGGGCTAATCAGGCTGTGGAGGGAGTTGCCCTTGTGGCTGGACGGTTTGGAGGGGGACCTCCTGTTGCTGTTGAGGAGGAGTGGGTCCACGGTTGGATCACCTGGATCTCAGTTTTTGGGAAGGCATGGCTGGAGGTGATCTTAACCCAGGGAAGAGGAAGGATTGTTATTCGTGGGTTCCAACAGACGGTGCCAATCTGTTGCCGCTAAATCTGGTGTGGGGGCAAACAGATAGAATTTGTGGATCCTTTGGGATGTTGAATAGCCAAACCTGAAACCTTTCCGTCGGAGTTTGACCGTTATCTCCCGCCGTTTACCTGCAAAAAGTGCGAAACACCGGGGTTGATCCCGGTGACGCACCCTCCGACGCTCAAGTCAGCAATCAGAAAGATTATGAATGAGCTTTTACTGACAAAAGATTGATTACCTGTTAACAGTAGGGGATGGAGGGTATTTATAGCCGCCTTAAGGACCAGTTTCGGGATAAGATCAAATCCCTACTTCCCAGTGGATGGATAGAGTGAATCAGGGCCGTTGATTAAGTATAATCATAAACCCTAATTCTATCCAGCTGGACTGGGTTCTTTGCAGGTTAGAACCCGCACCCAGTTGAGGTGGATCCGTTTGTGGGCTATTGGGTCTTTGGAGAAAAGACCCAGTGCCCATTTCAGACCCGTCTGTAGGTGAAATTACCATTTATCCCCGAGCTTTAAGATTTGTGTCCAATTTGGACGGTTCCGATTTACTCCTATTTTTTAGCCATATCACTGTCTATGCACATTGCCTCTCCTCCGTGTCCTCGACTTGTACACATAAAATCATATATGCAACTGAGATTTCTCTGTATTGGACTTTTTTATAAGGTTATATGCACCTTAAATTTTTCCCAAACTTGCAATCAGCAAAAGTTGTTAGATAGTACAACAGGGATTTTCGTGTATGGCGTACCAATACCATGCATCCTCCAGAGGACTATTACAGTGGTGAGACATCGGTTTGTTGTCCAACTTTGAGAGGCAACTATATGGAAAGGCTTGCCTTGTTATGCTGCTAACATCGGCGGAATATGGATGGTTTATTTTACTGGAATACATAATGCAATGTATAACTTATCTATAGGATGATTGCACAAGGCAAATGAACTCAAAGGCAGAATCACATCAGATACAAGTAAAAGTTTTACAGACCGCTATTTTCCTAATGTCAATTGAAGCAGTGAATGCTCATGATTCAATTGGAAAGAGCACTAGTTATTTCTTATGAAATGGTTTATTAACCACTACGAATGTTGTATAATTGCGGCAGCCACCCTCAGACCAATATAAGACAATAGGGATGGATGCTACAATTAAAAACACGAGCTTGTCTAAAAGTTGAAAAGCAAATGAGTAATCAGCTTCCACCAGATCTTTTAAGCAGAGAAGACAAAAGACATTACCAAGCAGCAAAAAATAAGCATGGATTTAAAAGGGCAATTTAGTCCAATGACTTTAAAAAATTAGACATAAGTTCTTTCCCTTCCAAATCCTCCAAATATTGGAGGGGAGCCAAAATTGGCTCAGGAGGGATGTTGCACCCCCCATTTCCCTCCCTTCCCCTTCTAAAAATGAACCAAATATGAAAAGTTTTAAAAAACCCCTCCCCTCCCCTCCCCTCCCCTCCGTTCCCCTCCAACCAAACACTCCCTTACTTTTTATATTCCTGTTTACTAATTAATGGTTATTTATTTTTTACCTTTTTAATTCTTGTTTGCTAATTAAAGGTTTACAAATTTTAATTTTTACTTTTTGAATTCATGTTTGCTAATTAACGGTTCAATACGTGTTTTTAGCTATTTACTACATCCTGAAACAAGTTTTAATTAAATAACTATAAATTTCTGATGCTCCTAAAATGAGTTAGGATGATGAGAAATTAGCATCAGGTAAATTTTCAATTTTTGATTTATTTTAAATTTGGTTATTTGACATGAAAATTTATACAAGATAAATTTAGTGATTAAAAAATTGCAGACTGAAAATATGCTTGTTGATGTTGCAATTAAAAATTTGGAAGAGTTGGTTTTATTTTTTGAAAAATATAGAGAAAATTGATTTACTGCTGCTATGATTGAAACTAAAGGAATTGCATCTAAAATAGAAATTGTGCTCTTATTTCCTGTAAAACGTGGAGCTTTTAGAAAGAGATATTTTGATGAGATTCCTGATACAGATAGAGAATAACAATCTGCTCAAGAAAATTTTAGAACTGATTATTTTCTTACTTTAATTGATATGGCTCTTTCTTAATTGAATAGTAGATTTGAACAAATGCAAATATTTGAATCAATATTTGGCTTCGTGTTTGATGCATCACAGTTAGTCTCATTGGATGATGATGAAATAGAAAATTGTTGTACGCAACTTGAAATTGCTTTGAAATATGGTGAGATATTTGATATTGATGTGAATTATTTACTTTCTGAATTACAAATATTGCAAGAAATGCTACCAAAGCATATGAAACAGTTAATTCATGGCATTCCATTAAAATTATGGAGTTTGCATAAATTATGTGATTGATTTGATTTGATTTGATTTGATTGATTTGTAGGTGTAGGAATTACTAAACACTATGTTTAATGAAAAATATAAAGTATATGGTGTCATAAAGCAAAACAAGGTAATCTTTATTTTTCTGAATATTGACTTTATGTTCCAAACCGTTATATCATATTTTATTAATATATATAAAAATATAGGTATGTCTAAAAAGGGCACAATTTTATTTTTCGCTCCGGACCATAAATACCTCAGGACCGGCCCTAAACTGAGTAATGGGTATTGTACCTAAATTGTCTGAAGGATTTGGACTGAGCTTATTAAATAAATTGTATGTTTTGAAATATGTTACTGTTCTTGTTTCTTTGTCGAGCCTGCTAAATTGGTTTGGTAATTCAGGCCAAATAATGGAGAATGATGCTTTGTGTTTTATTTTCTTCTCGGTGCTTGGCCAAACTGAAACAAACTTGTGTTGGTCTTGATGAATAGTTTGGAATATTCTATATGATTACTAGAGATTATAATTACAGAAATTAATACTACACTAAATTGCGGATGTTAAAAAAAGTAGCATCGATAATATGAAGGAAGTATAAACACTATAACAAATGAAAGTGCAAAGAATATAAAAATGGGTAGAGAATAGAGAACCCCGGATTTAACGGGGTTCAGAAATATGCCTAAACACCTTCACTATTGAATATAGTGAGTACCAGACCGGTCTTGAAGTATTTAAGGTTCGGGGTGAAAAATAAAATTGTACCCTTTATATATATGTATGTGTTGACACCTAGTTTGATGTGCACAAAACATACTTACATAAACTAATAAGTTTCAATTAAAATGTTCAGATTTTCAGAAATAAATAAAATCAATAAGAGATTCAAAGAGATTCAAAAATAAGCAAAGAAGGAAAGCAATAAAGAAAGATTACAAAATCAAGCAAAAGAAGAAGTTATTCAAAAAGTGCACATGTTGATTAGTGCCCAAGAAAGCAATCAAGATTAGTTTTTGTCATTCCATATATGTGAGATTTTATATGTATTTGATTGATTATTGATTGATTAGTATATGGCAAAAATATAAAGTGGTTTCGTCAGCATCAGCACGATTGCGGTCGACTGTACTACACTGTCGGTCGACCGCACCACAGTCAAACGCTCATCGCAGTTAAAATGATGAGACAGTCGACCATTCATCTTTTGACTTTTCGATTAAAAAATGAACGATCGACTGTCCCTTTTTGCGATAGATCGTATCTCGTGCAGATTTCTTTTTTGGAATATATCGTTTTTATTTTTGAGAGATACACTTCCTAAGTCTATATATTTGGATGAACCCACTGTGTATTCTTCACCTATTGCTCTGAGGAAAATCTTCTGAACTAATCAATTCAACAATTAATCCGAGTGTGTGAGATACTTATTTGTTTTATTCAGTCAGGATCATTAAGGATCTTGAGTTTTTCTTTTCTTCCACTTCGGTGAGATTGACGGGACTTGTCTTCGAAGTCCTGTGGGTGTAATAGGTCTCTCGGCCTGAATCCGAGAATCATTGTACAAGGGTTTGAGTATAGTGAAACGCTTGTGGCAGAGAATTGCTACAAGTAGGTGGTGTGGACGTAGACCTGGGGGTTGAACCACGTTATATCGCTGCGTCACTTGTGCTTGCTGTGTTTGCTTTCTCTATCTCTTCTCATTTACTTTGCAACTTAATTTTTAATTTTGAATTTCAGACAATACCCTATTCACACTCCCTATGGTAACTTACAGTGGTATCAGAGCGAGTTGCTTACTAAGAGCTTAAAAGCATAACCAAAAGGTCCAATGGCCGAAATCCCTCGTCCCGAAAACTTGTACTCATCGGAGCCATTCATCTCCAATGGGACAAGTCTAACATGCTCACCATATTTTGATGAAAAATGCTATAATGTTTGGAAAGTTCATATGTCTCATTTCTTACAAATGCTTGGAGAAGAAGTATGAAATGTGTGTATAAACAAAACAGATGTTCCGGTCAGCAATGGAAAGAATGCTTTCTCAAAAATAGAGCTAGCACTACAAACAGCAAACTCCAAAGCTATGACGGCTCTTTATGCAGGATTGAACAATGAATAATTAATGCGATGCGGGCAAAATTGCAAGACGGCATACGAGATTTGGAACAACATGCTGAAACGGCATGAAGGAACCGCTTCAGAGGTAAAAGCTAAAGTAAATTTATGTTTTTATAAGTTTGGTGTTTTTCGTATGCTGCTAGGAGAGAACGTAGATCAAATGGTTGCCCGTTTTGATATTATTGCACACGAGTTTGAGAGCATAGGTAAGGGGTTGGATGATGACCGAAAGGTCATAAAACTCATAAGCTGTCTCACGCCGGAATGGGATGTAAAAGCTGCAGCAATTAGGGAAACCCTTGAGGAAAAGGGATTCGATTACTACACCTTCCAAGAAAACTAAAGACATACGAGATGGAGATGACCGAAACCAAAACATACAGGCAAAACATCGGGATTGAACCAAAAACCGAAGAGAGGACCATCTCCTTGAAAGCAGAAAAATCTCGACCATCAAAAGCAGAGTCAGATCGTGATGAGTCAGACGAAGATATCGCCTTCCTGACTAAGCAATTTTGTAAGTATCTTAAACATAAAAAATATGGCAGATATTAAGGAGAAAGAGAAAAGGATAAAGACGACATATACTACAAATGCAAGAAGCCTGGACACATTCGGGCAAATTGTCTTGTCTCACAGGACAGGAATATGGACTACTACCACTCCAATCCAGGATTGAGAAAGAAGGTATTGAAGTTAACATGGATAGACTCAGATTCAAGCGAGGATGAGTATGATCACAACAATGTTGGTTTCATGGCTCTTGGGAATGGTGAGGTGCAATCACCATCTCAAGAAGAGGTAATCGAAGAACCCACTTATGATGATTTAGTAGACATTTGTAATGGATTAAAAGATTATGCTAAGATATTGAGTCATGGATTAAGACAATATAAATAAATTCCAAATGAATCACATGACTCTTGCATCGCTAAAAATCAAAAACCGAAAAATAAAAATTCTTTGATTATGGAAAAATTTGAGTCATTTAGAAAAGATCATGATGTGTTGTCAGAGAAAAATGAGTATTTAAAACAACAAACTCAAAAATTCTTAGCACCACATGATGAAAACTTAAGAGAAATTAATGAGAAATCTATGTATATTGCTAAACACACTGATGATTTAAAAGTATGCAAAAAAAAAAATTGATGAGGTAGTGAAAAGTTGTAATGAAGCTCTTGAACAAAATAGAATACTTGATGCTACACTAGACACTCTTCGTTGGAACAAAAAAGACGATGAGATGACCAGGAAAAGACTTTATAAAAGAGTAATTGAGCTCGAGAAAATTGTTGAAAAATATGAAGGGCCCAGTTACCTTAGTACAAAGAATTCAAGATCTTATCATGATAATCGAGGGTTTGGTTACGAAGAACCAATACACCATCAAAAATCTAAATCATCATGTCATACACACATGCACAGTCACCAACATAATCACAAATCAACTCAAAACTATGCAAGTGTGCATGACCCAAGGCATAATCGTATCACATGTCACTACTGCTGTAGAATAGGGCATATCTCTTATAATTGTTTTTTTAAAAAGAAATACTAATTTTGTTTAGGTAAGAAAGAATGTAAATGCAGGTTCAAAACAAAATTGGGCACCCAAAATTATACCTACTAATCCTGATGTAGGTACCCCAGCGTATCAAGACTAAAAGATCAGTGATACTTTGATAGTGGATGCTCAAACCGTATGACTAGTAGATACTTTACATCTCTATCAAGGAAGAAAGAGAAGGACCTTTGTTCTTCAGATAAGTACAGCACTGGGTAAAATCTAACTCAGCGTTAATTTATATTAAGATGACTTATTTGTAAAGTAAAATATTTAAAACATCAGTTATTGATCTAAGAAATGCATGTTTTTTTCTACAACATGTAACAACCTTCCCTGACATGCTTAAAAACCAATCTGTTGAAAAGCGTCTTTCATAAACTAAATAATTGTTTGTCATTTCATGTTTTGTCGACCGACCAGTCGACTGCATTATACATAAAAATTGTTTTTAGTCGAAAGTGGATCGGTCGACTGCACGGTCGACCGTGCTCCTCTCTGCCAGTATTATTCAGTCAAAAACTCTTTCTTTCTTGCGGAGCGGTCGACCGTTCATTTGAACCGGTCGACAGATTCAATCGGCTGCTCAGATCTCTTGCGGGTCGACACATCTAGTATAAATACTCTTTTATCTTCTTCCTCTCACTCTTCACGGTAAGCCCTAGACTCCCTACTCCAACCCATCAAATAAACTTCATATCTCTGCTATTTTCTTCAATTTTTTTGGTGTTTTCTTCAACCTGGATCCATGGCTTCCTCCTCTCACAAATCAAATGGTAAGAAAGCTATAGCCTCAAAATCTGTTACTAGAGATGGTATTACATTTAGAAATTCTAATTGTGCTGATCTCTACTTTTCTACACTCTTTTCCACTCCGGTGGTTGCCAATCGAGAAATTCATCTAGAAAACTTGGGTGGGCAATTTAGTGAGATGTTTAGAATTCTTTGTGATTTTGGGTGGGCAAATTACCTTAATACACCTAGCACCCACTCTGAATCCCTGACCCGCCAATTCTTTGCAAATCTAGAGGGTATTCAAGACAATAATCTCACCCTCTCTTCCATTATTCTTGGTAAAAGAGTCAATTACCCCCGAATATCTTCGTAGGAGATATGAGTTGCCCGTAGGGGATTTTGATGCCTACCATCTTGACTTCAAGACAATTGATTACAAAACCGGCCATGATAAATCAACCGTCAAAACCATGATCATTAAACCCAAATTTCTTTATATTCCCCGTCCCACTCCCATGAACTTTACTAATAGTGCTCGTGTTCTTAATAAAATTGTCAACGCCAATATTTGGCCTAAAAAGTACGATAAGACAGAAATTCGGGTCGATCAATTATTCATCATCTTTCTTATTCATGGCAAATATAAATTTGATCTAGCCACATTCATCATTCACACAATGAATTATGCAACTTCTCGAAATCATGGCCTTCCCTACAGTTCTCTTATTTACAATCTAGCTATTGACTCCTGTATTGATGTTGGAATTTTCCTTTTGAGCAAAAACCCTATGCCCATCCTTCCTCAACAAATGGGCATCGATGTTCCGTTTACACAACGGGCTCTTCATCGTCAAGCTCAATAAGAGTGTCAAGCCGAACAACCCCCATAAGCCCCTTCCTCCTCTCGTCGCAAGAACACTACTCCCTCTTCCTCATCTTCATTCGTGACTCATGAGCAATTTGCCGCTCATCAAATGCAATTATATGGTTACTAAGTCAACACTATTGAATACTTGCAAGGTAGAGACAATTGGGAACTTCTTCCTCCTCCTAATGATGAGGAAAATGATAATGACAATGATGAAGACAATGAAGACGAAGATGATGATGGTGAGGGTGTTGATGAGGAATAGATCCTTGGTGCTTAGATTGTAGTGGTTAACTGTAATATGAACCAATAGTCTCATGTATGCTCCTTGTTGCTATGTAATCACTTTTAACATGCTATTCAGGAATCACTTTTAACATGCTTTCAAAAATACTTACATATCTGGCTATTCGTTTTTATGTTGTATCAGTATATTGGTCGACCGGTCACACCTCTGGTCCTTGGGAATCTAACTTGTTTTTTTATGTGTAAGACAAATTTCGTTTATCAAAAAATTGGGTTTCAGTATTTGCTGTCGATCGGTTTGCTCTCAGTTTTTCGTTTGCCATCAAAATTGGGTTTACAGGATTTGCGGTTGACCGGTTCGCTCTCGGGTTGTTTGTTTTTTTTCTTAACTGTGAATTCAATTGGTTTTCGGTCTACTGTTCGGTCGACCGGTTCTTTCACTGTTTGTTCGTTTTTTTATTTGTTTGTTTTAAGAGAAATCTATTTACGGTCCTCTATGATTTCGGATTTCTTGAAATTTATTCGTCTTTAGCTTTTGCTCTATGTCACGCATTTGTATTGGAAAAATCTCAAATCTATGATACTATGAAGAGATCTCACTATATATCAAAGAGTCTCGCGATCAACGGTATCATGTAAGTAGATTTTACTTATGTTTTCAAAAATATTATATTCCCCAAAATATTCTATTGTTTTGCTCAATGTATGTTCATTTATCTTTTTCCATGCATGGATTTAGGGGGCGTATGTTATACACATTGTTTATCTAATCTTTTTTTGCCCCCTCTTGGTGTGTTCCAAAAAGGAGGAGAATTTTTTTGAATGTTTTTACTATAAATAAATGAAAATCTCACTTAAATGCTCTTCATCTATAAAAATCTTTGATATAGGAAGTATTGAATTTAGAGTATTTATATACTTTATTCTTTATTTTCAACATTCAAAGGCATTTTTATTCACACCAAAAGGAGGAGATTGTTGACACCTAGATTGGTGTGCACAAAACATGCTTACAAGTACTAATAAGTTTCAAATAAGATGTTCAAATTTTCAGGAATGAATAAAATCAATAAGAGATTCAAAAAGATTCAAAATAAGCAAAGAAGGAAAGCAATAAAAAAAAGATTACAAAATCAAGCAAAAGAAGTTATTCAAAAAGAGCACAAGTTGATTAGTGCCCAAGAAAGCCATCAAAATCAGTTTTTGTTATTCCATATATGTGAAATTTTATATGTATTTGATTGATTATTGATTGATTAGTATATGGCAAGAATATAAAGTGGTTTCGTCAGCATCAGCACGATTGCGGTCGACCGCACTACACTGTCGGTCAACCGCACCACAGTCGACCGCTCATCGCAGTTAAAATGATGAGACAGTTGATCATTCATCTTTCGACTTTTCGATTAAAAGATGAACGTCCGAATGTCCCTTTTTGCGATCGACCATACCTCGTGCAGATTTCTTTTTTGGAATGTATCGTTTCTATTTTTTAGAGATACACTTCCTAAGTCTATATATTTGGACCAACCCACTGTGTATTCTTCACGTATTGGTCTGAGAAAAATCTTCTGAACTAATCAATTCAATAATCAATCCGAGTGTGTGTGATACTTATTTATTTTTTTCAGTCAGGATCATTAAGGATCTTGAGTTTTTCTTTTCTTCCACTTCGGTGAGATTGACGGAACTTGTCTTAGAAGTCATGTGGGTGTAATAGATCTCTCGGCCTGAATCGGAGAATCACTATACAAAGGTTTGAGTATAATGGAATGCTTGTGGTGGAGAATTGCTACAAGTAGGTGGTGTGGACATAAACCTGGGGGTCGAACCACGTTATATCGTTGCGTCACTTGTGCTTGCTGTGTTTTCTTTCTCTATCTCTTCTCATTTACTTTACAACTTAATTTTTAATTTTTAATTTCCGCACAATCACCCTATTCGTCCCCCACCCCCCCACCCCACCCAGGGTGATTTACAGCATGTACTTTTATATATATTAATAAAATATGATGTAATGGTACGGGGTTATAAACAAAATCATCAATTATATGTTCACCTCAATATTTTTCAACATATTCTTTTTAATACTTAAAATTACTAATCCATTTAACATATCTTAAGTCATAGTTAATTTTAAAAAGGTTTCTTTCCATTGATGTCACATTCACATGTACAATCAATAAAATCCTATAAGCAACCAAAATTTTTGGAAACATATATATTTTTTTTTGCAAACTCCATAATTTTAATGGAATGTCATGGTTTATCTATTTCATATGCTTCACTTCGTTGCATTTCTTGCAATATTTGTAATTCTGAAAGTAAACCATTTAGATTAATATTAGACACCTCACCATGTTTCAAAGCAATTTTAAATTGCATACAATAATTTTTCATTTAATCATCATCTAATGAAATTAACCGTGATGCATCAAATAAAAAGCCAAAAATATATTCAAAATTTTGCTTTTGTTCAAATCTACTCTTTAATTGAGAAAGAGTCATATCAACTAAAACAAGAAAATAATCAGTTGTAAAATTTTCTTGAGCAAATTGTTGTTTTCTATCTGTATCAGAAATCTCATCAAAAATTCTTTTTCTTAAAGCTCTATGTTCAAAGGAAATAAAGGCTCAATTATTATTTCATATGTAATTTTTTTAGCTTCAATCATAGCAGAAGTAAATCCATTTTATGTATATTTAAAAAAATAAATGAAACCAACACTTTCAAGTTTTTACTTGTAACATCAAGCAGCATATCTTCAGTCTGCAACTTTTTACTCACTATGTTTATGCTAATTTAATTAAATCTTGATTTAGAATGTAGTATATAACTAAGAACACTACTGAACCATTAATTAGCAAATAGGAATTTGAAAATTAAAAATTAAAAATTAAAAATTGAAAACCATTAATTAGCAAACATGAATTAAATGGTAATATATATATATATATATATATCCATTAATTAGTAAACAAGAAAATAAAAAGAAAGAAAAATTACATTTGTTGAGAATTGAACTCAAGACCTCCCACTTACTAAATGGGTGCTCAAACAAACTAAGCTGGATGACCTTTTGTATTTCTAGTCAAATATTAATTAGTTAAAGTACTACAAACTCATTATACTTACAAAATTTTGTGCCCCTCATCAGAATTGGGCCCTAGGCAGTCGCTCAGCCCGCCCTGGGCTAGGGCCAGCCCTGGTGAGTACAAGAGACAACTTCCAGAACACAACTTGAATGAAACACTCTTTTACTCTCACTTTACTACACGCAACTTGGAGTGGAAACTCTCTTGTTTTTGTATTTTTTTGGATGGATGAGAATGAGCATATGAACCATCTTTATATAGACAACGGATGAAGAATCTACACTTCTTCTCAAATATGCTAAGAAAGAAGGCTCTAAATCTCTTTATCGTAATTGCTCTATTTAATTTTCCTTATTTGATGAACCTCATGATTTTTCCTAGATACATAAATTTTCTAGAATGTGTCAACACTAGAAACTTCTTCATAATTCTTTGTAGGCTAAAATAATTGGGTTGGGATGGATAATATTACAACCTCCCCCTCCAGACCAACCAGGGAATGCATGTTGACTTCTACTTGAAGTCCATCCTAGTAGGCTTGCTAATACTCCGACTTTTGCTGCGGAACAATTTTTTGTCAACATATCTGAAGTGTTTTTGCTGGTGTGAATGCTCCTCAACTGGACAAGCTACTTTGACACTGCATCTCATATCCAATGATAATGGAGATCAATGTGTTTAGTGTGTCGATGATAAACTAAATTTTTACTCAAGTGTATTGCACTTTGACTGTCACAATGCACTGTATAACCTTCTGGCTTCATTCCTAACTCTTGAACAAATCTCTGCAGCCATATCATCTTTTTACCAGCTTCGTTTACTGCTATATACCCAGCTTCTGTGGTGGAAAAAGCAACACATTCTTGTAACTTGGACTGCCAAGAAATATTTCTCCAGAAAATGTTAATAAGTATCCAGAAGTAGACTTTACTGAGTCAAGGTCTCTTGCCAAATATGCATTTGTGAAACTTTCGAGAACAGGTTTTGATCCACGAAAGTATAAGTACAACTTTGACGTGCCTCTCAAATATCTGAGTATAACTTGATGGCTTCCTAGTGCTCTCTCCCATGATTGGAGAGATAGTTACAAATAATACCAACTGCATGTGAAATATCTGGACGAGTGCATACTATAGCATACATAAGACTACCAACAGCTGATTGATAATGAATTTATGCCATTTTGTCTTTCTCTTCGTGTGTAGTTGGACATAACAGTTTACCTAACTTAAAATGATTACCTAGAGGTGAGCCCACTAGCTTGGCTCCTCATGTTGTAACTTTCGAGCACTCGTTCTGTAACGCCCCTACCCCAGACTCAGACAATTTAAACAATTTATCAGACAAATTATTTATAGTATAGTACAACTGCCCACCACAAGCTGCCTCTCAAAAGGTGGTTAACCGGATTGGTGACTCTTGATCATAGGCTTTATTATTTATAGTTATTTATTCTAGTAGAAATCCCGATATGGGACTAACTCCAGACTCTCTTCCGTTGTCTCTCTCAAGCACAGTCGAAGCCAATGTGGGCCCCATGCCACGTCAACGAAGAGAGCAGCACACAAGTGCTGTCTTCATCGCTCAAAAACCGGGTGGGCCCCTGTTGGCATCATTGCCAGGTCAACCATGGCTGACGAAGTCAAAGCAGCAGCTCATTGCTGTTTCACAACGTGCCCCCCTTCCATTTATTTTCCAAACTGCCACCGGCCTATATATTATATATATATATATGTATATATTTGAGAAATTACGGGGTGTTACATACACCCCCACCCACCACCCCGCCACCCCCTCTAAAAAATCAGTGTCCTTGCAAAGCACGAGGCATGCACAATCTAGTGCAGGATCTACTTTCTAGCCATTGTGGAGCATCTGCTCTTTTATCCGCCCGATTAATCATGATCCCAGAATCCACCACCCGATCAATCATAATCCCGGATTTAATTGAGCTGCCCTCCTATCCGCCCGAATGATCATGATCCCAAATCCACCGCCCGCTTAATCGCAGTCTCAGATTTAATTGACGACTCACCACAGTCCCGAAATCCACCACCCGACTGGGTCTATAGTCCCGGAATCCACCGTCCGACTATATAGACATGCCCTACACTCGGTGTCAAAAGTTGGCTCTAATACCATTTTGTAACGCGCCTGCCCCAGACTCAGACAATTTATACAATTTATCAGACAAATTATTTATAGTATAGTACAACTGCCCACCATAAGCTGCCTCTCAAAAGGTGGTTAACCGGATTGGTGACTCTTGATCATAGGCTATATTATTTATAGTTATTTATTCTAGTAGAAATTCCGATATAGGACTAACTCCAGACTCTCTTCCGTTGTCTCTCACAAGCACAGTCGAAGCCAACGTGGGCCCCATGCCACGTCAGCGAAGATAGCAGCACACAAGTGTTGTCTTCATCGCTCAAAAATCGGGTGGGCCCCTGCTGGCGTCATTACCACGTCAGCCATGGCTGACAAAGTCAAAGCAGCAGGTCATTGCTGTTTCACAACATGCCCACCCTTCCATTTATTTACCATATATGTATATATATATGAGAAATTATGGGGTGTTACACGTTCAATTTACTTCTCTTGTGAAGAAAAAGATTTCTTATTCCCCTATATGTTGTTTTTTGTAGCATAACAATCAAATCTGGATTTGAGGCTTTTTCGAACAAAACATCAATGTGAGCTTGAGTACGAATTAGAGTTTTGAAGCAATGGAAGAGTATATCTATTTATTTTTGGTTCTAGTACCAGTAGTTCTAGGGATCGACTCGGATCTCTCTCAAACTGTTTTTCATTATTAATAAAAGGTAATAAAGATAAAATACGAGCTTGTTTTATAGCAATAGTAATTATTCGTTGTTGTTTCAAGGTCAATCTAATCACCCGTCTAGAAAATATTTTGCCTTGTTCACTAATAAATTGACTAATTAAACTCATGTTTCTATAATCAATTCGATCCCCCGATTCAGTTGGGGGAAAACGCCTACAAAAAGATCGCTTGGATATACGAAAAGGTTGCTTGGAATTATCCATACTTTATTCCTTAGCACCAAAATTCCATTTCTTTATTCATTTCATGTCCGACCGAAATAGATTATATATATATATATATATATATATATATATATATAACTCATGTTGTATTTTTCTACTGTATTTTCCATTCCTAGTACTCTATCCATCAATTTGAGATCTGTATTTTTGTTTCTGTTCTATAAAATCATTCATTTGTTTTGACTCAATTTTGTGCCAATATTTATTGTAATTTCTTTGTTCTTATCTGCTCTGATTTGTCGTTCTTCGTGAAGAGTTAGCTGTTTCACCTCATCTATTTCATTTTCCTTAATTCGAGTGAATTTTGACTCAATCTCCTGTTGGATCCTACTCAAATCTGCTATCCAATAAACCACAACCCAAAACCCTACTATATAAAACCTATCCTAGATTAACCCTAACCTTAAACCTATCACTATACTAACCTAAACTACCCAGCCGCCACTGTTCATCTTCGTCATCTTCGCTCTCCGACTTCCATCTTCTCCCTTCGCCCATTACCCATCACCTCATCGTCTTCCTCATCCTCGCTTTCGTCAATCCATGACCTCGCCTTCACCTCGCAGCCACCGCAGAACCACCCTCGTCAACCATTGCCTCCGTCATCTTCGCTCCACTGAAACCCATCGCTTCTCCCTTAACCCATTACCCCATTGCCCGTCCTCTCCGACCACTACCCCTGCAACCTCGACATTCCCTCGCCTTCGTCATCATCCCCTTGCTCTGCTCTCACCACCATCTCTGTCACCCCTGTCGTCTCCTCCCCTATTTCTTCACGAAACAGAGTGCTGCTCGAGCATCCTTACTCTCGTCGTTGCGTCGCTTCCTGACTGCAGGGCTGCCGCCAGTCACCGCGAGCATCGCCGCAATCGTCGTGGGTCGCCGCAGTTGTCAAGCTTCCGCCATCGCTGCATTGATCATAAGAGAAGGAAGAAGATTAAGCTGTGTTCAAACCTGGGCCATCAGATCGCATCAAGATCCGAGCCAAATCTTGATCATCACCATCTGATTGGATCTCAGCCCTCCATCAGCAGATCTGATCTGATCTGATCTGAGCCGTCCGTTGGTCTGATCTTGATCGCCATCAAGATTCGTGTCGTGAACCGTTCCTGTTATTCTTTCGTTGGATTCATCGTCTACACCCCAAGACAAGTATCTTCTTGTACATTTCGTTTTCCAGTACAAGTTTTTCCTTGAAAATACTACAAGTAGATTGTAAATGTGACTCCTCTTTGTTTATCGTTGATGATCTCATGTTTTGCCTTATCTATCATATGATCTAGGAGTCACAACCCTTCGTTAATATACTTGTTCACAACTACTATAATTTTGATACATTTCATGCAAAAAAATGTCTTATTTGGTTTCTGTCCTGTCTTGGCTTGCTGTTTCGACCCTGATAAAATCAGAATCTGAACTTGAGTCCTGAATATGAAACTTAGGCCTAGATGTCTAGTTTATCACCCTTTCAATGAAATTGAATTCCGAGTTACGGTTTAGGAGATATCGCAGTTTTACTGCTGCTGTGTCTGTAATCGCAGATTCATAAAAACTGCTGCACCACATTGGTTTACAACAATTTTAACTATGCTACCAGTAAGTAAATGATTTGAAATTTTTTATGCTGATATTGGACACCCTAGAGAACATTCCCTAATTTTCTTGGAATTAATTAATGAAGTTTTAACCCTGTTTCATATGTATAAACTCAGTTTTACAAATTCTGGCTGAACACAAAATGTTGTATAGTTTGCTATTTTGACATTAATTGATACAATTTTTATGTGTCTTAATTATATGCATTGGAACCGGGCAGAATTCTAGTTTCTATTCCTTCTGAAGGATCCACTTTTGGTATCTTGTAGCAACGGGAATCGCAGTTTTGGTGCAGCAACGTCATGCTGTCCAGAACTGCAATTCTCATAATTCTTGATAATCTTAATTTGTGTTGACCTCGAATATGCTTTATAATTACCTCAAAATTGTTTCATGTTCTTGATCATGTTTACTTGACCTGTTTCGCACACTTTCATGCTTGTTTGATGATAATAATAAATAATAAGCAGAGGTTTAAGGAAAAGACCATAGTAGTGGACAATATAGGTAAGTGTATTCAGAAGGGGGCCCGTATTTCCCACTTGATACATGCTTCATGAACTAGTTATATTATTATTCGACTCATGAACTAGTATATTATTTGATTCATGAACTAGTATATTATTATTCGATTCATGAACTAGTACATTATTTGATTCATGAACTAGTATATTATTATTCGATTCATGGACATGTTATTACTCGATTCATGAACTAGTATATATTTGATTCATGACTTGTTTGTTATGACTTGACACATGAACTAGTTATATGATTACTCGATTCATGAACATGGCTTGCTTGATACTTGATACCTGAGTACACCGCCCTATAAAATCCACCACTAGGCCTAAACGTAACTGATTGTATGTAGCAACCATATAGTAAAAGTATGGATGCATGAAGTGCTACCTAGATAGAATTAAATATGACTTAGGATTAATTAGTCACTTATACACACATGATACCCTACTTGAGACTTGTTACTTGATACTTGTTACGTGATACTTGGTACTCGATACTTGTTACTTGATGCTTGATACCATTACATGTTCACTTGCCACTTGTTCTACTACTAGTACTTGTTACCCAATCTTGTCACTTGAGTTGTCTTACTTGCTAGCTAGTCTTTAGAACTCCACTACTTGTTGCATCCCTATTACATTATGTTATACATTCTTGATTTCAAATTTTGTTTCATTTTCTTGCACTTGTTTTCATACCCTTGCTTGTACTACTTGCGGCCCTAACTTGCACTAAGGGCGTTTGTCTTGTTTTTTCTATTTTTTTCTTTTTATATTTATATATTCAGACTTTGGAGACGAATTGCCTGCTGAAATAGGTGAGCAGACGTTCTAAGCTTCGCTTGGAGAAAAGACTTGCTTTAAACATTTTGCTTTGGAGTTATTTATTTATTTTGCTACTTGAATCTTGTAACAGGCTTATAGTCCCGAGTTTTTATCTTTTGATCCAGATTTGAAAACTATTTGGGATATTATTATTTTCTTTCAATTGTTTCTGTTGATTAATAATTTATTCATGCATGCATGGTTGTGTATATCTTGTTTTTTTAAGGAAGGTTGTGTATATCTTGTTATATTTCTTGTTATGATGCTGAGTCGATCCTATAGCTTATGAATGATAAAATCATTCGCTAGGCTTCGTCACGCGCTCGTATCCCGTATTTTTGGGAAGCGGGACGTGACAAGGTTTTTAGTGGTATCAGAGCCAGGTTTAACTAATGTGTTAGTTTGACTAATACATTAGACAGGCTTGACTCAGTCAGGATTAACTCAATATTTAACAGGCCATGCAATCATATGAACAATTTGATTATCAACTTGATCCGGATACTAATTATTTTTTATTTGTGTAGGTTATGGCTCGTAAGAATGTTTCGTCCTCCCAAACTGGAGGTAATTAGTCGGAGGAGCCCACTATTTTGCAAGTGTTGCAGATGCAGCGTGAACAGAATGAGCGGCTGATGCAACAAATGATGCAAATGTAGCGGGAACATGGTGAACTGATGAGGGCAGCTATGGAAGCTGCCAACAGAGAGCCCATTGTACCTGTGCCAGGGGTGCTACCACCGAGATCTGGCAATGTAGTGGACTTCATGAGGCTACACCCAGACAAATTCTCAGGTACTGAAGGTCCGCTGAAAGCCAAGCAATGGATCATCAGGACTGAGCAACTATTGATCACAGCACGGATAGCTGGTGTTGATCGCATGGATGTCGTGAGCATCCATCTTGTTGACCTCGCTCACATCTGGGGGCGAGCTGAGATGGAATGGCTAGGGTGCCCCATCGCCTGGGCCATCTTCAGAGAGAGCTTTCTCACGAAGTTCTTTTCCGATGTCACTAGAAATGAAATGGAGCGGCAATTTGTCGCGCTTACTCAGGTTCATCAGATAGTGTTTATTATGCATTTTTTGTTGTTAATTCATGATATATCAATATTTAACTAAGACACTATCTTGAACCAGGGGAATCGGACCGTAGACAAGTATACTGCAGAGTTCACTGACTGAGTTGCTTTGCCACGTCCATGGTGGTGAATAATGAAGATAAGGGCCGCCATTTATTATTGTGCTTGGACATTAAGATCCAGGATTGCCTAGCTGCCTTGCGACTCTGATCCTATGCTGACCTTCTGGAGGCTGTCAGAAGCCAGGAACAGACCAGTAGGCGAAAGCGTGCCATTCAGCGGTCCGCTTCGCATCCTGTCGCTGCTAGGCCCACTGGAGGGCCAATCAGGAGGCCAGTTCCAGCCCATCCTGCTAGGGCTGCTTCCTACCCTGCTGCTGCTCCACAGAGGGGAGGTTTCTGTGACTTCTGTCAGATTCCGAGGCACGTGCATGGGGATTGTCGGCGAGCCAACTGCCGATGTTTTGGGTGTAGTGCTAGTGACAAGACAGTTTGGGACTGTCCAAGGGACAGGCTTGGCCAGCCTGCAGTCGCGTCTTCTCGTGATCAGGTCAGGCCGCCACTTTCTCCTTAGCATCAGATCGTCGGTCAGAGGACCGCTGCCCCGAGGAGAGGTCAGGCCTTCAACCTGACTGCAGAGAAAGCCGAGACCATAGAGGAGGTCATTGCAAGTATATTTGTGTTTTGTTGTTTTATTATTTGTTCCCTACTTTATTTGTTTATCCTTGCATCATTCATTGTGTAGTTTTTTTTCACATCAGTATTTTTTATTCCTTATTATCCTGCACTATTCATCTCTTCCCATGTTTTTTATTCTATCATCGGTATCATTCTAGTCCATTCTTTTCCCGCCCATGTCCTATTTGATTTTGGGGTGACCCATTCCTTCGTCTCTTCCCGCTTTGTGGATCAGCACCAGTTGGAGTGCAGTGCTATGCCGGCAGCTTGGAACATCACCACAGGTGGCGATATTGTCGTTTGCTCTAGGGAGTGTAAGCAGAGCCCTATGGTTATTAGGGACACAGATTTCAAGGCAGATCTGATAGTGATCGGGAATTCGGGGTTTGATGTGATTCTTGGCATGGATTGGTTAGGGGAGTCTCATGCTGTTATTGATTGCCGAGCAAAGAATGTTGTATTCAGGATTTCGGGCCATGCAGAGTTTGAGTTCCATGCTCGGGAGACACCCCTTGGGCATGGTAAGATGGTGGCAGATAAGGAAGGTTGTGCAATAGAGTTGCACACAGGCTGTGAGGCTACGCCTTTAGTAGTGCGGGAATTCCTAGATGTGTTCCCAGAGAAATTTCTCGGTTTACCTCCAGATCGAGAGGTGGAGTTCGGCATTGAAGTTCAGCCGAGGACAGTGCCGATATCGAAGAGCCCGTACAGGATGGCCCCAATTGAGCTAGCAGAGCTGAAGGTGCAGATTCAGGGTTTGTTGGAATGGGTTTCATCAGGCCCAGTGTTTCACCGTAGGGAGCTCTTGTTCTGTTCGTCAATAAGAAGGACAGAAGCCGCAGACTATGCATTGATTACCAAGAGCTGAACAGTGTCACTGTGAAGAATCGGTATCCACTACTTAGGATCGATGACTTGTTTATTCAGTTGGGCAGTGCTGCAGTCTTTTCGAACCTTCGCTCGGGGTATCATCATGTGAAGGTGAAGGCAGCAGATCTGCAAAAGACTGCGTTCAGGACCAGGCACGAGCATTACAAGTTCTTGGCGATGCTCTTCGGAGTCACGAATGCCCCAGCAGTGTTTATGAGCCTGATGAACAGAGTTTTCTTTCCTTTCCTAGACAGATTTGTGGTGGTCTTTATAGATGACATCTTGGTGTATTCGCGAAACCGAGAAGAGAATGCTGAACATCTGAGGTTAGTCTTGCAGACTCTGAGGAAGAATCAACTCTTTGGAAAACTCAGCAAGTGCGAGTTCTGGATTGACCGAGTCACATTCTTGGGGCATATTACCTCGGGCGAGGAAATCTCTGTTGATCCATCTAAGATTGCTGCAGTTAAATATTGGCCAGTGCCTAAGTCAGTTTCGGAGGTGAGAAGTTTTCTCGGGCTAGAAGGGTATTATCGGAAGTTTGTTCAAGACTTCTCGAAGATTGCTGGGCCGTTGACTAAACTAACATGGAAGGATCAGAAGTTTGCTTGGGATGGGGCCTGCAGTGAAGCTTTTGCAGAGTTGAAGGGCAGGTTGACGTCAGCGCCAGTATTGACTATACCAGATGGTTAGAGTGGTTTCGTGATTCACTCCGACGCTTCAGGCAAAGTTCATGGTGCAGTTTTGATGCAGAATGGTCAGGTTGTTGCTTATGCGTCCAGGCAGTTGAGGCTGCACGAGAAGAACTACCCTACTCATGACTTGGAATTGGCAGCAGTGATCTTTGCTTTGAAGTTGTGGAGACACTATTTACTTGGAGACCGAGTGGAAATCTTTACTGACCACAAAAGTCTCAAGTATGTCTTCACTCAGAAGGAGTTGAACATGAGACAGGGGTGCTGGTTGGAGTTGATGGCCGAGTATGACATCAGTTTGCAGTATCATCTCGGTAAGGTGAACTTGGTGCCAGATGCGTTGAGCAGGAGGCCAGTCGCCATGTTCTTGACTAAGCAGGCAGAGCTTGTTGAGCTGATGAGAAGGTTGGACTTGAATGTGATTTTGCCGGGTGCCGATCGGAGTTGTATGATGCTTCAATAGCAGTCGTCTCTGGTAGAGAAGATTAAGGAAGCACAGGCAGGTGATGAGCAGTTACATAGGTTCAGAGCAGAAGTTGAGGCAAGTTCGAGGACCGATATGGTCATTCACTCAAATGGATCACTTCGCTTTGGGGCTAGGCTGTGTGTCCCAAAGGGTGAAGTCAGGCAGAAATTGCTCGAGGAGGCTCACCAGTCGGCATACTCTATTCATCCCGGTGGTACCAAGATGTATCGGGATTTGAAGCTTCACTTCTGGTGGCATGGTATGAAGAGGGCCGTAGCAAGATTTGTGTCTCAGTGCTTGATCTGCCAGTAAGTGAAGGCAGAACATCAGAGGACCACCGGACTTCTTCAGCCTCTTCCCATTCCGGAGTGGAAGTGGGAGCATATCACCATGGATTTTGTGACCGCCTCGCTAAGGAGTCCTAAGGGTCACAATGCCATTTGGGTGATTGTCGACAGGCTGATGAAGAGTGCTCACTTCATCCCCTTCAGAGTTGGTCAGTCTACTGAGAGTCTCGCAGAGAGGTACATGCAGGAGATTGTCAGGCTCCATGGGGTTCCAGTCAGTATTGTATCCGAGAGGGATACCAGGTTTAGATCTCAGTTTTGGGAGAGCCTTCAGAGCAGTCTTGGGATCAAGTTAATGTACAATAGAGCTTTCCACCCTCAAATAGATGGGCAGTCAGAAAGGACCATTCAGACATTAGAAGACATGTTAAGGTCCTGTGTACTTCAGTTTGGAGGTTCTTGGGAGGATCACCTGCACTTGGTTGAGTTCTCGTACAACAACAGCTATCAAGTCAGTCTTAAAGCTGTACCGTATGGGGCATTGCATGGTCGGAAGTGTAGGTCACCAGTGTGCTCGGATGACATTGGTGAGAGAAAGTTGTTAGGGCCAGAGTTGATCACCAGGACTGTCGATGTAGTGGCTCAGATTAGGAAGCATCTTCTGGCAGTGCAGGACAGGCAGAGGAAATTGGTAGATGTCCACAGAAGGCCCTTGGAGTTTGAGGTGTGAGACCATGTGTTCCTTAAGGTATCGCCGTGGAGAGGCGTATCCGATTTGGAGGTGGAGGCAAGCTAAGTTCCAGGTTCATCGGGTCGTTTGATATTATGGAGCAAGTAGGCAAGGTGGCCTATCGACTTGCATTGCCACCGGCTCTATCTGGGGTGCATGATATCTTTCATGTCTCCCAGCTCAGGAGATACATCAGGGATGAGAGCCATGTGATTGACTATTCAGAGTTATCTGTGCAGCTGGATTTTTCCTGTGAGATTCTGCCAGTTACTATCTTGGACAGGCGTGAAAAGGTGCTAAAGAACAAGGTTATCAAGCTAGTTCGAGTTTCTTGGAATCCTCACTCCCCGGGTGAGTCGACCTGGGAATTGGAGGAGGAAATTCAGCAGAAGTTTTCCCATCTTTTTCAGTAGCTTTTGTTTGGTTGTTGTTCTTTCTCTTCTTTTGGGGGTTGCCCTATGTACCACTTTTCTAAATTTCGATGACGAAATTCTGCTTGTTAGGTGGGTAGGATTTGTAACTCCTGTTCCCTGTATTTGTATTTTTCTACTGTATTTTCCATTCCTTGTACTCTATCCTTCAATTTGAGATCTGTATTTTTGTTCCATTTTTAATAAAACCATTAATTTGTTTCGACTCAATTTTGTGCCAATATTTATTACAATTTCATTGTTCTTATCTGCTCTGATTTGTTGTTCTTCATGAAGAGTTGACTGTTTTACCTCATCTATTTCATTTTCCCTAATTAGAGTGAATTTTGACTTAATCTCCTGTTGGATCCTACTCAAACCCGTTATCCAATAAACCACAACCCAAAACCCTACTATATAAAACCTAACCTAGATTAACCTTACCCCTAAACCTATTCACTGTTCTAACCAAAACTACCCAGCCGCCACTGTTCAACTTCGTCATCTTCGCTCTCCGACTTCCATCTTCTCCCTTCGCCCATTACCCATCACCTCATTGTCTTCGTCATCCTTGCTTTCGTCAATCCACGACCTCTCCTTCACCTCGCAACCACCTCAGAACCACCGCAGAACCACCCTTGTCAACCATCGCCTTCGTCGTCTTCGCTCCACCGAAACCCATCGCTTCTCCCTTAACCCATTACTCCATTGCCCATCCTCTCCGACCACTACCCCTGCATCCTCGACATTCCCTCGCATTCGCCATCATCCCCTTGATCCGCTCTCACCACCATCTCCATCACCCCCGTCGTCTCCTCCCCTGTTTTTTCACGAAACAAAGTGCCGCTCGAGCATCCTTGCTCCCATCGTTGTGTCGCTTCCCGACTACAGGGCTGCCTCCAGTCACCACGAGCATCTTCAAAATCGTCGTGGGTCTCCGCAGTCGCCCACAGTCAAGCTCCCTCCATCGTTGCATTGATTAGAAGAGAAGGAAGAAGATTGAGCTGTATTCAAACCTGGGCCATCAGATCGCATCAAGATCTGAACCAGATCTTGATCATCACCATCTGCTCGAATCGCAGCCCTCCATCAGCAGATCTGATCAGATCCGATCTGAGCCGTCCGTTGGTCTGATCTTGATCGCCATCAAGATCCGTGTCAGGATCCGTTCCTGTTATTCTTTCGTCGGATTCATCGTCTACACCTCAAGGCAAGTGTCATCTTGTACTTTTCATTTTCTAGTATAAGATTTTTCTTGAAAATACTGCAAGTAGATTGTAAATGTGACTCCTCTCTGTTTATCGTTGAAGATCTCATGTTTCGCCTTATATATCACATGATCTAAGAGTCACAACCCTTCGTTGATACACTTGTTCACAACTACTATAATTTTGATACATTTCATGCAAAAAAATGTATTATTTGGTTTCTGTCCTGTCTTGGCTTATTGTTCGACCCCGATAAAATCAGAATCTGAACGTGAGTCCTGAATATGAAACTTAGGACTAGACGTCTAGTTTATCACCCTTTCGACGGAATTGAATTCCGAGTTACGGTTTAGGAGATATCGCAGTTTTACTGCTGCTATGTCTGTAATCGCAGATTCATAAAAACTGTTGTACCACTTTGGTTTACAATTATTTTAACTATGCTACCAGTAAGTAAATAACTTGAAATTTTGCATGCTGATACTGGACACCCTATAAAACATTCCCTAATTTTCTTGGAATTAATTAATGAATTTTCAAACCTGTTTCATATGTATAAACTCAGTTTTACAAATTCTGGCTGAATACAAATACTGTATAGTTTGCTGTTTTGACATCAATTGCTACAACTTTTATGTGTCTTAATTATATGCATTGGAACCGAATAGAAGTCTAGTTTCTAGGCCTTATGAAGGATCCACTTTTGGTATTTTGTAGCAACGGAAATTGCTGTTTTGGTGCAGCAACGTCATACTGTCCAGAACTGCAATTCTCGTAGTTCTTAATAATCTTAATTTATGTTGACCTCAAATATGCTTTATAATTACCTCAAACTTGTTCCATATTCTTGATCATGTTTACTTGACCTGTTTCGCACACTTTCATGCTTTTTTGATAATAATAATAAATAATAAGCTGGGATTTAAGGAAAAGACCATAGTAGTGGACAATATAGGTAAGTGTACTCGGAAAGAGGCTCGTGTTTCCCACATGATACTTGCTTTATGAACTAGTTATATTATTATTCGATTCATGAACTATTATATTATTTGATTCATAAACTAGTATATTATTATTCGATTCATGAAGTAGTATATTATTTGATTCATGAACTAGTATATTATTATTCGATTCATGGACATGTTATTACTCGATTCATGAACTAGTATATATTTGATTCATGACTTGTCTTGTTATGACTTGACACATGAACTAGTTATATGATTACTTGATTCATGAACATGGCTTGCTTAATACTTGATACCTGAGTACACCGCCCTATAAAATCCACCACTAGGCCTAAACGTAACTGATTGTATGTAGAAACCATGTAGTAAAAGTATGGATGCATGAAGTGCTACCTAGATAGAATTAAACATGACTTAAGATTAATTAGTCACTTGTACACACTTGATATCCTACTTGAGACTTGTTACTTGATACTTGTTATGTGATACTTGGTACTCGATACTTATTACTTGATACTTGATACCATTACATATTCACTTGCCACTTGTTCTACTACTAGTACTTGTTACCCAATCTTGTCACTTGAGTTGTCTTACTTGCTAGCTAGTCTTTAGAAATCCACTACTTGTTGCATCCCTATTGTATTATGTTATACATTCTTGATTTTAAATCTTGTTCTATATTTCTTGCACTTGTTTTCATACCCTTGCTTGTACTACTTGCGGCCCTAACTTGCACTAAGGGCGTTTGTCTTGTTTTCTCTATTTTTTCTTTTTATATTTATATATTCAGACTTTGGAGACAAATTGCCTGCTGGAACTGGTGAGCAGACGTTCTAGGCTTCGCTTGGAGAAAAGACTTGCTTTAAACATTTTGCTTTTGAGTTATTCATTTCTTTTGCTAATTGAATCTTGTAATGGACTTATAGTCCCGAGTTTTTATCTTTTGATCCAGATTTGAAAACTTTTTGGGATATTATTATTTTCTTTCAATTGTTTCTGTTGATTAATAAATTATTCATGCATGCGTGGTTGTGTATATCTTGTTGTATTTCTTGTTATGATGCTGAGTCGATCCTACAGCTTATGAATGATGAAAATCATTCGCTGGGCTTTGTCACGCGCTCATATTCTGTATTTTTGGGAAGCTGAGCGTGACTTTATATATATATATATATATATATATATATATATATATATATATATATATATATATATATATATATATATATAAAGGGCGGGCTTCCATTGTGCACTGGGCTGGTGCACACAGCCGTATGCACTCCTCCTCAGACGTCCGATCTTACACCTGATCATGATCCAGATCTACTGGCAGAAAGTAGTTCCCGCTCATCTCACACTTACAGAGGGGTAGTTTGGGGTTTTCCCCTACCCCTCAGTCTCTTTCCTCTCTTTCTCTCTTCCCTTTCTCAAATCGATTCGAGCTCCCTCTCTCCCCCAAAAATGAAACCCTAATCACTCTACCTCTCTCTCTCTCTCTCTCTCTCTCTCTCTCTCTCCATCGAGGCTACTCTCTCTCACCCGAAACCCCAATCTCTCTCTATCTCTCGATCGAACCCACGCTCTCTCACCCGAAACCCTAAACCCTTGCTGCGAATTTCCTTGCTCCCCCATCGCTGCTGCTAGACCTCTTCCACCAGCTCGAAACGATCTGATCTGAGGTATAAATTTTTCCCTTGAATTAAGTTAAATCCAAACCCTAATTTCTTCTTAGATCAATTGCAAAAAAAATTAGGGACAGTAGTTTTTCCTTAGATTTTTTATCAGAAAGTATTGTTCATTGGGGGGGGGGGGGAATTAGGGACAGTAAGTTGCATAATTTTAATTGGAAAGCATTGTTCATTGGGGGAAAGATTAGGAATAATAAGTTGCAGGATTTTTATTGCAAATCATCGTTGATTGGGGGAAAGATTAGGAATAGTTAGTTGCAAAATTTGAGATTTATTATTTTTATTTGGATTATTTGCAAAATTAGAGATTCCTTATCATTTAAAAAATTGCTAAATTAGACTGGCTTTTCCCACAATGAGAATAGTTTATAATATGAAGTGACCTAATGTATATTTTGTTGATCAGTTAATATAATGTGTTTTTTGTGTATTTAGTGGCTTAAACCTGACAGAATCTTGTAGGATGGCATCGAACTACTCTTCCAACCAAATCCAAAATCACTATGGTGGTAGCTCCAGGTCTTCCAGATTCAGTTCAAGACAAAGATTTAAAGCTCTCAACTGTTTTTGTCGAATGCAGACAATTGTCAAATATTCTACTTCGGAGAAGAACCCTAGTAAAGCCTACTACAATTGTCCTAATTTTCCTAGCGGCTGTGAACTTTAATGTTGGCTAGAGAATTATGGGGAAGACGGGGATAAAAATGCTACAATTAGATAATTGTATGATGAACTCGTGATTCAGTCATTGTTGAGGTCAGAAGAATGTGATGGTGAGAAGTAGAATGGTTACAGGGCAGGTGCAAAGCATTATTCGGTGTTTGGGTTTCTCTGTGGGGTATTAGTGTCCATGTTGTTGTTTCTTGTATTCTTGAAGTAGTAGTGCGGTGGTGGTGGTGGTATGGTGGTGGTGGTGTCCCTTGAAGTATTATGTTTCTCTTTTGTATGTTGTAGTGGTGGTATATTTTGAGTGGATGTTTCTATTTTGGTATGTTGTCTTTTCAGTCGGACTGACTTGTATCGGGAACAGTAGTATTTTGGTGGATGTATCTATCTTCTATGTTGTATTTTGGTATGTTGTATCTACTATGTAATATTTAATTATTAGGGAATTTGTGAAATCTTGAAGGTTAGTATGGATTTTGTAAAATCTTTAAGTATGAACTTGAAGGTTAATATATTTGTATTATGATGGTTTTGGACAAAATCTATGATATTATCATTATTATGTAATACTTAATTATAAGTTTAGGCTATTCTCAAGTTTTTCTTTTAAATAACTTTTGAAGAATATATTATAAGCTAATGTTCAAACAAATTCAAACTTTGTATATTAGAGGAAAGAAATAACTTGTGTGCAAATAAGATTTAAACTTTGTAAAAATATTTGATCACTACCAAAAGACTGTTTCACTGAGTAGCATTTGATCTGTATACATATCTATTCTATTCTTATCTCTTTCTTTTCCCTCTCGTGACAATCGTTACAATGTATACATCTTTTTATGATCGAGTCAGTCCACATCAAACAAAAGATTTGGTTGGCAAAGAAATTAAAACTTGTTCTCCCTCAAGTCCATGTCTCAACCCCATTCCCAAGTTTCTTCTCTCTGTCTTACCTCTTTTTGTGCTCATTTTCTCTTAAACTTTACTTAATTTACTCATTTTCTGATCTATCTCTTTCTCAAGTTAATTAATTTGACAAGTTACGACTCAATAGGCCTACTACCATCAACTAATAGTTCTTTGCATGCCAGGGATATAAGCAATGGATTGAAAGATGAATATGCATTCTCTCAGTTAATATTTTTGACTATTGTAGCACAAAAATAAATCAGAACCGTCCATAGTTCAACACCCGAATAAAGTATAATCTCAACACTCAATATTCAAATATCAAACCAAGTAAATATGCTACTACTGTTTCTCACGTATTTGGTCACAAAATCACATGTTCTCACACTTCCATTACAAAAAAATACTGCTACTATTGCTACTCAATACTGCTACTGCTAAAAAAAATTACAATATTAACTGTCATTCAATACTGCTAATGCTGCTTCAAAAATACTGCTACTGCTGCTATTAAAAAATACTGCTACTGCTGCATCTCTTCAATGATTTTCTAATGCTACACTGAAGAAAAAAAACAATTTGAAACATGAATTTAGCTCAGATTTAGCTCAGAACATGAATTTAGCTAAGAGCATGATTTAGCTCATAAGATGAATTTAGGTATAAATTTATGTAGGCTCACAAATCACATAAATTCACAACACAAGAATATCAAATAATCACAACTTTTTGAATGGGGGAGCATAAGTGTATCAAGCATAAGTATATGAGTTTAGCACTATGGCTGCAGTAGAATGCCACGCCTAATAGCTGCTACCTTCACAGATGAGTTATCGGAGGAACTTGGCGAACAAGCTTTCTAGAAGATTATAATTTATTTTCTGCGTCATTGATACTTTATATTGTTTTATTTTCAATCGCTATTTTATCTAGTTGTCGTAGCGAACTGTTTATCGTATTGTTTCCATTCCAGTACAATGTATTTCCGGGCATTTTAACCAAAGTTTGTGTTTACATTTTTCCACATGATGGTTATTTAAGGATTATTTATTTTATTTCTTGTTTATGTGATCATTATTATTGCTTGCATGGATGTGTTTATAAATATTTTGTTGAGCTTATGACTGTACAGCTTATTGATGATGCTTGTATAATTTAATGGGCCTTAGTTGTGTTTTTGTAATTCCGTATAATGGAAAGTGGAGCATGATAACTACAGAAATTTACTTGGAGAACAATTTTCCTCAACGCAGTAATATTCATCTTACTTTTTTTTAGGAGAAAAAGAATAACTCCTAGGTACCATTCCTTTTTATTTGTGTCTTTTGTAACCTTTTATGTATACTAGTATGATGCACGTGCGATGCACGTGGAGGAGGAAGGAAAAGGACAAAAAAAAAAGTATGATGCACGTGCGATGCACGTGGAGGAGGAATGAAAAGGAAAAAAAACCAACCAACACGTGTGCTGCACGTGTTTGCACACATACAAAAAAAAATAAAAAATTGTTTATTTGTTTACCAACCCCATCTCTCCCATTATAATAGTTATTATAGATATAAACATGTCGATTTTGTTTCAAACAAAATGTGGTAATTGAATATTTCCAAAAGTCATGGCTATCAACCTCACATTTTTGAGAAGTCTCATTCTAAGAAATCCTTCAATCGTCCTGCCAAATGCCCCCGAGGCATAATTTTTATAGGTAAGTACTTCATTCAACATTCACATTTGTTAGAGAATTATGTACAAAAAATTCTTAAAGAATAGGTGTGAAATGTTCACAAAAATTAAAATCCTTAAGGTGTTTTGAACTATAACAGAGGAAACTGCTGAGGTTTAAATCTTGAAGGTTCATATGGTGGAAAAAGCAGAAAATTTTGCCCTACTACCCCACTTGTTGAAAATATTTAGTGTTCTGCCCCACTTCCCAAAATAATTAGCGATATGCTCTTGTTTAGGACACGTCAGCAAGAAACGTTATTGGGAAAAACGGCATAGGTTATTTCGATGCCGTTCTTCCCAATAACGACATCCATTTTACTTTTTTTTTTCATGCCGTTATTCTAAATAACAGCATCAGTATATTTTTCTTACAAATGTGAATCTTCTAACTTAAAAAAATTCTAAGTGTAAAAAATTTTATAAATAATGTCGTTATCCTGAATAACGGCATTCAATAACTGATGCCGTTATTGGAGATAACGGCATCAGTTATATATAAATGAAGTTAACTTTTTTATTAAAAAAAATTATAACTGATGCCATTATTTGGAATAAAGGCATCATTTATAAAAAAAATTCATCAAAAAAATATAACTTTGATTGTATGCATGCATGCATGCATGAATGATAAATACACCCCCATGCCTGTTATCTCTTTTTAAAACCAACTTCATGATTGGATTTGGTTTGATCCCTTGCAAGTCACGTGGGTGTGGGTGTGGGTTTGGTTTATCTTGACTCTATTTATCATGCCTCCATTCATTTCATCTCCAGATGAAATGATGTTGCACTTGCACTGATGCCGTTATTTCAAATAACGGCATCAGTAGAGAATGCCGTTATTTAAAATAACGGCATCTGTTATAAAGTTTTTACGCTTACAATTTTTCTCTAAGTGGAGATTACAAGTTGTTGAAAAACAAAACAACCTATGCCGTTATTCCAAATAACGGCACGACACTTTTTTTTCAAACAGATGTCGTTATTGGGAAGAACGGCATCGAAATAACTTATGCCGTTCTTTCCAATAACGTTTCTTGCTGACGTGTCCTAAACAAGGGCATATCGCTAATTATTTTCGGAAGTGGGGCAATACGCCAAGTATTTTCAAAAAGTGGGGCAGTACGGCAAAATTTTCAAAAAAGCAGGACCACTTTAGTGAAATTTATCCAATATTATATTGGCTAATTTGTACACTGTGCTAGGAATTTGGCGCAGTGGAGTTGGAGCTTTAGTAGCGATAAGCGATAAATGATCTGATGAACAACTAAACAAGTAGAGCAAAGCACACAAAGATTTGTCCCGATTTGGATTAACCCTAATCCGGAGAGAAATAAGAGAGATATTATTCAACTAAGAAAGATTACAAGAGTTACAAATACTATCACCAAGAATATATCTTCTCTCAAACCTTCCTAAAAGATAATCTGTTGATCACAATGGAGAATTCTTAATGAAGTACTCCCTCTCTCAGTAGAAGCTATTACAATATATAGAGATCTAGAGAAACCCTAGGTTTAGTCTTGATACAATAACCATCTGATATATGCTGAATAAAGAAACACATGATAGGAGTCATACAATCTGACTTGTAGAAGAAGATGGGCCCAAAAGATTCACAAATAATCAGCGCAATAAGTTTCCAGCAGTGCATGGCGATCGACTGCGCAAAGGGACAGTCGACCGCAATTCACTCATCCCCAAAGAGAGAGTTAGGACGGTCGACTGCCAATTGCATAGTCAACCGTCAATTGCTTTTGCCTGCTAGTGTTGTTGCTTAACTTTTCTTCATCGATACTTCGACCACCTTCACTTCATCATCTTCTCTTCATATCTAACCCAAGTATGCAAGACATACACTCAACAATCTCCACCTTGGATTGCATACGCGTGCTATCAACACTGTGTGATTAATCACCTCTTCTCCATTTGTAAATGAACTTGGCTCAGTGGCTTCGTCAGCTAGTTGAATCAATATTTCATCTTATCTCACCAATCAGTATGCCCCTTCAACGGCACACCCCAGTAGGCATTAACATGGAGATGCCACCCTTCACACGAACTCCATATACTCCCAAGGCACTCTCTGCCTCTCGACAGTGTTCGAACATCGTGGTCCTGCTTCGATGATTCTAGTGGCAGTAGTCTATATAATGTTTTAGGATTAACAAGCATAGAAATACTTGAGCAAGATTTTAGATTCCCACAAAGCTTATAGAGGATGTGTTAACTTGATCAAACACCCCTCTTTCTAAACATCACCTTACAATGACCTTCTCAAACAGATAGAACTCCACATCGAGCTGTGTACCTACAGCCGTGTGCTTCCAGAGTTCCCAAATATATCAAATTCCGTTTCAGCAGAGGTATATGCATGACTTCTCTTAGAGTGTACCTATTTCCATCTGGCATCTCCAACTCAATATTCCATCACCAACTACATCACAAACCTCACTAGTCCCTGTTCGCACGTAACGGCTCGTTGTTGACTTGTAAGTAGAAAAATTCTTCCTCTCGGAGTAAATGTGAGTAGAACTACCAGAATCAATAAACAGGTCAGAATCCACATCTAAAGAATTTGAAACAAGAAGACAATCAAAATTATCACCTGACTCATAAGCACTTACAATATTGACACTCTTCTGATTCAGCAATTTGCGACAATCCTTCTTGCAATGACCAAAATTCTTACAATAATGGCATCGGATCACACCTTTATGTGCATTTTTTCCTTTTTAATTGAAGGATATTCCACCGCTAAGCAACTTGTGGAGGTAGACG
Organism: Hemerocallis citrina; assembly: GCA_017893485.1. Taxonomy (NCBI): domain Eukaryota; kingdom Viridiplantae; phylum Streptophyta; class Magnoliopsida; order Asparagales; family Asphodelaceae; genus Hemerocallis; species Hemerocallis citrina. The sequence continues at coordinate 185,468,627 of CM030366.1, read as the reverse complement.
ATGATTTCCAAGTCTCCTTCCTAAATTGATCTTCCTTCAAGCCCTTGATCACCTCAGACACCGAAAGATTCTCTTTGACTGAATTTCTATGTAGCATGGTAGTCATCAAATGCTTATACGAATCTAGCAATGAATATATCAAGTTAAAATCTTTATACTCTTCGCTTAGATCATCTGTGTTTATCGTCCTCAATTAAGATAACACCTGATAGAACTCTTTAATATGATCATGAACAACGATACCTTTCTTCATTTATAAATGAAACAGTTTTCTCTTCCATCTTATCCGATAACGACGATCCCGAGTAGTCAGTTATGAGTCGCTTTTTTCTCCTCAATGAAGTTTCACTTGATCTTGCCCGCTGGTGACAATCAGATTAAACTTAGGGCTCTGAGAAAAGTTTCATCCCACTCCTCCTTCTTCTTGTCGGATGACTTTCCTTTGTCTCCATCTAAGGCTAGATGTAGACGTTCTTGAACCAGTACACCATACATGTCCACCTTCCATAGAGTAAAGTTGATCTTACCGTCGAACTGCTTGATCTTCACGTAGCTGTGACCTGTCATCTTCACCAAAGGACTCGTTAACTGTAGCTCTGATTCCAGTTGTTAGAAATTTGGCACAACAGGTTTGGATTTTGTAATAGCGAGAAGTGATAACGATCTGATGAAAAACCAAACAAGTAGATCAAAGCACACAAAGATTTATCCTGGTTTGGGCAAACCCTAATCCTGGAAAAAAATAAGAGAGATATTATTCAACTAGAGAATATTACAAGAGTTACAAATGATAGGAGTTATACAATCTGGAGAAACCCTAGGTTTAGTCTTGATACAATAACCATCTGATGTATGCTGAATAAAGAGACACATGATAGGAGTTATACAATCTGACTTGTAGAAGAAGATGGGCCCAAAATATTCACAAATAATCAGTGCAATAAGTTTCCAGCAACGCGTGGCGATCGACTACGCAAAGGGACAATCAACCGCAATTAACTCATCCCCAAACAGAGAGTTGGGACGGTTGACTGCCAATTGCATAGTTGACCGTCAATTGCTTTTGCCTGTTGTTATTGTTGCTTAACTTCTCTTCATTGATAAACCTCCTTCGCTTCATCATCTTCTCTTCCTATGTAACCCAAGCATGCAAGACATACACTCAACACTTTGGCCAACGTGTCAATTTCAGTTAAAGCCGCACATCTTTTAGTCCTTTTTGATTTAATCTACAACTTGTAGTGGTGGACGTGGGCAGTGCTTAGGTCGTGTCTATCTTAGCCTAGGCCCAACTCATGAGCGAAGATGTGGGTAGCGAATGGGTCTAGGCCCATTATAGACCTAGATCGATAATGTCATATACTAGTTCTACTGGACTTAGGTTGACCCACATGCCTATGGGACTAGCATATTGAAACATACGTCTGTTTCTATTTGGTGTTCTATATTGGTTTCCTACGAAATATTCCTTCTATGTCTATGTCAAGTATGCAGTAGTTTGCCAGTCAACTTCAAATTTAATTAGAAAATGTGGAAAAATAAGAGAATTGACCATTTCTATTTGTATTCCAACATCAAATTGTCTAAATGGGAGTATACTTGAGGAAATTTGATTTTTCCATGAGTCAGGGTTTGGCAGATTAGAAAAACTTATGTAGGAATTAAGAGCATCCACAGTCGTTTGCTAAATACTCAAAATTTAGAAATAGCTTTAGAAAATAGGCATGCAGTCGTTCGCTAAAAACTCAAAATTTAGAATAGGAATCTACAGTAGGTTGCTAAAGTTAGAAGTGGGTTTAGCCAATTGCTAAATATAGGGGACGGAGGATGTTAATCCGTTTGTGGGTTGGGACGGGTGAAGATCATCCGTCTAGGAAAATAAAAAAATAAGAAAAACAATAGACGGGTGAAGATACTCCGTCTGTGAGTTGGGATGGATGAAGATCGTCCGTTTTTTTTGTTTTTTTTATTGATTTTTTTGATTTTTTTGATTTTTTTTTAAAAGTTAAAACTCACCAAACGGATGATGGTTAGTTTCTGACTTTTTTTTTGTTTTATTTGATTTTTTTATAATTTTAAACAAATAAAAAAATTTAAAAAAAAGTCAAACCTAACATCATCCGTTTGGTATGGTTTTGACTTTTTTTGATCTTTTTTTTATTAAAAAAATCACTGAATAACTATTAAAAAAAATTTTAAAAATTTTTCAAAGACGGATGATGTTCATCCGTCGTTTTTAATTTTAAGATTTCGACGATTACAGCGTGCAACTTCTGTTGCTATTCCTAAATGCTATCTTTAGCAATGAGAATAGCAAACGACATTGGATGCTCTGATAAGCATAAAAAACCAAACTTGTCTCTGACATAACATGATTCTTCCTATTCCAATTTCTCAAACATTATACAAATATATATAGGTTAAAATACACACACACACACACACACACAAAACCCAACGTTTGCCGAAAATACAAAAACCCCCCAACATTACAAAAAAGTACAAAGGGCCCCCCACATCCGTCACTTCATTCCATTAAGTCCATTCTCTCTCATGTCAGTCAGCGTTGACTCTATTGGCCGGAGCTGGCTGGACCAATTTTGACCTAAACTACCCAAAATGCCCCAACTTTTAATTCTTATCCCCTAACTATTCTGATTCTCTCTTCACTTCGCCTCTTGATTATAATCGATTCAGAGCATCCACAGTCGTTTTTCTCATTTGCTATAAAATGGCAGCTACAGTAATAGCAAATACAATCGATCGCTGCAGTCGTCGTTTGCTATATTGTTTCTCATTTTTTTAGAAATAAGCGAGCGACGGTATATGATATACCGTCTCATCGTTTCAAATAAATTAAAAAAAGTTAATTACTTAACTAAATTAATTAACTACCTAAACTATATTAATTAACTAAATTAAATAATATAATAATAATTAAACATACCTAATACACTACCTAAACCTAATTACTATAACTAAACCTAATTACTATCACATTAAAGCTCCACTGACTCCCTTTTTCACTCCACTGACTCCCTTTTTCACGGACGGGGTATGATACCCCGGCCGGGGTATCATTCCCCGTCTGAAGGGTTTATTAAAAAAAAACTTTTTTAATTGGGAGAGACGGGGTATCATACCCCGTCCGACCATTTTTTTTAAAAAAAATTAATTAAAATTATTAAGACGGGATATGATCTTCTGTCTGAATTGATTAAATAATGATTAAATCGGAGGGACGGGGTATCATATCCCGTCCTTTATAATTTGAGAAACTGCATTTCGTTTCTCATATTTGAGAAATGAGAATAGAACGTTTGCTATAAAATGGATAAATGAGAAACGATTGCAGAGGTCGTTTGCTATTCGTTTGCTATAATATGGCAAAATGGCATATATAGCAAACGACTGTGGATGCTCTCAGAAATTCATGAGGATAAATTTTTTGGGTGCTTCAAAATCATCGAAGTTTAAGGGATAAGAATTAAAAGAGGAGAGGGGGGAGGGGGAGGGGGTTTTCAGGTCAAAATTGGCTCAATCAGCTATGGTCAGTGGAGTCAACACTGACTCGTAGGAGAGAGAATGGACTTAACAGAGAGAATAGACAGAATGATGACACTGTGTACTTTTTTGTTATGTTTGGGAATTTTTTATATTTGCGGCAAATGTTCGGAAAGTTTTTTGTATTTTACCCGTATATATAACATATGCCTAAAGCAGTGCATGTATCATAGGTCTAAAATTGTATATGTACTCTGATCCTAACTAGATCATGCCTGGCCCACTAACGGGTTGAGCCAGTACATTACCCAGACTCGGTCTATTTTAATTTGGGTTTTAATTTAGAGCCTCAAATCCTATCCATTTCAAAATGTTACTAACCATGTATCACAAAAAAACATGTCGGTCCATGTGTTTTCGTGCCTACTTACGCTCATGTCCACCAAGGGGTGGTAGGGGGGCTAGTTCAGCTAGGGCCCGGCCGGACCCGCCACTAAACCGGTCCAAACCAAACCCAAACATCATATATATATATGTATATATATACTGCAACAAATATATATATATATATATATATATATATATATATATATATATATATATATAGGGTAATGCTCAGTTGAAAACGCAAATGTCTGTGAAAACGTGGAAAACCACTAAACAACGGCCTAGGTTATAATGCATTATAACCTAGGCCGTTGTTTCAAACAACGGCCTAGGCTTGTTTTCACGTTTTCACAGACATTTGCATTTTCAACTGAGCATTACCCATATATATATATATATATATATATATATATATATATATATATATATATATATATTGTTGATGCTGATTTCGGATGTGGGAGCAAACAGATAAATTTGTGAATTCTTCGAGGAAAACAGTAGGGCGAACCTGTTGACTCTACCTATGTGTTGACTTGTTCCTAGCCGCTACCGCGAACCTGCACCAAGTTCGATACACCGGGATAGATCCCGGCGACGAACCCTCCGACGCTCTTGTCAGTAATCTTCAAAGATTAAGAAAGAGCTTTTGGTAGGAAAAGATTCATTACCTTGTAATAGTGGGGGGAGGGGTATTTATAGTCGCCTTAGGGATCTGTTTCGAGATAAGAACAAATCTCTACTTTCCGGTGTGGATGGATAAGAAGTGATTAAAACTGCCTCTTAGGGATAATCACGAATTTGAATTCGTCTTTATCCTTCTGAACTGGTTTGTAATGCGTTGGTACCCGTATCCAATATGACATATCTATTTATAGGTTATTGGGCTTTGAAGAAGAGACTCAGTTCTCATTTTGGACCCATTTGTAGGTGAAATTACCGTTTTAACTGAGAGCTTTAAGATTCGTGCCCGATTTGAACGGTCCCGATTTAGTTCCTATTTTTAGCCATATCGCGAGCCCCCTACTCCTAAAGACTGTGTTTTACAGCCTTTGAGGAGTAGTTTTTCTGTTTCAATAGCGTATGAGACTTTATCGAAGTTCTTAAGGGGGTAGTTGGATCTTGCTCGGGGTGTAACAGTGTCAATCTGAGTTGGAGGGGTGCCCATAGTGATTTTGCAACTTTTCTAAATTTTCCTGATTTTTTTCCTAATTTTTAAATTATTTTTCGAGTTTAATTATTCAATTTTGCGAACCAACAATCTATTTTCAAAAAGAAATAATTAACAGCTCTAATTAATAATTATTTATTCGAGGGCTCAAAAATATTTCCCTGAATTTATAATTATTTTTCAGAATTTTTAATTAATTTTCTTGAATTTTTAATCACTTTTCGCAATTTTAAAAAAAATAATTCAAATTATAATTAAAATAAAAGGATTAATCAGGGGAATATTGGTGTGGCGCGATCTGGGATGTCTATCGTGTTGCTGACACAAATTTTCGAACAATTCAAGGGCGAATTGGTGCTTTGCTAACGTGGCAAGATCTGGGGGATCGGATCTGGAGCGCGCATCGGGAGGTAAGAGCTTTCCCCCGTTAGCAGCTCGGTAGCTCAGATTTCAGATCTAAGCTACGTGGCATGATCTGGATGGTTGATCACGATCAGGCACGAATCACGAGGCATTATTTTTCTCATATTCTAGTTCGGTAGCTCGAATTTCAGATCCGAGCTACGTGGCACGATCTGGATGGTTGATCACGATCGTGCACGAATCACGAGGCATTAGTTTTCACCAATTCGCAGCTCGGTAGCTCGAACTGCAGATCCGAAGTACGTGGCACAATCTGGATGGTAAATCAAGATTAGGCACGAATCACGAGGCATTAGTTTTCGCCCATTCGCAGCTCGGTAGCTCGGATTGCAGATTCGAAGTATGTGGCATGATCTGAGCTGCTTGATGAAGATCTGGCACGAATCATGAGGCAGTAGTTTTTGCCAATTCGCAGCTCGGTAGCTCAGATTTCAGATCCGAACTACGTGGCACGATCTAGATGGTTGATCACGATCAGGCACAAATCACGAGGTATTAGTTTTTCGCCAATTCACAGCTCGGTAGCTTGGATTGCAAATCCAAACTACATGGCATGATCTGAGTCGCTTGATAAAGATTTGGCATGAATCGTGAGGTGGTAGTTTTTGCCAATTCGCAGCTCGGTAGCTCGAATTTCATATCCGAGCTACGTGGCACGATCCGGATGGTTGATCATGATCATGCACGAATCACGAGGCATTAATTTTTGCCAATTCGCAGCTCGGTAGCTCGGTAGCTCAGTAGCTCGGATTGCAGATCCGAAGTACGTGGCATGATCTGAGCTGCTTGATGAAGATTAGGCACGAATCGTGTAACATCATGAATTTTCATTTATAATTAAATATGAGTTTTGTTTGATTTCACGTGTTTTGTACGTGCATATTTATGTACATTTACCCTTAAAATTAATTTATTTTTATGTCATGAACAAGTATTTATTTCTTCTCTTTCAAAAAAGCCTATTAGTATCTAATATTAGTTCTTAAATACCTAATTGTTTAACTCTAGCCCACACTAATTAAATTAATTAAATAAATTAAGAGCCCATGGATTCTTAGCCCACTAAAGTAAGCCCATTAGTTTATTCTTATTTAAATGAGACAACTTATAGGGTAGACTTATTTTTGTAACAAATTAATTAATAATACATGAACATTTAGTAACTAGGTGTGCATTGTGTGACACGTGCATTGCACATGCACGTGCCATATGGAGAGAGGGAGAGGCCGGATTGTGCATGGAGTGGGAGAGAGGAGTGAGTGGTGAGTAGTTATGTGGTCATGGGTAGTTGTTCTAACTTCCTAATGCATCCTAGCCTCTCATCTAAACTCATCTAAACTAATCTTAGCCCTCCATTTGTGCTTGAAAAGTGTATAAATACTCCCCTCATCTTCTTCATGAATTGCACTAGAAAATTTACAAGAGAAAAGAAAGAAAAGAAACAAGTTGTGAGTAAAAGATTGAGAGTAGTGTGAGTAAAAAAAAACTGAGAGATTGTGTGGTGTGTTCTTGCACTAGTGGAGGCTGGCCTACATCAAGAGGAGAAGGAAAGAGCTCGGGTTTCGTCTAGCAAGGAGGAGAAGGCTCATTTTCGTGGCACAATCTAGGAGAAGGGAACCGTTCGTGTGTTCAAGGAGCTTCCTAGGAGTTCTCTATTTGTTTCTTCTTTAAAGTGGGCATTTTTTCAAGCTTCTAACTTAGATACCATGCTAGGATTTTAAATTGTGAATATGCTAGAAACAATAGGAAAAATTTGCTTGTACTTGTTTGAAGAAACTAGTAAGAAAAGAAACTCTACCTTATCTACATGAAAAATTAGTATAATAAATTGAAATGTGTTAGTTAAGACTTTTTATGATGCTTGGTATATATATTGGCATGCTAGATTGATGAAACATGATTATATGAAAAATTGCTTATGAATGAGTTGTAGAATGCAATATGTGAAGAATTGTGCCTATGAATAAATTATGGATTTTAAACTAGTATTCATGGATTATGAAATAGATTGAATTGTGGTAAAAGTGTTTTTTTTAATTGCCATATGTAAGTAATATTGTAGTCACTAGATTTATCATCCATATTGTCTCTTGAAACATAAGAAAATGATTAGTTTGTGAAATAGGACTCATTTAAAGAGCTTGTTTTTGGTAAAGAATGAAAATAATAATAATAATAATAATTGTAGGAACACATCAAGAATAAAGGGGAATTTATTGATAAAAGACTTCTAAAAAGAAATGTTTCTATGTCGAAATGTATTCATGATTCACCTTTCCAAAGAACTAAAGAAAAATAGTCTATTATGTTTAAAAATGAGTTTTATACAATCTATGAAAGTACAAGTTACTGCTTTTTCACACAAAAAAATTATAATCAGGAAAAGATCGAGATTTTATAAGTGCAAATGAAGTAAGAAAAATCGAGTTTACTAAAAAGAACTAGAAATAGTACAGTCTGACACAAAAACATTTTAATCGATTTCCTATATGGGTGAGTTACTCGGACCTACTGGTCTTCGGGTGCATTTTAAGAGCGTTACTGTAGCTCAGCGGAGCTTTCGACCTGGGTTCAAGTCTTGGAAGAGACTCTGTTTTTCTGAAAAATCAATTTTTAATCAAATCCGAGAGCCGGATTTTAAATATAATTTAAATTTCCTATATGACAGGTTAGTCACTCAGACCAATTGGTCCTTGGGTGCGATTTGGGTGCGTTACTGTTCACCGAGCGGGGGTTTGGTTCTGAGTTCGATCCAGCCTCTGGCCATTTTGAAATTTTTTTTTGTTTTCTTTTGATATTTTGATATTTTAAAGAAATTTTAATGTATAAAAAATTGAGAAAAATATTAGAATTATTCTAAAAATGCCTAGACTTCATAAAAATTGTTTCTATAATATTTGACCTATTATAATGAGAATTAGAAGTAATTTTGAGAAGAAGAATTAATAAGTTTTTAGAATATCTTGATAATCAAAGACACAAATATTTTTGGAATAAAGAGAAATTTCGTATAGAGTTCTAAAATGAGATTTTTTTTTGGAAATATTGAGTAAAACAAAATATGAGATTGTTGATTAAAATCAATGCAAATATGTATGGAAAATGAAATAAGAAGAATCATGATGAAATATGAAATTTTTGAATATGAATACTCTCATTTTAATGTACATGAAAAGAGAATTGAGACTAGAGTTTTAGCTAAGTCTTCACATCGGCATGAATGAAATTTTGAAAGAGAAATGTGATAAATAAAGACCAAGATTGGGTCACGGTTGATATTTAAGATCGATGTAGAGGTAACACTAATTCTAGAGTATTGATTTTTATTCATGATTCAATTATCTAAGGATTAGACACATAGTGGAGATGTGACGAAAGTAAAAAAAAAACATAAGTATGAGGGGCTTGGATCTACATTGTGAGAGTTTTAACAGGATGTCCGCATGATGCGTCATGTCAAGGCGTGGATACTTCTCCAGGATATCGTACCGTTGGCGACGCTTGTGGGGTGCTCGGTGACTACGTAGTGCCATCGTTCCATGGCGGAGGCGAATTGTCCATAGGATGCCTGCATGATGCGTCATGTCAGTGCGTGGGATTCTCTCCAGGATGTCTAGACATGAGCTCATAACTCATAGAACACCTAGGATACTTATTGTAGTTACCATAGTAGTTTAACTCATAGTGAGAGAATCAACCCTATAAGATGAAGAACGATTAATCACAATCACACACATAGAACTAAGTGCACAATCACACACGAGAACCCTATATGAATATGTAGTATGGGATACATAGAATCCGAACAAGTGTGCATTAGTGTCATCTACTATAAATAACTGCATTAAGAACTAAGTGCACAATCACACACGACATCAATAGGATAGTCCCCCTTAGCTTTGTAGTGACAAGTGTGTACTTTTTAAGTAAGAGAAATTGATGTATTATATCCTAGCGTCAGTTGTATGCAACTGACGTGCCTACAGTTTATGTAGGATAAAGTGATTGACAAAACAAAAAAATGAATGCTGCTTAAAGAAATGTTCAAGTTATTGTTTAATTCATGTAACATGTTGTAATTTATAATTCTGCTGCGTTGATGTAATCATTGTTGTACAAAAAGTTTTTAATTCCTTGTAAAATTGTACGAATTCAGTCTTATTTAGAATTTGGGATGTTACAAATCGTGAGGCATTAGTTTTTGCCAAATCGTAGCTCGGTAGCTCGGTAGCTCGGATTGCAGTTCCGAAGTACATGGCATGATTTGAGTCGCTTGATAGAGATCTGGCACGAATCTGAGGCGGTGGTTTTTGCCAATTTGCAGCTCGGTAGCTCGGATTGTAGATCCGAAGTACGTGGCATGATCAAAGTCGCTTGATGAAGATATGGCACGAATCGTGAGGCGGTAGTTTTTGCCAATTCGCAGCTCGGTAGCTCGGATTGCAGATTCGAAGTACGTGGCATGATCTGAGCTGCTTGATGAAGATCTGGCACGAATCGTGAGGCAGTAGTTTTTGCCAATTCGCAGCTCGGTAGCTCGGTAGCTCGGATTACAGATCTGAAGTACGTGGCATGGTCTGAGCCGCTTGATGAAGATCTAGCACGAATCGTGAGGCGGTAGTTTTCTCCAATTCCCTGTTCAGTAGCTCGGTAGCTCGGATTGTAGATCCAAAGTACGTGGCATGATCTGAGCCGCTTGATGAAGATCTGGCACGAATCATGAGGCGGTAGTTTTCGCCAATTCCCTGCTTGGTAGCTCGGATTGCAGATCCGAAGTACATGGCATGATCTGAGCCGCTTTATGAAGATCTGGCACAAATCGTGAGGCGGTCTGACTAGTCAATGCGCCGCATCGTGCTTCCGCCCTTACAGATTCTGTCGTTTAGCCTTCTAATGGGCTTCCGTGGGGGCCTAAAATGCTCGGAAGCCCACGCGAATCTTTTTTTTACTATAAGACTTCTTCCCCTTCACCACTTTCCCATTTTTTACTTTTCACTCTGAGAATCTGTTTTTGCTCTTAGATGGCTCTGCTAGCGGTCGAGGCCAAGCACTCAGTTCTCCGGCAAACTATTCCGATCGTAGCTGTCACATCAAGGTAAATATATACTTTATTTTATATATTTTTCAAGATGTCTAGAGTGTCATCGGGGAGTGAGATCTCCACCTCGGACCAAGAGAGTGACCGACCATTAGTAGTCTCATCGGTGGTGGACAAGGGGAAGAAAGTGTCAGGGTCAGCGATAGTGGAGGGCATGAAGAGAACGGGTGAGTTAGGTAGGTTGTCTTCCACGCTATCAAGCCTCGGGAAGGTGAGGGATTACTCTGGCAACCTTCTAACCAAGGTGGTATACGGGAGGTCGGCCTCATACGAGGAGATCGAGGAAGCACTCCGAGGTTGACGACATTCCCTCGGTTCTGACTGAGGGGGATCTGTAGCGTATGAGAAGGGGCTTCATGATACCGTCGGAGTATACCCTGCTCCTCCCTGGTCCAGGATTCCGAGTGTGTTTGGCGACCTCACCTGACACATGCATCTTTCCGTATGACGCACTCAACGCTGGTCTTCGACTGCCCCTACCACCCTTCGTGGCCGAGGTCCTGCAGTGGTACGGATTGAGTTCGGTCCAATTCATGCCGAACATGTGGCGGCATGTCATCGGCTTTATCCTCCAATGCCAGGCGGTAGGGGTCGAGCCTCGGCGCGTCTTGCTTTGCAGTCTATATCTGATCAACCATATGAGCAAGATGGAGTACCGGTATTACTTATCACCGCGGAAGGGCATCAAGCTAATTGAGAATGCGGACTCCATCAAACATTGGAAAGAGAAGTATGTTCTGATCCGAGGTCCCCAACCGTGGGGTTTCCCGACGAGGTGGAGGGAAGACGTTCCGAGGTGGGCAGAGGCCGAACCTGTGCTGACTCCAGAGGAGGATGCGATCGTGTCGAAGATCCTCAGTCTTCCGACCCTGAGTTGGAAGGATATAACCGAGGAGGTTCTCTTCGGTGGGGGTCTCAGTCCGATCGACCCCAGTATGCTTTATATATTTTTTCTTCTTTTATTTTCATTATTGCTCTCTTCTCGTGCTAACTTACTCGGCTTTGTTTTCTCAAAGGCCCCAGACATGGACTTCCGAGCTATGCTACTTAAACGAGGTGGGGGTGCCGGAAAGGGCTCCGACAACAAAAAGAGGAAGAGGACGACAACGGGACCCTCGTCTGGCCGAGCTACTAAGGCACCATTGGCGGTGGCCCCAACAGTGGACTTGACATCCACCTCTCCGTCTGCTCCTCACGCGGTCCTTCCCCAGCCCACACCTTCTGACCCTTCTGCCGAGGCCTTCTCTGTCGGAGCTACACTAGCGCTTGAAGCGCCGCCTCTTACGGATGAGGCAAAAGCCATTCTCACCGAGGAGCACAAGAAGCTCTTTGTCCCTGACTGGCGAGTGATGAAGCATGATGGCTTCCTCGGGGATGCCGCCATGAGCATGCAGGCTCTGCGTCACCTGTCGACCCCGAAGGATCAAGCGGCTTTGAAGGCGGGGACCGTAGGCGATGATGCGCTTTAGATCGCCAGGGCTACGATGTCGGTAAGTGTCTTTGTTAGGCCTTCGGAATTTCAAAGTTTGTTACGTTCGACACTCAAGTTTTCTCTATTTTCAACTTTCAGATCACGTGCCACTTCAGCCACCCCCTAGAGCAGTTCGCCGAGCAGGAGAAGGAGATCAAGGCGACATGCGACAAGGACCGGACCAAGAGAGCTAAGGCCATGAAGTTGTATGAGGCAGAGCAGCGTCTCTTGGAGTCTCGAGCTGCTTAGATCAACCTTCTCGAGGCAGCCTTGGTTAAGGCGAACAAGCGTACCGCTATGGAAGCAGTGAGGGCAGACGAGGAGAAGGCAAAGGCCAAACAGGAGAAGGAGAAGGCCATGAAGGCCTCTGAGGAAATGCAGAAGGAGAGGGAGGCAGCGGTGGCGATCCAGGCCAAGGTGGCAGCACACATGCGCACAAATATGGAGCAGTCCTACGCCCGAGCTCTCAAGCACGTAGAGACTCGCATTCCAGGCTTTGGCAGCTTGGTGTATAGCTTGTATGCCCCCATAGAAGGTGAGGAGTTGGTAGCAGCAGCAGAAGCTGAAGGAGAAAGAGAAGGAGAAGAATAAGAAGTGGGAGCAGAAGAAGACGAAGGAGATGTAGTGGTAGCGAATCCGCAGACAGCGATCGTGGAGGTGCCGAGGGTGATTGCGGAACAGCCCCCCAAGGTGGTTCCTTGACTCTGAGTCTACTTGTCCTTCGTCTTTGATTTTTGATGTTTTGTTTTTGTACTGCCTTATAGCGGACTGGCCATCACTTTTGTATCCTTTTTGTCAATGAAATGAAGTTTCTTGCACCTAATTTTGCGACGTAGGGCCCAAAGAGAATTAGAACTATCTTGTAGTTCCTCTTACACTTCAAGCATTTGACTTTTGTTCTCTCTTTTTTATTGGTTTACTCTGGGTGGCAATTCGTCTGTTCTCTGTCATAGGCTCGGTGTTGCGGAGTTAGGACTTTCTCGTTATCGGGAGTTGCTTTATAAAGCGGAGAGAGAGTTAGGCCATATGAGGCTGACATTAGATCGCCGAGACATCGAGATGAGGTGCCTCGAAGAGAGGCTTCGTGAAGTGCCCCCCGAGGGCGAGGAGTTTTGTCCTTCAATGGAGGTCAACCAGGGTCTCCGGCTCAAGTTTCTTCGTCACACTCTATTCGAGGCGAGATCTGAGAGACGGATTGAAGAACGTGGTGCTCAAGAAAAGTCTGGAGGCGGCTTATCTCCGAAGGACTCTCTCGGATGTCTCGCGCGGGGCTGGTTCAAGCCAACTGCCAAGCCTAAAAATTAGAGTAACAGATGACTTGCTTAAAGAGCGGGTTGTCGAGCTGGAGGCGGAGAATGCTCGTTTGCGACTGTTGTCCAAAGGAAGCAATGTTAGGAGCACCTCCTGCCCTCGGGGTGAGTACGCTTAGGGGAGGTCGTTCCATGAGCTAGGACTTCGTTCGCCCTTATACTGTGAAATCCCAAAGATGCGCAAAGTGGCATGGTCGGTTCGTCGAACGAAGCATCTGTTGGGGCCACTGTTAGATTGGGTACTGACGACGCAACTCGACTCACTGGCCTAGGTGTTGGATCCTGTAGGCGAGACAACAAACACTAGAGGGGGGGTGAATAGTGTTAATTAAAAAACTGCGGAAATTTTCTTCGGTGCAGTCGACTTGGTTGTGAACCAGTCGACTGATATGATCAAAATAAAGCAAAAACAGTAACTCTGTGCAGTCGACTATAGATAAAACAGGCGACTGAAGACACAATGAAAAAAACAACTTATACGACACTGACCAGTCGACTGATAGTGCAAGGAGTCGACTGTCCAGACACTTTTTACAGAACTTAAGTAAACAAGAGTAAATGCAAAATCAAGACAACCAATCACAGAGTACACAAGATATATCCTGATTCGGTCCTCCCGACCTACGTCCAGTCCCCAAGCAACCCACTTGAGATTTCCACTATTCTTAAAAAAGTTTACAAGAATACCCTACGGCGTTAAGACAACAATCTTGTCTAACCCGTAGTCCTTTCTCTCAACCAGAGAAAGCAAACCCACTCTACTTCCAAGAGTGAAACAAACCGACTCTACAACCTAGAGTCAAAAATACTCTCCAACCGAGAGCAAAAAGAACAAGAAAAACTTTACAGTCAACCTATAGCCTTGTTGGTGTATTGTGTTGTTGCACGTGGCTAAAAGCAAGGTCGACTTCTATACCCAGTCCAGAGCGAAATCGTTGCTATACTGGACTGAGTGTAGAGAACCAGAGAGTTTGAACTTGAAGGCTTGTTCTCAAAATTTTTCACTTGAAATTTCTCAAAGACAGTGCTCGGTATCTCAAAAATTTTTGTAAATGTTGTTAGATCTTTTCAGTGAGATCTGAACTCTTTTTTATAGAGTTAGATTTCCTGAACGTTGGGGGACAGTTATTCCAACTGTCAACCAACGGATCTAAGAGCTGTTGCTTTTGAAAAATCAATTTTGAAAACAGAAAAACGGTCAAAAGCACTCGAACAGTCGACTGGGTTGCCATATGAGTCGACTGGTCAGAGTTTGAATAAATTTAAAACTATCAGTCGACTGCCAGAAGTATCAGTCGACTGGTACTCAACAGTTAAATTACTTCAAACTGTTTTGACTCTTTTGGGGGTTTTGAAAAACACACATTATGAATTTTGTGAGTGTATGTGTGTGTGACAAGGCTTTACAATCAGACTAAGACTCAACAAAAATACAATATTTTACAAGACATAATAACTTGACATATTTGAGCTTGAGGTCTTGAGTCTTGATTTGAGTCTTGAGTCTTGTTTTGAGTCTTGTCTTGGGTGAAGTCTTTGTTTGTTCAGCTGAAATAATCTTTTGTATGTGCAACCTGCAATGTTAGCTGTATAACATAGACACTTGCAGTGTGTTGTGATCATCAAAATCAAGAATCAACATTCTCCTCCTTTTTGATGATGACAACACAATAGCTGATAATAACAGATAATATACAAGCATAGTAAAGATATACTCCCTCTGTTAAAAACACATCATGCATACATTTAAAAAATGTATCTTTAAATCATGTATCAGTCGACTTAAAATATTGCTGGCGACTGATCAGAAAACTCATACATAGTAAAAGCACAAACATAAAAATACACACAGATGCAACAGTCGACTTAACTGCTTGTAGCCAGTCGACTGACCAGAGATATTTCAATACACAGATCAGAAAATTTAGAGGAGGATATCTCTCCCCCTTTGTCATCAACAAAAAGCATAAAATAAACAGTCTTCCGCATTATAAAAACACAGAAATAAACTTAAGAAATGTTTTCATACATAAAAGTTCAGTAAAACAAAATAAAACAGAAAATTACATAAATAGCGAAAAAGAAAAGTCTTCAATTGTCCTCATCTGAATCTTCATCAGCAGCATGAAATTGAGAATTGAAAAGATCAGTGAGGTGATCAAGTTTGGAGTCAATGGTGTGGAGCTGGGTATCCACAGTCGCGGAATGTTTCATGAGATAAGAGACACAATCATAGAGAGTGCGTGGGTCATCATAGTTAGCTTGAAGAATAGGTGGATCAGAAGAGGTAGAAGGTCTAGAAGGTCTAGCAGTAGAACCTAAAGGAGCTTGAGAAGGTGGAGACCTAGGAGGTGATCTAGAAGGAGGATCAAGAAGTTTCATACGTGCCAAACTAGCACGATCGAAACAGTCATAGTGAGTAACGACATTGGTCTCGGAATCGAGATCAATACCGAAAGCTACAAAGACACGAGTGAGAAGCCCACCAAAAGGCAAGAAGTGAGTGTGGTTTTGTTCAAATTTAGAAAAGATGACACGACCCCAATTTACAGCAATTTTACCAAATATTGCATAGACAGCTTTTTGTAGTTCTAGAGAATACTGGTCATAACTTCCTCTTTTAGGAAGGATGTTATAGGCTAGTATTCTAGCTACAAGCTTAGCAATAGGTTTAATATTTTTGCTAGTCATTGGAGGTCCATGATTGGGTAAAAGATTTTAGATAAAACAGAGGCATCATCTAAAATAACATCATCAAGATATAATCCTCCGTCATCAATACCCAGTATTTGATTGATTCTTGTGGGTGTGAGTGTCATTTTAACATTCTTCACAGATGAACGGATAACTACATCCCCATCGTGTTTTTGTACAACCCTCATATTTGTGTAAAACAAATAAATGAGTTGGGGATAATAGTTGGGTTGATTAGATAGAGAGAGAAAATCATAAAGACTACTATTTTGAAATAAGGGGACAAGATTAAAACGATCAAGATTATTGAAGTTAACAAATCTTCCAGGGAAGATGGTAATGGTACAAATAAGGTACCATCGTTCAATAAGATCGGGACTTAAAAGAAATTGAGAGTAATCTTGAGATGAAGAACTACCCTCATGAGATCTCTTGGATCTTTTAGGAGCCATAAAATGAAGAGTGGGAATGATTTTACCAACGAAAAAGACGAAAGATCAGAACAGAGGCGAGCACCAGCAGCAGTTGTGTGTCGACTTCCTTCGTCTTCACAGATTAGGGTTTGGGATTTTGGGTGAAAAAATTGGAGATCGGTAAAGGTGAGAAAGAGGGGCTGGTAAAGGGTTTTTAACTGAGGATAGACGGCTGAGATCAAAGAGGGAAGAAATCGACGGTTGAGATAAGAGATCACGGGTGAAAAGAGAAGTAAATTTTATCTCAAAAGCTGCGATGAATAGTTGCTGAAGACAATTGAGCTCGCGACAGTCGACTGGTAGGGTATATCAGTCGACTTAGTCGAGAAGAAACTAAAATTTTATGTCTACTTATCAGGCGACTGGTATAAGAACCAGGCGACTGGTCGAAAAAAAATAGATATGTTTTAAAGTTTAGTACAGTCGACTTACTCAAGAACACAGTCGACTTAACAGAAACAATTTTCAACAAATATCAATAAAATCACAAATTCCAAGTTCTCTTCTTAAGTTAATGAAAGTATCTTCTTTAAGGGGTTTGGTAAATATGTCTGCTACTTGTTTATCAGTAGAGATAAAGTCTAAAGATATATCTCCTTTTAAAACATGATCACGTAGAAAATGATGTCGAATATCAATATGTCTCGTACGTGAATGTTGAATCGGATTTTTAGATAGATTAATTGCACTGGTATTATCACACATAATTGAGGGTTTCTCAAATGAAATACCATAATCTAATAAAGTTTGTTTCATCCACAAGATTTGTGTACATGCCAAACTTGCAGCGATATACTCAGCTTCTGTGGTTGATAGGGACACGGAATTTTGCTTTTTACTGCACCAAGAGACTAGGGAATGTCCCAAAAAGTGACATGTACCACTAGTACTCTTGCGATCAGTTTTGCTTCCAGCAAAATCAGCATCGCTATATGACAAAAGTTGAAAATTATCGGTGCGTGGATAAAATAAACCATATTCAGATGTGCCTTTAATATATCTTAAAATTCGTTTCACTGCTTTTAAATGAGACTCTTTAGGACTAGATTGATATCTAGCACATAAACATACGCTGAACATAATATCTGGTCTACTTGCAGTAATATATAAGAGTGAACCAATCATACCTCGATAGAGTTTTTGATCAACACTCTTACCTAATATATCTTTGTCAAGAGTAGTAGTAGTAGCCATAGGTGTGGATTTACTACTAGTACTATCCATGTTAAAACATTTGAGTAATTCCTTTGCATATTTTTCTTGATTGATAAATATGCCACTTGAGGACTGTTTAATTTGAAGTCCAAGGAAATAATTGAGTTCACCCATGTGACTCATCTCAAATTCATTTTTCATGGTATTAGCAAATTCTTGACATAGATTATTATTAGTAGAACCAAAAATTATATCATCAACATATATTTGTATGATTAGGATATCATTCTTAACTCTTTTGATAAACAATGTAGTGTCTACTTTACCTATTTCAAATCCTGTTTCTAAAAGAAAAGTTTTCAAACGATCATACCAAGCACGAGGTGCTTGCTTAAGACCGTATAAAGCCTTTTTCAATTTATAAACATGATCTGGAAATTGTTCATGTTCAAAACCTGGTGGTTGTTTAACATAAACATTTTCTTTAATAAACCCATTAAGAAAAGCACTTTTAACATCCATTTGATAAAGTATAAAATTCATGAAACAAGCAAAAGATAATAAAATACGAATAGATTCTAGTCTAGCAACAGGAGCATATGTTTCATCAAAATCTATACCTTCTTCTTGATTATACTCTTGAGCAACTAATCTAGCCTTGTTCCTTACAACTTGTCCTGATTCATCTAACTTATTTTTAAATACCCATTTGGTACCAATAATAGTCTGATCAGGAGGTCGAGGAACTAAATCCCATACATCATTCCTTATAAATTGGTTTAGTTCATCTTGCATGGCATTCATCCAATATTCATTCTCACAAGCTTCTTGTATATTTTTCGGTTCAAAATCCGACAAGAATGCTGTATGAGAAATCATATTAACATGTGAACGTGTCTGAATACCATGGGAGATGTCACCAATTATTAGGTCATGAGGATGATCTTTAACTTCAACAAATGACTTTGGTAAAGTTGAAGATATCACAATAGGATCAGTCGACTGGACAGGTTCTTCAGTCGACTGCTTCACTTCAGTCGACTGGAAGTCCTTATCAGTCGACTTATCAGTCAGATTAGTTTGTTCTAAAGATTTAATCACATTATCTAAAGGTGATGAATCAATTTCATCATCTTTATTTAAAGTTGATGAAGGCAGAGATTCATCGAATGAAACATGCATTGATTCTTCAATAGTCATTGTAGACTTATTAAAAATTCTATATGCTTTACTCCTATTTGAGTATCCTAAAAAGATACCTTCATTAGATCTAGGATCAAATTTGTCTAAATTATCTTTTGTGTTTAGAATAAAACACTTACAACCAAATGTCTTAAAGTAAGAGACTTTAGGAATTTTGTTAAAAAATAACTCATAACAAGTCTTCTTTAGCTTAGGTCTTATAAGAATCCTATTTAAAACATAACAAGCTATAGCAACAGCTTCAGCCCAAAAATGCTTTGGTAAATTGCTTTCAACAAGCATAGTACGTGCGCATTCTTGCAAAGTCCTATTCTTCCGTTCAACCACTCCATTTTGTGGTGAAGCTCTAGGAAATGCAAATGAATGTGTTATACCATTCTTGTTGCAATATTCTGTAAATGTTTCATTCTCAAATTCTCCACCATGATCACTTCTTATAGTGACTATGGTTAGAGATTTTTGATTTTGAATACGTTTACAAAAATGTGCAAATTCATCAAACGCATCATTTTTATGTTTTAAAAAGAATGTCCAAGTGAATCTTAAAAAATCATCTACTAAAACAAATACATATCTACTTTTATTTAAAGAAGCAACTCTAGCAGGGCCAAATAAATCCATATGAATTAATTCGAGCGGCCTACTAGTGGAAATTACTTCTTTTGTTTTAAAAGTGGATTTGATTTGTTTTCCTAGTTGACATGCATCACATAACTTATCCTTTTTAAAGGATAGTTTTGGCAGTCTTTTAACTAGGTTATATTTAGATAATTTTGAGAGATTTTTCATGTTCACATGTCCAAATCTTCTATGCCATAGCCAAGATTCATTGTTAGAGGCTATTAAACAAAAATCATTTGAAAGTTCAATTGCATTTAAACACAATTCATAAATATTATTTTTACGAAAACCTTGAAAAACAACATTTTGCATAGTGGAATCATAAATCAAACATGCATCTTTTTCAAAAACTATTTTATACCCTTTATCACATAACTGACTAATGCTTAAAAGATTATGCTTTAAACCACTAACTAATAATACATTTTCTATGGTTGGGTTAGAAATTTTACCGACCATGCCAATTCCTATGACTTTGCCTTTGTTGTTATCTCCAAATGTGACAGTTCCTCCATCTATGCTTTGAATGGTGGATAGTAGGTTGGCATGTCCTGTCATATATTTTGAACACCCGCTGTCTAGTATCCAGCGTTCTTTCTTGGGTACCTATAAAAAATTTAAGGTAAATATGGTACCCTTTTTATTGGGTCCAAAACACATTAGTTTGGGGGAAACCAAACCCATGAAGAGTTTGATTTTCCTCCATAAGCAGGAATATAATTAATAGAATTACACACAGTTAAAACATATGAGTTAATATAAGCAATTCTATCATTCTTATTTAAGCTGACTGGAACCCATATAACCTTGTTCTGTCCAGTCGACTTACCAGTGTCCTTCAGTCGACTGCTATTGTGAGTCAGTCGACTTGATGGTACACTAGGTCGACTTATATGAGGTTTTAATCTCGTTGAATAAGATTCAATTCCTCCGGACAGACAACTGGTAGATTGGTTCAGTCGACTTAACCGAACAGTAAATTTGCTTTTATCACTAGCATTAACAACCTTAGGCTTTTCAAAAAATTCATATAACTTGTGTGTAACACTAGAAATAGATGCTGATTTATTTCTACTAGTGTTTTTAGCAGGAGATTCTTTTACAGAAGAATTTTTAAAACCAAGTCCATATTTTTGACTAGATTTTACTTGATGGTGAAGGACATCATTTAAATTCTCTTTGCGTTTGTTAAACTTAGATACGTTCTTTGAAATCTCTTCATAATTCTTTTTGAGGGTTTCAAGATCAGTATCTAAACTGGCAATGCGAGAATTTAAAGATTTCACTTCCTTATCAAGGTTAAGATTTTCTTGAGAGAGTGTTTGATTAACTTTCTCTAGATTCTTAACTCTAATATTTTCTTTTTTTCACTCTTGGAATATTTTATTAAAAGCATCAAGAAGATCTTCTGAATCATAGTCATTACTTACATGTTCTTGTGCAGCCATGAAACACATATTTGCCACTTCGTTGTTTTCATCCGTTTCTTCTTTGGAAGACGAATCACTATCATCCCATGTAGCTTGATAGGCCTTTTTGTTCTTGGCAAATTTGTTCTTTGAATATTTGTCCTTTTTGAAGTTGGATGATTTTTCCTTGTTCTTTGCATTTTCAAGGGGACACTCCTTCTTCATGTGACCTATTTTATTGCACCTGAAACATGTAGGAGGGTCATTAGTATCTCTATTTTTAGAGTTAAACTTACCCTTCTTTAAGAATTTCTTGAATCTTCGAGTGAACATTGCTATCTCTTCTTCATCTTCTTCCTCATCTTCTGAGTCTGTCATGGCTTTAAAAGCCAATGATTTCTTCTTTGTTTGCTGTGATTCTGTATCCTTCTTTCGATCTTCAAGTTGGACCTCGTATGCCATGAGATTGCCCACAAGATTCTCAAGAGAAAGTTGTGACAAGTCATTTGCTTCCTCTATTGCTGTGGTCTTCTTCTCCCATTCTGGAGTGAGTGCACGTAAGACTTTTCTAACCATCTCCGCTTGAGTGTAGATCTTTCCAAGGGCTACAAGAGAGTTTGTGATGTCTGTGAATCTGGTGATCATCTCGGACACAGTCTCATTTTCCTTCATTCTGAACATCTCAAACTTGTGCACAAGAAGAGAAATTTTAGATTCCTTCACTTTATTTGTTCCTTCATGTGTTACCTCGAGTGTATGCCAGATTTGATGTGCGGTTGTAGCATTGGATACACGGTTGAATTCTTCCTTTGTAAGTGCACAAAATAAGGCATTCATTGCTTTGGCATTGTTCATGGTTTGATTCTTTTGATCATCATTCCATTGTGCATATGGAATGGTAGGGGCAGTGTATTCTGTCTCTGTCATTTGCCATATCTCGTAGTTGATTGATTGGAGGTAGATTCTCATTCGGCACTTCCAATAATTGTAGTTAGTTCCATCGAATAGCGGTGGCCGTTGTGTAGATTGGCCTTCATGGTACTGATTTGTATTTGAAGTAGTTGCCATAGCCTGTAACCTTGCTCTGATACCAAGTGTTGGATCCTGTAGGCGAGACAACAAACACTAGAGGGGGGGTGAATAGTGTTAATTAAAAAACTGCAGAAATTTTCTTCGGTGCAGTCGATTTGGTTGTGAACCAGTCGACTGATATGACCAAAATAAAGCAAAAACAGTAACTCTGTGCAGTCGACTTATAGATAAAACAGGCGACTGAAGACACAATGAAAAAAACAACTTATACGACACTGACCAGTCGACTGATAGTGCAAGGAGTCGACTGTCCAGACACTTTTTGCAGAACTTAAGTAAACAAGAGTAAATGCAAAATCAAGACAACCAATCACAGAGTACACAAGATATATCCTGGTTCGGTCCTCCCGACCTACGTCCAGTCCCCAAGCAACCCACTTGAGATTTCCACTATTCTTGAAAAAGTTTACAAGAATACCCTACGGCGTTAAGACAACAATCTTGTCTAACCCGTAGTCCTTTCTCTCAACCAGAGAAAGCAAACCCACTCTACTTCCAAGAGTGAAACAAACTGACTCTACAACCTAGAGTCAAAAACACTCTCCAACCGAGAGCAAAAAGAACAAGAAAAACTTTACAGTCAACCTATAGCCTTGTTGGTGTATTGTGTTGTTGCACGTGGCTAAAAGCAAGGTCGACTTCTATACCCAGTCCAGAGCGAAATCGTTGCTATACTGGACTGAGTGTAGAGAACCAGAGAGTTTGAACTTGAAGGCTTGTTCTCAAAAATTTTCACTTGAAATTTCTCAAAGACAGTGCTCGGTATCTCAAAAAGTTTTGTAAATGTTGTTAGATCTTTTCAGTGAGATCTGAACTCTTTTTTATAGAGTTAGATTTCCTGAACGTTGGGGGACAGTTATTCCAACTGTCAACCAACGGATCTAAGAGCTGTTGCTTTTGAAAAATCAATTTTGAAAACAGAAAAACGGTCAAAAGCACTCGAACAGTCGACTGGGTTGCCATATGAGTCGACTGGTCAGAGTTTGAATAAATTTAAAACATTTTTGTACTATCAGTCGACTGCCAGAAGTATCAGTCGACTGGTACTCAACAGTTAAATTACTTCAAACTGTTTTGACTCTTTTGGGGGTTTTGAAAAACACACATTATGAATTTTGTGAGTGTATGTGTGTGTGACAAGGCTTTACAATCAGACTAAGACTCAACAAAAATACAATGTTTTACAAGACATAATAACTTGACATATTTGAGCTTGAGGTCTTGAGTCTTGATTTGAGTCTTGAGTCTTGTTTTGAGTCTTGTCTTGGGTGAAGTCTTTGTTTGTTCAGCTGAAATAATCTTTTGTATGTGCAACCTGCAATGTTAGCTGTATAACATAGACACTTGCAGTGTGTTGTGATCATCAAAATCAAGAATCAACACTAGGGACGTCCGCGGAGACGGGACATCTGCAACACAGCGCTCGTCGCCCTCGCGTGTCGCTTAATAGAAGCATCCCACTCCCTAGGAGGGATTAGGGCAAAATTTTGTAATCTTGTAATTTCTTGTATGAGTTTTTGATCTAGAGTTAGACTTGTATCTCAAATTTTAAAGAAATAATATACCCATTTCTTGAGCTTCCTGTGAGAATTTGTGTTTCACTAATGTTTGCAAGAGTATCAACAGTTGTAGGAGCAATTCCGAATGGTGATCTACTTTGTACTCGCTCGTTCGCAAGTAGCAAAAGTTGCATCGAACCAAGTGTTGGACTCCAAACTTGTCGTTAAGAGAGTTTCAACAGTTGTAGGAGCAATTCCGAATGGTGAGCTACTTTGTACTTGCTTGTTCGCAAGTAGCAAAAGTTGCATCGAACCAAGTGTTGGACTCCGAACTTGTCGTTAAGAGAGTTTCAACAGTTGTAGGAGCAATTCTGAATGGTGAGCTACTTTGTACTCGCTCGCTTGCAAGTAGTACAAGTTGCATCGAACCAAGGGTTGGACTCCGAACTTGTCGTTTTAATGAGTTTTTTTTTGTAAGCCCAAAAGTAGTACAACCAGAATGCTTAGAATAGAAAATTTTCAAGGGGTAGACCACTTTTATTGAAAACAACTAAGCGGTTGCTTCTAAGTTGCGAGCTATTATTACACTTAATACAAAAAAAGAGACAAACTTTAACATGCTTTAAGAAGAACGCTCTTGGAGAAGTTGCTTGGAGCGGTGTTTAAACACCCTCTTGGTATTTCAATAAGTGCTCTACGTTCCATGTCCTCGGCACCCCCTTGCCCCCCCCCCCCCCGGATCTTCAAGTTGATAAGCGCCCGGGTGGACAACTTTGGAGATCCTATATGGTCCTTCCCAATTGGGTGCCAATTTGCCTTTCTTGCTGGGGAAAGAAATAGACAGCTTCCTGAGCACGAGATCTCCTTCTTTGAGATTAGTAGGGCGGATTCTCCTGTTGTAGGATTGCTCGATCCTACGCCGATAGATTTCCTGCCGAATGAAGGATCTCTCACGAATTTCATCGATGAGGTCTAAGTTGCCGAGAAGTTCGTTCGCGTTTTGCTCTTCGTTGTATGTAATCAAGTGGGGGGACGGTAGACCCACCCCAGAGGGATAATGGCTTCAGAGCCGTAAGTGAGGTTGAAGGGCAATTCTCCCGTGGGGGTCCTCTTCGTAGTGCGATAGTTCCAGAGCACATTGGGGAGCTATTCTACCCATAACCCCTTAGTCGACTTGCTCAATTTCTTTTTCAGGCCGAAGAGAATTTGTCAATTGGCGTTCTCTGTCTGGCCATTGGACTGGGGGTGGGAGACCGAGGAGAATCATTGCTGAATGCCCGTTCTGCACAAAAAATGCAGAAGGCTACCCCCGTAAACTGAGTTCCATTGTCCATTATCAAGATTCGGGGCACGCTGAATCTGCAGACAACATTTTCCCAAAACAAGCACTGCACCCTATTCTTAGTGATCATTGCTAGGGGCTCGGCTTTGATCCACTTAGAGAAATAATCGATCGCCACAACAAGGAACTTTAGTTGGCCCGGTGCTGGAGGGAACGGCCCAAGCAAGTCCATTCCCCACATTGCAAAAGGGGTTGGACTGAATAGAGAGGAGAGATAAGCTTGCGGTAGACGGCGGATTGTTGTGAATTTTTGGCAAGGGCCACATTGACGAACATGTTGTTCGGCATCGCGAAGGAGAGTAGGCCAGAAATATCCATAGTTCAAGATTTTGCAGGCGATGGACCTTGCTCTCAAGTGAGCGCCACATATCCCTTCATGTACTTCCTTCAAAGCATACTGGGCTTCGTCGAGGGAGAGACACCTCAAGTAGGGTCTGCCGTCTACTTGGGTGTAGAAGTGTTTGTACAAGACTCCCTCGATGAGTGTGTACCACTTGACTTTGGTTCGGATCTTTCGGGCCTCTCTAGGATCTAAGGGAAGGATCTCATCTCTGAGGAACTCGAGTAGAGGCCTCATTCCAATTCTCCCCGACTTGTAAGGGCAGCGTCTCCATTGGCTCGAGGCCTTCATCCTTAATGTTGGGCTTCTGTATAACTTCTATTAAGATCGTTTGTTCGAGGCCCTTGGAGGGAGGAGGAAGCTAGCTTTGAAAGGGCGTCCGCCTGTGCATTCTCTTCTCGAGGGATCCGCTGGAGTTTTGCATCCTCAAAAGAGGCCATCAGTTCTTTGTCCTTGGCTAAGTACTTGGCCATGCAACCGTCTCGTGCTTTGTATTCCCCTAATACTTGGTTCACCACCAGCTGCGAGTCGCTAAATATCTTGACATGCTTTGCCCCTGCCTTGCGAGCCATGCACATGCCTGCTATAAGGGCTTCATACTCGGCCTCGTTGTTGGATGCCCAGAAGTTGATGCAGAGTGAGTATTGGAGGATGAAATCATCTGGGCCCGCCAGGATGACTCTTGCCCCACTCTCATCAGTGCATGAGGACCCATCAACATACACCGTCCAGAAGGGGGGTTCCTCTATCGCTTTGCTGGCATCGAGAATTGTACTTTCCACTATAAACTCTGCTAGGGCTTGAGCCTTGATATCGGTTCGAGGCTGATAGCTGATATCATGCTGACTTAGCTCGATGGACCACTTCATAAGGCGCCTTGAGGTCTCGGGCTTGTGGAGGACTTGTGTCATGCCCTGCTTCCCAAAATACGAGAATACAAGTCCATGACTGAGGCCCAGCGAATGATGCGAATATACCATTCATAAGCTATACAGGTAACTCAACAACAAGATAAGAACAAAACCACCCAGGCATGTAAAATCACAATAGGATAACAAAAAGTTCATGACATAGTCCATATCATAACCAACAGCTGGAAAATACAAAGTTGTTACGGGTCAAACATGCCCGGAATACAATAAAGAGTAGTAGGAATAAAAACATAAATTAAAGATAACATGATAATTAACAAGACTAAAACACTTGATCAGCAACACCTTCGGGTAATTCTCCATCCGGGCCTACAAGTACATTAATACAAAAAAAAAGAAACAAGAAGACGCTCGTTAGTGCAAGTCACGGACCGCAAGTGGTACAAGCTAAGGGGACAAGTATAAAACGAAACAAGAAGCAGGAAAAATATCATGGAGTTAAGAATCATGTAATAGAAGAAATACAATATGTAAACAGGATCGTGAACAAGACATCATGAAACAAGTGGCATGCATGCAAACAAGTAATCAAGTAAACAAGTCAATAAGAACATGTAACATGTAATTGGTTCATGTAAGTGCACGTGTTAATCTTATATCTTTTATTTAATTCTACCTAGGTAGCACTTCATGCATCTATACTTTTACTACATGGTTGCTACATACAATCAGTTACGCTTAGGCCTAGTGGTGGATTTTATAGGGCAATGTACTCAGGTATCAAGTATCAAGCAAGCAAGGTTCATGAATACGAAAATAAAGTAACAAGTTCACGAACCAAGTACAAGTTCGTGAATACACTAACAAGTTCAAGAACCACACAGTGGGTCATGAATACAACAAGTTCATGAGCCAAGTAATGGCTTCATGAATACATCAAGATACAACAAGTTCATGAACCATGTATTGGGAAACACGGGCCCCCTTCCGAGTACACTTACCTATGTTGTCCACTACTTTGGTCTTTACCCTTATACCCCGGCTTGTT
Source organism: Hemerocallis citrina (assembly GCA_017893485.1). Classification (NCBI taxonomy): domain Eukaryota; kingdom Viridiplantae; phylum Streptophyta; class Magnoliopsida; order Asparagales; family Asphodelaceae; genus Hemerocallis; species Hemerocallis citrina. Next base: position 185,441,515 of record CM030366.1, on the reverse strand, counting down.
ACTTTTATTAATTTTAATCAACAATAATAAGATATCATATTTAGACTACTATCACGGGTAAAACAATAATGCGCATAATCATGTATAATCCTAAGAATACATATGTGTGTATCAATCGTGTTCATGTAATGCATGGCAACAAGGTATTCACGATCACATGCGAATACGGGATCGACGGATTATGTATAGCAATAGTTTTCAATTCGATCGAAAAATACAAATTAGAGTCAAAGAATATACTTGCGGTATTTTTCAAAGGAAGCTTGTACGAGAACAAATAATTTTTACAAGAGGATACTTGCCTGATAACCGACGACGATAATACCGAATACGAGAATAACGGGATCAGAATTCTGGATAGCGAAGCACGTGTAAGATACGTGCACGGAGACTAGTGCACAAAGAGACAGCACCACAACAAAAGCCAACAGCAAAACAAACAGAATAGTAACTCCAATTCTTCTCTCCTCTACCCGAACAGCAAACAGCCAAATGGGATCTGCTATACCCAAAACAACAAACTGCAAACGGGGACTAGCACAACAGCAAACAGCAGATAGTGTAGCACAGCGGATCTCCACGACACAGCAACCACCGGACTTCAAAGTAACATACAGCAAATATCTATAATGGCAATGATGGCAAGCGGCACTGGTTTCGACTGGCGACTGGACGGTCGGGATGTAGCACAGGCAGCAATGGCGGTGGAGCACTGGATGGCGATAAGCGGTAGTGGCGCTCAGGTGGACTACAGCGAAGCAGTCGACGGTGGTGAGCGGGGTGACTGCGAGGTGGTGCAGTGAGTGGTCAACGAGGCTCAGGATTGCGAGGATGAGAGGAGGAGGGTGTTGATGGGTTGCGACGGTGCAAGGAGGTGACCATGGCGGGGCTCGATGGTAGGGGGTAGGATGAAGGAGATGGCAAGGAGAACAGAGTGAAGGATCGACGGGGACGGGAGCAGCAATGGACCTTAGAGGCGTTGGGCTAGGGCAAAGACGGAGGTGGAAGGGGATGATTGGAGGTCTAGCGGAGGAAGAGCAAGAGCGAGGGCAGGCAGAGGTGCGAGGTGGTCGTGGTGGAAGCTCGATGAGGAAGACGAAGGGTGGGGGTGTTGGGTGTTCGGGGTTTCTGTTTGGGAAAACAAAGGAGGGGTAGAGATAAAGAGACGGGAGAGAGATGGACAGGGGAGGGGGTTTTAAATAGAAAAATAATATAATAATAATATAGTAATGGTTAGTTATTGTAAGTGGGGGGTTTGGCGGTTATGGAGTTACGGGAGGTGAAGAGTGGGGAATGTGAGGGGATTTGTATACGGGTAGTCAAATTTGGGTAGGGTAGGATAATGGGTTAACGGGTTGAGATCCAATAGATGTGGGTGTGGGTTGTAAACTTGGGCTCAAAATATTTTAAATAAATCAATTATGATATTGGGCTTATAATAAACAATTGGGCTCAGATTAATTAATAATAAAATAAAAATAAGAAATTGGGCTTATAATAAACAATTGGGTTCAGATTAATAAATAATAAAATAAAAATAAGAAATTGTGCTTATAATAAACAATTGGGTTTCCTAAAATAGTTTGAATAATATAACCAATTAAGAGAGAAAAGTTATAAGATACTAAGAATTTAAAATACGGAAAAATACTTGAAAAATACCTATTAACGAGAATAGGGGTTACAACTTGTTTGAGCGGCTGGTCGGTTAAAACGACCACCGAGTGAGATTGGAAGTAGGGGCGGAGCTTTTAGGCCGCCATGACCAAGGCATAGGCCATCTTCTCTAGCTTCGGATAACAAAGTTCAGCGTCCCTAAGGACTTTACTCACGTAGTAGATAGGCCTCTGTGTCTTGTCTTCTTCTCTTACTAAAACAGTGCTGAGGGTCTGCTCCTAAGTGGCGAGGTATAGGTAGAGGACTTTCTCGGGCCTTGGCTTACTCAAGAGTGGGGGGGTGAATAAGTAGGCCTTGAGCTGGTCAAAGAACTCTTGTTGCTGTTTCCCCATTCAAAGCCTTTATCCCCCCTAAGGGCCTTGAAGAACGGGAGGCATTTCTCCCCGGATTTGGAGAGAAAACGCCCTATCGCCGCAAGGCGCCCGGTGAGTCTCTGCACATCCTTAACACTGGAGGGGGGAGCCATGTTGAGTTTGGCCTGGATCTTCTCGGGGTTGGCCTCTATGCCCCTTTGGCTGACCATAAACCCCAAGAACTTACCGGATGAGATGCCAAACGCACACTTGTTCGAGTTCAGTGTCATATTGTGTCTCCTCATCACATTAAAAGCTTCTTGGAGATCGGAGACATGATCCGATCTGCTGACGCTCTTCACCAACATGTTGTCTACATAGACTTCCATGTTCTGCCCAATCTGCTCCTTGAAGATCTTGTTAACAAGGCTTTGGTAGGTGTAACAAGCATTCTTAAGTCCGAAAGGCATGACCCAGTAGCAATACAGGCCCTGATCGGTGATGAAGGAGGTCTTCAAAATATCGGGCGGGAACATTCTTATCTGATTGTACCCAGAGAACGCATCCATGAAGCTTAAGAGCTCATGGCCCGAGGTTGCATCAATCAGGGCATCGATGCTTGGGAGCGGGAATGGATCTTTGGGAAAGGCTTTGTTTAGATCTCTGAAGTCAATACAATTCATTCAGCTTCCGTTGGCTTTCTTGACCATCACGACATTGGATAGCCACTCCGAATAGTTTACCTCATGTATGAACTGAGCTCTAAGGAGTTTCTCAACCTCCTCCTTGATATCCTGCTGGCACTCAGGGGCAAATTTGCACTGCTTTTGCTGAACTGGTCTGGCCTCCAAAGCGACACTAAGGTGATGCATGAGGAGCTCCTCGAAGATCCTCGGCATGTCAGTTGCAGTCCAGGCAAAAAGGTCTCGATTTCCCCTTATGCACTGGATAATGTCGGAGCGGACGGGAGGGGGGAGGACTTTGCTGATCTGAAATTTCCAGGTCGGATCTCCTTCTGAGAAGGCCACTTCTTCCAGCTCATCAACTGGCTCCGATATAGGTGGGCTACTCCCTTGAGGGAGTTCAAGAGCTTCGAGGGAGAGGACTGGTCCTCCCACCGAGGTCATGTAGCATTTGCGGGCCACCACCTGGCTCCCTCTGACTTCTCCCATGCCTGCCGTGGTGGAAAATTTCATCTTCATGTGGTAGGCCGAGGGTATGGCCTGGAGAGCCGCTAGGTCTGGTTGGCCTAAGATGACGTTGTAGGTGGCTTTCACATCCACAACCATGAAGTCCATCGGCTCAGTTCGGGTGGTGGGAGTTTTGCCAGCAGTTATGTCGAGAGTTATGATACCCTCGATCGTCACTGGCACTCCTGTGAACCCATGCAGAGTGTAGCAAGTAGGCTTGAGCCAATCCCTGGATAGCTTAAGCCCGTGGAAGGCCTCTAGAAAGAAAATATTGACCGAACTGCAGTTGTCAACTAGTACCCGGTGCACGTCAAAGTTGGCCATGTGGAGGTTTATTACCAACGCGTCGTAATGAGGAGTTCGGACACCCTCTAGATCTCTATCTAAAAAAGTGACCAGGACCCCTAGACCCCTTGAAGAAGGATGGTTCTGCAGGAATTTACTTCCCGGACGAAGGCTTTTCTGGGGGAGTTGGAATCTCCCCCTATTGGGCCTCCGTGGATGAGATGCAGGATGGCCTCTGGTTCAGAGTCCGGGGTCTCCGCGTGCCGCTCGGGTCGCTTATTAGCCCCCCTGGGGGGCAGAGGAGGATCTACCCTGTCCTTCCTTACGAACCTGGAGAGCTGCCCTCTCTGAATGAGGGCCTCAATCTCGTCTTTTAGGGCCTGAAAGTCATCCGTGTAGTGGCCATGGTCCCTGTGGAAGCGGCACCACTTGTCCCGATTCCTCTTCTTCCCTGGGATGTTCATCTTCGGAGGTGGCGGGAGAAGACCCTCTTTCCCAACCTCCATCAGGATGGCTAAGACACTCGCGTTGAGGGGAATGAACTTCTCGAAGCGGGGAGGGGGGAGTCGCTGGCCTTTGCTGTCTTTCTGGAGCTTCTTAGCTCCTTCTTCTTCAGAGCCATTCCGTTTGTTCCCGGAGGACGATCCTTCAAAAGCAGGGCGGGAGAGAGCCTCTTCCGCTCGGATGTATTTCTTACCCCTGAGCAAGAGTTCTGAAAAATCCCAAGGAGGCTTCTTGGAAAGGGACGCTCGGAGGCTGTCGTTAGCGACATTGGATTGGAAGGCGGCGGAGGCTACGGACTGGTCCAAGGAGGCGATGGATCTGGACTCTGCGGTGAAACGTTTGACATAGTTTCTCAACTGCTCACCCTTCCTCTAATAAAGCAACAGCAGAGAGGTGCTCGTCTTTTCAGCTCATCGGCTGCTCACGAAGTGAGTCAGGAAGAGGCCTTTGAGCTGATCGAAGGAGAAGATGGAGGTCGGGGCTAGACGGGAATACCACTCCCTTGCAGGCCCCTTCAGCGTGGACAGAAAAGTTTTGCAGAAAAATGCGTCCGATGCCTGGTGTATCATCATGAGAGTTTTAAAACTCTCGATGTGGTCAGTGGGGTCGGACTCCCCGTTGTATGATTCAAAATGAGGAGGCTTGAAGTTATCTGGGACCGGTGCCTCCATTATAGTCCGGGAGAATGGAGGCCTGCTGGGGCGGAAATGCCTTGCCCGTTGCTCTTCTTATCTGTCCAATCGGCCAAGGCGCCTCTCCATCTTGTGGAGACGGGGGTAGACCGAATCTTCCCTCCAGTCATACCTTGCTGAGGCCCAGGATTCGTCCTTGCACGGAAGGAGACTAGGAGTGCGACGACGATAGTTCGGGCAGGTTGAGGACTGGGTGTACGGCGCCTATGGTCTTTGGAAGGTTGAGGACTGGGTGCCCGCTGACCGTGGTCAGGGGCAACATTGAGGGCCCTCAAGACTGCCTCTTAGAATTGCTAAAACTCTATCCTCGTAATGGGGCCTCCTGCTCTCGGTGGTCCTGTAGAACCCCGTATTTTCAAATATTATTTTAAAATATTTGAAAATGAATTAAAACGATTTACTGGAAATTTAATAAATATTTTCTAAAAGATTTATCTTTTTACACGTGCGAAACACGTGCAAATAATTTTGGTGTACATATACAATTTTTATATTTTTAATAAGTTCTCATACTTATTATGGAGTGTATTCTAAATTTTGGGATTTTTCTGAATAAAGAAACTATTTTTACAAATATCTCGAAAGAGAGGGGCTTTTATGTAAAAAGTCGTTTGGATCTTAAATAAACTATGAAAATTCGTTTTTACTGATATTTTGGTTCTCCATAGTCATCATCTGAATTTAAATATATTTGAAATTTATTTAAAATCGATTTGGTGAAGATTTAGTCGAAAAGGGTGTTTTTGCAAATATAGAATTTATGTGGGATTTTTGTGCAAATGTTTTTCTGGAGGGTAAAAGTCAAATATTTTTATTGGAAACTATAATATGTATTACCATATATTATTTCGGATTTTTTGGATTTTTATGAATATTTTAAGAGGTATTTGCAAATATTGCAAAAGGGAGGGCTTTTGTGCAAAATCGCCACCCTGAGTGTAAATCCGGGATTTTCTTATCTCTGGACCATGCTGGGTTGTTGGAAAACTTATTGGTAAAAGGATTTTGTTTAATTTTGATTTATTTACCTTATTTTAACCAAGGAAGGTTATATAGGTGAAGTAATAAATTGAAAAAGGACTATTTTGCAAAAGTACTTCAAAACCCTAATTCCTTTCAATCCCGGCCTGTATAAAAGAGGGTGTGCAGCTGTCATTCGCTGCACAACTCCAGATTTATTAAAATATTATTTTCTTGGTGATCGGGAGGAGGATTTTTGGATCTAGCAAAAGGAAGATCTTTTCGTAGATTCTTCTAAAACCAAAGGTGAGTGACATTGTTTGTGTAATTGTTTGATTTTGTGAGTATTATGAAATCGTTTGTTTTGAATTATGTGAATGACAACGTTTGCTTGTTTTGTATATGAATGATATGGATCTTATATTGTGGTATGTATGTAAACCATTGTTATTGTTGGACCATGTTAAGAAACTTGTGGATATTGAGTAGATCTTGAGTTATGAGATTATATGTTAGAAAACATGTTAAGAATTGATCATGGTTGGGATCGGATGGTGAATATCTGGGTCTAGGGTATACAAATCAGATTTTTGATCATAGTTGTGAAAGAAATTAGTTTTGAGAAACCCTAATTGAAAGATTAGTGATTATGGATCTTGAGAATTAAATTTCGACATTTGGATGATTGGGTGATGTATCCTTAATGGATTATGCTATGAACACATATTTTCTAGTCAATTAGCTCGGTTGGTATAACATTACTAAGTTATATTACATTTATCCAATTACATTCGTAGTCTTCTGGGTCGTTTGAAAGGAATGGTAGAATTGCCTCTTTAAGCACTAATGACTCATGATCTTCAAAAGAAATTCATATATTATTACCACATATATTACCTTTTAAGTACTAATTAATATATTAAAAGTACTAGTTGATTATACTAGAATGGGTCGGTTGAAAACAATCTTCTGGGAACTAATTACTCATGATTTTCATTTGTACTCTTACTTTTTATATATAGCATAGTAGATGTCTTCTAACAATAACGAATATACGTCTCTACTGCTGTACCTTCAGACCTTTGAAAACTGTTCGGGACAGTCGACTTAGACTTCTGTCAGTCGACTGGTCTGCTGAGAACCTTCTTAGTAAAAATTGTTCAGCTCTTCTGGACAGTCGACTTGGCCTTTGTGCAGTCGACTGGTTCACTGAGAATTCGATTGTGTGAAATTTGTTCAGTCCTTTCGGGACAGTCGACTTAGCCTGTATGCAGTCGACTGGTAACCTCTGAGGTCGACTGATATGACTTAGTTTATCTTTGTGAAATATTGGACCTAGTCCTCTGGACAGTCGACTTACCACTGTATAAGTCGACTGGTACTGAAGGATCGGTGTAAACTTTAGCGTTACTTCGAATAATTGTTTTTCAGATAATTCAGTCTATAATTGATCTTCAGTTCAGTATTTGATTTTGAGATATTCAGTTCAATATTTGGTTTTAAGATGTTCAGTTGAGCCACTTTTGTTTAGTGGAATTTGTTTAGACCTTTGAGTTTGAGTCTCTAGAGGTAGGTGACCCTACTATACCGGTGTTGAGATATTTGTTTTGTTTGTTGAGGCCCGTTGAGGCATATTCAGTTATTCAGTTTTGAGTTATCCCGGTAGGGTACACCGACTCTAGGAGATTTTGTTGAGTAATTAAATAACCCACAAATAATAAGGACAGGCACTATTGGTGATATGATGAACGGGAACATGAGTTATGCACCTCAATACGGCTTGAGATGAGGGATTTATCTCCGGAATTATCCAGGTAAAATACCTGAGATGAGAGATATATCTCCGGAATTATCCAAGTGGTTTGCTTGAGATGCGGGATTGAACTCCGGAATTATCGGAAGTCGAGGCGACGCACATGTGGTATTCATGTGATGATGTGTCAATGTTTAGATGAGGGATGATCTCCGGAATTATCCAGGTAGAATGCCTGAGATGAGGGATCCATCTCCGGAATTATCAAGCATGGACTAATTCTCACAGTTTATCTTTATCTCGTAGTAGTCATCGTGTTAAGATTAGTCGCATAGCGGGGATTGAACCCATATGAAGTGGAGACGTTAAGGGCTTGCACCGAACCTAAGTAGAATGGGATGCATAGACTTCGACAAGTATGCATTAGAGAGTCCGCATATAGAAACTGTGTTTTCTTGACTTGGTTTTATGCATGTGTTTTCCAGTTTTCCTACACTTGACCTTTAGACTAGATGCACTTGTTGTTTTCATTCTATGACGTTTTCATGCTTTACATCTTTGCTATTCCTTATTCATTTATCATTGTGGTTAATACATGTTGACGACTTAATGTTTTATGATTAAATTATATTGATTGTTTTTATGTCACTCACACCATTTATGGCTAACCCCTTTAGTGTTGGGGGTTAGGGATCATCTCTAGCCTCACATGTTGCAGGTTATTGCTTAGAGTTTGGAGGTTTGGATACTTGAGGCATATTTGAGATAAATTGATTTATAAGAGTTGTGTAAATTTGTAAAAGCAGTTTTGGGATAATTTGAGTTGTAAATGACAGTAAATATTGTTTGGGTTGTTTTGAATTCCGCTGTGATTTGTAAAAGTTTGTTGTAATAAAAGTAGAAAATTTTAGTGGTGTTGGCTGTGAATATTGTTACATTGAAGTGGATGCTGGGATCGTGCCACGTATTTTCTAAGTTATCATATTAGAAATTCGGGGCGCTACAGGTCCCGAGGGGCTGGTCGGCCGACTAGAGAGAGGCTTCTCCTTTGATGGCGCTGGGGTGACTCCTTCTGCCTCCTAGGAGAGTTGGACCTTCTGTGATCCGGCTTACGGGGGGACCGGGCTCTAGGGGACCGGATTGTTGGATCCCTATGATGTTCACGGCGGGGTATCCCGTCATGGGTTCGCCTCTCATCTAAGCGGGTCCGGAGATCCACCCTATTCTTCCTGTTGACGATGATGTTTTGGAGGTCCTTCGGCATAGGGGGACTGTGCGAGGCCATGGAGTCGAACGAGGGGTTGTGTATCAACACATGGTCACGATGAGGATGTTGCCCTTGCCGACTTTGGCAGGAGGGCCCCGCGGCAGCCTCTTGTGGCCATTGAGGAGTCTGCTGGGGCTGTGGTTGTTGAGGAAGAGGCCATCCAGACTGTGGTTGCTGGACGGGTTGAAGGAGAGGCTGTCCAGGTTGCTGGACTTGCTGAGTGGGTTGAGGAGGAACCTTATGGACGGGAGAAGGAGAAGGTGCGGGAGTGGCCCTGCAGTTAGAGACCATGGGCTTTCCCTTCTTGGGAGGCATGGCTTGAAACTAGTTTGGCTGATGAGAGAGGACTGGATCACTGCTTCTGTTTTCCACAGACGGCGATAATCTGTTTCGTTGATCATGTTTGAGCACGAATTTTGAGGCAAAATTTTTCTCCAATTTGTGGGTCAGTGGCAAGAGCACTCGACACTCATTGCTGAGGTCCATGAGAGCAACACGTGGCACGTTCACCGTTGACCGTTGACCAGTCAATGCATTTTCATGCATTTGGACGTCGGTGGCAAGAGTGCTCGGTGCATGTTGCCGAAGTCCAAAAGAGAGACACATGGCACGTTGACCATTGACAGTTGACCAGTCAATGCGTTTTCACGCATTTGGACGTCAGTGGCAAAAGTGCTCGGCGCATGTTGCCGAAGTCCAGGAGAGCGACACGTAGCGTGTTGACCATTGACCAGTCAACGCATTTTCTTGCAATTGGACGTCGGTGATAAGAACGCTCGGCGAGAGATGCCGAGGGCCAGGAAGGCTTCGTTGCAACTGTATTGTAACCGATGTTCCCGATGCTACGAAGATCGGATTGGGGCGTGTAACCCCTATCCAATATTCTGAACTGGTTTGTAACGAGTTGGTACCTGTATCCAATATGACAGATCTGTTTATAGGTTATTGGATTTTGAAGAAGAGACCCAGTTCCCATTTTGAACCCGTTTATAGGTGAAATTACCGTTTTACCCCTGAGAGCTTTAAGATTCGTGCCCGATTTGAACGGTCCTGATTTAGTCCTATTTTTAGCCATATCACATATCATATTTTAAAAGATTATAAATATAGGGTGTGGACATTAAAATTAATTGATCACTGTCCATTACTTAATTTGTCAACCTACATCCTAGCTATATATAGCCAACTCCACTTTCTCACTTCTCTCATCTCACCAATATGGGACTAAAAGTTTTCAAAGTTTAAAAATCAAATAAATTTAGTCCGATATTTATGACATAAGATAAGTGAGGATGTGAAGTTGGCTATAAATAGTTAAGGTGGGGTGGGCTACTTCAGTAGTGGGAAGTGATCAATTAATTTAATTTTCTTGCTCATTTTTATAAATTTTTGAAATATTTTAAAGTATATCTATATATTTATATACATACGTATATATATATATATATATATATAGAGAGAGAGAGAGAGAGAGAGAGAGAGTAAGTCTATTAAGAGCTGGGAAGCTGGGCTCCTTATCGGGAGCTGGAGATCTCAGCCATCCGATCTAGAGTGATTCAGATCGAATGGCTGAGATCAGATCCCGTTTTCCATCTTGTTTTGTTGAGGGTAAAATGGTCATTTTCCCCCTCTCCTTATCTTTTGGCTTCCTGGCTCCCATCTCACTCCCGCTCTCTCTTCGATCGTAAGAAACCCTAGTGTCCTCTCCTTTTCTTACTCCCGCGCTCTCCTTCTTCGATGAAACCCTAATCGTCGGAGAGAAACCCCCATTCTCCTTCTACAATTTCTACTTTCTTGAGCTCATTCACTCACTTCGACGAGAAACCCTAGCCCCCAAATCCGCTGGTCTCAGTGGTCTCTTTCTCTCTCTCTGCAATCGAAGACCCAAATTGCAATTAGGGTTGCGAGGCTCTCTCTCTCTCTTCGACGTCAAACCCAGCTTCCGATTAGGGTTCGATTCCTCATCGATTAAAATAGAAACCCTAAACTGATCTCCATCTCCATCTCCAACTTGGGTAGAGGTCAAATTTCAACTTGGGTAGAGGTAAAGTTGATATCTTTATTAGAATTACCCCATTAATTTTATTTTTGGCAATGAGCTTGTTGTTGCTCTCATTTTTTCTAAAACTGGGCAAGTTTGGAAGTGTTCTGATGCATTTTTTTTCCTGAATCTGAGCTAAGATGACTGCTGATTTGATGCTCATGCTTTGATGTCAATATTTTTGCTATGGCAGTGATGAAATCACACTATTATGCTTCATTATGAGATTACAATGTGGTGATATTACACTAATGCACCTAATTTGGTTATGACTGTGATGATATTACACTGTTATGCTTCATTCATAATTTAGGGATTGAAGATTTTCTGAATTTGGGCAATGATGAACTTAATTTGGGTCTCTTTTAGTTTTGCACTTTGTTTTGTCATGGTGCAGTACACTTCTGCTGCTTCTTTGAATATGAGTTGTGTTTCTGAGGCTCTATCCTTCAATAGTCTTTCATTATGATCACTGAGATCACTGAGAAGTCATTATGGCTCTCTGAATATGAGATTGGTTTTGACATGGTATATTTCACTATTGGTGATGCATTCATTATGCTTCCTCAGACAATTTCCTAATCTTCATGAAATGTGATATTCAAAAAGTTCTGAGCCTAAATAGTGAAGAAATTAGTGTGATGCTGAGCCATACAGTTGCCTTTAGAATTGTGTTTCTTGCATCCTTTATTTTATTAATTAATCATTAGTCTAATATTTTTTCTATTAATAGAAAGGATGATCTCAAGCTTTATGAGTTGTATGTTGTGGTTGCATCTTTGATTCACCCAAATATTTCTAGTTGATTTTATCAGTTCATTTATAAAAATTAAAAAAATGCATGAGAAAATGAGAGGAAGCTGATGTTTGGTGTTTATTATTCTGTTGATGACAAACACATTAACTAGTCAGTCTTACTCAGTTCCAAATTATGAGAATTTTAACCGAATTCATTAATTATTTGAAAATAAGAAATTAAGAACCGAACATGCATATTCTTACATACTCCTAGTTTGTAAGTGTAAAATAATTGTTGTTTTTGGGTGCAAAAATTTTTATAGTAATCTCTCTGCTTGATGTTTATACAAAAATTTACGTTATTGGTGATGCATTCATTATGCTTCCTCAGAGAATTTTCTTAAGTTCATGAAATGTGATATTCAAAAATTTCTGAGCCTAGATAGTGAAGAAATTAGTTGTTCTGTATATACAGATTTGTGTTTCTTGCAAAATATCCTTATTGTTTCGTTTGTAAATACTTTAAGTAGACAACAAAATATTGTAGTTTCAGCTACTTTCAATTAAATTTAGTAGAAGTTGTTTCTTCATAACTCAACATCTCGTAATAGCTCATTTTCAACTTGGGTGTTATAATTTTTCATTATTATCAACTTCAATCTCAGGAGTGAACTGGTTCACATAGGCTACAAGCACAAAGATGAGTACAAACAAAGCAATTGAGAAGTGGCAGAGCAACATCACTCGACAGTTACAAGCACAATACTACAAACAAAGACTTGACTTATTGTTGTTCTGAGCCTACAATGTTTAGAATTTTGTTTAATCTTTTGTATAATCTTTAGAATTTTGTATAAAGATGAGTAAGACATGTATGAGAATTTTTGAAGTTGTATCATTAAGTAAGCCTAATGTTATTTCAGTTATATCATTGATTGATATTTGTATACTTCTTGATTGTTCTGGGCTTACAAAATCATGGATGTGTTTCTGTTTGTTCTGAGATTACTGATACTTCTTGGTCTGTCTCTGATTGTTCTGGGCTTACAAAATTTGATAATTCATGGTCTGTTTCTGTGTGTTCTGAGCTGACAAAATTTTCATACTTCTTGGTCTGTTTGTGTTCTGAGCAAGGGCAAAATTTGATACCGCATGATCTGTTAGTGTTAGTTCTGAGCTTACAAAATTTGATAATTCATGGTCTGTTATTGTTGGTTCTGAGCTTACAAAATTTTCATACTTCATGTTCTGTTTGCGTTGGTTCTGAGCTTACAAAATCTGTATACATCATGCTCTGTTTGTGTTAGTTCTGAGCTTACAAAATTTTGATACTTCTTGGTCTGTTTCTGTCAGTTCTGAGCTTACAAAATTGTCATACTTCATGGTCTGTTACTGTTGGTTCTGAGCTTACAAAATTTGTACACATCATGCTCTGTTTGTGTTAGTTCTGAGCTTACAAAATTTTGATACTTCTTGGTCTGTTTCTGTCAGTTCTGAGCTTACAAAATTTTGATACTTCATGCTGCGTAATACACCAAAACAATCACAAAATTTCAATCATGACACCAAAACAATAATGAACTGAATATCTGGAAGAAATTCGATCTTCATAGAAATGTAAGGTAATACTTTACAAAAACATGTACAACGTAACAAATGTTCTTCACATCTGACACTTTGCAAAAAACTGAAACTTAACACAAACTGTACAACGTAATACAATGTTCAGTAGTTTGCTGCAAATGTCAACTTTTCGCGTAGTCCACTATTCAATAGCTCCAAGAAGCACAAGAAGCACTTCATGCTGGAATCAACCTGAAATCAAAATCAAACATAACTCATTTAACCTGGAAACGACAAAATAATTACAAAATATAGTCAGCTCAGAACACAAAAAATCATGTACTAAATATGGTAGGCTCAGAAAAACAAACGCTGAACATGAAGTTCAAAATTTGTTACCTCGGCAAAAACAGAAACTGAGAAACAAGTAGCTTGGGAGCAAATAGAAACAGATAATGAAGTATCAAATGGTTGTAAGCTCATAACAAACAGAGACAGAGTAATACAATGAAGTGTCACAGTTTGTAAGCTCAGAACTAACACAAACAGATCATGAGGTTACAAATTTTGTAAGCTCAGAACTAACACAAACAGAACATGAAGCATCAAATTTTACCCTTGCTCAGGACTAACACAAACAGACCAAGAAGTATCAAATTTTGCAAGCTCATAAATAACACAAGCAGAGTCTGAAGTATCAAATTTTGTAAGCTCATAACCAACACAAACAGAGCATGTAGTATCAAATTTGGTAAACCAAGAACAAACATAAACACATCATGAAGTATCAAATTTTGTTAACTCAGAACAAACAGAAAAATGAACTCTTCGAAACTAGACAGATAGTATCAAATTGTGTATGCTCAGGACAAACAGAAGCTGGGCATGAAGTTTCGAATTTTGTAAGCTCAGAACAACATACACTGAACATGGGGGTAATAAAAAACCAGTAGGCTCAGAATACACTATTCATAACTAGGGCTGCATTGGGGTGCCGCGCCAACTAGGATATGATAGATATATAATCAAGAATAAATACAACAAATTGAAATAATTATTCAGATCATAAACTGTTTGGCATCACTGCCTACACCAACACACCATCACTGCCTAATATATAGTTTATTGTATAGTGTCAAGATCTGTTTGTGTTTCTTCTGAGCTGACAAAATTTGATACTTCATGATCTGTTTGTGTTGTTCGGAGCTTATCATCAACTGTCTTATATATATAGAGTAAGTCTATTAAGAGCTTGGGAGCTGAAATCCTTATCTAGAGCGGGGGTTTTTAGCCATTCGTTCGCGATTGATCATGACGAAACGACTCATATTCGGTACCGCTTATCTTCAGAATGTTTGGGGGTAAAAGAGGTAAAATCAAAAACCCCTATCTCTTATCTTCTCACACTCAATCGACCAAGCACACAGAATAGACTTACTCATGAATATATATAGACTAAAAAAAACCAGTAGGCTCAGAACACACTATTCATATGTAGGGCTGCATTGGAGTGCCGCGCCAACTAGGATATGATAGATATATAATCAAGAATACTTAAAACAGGATTGAAATAATTATTCAGATCATAAAGTGTTTAGCATCACTGCCTAACCCAACACACCGAAGGAGAGAATCAAACACCAAACGGCGTAAATGAGTATCCACCACATACGTATCCAACGTTCTGAGCTTACAAAAATTATACTGATACTATCAATCATTGTGAGTCATCGGTGCATCAAAATTTGACGAATTGAGCTACTCTCAAGTCACATATTCAAAATCAATTTCATCATTGCCTACACGCAAAACCGAATGAAAATGCAAGAAATTAAACAGAAATCATAAAAGCATTTATGAGAGTCAAACACTTCCCTCCGAAATCTGGGAGAGGCAGAACCCAATGAGCCGAGAAATCGAAACCCTTATCGCGGTTTGGGTTTTCCGTCGAAGAGAGAGAACGAACTTGTGAGAGCTCTTCTTTGGTGCTGAGACGACAAAGAACATATATTTCTAATCAAGATTCTAAAAAGATTCAAAACAGTACTGATTTTGGTTGTCAATATATTTAATAAGAGAAGAATTAGAGAATTGGATCGGAACTATACATAATTAGGAAATTTTGCAAATGTTTCTTACTAAACCCATACCAAACATCAGCTACATAATTAGTAACTTAATCCCTTAGGTCAAATTGGAATAAGAGAATTCATAAAATTAAGATTTATGCTGATCGCACTCATTCTAAATTATAAGATTATAAACAGGACCTAATATATAAACTTGATGTATTATCATTATTTGAATAAGACTTATTAGATTTCAGGATGCAAATTTTTGTATAAACATCAAGCACAGAGATTACTGTAAAAATTTCTGCACCCAAAAACAACAATTATTTTACACTTACAAACTAGGAGTATGTAAGAATATGCATGTTCGGTTTTTAATTTCTTATTTTCAAATAATTAATGAATTCGGTTAAAATTCTCATAATTTGGAACTGAGTAAGACTGACTAGTTAATGTGTTTGTCATCAACAGAATAATAAACACCAAACATCAGCTTCCTCTCATTTTCTCATGCATTTTTTTTATTTTTATAAATGAACTGATAAAATCAACTAGAAATATTTGGGTGAATCAAAGATGCAACCACAACATACAACTCATAAAGCTTGAGATCATCCTTTCTATTAATAGAAAAAATATTAGACTAATGATTAATTAATAAAATAAAGGATGCAAGAAACACAATTCTAAAGGCAACTGTATGGCTCAGCATCACACTAATTTCTTCACTATTTAGGCTCAGAACTTTTTGAATATCACATTTCATGAAGATTAGGAAATTGTCTGAGGAAGCATAATGAATGCATCACCAATAGTGAAATATACCATGTCAAAACCAATCTCATATTCAGAGAGCCATAATGACTTCTCAGTGATCTCAGTGATCATAATGAAAGACTATTGAAGGATAGAGCCTCAGAAACACAACTCATATTCAAAGAAGCAGCAGAAGTGTAATGCACCATGACAAAACAAAGTGCAAAACTAAAAGAGACCCAAATTAAGTTCATCATTGCCCAAATTCAGAAAATCTTCAATCCCTAAATTATGAATGAAGCATAACAGTGTAATATCATCACAGTCATAACCAAATTAGGTGCATTAGTGTAATATCACCACATTGTAATCTCATAATGAAGCATAATAGTGTGATTTCATCACTGTCATAGCAAAAATATTGACATCAAAGCATGAGCATCAAATCAGCAGTCATCTTAGCCCAGATTCAGGAAAAAAAATGCATCAGAACACTTCCAAACTTGCCCAGTTTCAGGAAAAATGAGAGCAACAACAAGCTCATTGCCAAAAATAAAATTAATGGGGTAATTCTAATAAAGATATCAACTTTACCTCTACCCAAGTTGAAATTTGACCTCTACCCAAGTTGGAGATGGAGATGGAGATCAGTTTAGGGTTTCTATTCGAATCGATGAGGAATCGAACCCTAATCGGAAGCTGGGTTTGACGTCGAAGAGAGAGAGAGAGAGCCTCGCAACCCTAATTGCGATTTGGGTCTTCGATCACAGAGAGAGAGAAAGAGACCACTGAGACCAGCAGATTTGGGGGCTAGGGTTTCTCGTCGAAGTGAGTGAATGAGCTCAAGAAAGTAGAAATCGTAGAAGGAGAATGGGGGTTTCTCTCCGACAATTAGGGTTTCATCGAAGAAGGAGAGCGCGGGAGTAAGAAAAGGAGAGGAGACTAGGGTTTCTTACGATCGAAGAGAGAGCGGGAGTGACATGGGAGCCAGGAAGCCAAAAGATAAGGAGAGGGGGGAAAATGACCATTTTACCCTCAACAAACAAGATGGAGAACGGGATCTGATCTCAGCCATTCAATCTGAATCACTCTAGATCGGATGGCTGAGATCTCCAGCTCCCGATAAGGAGCTCAGCTTCCCAGCTCTTAAGGAGCTCAGCTTCCCAGCTCTTAATAGACTTACTATATATATATATATATATATATATATATATATATATATATATATATACTTTGAAATATTAACTTACTCTATTTAATTTTAAAAAAAAAAATCAAACCCTCAACCTACAACAGCCCGGGCCAGCCAGGGCCTCGGGTCTGGTCCGGGCCTACCCTTCCCCCACTCCAGCTTGGCCTGGCCCGCCTAGGCCCGAGACCGGGTGGTGGTTTTTCGCCCGGCCCGGCCCGTGGAGCCCGGATGCCACCCTTTTAAGTGTCGGAATTGGGAAAGGACCTTATCGCAAATCTAAAATTTCTCTATTCTGTCTAACCCTATCCACGATGCTGTTTTATGAGGTGACAAATAATCTGACTAAAAAAAAGAGGCTTTCCTCTCTAGAGAAATTCTCTGCATAATGAATCTACCCTCTTGATATTCTCGGACAAGTAATATCCTCAACTTTTCTATTTTAGATAGTTTTTCCCCCCCTTAATCTCAGCATTTATCCGATATTTTCACTCTTTTGGTTCATACCGTCATCCCCAACTTCAAACCACATAGTGATAGCCTCTCCATCAGCCCACTTTCATCCCCCAAAAATGAACCCCAATTTATCAAGATTTCCAAAGCCAAAATCATCTGCAACTAATGAAACATTAAACTGATAGGAACCCATAAAACTTTGCTCTTTGATGTTGTATGTCTCCATCTTATACTTGCTAACTGTGGTATTATGCTCATAGGGTTTCCAGTTCACTTGGACTCTGCCACTAAAGTTTTGGGCAGACCAAGGATGCAGCTGAACAAATCTGATGAGGGCAGTTCTTCCAAGGTACTCGGCAATTTTATTTATTTATTTATTTATTTATTTTAAAAATAAATTTAGAGATCATTTCGTTAACACTCACTGCTGCCATTGTTTTGATCTGATCTCTTCTCCAAAATTCACCAAGTGCATTGCAATGAGCTATTTATAAAATTGAAGGATGTATAGAGATTACATAAAGTCATTAATACATGATTTGTTATTGGTTAATTTTATTTAGTATGAATGTAAACACTGTATCTAATTATACTACCAGAAAAACTTGTTTGTGTAGCTTTACATTGCTAACATCTACTTTGGATGTCCGTTGACATCTTTTTCAATACACTAAATTTATTGGCACATCATTTTTAGTTCACATACTGAATTGCTCACCTCATGCTTCTAAGTATGAGGCGTTAGTTGGCGACTTGGCGGTCAAAATTTCCTAAGAATATAGTTAAGTAAATAATCGGGCATACAGTCTCCTTTGGTTATAATATATCTCAATTACCTGAGATATTTGTGCACTTCAAAATCACGGAGCAACCCCGCACATATATATTTTTTAGTCATGTTACCTTCATATCCTACCTACCTCTTAAAGAATTTTTCACCTCAAATCCACGACTTGTGTTTTTGCTCTTGTCAGAGCTGAATGGAGAAAAATATTTCATGCGGATGAAACCGGAGATCATCAACCTGATACAGATCCTTTCTAACCTCTACATTTTAACTTTACAGTGTTTATTTTAAAATCAGGGTGTGTAACTTTTAGCCATCATCATATTTCTTATTTCGATTTTCTAATTAGCAGAAACAACATCCATGTGAAGAAACTCAACCAGTTTCAAAATCTTCGTCTCTCAACCCTTTACCTACCTGTCCCATCTGCTTGAGTGGACGCAGCTGCCAAACTGTTCGTGTAAGAACAAAACGAATGGGTAATCTCGTTGACGATAAAAAGCCCTATGAAGCACAGTCTATATTCAATGGTTTGCTAGAGGACGGCCACAAGCCTTCTATAGTAACATACACTACACTCTTAACTGCCCTCACCAATCAAAAGCATTTCGATTCTATTCCTTCCCTCATAGCTCAGGTTGAATCCAATGGATTAAGGCCCGATTCAATATTCTTCAATGCCATCATCAATGCTTTTTCTGAAGCCGGAAAAATTGACGAAGCCATGAAGATGTTCCAAAAGATGGAAGAGAGTGGATGTAGGCCGACCACAAGTACATTCAATACGCTTATGAAAGGATATGGAATTGCAAATAAGCCTGAGGAATCGCAGAAGCTTCTCAATATGATGTCATCTGAAGGAAAGGCTAGGCCGAATCTGACATCTTACAATATACTTATCAAAGCTTGGTGCGATCAGAAGAATTTTACCGAAGTGTGGAATGTGGTGTACAAGATGTGCTCGTGTGGAATGAGACCAGATGTTGTGACGTACAATACTATTGCGAGAGCTTATGCTGAGAATGGAGAAACAAAGAGAGCAGAGGATATGGTTTTTGAGATGGAGACCGAACTAAAGCCAAATGAGCGAACTTTGGCCATTATAGTCAGAGGGTACTGCAAAGAAGGTGAAATGGAAAGTGCCTTGAAGTGTGTATATCGAATGAGAGACTTAGGGGTGCGGCCTAACGTCGTCGTGCTCAACACTTTAATCAAGGGATTTCTAGACATTGAGGACATGGGAGGAGTTGATGAAGTAAGTTAAACATTGTAAACTAATGCCATGATGCTTTATGGATGTTTTTCTTTTCCTATTTAGATTGCACAGAAATATGAGAGAAAAACAAAATAGATAAGATAGGTGTACAATTCTTCTAATATTTCAATCGACTTGGATAAATATATCAGATGAAGGGTAATTAAAATATTTAATCTTCCTAACACTGAAGTGCTCCATGTTTTTGTTTAACTTGCATGATATGAAAAGCATTTCACACCCAGAGGGTATTTATATTAATTTCATTAGAAGATTCCATATGGTTAAAACTTATATACTCCATGATTTTGTCTGAGTTGCATTTTATGGAAACTGTATTAGACATCATAGTTATACATTTTATGTTCAATAGTGTTTCTCCAAAAGCAAAGAAGAAACTGCACTAGGGAACTCTATTTCTTGTATAATCTTCTTTCCTTGCGTTTGGAATGGAAAACCTTGTATTCAAGTTCCATTTCAACAAGTGACTGATAACATATATATTCTGTGTGCTAGGTTTTGGTATTGATGAAAGGACTTGGGGTAAAGCCTGATGTAATCACATACAGCCACCAAATGAACGCATGGAGTGCAATGGGTCTCATGACTCGATGCATGGAGATCTTCCAAAGTATGCTTGATGCCGGCATTAAGGCTGATGCCAAAGTATTTAGCATTCTTGCCAAGGGATACGTACGTGCACGTGAACCTGATAAAGCAGAAGCTCTTCTAACAACCATGGATAATTCTGGATTTCCCCCAAATGTGGTCACCTTCACGACAATAATCAGCGGGTGGTGTAGTGCTGCCAACATGGAAAATGCAATGAGAGTCTACCACAAGATGAAGGAATGTGGGGTATCCCCTAATTTAAAGACATTCGAAACTATAATTTGGGGCTATGGAGAAGTCAAGCTTCCATGGAAGGCCGAGGAGATGCTTGAGACTATGAGGGAAGTTGGTGTGATGCCAACGAGGAATTGCTTTCGTCTTGTAGCTGATGCCTGGAGAGCTGTCGGACTTATGGATGAGGCAGAAAGAGTGGTGGATTTGATAGATGATCAAGATGAAGCTTGTGATGATCATGGAGTTGTGTTTGCCAGTCGAGGTGAGAGCTTGGAGGTGAAGAAAGGTAGCTTAATGCAAGATGTTGAGTCAATAGGTGATAACCTTAGAGCTGTTACGAAATCATCAGTTTGTGCGAGTGGCACATATAGAACGAAAATTAAACCTCTGTCTGTCTGTCTGAGGCAGTGCAGGGTGCAACACTTAATCCATGGGCAGGTTCTGAACACATGCAAGCCTGTGTTCCTCGGCTAAGGGAACCACAGATTTACATTGTAGTGTATTTTGCCAAGACGATTTTTTTTTGTGTAAAAAAAGAAAAGAAAAGAAAAGAAAAGGGAAATTCTGTTTGTTTGAATATTCAATTGAAATACCTGCATTTTGCACAGGGTTATTTAAAGTTTGCTGTATATCAGGTCACTTTTTTGCAAGGTTTATATATGCTTTTAGATGGATATCTCTCTTCGTCACTAGTTCTCACTGAATTATTAGATTATTAAAAGCTGTAATTATTGTGCAATTTTGGCCGATGAGCTTATACTCATGTATCTATAATTCCACATCTCTGATAGGAGATTTTATATGCTACTTTATGTTCATGAGCTTGAGATTACCAGTCGAATTAATGAGTTAAGAGTGAATTTACTAGAGGCTATGCAAATGTATTTTATCGGACGAAACACCAAAGCTATTACAATGAAATCAGAGAATGAAGTAGAGGCCTTGGAAATTATAATTCAGCTTTCTCCAACTATAGTCAACTAGTAATTTACACGTGCGATGCACGTTTTAATAATTTCAAAAAATTAAAATAAAAACTCTGACGTATAAAGGATTTGAACTGGAAACCACCTTTATGTTAATTATGTACGTGCGTTGCACATGTTGGTAGAATGACAAAATGACAAATGACACTATAATATTAGAGATGATACTAAACTATTTATGGATTTAAATCATTTTTGTGATCTCAAAAGAGAGGATATAGAAAAGATGCTTTATTACTTACTGAATTTTTCTTGTGTACAAAAAGATTTTGGAGTGGCAAAATTCAATATCATCTATTTGGAGAATTTTGAGATATTTCAAATATGAAATTCTTTTGTCAGACTTAGCCTTTATGTGGACCTAGTAATCTGCACGTGCGATGCACGTCCTAATAAATTTTTTTTAAAGTAAATAGTAAGACATAATCTAGCATCGAACCTGAGATCTCACTTTACTCAATACATACTCTTTACAAATTATCTATAGTGACATCAACTTTTATTTTATATTAGTGATACTTTTGTAAATAATTATGTAAATAAATTTGAATTTTGAGGGTATTATGGTAACTAGCAGCAGTTTAGTAAATGAATGGTTAACATAACTCCACTTAAAAATAAATGGTTGAGATGAGATGGATGGTTGAATGGTTGTCTACAAATGACAACCCCAACTCTCCCATTATAATATTAGAGATGACACAAATTGTAAGTGAAACCTAATATAGGTAAAAATATAACCAAATTAAGACTGTTCAAATCGGGCACGAATCTTAAAGCTCTCAGGAGTAAAACGGTAAATTCCATCAAGAACGGGCCTGTAAAAGGGAGTTTGGTCTCTTTCAAGCCCAGCTACCCAAAAAGAATTTGGCATACTGGGTTGCCATAGTAGTTCCAGTATGAAGGAGTTCGTTATTATCTAAAATATAATTTTAAATTCATAATTATGCATAAGAGACGGTTTAAAATCATATCTCTTTACAAGATAAGAGTCATAACTCTATCTCCACAACTATTTCTATCTCTTCACGAAGAAAAAAATCAACTAACCCTATCTCTTTATCAAGAGAATGATAACCGACCCTATATCTTCATGAAGAAGAGAATAACCAACATTATCTAAACACCGGGAAGTAAAGATAAATCAATATCTTGAAATAGGTCCCCAAAGCGATTATAAATACCCCATGACCTCCACAGGAACCAGAGAACCAGTATTTTGCCACTAAAAACTCTCATGTATTTCTGAGTTCGGACTTTAGCGTCAGAGGGTCTGTCGCCGGGGCTAACTCCAGTATTTCAGACTTTTCCAGGTCAATCAGGGCGATCGTCACCGTTCTATTCAGATCCACCGTTCAAACGAGTCAGATTTAGGAATCGAGATCAGTTGAAAGCAGTCAATATCGGCGAAAATAAAAAGGTCAATTCTTTTATTGTTTCTAAAAAGAATTCACATCTGTTTGCTCCCGCACATAAATAGCAGCAACAAAACCTTAAGCTTAAAAGATGGACATCAATAAATTTAAGGCTAAATTACAAAAAAAACCGCCATGAATTTTTTCGTGCAAAAAAAACCTCCGTGAACTATATTTTCAAAAAAAAACCAAGGTGACGGCATCAATTTCCGTTACCATTTTTGACACGTGCACCACACGTGACATATTTTCGGACAGAATTGCCATTTTCTAAACATTAACACAAAACCTCACTCATCTACTCGTTGTACTAAAAATTCTCATTCATCTTTTCAAGTTTTTCACAAAACCTCACTTGTTTACTCAAGTTGTAAAAAAAAGACCTCATTTTTTTCCCAAATCAACATAACCTTTAATCATATTCTCAATTTCTCCCTTAAGACCATGATCGGCCAAAGAGTAATCCTTCGCAAAATCATCATGGTTTCCGCCCAATTCCTATTCTCATTCGTACACTCAATAACAAACAATCACTTCCCCATTCCCCTTTCATTTTTTTCTTCTTCTGCTTCTCTTAGACAAGTGGGACTCACCAATTTTCCCACTCATTCAGAAAACCCACCTCAAAGGTACACGGCGGCGGAGGGAGAGAGAGAGAGGCACACGGCGACGGCGATAGAGAGAGAGGGTCACAGCGACAAAGAGAGAGAGGCGCAAGGCAACGGCGGTAGAGATCTGGCACCTCAGGGAGAGAGAATGGTCGTCGTTAACGATGGTGGGAGCTTGGGGAACGAGGCTGGTCGATTGGGGCTTGGGGGGAAAGAGAGTCGCCGATTACGGGAGAGAGAGAGAGAGAACAATTACATTTGGAGAGAGAGAGGCTGCGTTTGGAAATGTATTGCGATTAGGGTTTTTTTTTGGGTGGGTGGGTGTGGGGGGTGGGGGTTTGAACAGAAAAGGCGCACTCGAGCACACCCGAACTTTTTTTTTTAAGACCCCGGATACGCACCAGATACGTATTTGGAGCCTATCTGCGCGACCCGGGTCGGGTACACACTCTGTACGGGTACGAGGCCTGTTTTTGAGTACCCGTGCTTCATAGCCACTATTGCCTTCACCTGCTAGAGTAGTACCTTTTAACTCTTCAAGCTATCCTACAAACACCAGTGTGAATTGACCACTTGTTGAGACAATTCTACCAGCAGAGTGAGCAATGAGAAAAGAAAAGAGGTTGTGTTTTAAATGTGATGAGAAGTTTGTACCATGTCATAAGTTTATGCTAATATCAGATACTGATATATAGGGGGAGGCTATAGTTGCACCAGAGAATGTAAATGGTAGGAAATAACTGTGCTGTTGGTGTAGATAGAATGTCCGTGATTTCATTTCAAGCTCTTACAGGGCATCCATCTCCTCGACCTTTGAGAGCACAGGTGGCAATTAATCGCCTTTTGGTGCAGGTTCTTACTGATCCCGGATGCACCGACAACTTATTTACGAAATAGTTGTTTGTTTAGCATCTTAATTTGCCTGTACAACTAAGTCAACATTTCAATGTGACTGTCGGAAATGGACAGGTGATGAAAGTGAAGGATAATGTGTATACTGCCTATTACCATTCAGAATTTTCCATTTTACATTGATTCCTATATATATTGCCTGCTGATGTGGTTTTAGGAGTGCAGTGGTTCGAACTCTTAGGACCAATAGGAAGTGATTACAAGTCCAGGACTATGTAATTTACTTACAATTTACAATAGGTTACTTTGAAAGGTGAAGAATTTTAAGAGTCCTACTCCAATTCAGTTGAGTTAATTGAGAAGGGAGTTCCAAACAGGTAGTATTTCCACTTGGTAATACAAGAGAAGGCACAAGAAATTTACCTGAAGATTTGCAAAGGGTGTTACAAGAATTTGCTCCTGTGTTCGCAGAACCTAGCAGAAATTTTAGCTACAGATTTGCAAAGGGTGCTACAACATACAAGTGGACAAGGCAAAAGGAAACAATCATATAAAAGAATATCCACAACTGTCATTATACGTGCTGAACCTTGAAAGCCACAATAAGTTTGGACCTAACCATCATAACAATTCCTATGACAAATGAGAGACAATTAATATTATACATAAGCTCTAATTAATGCTCTAATGATATGCTACAACAAAGCAAAACTCAAGTACAAACCAAGAGCGAGCGACAATGCAACAACAAAAACTCAATGCCTCCACATACTCAAATAATCACTAATAGAATATGTAGAACCAGATAGCTTAAATCAAAATCAAATACCTCTACAAAGAAAGAAAGTACAAAATGTATTAGTACTTAACACGAGTAAGAAGAAATTCAAATAATCAACCCTGAAATCCATCAACAGAATACATCAAATTAACTATGGATATCACAAGCCAAGTAATTTCTCCTGCATTATCATCAAGTTTCAATCAGGGAGGATAAAGTAAACAAATACTGATATTTCCTCAAATTTAAATTGAACCATTTATTCATCTTTTTAAAATATAATATGACTGGTCGTGCACCTAAGCATGTAAACCTGAAGTATCTACAAGGCTTGTTGGCTCCACCTCAATGTCTGCAAGAACAAATGGACTGTCAAGAACAAATGTAATGATATACTAGATATATAAGAACAAACATAATTTTATTTGACAAAGTGTCAAACAAGATTTACCACGATCGGTGACTGTGTCGGTGTCATAAATTACTTCCACAAGATGGCAATAGTTTTATTTGACGAAGGTAAGAACCTAGGTTAGGGTAAATTGGAAGTGGAGTCTACAATATAATTAAGACGGGTTTGGGGATGTGATTATCGGGTTGAGCATGACTTTTATTCCAATCCGTCAGCACATTTAATTTGATTATTGCTGAGGTGGAATGGTTGGGGCCTTTTCTATAATTACCCTTAAAGGAGGTATCCGATTATTTTGTAAAAGCGGATTATTTAAATTAATTGCCCCTTATATTATAAAAACAAGAAACCAGGGAAATGCTTAAATGCATAACTGGAGGAACATCATCATCTACTGGTAATTAACCACTAATTAATTTTTTTTCTTACTAACAAATTGCCGAGTGAGTAAATATAAGAGCGTTGAGACTCAAAATTTCCATATTTGACTTTCAGAAATAGGAATTTTGACTTCGTGCTGTAGTCATTTGGACTCAAAATATGAGAATTTTTTTTTTTTTAAATGACAAGACGTTAGATGATCTAGCGTCTCGTTTAAAATTTATGAATTTTTAAATTACAAATATACGGGACGAGGGATCATCTTGCGTCGCGGCTAAAAAAATTTTTTTATTATTTGATCGGACACAAGATGATCTTGCATACAACAATTTTTTTTAATAATTTGGATCAGTCTTGCATCTAACAAAGTTTTTCAAAAAATAATTTGGACACAAGATGATCTTGCGTCCATACAAAGTTTATGTCCAACGTTTTTTTGTTCTGTTATTCCTCTTCCTAAATTACCCTTGACACTCTATCAATCTAAACTCCATATATTCATATAATTTGAACTCCTTACAAGCTCACTACTCACTTCTCTGACTTCACTCCCCTGTCCCAACTATATTTTTTTCCCTCGTCTTAATTCATTCTCCGGTATATTTAATCGATAACATCATGTCCATCCGAAGATTTATTGGTATAATCAAATCAAAGAGTCAAGCCGGTACAGATCATGGTAGTAGAAAAAAAAAAGCCGAATCAGATACTCCAGATAGAGATCTCAGCGATCCAACAATGTGGAAACAGGTTGCAACGACCGCGCTCATATTCGTTAGCATATTACCGAGATCTCTTATGGCAGATTTTGTACATTTAGGAAAAATTGAAACAGTCCAATTAAAGCATACATGTGATGCTCTCGTGTCCCACTAGTGAAGCAAATAATTGATAATGCGGGGTAACACTGTTTTTTTTACAATTGATACCGAGGAGTCATCTCATCGGCTTGTTGAGGCCTTAGTTGAGAGATGGTGGAATACTACCCATACATTTCACATGCCGTGCGGTGAGTTGAGAATCACCCCGTTGGATTGGGCAATGCTAACGGGAATATCCATCGGAGTCGGTGAAAAGCCTGTGTAACGATGAAAGACTATCCTTTCAAATTAGTTCAGACCCACTTCTTTCCTGAAATGACTAAATCTAATTGGAAATCTCAATAAATACGGTTATCGTTCCTAAAGAGGTATTTTCATACCAGTAAGATCGAGGCAACAAAAATTGATAATACTAAAGCTATGATGAATTGCACGAGCATTCTTTATGTTCTTTGGGGAATTTCTTTTCTCCGATTCTGCTTCAGTTGCAAGATGTGGTTGGCTTGCAGCACTTAAAGATCTTACTAAAGTGGGCACATGATTGGTGCAGTCCCGCACTGGCATTGTTGTATATGTCTCCTGATTAATGTTGCATAAATAAAGTTAAGGCTTTTAACGGCTCATGACAAGTACTCGAGATAACATTTAATTTAATCGTTATTTACTGATCTAATTAATACAGTTTGTATATCAGGTAATTGAAACAAATACAACTAATCTTCTTCTCAGTATTGGGGTTATGAATACACACATGTATGTGTTCCAATAAGTGCAACAACGAAAAATCTCGCGGACACGTTACTGAATGCTGACAAACAGCCCAGAATTGTCCGTTGGAATCGCAACGAATTGGAGCTTAGAATAACATATCAAGTTAGATACAATATATTTGTCACCAGATATCAATTAGAGATGCGGACATTGGCATCTAATATATGGAGACCCTATTTCGGATCGTCATATGAGGGCGAGCATGATATTGTCCTTGCAAACATCATGTCTCGTCATCAAGTTATCTTCCAATTTTGCGAACATGTGATATTCCATATTCTTATCTTGATTTAAAATCTAACAACAATTATAACGTTTATGTGTGTTCTAAAGTAAACATTGTGAAACAGGGTGTATGGTATCTTGGTGATCGTTGTTGTCGCCAATTGACTGGTATTATTGCTATCCCAAGAGATCCACCGACTATTATGTGTCGAATACCCCCACAAGATGCTAATCCACCTATTTACGCTAATTGATATCTGGCGACATATAATAGGGTCGCCATATAATAGATGTCGATGTCTGTATCTCTAATTGATATCTGGCGACAAATATATTGTATCTAACTTGATTTGTTTTTCAAAGCTCCAATTTGTTACGATTCCAACGGACAATTCTAGGTTGTTTGCCGGCATCCAGATACGTGTCTGCGAGATTTTCCGTTGCAACACTTATTCAAACACATACATGTGTGTATTCATAAGCCTGATACAGAGAAGAAGATTAGTTGTATTAGTTTCAATTACCTGATATACAAACTGTACTAATTAGATCAGTAAATAACAATTACATTAAATGTTACTTCGAGTACTTGTCATTGGCCGTTAAAAGCCTTTACTTTATTTCTACAACATGAATCAAGAGACATACAACAGTGCCAATGCAGGACTACCTCAATCATTGGTGCCCACTTTAGTAAGATCTTCAAGTACTGCAAGTCAACCACATCTTGTAACTGAAGCAGAATTTGAGAAAAGAAATTCCCCAAAGAAAAACATAAAGAATGCTCGTGCAACCATCATAGCTTTAGTATTATCAACTTTTGCTGCATCAATCATCCTGGTATAAAAATACTTCTTCACGAACGATAACCGTATTGCTTGAGATTTTCAATCAGATTTAGTCATTTCAAGAAAAAAAGTGGGTCTGAACTAATTCGAAAAGATAGTCTTCATCGTTACACGTAGGTTTTTCACCAACTTCGATGGATATTCTTGTTAGCATTGCCCAATCCAACGGGGTGAATCCCAACTCATCGCACGACAGGTGAAATGTGGGGTAGTGTCCCACCATCTCTCAACTAAGACCTCGACAAGCCGATGAGATAACTTCTCGTATCAATTGTAAAAAATGGTGCCACGCCGCATTATCAATTATTTACTTCACTAATGGGGCACGAGAACATCGCATGTATGCTGTAATTGGAATATTTCAATTTCTTCTAAATGTACAAAATTCGTCATTAAAGATCTCGGTAATATACTTACAAATATGAGGGCGGTCGTCGACAACCCGTTTCCACATTGTTGGATCATGAGATCCATATCTGGAGTATCTGATTCGACTTCTTTTTTTCTGTTGTCATAAGCTGAACCGGCTTGACTCTTTGATTTAATCCTACCAATAAATCTTCGGATCAACATGACGTTATCAATTAGATATACCGGAGAATGAATTAAGACGAGGGGAAAAAATAGTTAGGACAGAGGAGTGAAGTCAGAGAAATGAGGAGTGAGTTTGTATGAAGAAAGTGTTTAAATTATATGAATATATAGAGTTTAGATTGAGATAGAGTGTCAAAGGTAATTTAGGAAGAGGAAAAACAAAACAAAAAAAACGTGGGACATAAGTTTTTTTTTTTTTAAACTTTGTCGAACGCAAGATGATCTTGCGTCTGAGCCATTTTTTTTTTAAATAAAAATTGTCAGACGCAATATCATCTTGTGTCCGATTAATTTTTTTTATTTTTAAAAAATTAAATTCAGTAGGGACACAAGATGATCCCTCGTCCCATATATTTGTAATTTTAAAAATCATAAATTTTAAATAGGACGCTAGATCATCTACTGTCTGCCATTTTTTAAAAAAAATCTCAAATTTTGAGTTCAAACGACTACAGCATGAAGTCAAAATTCCTATTCTAAAAGTGAAATATGGACATTTTGAGTATCAACAACTACAGAGCAGCAACGATACTCAAATGTAAGAATACGTATGTCAATTAGTATTATACTAAATCTGTGAGTTTGGTAGAAGACTTGTCAGCTAAATGGAAATTTATTATTCAATTAATTAATAAAATCCAACTGAATTGCGGACACAGACAATATAAGGCAGGTATCAAGTAATCATGTGCTTAAAAGAGAAATATTGTACTCTAAACAGTGAGTGCTCATACCTGCCCTTTCGGACAAGAAGGAACAAATAGGTAACCGATGTTTCCAGCATGTAACATACATTAAAGTTTCGTGGTATTTCCCGACATTATGGTATTTCTTTATGGTCCCCTGAGCGCGCAATGGCATTTGCTTGGCAGTTCACCTGCAATTGCAAACCCACAAAGTCACCAAAAATCTAACCCCTTAAATCAAAGAGATTGAAAGCAAATCATCAGCCTAATTGAAGTCGCCCCAACACCAACAGCCACACAAAAAATAGCTTATGGGAATAACCAACAATTATTGTGCTTAATTAGAATTATGACCCTTTTTAAAATTGCAATGAAAGAATTATTAGGTTATTTGCAACTAGGATAAAGGCTCAGGTTCGGCTCAGGTTCAACATCCGTCACTTCCATGGGAAATGAAAACCATGCCATTTACATTACTCACTCCCTATAAGTGGCTGCAATAGTTTTCTACCTTGCCAAAAAAATAGTAAGCTGAGGTTTTTTAACATGGAAAATACATTTTAAGTGGCCATTGAATTAGCATTTACTTGTATGCCCGTCAACCCTCACCACAACTTTGAAGCTTATTATGTCAAGGGCATTTCGCACCCAGGGCATATTTGAAGCAGATTATTGAGAAAAAAACCCTCAACAAAACTCATCATAGCTTTGAAATTTCGGGATAGTGGCAGGGATATTTCACTCATCAGAATAGTCACATATTTAAATATTTCTTCTCCAGGATGTACAAAGTGACACATATTAAATTGATCAAAAGATTAGAAAAATTATCCCAAAAAGATTATGTTAATTGATATCTAATTCATTTATGAAATAAAGACCTACGCAAATGTGATAATGTTCACTCTGGTAAGGGTAAATCCTCTACTTGGATTAGGAAGATTGCTCCTGTAGCTAAAGAATATGTGGCTAAAAACCCCCCAAGTGACTCTCTCTCTATTATTCCGGTTGCTAGTCTCAATCCCTCTAACATTCAGGTGTCTCCTTTCTTGACTAAGATTGTTGTCAATCCTGATAAAGATATTATTGTCACTTCAGATAAAGACTTAGCTCTGGTGAAAGATGATAAAGGTTTATTGTTGTCCCTGGAATCTCAATTGAACGCTTGTCTTATCCTAAAACAAAGTCTTCCTAAGGGTACTATCTGGACTGATCTCCTTCACTCTCTGATGTTGGGATTTTCTCCTCCAGTTGCTGCAAACTGTCTTTTTAATAATTTTTTCTTCAGTCCTAGTTTCTTTGTTCCATCCCTTGTTTCAAATTTTGAAGTGTCTCCTATTCTGAAATCTGCAGCTGTTGATCCTCCTCCTATTTGTGATACGCTCAAGGACTCCAATTTTGAAGAGTCTCCTAGTCTTAACTCTGCAGCTGTTGATCCTCCTCCTTTTTGTGATACTCTTTGGGCTCCTGATACGAATGATGATCCTATGTCTGATTCCTTGGATGACACCCCTATTCCTTTAGCAATATGTTATCCTGACTCCCATCCTTCTGATTGTGCTGATTCCACTATTCTTCAGAAATGTGTGGGATCATGTTCTAAGGTTTATAAGAAAAGAAAACATTCTTCTGTTCACTATGGTCCTCTTAGAAGGAGTCTGAGGGTTGAACAGAAACAAGATGGTGGTCAACCTATTTTAGAGAAAGCAGCTCTCATTGCTCAAGTAAGGAATTTGGAAATCCCTGCTCCTGTGATTCAATCTACTGAGGAAGGTACTCGCTTTGGCTTTATCTTTAGATGTCATTTTGATTCATTTACTCCTGATTATTTAGATAATTTTACTGCTAGTTCAGGACTCGTTAACATTGCCCCTCAGGACTTTAATAAAATTGTTCAACTAGAATTGAACAGAGGAGATGTTCACTGTTTTAAATGATTATATCAACTTGGAACATTAGAGGGTTAGGTAGTGAGGATAAGAGGTTGGTTGTTTTTGACTTCATTATATCTTCACACTGTGATATTATTGCTATTCAAGAATCTAAGTTACCTTCTCCCTCTCCTTCTTTATTTAGATCTTTAGGTGGTTCTATTATTACTGAGTGGATTGCTTTAAATTCTGAGGGTGCTTCGGGTGGTATGCTTATTGGTTTTAAGGATCACATGTTCAAATGCTCTAATGTTTTTAAAAAGAAATTTTTCTTGCTGTGGAACTAGAATGTTTCACCTTCAATTGTTCTCTACTTTTCATTTCAGTCTATGGTCCTTGTATCCAATCTCTTAAAGATGAGTTCTGGATTGAATTCTCTCAGTGGCAATCTTTTATGAATGGTTAGGTAATTTTTGGGGGTGATTTTAATGCTGTTCGTTTTCTCTCTGAAAGAAGTGGATTCACTTATAATAGAATAGATTCAGACAATTTCAATAATGTTATTAATAGCCTTAATCTTGTAGATTACCCCATTCTTGACAGACAATTCACGTGGTCTAATAAGAGACTTATTCCTAGTTTTGCTAAGCTTGATAGATTTCTTGTTTCATTAGACTGGAATTCTAACTTCCCTTTGTCTTATGTACATGCAGCTTCTAACATTATTTCTGATCATGTACCTCTGATTTTGTACTCTTCCTCCTCCTCTCCTAAACCTCCATGTTTTAAATTTGAGAAATTCTGGCTTGAAGATTCTCCCTTCTTCTTTATGATTTCTTCTTGTTTGAATGCTGTCAATATTCATTTGTATGCTGGTCTCAGAAGACTTCTCGCGAAGATCAAAAATATTAAGAATGGTTGTAAACTTTGGGTGAAGGCTAGATTTGGCCCTATGAAAGAAAAATTTTGTTGAAAAGCATGATTGATTCTCTGGATATTCTTGAGGAACAGAATCCTCTGTCTTTAGATGATAGGAATTTAAGATCTGTTTATCAAAATGAGTATCTTCACTTGTTAGAATTAGATAAGATTAAGTGGTATCAACGAGCAAAAGTTAAATGGCTTACGTTGGGTGATGGTAATACTAGATTCTTTCATAACTATGCTTCTCATAGAAAAAGATTAAATCATATTCTCTCTATTCAGACTAGTGGGGGCTTCACTTCTGATCCTTCTCTCATTCATCAAGAGTTCTTCAATTTCTATAAAAACCTGATGGGGGATCTTGGGGACACTTTCTTAGATGTTAATTGGACTCAATTATACCCCCCTTCCAACAGGGTTAATCTTGATTGTTTAGAGGTTCCTTTCTCAGAGAATGAAATCTTTGAAGCCATTTGTGGACTCCCTCTTGATGCTGCTCCTGGACCTGATGGTATTCCCACCTTTTG
Organism: Hemerocallis citrina; assembly: GCA_017893485.1. Classification (NCBI taxonomy): domain Eukaryota; kingdom Viridiplantae; phylum Streptophyta; class Magnoliopsida; order Asparagales; family Asphodelaceae; genus Hemerocallis; species Hemerocallis citrina. The sequence continues at coordinate 185,408,489 of CM030366.1, read as the reverse complement.
TTATAAAATTTTTTGGAATGATTTTAAAGAAGATATTGTTGGTGTTTTTCAAGAATTATTTGATAACACTCTAGACTTTTCAAGAATTAACTACGCTCATATTATTCTCATTCCTAAATGTCCTGGGGCTAATAAAGTTTCCCAATATAGACCTATTAGTCTTCTCAATGTCATCTTTAAAATTATTATGAAGGTCTTAGCTAATAGACTAGCTAAGGTTATTGGTCTTCTTGTTGATTCTTCTCAATTTGGTTTTATTAAAGATAGATTTATTTTAGATAGTGTTGCTGTGGTTCAAGAAACAAATCATTCTTTACATCAAGATCACTCTGAAGGTATATTACTTAAGCTTGATTTTGAAAAGGCTTATGATAGAGTTAATTGGAACTTTTTAAGACAAGTTTTCATTGCTAGAGGTTTTGGCTCTAAATGGATTGATTGGATTTTTAAAAGTCTTCAATCTGGCACTTCTTCTGTGATTATCAATAACTCTGAAGGGAAGAAATTCATATGTAAAAGAGGTCTTCGACAGGGTGATCCTATCTCTCCTCTCTTATTTGTTCTTGTTGCTGATGTTTTCAATCATATGTTATCTAATGCTTGGGATAATGGTTATATTCAAGGTGTTGGGGGCTTCCCATCTTTTAGGGGAATTCTTAACCTTCAATATGCTGATGACACTATTCTGTTCTCGACCTGTGATGGAATTATGCTTAGAAATCTCAAATTCCTTCTCTACTGTTTTGAAAGTGTGTCTGGTATGAAAATTAACTTTTCCAAATCTTCTTGTATATGGATAGGAGGTGATGATAGTAGACAAGAAAAGATCTCAGCCTTCTTTAATTGCAACACTTATTCAAACACATACATGTGTGTATTCATAAGCCTGATACTGAGAAGAAGATTAGTTGTATTAGTTTCAATTACCTGATATACAAACTGTACTAATTAGATCAGTAAATAACGATTACATTAAATGTTACTTCGAGTACTTGTCATTGGCCGTTAAAAGCCTTTACTTTATTTTTACAACATGAATCAAGAGACATACAACAGTGCCAATGCGGGACTATCTCAATCATTGGTGCCCACTTTAGTAAGATCTTCAAGTACTGCAAGTCAACCACATCTTGCAACTGAAGCAGAATTTGAGAAAAGAAATTCCCCAAAGAAAAACATAAAGAATGCTCGTGCAACCATCATAGCTTTAGTATTATCAACTTTTGCTGCATCAATCATCCTGGTATAAAAATACTTCTTCACGAACGATAACCGTATTACTTGAGATTTTCAATCAGATTTAGTCATTTCAAGAAAATAAGTGGGTCTGAACTAATTCGAAAAGATAGTCTTCATCGTTACACGGAGGTTTTTCACCAATTTCGATGGATATTCTTGTTAGCATTGCCCAATCCAACGGGGTGAATCCCAACTCATCGCACGACAGGTGAAATGTGGGGGTAGTGTCCCACCATCTCTCAACTAAGACCTCGACAAGCCGATGAGATAACTTCTCGGTATCAATTGTAAAAAATGGTGCCACGCCGCATTATCAATTATTTACTTCACTAATGGGGCACGAGAACATCGCATGTATGCTATAATTGGAATATTTCAGTTTCTTCTAAATGTACAAAATTCGTCATTAAAGATCTCGATAATATACTTACAAATATGAGGGCGGTCGTCGACAACCCGTTTCCACATTGTTGGATCATGAGATCCATATCTGGAGTATCTGATTCGACTTCTTTTCTTCTGTTGTCATAAGCTGAACCGGCTTGACTCTTTGATTTAATCCTACCAATAAATCTTCGGATCAACATGACGTTATCGATTAGATATACCGGAGAATGAATTAAGACGAGGGGAAAAAATAGTCAGGACAGAGGAGTGAAGTCAGAGAAATGAGGAGTGAGTTTGTATGAAGAAAGTGTTTAAATTATATGAATATATAGAGTTTAGATTGAGATAGAGTGTCAAAGGTAATTTAGGAAGAGGAAAAACAAAACAAAAAAAACGTGGGACATAAGTTTTTTTTTTTTTAAACTTTGTCGAACGCAAGATGATCTTGCGTCTGAGCCATTTTTTTAAAAAAAATAAAAATTGTCAGACGCAATATCATCCTGTGTCCGATTAATTTTTTTTATTTTTTAAAAATTAAATTCAGTAGGGACGCAAGATGATCCCTCGTCCCATATATTTGTAATTTTAAAAATCATAAATTTTAAACAGGACGCTAGATCATCTACTGTCTGCCATTTTTTTTAAAAAATCTCATATTTTGAGTTCAAACGACTACAGCACGAAGTCAAAATTCCTATTCTAAAAGTGAAATATGGACATTTTGAGTATCAACAACTACAGAGCAGCAACGATACTCAAATGTAAGAATACGTATGTCAATTAGTATTATACTAAATCTGTGAGTTTGATAGAAGACTTGTCAGCTAAATGGAAATTTATTATTCAATTAATTAATAAAATCCAACTGAATTGCGGACACAGACAATATAAGGCAGGTATCAAGTAATCATGTGCTTAAAAAAGAAATATTGTACTCTAAACAGTGAGTGCTCATACATGCCCTTTCGGACAAGAAGGAACAAATAGGTAACCGATGTTTCCAGCATGTAACATACATTAAAGTTTCGTGGTATTTCCCGACATTATGGTATTTCTTTATGGTCCCCTGAGCGCGCAATGGCATTTGCTTGGCAGCTCACCTGCAATTGCAAACCCACAAAGTCACCAAAAATCTAACCCCTTAAATCAAAAGAGATTGAAAGCAAATCATCAGCCTAATTGAAGTCGCCCCAACAAAAATAGCTTATGGGAATGACCAACAATTATTGTGCTTAATTAGAATTATGACCCTTTTTAAAATTGCAATGAAAGAATTATTAGGTTATTTGCAACTAGGATAAAGGCTCAGGTTCGGCTCAGGTTCAACATCCGTCACTTCCATGGGAAATGAAAACCATGCCATTTACATTACTCACTCCCTATAAGTGGCTGCAATAATTTTCTACCTTGCCAAAAAAATAGTAAGCTGAGGTTTTTTAACATGGAAAATATATTTTAAGTGGCCATTGAATTAGCATTTACTTGTATGCCCGTCAACCCTCACCACAACTTTGAAGCTTATTATGTCAAGGGCATTTTGCACCCAGGGCATATTTGAAGCAGATTATTGAGAAAAAAACCCTCAACAAAACTCATTATTGCTTTGAAATTTCGGGATAGTGGCAGGGGATATTTCACTCATCAGAATAGTCACATATTTAAATATTTCTTCTCCAGGATGTACAAAGTGACACATATTAAATTGATCAAAAGATTAAAAAAAATTTCCCAAAAAGATTATGTTAATTGATATCTAATTCATTTATGAAATAAAGACCTACACAAATGTTGAATAAAATCATGACAGCAAAGATACCAGAAAAAGTAGTGAAAGGTAAGAGTAATTTCTGCAATAACCCTTCTCTTCCACAATTACTACTCTTAACAAAAGCGGCTACAGTTTTTTGTATGTTGGCATATCAAGTTATCAACATTACAACATAAGTACCTCATCTTCCTTTATTAAAAAAAAAAGAGTAGAAACAAAGGTAAAAAGAAGTCTCCCAAAAGGCAAGTTAGATATAATCTAATAATCTAAGATTCCCCAATTAAAGTGAGTGGTGATCCGTATGCCTTGCTTAAATTTTGGTTTCTTTAATGATTATTCTGATTTATGCATTGTGCTGGCAATTTACTGCTTTTCGTGATTTTAGTCATGAATATGAATTATTGAGAGAAATTCTATTGATTTTGCTTATATATATATATATATATATATATATATATATATATATATATATATATATGAATTGATGTGAATTGTAATGAAAGTTTTGCAAAAAATTATTCATATTTCTTTTGATATTTTCGTTGTTATAGTTGAGATTGTATATTTGTGGATGAATTGTTTATTACGCAAAGAAGTTTATCTTCGTGCATCAAGCATTTGTCAGTCTTAAATTGTGATGCATACGTTTTTGCGAAGTTTATAGATATTGATATGAAAGTTTACGATTTTGAGATTCATTAAAAAGATCTAAGTGTAATATGCATCACATGTCAATATACTGGTATATGAGTCATGATTTTAAGTAACCCCTTATTGGCTCTCATATATCCACTCTATGAGTGAATGAGTTTTTGGTGCGCAATAATTGTCCTACCACGGATTGTAGTGGTGATTACCTGTCAACCAGGCTATAAGTGTTAATCACATGAGAGGGGGGCATACCTAAAATTAATTGCATGAATACTTGTATCAGATAAATTAAGTAGTATGGGATGCATAAATTATTAGACAAGTATCGCACTAGGCATCTTGCACTACTTGTTTGAATGATTGCCTTAATTGTTGTTAAACTTATATGTTGCAAGAAGATTTGTATTTGAAGTTTGTTTTCCAAGTTTTTATGAAGTTTTGGATATTTTCATTTGTTTTTATGGTATATGTTAAACTCACTAGGCGAAAGCTTACCCCCACTATAGTTTGTTTGCAAGATTATGGTGTAGATCGTAGAACCATATATGTTTCGGATTGAAGGTTTTCGTTGGTATTAGTATGTATTCATGTTTATTTGATGGGTATTTGAATGTTGTAGAGATATTTATCATCTTGTGAGGATTAATTTTGTGAAAGAACATTTGAGGAGATAGTTGATAGGATGATTTCATATTATTATTTATTGGCTAATGTCCCCGATTTGTATGTTCTCAGGTTCAGGGCATTACAAAAACAAATTTCCTCCTTGTTTAAAGGTATGTCAATGTTAGAGAAATAGCCTCCACAGAGCGAGGAAAACGATTCATGCAGCATGATATAAAATGAATAAAAACTCATTCATGAGGAAACTCACTGCAATTTGCCTTTATATGTTTAATAGTATCCACACAAAAAAACCCGAAGACAACATCTGCTAGGCTGCAACAGTGGAGCTTGCAGTGGCTAGCACTAGCAAAGGCCTCTAAAGTTACCTTGCCTTGGCAATGAAGATGCCAAAAGGAGAACATAAAATTTTTTAAGTTTGGGGTAAATCATCATCGCCTCAGTAAACCCCAAAAAAAAAGACGGCTAACGAAATAGCAACCAAACACAAGAAGGCTGCAAACATGCAACTACAGTATGAAAGCTAGATTATTAGAGTAAGAGTATGTTAATTCTGTGGGGAAAAAACAGGGAGTAGAGAAATTGCCCCAACATTACTAGCTTGTGTTTTTTTCCCGTACAACTCACTTACAAATGTGCTAATTCCATATAACTCCCTCACAAATCGTTATTTCCACATAACTCACTTACAATGTTGAGCACGTTACAAAAATTTACAGTTACTTAGTAGCCATTAAATAACATTTCTACCCATCTCTACCCCTAACAGATAAGGTGAGGGTAGTTATAACCAGGGACAAAATGGTCTTTTCCAAACTCAGGTTAATACTTAACTCGAGCTAAAGCAAATGAAACTAACTAAGCTAACTGAAAGAGTCTTTTGGAAAGTGCCCCATATTGTGAGTGAGTTATAAGGAAATAGCATTTTGTGAGCAAGTTATATAGAATTAGCACATTTGTGAATGAGTTGTATGGAAAAAAAACTTAATTAGTTTTACTTTTACATAATGGATAGTTCTCTGATAAAGATAGTCAAACATTAGAATAAAGTTCTACAAAAAATGTATGTACCAATTCTTCATCTAAGAGTATTTCCGGATACATGAAACAACTGCACCCACAAAACCTAAATTTCAAAAGATTCCATGAAACCGCTTCAAACCCTTATACTGGGTTGTAAATCCTATATGTTTTTTTCACAATCTAGATAGCTGAAATCTTCAAAGAACGAGTAAAATAATAGTTTTGAAGTTTCAGGAACGAGATTTCAGATCTTTCAGTCCAATAAATTAAAGATAAAATGACGTTTTAATGGCTTTCATGAGGAAAGAAGTCTGTGTAACTATCTTATATTAGACATCGTTTGTTTGAAATTTGGTGAACCCCAAATTTCAAGAGATTTTTATGTAGACCAACTCTAACACCCTCTTTAGAAACTAGGTTTCAAAAAAAAAATTCCCCTAGGTTTGATCTAGCCAAACATACCCCAACTCCCATACCTAATAAGTGGCCGCAAGTATGCTGCCTCACCACTATAGTTTGGGTTTTGGGTTTTGGGTTTTCAGAATCATAAATGTAAAGATACACTGTTGCATGGCTTCACCTTGGATTTCATGTAGCCAGACTCCTATAGCTAAAAGATTGAGTGCGAAATGGATGGGTTTTCAGAAATAGAACAAGTGAAACCACTAAATGCACAATTAAAACATATTCAAACTTCATGATATTTCTTCATCCTATGTTTTATGACATGTAGGTCAGTTTGAACGGTATGAATCATGCATTTTAGAGGTGCAGATAGGTAACTCAAGTCACTTAGTAGATCATGACCATATTTATATGAGTATTCCGTGACAACATGTGATTGGTTTAAAATAAACATTTTTCATAAAATGCATTAAAAATGATCTTCACATCATTAAACATAGAGTGGTGCAAAATCACTAAATTTTCTTTTTTTTTCATTCATCACGTGATTGCAAGATGAACGGTTTTCTGCAATAAAACTAATGAGATCACATAATGCATGGGTCACTTGTGATTTTTCATTCTTTTATGTTTCAACTTTCAAGTAGTCATTTTCAATGGCATGGATAGCATTTTTCTTTGTTATTTCTTCAAATATGGTTATGTGAGAGAGAGAGAGAGAGAGAGAGTCATATACTTGTAGACGGAAAATTCTCTCTTATAAAGTAGTTGTACTCACATAGGGGGACTCAATATGGACTATCCAAACTGTTCGTGTGCCTTATGTCATAAGATGTATGTATACGAAACTGCAAGTTGATTGGAAGCTTCCTACTCATGCATGACCTGTAAATGCGTTATATTATTGAAAACTATTCAATTTTGTAAACAATTAAAACATGGATATAAGACATTCAGATTACTTGGATCTTTTATAACTATACATAATATGACATAAAAAATCTAAGTGAACGGTGGGCATCATCCATAGGGTGTCCCTCCAAATAATTACAATCACCCTATAGGAGGAAATCACCTCCTACAACTGTCAACCCACACACGCGCGCACACACAAATGTGTGCCAAAAATAGTTTAAAGCTATTGATCTTACAATAGATATCACGTCAAGTCTAATCTCTAATGTTTTGTTTACACAAACTAGTTTTGAAGTACTTAATCTTATAAGATTCTGTCACATTTGATTTATATTACCTAAAGAAGAAACAACTAAAATGCTTAATCACCTAATTGGAGAAAATCAAATCAACATGTACTAAATGAAGGGAAATCATTATGCACGACCACGCGCGCACATACATGTACTAAATAACGGAAAATCATCAAGTACTCATAATTCCACACATATATCACTCTGATTTACACTACCCAAAGAAGAAACGAGGAAAACCAAATTAATATGTCCTAAAAAAGGAAAATCATCAGGTATTCAAAATCATAATCCCCATTGAATAAATGTAACAGCAGCAATGGCACAAAGAATATGAATACCTATGCTAATTATACTATGAACATGAAATGGCAAGAAGGTCTTAATATTATGGAAAACTAAGAAGAGAAATATAGTATCCTATAATTGTAGGAGCTCATACCTGGCCTTTCTTCAGAAAAAAGGCAACAAATACCCATCCCTACGTTTCCAGCAATAAAACTTAAATCAAAGCTTCAAGACATTTCCTCGAATGATGGCCATTGCTATGTGGTTCCCTGCTAAGGAAATGGCATTTCCTAAACAATTTGCCTGCAATTGTTGATGAAGTTTGTGCCAACTCACAAAGTACACCAAAAATCTAACCCCTTGGGTATTTCACAAGGATTGAGACACTTTTAGGATAATGAATCATGAGAATTACCATTGCCTTCATATGAACATATAGATCAAAAGTATATAGAGAAGCCACAAAAAAATAAAGTTTGTGACATATTTACAACTGAGAAAATGTAAGTAACGAAATACCATGAGTCAATTACATGATTTTCAAAGTACTTGAATTTATAATCAACAAATCACAATTGTTAGAAATCAAACATCCTTGGAAGACTTAGAAAGAGAAGATTCATCCAATGAAATCCTACTTTACAGGGTATATAGAGACCAATGGTTGAGTTGAGAAAAGATTTAATACGAAAAAAAAACACCAAAACTATGTAGCTTTGGTCATGCAACTATATTGTAGAATTAAAATGCTATGACCCTTTGGTCATACAATAATATTGTGGCAGGATAATTGCTTCCCGCTCCTATTTGAAACTTACTTTCTTTTATACCTATTAAGTTTCATCCTGTTATGTATACAGATTCGAAGTAACAAATTACCATGATGCAATTTGAACACTTTCCATGAATTCCAACAAAAATTAAAGTTTCAATCACTAGTTATCAGTAACCAACACACCCTAGGCGGACATAGATGAGGTACTATTAATCAGCAAAACAAGATAACACGAGACTAACAACAAAAAGATAGGAGGCTCAGACTTGCCCTTATATCAAAAATTTAAAATCATGTAAGGAACAAACTAAAGAGAGCATTTTTCCCCTTGAAAATATTCTCTTGGTGCATGTGGCCAATGGATTGTTTCCCCCAAGAAGACCATAGGATCTGACCTGAATCCGACGACCCATTGCCACCCTACTATGATGCATACAAGAAGGCTATGTTTTCTTTACTCTTTCAGAAAATTTAAAGATATGGGAGTATAAAGCATATGATATCCAAACATGGAGACTGGGGTTATTGCAATCTCCCCTTTAACATTTTGACAGGATTAACTCCAAAACATAAATTTCAATTATGATGTCCCTAAAATTGGCTGCATTGCCTGCTGCATAGAACAGCAAGTATCACCTCGCCATCAGAGGAGACAGCATATTAGAAATAAAATAAAATAAAATAAATAAAGAAAGAAAAGATTAAGGTAATCACAATTATACCTTCACAAGGAAACTAATGGGCATATCATCATCGCCTCTTCAAAAAAAAAACCCAGATAAAGTAAAATCGGTAACAGAAGCAGCAGTTTATGAAAATCCTGTAGATGACTATAAGAAAAATTATGAAGAATGATGATACCAAAGTAAGCTATGTGATTGGGGAAATATGTACCATACACTGCCTCAACTCACCCCTGCATAACTCTCGAATTTCTTCGAGGAGATCATGCAAGGGCACAGATATTAAGGACATCCTCTGCCCCTTGCGTTCTCAGCGATATCATATACCCAAGGGGAGTATTATTTTTTCCCTCAAAATCGATTGAAAGAATTTGTTATCGAGCCTGCATTTGACTTGATTTTCCAGCAGTAAAAATGCTAGTGTAATTTCTGGAATTATACCTTCCGAATTACTCATTCATACCTCTTCCTAATGTCGGCTGCAGCAGTTCTCTCCATAGCCATTACAGATACGACTAGGGTTCACCGTGTGTGAGAGAGAATTTCAGCAATAAAGCTTTTCTAAGCTGTTTTATTTCAAGCCCTAACAAATGGTTGTAGATATTTTGCTGCCTCGCCGTTACAATTGGGGTTTTTCCCTCCATCATTGTCTTCTTCTTCTTCTTCTTCTTCTTCTTCTTTATCTAATCTTATTAGGAGAGAATGAGGAAATTTTTGCAATTACGCCTTTGAATTACAGGAAAATGGCTTCCATTACAACGGGTGGATCCAATAGCCCAACCCGAATTTTTGGGTATGAATCCTCCAAAATGGATCTGTTAGCCTAATGGATTGGGTATGGATCCTGATATCCATTTACTTATCAGTTCAAGATCACGGTCCTCAAGTATTCAAACCTCATAACCTGGTGAACAATACAAAATATATATGGGTTATTGATTGATAGTATAGAGACTCAAAAAAAATACATTATTGGATCATTATAACTGAGTACAATGCATCATATATATAGGAGAGGAACAAAGATTAAAGTAATACAATTTTCGATATGGGACTAAACTAAATACTACTTCAATACTCCCTCTCAAGCTGGTGTGTAGATATTGTCGAAGCTAAGCTTACTCAAGAATGTCTAAAAAGCTTAAGAAGTAGTGTTTTGGTTAGGATATTAGCAAGTTGTTCACTGGACCAGACATATGAGAATGAGATCACTTTCTGCACACAATCGTCACGAATGAAGTGACAATCAACCTCGATGTGTTTTGTGCGCTCATGAAATACTGGATTTTCAAAAATATGCATAGCAGATTGGTTATCAATACAGTGGAACTGGAGATGATATTGGGATTACCAAGTCTCGAATAAGATATTTGAACCATAAAACTTCAGAGACCAAATGTCCAGTGGCTCAATATTCAGATTCTGCACTTGATTTAGCTACAACATGTTGCTTCTTGCTTTTCCACGATATCAAATTTCCTCCAAAGAATACAAAGTATCCACTAGTAAATCGTCTATCATCAACTGACCCTGCCCAGTCAGCATCAAAATAACCTTGTAAAGAAAGTGATTTACCAGGTTTGAAGAGAAGTCCATGTCCTGAAGCCTTCTTAAGGTAGCGAATAATGTGAACCACTGCTTCCCAATGAGTAGTGGTCGGTGTTAGGAAATTATTCTCTCTAAAAAATCTTGTTGAGTCGTCGACACGATCAATACAAATCACCAAGCAAATACTAGATTACACCAAGCACACAAAGCACACAATAATTATCCTGGTTGGGGCTTTCACCTTAATCCAGGAGAAGAAGAACCGAGATGTTATTCAACTAGAGAAGATACAATAATATTACAATTCTCACCACAACCCTCTCTCAAGCCTATTGGAACTACTTACTGTTTACAATAGAAAAATCTTTCACCTCTCAGATGAAGTGCTCCCTTCTTCTATTCGGCACTCAATAGAATCATACTCTCTTTGAGCCATTCCAATTGATTATATAGAGATCTAGAGAAACTCTGGTTTGATATACTTGATACATTAACCATCTGATGTATACTGAATAGATAACCATACGGTGAGAGTTGTGCGATATAACTTGAAAATTAAGTTGGGCTTCACACAAATCCCCAAGCTCTGACCCAAAACTACATCAGCGCGCAAGGCGGCCGACTACACAAGCATGCGGTAAACCGCAATCACCTAGATCCGAACCTGAGGGAGTGTCAGTCGACTGTCCACCTCTCTATTGGTTGTTGTTGCTGCTGATTACTTCTCTTTCTTCAACTATACGCTTCGATTCCATCACATCGCTTCATCGTCTTCTCATCGAACATGTGTATACAAGACATATAAACCCAACAAGCTCCACCTTGGATTGCATACTCATGAAACTACACATGTGTTATTTAAACTCCTCTAGACTCTTTCATCTCTACATTGTAAACAACTTGTTTCTCTGCCTTCTTCTGCTAGTTGAATCTAGCTTCACATGTTTTCCTCCAATTGTATGCCCCCTTAAGGGCACACCTCAGTAGATGTTATCATGGAGGTGCTACCCTCCACACGAACTCCACCTACCCCAAGGCTGCTATCCACCTTCCAACAGTATTAGAATGTTGCAGTCTCACTGCGGTAATTCTAGTCTTACTAGATGATTCTTTAGGAACAATGGGATTCCAAATACTCAGCCGAGTTTTTCTGCTCCCACAAAGCTGGTAGAGGTTATGCTGACATCAGCATTCTCAATTCCACTATTTTCTGTATTTGAATATACTTTGTTTGTTTGAGAGGATTGAAAGTTTGTTTATGTTTTGATAATTTATAAGAAAATCCCAAAAACTAGCTTGGAAAGGCTTCTCCCTCTTCTCTTTCCATTTTTTATTCTTTTTATTTCCTAGTAGACAAACAAAGAAACAACAAAATTTCATTTCAACATGTGAATTCAAGTTGTTTTCCTTGATAACAAATAGTGAAAAACATAATAATGAAAAGTATTGATTTTGTTTTCACTCCTTAAAACCTGATTACCAATCTTAAATGCTAACTGATATGGTTAAAATCAGAGCCACTAGATCTTGGCACGCATCTCAAAACTTCTTAAGGGCAGAACGGTAATTTTACATCTACAACAGACCTACAAGAAGAACATGGGCCGTCTTAAGGCTCATCAACTCAATCAGATCTACAATTATGGCTTACTTACGGCCTAAAAAAAAGAGATTTTCAGCTACTTCGGGTTGTCAATTAAATTCCCTATCTAAACAGGATTATCAACCTACTCAATCTACCAACAAGAGAAGAGCAACCATCTTTATCTTTTCAACATGAAGAGCAACAAATCTATCTCTTCACCGGGGGAATATCCAGAAGATGTATTTTTTAAGTCTATCTTTTGTAACTAACATCTAGCCTATAAATACCCTCCACCTCTACCAGTAACAGGTAATCAATACTTTTCCACTAAAACTCTAATCTTCTTTCTGAGTTACTGACTTAAGAGTCAGATGTCTTGTTTTTAGGCCAATCCGAGTGTTTATACTTTGTGCAGGTTCGCAGGACATTTTCAGTCATCTTGATCCAAATCCAGACGTTCTCAACCGTTTAAATTCAGATACAGAGTTCTTAACCATTAGATTCAGATCAAGATCAACGGTACAGATCTTTAACTTTCCTCCTAAAAAACTCATTATCTGATTGCTCTCATACCCAAAATAATAGCAACACTAACAAACAAACGGCAGTTAAAGGATAGGGATGGGTAAAAGGGAATCAAGTAGAGGGCACTTCTTTCAAAGTGAATCTAATGGTGATGGTGCAGCAAAAAAAAATTCTTGGATGCACTATGAAATATGTACTGTTTTAAACCCAAAAAAATAACAAAACAATTAATAATATGTATTGCTTTCATGGATTAGCGAACTCGCTACTTGTTCCTCACTTGCAATTTAGCCTCTGAATTAGTCGTCAATTCCGAATTCTAACAATTGGCTGTAGCAGTTTGCTACCTCGCCGGTACAGTTAGGGTTAGGGTTTATGCATGTGTGTGAGGAAGACACAGAGAGCAATTACTGTTCTTAAACTCTAATGAATGGCTGCATCCATGTTTTGCCTTGCCATTGCATTAGATCTAGAGAGAAACAAACTGAGAGAGAAAGAGAGAGGTACCGACCGAGGTGGTGATCCGGACCGATCAAGGAATTGCATATCAGGGCATTTGGTGTCAGGTGAAGAAATCCGAGCTCGAGTGGAATACGCCATAGATGAGAAACCTAAAGTTTGGAGGAAGAAGAAGATAAATTGGGGGAAAATCTGTTATTCAATTCTTGCTTTATGAATACAGTGGCTCTTTCCCTCCTTTTGTAGGATTTTAGGAATACATCATATGCACGTGCTACTCCAATAGAAATGGTGTGCTATGCGCACATTCCCTGATACAGACACTAAAATTGATAGCAACTGAATCCCTTCACGCTAGCTATTTTGGCTCGCTAGGATAGCCAAAATAGATAACAATTGAATAATTTGGTTAGCGAAAAAAGTCCACGGGCCAACTATGCTAGCTATTTTGGCTACCCATAAATATTTAAATTTTTATTTACTAATAAATAGTTATAATATTCTTTTAAAAAAATAACTACATTTTGCATTAAATGAATATACCTTGAGAATTTTAAAATCTACTGAAAATATTAGTTTCCAAATAGCACAAAACAATTACATGATATTGCAACATTGTAAACTCAAGCTACTAGTTTTATTGTGGAATAAAAAAATACTTGTTTTTATTGTCCGTGTCGCTGCCACAAGTGCTCTACAAGATCTGACTGGAGTTGAGAATGCATCCGTTTATCTCTTATGCGATGATGAGTTTGAATAAATGTAAAAAGGTCGAGCGTATAATCATGTAACACTTCTATAGACGGACTTTCCTCAAGTACATCATAATTAAAATCCTTATTATTATCTTCTCTCTCGTCTTCAACTATCATGCTGTACATTATTATGCATGCTGTCATAATATCATTGAGCGTCTATTGATCCCAGAAATGTGCTAGTCCACGAACAATTGCAAAACGTGCTTGAAGAACACCAAATTCTCACTCTACATCTTTTCTTGCCGACTCCTGAGTTTCAGCAAAATATTTATTCTTATTGTCTTGTGGAAATGGAATTGTTTTTGCAAATGTTGACCACTCTGGATATATACCATCAGCAAGATAATATCCCATCATATAGTCATTACCATTGATAGAATAGTTAACCTTGGGCGCCCGTCTATTAGCAAGATCATCAAAGATAGAAGACCGATGTAGCACATTGATGTCATTAAGAGCTCCTGGTAGTCCAAAGAATGCATGTCATATCCAAAGATCATGTGAAGCCACAGCTTCTAAAATAATTGTTGGTTTATGAATGTGGCCAGTATACATTCCTTGCCATCCAACTGGAAAATTCTTCCACTTCCAGTGCATACAATCAATACTTTCCAATATACCCAGAAAACCACGATCTTCGTTCATTGCCAGCAATCTGTTAATGTCATTATTGTTTGGTGACCTTAAGTATTCAGCGCTATATATTCTAACAACGGCCTTGACAAAATGACGATGACTCTTGATTGCAGTGCTTTTCCCAATACGTATGTGATCATCAACTAAATCTGCTGATACCCCATAAGCAAGCATCCTTATTGTGGCTGTCATCTTTTGAAGTGAAGACAATCCAAGAACTCCACAAGCATCCCTTCTTTGAATGAAGTATCGATCATAGGCTTCTATAGTAGATTGAATTCTTAGAAAAAACAGGACGTCTCATCCGGAATCTCCTTCGAAAGAAATGAGGATATACAGGTCTTTCAGAAAAATAGTCATGAAAGTCTTTCATGACCTTGAGCTCTATTACGTTGAATAATAGCGTGACCTGGAATAGAACCATAACGGTGTGCTCTTCGTCCTCTTTCAATTAGTTCTTCTTCTATGGCCATTAATGTTAAAGGTAGCAATTCATCATCAGAGTAGACATCAAGGCCATCGATCTCGAACATCATATCAAGTACATTACTAAAGTGTGTCATCAGTGAGCAAATGAGGTTGAATACTTAATTGAGCTGATATGAGTGAAAACATGGATTGAGTTAGAATATTTATATTGCAAGTTTATATGCAAATTGCAATACATAAAGGCAAAATACAACTTTTATTAATAAGAAGTTAAGTTGAAGGCTTACAGATGCATAAGTAAAAAAAGAATTTGATTACAATAAGTTCCTACTTTTTGAAGTGAAAAATACACGGAAACGACTACTAATTATTGCTTAGTGTTTTTTCAAGAATTTCCATCTTACAGGCTTTGTAATATTTTGCTTGCAGCCATTTTTTTTTCTTCTCAATTTTGACCAACTCTTGTCGTTGAGCGAATGCTTTTTCGTATTGTTCTATTTTGATTTGTTTATGATCCTCCATATATTCTTGCAGGAGCATTACTACAGGTGTTTTCTTTTGATTGTGTTGCTTATACTTTCTCTTTTGTTGCTCCTTGGCAACCTTTCTACCAATAGGCCTTTCCATATCAGTTGCAATATAGCCTGCCTCTAAATTAACTTCATTTGGAAGAGAAGCAGACGATTTCGCAGGACTTATCTTTTTAGACTTTTAGACTTTTTCTTTGAAATTTCCATTGTCCATTTGAGATTATGCTTCAATTCATGCCAACAGTGTAAAAATCCAAATGGTTTGCCATGCAGTTCCTCATACATCAGCTTTGCTTGAAAAATCTAAAATTAGTATAAAATATTAATTATTTTCATAAAAATATTGATAAATTAAATATATGAACTTTAGTGATGTCAATACCTTGTCTTCATTGGTGATCTCACTTTGGTTTCTTGCTTCTATATGAGCATAGTACCCACAATATAAGTTAACATCTTTCTAAATTCCTGACCACCGGTTCATGAGAGAATTCGCATTGCGCTCAGACTTAAACTTTTTGTTTCTGTGAAAATATTCATGTATTCTGTCCCAGTATTTACCCATTGTTTGCTGGTTTTCTTGTATCGAATCTAAACTAATATTAAGCCATGTAGATACAATGAGAAGGCCATCTTCTGTTGTGAAGTTACCCCATCTTTGTGATTTTTTGGTAGATAAATTAACTGTAGCTCGATTTTCCTGTGTCACATTCAGTTGATCTGTGAATTCAGTAGCCTCAACAAATTTTGGACTAGACAATTCATTCTCAAAGTTTGAAATTTTGGACTAGACAATTCATTCTCAAAGTTTGACCCTTCACGGGAGGAGATCGGTGTAAAATGTATTATTAAGTGAATCCATCTAAACATAGCAAAATAATATTGTGAGATTAGATATGATAAAAATTATAGCACACTCAAGTTGATCCTACAATTTTTTAAAAAAAGTACTGTAAATTTATCATTTCTTACTTTTCTTATCATGATCTGCATCATTTGCTTATCTGATATCTGATATGGCTAAAAGTGGGATTAAATCGGGACCATTCCAATCGGACAAGAATCTTAAAGCTCAGGAGTAAAACAGTAATTTCACCTACAAACGGGTCTGAAATGGGGACTGGGTCATTCTTCAAAGCCCAATAACCCATAAAAGGATCTGTCTTACTGGGTACGGTCCCAACCCGCTACAAACCAGTTCAGAAGGATAAAAAAAAATTCAAATTCATAATTATCCCTAAGAATTGGTTTTAACCACTTCTATCCATCCACACCGGGAAGTAGAGATTTGTTCTTTTCTCAAAACGGATCCCTAAGGCAACTATAAAAACCCTTCTCCCCCACCATAAGAAGGTAATCAATCTTTTGCCAGTAAAAGCTCTTTCATAATCTTTCTGATTACTGACAAGAGCGTTGGAGGGTGCGTCGCCAGGATCCATCCCGGTGTTTCGCACTTTTTGCAGGTTCGCAGCAGCAGCAAGGAACCAAGTCAACGCGTTGGTAAAGGTCAACAGGTTTTCCTTGTTTGTTTCCTCAAGAATCCGAAAATTCTATCTATTGCCCCCACACCAGATTCAGTGGCAACAGATTGGCACCGTCTGTGGGAACCAAAAAAGCAACCCAACCTAACTTCATCAGCGAGATTAGTTTCAAGCTATGCATCCAAAAGAGAAGGGGAAGGCAGCGGTCTCCAGCCGAAGAACCACACCTCTTCCTCCTCCTCCTCCTTCTCCTCCAGCTCAAGGTGTTCTTCCTCAACAGGCTCCTCCAGGGTCTCAGGGGGCTGCCCAGGGGGGGCTCCCGTCGGAGTCGTCCGAAGCAACATCCTCCTCATGATCATGTAGCGGTTCCCAATCCTCCAGTTGACTCTATGGCTTCTCAAAGCCCTCCCGAGCAGGATCTCCGTCAAGTGATTGCCAACCGGCAAAAGGGGGTCGACCTCCGAACTCGCCTGAATGGATGGCAAGCCCTTGGGGGAGTCCATCAAACTGAGCACTCAGGGATCTCAAGAGTCCGGACCCCCCACCGACCGAGGACCAGAAGATCCCCTCCCCCAAGGAGGCAAAGAGAGTCCCTTCAACGTCATCGGCAGAGAACTCTTTCTCCAGTAAGCCGAGCCACACATAGGGATCGCCAAGCTAGAGGGGCACCAGTCACAAGGGCAGAGTTCCAAGATTTTCAAGAGGCCGTTCTGCGAGCCCTCATTGCCGCTCCCAACCACGAGCAACGGGAACCTAGTCCTGAACCTGCCCCAAGCCGTCACTACCGCACTCCTAGTCGCCTTTCGCATGGGAAAGAGTCTAGGGGATCGGCAGGATATGACCGAAGGGAACACTCGGTCTACCACCGTCTCCATGAGATGGAGATGCGCCTTGGACGACCTTACAGAGAAGAGGAATAACGGGCGAGGAATTTTCGCCCGAGCCATCATGGAAGCCCCGGTCCCGCAAAACTTTAAGCCCCCTAACTTTAAGTCATACAATGGAGAGTCGGACCCCACCAACCACATCGAGAGTTTTAAAACTCTCATGATGATCCACCAGGCTTCGGATGCGCTCCTTTACAAGACCTTCCCTGCCACGCTGAAGGGGCCTGCGAGAAAATGGTACTCTCGACTCGCCTCAGCCTCCATCTTTTCATTCGATCAGTTCGAAGGGCTCTTTCTTACTCATTTCGTGAGCAGCCGTCGGGCCAAGAAAACAAATGTATCTTTGGTGACCCTCAACCAAAGAAACGATGAACGCCTAAGAGATTACGTTCGGCGCTTCACCTCTGAAGCTCGGTCTATAGCCTCCCTCAACCAATCAGTAGCCTCTGCGGCATTCGAGCGCAACATCACCAACGCCGACCTCAAGGCGTCCCTTGCCAAGAAGCCTCCTCGAGACTTCGCAGAACTCCTGCTTATGAGTGAGAAGTACATCCGAGTGGAAGAGGCTCTCAACCCTCCCAGTCTTGAGGAACCATCTTCCGAGAACAAACGGAAGAATACGGGCGAAGAAGGGTCCCATAAACTTCAGAGGGATGACAATGGCTAACGCCGTCCAGCTCCTCGTTTTGAGAAGTTCACCCCCCTCACTGCTAGTATATCAGCAGTTTTTATGGAGGTGGACAAAGGACTACTCTGTGCTCCTCCTAGACTCCTGGTAAGAAAAGAAACAGGGATAAGTGTTGTCGCTTTCATAGGGACCACGGCCACGACACAGATGATTGTCGGGCTCTCAAAGAGGAGATCGAAGAACTCGTACAGCGGGGACACCTGGACAAGTTCGTCCGAAGATATAGGACCGACCTTCCATCCCGAGGAGCCTACAAGCGAACAGAGAGGTCCGCCGAGTTCCAAGATTTCGAACTTGGGGCCGTCCTCCACCTCATCCAAGGAAGTCTATTGGGGGGATAACCCAACTCCTCCCAAAAGGCCTTCACCCTATCGTAGAAGTAGGTTCTCGGTTTTTAATAAGGCCAATGCTTGTAACCCGGCCAATAGCATGTAATAATGGTTCGCCCCCTCGAAGCGGCCATTTAGTTTATTTCAATAAAACTTAAACTTTTGTCTATTATTGAACTTGCTTCATTTCTACTTCTTCGAGTCACTTCTACGACTCGCTAAATGGTAAGTTCGGAGTCCAGCTTGTCCTATAAGGCTGCTTCCACAACTTACTAAGCTCAAAAAACGAATTCGGAGTTCAACACTTGGTTTGACGTTTCCTTAGCCACTTGCAAACGAGCAGGTGCGGGGCAGCTCACCATTCGGAATTGCTCCTACAACTCATTAACTCTCTTAACAACAGGTTGGAATCCAACACTTGGTTCGGCGTTGCCTTAGCCGCTTGTAAACAAGCAAGTGCGAGGCAGCTCACCATTCGAAATTGCTCCCACAACTGTTGGACCTCTTCTTAACGAGTTCGGTGCTAAAACTCTCCCATAGAGTTGCTCCTCAAACTTGTCTCCCCAACGGCTCTCTCCTAAAGCCAAGCTTTTCGCTCCGCTCGCCTCCAAGGCGCACCTCTCCTCATTGGGTTCGGAGCACAACTCCCCTTTAGAGTTCCTCCTCACACATGCCTTCCAAACGGCTCTCTCCTAGAGCCAAGCTCTTCGCTTCGCTCGCCTTCAAAGCGGACCTCCTCTCAACGAGTTCGAAACACAACTCCCCTAGAGTTCCTCCTCACACTCGCCTTCCAAACGGCTCTCTCCTAGAGCCAAGCTCTTCGCTCCGCTCGCCTCCAAAGCGGACCTCTCCTCAACGAGTTCGAAGCACAACTCTTCTTTAGAGTTGCTCCTCAAACTCGCCTCCCAAAAAGGTCTCTCCTAGAGCCCTCGCCTAACCAACCGACCTTCTTCCAAGAGACTTCAGAGCCTAACTCATCTAGAGACACTCCTTAGACTCGCCTCTAAGATCGGATCTTCTCAAGAGTCATACAGAGCTATCCTCAACTTCACGAAGACAAAGATGTTGCGGGACTATTCTGACCAAGAAGAATGATGTTCTTCAACTTATTTCTGAAGAGAACTTGTAGACCTCCGAGTTAGCTTCGAAATAAGGGGTCACACGCCCTAATCCGACCTCCGTACCACCGGGAACGTCGGTTACAACACACATGCGCCGAACCTCCAATGCCGACCTCCAGTCCCCGAAGTCGTTTGCCACCGACGTCAAAATGCGAGAAATTACGTTGACTAGTCAAACTGTCTAGGGACCCACATGCCCGTGGCGCTCTCCTAGACCTTGGCAAGTTCTCCGAAGTTGCTTGCCACCGACGTCAAAATGCAAGAAAAACTAGGGATCCACATGCCACGTGGCGCTCTCCTAGACCTCAGCAAGCTCTCCGATGTCGCTTCCCACCGACGTCAAAATGCAAGAAATTACGTTCACTGGTCAACGGTCAACGGTCAAACTTGCCACGCATCGCTCTCCTGGACTTCGACAACACACGCCGAGGTCATTTGCCACTGAACCTGAAATGAGAGAAAAACTCCGCCTCAAAATTCGTGTTCGACCAAGATCAACAGTTGTGATTAAAGCAAAAGGAAAAGGTCAACGGTCAACCATTGACCGCCACTCGTCCCCGAGGTCACCTGCCACCGGAGCTGAAATAAGAGAAAATTTTTGCCTCGAAATTCGTGCTTAAACACAACGTGCGGCTCAGGTTCGCACAAAAAAAAACAACAACAACTCAAGGGTTAACGGGTCGGGTTCGGACCCGTTAGTGACCCAAACCCCCGAAACCATGTATTCTTCTTCTTCCTTATACTCTAGTGCCAAAAACCCAGCGACAACTCCTTCGTCAACCTTAAGCCACCTTCGACCTCAGACCTTGCCATCTTCCTAAGTCAACATCTCCGCCGACCTCCTCCATCGCCTAGCTCGCCGTCGCCGATCTCCAACGGCGAGCTCCAACGAGGAGCTTCGTCACGGCTTCGAGCCGCAGAGCTCCGCCAAGCTCTACTCCACCTTCACGAGCACCACCAGCTCCCTCTTCGAGCTCCCTCGAGCGAGCTCCGCCGAGCACTAAGCTCCACGCTGAGCTCGACCTCACCATCACCAAGCTCCTCGACCGAACTTCATCAAGCTCCAACCCAACTCTGAGCTTCGACCCCGTATCCTCTCCAAGCTCGAGCCATCCTCTCGTTTCCACACCGACGAGCTCCATCACCCACGACGTCAAAGCTCTTATCCACTGCCAAACTCAGTCACCAAGATCAACCTTCGACGAACCCATCGAGCGGCGAACCCAACAACCTCCACGCTGAGCTCGACCTCTCCATCTCCTTCGTCAACTCCACGAGCTCACCACCACCATTAAAGAGCTCCAGCATCTCCTTCTTCGAGCTCCCGCGAGCGAGCTCTCATCAACGAGCTCATCCCCTTACCGAGCTCAGCTTCTCCAATGCAGAACTCCGAACCCATTATCGAGCCCCCGCACCTCCGCTGAGCTTCGACCTCGACCCTCTGCCGACGACGCTTCTTCCAAACCACCTTCAAGCTCCATGAAACCCACTCCGACCTCACCTCCAACCAACTCATCGAACTCCTAGCCATGCTCGCTCCTTCCTCGCCTGAAGAAGTGCCGAAGGTGACGTTCATGGTGTAACGGAGGTTAAGGAAAGGCGAGGTCAGGGCCACAGAGGCTGTGGGTTTCTCGAAGAAGAAGCGTGGGAAGAATTCGAAGTAAGACGAAGGAGAAGGAAGAAGAAAAGGAGAGAAGCAGAGTTCGGAAAAAAAAAACAGTTTTTGGGTTCGGGAGTTGACCAAGTCAACTGGTGCCGACCTCACTTACAACCGACCCTCAAATAAGGAAAAAATAGGCTCCTCCCGATTTACGCTCATCTGATCATGATCAACGTAAAGAAATGCGCCATGTATCCAGGTATTTATTTATTTATTTATTTATTTATTTATTTATTTATTTATTTATTTATTGAATTGAATTAATTATTTAAAAAATCCGAAAAAATTAATTAAAAATCGAAAAAATTAATTAAAATTTTTTAAAAATAATTATCAATTCGGAAAATAATTTTAAATTATGAAAATATAATTATTAAATTGGAATAATTAATTAAAATTTTCGGTAATTAATTATTTAATTCGGAAACTAAATAAAAAATTCAAAAAATGATTAAAAATTGAAAAAAAAAATTAGAAAAATTTGGAAAAATCTGAAAAAATCACAAAAAATCCAGAAAAATATAAGAATATTTTTGGGCATTTTACAAGCTCAGAATAATACCGTTACACCTCGAGCAAGAACCAAACTCCCTTAAGAACTCCGATAAAATTCTGTACGCCATTAGAACAACAAATTACTCCTCAAAGGCTGTTAAACTCAGTCTTCAGGAGTGGGGGGCTCGTGATATGGATAAAAGTGGGATTAAATCAGGACCGTTCAAATCGGACACGAATCTTAAAGCTCAGGGGTAAAATGGTAATTTCACCTACAAACGGGTCTGAAATGAAAACTGGGTCTTTCTTCAAAGCCCACTTGCCCATAAACGGATCTGTCTTACTGGGTACGGGTCCCAACCCGCTACAAACTAGTTCAGAAGGATAAAGAAGAATTCATATTCATAATTATCCATAAGAGGTGGTTTTAACCACTTCTATCTATCCACACCGGGAAGTAAAGATTTATTCTTATCTCAAAACGGATCCCTAAGACGACTATAAAAACCCCTCTCCCCCCACCATAAGAAGGTAATCAATCTTTTGCCTGTAAAAGCTCTTTCATAATCTTTCTTATTACTGACAAGAGCATCGGAGGATGTGTCGCCGGGATCCATCTCGGTGTTTCGCACTTTTTACAGGTTCGCAGTAGCAGCAAGAAACCAAGTTAACACATTGGTAAAGGTCAACAGGTTTACCTTGTTCGTTTCCTCAAGAATCCACAAATTCTATCTATTGCCCCCACACCAGATTAAGCGGCAACATTATCATTTCTTACTTTGCGACACAAGTAAATAAACTTCACTAATCATGCGTACATAAATATAGAAGAACGACTAGATATTACCCGAACCTAAAATGTTAACTAGACTGTTTACTTCAACATTGATCAAGCATAGCACACTTCAAAATTTGTGTTTCACTATTGAGAAAAATGACTTTACTAACCTGATAAATCTCAACAATCCTCTCAAGCACAACAATATATTGAAGCTTGCGAACACTTGACCTTTTTGTACTAGAACACTCTGCATTATTTAGAAGATGAAAATTAAATATGATACTATGTTAGAGACTTCTTCAAAGCATTGTAAAAATAAAAAGGTCATCTGAAGAACAATAAATTTTATTTTCATTCATATTACAAATATAACACATTTTAGATCCAACAAGTAAAGTGAATAGTCTAGAATAACTGTCATAAAATTGACAGAAACTATCAAATTTGGAGATGGATTGACTGTACAACATTAAGAAAAAGAAAAGCAGGAAGGACTGAAGATGTAAGACAACCTGAAATTTTGCAATAGTATCCGGAGTCCTGAAGATGCTTCCTTATACTTTGTCTGAGAGAAGAGTTCTTGAAATTTTTGTACCACCTAGATCAAGAAGGATTGACAGATAAAAACTTTGTATAGTACAGGTTAAAAACTAACTCATGAAGTTCTGTACTACTTTGATTAGTAAATGATGCAGAAGTCAAATACTAGAGATGAAAGAGATTTCTGAAGTTAAATACAAGAGAGGAAAGAGATTTCTAGAAGTGATGAAGTTAAATGCAAAAGTTAAATATAACACATTTTAGATTCCACTTCCTATGATTAATAAATGATGTAGAAGTTAAATAAATGATGCAGAAGTTAATTTCATGAAGTTCAGTACTACTCATGAAATTATCAGACGAATGAATTTAAATTCCAAAACCCATCTGCACTTTCCAGATTAAAAACAGATTTTCTGGACTTGAAGATTGTTATTGAACTAACCCCAAACCTTAGTTAGTAAATGAGATCAACAATGTCTACTGAAACGAAATATTATGTAGGTAAGACGGAGAATGTGTACACCCTAAATGCAATGTTTCAGATACAAAATGCATGCCCCATATTCATTTATAATCTCTCTCATGACACGACCACAAATGGCACGGCAGGAGATTCCTCTTATGGTGGTCTAATATTGTTACTGGCTTACTGCATGATCTACTTCACCCATAATGGTTATCATGACTTGAAACATATATGGATGAGAAATCAAGTGTACAGAATTTCCATACAGTGAATGAAGAAGGGCATGCATTTTAATGTTTAATACAATTATAGCGTATGTAGTTTGGGCATGCAAGTCAAAGGATGTTGTGAAGTATATACGTTTCTCTTAGATTTATCGTCTAGAAGTAGTAAGGGATTGAGACTTTTCTATTGCACTTCACCATATTCACTTTTTCAGCATGCATTTTGTGTGCTTCATTAGGCGAAATCCAGAAGCTTGAGTAGAATAACTGAATGAGTTTTGAGTTACTAAAATAGTAGTCTTTGCCTGATTGAGGGATAGCATTTGTGTGTTCACATACTTTGTCACGATGTATATTTTCTGTTTGCCGAGGTTGTGCAAGCATGTTAATCAACCAATAATGTCAGTGATAATAATACGATAATGGAAAGATAATGGATGAGTAATTAGTTTTTATTGTCAATAAATTTCATGATTGACATCAGCACTTCATGCCAAGGAACTGTGAATAATTTATATAGTATTTAGACCATCTCCAACGGGTCTCGCCATTCATACAAATTATAAGCAGAAGTTAAATATAACACATTTTAGATTCCACTTCCTTTGATAATAAATGATGTAGAAGTTATATAAATGATGCAGAAGTTAATTTCATGAAGTTCAGTACTACCCAAGAAATTATCGGACGAATGAATTTAAATTCCAAAACCCATCTGCACTTTCCAGCTTAAAAACAGATTTCTGGACTTGAAGATTGTTATTGAACTAACCCCAAACCTCAGTTAGTAATTGAGATCAATAATGTCTACTGAAACGAAATATTATACAGGGAAGACGAAGAATGTGTACACCCAAAATGCATGCCCCATATTCATTTATAATCTCTCTCGTGACACGATCACAAATGGCACAACAGGACATTCCTCATGTGGTGGTCTAAGACTCCTACTGCATGATCTACTTCACCCATAATGGTCATCATGACTTGAAACATATATGGATGAGAAATCAAGTGTATAGAATTTCCATACAGTGATGTATGCGGCTCTGCAGAGGAACCATGAAATCATGCTTTAAGGAAAGCATTCAGAATAACAGAACAAGCACAATGGCGTTCATCTTAATTATAAAAAGTAGAGTATGTATTAATATGCTTTTGACCAGCTATAACCAGATAATGCCAGATCTACGAACAGATAAGCATCTCAACAATCCAATAAAATGATATCAGTTGATTATTAATGTATACATATACATTATCAGTAAACAATCAAATACCATAGCCAAGTATCAACATTAGTCCACACTGAGTAACAAAAATTTCTTAAATAGAAACAACAGAATTAGAACAAACTATTCTAAGTATCATATCAGAATTAAAACAAACACTAAACAAAAAAATCTGAACAATTTTATGAACCCGAAGAAGAAGAAGAAGAAGAAGAAGAAGAAGAAGAAGAAGAAGAAGAAGAAGAAAGAACCTGATGAAGAAGATACCTGATGAAGAAGGTAAAAGAAGCTGCCTTTGAGGTCAGATGACCAAATCCACCAAGAACAAATTGAACAAATTGAACAAATTGAAAAAATTTCATGGAGGAATTAGTAGTGAGAATAGAAATGGCCGTTGGGAGTCCCCTTGATCTTCGGCAGCAAGATAGGATAGAGATTTGGCGAGCCTCCCCTCCAATTTGAAATTCACCAGATCTGGCGAGCGGATTGCGAGCGAATTTCACATCGCTAGATCCGCGAGTCTATTGGCAAGCCCGTTGGAGAGTTTTTTTTGGAAAATTCTGGCTATTTTGGCTAATTTGTATGAATGGCAAGACCCGTTGGAGATGGTCGTACAAAGAATTACAGCAACTCAACAATCAGTCTATTACTAGTAATTTACACGTGCAATGTACGTTTTAATAATTTTTAAAAATAAAAATAAAAACTCTGATGTAGGGGGACTCGAACCTGAAAACTCCTTTATATTAGTTATGTATGTGCGTGGCACATGTTGGTAGATTTACAAATGACACTAAGGCCTTCTTCCATTATAATATTAGAGATTAGAGATTAGAGGTTAGAGATTTAGAAGATTAAGTTAAGTATCCGCAGCTCTACTCCGCAACCCTGACATTTGATAAAATGTAGTTGGGATTTATGAAAAAGGGGTTCAAATTAGGGTTAGGTGATCAGGTGGTGATAGATTGGAAATTGAGAGAGAGAGAGGATCAAAAATGGGAAGATATTGATTTGGTCCCTTCCTAATCTCGGAGGTGCATTCAGGTTCACCGGGAGAGTGTGTATGAATATATATATACAATATATTATAATTTTTCTCCTTCTTTCTTTTCAAAATGTTTTTTTTTTTTAAAAAGTAGGAAATTTCAATAAATAAATATATAAGTAACAGATAAATATCTATATCTATATACAATTTACACAATATGTTATGATAAAATCATTTTGGTCTAAAAAAAATTCTTTTTTTTCTTTTTAAAACAAAAAAAAGGAAAACAATTGTACGAGGCAACTCTCCGCACTTTCTCCATCATCATATCCCTTAATAAAAGGTCAAAAATAGTTTAATGTTGTATAGATGTTATTAGAGGCTGTTTTTCTAAAAACATTATTTTTGATTTTTTTTAAAAAAAATTATGTGTTATATATTGCATATGGTTATACTAGTTAGGATTAGGGCAGTATGAGTGGTAAATGGGTTGGTTGGGTTGAGTTTGGGTTGACCCAGTTATAAGCAACCCAAAAATTGACCCAATTATTTACCAATTTGATTATTAACTGGGTCAACAATTAGCACGGATACTGTTAGAACTCGAATTTTATAAATCTGAAAATTACTAACAATAATTGTGAATAACAGAAATTACAGGAATAAAAGATAACAAACCAAAAGCTTTATACAGAGTCGAGATTAAAATCTATCTCCTTAAAGCAAAATTCGCCCCGTAGTGTGACGGTGGCTGGCGAATTGCCTCCCAGGATACAACTGTATACCTTTCTCTGAAGAGCAGCACCCAAACTCCAGAGATTTCAGCGAAGAGTGCTATAATGTACTCTCAGTTTTTGACACAGAGGAGAAGAAGAAGTATAATTCGGATTATCAAAATCTGTCCCACTGGTAGATAGGATTCAGTAGTCTTATAGGAGAAATGGAGACTGTTGGGAGACCCATTACTCTGTAACAGCTAAGTAATGGTCCATTACTCTGCAACAGCAGAGTAGTGGTTCAGATCCATAACTGATGAACAATTACTCTGTTGTTACAGAGTAATGGTATCAGTTATCGAATGTGAAGAGCCTCACCAGTGTACTGGGGGAGAAAAAAATTGACTGGGGCAAAAAAAATATAGGCTAGAGCCAGGCCAGGCCAGGCCAGCCCAGACCAAGCCGAGCCGAGCCGGGCCCGAGCCCGGGGCCGGGCCGGGCTGGGAGCGCGTGCGCGCGCGTTTATTATTTTGGCTGAGTCCTCTCTTCACTACACGTTAGTGGTAACCCCCGGGCCACGCTCTTCAGTCCAATTTTCTAGTATATATACTAGAAAAAATCTTTCCCAATTTCCGATATGGGACTATCTATTTTCTCCGAGTTTCCATGTTAGTACATTTCAAATACCCAACTTTGGACCAACATTTCTCATTCATACGGAATTCGTTTTCGGCAAATGAGTATACCACGGAATAGTACTCGACGAGAGGATTGCAATCCACCCATTTTTCGGCGCCGCCGGTGGCCGGAGCCCACCGGAATCCGGCCTGGAAACCTGCAAAAATTAATTCCAACAATTCCCCACATGAATGAAAATTACCAGACTATGTAATCCAGATACGACATAAAAAGACATGACAGAAAAACTCTGAAAATACAATCGGAAAATCACTGCATCAGGAATGGTAGTAATTTTTCAACTTTGAATCACCCTTAGTAAGTAGCTATCAGATTCATTTGACCAGGTAGTGAACATGATGTCTTGAACTACCCGGACTTTGATGTGAACCTAAATAATAACTATCACACAGTTTCATCACCTTACAGAACTAAGTTCTCTTGTTGTGTTCATTTTGGCCTTGAATAGCCCTGGTTAATCATGAGTGAACTTGGAGAATGTAGTCTCTCTTCATTTTCCTAGAAACGATCCCATTTCACATTCACATGGTGATTGCCCATAAAGAGTATCCTGCTATACCCCACTTTTATTTCAAAGCTATGGGAATCATTAAAAGCCAAGCTTATCCTAACTCTTTGCAGACAGCACTGTTCTATCATCCTAAGAGTGGGTATGAGATTTTAATCTCTCAGTGCTCTCGTCGATTCAATAAGATTTAGTTGTCCCTTTGAACCTAGATTTTGGGATCTCCAATTCCTAGGTAGGGTTTCCATCAAGTATCCTCTTTCGTCATAGGCTTTAAACTCATTCCTCTTGATTATCTCACAACCTGCTCTCGTGACAGAAATTTAGTAAATGGATCAGCTATGTTGTTGGCCGATTTTATATACTCTATAGAGATTACTCCATTTGAGAGCAGTTGTCTAATAGTTTTGTGTCGCCTTCTGATATGACGAGACTTACCATTATACATACAAATTAGTGCCCGTGCTATAGCCGATTGGCTGTCATAGTGTACACATAAAGCAGGCACTCGTTTTTCCTACATAGAAATATTCTCTAAAAAGTTTCGAAGCCATTCTGCTTCCTCTGCCGCTTTGTCTAAAGCAATAAACTCAGATTCCATAGTGGATCTGGCCAATAGCGTTTGTTTAGAGGATTTCCATGACACAGCTGCACCACAAAGTGTGAAGACATATCCACTTGTGGATTTTTGAGTTCTTGAAGTCCGATATCCAGTTGGCATCGATGTAGCCTTCTAGTACTGGTGGGTATCTGGTGTAATGCAGCGCATAACTCTGGGTATGTCGCAGGTAGTTCAATACTCTAGTTATTCCTTTCCAGTGACTTCGTCCTGGATTACTTGTGTAGCAGCTCAGAACATTTACGGAATGGGCCAAGTTCGGTCTTGTACAATTTGTTAAGTACATCAGACTACCGATTACACGTGCATATTCCAATTGTGATATGCTTTCACCTGTGTTTTTGAATAAGTGAAGACTGGGATCCACATGACGTTTGGCAGTTCCATTCGATTAATTCTTGAACCTTTCAAGGACTTTCTCAGCATAATAAGCTTGAGACAAAGTAATTCCCTCAGACATCCTGGAAACTTTGATTCTTAGTATGATGTCTGCAACTCCCAAGTCTTTCATATCAAACTTGCCACTAATCATGCTCTTAGTTTGTTTGGTAATGTCTTCATTGCTTCCAATAATGAGCATGTCGTCTATATACAGACACACCAGAATGTATCCATTTGGAGTATCTTTGATGTAAATATAATTATCACATTCATTTATTTTGAAGCCATTTGACATCATAACATTGTCAAATTTTGCATGCCACTGCCTTGGAGCTTGTTTCAGTCCGCACAGGAATTTTACAAATCTGCACACCTTGTTTTTCTGTCCAAGAACTACGTAACCCTCAGGTTATTTCATGTATATTTCTTCTTCTAAGTCCCCATTTAGAAATACAGTTTTAACATCCATTTGATGTATTTCCAGGTTACGTAGAGCTGCAATAGCTATCAACATTCTTATGGAAGTTATTCTTGTAACTGGAGAATATGTATCAAAGAAGTCTAGGCCTTCCTTTTGCCTAAATCCTTGTACCACAAGTCTCGCCTTATGCTTCTCTATTGAACCATCTGGTTTCAATTTCTGTTTGAAAATCTATTTGCATCCTAAAGCTTTACATCCAGAAGGCAAATCGACTAACTCCCATGTATGATTCTGCATAATGGAGTCTATTTCACTTTTGAATGCTTCCTTCCACATAGGAGCATCAGGCATAGACATGACGTCCTTGAAAGTTCTGGCTTATTATCTAGCAGAAAGGCCATTAGAAAGTCAGGACCAAATGATTTTGATGTTCTAGCCCGTTTACTTCGTCTAGGCTCATCATTATCATGTTCTGGTTCATCAACTAAAGTGCTTGCATTCCCTTGTTCACGTGTACGTTTGGGATATGTAGTATCCTTGCACGGAAACACATGTTCAAAGAAGGAAGCATTCCTTGATTCCATTATTGTATTCACATGGATATTCGGTATATCTGATTTGTATACCAAGAACCAATATGCACTATTGTTGTGTGCATAGCCTATGAATATGCAATCAATCGTCATAGGTCTGATGGTGACCTGTTTTGGGTTAGGTACTGCCACTTTTGCTAGACATGCCTATACTTTGAGGTATTTATACGAAGGTATGTTACCTTTCCACAGTTTGTATGGTGTCTTGCCGGTTTTCTTGTGAGGTATTTTATTGAGAATGTAGTTGGCAGTCAGCAACGCTCCCCCCTACATATTTTGGGGTAAGCCAGAATTCAACAATAAGGCATTCATCATCTCCTTTAGAGTTCGGTTCTTGCACTCGGCAGTACCATTTGATTCAGGTGAGTAAGGAGCAGTTGTCTGATGAACTATTCCATATTCAGCGCAGAACATATTAAATTGTGCATCATATTCTCTTCCTCTATCACTCCTAACGATTTTAATCATTTTGCCAAGTTGATTCTTAACCTCAAGTTTATATTCTTTGAATTTATCCAAATCCTCATTTTTGCTATGTAACAAGTATACATAACTGAATTTTGTGCAATCGTCTATTAATGTCACAAAGTACTTTTTGCCACCTCTGGTCTGCACGTATTTTAAATTACACAGATCCGTGTGAATTAGACCTAGAGTTTCTGTGTTTCTTTCTACAGAACATGATGGAGTTTTAGTGAGTTTGGGCTCCGTGCAAACTTCAAATTTTTCAGTGTTATCTACCTTAAATTTTGGTAGCAAATTCATGTTAATTAATCTATGCATAGAATTGATATTAACATGGCCTAGTCTTTCATGCCAAACAGAAGAAGACTCAACAACATAGGCAATAGGAGTTATTTCATTAACATTGGGAACAGCAGGAACAATTGTTTCAGGGATGACTATCATTACATTAAACTTGAACAGTCCATCCTTTACATATCCTTTACCTAAGTACACCCCATTCTTAGACAATACATAATTATCAGAAACAAGAACAACCTTAAATTCATTCTTGCTTAGCAAAGAACCTAATATCAAGTTCTTTCTAATATCTGGAACATGTAACACATTTGTGAGTGTTAGTTCCTTGCCTGACGTCATCTTCAGCACTATCATCCCTGTTCCTGCAATTTTGGAGGTGGAAGAGTTTACCCATAAACAGCTGTTCGTCCTTGTTGCACTTCTGGTATGAAGTGAACATCTCCTTGTCCGAGCAGATATGCTTGGTGGCCCAGTATCGTACCACCATTCATAAAGATTGCTCCCCACAAGATTTACCTCTGATACTACAGCACAGAGGTCCAGGTCAGAGAGACCAGTGGACAAGTTCTCAGCTATGTGTGCGTGGGATTTTTCATTCCCTTTTGCATATCTAGTTCCTGCATGATTGTTGTCCTTACTGCGGCACTCAGAAATTTTGTGCCCCATCTTACCACACTTGTGGCATTTCCCAGCAAAGCTCTTTGCAGGAGGTTTTTTGTTTGAGGCCTGTAGCAAAAACTTTTTCTTCTTGCCCTTCTGTTCGTGCTCCACCACGTTGGCCTTTTCTATGGACTGATTTCCATAGGACCTGTCAGCCATGCGATTCTTCTCTTCGATTCGCAATCTGACAATGAGGTCTTCAAGAAACATCTCCTTTCGCATGTATTTAAGGTAGTTCTTGAAGTCTTTCCATCCAGGTGAAAGCTTTTCGATGAACGCTGCAACCTGGAATGGTTCGCACAACGTCATGTTCTCTGCAGTGATTTCATGCATTATGACCTGCAGTTCCTGGACTTGACTCACAATAGCTTTGGAGTCAATCATCTTGTAGTCCAGAAATTTGCCGACTACAAACTTCTTGGACCCGGCGTCTTCTGTTTTGTACTTCTTTTTCAAAGACCCCCACAGGAGTTTGGACGTCTTGAAGACACAATAGACGTTGTACATGGGGTCTACCAAGCCATTCAGGATGTAGTTCCTATAGAGGTAGTCGCCCTTAGTCCACGCATCAACCGCAGCAACGGAGTGTGCATCCATCGGTGCCAGCATCGGGGCAGATTCAGTGAGAAACCTGTCCAGCTTCAAGGTGGTTAGGTAGAACTGCATCTTCCCTTACCACTTCTTGAATCCAGTTCTATTGAACTTCTCCGGTTTTTCTCCCACGGTTATGTGTGTGGGCAGAACGACCGAATGTGCTGCAACCGATTATGCAGTCACATTTTGGGTCACCGGTGTTTCGGTACTGATAAGCCCACTGGCAATATCATTTTGTGTGTTCTCCATGTTATTTCTGAAACAGTTGAAACAGAACTGTTAGTTGTTGTTTTTTCCGAATTGATAACAGTACCTGTAAGCAATCTTTACAAAAACTGTAAGAATCAGTGAGGAAAATTTTTGCTTTAAGATTGTTAGAACTCGAATTTTATAAATCTGAAAATTACTAACAATAATTGTGAAGAATAGAAATTACAGGAATAAAAGATAACAAACCAAAAGCTTTATACAGAGTCGAGATTAAAATCTCTTTCCTTAAAGCAAAATTCGCCCCGTAGTGTGACGGTGGCTGGCGAATTGCCTCCCAGGATACAACTGTATACCTTTCTCTGAAGACCAGCACCCAAATTCCAGATATTTCAGCGAATGGTGCTGTGATGTACTCTCAGTTTTTGACCCAGAGGAAAAGAAGAAGAAGTATAATTCGGATTATCAAAATCTGTCCCACTGGCAGACAGGATTCAGTAGTCTTATAGGAGAAATGGAGACTGTTGGGAGGCTTATTACTCTGTAACAGCAGAGTAATGGTCCATTACTCTGCAACAACAGAGTAGTGGTTCAGATCCATAACTGATGAGCCATTACTCTGCTGTTACAGAGTAATGGTATCAGTTATCGAATGTGAAGAGCCTCACCAGTGTACTGGGGGAGAAAAAATTTGACTGGGGCAAAAAAAATATAGGCCAGAACCAAGCCAAGCCAAGCCGAAGCCGGGGCCGTAGCAGGGCCGGGCGCACGCGCACGTGTGTGTTTGTTATTTTGGCTGAGTCCTCTCTCCACTACACGTTAGTTGTAACCCTCGGGCCACGCCCTTTAGTCCAATTTTCTAGTATATATACTAGAAAAAATCTTTCCCAATTTTCGATATGGGACTATCCATTTTTTCCAAGTTTCCAAGTTAGTACATTTCAAGTACCCAACTTTGGACCAACATTTCTCATTCATAAGAAATTCGTTTTTGGCAAATGAGTACACCACGGAATAGTACTCGACGAGAGGATCACAATCCACTCATTTTTCGGCACCGCCGGTGGCCGGAGCCCACCGGAATCCGGCCCGAAAAACTGCAAAAGTTAATTCCAACAGATACTTCAAAACCGTCCCCGTATTCTAAACAGTAACCTCAAATCTGATTATTAACTAGGTCAACAATTATGACCCAGTTTGACCCAAATATAAATGGATTTGTTTAGAATGCAAAACTTCAACTAACATAACATCATAATAAATTTTTTAACTACCCTATATTTGCTCTCAGCCGTAGGATTTATAAAATTTATTTTTATAGATGATAACATTTTAAGAAAAATTGACATTTTCGTCATTTGAAATATTTTCTTTCTAATTTCTCTGACATTTCTTCTCTATCAATCTCTATTTCTTATTGGAAATTATATAATCGAAAACTCCTCACTTTTTAAATCAATATTCCTTGGACCATCCTTGCACCATCCATGAAGGCAAACCATCCACTAGGGTTTCAAAATTGTGACTAGATTTGGCTTTGGGTATAATGTCATCATGACTCTTTTTTTAATCTTTTTTTAATACGAAAATTACAATTTTTTTTTTATTCGTCAGTTAAAATGTTGAAATCTTGGCAACTCTTTGAAAATCACTTACAGTCTGTCTCCTTGTTTAAGAAGATAACGTTGCAATCTTAATTTGAAGTTTTTTTTCTAGGAAAATCTTAATTTTAAGTTAAAATGTTAAAATTTTACATTGTGTCTTTAAAATTTGATGTTATTATTTTATTTAATCAATAACTCAATAACCTAAATCAAGACATTAAAAACTATTTTTATCATAAGATATCTCAAACTTCAACACATTTGAGATGATCTAATGGCTAGTTTTACTCCTTATATTAAATCATATACAATTTTGATCATAAGTGTTTTTCCAACAAAGAGAAAACAAACAAAGTAGTAGGTTTGTATTTATTGGTATGTTTGAAACAAAATAACAAAACTAACCCTAATTTGAAAGAAATCGAAAATTAAGTCCATTTTTTTAAAATAGTTAAAAGATTGCACCACATAATAGCTCCTTATTCACTAAAATTTGTTTAATTAGTTTACCTTCCTTTCGAAATTTGGTCAGGGGCATTCTAGTCAGTGCATAAGATTATAAATTAAAGTGTCTTACCTTTCTAAGTTCGAAATCTGGTTTTAGCAGCAGCAACAACAACAAAATCACAAATCACAAAAAGTTAAATGGGTTAAGTTAATGTAAATAATTTGGTATTTCTAAAAAAATCCAATTGGGCCATTGATGAGTTTACAAGGGTTGACCCAATTATGTGTGGGTTGACCAAACTCCTCATGTTTTTCCATTTCCCATGTAGTGTAGGAACTAGGAGGTTGAGATCATGAGCGCTTTGAGTGCATGTACGAATCTACGATCCCTCCACTCTCTGCTTTTCTCCTTTTTCTTGTTATTTTCTATGGCAAATTCGTTGGTTATTATCTTTAAACTTTACGATTTTTAAAACTACTATTTTCACACTTACATTTATAAAAAGTTACCAATAAGATCCAGACATGGCTAAAATAGAACTAAATTGGGACCGTTCAAATCGGACACGAATCTTAAAGCTCTTAGGGATAAAATGGTAATTTCATCTATAAACGGATCCGAAATGAAAACTGGGTCTCTTCTTCAAAACCCAATAACTCTTAAACGGATTTGCCATATTGAATACGAGTACCAACCCATTACAAACCAAGTCAGAAGGGTAAGGAGAAATCCAGATTCGTAATTATCCCTAAGAGGCGGTTTTAACCACTTCTTATCAGGAGATGAGTTCAAACTCCCCAGCTTACCCATCCACACCGGGAAGTAGAAGTCCTTATCTCGAAACGGATCTCTAAGGCGACTATAGATACCCCTCTCCCCCCACTGTAACAAGGTAATGAATTTTTTCCTACCTAAAGCTCTTTCTTAATCTTGGAGATTACTGACAAGAGCGTCGGAGGGTTCGTCGCTAGGATCCATCCCAGTGTATTGAACATCGTGCAGGTTCGTGGCAGCAGTGAGGGACAAGTCAACACCCAGGCGGAGTCAACAGGTACGCTTTACTGTTTTCCTTCAAGAACTGACAAATTCATCTGTTTGCTCCCACACCCAAAATCAGCAGCAACATATTGACGCCGTTTGTGGGAAGCAAAAGCAGCGATCCAGTGCTCTCTCATCAGCCAAGCTAATTTAAAGCCATGCCTCCCAAGAAGGGAAAGACAACGGTCTCTAACCGCAGGGCCACTCCCACACCTTCTCCTCCTCCAATCCATGAGGTTCCCCCTCAACCTACTCAGCAAGTCCAGCAACCTGGACAGCCTCTCCTTCAACCCGTCCAGCAACCACAGTCTGGACAGCATCTTCCTCAACAACCACACCCCAGCAGGCTCCTCAAAGGCCACAAGAGGCTGTCGGGGAACCCTCCCGCCGAAGTCGAAAAGGGCAACATCCTCATCGCGACCATGTGTCGATACACAACCCCTTGTCCGACTCCATGGCCTCGCACAGTCCCCCTACACCGAAGGACCTCCAGAACATCATCGTCAACAAGCAGAATGGGGTGGATCACCGGACCCGCTTAGATGAGAGGTAGACCCATGATGGGATACCCCGCCGAGAACATCATAGGGGTGCAACGATCCGATCTCCTAGAGCCCGGTCCCCCCGTAGGCCGGATCGCAGAAGGTCCAACTCTCCCAGGAGGCGGAGGGAGTCGCCCCAGCGCCATCAAAGGAGAAGTCGCTCTCTGGTCGGCCGACCCGCCCCTCGGGACCACCGAGAGCAGGAGGCCCCCGTCACGAAGGCAGAGCTCCAGCAATTCCAAGAGGCAATCTTGAGGGCCCTCAATGTTGCCTCCGACCATGGTCAGTGGGCACCCAGTCCTCAACCTGCCCAAGACCATAGGCATCGTTCGCCCAGTCCTCAACCTGTCCCGAGCTATCGTCGTCGCACTCCCAGTCCCCTTCCGTGCGAGGACAAATCCCGGGCCTCGGCAAGGTATGACCGGAGGGAAGATTCGGTCTACCGCCGTCTCCACGAGATGGAGAGGCGCCATCACCGACTGGACAGAAAGGAAGAGCAACCGGCAAAGCATTTCCGTCCCAGCAGGCCCTCATTCTCCCAGACTATAATGGAGGCATCGGTCCCAGATAACTTCAAGCCTCCTCATTTTGAATCATACAACGGAGATTCCAACCCCGCTGACCACATCGAGAGTTTTAAAACTCTCGTGATGATACACCAGGCATCGGACGCGCTCCTCTGCAAAACTTTTTCGGCCATGCTAAAGGGGCCTACAAGGGACAAGGGACTGGTATCCCGTCTAGCCCCGGCCTCCATCTTCTTCTTCAATCAGCTCGAAGGCCTCTTCCTGACTCACTTCATAAGCAGCCGACGAACTGAAAAGACAAGCACCTCTCTGTTGTTACTTCATCAAAGGAAGAGCGAGCGGCTGAGAGATTATGTCAAACGTTTCATCGTGGAGGCCAGATCCATCGCCTCCTTGGACCGTCCGTAGCCTCCGCCGCCTTCCAATCCAATGTCGCCAACGATAGCCTCCGAGCGGCCCTTGCCAAGAAGCCTCCTCGGGATTTCTCAGAACTCCTACTCATGAGTGAGAAATACATCCGAATGGAAGAGGCTCTCTCCCGCCCTGCTTTTAAAGGGTTGTCCTCCGGGAAGAAACGGAAGGGCACTGAAGAAGAAGGAGCTAAGAAGCTCCAGAAAGATAACGGAGGCCAGCGCCGCCCTCCTCCCCGCTTCGAGAAGTTCACTCCCCTCAATGCGAGTGTCTCAGCCATCCTGATGGAGATTGGGAAAGAGGGTCTTCTCCTGCCACCTCCGAAGATGAACTCCTCGGGGAAGAAGAGAAACCCAGACAAGTGGTGCCGCTTTCACAGGGACCACGCCACAACACGGATGACTGTCGGGCCCTAAAAGACGAGATTGGGGTCCTCATTCAGAGAGGGCAGCTCTCTAGGTTCGTGAGGAAGGATAGGACAGATCCTCCTCTGCCCCCCAGGGGGGGCTAATAAGCGAACCGAATGGCACGCGAAGACCCCGGACTCTGAACCAGAGGCCATCCTACATCTCATCCACGGAGGCCCAATCGGGGGAGATTCCAACTCCTTCCGAAAAGCCTTCATCCGGGAAGTAAATTTCGTGCAGAACCATCCTCCCCCAAAGGGTCTGGGGGTCCTGGTCACTTTTCAGATAGAGTTCTAGATGGTGTCCAAACACCCCATTGCGACGCATTGGTAATAAACCTCCACATGGCCAATTTTGACGTGCGCCGAGTCCTAGTTGACAACTGCAGTTCAGTCAACATTCTCTTTCTAGAGGCCTTCCAGGGGCTCAAGCTATCCAGGGATCAGCTCAAGCCCGTTGGCTACACTCTGCACTGGTTCACAGGAGAGCCAGTGACGATCGAGGATGTCATAACTCTCAACGTAGTTGTTGGCAAAACTCCCACCACCCGAACCGAACGGATGGACTTCATGGTGGTGGATGTGAGAGCTGCCTACAACGTCATCCTGGGCCGACCAAGCCTAGCGGCTCTCCAGGCCATACCCTCCGCCTACCACATGAAGATGAAATTCCTCACCACCGCGAGCGTGGGAGAAGTCAGAGGGAGCTAGGAGGCAGCCTGCAAATGCTACATGACCTCGGTGGGAGGACCAGTCCTTTCCCTCAAAGCTTTTGAACTCCCCCAAGGGAGTAGCCCACCTATATCGGAGCCAATCGATGAGCTGGAAGAGGTGGCATTCTTAGAAGGAGATCTGCCCCGAAAATTTCATATTAGCAAAGTCCTCCCCCCTCTCGTTCGCTCCGACATTATCCAGTGCATAAGAGAAAATTGAGACCTCTTCGCCTGGACTGCAACTGACATGACGGGGATCTCCGAGGAACTCCTTATGCATCACCTTAGTGTCGCTTTGAGGGTCAGACCAGTTCAGCAAAAACGGCACAAATTTGCCCCCGAGCGCCAGCAAGCTATCAAGGAGGAGGTTGAGAAACTCCTTAGAGCTCGGTTCATACAGGAGGTAAACTATCCCGAGTGGCTGTCCAATTTCGTGATGGTCAAGAAAGCCAACAGAAGCTGGAGGATCTGCATTGACTTCACCAATCAAAACAATGCCTGCCCCAAAGATCCATTCCCGCTTCCAAGCATCGACACCCTGATTAATGCAACCACGGGCCATAAACTCTTAAGCTTTATGGATGCGTTCTCTGGGTACAATCAGATAAGAATGTTCCCTCCTGACATTCCGAAGACCTCCTTCGTCATCGATCAGGGCCTGTATTGCTACCGGGCCATGCCCTTCGAGCTCAAGAACACTGGAGCCACCTACCAATGCCTTGTTAACAAGATCTTCAAGGAGCAGATTTGGCGGAACATGAAAGTCTATGTAGATGACATGATGGTTAAGAGCGTCAGCAGATCGGATCATATGTCCGATCTCCAAGAAGCTTTTAACGTGTTGAGGAAACACAATATGAGACTGAACCCGAACAAGTGTGCATTCGGCGTTTCAACATGGCTCCCCCTCCAGTGTTAAGGATTTGCAGAGACTCACCGGTGCCTTGCGGCGATAGGGCGTTTCCTCTCCGAATTCAGGGGAAATGCCTCCCGTTCTTCGAGGCCCTCAGGGGGGCTAAAGGCTTTGAATGGCGAAAACAGCAACAAGAGTCCTTTGACCAGCTCAAGGCCTACTTAGTCAACCTCCCACTCTTGAGCAAGCCGAGATCCAGGAAAGTCCTCTACCTATACCTCGCCGCTTCGGAGCAGACCCTCAGCGCTGTTTTAGAAAGAGAAGAAGACAAGAGATAGAGGCCTATTTACTACGTGAGTAAAGTCCTTAGGGACGCTGAACTCCGTTACCCGTAGCTAGAGAAGATGGCCTATGCCTTGGTCATGGCGGCCCGAAAGCTCCGTCCCTACTTCCAGTCTCACTTGGTGGTCGTTCTTATCGACCAGCCACTCAAACAAGTCCTCCACAAGCCCGAGACCTCAGGGCGCCTAATGAAGTGGTCCATCGAGCTAAGCCAGCATGATATCAACTATCAGCCTTGAACCGATATCAAGGCTCAAGCTCTAGCGGAGTTTATAGTGGAGAGTACAATTCCCGATGCCAGCAAAGCAATAGAGGAACCCCTCTTCTGGATGGTGTATGTTGATGGGTCCTCGTGCACCGATGGGAGTGGGGTAGGAGTCATCCTGGCGGGCCCAGATGAGTTCATCCTCTAATACTTACTCCGCATCAACTTCAGGGCGTCCAACAACAAGGCCGAGTATGAAGCCCTTATAGCAGGCCTTTGCATGGCTCGCAAGGCAGGGCCAAAGCATGTCAAGATATTTAGTGACTCGCAGTTGGTGGTGAACCAGGTGTCAGGGAAATACGAAGCGCGAGACTATCACATGGCCAAGTACTTGGCCAAGGTAAAAAAAACTAATGGCCTCTTTTGAGGACGCACAACTCCAGCGGATCCCCCAAGAAGAGAATGCAAAAGCGGACGCCCTCTCCAAGCTAGCTTCCTCCTCCCTCTATAGGCTCGAACAAACTGTCTTAATAGAAGTTCTACTGAAGCCTAGCATCGAGGAAGAAGGCCCCGAGCCAATGGAGACGCTGTCCTTACAACTCGGGAAGAATTGGATGAGGCCTCTGCTCGAGTTCTTCAGAGATGAGATCCTTCCCTTAGATCCTAAAGAGGCCTAAAAGATCTGAACCAGAGCCGAGCGGTACACACTCATCGAAGGAGTCTTGTACAAACGCTCCTACACCCAAGTAGACGACAGACCCTACCTGAGATGTCTCTCCTCTGACGAAGCCCAGTATGCTTTGAAGGAAGTACATAAAGGGATATGTGGCGCTCACTTGCGAGTAAGGTCCCTCGCCAGCAAAATCTTGAACTATGGATATTTCTAGCCTACTCGCCTTTGCGATGCCGAACAACACATTCGTTAATGCATCCCTTGGCAAAAATTCTCAACAATCTGCCGCCCACCGCAAGCTCAGCTTTCCTCTCTATGCAGTCCAACCCCTTTTGTAATGTGGGGAATGGACTTGCTCGGGTCGTTCCCTCCAGCACCAAGCCAGCTAAAGTTCCTCATTGTGGCGATCGACTATTCTCTAAGTGGATCGAAGTCGAGCCCCTAGCAACGATCACGGAGAATAGGGCATAACGCTTCTTTTGGAAAAAATGCTGTCTGCAGATTCGGCGTTCCCCGAATCTTGATAACGGACAATGGAACTCAGTTTACGGGGGTAGCCTTCTGCACTTTTTACGCAGACCTAGGCATCCAACAACGATTCTCCTCGATGTCCCACCCCCAATCCAATGGTCAGGCAGAGAACGTCAATCGGCAAATTCTCTCCGGCCTGAAAAAGAGACTGGGCAGGTTGACCAAGGGGTTATGGGTAGAGCAGTTCCGGAATGTGCTCTGGAGCTATCGCACTACGAAGAGAACCCCCATGGGAGATTCACCCTTCAACCTCACTTACGGTTCCGAAGCCGTTATCTCTCTAAAGGTGGATCTACCGTCCCCCCGCTTGATTGCATACAATGAAGAGCAAACACGAACGAGCTTCGCGACAACTTGGACCTCATCAATGAAATCCATGAGAGATCCTCCATTCGGCAAGAAATCTATCGGCATAGGATCGAGCAATCCTACAACAGGAGAGTCCACCCGACTAATCTCAAAGAAGGAGATCTGGTGCTCAGAAAGCTGTCTATTTCTTTCCCCGACAAGAAAGGCAAATTGGCGCACAACTGGGAAGGACAATATAGGATCTCCAAAGTTGTCACCCGGGCACTTATCAACTTGAAGATCCGGAGGGACAAGAGGGTGCCAATGACATGGAACGCAGAGCACTTGTTGAAGTACCAAGAGAGTGTTTAAACACCGCTCTGAGCAACTTCTCTAAGAGCGCTCCTTAAAGCATGTTAAAGTTTGTCTCTTCTTTATTAAGTGTGATAATGGCTCGCAACTTAGATGCAGCTGCTTAGCTGTTTTCAATAAAAGTGATCTACCCCCTGGAAATTATCTATTCTAAGCATCCTGGTTGTACTACTTTTGGGCTTACAAAAAAACTCATTAAACAACAAGTTCGGAGTCCAACACTTGGTTTGATGCAACTTTTGCTACTTGCGGACGAACGAGTACAAAGTAGCTCACCATTCGGAATTTCTCCTACAACTGTTGATACTCTCTGAACGACAAGTTCGGAGTCCAACACTTGGTTCGATGCAACTTTTGCTACTTGCGAACGAGTGAGTACAAAGTAGCTCACAATTCGGAATTGCTCCTACAACTGTTGATACTCTCTAAACGACAAGTTCGGAGTCCAACACTTGGTTCGATACAACTTTTGCTACTTGCGAACGAGCGAGTACAGAGTAGCTCACCATTCGGAATTGCTCCTACAACTGTTGAAACTCTCTTAATGACAAGTTCGGAGTCCAACACTTGGTTCGATGCAACTTTTGCTACTTGCAGACGAGCGAGTACAAAGTAGCTCACCATTCGGAATTGCTCCTACAACTGTTGATACTCTCTAAACGACAAGTTCGGAGTCCAACACTTGGTTTGATGCAACTTTTGCTACTTGCGAACGAGTGAGTACAAAGTAGCTCACCATTCAGAATTGCTCCTACAACTGTTGATACCCTTGCGAACATTAATGAAACACAAATTCTCACAGGAAGCTCGAGAAATGGGTATACTATTTCATCAAAATTCGAAGTACAAGTCTAATCCCAGATCAAAGACTTACATTATTTCATCAAGATTTGAGATGCAACTCATTGTTCCTTTGAAATGAAGACTACAAGATTACAAAATTTTGCCCTAACCCCTCCTAGGGAACAGGATGCTCCTATTAAGCGATACGCAGGGACGACGAGCGATGTGTTGCTGTCGCCTCATTTCTGTAGAAGTCTCCAAGCTGCCGAGCCGAGCAGCGTCATCGGTGCCTGGGAGTCTAATAGTCGCCCTGATAGATGCTCTGTTCAATGAGCCGGCCACTCTACTGTGCTCGTCCCCGGGATATCTCACAATTGGGGGCGAACGAATCGCCAACTCGTGGAATGACCTTCCTTGGGCATACTCACTCCGTGGGCAGGAAGTGCTTTTGACGTTACTCCCTTCCGAAAGCCATCGTAAACGAAGGTTCTTTGCCTCTAGCTTCACGATCCGCTCCTTCAGCGAGTTGTCCGTCACTTTGACCTTCAAGCGGGGCATTCGGCTCAAGCTGCCCCAACGAGAAGCCTCGGAGATAGTCCTCCGAAGGTGTGCTGCCTCCAGACTCTTCTCGAGCACCATGTTTTTCAATTCCTCTCTCTCGGATCTCGCCTCGAACAAGGAGTGATGGAGAAATTTGAGTCTCAAGCCTTGGCTGACAGCCATTGAGGGGCATGACTCCTCGCCTTCGGGTGCCACTTCACGAGTTCTCTCCTCAAGACGCCTTAGTTCAATGTTTCGATGGGCCAGGGTCGCTCTCAAATGACCTACCTCCCATTTTGCTCTATAGAGTAATTCTTGAGACCGAGCTAGCCCCAACTTGACGACGCCCAGCTCAGAACGGAGATGTAGCGGTTCACCAACCTGAGAAGTCAACCAAAAGAGGATGCGTAAATTACTAAAATTGAGAGGCCACACAATGGTACTATGACTAAGCGGAACTACTACGAAGCGATTCGAAATCAAACAAACAAACAACTATTTCAAGACTTCACAACAAATGCTTAAAAGAAAACCTTCATTTAATTTAATTGAGGAGAAAGGTACAAGAAGCGGTGGCCAGTCCGCTATTAGGCATCCAAAATGAAGAACTAAAAAAGAAAAAGAAACATCGGCATAAGACATTAAGGGGTCAGGGGACCACCTTCGCAGGCACCTCCGCAGGCGATGTGATCCCATGCCTATCCTCCTCGGTGGCACAGGGGTCCTCGTTGGCGTCCTCCCCCTCGTCTTCTTCTTCTTCTTCTACTTCGATGACCCCTTCGGTTGCCGGAGCAGTCTCGCCTTCGAGGAGATCATAGAGTCAGTACCCCGAGCTGTCGAAACCGGGGACGCGCACCTCCACGTGCTTCAGTGCCCGAGCATAGGACTGCTCCATGTTCGTGTGCATGTGCAGCGTCACTTTGGCTCGAATCGCCTCCGCCGTTGCTTCAACCGCAGCCTCCCTCTCCTTCGTCGCGTCCTCGATGGCCTTCGCGGCCGTTTCCCTTTCTTGGACA
This sequence comes from Hemerocallis citrina, assembly GCA_017893485.1. Classification (NCBI taxonomy): domain Eukaryota; kingdom Viridiplantae; phylum Streptophyta; class Magnoliopsida; order Asparagales; family Asphodelaceae; genus Hemerocallis; species Hemerocallis citrina. The sequence continues at coordinate 185,364,621 of CM030366.1, read as the reverse complement.
ACTTTCTCCACCTCTCGGTCTGCCCTTTCTTTCACCAAAGAGGTCTGCTCGTTTGTTGCTGCCAAGGCGGCCTCGAGGAGCTGGAACTGAGATGCCTGAGACTCGGCTAACCTCTTCTCCGCCTCGTACATTTTCACGGCTTTAGCGCGCTCCGACCTATCTCTATCGGTCGCCGCCTTTAGCTCTTTTTCTTGCTCGGCGAACTGCTTCATTATGTGACTGAAGTGGTAAGTGATCTGCATCAACAGGAGAAAGAATCACGTTTAGACATGTGAGAACCTAAAAAGAAGAAGAAAGGGAGACTTAACTCATCGTCATGGTCGGCTTGGCGATCTCTAGGGCATCATCGCCGACCATCCCTGCCTTCAGTGCGGCGCGATCCTTCGAGGTCTCCAGATGCCGAATCGCTTGCATGCAGCTCACAGCGTCCCCAAGAAAGCCGTCGTGCCTCATCACACGCCAATCAGGGACGAAGAGCCTCTTACGCTCTTCGGTTAGGATCACCTCTGCAGTCGCTGTTAGAAGGGGAGCTTCGAGCACCAACACTTGCTCGATAGAAGTTCCCTCGACAAGCCGAGCAGACGAGGTAGATGGGGTAGGTGGCTTGGATTCCACATTAACCACTGGAGTCACCAAAACTGGGGCCTTCACGACTTTGGCAGACGGTGGCTCTGAGGTGGTCTGCTTTCTCTTTTTCCCATCGGGGGCCTTGTTGGCCACCGCCGACCGACCTGAAAGCATCACCCTGAAGTCCATGTCCGGAGTCTCTGTAAGAAAAGAAGGGAAAGAGGAAATAGGCATGAGGGAAAATTAGACAAAAGCTAAGGAAAAACAAACAAACAGAAAAAATTGCAAGGCGTACTAGGGTCGATCAGACTGAAACCCCCACCGAAGAGGACCTCTTCGGTTAACTCCTTCCAACCCAGGGGCTCACGAGCAAGGAGTTTAGACACGATCTCGTCTTCCTCCGGTGTCAATGCCGGCTCAACCTTCGCCCACTTCGGCACCTCCTCCCTCCACCTTATGGGAATATTCCATGGCTTGGTGCCTCGAATTAAGAAGTACTTCTCCTTCCAGAATTTGATGGAGTCGAGGTTTTCTATCAGCTTCACACCGCGACGCGGCGAAAAATAGTATCAGTACTCAACCTTGCTTTTTTGATGAATATGGTAGAGCCTTCGGAGTACAGTGAGCTGAGGCACAACCCCTATCACCCGGCACTGGACCACGAAGCCGTTCACATGCCTCCACATGTTCGACATATATTGAACGGGGCTCAGCCCGTACTACTACAGCACCTCGGCTACGAACAAGGGAAGAGGCAGATGAAGGCCGACGTAGAAGGCATCGAAAGGAAAGGTGCACGTGTCAGGGGAGCTAGGTGTGCAGGCTCGAACACTGGGACCCGGGAGAAGAAGGCTAAAATCCTTCGGTATCAATAAGCTACTTCGAATCTGCGCTAAATCCCTCTCCGTCAACATGGTGGGAATGTCATCGACTTCGGAGTGTTCCCTCGACCTGCTCTTGTCGTATGAGGCCGATCTCCCGTACACTACCTTGGCCAGGAGATGGTCAGAATACTCTCGAACCTTGCTGAGGTTTGATAAAGGGCCCGGGAGCCTACCTAACGCCCCTGCTCGTCTCTCCTTCTCCACGATCGTTACGGAGCAAATTGATACTGCCACCCCATTTCCCTTATCCACCTTCGGGGGTATTGCCAAAGGCTGATCACCTTCGTGATCTGAGGTGGAGGTCTCGCTCCCCGAAGGAACCCTAGACATCTCGCGAAGTATATAAAAAAGAATATATATTTACCTTGATGTGACAACGACGGTCGGAATACTTTGCCGGAAAAACAAGCGCTTAGCCACGACCGCTAGTTGAGCCACGCAAGAGTGAAAACAAATTCTCAAAGAGTGAAAGTGAAGAGTGAGAAAATGGGCTGGGGGTGAAGATTTATAGTAATTAAAGGGTGCGGCTTGGGCTTCTAAGGCATTTAGGCCCCGAAGAACGATGAAAAGCCCAAGAAGCCCTGAATACAAAGATACAGAAGGCGTAAAGGCAGAATTTTGAGTGACGCCACAAACTTGCTGACCAGTCAATCTTCTCAATATTCACGCCTGATCGAGATTTGATGGCTGATGTGAATATTTGCAAGTGTACAAAATCGCAACAAGTAATATAGTTAAGTGAATAGAGTGTCGAATCCACAGGGACTAGATATTTTATTGAGTACCGATATTACTAGATTAATCAATATTTGGAAGACCGAAATTTATAAATGATAAAACAACTAAGTTAAACTAATCTAATTAAAGCTAACTAAATTGGTGAAGAGGGAGAGGGCTGTGAAACTGTGAAGCTCTTGTAATTTGTTAATGGTAAAATTAGTTCTAGGGCTCTTGATTTCACCTCGTTTATCACACACACAAATTATAACTCCTTATGAATAAAAATATTATTTTTCCAAGTTGTAGACCAAAATCCTAAAAATAATCACTACTCTATCCACGCAGTATCAAAATTATTCACAACTAATTATTTGCCTATTCATCAAATTATTAATTGAAAATTTATGGATTTCTTAACGGTCACGTCCTCCAATAACGGTGTTTAATTTTTATTAATTATAAATTACCAGTTCGGTCTCTTCATGATTTAAAAGATCATACAAATGTCTATCCACCAATTGTACGCATAAATAATAAAAATCAACACACAACCATGGAAAAATAGAATAATAACAAGGAATTAAAATTGTATTCTACAAAACTAGGCTACATCTTAGCCTCTAGAAAAATAAATTTAGTTCATATTCAATTTGCAACTAACAAAAATTGTTTGGGATTGCATCAAAAAATTATAGCGAAGAAGAGATACAAAATGATATAAAAATAATGCAACCGAACTCCTAGAACCGAGCCCAAGTTCCTTTCTCTATCTTCTCTCTTCTTTGTCTCAAAATCCGAAGTCAAAAGCTGAAGCCAAAAGCTGCAGTCCACGCCTGTCATGTCGGCTATCTGCGTCGCCTCGAACACCGCACCGCAGTCCACGTCAGCGAAGTACTCCCAAGCCTGTCACTGTCGCCACGTCGACTCGCCAAAGGACGCGTGCCTACTGCTTATGCTTCGTTCGTAGCGCCACACAGGGATCCAGCTTCACGTGTCAGCGCTACTGTTGCCTTGCCTCGTAGTCAGAAGCGCCACATCAGCTAGAGACCCCACGTGCGCACCCTCTTTCGTTTCGAGCTTCGAACCACATGCCAGAAGGAAGAAAAGGCAGCACCACGTCAGCGAGCTCCTGGGACATGCGCCACCACCTGTCACGTGGGTCCGCCTGTCATGTCGCCGAGTCAGCATGTCAGCCGCAGCTGCTGTCCCATCTTCCTTTCTCTCTCTCCGCTTTGTTAAAATATTCTCTCTTTTTTTTCTTTTGTTAGTCGTCGCCTCTTCGGTATTGTGCGTTGCCCTTGGTATGTATTTATAGGGAACGGGAAAAGGAATTAGGATTTGCTCTTTTGCAGAAAAATCCTCACTTTTCATTTATTTCCTTCCTTCTTTAACCAGATATTTATTTCTTTCTCCTTTCTTCTTCTCTTTCCTTTTCTTGCAAATACGTGCTGCTGCATACACAAAATAAGACCAGAATTTAGGATTTAAATAAAATAAAATAAATTAGTTTAAAATAAATTAAACTAACTAAAGATCATATTAGCTCATTAAAATCCTTTTAAAATTATTTATCGCACTTTTACTCAACAAAACAATAAAAAATAATAGATCCATAGGTTTGCCTTGTTTGTTGATTTTTTCCCACAAATCTTCACTTTTTACATTAAAAATATTATTTTCTTCAAAAATAATTAATTAATTGAAATCTTATAGAAATAAGATGAATTATAAACAATATCAACGAAAACAAGCAATTTTAATGGGTAAATGAGTACAAATATTTATATATAAATTAGACACATCAAATACCCCCAAACTTAAGATTTTGCTTGTCCTCGAGCAAAAAGTAGAATCATGAACAAGGGAATAATAATAGTAGACTCAACCCATCACACCAATAGATCTTATCATGCAAGCATCAAAATTTTAATTAAAAATATAAACAATAGCAAATAAAGTAAAACTAAGCATACCTACTTTCTCCAGTGCAATTATTTATTCATAATTCCCAACCCAATCGTATTTGTCATGCAATTAATGTAGTTGTAGTATGTAACAACTCAATCTGTGATTATCCCTTCTCACTACTACAAACCAAGTAGCAAACTAGAGTTTTTTTTTTTAAATTTATTTATTTATAATAATTTTAAAGTCTCTTCTTTAAGTTGCCACTTGCCTTTTGACGCGAATGCAAAACATTTGTGATAAATTCACCCGGTTACTCAACAAGTCACAAACTTAAAGTGCTTTGTATATTCATATTTCAAGTTGTCGTTTGACGTAAAAGTAAACATTTGTGATGAATACCCCTAGTTACTAAGCAACTCAAAACATTGGAATAGATTGACATTATTCATAATTATTTTTTTTTAATTTTTTTTTCATTATTACTCTATTTACTTAAATTCTGTTTAGGACTAGATCAAAGGGAATAATCACAAGAAAAAGCATCACATTTGTCTTTTATGTATAATAGCATGACTCACACAATTTTGTAAGGAATTGTAAATGTCAATAATTCTAAAGTAAATAAGTATACTTAATCTTGCTTTATAAGCAATTGTCTATCCCAACAAAAATTATTTCAATGTTTAGCACAATAAAGAACTCAAAAGTGTAAATGTAAGCCTAACTGAAATCCTTTTATTTTGTTTTTCTTTTCAAAAATAAATAATAAATTTGTAAACCTTTCCCCCAAACTTGAATATCATATTGTCCTCAATGGGAAAGAAAAAGAAAACCAAAAAGAATGCAAAAAGTTTAGAATTTTTCCCCTGATTCGTCTTTAAATTTCTGCACGCGCGTCGTTCAGTATTTTGGCGATATCTGGAGCTGTAGATGTCCAAATGGGCTGATTTTTTTTTGCTGGAAAGCTAAGACAATTGTCTACAATTTCTCTTTGAATCAGGTTTCCAGATTCTGACTCCATACTGCTCAAAAATAGCCATCAATGAAGGTGTACAAAATAGCTCCGCTCGGTGACTTCCAAAATTTATGCAATCCTGCAAGATAAAATCAAAAATTAAAATAAAATAAACTAAAAGATAAATCAAACATAAATGCAATAAAAGAAAACATGGGTTGCCTCCTAAGAAGCGCTAAGTTTTAAGTCTTCAGCCAGACTTTCTTCATCTTGTCATTATTGTTTGGCCTTCTCGATGTGCATGATTTCCGTGCCAACTTCACTATCCATGTATGGCTTCAACCGCTGTCCATTGACCTTGAATGTACCTTTTTGCTCATGATAAATTTCTATGGTTCCATATGGAAAAACTCGCGTGACAACGAATGGCCCTGTCCACCTAGATCGCAATTTTCTTGGAAAAAGTTTAAGTTTTGAATTGAATAACAACACTTTCTCCCCTTCATTGAATTCTCTTTTCAAAATATGCTTATCGTGCCATCGTTTAGTCTTTTCTTTATAGATCTTGGCATTTTCATAAGCATCATTGCGAAACTCATCCATCTCATTTAGTTGCAACATTCTTTTATCACCCGCATTTTTCATGTCAAAATTTCGTGTCTTTATTGCCCAATATGCGCGATGTTCAAGTTCAACTGGTAGGTGACATGCTTTAGCATACACCAATCTATATGGGGACATTCCAATTGGTGTTTTAAATGCTGTCCTATAGGCCCATAATGCATCATCCAATTTTCTTGCCCAATCTGTTCATGCCATATTCACTGTTTTCTCAAGTATTCGCTTCAACTCTCTATTTGAAACCTCCACCTGACCACTTGTTTGAGGATGATATGGTGTGGCCACATGATGAGTAACTCCATACTTTGCAAGTAAAGCATCAAGTTGACGGTTGCAAAAATGTGTTCCTCCATCACTAATAATTGCCCTTGAAGCTCCAAATCGTGAAAAGATATTTTTTCTAATGAAGTTCACCACTACTCTTGCATCATTTGTTGGTAGTGCAGTAGCTTCCACCCACTTGGAGACATAATCTACAGCAACCAAAATATATTTATTAGAAAATGAGGATGGAAAAGGACCCATAAAATCTATCCTCCAAACATCAAATAATTCAATCACTAAAATATTATTTAAGGGCATCTCATGTTTCCTAGAAATATTTCCCACTTTTTGACAATTATCACATAATTTAACAAAATTAAAAGCATCTTTAAAAATTGAGGGCTAATAAAATCCTGCTGCTATTTTTGTTCCACTAAAATGGCCACCACATTCCAATGTATGGCAATGTTTGAGTATGCTTTCCATCTCTTCTTCAGGCACACTTCTCCTTATCACTTGATCTGCACAATGGCAAAATAAGAAAGGTTCCTCCCAAAAATAATATTTCAAATCAGAGACAAATTTCTTCTTTTGTTGATAAGTAAAATCAGGAGGTAGAATTTTTGATACCAAATAATTTACTATATCGGCATACCATGGAGGAGTTTGTATCATCATTAAATACTCATCTGGAAATTCTTCATTGATTGGTGTAACCTGCAATTTTTTTTCATCTTTTGGTTCAATGCGAGATAAATGATCGGCCACCACATTTTCCACACCTTTTTTGTCTTTTATTTCCACATCAAATTCTTGTAAAAGTAAAATCCAACGAAGCAATCTAGGTTTGGCTTCCTTCTTTACAAGCAAGTACTTGAGAGCTGAATGATCCGTGTACACAACCACCTTTGAACCTATCAAATAAGATCGAAATTTGTCAAAAGCATATACAACAGCTAACAATTCTTTTTCGGTAGTAGCATAATTAAGCTGTGCTTCTGTCAAAGTTCTACTTGCATAATAAATGGTGTGAAAATTTTTATCTCTTCTTTGCCCTAAAACAGCACCTATTGCCACATCACTAGTGATATGGCTAAAATTGGGGTTAAATCGAGACCGTCCAGATCGATCACGAATCCTGAAGCACGGGGGTAAAAAGATAATTTCACATACAGATGGATCCAAAACGGGTATTGGGCCTCCTTCTCACAGAACCAACCACCCGCGAATAGATCCACTTCAATTGGGTACGGGTCCCGACCCGATACAAGCCCAATCCACCAAGAAGAGAATCAGGCCACTGATTTGGTCAAATCAATAAACCTGATTAGCTCTCACCAGGGAATCAAGGCCTAACTTCCCAAAACAGAATAGGAGGATTTTTCTCCTATTTGTTAGGCAGGAAATTAGGCCCCAAATCGTTCCAAAGGCGACTATAAATACAACCCCTCTACCACCGAGACCAGGTTAATCACTTTTTCACCACCTAAGCTCTTTCTTAATCTTTTCCTGATTACTGACAAGAGCGTCGGAGGGTGCGTCGCCGGAATCAACCCCGGTGTTTCGCACTTCCTTGCAGGTTGTGCCAGGAGCAAGGAGATCGAGTCAATCGTTCAGGTGTTTCCCGGACTCACAAATTCTATCTGTTTACCCCCACACCGAAATCAGCGGTAACAGATTGGCGCCGTCTGTGGGAAACCACCACACGAACGACCTCAGCTTCTCCTTCATCGCCTCCCATCGCCATGCCTCCGAAGAAGAACAGATCCAAAGGATCCAACCGGGTGGCCAACCCCGCCGACCCTACGGAGGATACCCCCGTCAACCAAATTCCCCAATCTGGGCTTCCTCCGCCGACCCAACCGGTCCAGCCTCCTCATCCTCAGCAGCAACCCAACAATGGTCCCGCCGGTCTCAACGGCCAGAAGCTGAAGCAGCCCATCCAGGACCATGTCTCGGTCCGTAACGGGTCCTCGGACTCGATGGCCTCCCATAACCCCGACCGGAACCGCCAGAAGGAGAATGACCTCCGCACGCACCTTGACGAGAGGCGGGCCCGAGCGGAGGCCTCCCGACAGCGTCAGGGCGAGCGGTCACCTCGTCGCCGAGACAGACAGAGATCTCCGTACCGGAGAGGCCGAGCGGCATCTCCCGAACACCGAAGGAGGAGGCCGCGTTCCCCCGAGGATCGGCATCGTACGAGGGACCGTGAGGTACCTATCAGCCGTGCCGAGTTCCTCCAATTTCAGGAGACTGTACTGCAGGCCCTGAACGCCCGTGCCAACAACCAAAACCCCCCGAGGGTCCCAACACCCCCTCGGATTCCCAGTCCTCACCGCCGGTCATGAAGTCCTCTCCAGGCTCCCAGTCGTCAGCAACATTACAGTCCCCGCCGATCCGAGGGATACCGGCGCCGAAGTCCACGCTCTCCCTCTTATGATGATGAGTCCGAAGGGTCATACGGTTACCGGCGAGGGGACGATGCCTTTGACCGCCGCCTCCATGAGGTGGAGAGGCGCATTGTCCGTATGGACCGAGAAGAGGAGTCCAGAGCAGGGACTGTTCGCCCAAACCGACCGCCCTTCTCTCGGACAATCATGGAAGCTCGCATACCGAGGGGTTTCAAACCTCCACAGTTTGAAACGTACTCAGGCGAGTCCGACCCGGTAGATCACGTCGAGAGTTTTAAGACTCTGATGCTGATCCACCAAGTCTCCGATGCCATACTCTGCAGGACCTTCCCGGCCACCCTTCGGGGTTCGGCTCGGGAATGGTATTCCAGGCTTGCCCCCGCCTCCATCTTTTCATTTGAGCAGTTTGAGACGCTGTTCATAACTCACTTTGTGAGCAGCCGACGGGCCGAGAAGACGAGTCTCTCCCTTCTGAACCTCCGACAGGAAAGGGGAGAGAAGCTGCGTGACTATGTGAAGAGGTTCACTGCAGAAGTCAGGTCGATCGCCTCCTTAGACCAATCCGTGGCAACGGTGGCGTTCCAGTCGAACGTCCTCAACTCCAACCTCCGCTCGTCCCTAGCAAAGAAGCCGCCTACCAACTTCGCCGACCTCCTACTGAGGTGCGAGAAATACATCCGAGCCGAGGAGGCCGAGTCCCTCCCGAACTTCGGAGGACCCTCCTCCGGCTCGAAGAGGAAGGCAACGGAGGAAGAGGGGGCCAAGAAGACTATGAAGGACGGAGGCGGCCAGCGTCGTCCTCCCCCCAGGTTCGAGAAATTCACGCCCCTCACAACTAATGTCTCCACTATCCTCATGGAGGTAGAGAAGGAGGGGGTCCTCCCTCCAGCCCCGAGGATGCACAAACCGGCGAAGAGGAGGGACAAAGACAAGTGGTGTCGGTATCACCGGGACCACGGGCACGAGACGAATGACTGTCGGGCTTTGAGAGATGAGATCGAAGCCCTCATCCGAAGGGGGCAGTTGGCGAAGTTCGTGAAGGCTAACGATCGGACAGATCGGAACTCTCCTCCCCCTCGGGGGGCTAACAAGCGGCGCGAAGTAACGCCTGAGTTCGAAGAAGAAAGGGTTCTGCACATGATCCACGGGGGTCCCATGGGCGGCAACTCTAATACGTCCCGAAAAGCCTTCGTCCGAGAGGTGAACTCGGTCCACAGTGCTCCTCCTCCCAAGGGCTTCGGTGTGCCCGTGTCCTTCTCCGACGCTGATCTCGAAGGAGTCCGAACCCCTCACTGTGATGCCCTCGTCATCGACCTCCGCATGGCCAACTTCAAGGTGCAGAGGATTTTGGTTGACAACGGGAGTTCGGTCAACATTCTATTCCTCTCGGCCTTCCAGGGCCTCCAGCTGTCCCGAGACCGTCTCAAACCGGCCGGATACACTCTACACGGGTTCACGGGGGTCCCGGTAACCATCGAAGGGGTAATAACCCTCGACGTTACTGCGGGGAGCACCCCTACTACCCGGACCGAGCCCATGGACTTCATGGTCGTTGACGTCCCGGCAGCGTACAATGTCATCCTCGGTCGCCCCGGCCTGGCCACCCTTGAGGCCGTCCCATCAGCATACCATTTGAAGATGAAGTTCCCCACTCGGTCGGGAGTAGGGGAAGTCAGGGGGAGCCAGGAAACAGCTCGGAAGTGCTACATGACTTCCACCGGGGGACCAGTGCTTTCGCTCGAGACCCTCGAGATCCCCGAGCCGAAGGCTCGCCCAACGTCCGAACCAGCGGACGAGTTGGAAGAAGTACTCTTCTCCGACGAGGATCCGAGCCGAAAATTCCTCGTCAGCAAGTCCTTACCGACCGTGCTATTCTCCGACCTTGTGAGATGCATCCGGGGTAACCGCGACCTATTTGCTTGGTCGGCCGCGGATATGCCCGGCATCTCCGAAGACTTGCTCGTCCACCGCCTAAGTGTCGAGCCGGGGTGCAAACCGGTTCAGCAGAAGAGGCGAAAGTTCGCTCCCGAGCGACAGCAGGCAATCAAGGAGGAAGTGAATAAGCTGTTGAAGGCCAAGTTCATCCAGGAGGTGAATTATCCCGAGTGGTTGTCGAATGTTGTGATGGTCAAGAAGTCCAACGGCTCGTGGAGGATATGCATCGACTTCACCGACCTCAACAAAGCGTGTCCGAAGGATCCCTTCCCTCTCCCGAATATCGACACCCTAATCGACGCCACCTCGGGCCATGAGCTCCTCAGCTTCATGGATGCCTTCTCGGGCTACAACCAAATCCGGATGTTCCCTCCGGACATCCCGAAGACCTCCTTCGTCACCGACCAAGGCCTCTACTGCTACCGAGTAATGCCGTTCGGTTTGAAGAACGCGGGAGCCACCTACCAGCGCCTCGTTAACAAGGTCTTTCAGCATCAGATCGGCCGAAATATGGAGGTGTACGTCGATGACATGCTCGTCAAGAGCATCCACGGCACCGACCATGTAGCCGACCTCCAAGAGGCGTTCGGCGTGTTGAGGAAGTACAACATGCGGCTAAACCCGAACAAGTGTGCGTTCGGAGTCTCCTCTGGCAAGTTCCTCGGTTTCATGGTGAGCCAGCGGGGGATTGAAGCTAACCCCGAAAAGATCAAAGCCATATTAGATATGGCCCCGCCTCGGAACGTCAGAGAAGTGCAGAAGCTCACCGGTCGGCTCGCAGCCCTCGGTCGGTTCCTCTCCAAGTCAGGGGAAAAGTGCCTTCCCTTTTTCAAGGCACTCCGAGGCGCTAAGGGATTTGAATGGGGCGAAGCACAGCAAGCGTCGTTCGACCAGCTGAAAGCCTATTTGGTGAACCCCCCTCTGCTCAGTAAGCCGGTCCCAGGCGAGCCTCTCTTTCTCTACTTGGCAGCCTCCGAGCAGTCCCTGAGCGCTGTCCTGGTCAGAGAAGAGGACCGGACCCAGAGGCCTATTTACTACGTGAGCAAGGTACTTCGGGATGCCGAGCTCCGTTATCCGGTGATAGAAAAGATAGCCTACGCCCTCGTCATGGCAGCAAGAAAGCTTCGGCCCTACTTCCAATCTCATTCAGTCATCGTCCTCACCGATCAACCGCTCAAGCAAGTCCTCCATAAACCCGAAACCTCGGGCCGGCTGATGAAGTGGTCGATAGAGCTGAGTCAGCACGACATATCCTATCAACCTCGGACGGCAATTAAGGCGCAGTCCCTCGCCGACTTCATTGTAGAATCCACCATCCCCGAGGTCGGCCACGTTCCGAACGGACCCCCCATTTGGACAGTCTTTGTGGACGGATCCTCTTGCAGTGAGGGAAGCGGCGCCGGCATCATCCTGAACGGCCCTGATGGCTTCGTCCTACAGTACGCGATCCGCATGAGCTTCAAGGCCTCGAACAACGAGGCGGAGTACGAGGCACTCATAGCCGGTCTCGGACTCGCGCGAAGCGCTGGGGCGCATCGTCTCCGGATTCACAGCGATTCCCAGCTGGTCGTGAACCAGGTCTTGGGCGAATATGAAGCCCGGGACGAGCGGATGGCGAAGTACCTCGCCAAGGTCCGGGATCTCATGGGTCGGTTCGAAGAAGCCATCATCCAGCGGGTCCCTCGGGAAGAAAACGCACAGGCCGATGCACTTTCCAAATTGGCCTCGTCCTCTTTACAAGGACTCGAACAGACCGTACTAATTGAAGTTCTCACTAAGCCGAGCATCGAAGACGAGGCACTAGGCTCGGCGGAGTCATTGCCAGTCATGCTGCAAGACAACTGGATGAAGCCACTGGTAGAATTTCTAAGGGATGGAGTTCTGCCCTCAGATCCCAAAGAAGCTCGCCGAGTTAGAACCCGAGCCGAGCGCTATGTCTTAATCGAGGGCATCCTATACAAGCGCTCCTTCTCCCAAGTGGACGGCCGACCATATCTACGATGCCTCTCTCCGGAACAGGCCGAATATGCCCTACAGGAGCTTCATGAAGGGATCGGCGGGGCACACTCGGGATTTAGGTCCCTGGCCCGAAAAGCTCTGAATTATGGGTACTTCTGGCCGACACTTCTCCAAGACGCCGAGCGACACGTTCGGCAGTGCGGCTCCTGCCAGAGACACTCCAGCATCCGACGCCTCCCTCAAGCCAACCTCGCCTCCCTATCGAGCCCTATCCCCTTCGCGATGTGGGGAATGGACTTGGTAGGGCCTTTCCCTCCAGCTCCGGGTCAGCTCAAGTTTTTAGTCGTCGCAATCGACTACTTCTCGAAGTGGGTCGAGGCCGAGCCCCTCGCCACGATAACCGAGAACAAAGTGGTGCAGTTCTTCTGGAAGAACATTATATGCAGATTCGGCGTCCCGCGCGTCCTCGTGACAGATAATGGGACCCAGTTCACTGGCTCAGCATTCCGAACCCTGTGCGACGACCTCGTCATTCAACAGCGTTTCTCGTCCGTCTCGCACCCCCAGTCGAACGGACAAGCCGAGAACGCTAACAAGCAGATCCTTGCGGGGATCAAGAAGAGGTTGGACAAGTGCTCCAAAGGGCAGTGGGTCGATCAACTCCCTAATGTGTTGTGGAACTACCGCACAAGCAAGCGGACGCCCACTGGAGAGTCCCCTTTCAGCCTTACTTATGGGGCCGAAGCCGTAATACCCCTCGAGGTCGGGATTCCTTCCCCTCGGCTCATCGCCTATGACGAAGCACAGAATGCCAGGGAACTCAGAGGAAACTTGGACCTGATAGATGAACTGAGGGAAAGGGCATCGATTCGGCAGCAGAATTACAGAAGGAGAGTCGAGCTAGCCTACAACAAGAAAGTCCGACCCGCCAACCTTGAACAAGGAGACCTGGTGTTGAGAAAGCTAGCCATATCCCTCCCCAGTCAGAAGGGCAAGCTAGCTCCGAATTGGGAAGGGCCGTACCGGGTCGCAAAAGTTGTTCGGCCTGGAGCATATCGACTTGAGGACATGGATGGTGGAGAGCTCCCGAGGACCTGGAATGCCGATCACCTCCTGAAATACCAAGAGAGCGCCCCGGCGCCTCTCTAAGTAATCCGAGGTGTCGCGCCATTCCTCTCCTTTAACTTGTAACCTGTTCTATGAATCCTACTATGTAAAACGGTTCGCCGTCAAATATCAAATAAAGAAAGTTCCATTTTGTTTTTGAATTTGCCTGTTTTTTCCTCCCCTCTTTACTATACCGATGGTTCGGAGTCCAACACTCGGCTCGACTTTACCTCCTCGGTTCGTCTCCGGACGAACCAGGGGTAAATCGCCGTTCGGAATTGCTCCCACAGCCGTTGAACTATACCGATGGTTCGGAGTCCAACACTCGGCTCGACTTTACCTCCTCGGTTTGTCTCCGGACGAACCAGGGGTAGATCGCCGTTCGGAATTGCTCCCACAGCCGTTGAACTATACCGATGGTTCGGAGTCCAACACTCGGCTCGACTTTACCTCCTCGGTTCGTCTCCGGACGAACCAGGGGTAGATCGCCGTTCGGAATTGCTCCTACAGCCGTTGAACTATACCGATGGTTCGGAGTCCAACACTCGGCTCGACTTTACCTCCTCGGTTCGTCTCCGGACGAACCAGGGGTAGATCGCCGTTCGGAATTGCTCCCACAGCCGTTGAACTATACCGATGGTTCGGAGCCCAACACTCGGCTCGACTTTACCTCCTCGGTTCGTCTCCGGACGAACCAGGGGTAGATCGCCGTTCGGAATTGCTCCCACAGCCGTTGAACTATACCGATGGTTCGGAGTCCAACACTCGGCTCGACTTTACCTCCTCGGTTCGTCTCCGGACGAACCAGGGGTAGATCGCCGTTCGGAATTGCTCCTACAGCCGTTGAACTATACCGATGGTTCGGAGTCCAACACTCGGCTCGACTTTACCTCCTCGGTTCGTCTCCGGACGAACCAGGGGTAGATCGCCGTTCGGAATTGCTCCCACAGCCGTTGAACTATACCGATGGTTCGGAGTCCAACACTCGGCTCGACTTTACCTCCTCGGTTCGTCTCCGGACGAACCAGGGGTAGATCGCCGTTCGGACTTGCTCCCACAGCCGTTGAACTATACCGATGGTTCGGAGTCCAACACTCGGCTCGACTTTACCTCCTCGGTTCGTCTCCGGACGAACCAGGGGTAGATCGCCGTTCGGAATTGCTCCCACAGCCGTTGAACTATACCGATGGTTCGGAGTCCAACACTCGGCTCGACTTTACCTCCTCGGTTCGTCTCCGGACGAACCAGGGGTAGATCGCCGTTCGGAATTGCTCCCACAGCCGTTGAACTATACCGATGGTTCGGAGTCCAACACTCGGCTCGACTTTACCTCCTCGGTTCGTCTCCGGACGAACCAGGGGTAGATCGCCGTTCGGAATTGCTCCCACAGCCGTTGAATTATACCGATGGTTCGGAGTCCAACACTCGGCTCGACTTTACCTCCTCGGTTCGTCTCCGGACGAACCAGGGGTAGATCGCCGTTCGGAATTGCTCCCGCAGCCGTTGGACTATGCCTAAGGTCCGGAACACGCATCCAGACCACTCCTGACTGACAGCCGAGGGTCGAAGGCAGACATATCCGGTCGGCATCCGAGCAAGTGCCTTCCCGAGCTGGTAAACGGGGAAAACACACTTCCTCCTCAACTTTCGTGCCTGATCTTCATCAGACGGCTCAGATCGTGCCACTCGCGCAAAACGACAAGATAACGTTTTCTTGGAAAACGAGCCACCTCGAGATCCGCGCCTACATTCAACGGCTCAGATCTCGCCACGGCGAAATAGCACTCTCGAGAACATCGCCGTGTCAGACCCACTAAGCGACAAATCGCCGTACCCCGGGGGATCCATTCGACTGAATAAACACACTCAGTTCAGATAGTTCGGCACGGCCAACACAGTTATAAACAAAGACAGACGTACAAAAAAACACCGAAAGGAGATTTTATTAAATATCGGCGTACAGTACAAAATGGACCATTACAAAAGTGTCGGCAAACAAAACATACACCCCCCGACCCACTACACTTGTCTTTCATAAAAATGCATCCTCTCCATCTTGTTCGCCCTCCTCGGCAGACGGTTCCTCCGCCTCACCTCGAAGCTTCGCCATTTCCGCCCGCAGCTGTCCCATCTCCGAGAGCAAGTCGTCCCGTTCGGCGATGAGTTTCGACTGAATGTGCCGAATACTTTTGACCCGAAGAGCATTGCTGAATGCGGTCTGCGAGTCCTCGTCCTCCCCTACGGGGCTCAGCTCGACGATCTTGCTCTCCAAGCGTTGTGTTTCGGCCTCCCGGAGACTGAGAACCAACGAAAGATGATTCCACTCGCCCTCGGATCGGCGTAGCTTCAGATCGACACTCCTGGGGCTCAGAACCACCGTCCCAGAAGTCGCCTCGGATGCGGTGTCATCATTCGGACGCCCGGAGTCCGATCCATGGATCGCCGCGACAAGCTGAAAAATAGAAAAAACGAACAAAGCGTTTTCAATACAGTGTCGAAGACAAACACTTAAAAAGTTTTTCAGAATTTTTTGCATTCAGACATAATAGTGTTACAGACGGTCGACCGACCCTACAACTAAGTTATTACAACGGCCAACAGAAAGGAAAAGTGACGTAATCAAGTCCTCTTCGGAAGGGGAATGCTTCGGTTTAGGGAAACGCGAGGACGACGAGGCCGACCCTCTGAGCTCGACCCTAAACCAACGAAGCGCGACCCCCCTTCACTGCTAGTCCTGACAGCCGCGCCGACCGATGCCCCGCTCGACGAGACAGCCGCGCTGCTCTGAGCGTCAGTCGGACTCCGCCTGGTCGTTAGCGGGCGCGTCGCGAGTTCATAAAACGTGATCCCCCTCTCACTTTCCTCGCGAGTGCACGACGTGCTACGAACATTAGCCCTCTCCGGCGCAGGTTTAAGCGACGCGATCTCCTCCTCCAGTTCGATAATCCGATCCCTCAGGACGACGTCCTTCGCCAATTTCTTTGATCGAGGGGCCTTCAACGACCCGGAGGCATTGGGACTATCAGTTGCAAGCCGCCGATAGTGGGTGACCTCGATCCCCCTATCTACTGTGATCCTCCTGAGCATGTCGACTTCGGCCAATAGTCTCTTACGCTCAGCCAAAGCCCCCTCCAGCTCGGAGGCCATCTTCTCCCTTTCCGCAGAGCGCTCTCTCTCCGATAGCTCCAAGTGTTGTACCTCGTCCAAAAGGTCGTCGTTCTTCTGCTCGGCGGCTTTAAGCTCCCCGCGAAGCCGCTCAACTTCCCCTTCGGAACCAGGACCCAGGGAGCGCTTCCGGAGTTGATGCAGCTCGCGACAGTTCCTCCTCAGGACTGCCCTGACCTCCTCCGCCTGGCCGAGCAGGAGAAACCGCCTCTGCCGGCTGTCCGAGAGTTCACGCTTCAAGTTGGCCAATTCCTTCCGAAGGAAGACCAGCTCCGTGACCGGACCAAACACCACCTGAAAAGCAGAAATAAATCCGAGGCCCAACAGTTGGAGAAATTTACGCCCAAAACGCCCAAAACGCACACTAAGTCCGAGGCTCAACACTTGGACAAATTTTTGGCCAAACAAAATACTTTTTCATTCAAAACAAGGGCGGTGGCCAGTCCGCGATAAGGCTTACAAAAAGAAAACAAAACCAAAAAGACTGAAAGTAGGAAGACAACCGAGTCAGGGGTCGACCTTTTTGCCGCTCGGATTCGTCGACCCCTCGGCCTTGCCGTCGCCGTCACCCTCGTCCCCGCCTTCGCTCCAGCTCTCCTCCTCGGAGAGTTCCTCCTCCTCGCCCTCGGCTTCGGTCTCACCATCGCCTTCGGCGGGTTCTGTCTCACCATCGGGTCCGAGTAAACCCTCGGTGATCCCTTCTTCCCCCTCCACGGGCTCGTAAAAGTCATAGGAGGACGAGTCGAAGCCGGGGTTCTTCGCGGCTACATGGGTCAGGGCACGGCCGTAGGCGTCCAGCATATTCTGGATCATGTGCTGCGCGGCCTCCTCTTGCACGGCCTTCTTCACCTCCTTCACCTTCTTCAGGTGGTTGGCCTTGATCCTCTCGGCTCTCTTCCGAGCAGTCTCCCCTTCCGACCGAGCCTTGGCCAGCTCATCCTTCAGCCCGGTGACCTCCTTCTCGGCTCCCGACCGAGCGCTGGCCAGCTCCTCCTTCAGCTCGGCCACCTCCTTCTCAAACTTGGCCGCCGTATCCTTCGACGATTGGATAGCGTCGGCCAGCTTCTTCTCCAGGTCCTCCGCTTCGGCGATTCTCTTCGTCGAAAGAAGCAGCTCGGACTCAAGCCGCTTCGCCACCCGAACGCGCTCCGTCCTCTCCTTCTCCTTCTCCTGATCCTTCCTCGCCATCTCCTCGACCAGCCAACTGAAGTGGCAGAGGGTCTGGAAGAGGACAACGCGTTAAAATCCGAGCCCAAGAACTTAGAAAAAAAAAATCTCCATGAAAAATATGAATGAAGAAAGGTTCGACACACTCACCGACATAGTGCTCCGGGCCATCTGCATCACGTTGTCCCCTGCCATCCCGGCCCTCAGGGTCGCTCGGTCCTTCGGGGTCGGCAGGTGCCTCACTGCCTCCATGCAGATGTTCCCGTCGCCCAAAAAGCCGTCGACGTTCATCACCTGCCAATCAGGGACGAAGATCTGCTTATGACGCTCGGTCAAGATCTTCTCCGCGCCGGGGGTGAGTGGCGGAACCTGGAGGGACAGCGCATCGGCCACTCCGAACTCATTGCTCGACGGACCAGGAGCGTCCGCCTCCGGGGTAGGAGCAGGAGCACCCGGGGCCGAAGGATCGAGGCCCACGACCCCACCCTGCTCGGGGACCGCGACCTTTGCCGAAGGGACAAGGACCTCAACCTCTCCCTCCTTCAGGACCGCAACCTTCGGTTGATCGGCTGCCTTCACTACCGAGGCCTTCTTCGAAGCTCGGCTGTCCTGAGGCGCTGCCGACGGCCTCTTCTTCTTCTCCTGCTCGGACCTGCCCTTCGCCACCAGGGCCTTGTAATCGAGCTTCATGGTCTCTGCAAGAGTCGAACGAAAAAACTTAGAAAAATTGAATGCAAACTTTACGGAGAGAAGTATAAATACCAGAAGCGTACGAGGGTCGATCGGACTGAGACCCCCACGGAACAGATGCTCTTCGGTGATATCCTTCCAGCTAAGCGTCGGCAGAGCAAGGATCTTCTTCTGGACCTCGGTCTCTGCAGCGTTCAGTGGAACGTCCTTCTTTGTGCGCTTGGGTAGTCCGTCCGCCCAAACTGTCGGTATCACCCATGGCGTCAGATTCCGAACGAGGAAGTATTTGTCCTTCCAGTGTTTGATCGAGTCTGGATTCTCGATCAGTTTCACGCCCGGCCGGGGCGAAAGATAAAACCTCTTCTCGTCTTTCCTCGGCTGGACGGGTCGGAAGAGACTCCGAAAGAGGTACATGGTCGGCTTGGCGCCGATCTCTTGGCATCGGAGGAGGAACGCCACAACTTGCCTCCATGTGTTCGGCATCAGTTGAGCGGGACTCAGACCATACCAAACCAGGACCTCAACCACGAACGGGTGGAGGGGAAAGCGAAGACCGGCAATGAGGGAGTCGACCGGAAAGACGCACATGTCCGGAGAGGACCCAGTGTTCGCTCGGAACCCCGGCCCAGGGAGGAGCAACGTGTACTCGAGAGGGATCTGGAAGCCCTCTCGGACCAGACGAAGGTCCCCTTCGGTAAGAGTCGAGATCTTGCGATCGACCTCGGATAGCTCCCTAGGCTCGTTCTCCTCCACCAGTTTAGCCGTACCTTGGGTGACCTTCTCCAAGATACCCTCAGTATAATCCCGGACTCCTCCCACGCTCGACACGGCGATGGGCTGCCGACCGAACTCCCCCGCTCTCTTCGGCGTCTCCACTATAGTAATTACGGCTTTGCCCTTTCGGGACTCCGCCGTGACTTCTTGGGGCACCTCGGCCACTCCGCCCTCCGCGTCTGGACGAACAACGTCCTGCTCGCTCGGCTCCACTACTCCTTTCTCTTTCTCCCCTCGGCCAACGGCTTGCTCCGAGGCGGGGGTCTCAACCGAAATCTTAACCATATTTTCCTAAAGAGAGAAGGGAAAGAGACTGACCTTGAATTGACAGCTACGGTCGGAAACTTCGCCGGAACTAGGAACGCTACCGCGACAGCTAGCGACACCACCAGGGAGCTAAAGACCTCGAAGCAAAGTAAATACAAAAGAGAGAGAGTAAAAGTGAAAAGTGAAGACTTGGTCAAAGGGGGGGGTAAAGATTTATAGTGAAAATGAGGCGCCTCTTGGACTTCCAGAGCGACTTTTGGGCTACTCTCGAAGCATCTCGAAGGCCCACCACAAAGTCAACCAGCTCGGCAAGATGGGACGAGAATCCGAGCTGCGAGCAAAACCGAACGTGGCTGCAATAGAGTCCGCTCGGAATCCGTGCAAGTGCCTTCCCGAGCTGGTAAATGGGGAAAACTCCTTTCCCCCTCAACTTCCGCGCCTGATCTCCATCAGACGGTCCAGATCTCGCCAAGAGCACTAAACGACAAGATAGTGTTTTTTTGGAGAACGCGCCCCACCTCGAGATGCGTGTCAGCATCCGGCGGCTCAGATAGCGCCACGTCGCTCGGACGATCGGGACCTCGGACGCCTCGCCTATGCATAAAAGAACCTGGAAAATTTTTGATTACGTTTTAAGGCGCCGCCCTCGGCAGGCGCCCCCCGGGTCCCGTGCCTCGGTTGGTATAACCCCGACAACAGGCCCCGGTCAGAAGCAGATCGGCACTCCCCCATCTCTAACTCCCCCGGGCTGACCTCCGTCAAAAGCCATCAGCCCGAGAAGGAAGACAGAGATGGGAGGGAACCCACCAACACTCAAAGGTCGAAAGAGACGCACCATCCCGAGCTAGTTGGTTGCAACTGGAAGGCTCGGCTTGTCGAAAGACTCTAACAGCGGCGCCTTCACAGTTGCAACAAACGGACTCAGATGGCCCGGAGATCGACATCAGACAGGGGTCGTCACTCTCCCACCAAGATCTCTGCCTACTTCAACACTCACTTCGGAGCAACCGAAGAAGGCAGAAGATCTTGGTGAGAGAACGGCGACCCGTCCTTCGAAAGAGGTCCGCGCCCCGGGTCCAGACCATGGCCGTCGACGCTACTGTCTTGTTGCCCCCACCCCTCACACCCCTTCGGAGCAGGGAGGGATGGGGAAACAACAAGACAGCGGGGCGACCGCCCGTCCTTCCGGGAAGGCCCATCCCTCGGATCCGGACTACGGTCGTCGCCACTCTTGCCTTATTCTCCTCCGCTCCCGACACCCACTTAGGGACCGTCCGGAACGGGAGAAGAAAAAGGTAAGAGAGCGACCACCCGTCCTTCGGAGATAACTCATCCCCCAAGTGCGGACTACGGTCGTCACCACTACTGCCTCGTTCCCCCTCGCTCCTGACATCCACTTTGGGGCCGTCAGGAACAAAGGGAAAACCAGGCAGAAGAGCAACCACCACTCCGAACTTCAAGAGAGAAGCTACCCAAGGCAGATGCCTCCGAGGTCTGGAACCCAATTTGGTTGTGACGAAAATGACAAAAGGGATGGGGTACTTATAGCCTGCCCCCTATAACCAGCCATTACTACCCTCGGAAATTGAAGCGCCGCGTTTTAATTGAGGGAATTATTGATCCCCGGAAGTCGGAACGCCACGCATTAATCAAAGGAGTTATTCTTAATGGCCTGGGGAAGGGGAATGCAGCACAAACCCCGAGCGCCATTAATACCCTCGGAAGCGAGATCGCCTCCGAACAGATAGCGCCACGAGATCGCCTTCGGTCGGCTGCCGAGCAGAGGCCTTCCCGAACTGGTAAATGGAGAAAAAAAGGCACCGAGCTATCTCAGCCGTCGGATCTCTCAGAAATTCACGCTCCCAATGGCGAACGGCTCAGATTGCGCCACGTGCGCTAGAAGACAAGATAGCATTTTCTTGGGAACCGTTCCTGTCTCGAGATGCGTGCCAACATCCAACGGCCCAGATTACGCCACGTCACTCAAGCCCTCGGTCGGCTGCCGAACCCCCATCCCTTCGGTCGGCTGCCGAGCAGAGGCCTTCCCGAACTGGTAAACGGAGAAAAACGCTGCCGAGCAGCAGCAACCGTCAGATCTTTCCGAAATTCGCGCCCTTCCGCGATCAGCGGCCCAGATCGAGCCACGTCATAAATCGGTATTTAAATCATTTTTTATCTATTTAATTTGTTTTGTTTGTTTAAAAATTGCGAGAAAATTGTTAAAAATTCGGGAAAATTAGCCAAAAATT
This sequence comes from Hemerocallis citrina, assembly GCA_017893485.1. NCBI lineage: Eukaryota > Viridiplantae > Streptophyta > Magnoliopsida > Asparagales > Asphodelaceae > Hemerocallis > Hemerocallis citrina. The sequence goes on along the minus strand of CM030366.1, from coordinate 185,342,978 downwards.
CTGGAGAGTAATTGAGATTTAGGGGGCACATTTTCGAACCCTTGAACGAACAATTATCGCCCAGAATGTACGGCTAGGGCCCCCGAATGATTAGCAAACGCGTCGCAAAGTTAAACAAATAGTCCGAAAAAAATAGATAAAAACTCTTGAATACCCGATGTCACCAGAGAACCGCCAGCGGCGTCAAAAGTCGCCTCACTACCCCCTTTCCAGATTCAAAATCCCACGTCTGGACTCCGATACAACTCCATCAGCCACTAAAACAGCTAAACTACTCCTCAAAGTCTGATCACACTCAGTCTTTAGGAGTGGGGGGCTCGTGATATGGCTAAAATTGGGGTTAAATCGAGACCGTCCAGATCGATCACGAATCCTGAAGCACGGGGGTAAAAAGATAATTTCACATACAGATGGATCCAAAACGGGTATTGGGCCTCCTTCTCACAGAACCAACCACCCGCGAATAGATCCACTTCAATTGGGTACGGGTCCCGACCCGATACAAGCCCAATCCACCAAGAAGAGAATCAGGCCACTGATTTGGTCAAATCAATAAACCTAATTAGCTCTCACCAGGGAATCAAGGCCTAACTTCCCAAAACAGAATAGGAGGATTTTTCTCCTATTTGTTAGGCAGGAAATTAGGCCCCAAATCGTTCCAAAGGCGACTATAAATACAACCCCTCTACCACCGAGACCAGGTTAATCACTTTTTCACCACCTAAGCTCTTTCTTAATCTTTTCCTGATTACTGACAAGAGCGTCGGAGGGTGCGTCGCCGGAATCAACCCCGGTGTTTCGCACTTCCTTGCAGGTTGTGCCAGGAGCAAGGAGATCGAGTCAATCGTTCAGGTGTTTCCCGGACTCACAAATTCTATCTGTTTACCCCCACACCGAAATCAGCGGTAACAACTAGCATCACACATTAATTCAAAAGGCATACTCCAATCTAGTGCAATAATAGGTGCTGAAATCAATTTCTTTTTCAGTGTTTCAAAAGCATGCAAGCAATCATGAGAAAAATTAAAAGGTGTGTCTTTATTTAAAAGTTTGCAAAGAGGTTTAGTGAATAAAGAAAAATCTTTTATAAATTTTCGATAAAATCCTGCATGACCCAAGAAACTTCTCACTCCTTTAACATTGGTTGGTGGTGGTAGCTTTTCAATGACATTAATTTTTGCACGATCCACTTCAATTCCCTTAAAGGAAACTTTGTGGCCTAACACAATCCCTTCTTTCACCATAAAATGACATTTCTCCCAATTTAGAACCAGATTTGTTTTCTCGCAATGCTGCAAAACCAAAGATAAGTTAGATAAACAATTATCAAAAGAATAACCAAAAACTGAAAAATCATCCATAAAAATTTCAATAAATTTCTCAACCATATCCAAAAAAATTGACATCATGCAGCGTTGAAATGTGGCGGGGGCGTTACGAAGACCAAAAGGCATCCTTCTATATGCAAAAGTTCCATATGGGAAAGTAAATGTTGTTTTTTCTTGATCTTCTGGTGCTATAGCAATTTGATTGTAACCCGAATACCCATCAAGAAAACAATAGTAAGAATGACCTGCAAGTCTTTCAAGCATTTGGTCAATGAAAGGTAATGGAAAATGGTCTTTTCTAGTTGTATCGTTTAGTCTTCGATAATCTATGCACACTCGCCATCCCGTGACTGTTTTTGTTGGTATTAGCTCATTATTATCATTTTTTACTACAGTTATCCCTCCTTTCTTTGGCACAACATGTATAGGACTTACCCATGCACTATCTGAAATTGGATAGATGATACCTGCATCTAAAAGCTTCAAGACCTCCTTATGCACCACTTCTTGCATCAATGGATTTAATCTTCGCTGTGGCTGCACAATAGGTTTAAATCATCCTCCATTAAAATTTTATGCATACATATTGAAGGACTAATCCCCTTTTTATATCAGAAATGTTCCATCCCAAGGCAGTTTGATATTTTCTCAAAACTCTCAACAATTTTTCTTCTTCAAAATTATTCAAAGAATCTTTGATAATAACAGGAAAAGTGGAGTTTTGGCCTAAAATGCGTACCTCAAACTCGATGGGAATTGTTTAAGCTCAAGTTGTTTTGGTGATGAGAAAATGGTTGGTGTATCTTCCAAAAATTTATCATAATCACAAATCTCTTCATTTTCTAATTCAAGTATTTCTGAATTTGTTAAGCATTCTTCTAAATGTAACTTAGCAATTTCATCCAAATGTGTTTCACCCATGACTTCACTTACTTGAAAGCATGCATGAACTTCTGAGGGAAGCTCTATGGATTTAAATACATCAAATGTTACATGTTCGTTGTCAACCCTTTGAATAAGTTTTCCTTGTTGCACATCAATCAATGTTCTCCCTGTTGCAAGAAAAGGTCTCCCCAAAATCAAAGGGATTTTTTCATCTTTCTCCATGTCAGGTACAATAAAATCAGCTGGAAATATGAATTTGTCAACTTTCACCAAAACATCTTCAATGATCCCTCTTGGATATTTGATTGACCTGTCTGCCAATTACAAGAAAATTGTTGTAGGCTTTGCTTCTCCAATACCTAGTTTCCTAAAAACAGAATATGGCATGAGATTAATACTCGCTCCTAAATCACATAGTGCTTTGTGAAAAAGAGAATTTCCAATAGTGCAAGGAATTATAAAACTCCCTGGATCTTTAAGTTTAGGTGGCAGCTTCTTTTGTAAAATTGCACTACTTTCTTCAGTTAACATCACCATGTCAAGCTCTTCTAGCTTCCTCTTGTTTGATAGAATGTCCTTCAAAAATTTAGCATATTTAGGCTTTTGTTCTAAAGCTTTAATAAGAGGAATATTAATATGCAATTGCTTGAAAATATTTAAAAAATTTGCAAATTGATTATCAAGTTTATTCTTTTTAAGTCTTTGTGGAAAAGGAATAGATTGATCATAAGGAGAATTAGTACAAGTGTTAGAATTTAACTCCCCTGAAATGGTTTGGCTTGACTCTCCTTTGTGTTGCGTTTGTTCTTCCATAATTTGTTCATTTTCACCTTGCTTTTCATCCACATCTTGTTCTACATTTTCGATTTGTGGCTGCCCAATTGTTGTCCCACTTCTAAGTGTTATTGCCTTCACATGCTCCTTGGGGTTTACAACTGTGTTGCTTGGTAATGTTCCTGCAGCTCTTTCATTAAGAATATCAAAAATTTGACTAATTTGTACCTCAAGATTGTGAATGGAAGCCGAAGTTGAATTTGCAACATTTTGAATTGTTTGATCTGTCTTTTGCATGTATTGCTTGAACATCTCTTCTAATGTCAGCTTCTTTTCTTGCTGTGAAAATTTTATTGTGGTCTAGCTCCTCCTTGATTATTGTTCCAAGAAAAATTGGGATGATTTCTCCATCCTGGATTGTATGTATTTGCATAAGGGTTGTTTTGCCTTTGAAAATTTGACACATAATTTGCTTGTTCGACATTCGATAGAGCAAAAGGGTTCCCCACTTGACAATCTGCACTAGAATGATTTCCTGAACAATGATCACAAATGATATGAGATTGAATAGAATTAACATTCATTTTACCTATTTGCTTAGATAAAATATCAATTTTTGCAGTTAAATTAGAAATAGGGTCAAGTTCAAAAACTTCCGCCACTTTTCTTTGCATTGTTCAGTCTGAGGACCACTAATAATTATTAGATGTCATTTCTTCTAAAAGGTCATAAGCTGCTTCATGAGTTTTGCTCATTAATGCACCTCCAGCTGCTGCATCTACCATCGATCGATTTGTAGCCCCAAAACCGTTATAGAATGTTTGCACTTGTAGCCATTTTGGAAGTTCATGAAGAGGACACTTTCTTAATAGATCTTTGCACCTCTCCCATGCATCATATAATGACTCTGTCTCGATTTGAGTGAAGGTTGTGATGTCATTTCTTAACTTTGCTGTTTTTGCTGGGGAAAAATACTTTGCCAAAAAATTTTGTGCTAACCCTTCCTGATATGGCTAAAAATGGGGTTAAATCGAGACCGTCCAGATCGAGCACGAATCTTGAAGCACGGGGGTAAAAGGGTAATTTCACATACAAATGGATCCAAAATGGGTATTGGGTCCCCTTCTCACAGGACCAACCACCCGCAAACGGACCCACTCTTATTGGGTTCGGGTTCCGACCCGAAACAAACCCATATCAGCAGGAGACAAACCAGGATCCCTGATTTGACCAAATCGGCATGCCTGATTTGCTCTCACCGGGAATTAGGAGATCTACTTTCCTTAACAAACTGTGAGGATTTTGCTCCGAACAGTTATACAAGGAATCAAGCCCCTAATCTCTCTCTGGGCGACTATAAATACAACCCCTCTACCACCGAGACCAGGTTAATCACTTTTTTCACCGCCTAAGCTCTTTCCTAATCTTTTCCTGATTACTGACAAGAGCGTCGGAGGGTGCGTCGCCGGAATCAACCCCGGTGTTTCGCACTTCCTTGCAGGTTGTGCCAGGAGCAAGGAGACCGAGTCAATCGTTCAGGTGTTTCCCGGACTCACAAATTCTATCTGTTTACCCCCACACCGAAATCAGCGGTAACAGATTGGCGCCGTCTGTGGGAAACCACCACACGAACGACCTCAGCTTCTCCTTCCTCGCCTTCCGTCACCATGCCTCCGAAGAAGAACAGATCCAAAGGATCCAACCGGGTGGCCAACCCCGCCGACCCTACGGAGGATACCCCCGTCAACCCGATTCCCCAATCTGGGCTTCCTCCGCAGACCCAACCGGTCCAGCCTCATCATCCTCAGCAACAACCCAACAATGGTCCCACCGGTCTCAACGGCCAGAAGCTGAAGCAGCCCATCCAGGACCATGTCTCGGTCCGTAATGGATCCTCGGACTCGATGGCCTCCCATAACCCCGACCTCAGCCTCACGCTCCAGAACCGCCAGAAGGAGAACGACCTCCGCACGCACCTTGACGAGAGGCGGGCCCGAGCGGGAGCCTCTCGGCAGCGTCAGGCTGAGCGGTCACCTCGTCACCGAGACAGGCGGAGATCCCCGTACCGGAGAGGCCGAGCGGCATCTCCCGAACACCGGAGGAGGAGGCCGCGTTCCCCCGAGGATCGGCATCGTACGAGGGACCGCGAGGAACCCATCAGCCGTGCCGAATTCCTCCAGTTTCAGGAGACTGTACTACAGGCCCTGAACGCCCGTGCCAACAACCAAAACCCCCCGAGGATCCCAACGCCCCCTCGGATTCCCAGTCCTCGCCGCCGGTCGCGAAGTCCTCTCCAGGCTCCCAGTCGTCAGCAACAGTACAGTCCCCGCCGATCCGAGGGATACCGGCACCGAAGTCCACGCTTTCCCTCTTATGAGGAAGATTCCGAAGGGTCATACGGTTACCGGCGGGGGGACGATGCCTTTGACCGCCGCCTCCATGAGGTGGAGAGGCGCATTGTCCGTATGGACCGAGAGGAGGAGTCCAGAGCAGGTACTGTTCGCCCGAACAGACCGCCCTTCTCTCGGACAATCATGGAAGCTCGCATACCGAGGGGTTTCAAACCTCCGCAGTTTGAAACGTACTCAGGCGAGTCCGACCCAGTAGACCACGTCGAGAGTTTTAAGACTCTGATGCTGATCCACCAAGTCTCCGACGCCATACTCTGCAGGACCTTCCCGGCCACACTTCGGGGTTCGGCTCGGGAATGGTATTCCAGGCTTGCCCCCGCCTCCATCTTTTCATTTGAGCAGTTTGAGACGCTGTTCATAACTCACTTTATGAGCAGCCGACGGGCCGAGAAAACGAGTCTCTCCCTTCTGAACCTCCGGCAGGAAAGGGGTGAGAAGCTGCGTGACTATGTGAAGAGGTTCACTGCAGAAGTCAGGTCGATCGCCTCCTTAGACCAATCCGTGGCAACAGTGGCGTTCCAGTCGAACGTCCTCAACTCCAACCTCCGCTCGTCCCTAGCAAAGAAGCCGCCTACCAACTTCGCCGACCTCCTACTGAGGTGCGAGAAATACATCCGAGCCGAGGAGGCCGAGTCCCTCCCGAACTTCGGAGGACCCTCCTCCGGCTCGAAGAGGAAGGCAACGGAGGAAGAGGGGGCCAAGAAGACTATGAAGGACGGAGGCGGCCAGCGTCGTCCTCCCCCCAGGTTCGAGAAATTCACGCCCCTCACAACTAATGTCTCCACTATCCTCATGGAGGTAGAGAAGGAGGGGGTCCTCCCTCCAGCCCCGAGGATGCACAAACCGGCGAAGAGGAGAGACAAAGACAAGTGGTGTCGGTATCACCGGGACCACGGGCACGAGACGAATGACTGTCGGGCTTTGAGAGATGAGATCGAAGCCCTCATCCGAAGGGGGCAGTTGGCGAAGTTCGTGAAGGCTAACGATCGGACAGATCGGAACTCTCCTCCCCCTCGGGGGGCTAACAAGCGGCGCGAAGTAACGCCTGAGTTCGAAGAAGAAAGGGTTCTGCACATGATCCACGGGGGCCCCATGGGCGGCCCCTCTAATACGTCCCGGAAAGCCTTCGTCCGAGAGGTGAACTCGGTCCACAGTGCTCCTCCTCCCAAGGGCTTCGGTGTGCCCGTGTCCTTCTCCGACGCTGATCTCGAAGGAGTCCGAACCCCTCACTGTGATGCCCTCGTCATCGACCTCCGCATGGCCAACTTCAAGGTGCAGAGGATTTTGGTTGACAACGGAAGTTCGGTCAACATTCTATTCCTCTCGGCCTTCCAGGGCCTCCAGCTGTCCCGAGACCGTCTCAAACCGGCCGGATACACTCTGCACGGGTTCACGGGGGTCCCGGTAACCATCGAAGGGGTAATAACCCTCGACGTTACTGCGGGGAGCACCCCTACTACCCGGACCGAGCCCATGGACTTCATGGTCGTTGACGTCCCGGCAGCATACAATGTCATCCTCGGTCGCCCCGGCCTAGCCGCCCTTGAGGCCGTCCCATCAGCATACCATTTGAAGATGAAGTTCCCCACTCGGTCGGGAGTAGGGGAAGTCAGGGGGAGCCAGGAAACAGCTCGGAAGTGCTACATGACTTCCACCGGGGGACCAGTGCTTTCGCTCGAGACACTCGAGATCCCCGAGCCGAAGGCTCGCCCAACGTCCGAACCAGCGGACGAGTTAGAAGAAGTACTCTTTTCCGACGAGGATCCGAGCCGAAAATTCCTCGTCAGCAAGTCCTTACCGACCGTGCTATTCTCCGACCTTGTGAGATGCATCCGGGGTAACCGCGACCTATTTGCTTGGTCGGCCGCGGATATGCCCGGCATCTCCGAAGACTTGCTCGTCCACCGCCTAAGCGTCGAGCCGGGGTGCAAACCGGTTCAGCAGAAGAGGCGAAAGTTCGCTCCCGAGCGACAGCAGGCAATCAAGGAGGAAGTGAATAAGCTGCTGAAGGCCAAGTTCATCCAGGAGGTGAATTATCCCGAGTGGTTGTCGAATGTTGTGATGGTCAAGAAGTCCAACGGCTCGTGGAGGATATGCATCGACTTCACCGACCTCAACAAAGCGTGTCCGAAGGATCCCTTCCCTCTCCCGAACATCGACACCCTAATCGACGCCACCTCGGGCCATGAGCTCCTCAGCTTCATGGATGCCTTCTCGGGCTACAACCAAATCCGGATGTTCCCTCCGGACATCCCGAAGACCTCCTTCGTCACCGACCAAGGCCTCTACTGCTACCGAGTAATGCCGTTCGGTTTGAAGAACGCGGGAGCCACCTACCAGCGCCTCGTGAACAAGGTCTTTCAGCATCAGATCGGCCGAAATATGGAGGTGTACGTCGATGACAAGCTCGTCAAGAGCATCCACGGCACCGACCATGTAGCCGACCTCCAAGAGGCGTTCGGCGTGTTGAGGAAGTACAACATGCGGCTAAACCCGAACAAGTGTGCGTTCGGAGTCTCCTCTGGCAAGTTCCTCGGTTTCATGGTGAGCCAGCGGGGGATTGAAGCTAACCCCGAAAAGATCAAAGCCATATTAGACATGGCTCCGCCTCGGAACGTCAGAGAAGTGCAGAAGCTCACCGGTCGGCTCGCAGCCATCGGTCGGTTCCTCTCCAAGTCAGGGGAAAAGTGCCTTCCCTTCTTCAAGGCACTCCGAGGCGCTAAGGGATTTGAATGGGGTGAGGCACAGCAAGCGTCGTTCGACCAGCTGAAAGCCTATCTGGTGAACCCCCCTCTGCTCAGTAAGCCGGTCCCAGGCGAGCCTCTCTTTCTCTACTTGGCAGCCTCCGAGCAGTCCCTGAGCGCTGTCCTGGTCAGAGAAGAGGACCGGACCCAGAGGCTTATTTACTACGTGAGCAAGGTACTTCGGGATGCCGAGCTCCGTTATCCGGGGATAGAAAAGATAGCCTACGCCCTCGTCATGGCAGCAAGGAAGCTTCGGCCCTACTTCCAATCTCATTCAGTCATCGTCCTCACCGATCAACCGCTCAAGCAAGTCCTCCATAAACCCGAAACCTCGGGCCGGCTGATGAAGTGGTCGATAGAGCTGAGTCAGCACGACATCTCCTATCAACCTCGGACGGCAATTAAGGCGCAGGCCCTCGCCGACTTCATCGTAGAATCCACCATCCCCGAGGTCGGCCACGTCCCGAACGGACCCCCCATTTGGACAGTCTTTGTGGACGGATCCTCTTGCAGTGAAGGAAGCGGCGCCGGCATCATCCTGAACGGCCCTGATAGCTTCGTCCTACAGTATGCGATCCGCATGAGCTTCAAGGCTTCGAACAACGAGGCGGAGTACGAGGCACTCATAGCCGGTCTCGGACTCGCGCGAAGCGCTGGGGCGCATCGTCTCCGGATTCACAGTGATTCCCAGCTGGTCGTGAACCAGGTCTTGGGCGAATATGAAGCCCGGGACGAGCGGATGGCGAAGTACCTCGCCAAGGTCCGGGATCTCATGGGTCGGTTCGAAGAAGCCATCATCCAGCGGGTCCCTCGGGAGGAAAACGCACAGGCCGATGCACTTTCCAAGTTGGCCTCGTCCTCTTTACAAGGACTCGAGCAGACCGTACTAATTGAAGTCCTCGCTAAGCCGAGCATCGAAGACGAGGCACTAGGCTCGGCGGAGTCATTGCCAGTCATGCTGCAAGACAACTGGATGAAGCCACTGGTAGAATTTCTAAGGGATGGAGTTCTGCCCTCAGATCCCAAAGAAGCTCGCCGAGTTAGAACCCGAGCCGAGCGCTATGTCTTAATCGAGGGCATCCTATACAAGCGCTCCTTCTCCCAAATGGACGGCCGACCATATCTACGATGCCTCTCTCCGGAACAGGCCGAATATGCCCTACAGGAGCTTCATGAAGGGATCGGCGGGGCACACTCGGGATTTAGGTCCCTGGCCCGAAAAGCTCTGAATTATGGGTACTTCTGGCCGACACTTCTCCAAGACGCCGAGCGACACGTTCGGCAGTGCGGCTCCTGCCAGAGACACTCCAGCATCCGACGTCTCCCTCAAGCCAACCTCGCCTCCCTATCGAGCCCTATCCCCTTCGCGATGTGGGGAATGGACTTGGTAGGGCCTTTCCCTCCAGCTCCGGGTCAGCTCAAGTTTTTAGTCGTAGCTATCGACTACTTCTCGAAGTGGGTCGAGGCCGAGCCCCTCGCCACGATAACCGAGAACAAAGTGGTGCAGTTCTTCTGGAAGAACATTATATGCAGATTCGGCGTCCCGCGCGTCCTCGTGACAGATAATGGGACCCAGTTCACTGGCTCAGCATTCCGAACCCTGTGCGACGACCTCGTCATTCAACAGCGTTTCTCGTCCGTCTCGCACCCCCAGTCGAACGGACAAGCCGAGAACGCTAATAAGCAGATCCTTGCGGGGCTCAAGAAGAGGTTGAACAAGTGCTCCAAAGGACAGTGGGTCGATCAACTCCCTAATGTGTTGTGGAACTACCGCACAAGCAAGCGGACGCCCACTGGAGAGTCCCCTTTCAGCCTTACTTACGGGGCCGAAGCCGTAATACCCCTCGAGGTCGGAATTCCTTCCCCTCGGCTCATCGCCTATGACGAAGCACAGAATGCCAGGGAACTCAGAGGAAACTTGGACCTGATAGATGAACTGAGGGAAAAGGCATCGATTCGACAGCAGAATTACAGAAGGAGAGTCGAGCTAGCCTACAACAAGAAAGTCCGACCCGCCAACCTTGAACAAGGAGACCTGGTGTTGAGAAAGCTAGCCATATCCCTCCCCAGTCAGAAGGGCAAGCTAGCTCCGAATTGGGAAGGGCCGTACCGGGTCGCAAAAGTTGTTCGGCCTGGAGCATATCGACTTGAGGACATGGATGGTAGAGAGCTCCCGAGGACCTGGAATGCCGACCACCTCCTGAAATACCAAGAGAGCGCCCCGGCGCCTCTCTAAGTAATCCGAGGTGTCGCGCCATTCCTCTCCTTTAACTTGTAACCTGTTCTATGAATCCTACTATGTAAAACGGTTCGCCGTCAAATATCAAATAAAGAAAGTTCCATTTTGTTTTTGAATTTGCCTGTTTTTTCCTCCCCTCTTTACTATACCGATGGTTCGGAGTCCAACACTCGGTTCGACTTTACCTCCTCGGCTCGTCTCCGGACGAACCAGGGGTAGATCGCCGTTCGGAATTGCTCCCACAGCCGTTGAACTATACCGATGGTTCGGAGTCCAACACTCGGTTCGACTTTACCTCCTCGGCTCGTCTCCGGACGAACCAGGGGTAGATCGCCGTTCGGAATTTCTCCCACAGCCGTTGAACTATACCGATGGTTCGGAGTCCAACACTCGGTTCGACTTTACCTCCTCGGCTCGTCTCCGGACGAACCAGGGGTAGATCGCCGTTCGGAATTGCTCCCACAGCCGTTGAACTATACCGATGGTTCGGAGTCCAACACTCGGTTCGACTTTACCTCCTCGGCTCGTCTCCGGACGAACCAGGGGTAGATCGCCGTTCGGAATTGCTCCCACAGCCGTTGAACTATACCGATGGTTCGGAGTCCAACACTCGGTTCGACTTTACCTCCTCGGCTCGTCTCCGGACGAACCAGGGGTAGATCGCCGTTCGGAATTGCTCCCACAGCCGTTGAACGATACCGATGGTTCGGAGTCCAACACTCGGTTCGACTTTACCTCCTCGGCTCGTCACCGGACGAACCAGGGGTAGATCGCCGTTCGGAATTGCTCCCACAGCCGTTGAGCTCCAGCGATGGTCCCGGGGTCCAACACTTGGTTCCTAGTCCATCTAAACTACTCCGGTAGGTCGATGTCAGACGTTCGTCCGGACACGAAAAAAACCGAACACTCCTAGCTACTAGCCGGAGACCGAAGACCTACAACTCGGTCGGCTTCCGAGCAAGCGGCTTCCCGAGTTTGTAAATGGGGAAAACACACTTTCCCCTCAACTTTCGTACGTGATCCCGGTCAGACGGCTCATATCAAGCCACCTGCGCAAAACGACAAGATAACGTTTTCTGGGAAACTGAGCCGCCTCGAGATTCGCGCCTACACTCGACGGCTCAGATCTAGCCACCTACTCTAAGCGACAAAATGACGCTTTTATGGGTACAGAGCCTTGTCGTACCGTGCCAGATCCACTCAACGACAAAGAGCCGGACACCTGGTCCATTCGGCTAAACAGACTCGCTCGGTTCAAAGATCCCGGCACGACCGATACGGTTACAAGCGAAGGGCGAACATACAAAGCAACGAAAAGGAATTTTTTATTAATTGTCGGCACGCAATACAAAACATTCCATTACAAAGTGTTGGCAAACAAAACACACAATGCCCGACCCACTACACTTGTCTCTCATACCAAAACATCCTCACTAAACTGTCCGTCCTCCTCGACAGACGACTCCTCCTTCTCCCCCCGGAGCCTCGCCATCACGCCACGCAGATGCCACATCTCGGAGAGCAGGTCATCTCGCTCGGCAATGATCTTCGACTGAATGTGCCGAATGCTTTTGGCCCGAAGAGCACTGCTGAATGCGGTCTGCGAGTCTTCACCCTCCACTGCAGAGCTCAGCTCGGCGACCTTGCTCTCCAAGCGTTGAATCTCGGCTTCCCGGAGACTGAGGACCAACGAAAGGTGGTCCCACTCACTCTCGGCTCGGCGCAACTTCATATCGGTGCTCCTAGGGCTCAGAACCACTGTTCCAGAAGTAGCCTCGGATTCAGAGCCATCATTCGAACGCCCGGAGTCCGAGCTATGAATCGTCACGACGAGCTGAAAAGAAGAGAAAACGAATAACACAGTTTCAATACTCTGCCGGAGTCTAACACTTGAGAGTTTTTCAGAATTATTTGCATTCAGACATGATAGTGTTACAGACGGTCGGTCAACCCTACGGCTAAGTTATTACAACGATCAACAAAAGTAGAAAAACGGCCGAATCAGAGCCTCTTCGGAAGGGGAACGCTTCGGTTTAGGGAAACGCGAGGACGTCGAGGTCTGCCCTCCGAACCCGACCCTAAACCAACGAAGCGCGACCCCCCTTCGCTGCTAGCCCTAACGGCGACGCCGGCCGAAGCCCCGCTCGACGAGGCTGCCGCGCTACTCTGAGCATCGGCTGGACTTCCCCTGGTCAACGGCGAGCGCGTCGCAAGCTCGTAAAACGTAACCCCCCTCTCGCTCTCTTCGCGAGTGCACGAAGTGCTGCGAACGTTAGCCCTGACCGGTGCCGGCTTGAGCGACGCAATCTCTTCCTCCAGTTCGATGATCCTACCCCTCAGGACATCGTCCTTCGCCAACTTCTTCGGTCGAGGCGCTGTCAATGAGCCCGAGGCATCGGCATTATCAGTTGCAAGCCGTCGGTAGTAGGTCACTTCAATCCCCCTATCTACCGTGATCCTTCTGAGCCTATCGACTTCGGCCGATAACCTCTTGCGCTCGGTTGACGCTTTCTCCAGTTCGGAAGCCAGCTTCTCCCGCTCCGCCGAACGCTCTTTTTCCGCTAGCTCCAAGCATTGAACCCCGGCCAAAAGGTCGTCATTCTTCCGCTCGGCGGCGGTGAGCTCTTTACGGAGGTTCTCAACTTCGCCTTCGGGATAGGGGGCTGAAGAGCGCTTCCGGTACCGGTACAGCTCGCGACCGTACCTCCGCAGAGCCGCCTTCGTATCCTCGAGCCTGCCGAGCAGGAGATACCGTCTATACCGGCTCTGAGAGAGCTCGTCCTTCGTTTTCACCAGCTCCTGCCGAAGGTGTTCAGCCTCCGTGATCGGACCGAATCTCACCTGAAATGCAGAGATAAATCCGAGGGCCAACACGCCAAAACAAACACTAAGTCCGAGATTCGACACTTGGGCAAATTTTGGCCAAACAAAACATTTTTTCATTCAAAATTCGAGAAGTTCTACAGCAGCGGTGGCCAGTCCGCAGTTAGGCTTACAGAAACAAAAAAAAAAGATAAAAGAAGACAACCGAGTCAGGGGTCGACCTTTTTGTCGTTTGGGTCCGTCGACCCCTCGGCCTTGTCCTTGCCGTCGCCTCCGCCACCTCCTTCACTCCAGCTCTCCTCCTCCTCGGAGTCGTCCTCCTTCTCCTCCTCGGTCGCGGCCTTCCACGGGTCCTCGACGGGTTCCGTCTCCCCCTCGGGGCCGATCAACTCCTCGGGGACGACCTCCTCCCCTTCCACGAGGTCATAGAAGTTGTAGGTGGACGTGTCGAAGCCCGGGTTCTTGGCGACCACATGTTGCAAGGCCCGGCCGTAAGCGTCCAGCATGTTCTGGGTCATGTGCATCGCGGCCTCCTCCTGCACGGCTCTCTTCACCCTCTTCACCTTCCTGAGGTGCTTGGCCTTGAGCTTCTCGGCCCTCTTCCGAGCATCCTCCGCCTCCGACCGAGCCTTGGCCAACTCCTCCCTCAGGTCGGCAGCCTCCTTCACCGACGCCTCGAGCTTGGCCGCTGAGTCCTTCAGCTCGGAGACCTCCTTCTTCGAGGCCTCGAGCCTGGCCGCCGCATCCTTTGACAGCTGAATAGCATCGGTCAGCTGCTTCTCCAGCCCCGAGACTTCGGCGGCTCTCTTCGCCGAAAGAAGCAATTCGGAATCGAGCTGCTTCGCGACCTTGACACGCTCCGTCCTCTCCTTCTCCTTCTCCTGATCCTTCCTCGCCATCTCCTCAAGCAGGAAGTTGAAGTGGCAGATGATCTGAAAGAGAGCAACGGAGTTACGATCCGAACCTAAATACTTAGAAAATTTTCTAAGGAAAAAATTCAGATGAAGAAGAAATTAGCCCACTTACCGACATGGAATCCCGGGCGACCTGCATCACGGAGTCGCCTGCCATCCCGGCCTTCAAGGTCGCCCGATCCTTCGGGGTCGGCAGATGCCTTATCGCCTCCATACAAATATTCCCGTCGCCCAGGAAACCATCGGCATTCATCACCTGCCAGTCGGGGACGAAGATCTGCTTGTGACGCTCGGATAAGATCTTCTCCGCCTCGGCGGTAAGGGGCGGAACGGGCATGGACAGTGCATCCTTCACCCCAAAGACGTTGCTCGACGAACCCGGAGCGTCCGTTCCCGAGGTCGGCACGGGCGCATCCGGGGCTGGGGGATCGGAGACATTGACCTCGCCCTGGTCGGGGATCACGACCTTCGTCGGAGAGACGAGGACCTCGATCTCCCCCTCCTTGAGGACCGCGACCTTCGGCTGCTCGGCAGTCTTCGCGACCGAAGGCTTCTTCGCTGGCCGGCTCTCCTGAGTCTCCGCCGCCGACCTCTTCTTCTTCTCCTGCTCTGCCCGGCCCTTCGCCACCAGAGCCTTGTAATCAAGCTTCATTGTCTCTGCAAAAGCCGGATGAAAAAACTTAGAAAATTTTTCATGAACTTTAAACGAGGAGTATAAATACCAGAAGCATACGAGGGTCGATCGGACTGAGACCCCCACGGAACAGATGCTCCTCGGTAATATCCTTCCAGCTTAGCGCTGGCAGGGCTAGAAGCTTCCTCTGGACCTCAGCCTCCTCGGCATTCAACGGGGCGTCCTTCTTTGTACGCTTAGGCAGGCCGTCCGTCGCCCAAACTGTCGGTATCACCCACGGCGTCAGACTTCGGACGAGGAAGTATTTGTCCTTCCAATGCTTGATCGAGTCCGGGTTCTCGATCAACTTAACTCCCGTCCGAGGAGAAAGGAAAAACCTCTGTTCATGACGCCTCGGCTGACAAGGTTTGTAAAGACTCCGAAAGAGAAACATAGTCGGCTTGGCGTCGACCTCTTGACATCGGAGGAGAAACGCCACGACATGCCTCCAAGTGTTCGGCATCAGTTGGGCAGGACTCAGACCGTACCAGACCAGAACTTCGACCACGAACGGGTGTAGGGGGAACCGGAGCCCGGCAATGAGGGAATCAACCGGGAAGACGCATATATCCGGCGAGGACTTGGTGTTAGCTCGGAACCCCGGCCCAGGAAGAAGCAGCACATACTCGAGGGGGATTCGGAAACCCTCTCGGATCGTGCGGAGATCGGCCTCGGTGAGAGTCGATATCCTGTGGTCGACCTCGGACAGCTCCCTAGGCTCGTTCTCCTCCACCAGTTTTGCCGTACCTTGAGTGACCCTCTCCAAGTCATCCTCGGTATAATCCCGAACACCTCCCACGGTCGATACTGCGATGAGTTGCCGACCGAACGCCCCCGCTCTCTTCGGCGTCTCCACTATCGTGATTACGGCTTTACCCTTCCGGGACTCCGCCACGACCTCCTCAGGCACTTCGGCCACCTCACCCTCCTTATCCGGACGAACGACGTCTTGTTCGCTCGGCTCCATTAGTCCCTTCCCTTTGTCCCCTCGGCCAACGGCTTGCTCCGAGGTGGGGGTCTCATCCGAGAGTGTAATCTTAACCATTTTATAAAGAGTAGGGAAAGAGACTGACCTTGAAGTGACAAGTACGGTCGGAAAACTCGCCGGGAATCGGAACGCTACCGCGACAGCTAGCAACACCACCAGGGAGGTAAAAACTTCGAAGCGGAGTAAAAGCTGAAGAGAGAGAGTAAAAATGAAAAGTGAGACTTAGTCTCAAGGGGGGTGGAGATTTATAGTAAAACTGGGACGCCCCTTGGACTTCCAAACCAAAGTTCGCGACTTTTGGGCTGCCTGCGGAACGTCACCAAAGCCCATCACCACTACTCCTCTCACCGGGTCCGACCTCCGAGCGATCCAAACACGCCGACAGCAGGGACCGGTCGGAATCCGAGCAAGTGCCTTCCCGAACTGGTAAATGGGGAAAACACACCTCCCCCTCAACTTTCGTACGTGATCTCGATCAGACGGCTCAGATCAAGCCACCTGCGCAAAACGACAAGATAACGTTTTCTGGGAAACTGAGCCGCCTCGAGATTCACGCCTACGTTCGACGGCTCAGATCTCGCCAAGAGCACCAGACGACAAGATAGTGTTTTCTTGGGAGCCGCGCCCGTCTCGGGATGCGCGCCATCATCCAGCGGCTCAAGATGCGCCACGTCGCCCGGACGATTTAACCCTCGGACGCCTCGCCAATGCATAAAAGAACCTGGAAAATTTTTGATTATGTTTTAAGGCGCCGCCCTCGGCAGGTGCCCCCCGGGTCCCAAGCCTCGGTCGGTATTATGCCGACAACAGGTCCCGGTCGGAAACAGATCGGCACCCCCTCCATCTCTAACTCCCCCGGGCTGACATCCGTCAAAAGCCATCAGCCCGAGAAGGAAGACAGAGATGGGAGGGAGCCCATCAACACTCAGAGGTCGAAAGAGGCGCACCATCCCGAGCTAGTTGGTTGCAACTGGAAGGCTCGGCTTGTCGAAAGACTCTAACAGCGGCGCCTTCACAGTTGCAACAAACGGACTCGGACGGCCCGAAGATGGACATCGGACAGGGGTCGTCACTCTCCCACCAAGATCTCCGCCTACTTCGACACTCACTTCGGAGCAACCGAAGAAGGCGGAAGATCTTGGTGAGAGAACGGCGACCCGTCCTTCGAAAGAGGTCCACGCCTCGGGTCCGGACCATGGCTATCGACGCTACTGTCTTGTTGCCCCCCACCCCTCACACCCCTTCGGAGCAGTGAGGGATGGGGAAACAACAAGACAGAAGGGCGACCGCCCGTCCTTCCGAGAAGGCCCATCCCTCGGATCCGGACTACGGTCGTCACCACTCTTGCCTTATTCTCCTCCGCTCCCGACATCCACTTAGGGACCGTCCGGAACGGGAGAAGAAAAAGGTAAGAGAGCGACCACCCGTCCTTCGGAGATAACTCATCCCCCGAGTACGGACTACGGTCGTCACCACTACTACCTCGTTCTCCCTCGCTCCTGACATCCACTTCGGGGCCGTCAGGAACAAAGGGAAAACCAGGCAGAAGAGCGACCACCACTCCGAACTTCGAGAGAGAAGCTACCCAAGGCAGATGCCTCCGAGGTCTGGAACCCAATTTGGTTGTGACGAAAATGACAAAAGGAGTGGGGTACTTATAGCCAGCCTCCTATAACCAGCCATTATGATCCTCGGAAGTTGAAGCGCCACGCATTAATTAAAGGAATTATCCTTAATGACGTCGGGAAGGCGAAACGCCGCACAAGTCACGAAGCGCCATTAACACAATTGTGAACAGAGCCATCTCAAATTGCCGAACACCAATGCCTTCGGTCGGCATCCGAGCAAGAGCCTCCCCGAGCTGGTAAACGGGGAAAACCCACTTTCCCCTCAACTTTCGCGTCTGATCTCAATCAGACGGCCCAGATCCCGCCGAGAGCACTAAAAGACAAGATAGTGTTTTCTTGGGAACTGCGCCCGTCTCGAGATGCGCGCCCGCATCCAACAGCTCAGATGAAGCCACGTCCCTCGGACTGCTGAACATCAGTGCCTTCGGTCGGCATCCGAGCAAGCGCCTTCCCGAGCTGGTAAATGGAGAAAAAAAGACGCCGAGCCACTTGAACCGCCGGATCTCTCAGAAAATCGTGCACCTTATGATGAACGGACCAGATCGCGCCACGTGCGCTAAAGGACAAGATAGTGTTTTTGGGGAACCGTGCCTGTTTCGAGATGCGCGCCACCATCCGATGGTTCAGATTGAGCCACGTCGCTCGGTATGCCGAGCTCCCCTGGTCCCCGGTCGGCAGCCGAGCAAGTACCTTCCCGAGCTCGCAAACGGAGAAAACGGCTTCCGAACTCCGACAGCCGTCAGATCTCTCAGAAATCCGAGCTCGTCCATGATCGACGTCCCAGATCCAGCCACGTCATAAACCGGTATTTAAAACCTTTTTTCTTCTATTTTAATCGTTTTATTTATTTAAATTGCGAAAAATTGCTAAAAATTCGGGAAAATTAACTAAAAATTCTGGAAAATAATTAAAAATTCGGGAGTACATTTTCGAGCTCCTGAACGAATAATTATTGCCTAGAATATATCGTTAAGGCCCCCGAACGATTAGCAAATGCATCGCAAAATTAAATAAATAGTCCGAAGAAAGTAGACGAAAGCTACCAAATACTCGATATGGCCTGAGAACAGCAAGCAGCATCAGAAACTTCCTCACTACCCCCTTTCTAGATTCAAGATCCTACATCTGGACTTCGATACGACCCTACCAGCCACTAAAACAGTTAAACTACTCCTCAAAGTCTGATCACGCTCAGTCTTTAGGAGTGGGGGGCTCGTGATATGGCTAAAAATGGGGTTAAATCGAGACCGTCCAGATCGAGCACGAATCTTGAAGCACGGGGGTAAAAGGGTAATTTCACATACAAATGGATCCAAAATGGGTATTGGGTCCCCTTCTCACAGGACCAACCACCCGCAAACGGACCCACTCTTATTGGGTTCGGGTTCCGACCCGAAACAAACCCATATCAGCAGGAGACAAACCAGGATCCCTGATTTGACCAAATCGGCATGCCTGATTTGCTCTCACCGGGAATTAGGAGATCTACTTTCCTTAACAAACTGTGAGGATTTTGCTCCGAACAGTTATACAAGGAATCAAGCCCCTAATCTCTCTCTGGGCGACTATAAATACAACCCCTCTACCACCGAGACCAGGTTAATCACTTTTTTCACCGCCTAAGCTCTTTCCTAATCTTTTCCTGATTACTGACAAGAGCGTCGGAGGGTGCGTCGCCGGAATCAACCCCGGTGTTTCGCACTTCCTTGCAGGTTGTGCCAGGAGCAAGGAGACCGAGTCAATCGTTCAGGTGTTTCCCGGACTCACAAATTCTATCTGTTTACCCCCACACCGAAATCAGCGGTAACAGATTGTGCGTCGCCGGAATCAACCCCGGTGTTTCGCACTTCCTTGCAGGTTGTGCCAGGAGCAAGGAGACCGAGTCAATCGTTCAGGTGTTTCCCGGACTCACAAATTCTATCTGTTTACCCCCACACCGAAATCAGCGGTAACACTTCCCAAGTTGTAATAGCTCCCTGTGGTAAAGAATTCAACCAAGCATTTGCCTTATCTCTAAGTGGGAAAGGAAAAAGTCTCAGTCGAATAGCATCATTTGAAACTCCATTGTGTTTGAAGGTATCACATATTTTGAGAAAGTTTGTGATGTGAACATTTGGATCATCATGTGCTGGTCCTCCAAATTGAACAGTCTGCTGAATCATCTGAATAATTGCTCGTTTAATTTCAAAATTATTTGCTTCAATTTCAGGCCTTGTGATGCTTGATATTGTTCCATTGACTGAGGGCTTTGCATAATCCCTCAAAGCTTTGTTCCCCTCTTCATTCGCCATGGATAAAGAGGATGTGGTCTTTTCTTTCTTTTTCCTTCTGATTTGACGTAAAGTTCTTTCAATTTCTGGGTCAAAAAGTGTAGGCTCCAATGGGTTAGATCTGGGCATGCACACTGTTGCCGCTAAATTCGGTGTGGGGGCAAGCAGATGAATTTGTGAGTTCGTAGAAAACCTGAATAGCAAACACCTAACCTGTTCCGCCGGAGCTTGACCGTTGACTCCCGCCGTTCACCTGCAAGGAAGTGCGAGACACCGGAGTTGATCCCGGCGACGCACCCTCCGACGCTCAAGTCAGTAACCAGAAATGATTATGAAAGAGCGTTTAACTAGAGAAAGATTGATTACCTCTTAATGGAGATGGGTGTGGGGTATTTATAGTCGCCGTTGGGATCAGATAAGGAATGTGATTCCTGTGATCTGATAAGGAATAAAATCCTCGTAATCAGATTAGGAATGTAATCCCTTAATTCCCGGTGAAAAGATAGATGTGAATCAGAGCCGTTGATTAGGATGAATCAGAAACCCTAATTCTATCTTTTCTGGACTGGGTGTGTTTCGGGTTGGGACCCGTACCCAGTTGTGGTGGATCCGTTCACGGGTTATTGGATCTGTGAGAAGGAGACCCAGTACCCGCTTCGGACCCATTTGCACGTGAAATTACCGTCTTACCCCTGAGCTTTAAGATTCGCGTCCGATGTGAACGGTCCCGATTTAATCCTATTTTTAGCCATATCACGAGCCCCCCACTCCCGAAGACTGAGTTTGATCAGCCTTTGAGGAGTAGTTTTACTGTTTCAATGGCGTACGGGATTTTATCGGTGTTCTCAAGGGAGTTTGGAATCTTGCTCGGGGTGTAACAGTGTTATTATGGGCTTGTAAAATGCCCAAAAATATTCTCAGAATTTTCTGGATTTTTGGTGATTTTTCCAGATTTTTCTGAATTTTTTCTCTTTTTTTGAATTTTTTATTCATTTTCCGAATTAAATAATTAATTATCTAAAATATTAATTAATTATTCTAATTTAATAATTATTTTTTCAGAATTTAAAAATAATTTTTTCTGAATTAATAATTATTTTTAGAATTTTTAATTAATTTTTTCGATTTTTAAATATTTTTTTCGGATTTTTTAAATAAAAAAAACAATTAAATAAATAAATAAATAATTTAAATATTACCTGGACACGTGGCAGATTTCTGGCCGTCCATCATGATCAGATCTGCGCGCATCGTGAGGCAGATCACGATCGGGACACGTGGCGCGTTCCTGAGCGTCGATCGTGTCGCGACGCGAATTTTGAGACGATCAGACGGATCGTGTTGGTCGGTCACTTTTTTTCTCCATTTGCAGCATCGGCACTTCGGTGCTTCGGCGAAGGCACCCCGGCTCGTTGAGATGTTGCCACGTGGACCGCCACGTGGCAATTTTTATTATTTTTTTATTTTTTCTTCTTTTCTTCTTCTTTTCTTCTCCGCTCTGCTTCTCTCTTTCTTCGTTGCTTCTTTCTTCTTTCTCCGCGCGTCTCCTTCGTCTCCGTCTCGAAGGAAGCTCCGACGAAGGAGCTTGGAGCTCAACGGTGGAGCTTGGAGAGGTGACGGGTTCGGCTCGGCGACGGAGGGAGTTCGGCGAACTTTTGATGAAGAGGAGCTCGTTTGCCGCGGAGTTGTGGGCTCGGTGATGGAGCTCGGCGTCGGAATGGAGCTCGGAGGTGAGAGCTCGGAGCGGCGGAGAGCTCGGCACTTGGAGTTGGAGCTTGGAGGTGAGAGCTCGGCGGAAGTGGTCGAAGAGCTCGCCGAGGCGGTGAGCTCGGTGTTGAAGGAGCCCGACGTCGTGGAGGTTGACGACGGGGTGGCTTGAGCGTGGAGGTGAGCTTTCGGCTACGAGCTTCGAAGAGGAGGTTGATAGTGGTCGTGAGTGGGTCTGACGAAGCTCCGAGCTTCGATGGTGAGCTTTGGCTGCTCGTGCATGCTCGGCGAGGAGAAGAGGCACGCTCGGAGGCAGCGGATGTGGAGCTCGGTGTGCGGAGGAGCTCGACGAGTGGAAGGTGAGTGTTGGGTGCTGGAGCTTGGCCATGGTGAAGCGTGGATGATGGAGATTGCCGATGGTGGAGGTCGGCAAGGAGCTCGGCGTCGGAGCAGACGAGAAGAGAGGTCGGCAATGAAGATGGAGCTCGAAGGTGACGACTGTGAGTAGGGGGGAGCTTGATGGAGGAGGCAGTCGGCGAGGTCGGGTTCGCGCGAAGATGGGTTCGGCGGAGCCCGAGGTTGAAGAAGACTATGGGGTTCGGTTTTTCTTCTGTAGTTTTTGGCGGGAGAGTGTAGGGGAGGAGTGAGGCTGACGTGGGTTGATGGGTTCGGATCCCTTAACGGGTCGACCCCGGCCCACGTGCTTTCTCTCTCTCTCTCTCTTTTTCCTTGTTGCTCGGCAAATGAATCTGGTTCGGCAGATCCGAGCACGGATTTTGAGGAGAATTTTTTTCCACTTTGCGGTTCGGTAGTTCGGTAGCTCGGATTTGAGATCCGAGCTACGTGGCTCAATCTGGACGGTTGATCACGATCGTGGCGCGAATCACGAGACAAGAGGCACGAGTTTCGAGAAAACGTTATCTTGTCGTTTTGCGGTGACGTGCTGCGATCTGATCCGTCCATCACGCTTGAGTGTGAATTTTGAGATGATCCAACGGTTAGATGGGGTCGGCCGAATTTTTCTCCATAAACGAGGGTCGGTACGGCAGCACTTCGGATCGGCAGCACTTCTGAGGAGAAAGGGGAAGGGGAGGAGAGGCATTTGGGTTCTATCCTCTGCCTTGTTCTTCCGCACGGTGGAGAAGAGGCAATTGGGTTCTCTCCTCTGCCTTGTTCTTCCGCACGGTGAAGAAGAGGAGAAGAGGAAGGGGAGGAGAGGCAGTTGGGTTCTCTCCTCTGCCTTGTTCTTCCGCACGGTGGAGAAGAGGAGAAGAGGAAGGGGAGAAGAGGCAATTGGGTTCTCTCCTCTGCCTTGTTCTTCCGTACGGTGAAGAAGAGGAGAAGAGGAAGGGGAGGAGAGGCAGTTGGGTTCTCTCCTCTGCCTTGTTCTTCCGCACGGATTTTGAGGCACATTTTCACCGCTCCGCAGGTTGGTAGATTGGCAGATCCAGGCTACGCAGCTTGATCTGGACGGTTGATCACGATCGTAGCACGAATCACGAGACAAGAGGCACGAGTTTCGAGAAAACGTTATCTTGTCGTTTTGTGGTGACATGGCGCGATCTGATCCGTCCATCACGCTTGAGTGCGAATTTGGAGATGATCTAACGGTGAGATCGCCTCGGGACGATTTTTTGCCATATACGAGGGTCGGTACCCGGGCACCTCGGCTCGGAGGGTCAGTACCGTTGGCCGAGGTGCTGAGTTGTCTGTTTTGAAGGAAGTGTTCCTTGAAAACTCAGTTGAGCTGTTCGGTAGCTCGGCTGTTCGGACGGCTCGAGCGTGAGGAGAAGCTCAGTGAGTTGATGAAGGGGATGGGTCGATGAAGCTCTGCTCCTCGGCTCGGGAGGATGGGTCAGCATATGGGAGAGGTGAGGAGCTCTGAAGTTGTCTCTATTCTGTTTGGTTTTGGAGATTTTTGAAGAGGAGCTCCACTCCTAGGAGAAGAGGTGATGGGAAGACCCATTCTCTGAAGTGAGTGCAAGGAGCAACTCCAGGGGAGGGTTGTGCTCCGATCTCGTCGAGAAGAGCTATTTGAGAGACAAGTTTGAGCAGGAATTCTAGGAGAAAGTTGTGCTCCGAACTTGTGGAGAAGAGCTCCGCTTTGGAGGTGAGCGGAGTGAAGAGCTCGGCTGTAGGAGAGCCATCTGGACGAGGAGTTTGAGGAGCAACTCAAGGAGAGAGTTCTAGCTCCGAACTCGTTTGAGAAGAGCTCCGCTTCGGATGCGAGCGGAGTAGGGAGCTCGATTTGTAGAAGAGCCATCTGGAAGAGGAGCTTGAGGAGCAACTCTAGGAGAGAGTTCTAGCTCCGAACTCGTTTGAGAAGAGCTCCGCTTCGGATGCGAGCGGAGTAGGGAGCTCGATTTGTAGAAGAGCCATCTGGAAGAGGAGCTTGAGGAGCAACTCTAGGAGAGAGTTCTAGCTCCGAACTTGTTTGAGAAGAGCTCCGCTTCGGATGCGAGCGGAGTGGGGAGCTCGATCTGTAGAAGAGCCATCTGGAAGAGGAGCTTGAGGAGCAACTCTAGGAGAGAGTTCTAGGTCCGAACTCGTTTGAGAAGAGCTCCGCTTCGGATGCGAGCGGAGTGGGGAGCTCGATTTGTAGAAGAGCCATCTGGAAGAGGAGTTTGAGGAGCAACTCTAGGAGAGAGTTTTAGCTCCGAATTCGTTGGGAAGAGCTCCGCTTTGGGAAGAGCTCCGCTTCGGATGCGAGCGGAGTGGGGAGCTCGATCTGTAGAAGAGCCATCTGGAAGAGGAGCTTGAGGTGCAACTCTAGGAGAAAGTTGTGCTCCGAACCTGTGGAGAAGAGCTCCGCTTTGGAAGTGAGCGGAGTGAAGAGTCTTGACTTTGAGAAGAAAGAGGAAGGGGAGGAGAGGCATTCGGGTTCTCTCCCCTGCCTCGTTCTTTCGCACAGTGAAGAAGAGCAGAAGTGTTGGGTACTTTTGGCGGGAAGACTGAAGAAGGAGAAGAATGAAGGAGCTAAGAAGGGTATGGGTCGGACCGAGGGTATTGGATCCGACCCTGACCCGTTAGCCTCTTTTTCTTCTTGCTCTTCATCTGCTTAGTGGCTCGGTAGATGCATCTTGTTCGGCAGATCCGAGCACGGATTTTGGGGCACATTTTCTGCCACTTTGCTTCTCGGTAGATGGGTAGCTCAGCTCGGATGGTCGTGGGGGCAGTTCGGAATGGCCATCTTCCTCCGGCCCGTTTAAGGACGAGCCGGTGAAGTAAAGTCGAGTCATAGGACCCTGACCATCGTGAGGTTAGTTTGAGGGATGCAGGAGCAGTTTCGAATGGCGAGCTACTTCTAATCCGCTTAGGAGCGAATTTGTGAAGTAGAATCGAGCCAAGTGTTGGACTCTGATCCATTCAACGGCTGCAGGAGCAATTTCGAACGGCGATCTACTTCCGGCTCGCCTGTAGACGAGCCGAGGAAGAAGTGTCGAGCCGAGTGCTGGACTCCGAACCATCGTGTGGTTAGTTTAAGGGATGCAGGAGCAGTTTCGAATGGCGAGTTACTTCTAGTCCGCTTAGGAGCGAACTTGCGAAGTAGAATCGAGCTAAGTGTTGGACTCCGATCCATTCAACGGCTGCAGGAGCAATTTCGAATGGCGATCTACTTCCGGCTCGCCTGTGGGCGAGCTGAGGAAGAAGTGTCGAGCCGAGTGCTGGACTCCGAACCATCGCGTGGTTAGTTTAAGGGATGCAGGAGCAGTTTCGAATGGCGAGCTACTTCTAGTCCGCTTAGGAGCGAACTTGCGAAGTAGAATCGAGCCAAGTGTTGGACTCCGATCCATTCAACGGCTGCAGGAGCAATTTCGAACGGCGATCTACTTCCGGCTCGTCTGTGGGCGAGCCGAGAAAGAAGAGTCGAGCCGAGTGCTGGACTCCGAACCATCGTGTGGTGCTTAGCAAGTTGTGGGAGCAGCCATGTAGAAGAAGCTGGACTCCGAACTCGTTGAGAAGTGGTCCGCCTTGGAGGTGGGCGGAGCAAAGAGTTCGGCTCTGGAAGAGAGCCATTTGGGAGAAGAGTTTGGGGAGCAACTCTAGGAGAGAGTTGTGAGCTCAGAACTGTCTGAGAAGAGGTCCGCTTCGGAGGCGAGCGGAGCGAAGAGCTCGGCTCTGGGAGAGAGCCATTCGGGAGATGAGTTTAAGGAACAACTCTAGGAGAGAGTTGTGAGCTCCGAACTGTCTGAGAAGAGGTCCGCTTCGGAGGCGAGCGGAGCAGAAGAGCCCGGCTCTGGGAAAGAGTTGTTTTCGGGACGAGTGTGAGGAGGAGCTCTTGGTGAGAGTTGTGAGTTCCGAATTCGTTGAGAAGAGGTCTGCCTTGGAGGTGGGCGGAGCAAAGAGTTCGGCTCTGGAAGAGAGCCATTTGGGAGAAGAGTTTGAGGAGCAACTCTAGGAGAGAGTTGTGGTCCAAACTCGTTGAGAAGAGGTCCGCTTTGGAGGTGGGCGGAGCAAAGAGTTCGGCTCTGGAAGAGAGCCGTTTGTGAGACGAGTGCGAGAAGCAACTCTAGGAGAGAGTTGTGAGCTCCGAACTCATTGAGAAGAGGTCCGCCTTAGAGGTGGGCGGAGCGAAGAGCTCGGCTCTGGAAGAAAGCCATTTGGGAGAAGAGTTTGGGGAGTCACTCTAGGAGAGAGTTGCGAGCTCCGAACTCGTTGAGAAGAGGTCCCCTCCGAGGTGAGCGGAGCGAAGAGCTCGGCTCTGGGAGGCAAGTTTGAGGAGCAACTCTAGGAGAGAGTTGTGAGCTCCGAACTGTCTGAGAAGAGGTCCGCTTCGGAGGCGAGCAGAGCGGAAGAGCCCGGCTCTGGGAAAGAGCTATTTTCGGGACGAGTGTGAGGAGGAACTCTAGGAGCGAGTTGTGCTCCAAACTCGTTGAGAAGAGGTCCGCTTCGGAGGTGAGCGTAGCGGAAGAGCCCGGCTCTGGGAAAGAGTTGTTTGTGAGACGAGTGTGAGGAGGAACTCTATGAGAGAGTTGTGCTCCAAACTCGTTGGATCTCGGCACGGGTGATTGGCGCCTCATCGTTCCTAGGCTGCTGCCGACCCGCAGGGGAGCGTGGTCTTCTTCTGTGATGCTCAGGGGATTCCTTCCTCCCTCTTCGGACATGGGACCTTTTGTGGTCTCGGCGGTGTGGAGATCGCTCACCCGGGCGTTGCTGGCAGGAGGCCCCCTCTCGGGACCGCTTCTCGTCCAGACGGTGGCGTAAGTCCTCCAACTTCTACCGGTTGAGGATTGTGAGAGGCCATGGAATCCGTAAAGGCTTTGTGTATGGAGACGCGGTCTAGGTGGAGAGGTTGCTTCATGCGGGAGCCCCCCGTACCGACATTCTGTGGACCGGAAGGACCCTTGGGGGATTGTTGATTCTGAAGAAGAGGCTGATCTTGTTGAAGAGGGTCCTCCACTTGAAGCGGGGGTTGTCCCTGCTGCGGAGCGGGTTGGACGGGAACTACCTCTTGCTGATCACCGGGGTTGGGTCCACGGTTGGACCCCTAGATCTGACCTTTCTAGGAGGCATGGCTGGAGAAGGTCGGACCAACGGGAAGAGGCGCTGCTATTCGTTTGGTTTTCCCACAGACGGCGCCAATCTGTTGCCGCTAAATTCGGTGTGGGGGCAAGCAGATGAATTTGTGAGTTCGTAGAAAACCTGAATAGCAAACACCTAACCTGTTCCGCCGGAGCTTGACCGTTGACTCCCACCGTTCACCTGCAAGGAAGTGCGAGACACCGGGGTTGATCCCGGCGACGCACCCTCCGACGCTCAAGTCAGTAACCAGAAATGATTATGAAAGAGCGTTTAACTAGAGAAAGATTGATTACCTCTTAATGGAGATGGGTGTGGGGTATTTATAGTCGCCGTTGGGATCAGATAAGGAATGTGATTCCTGTGATCTGATAAGGAATAAAATCCTCGTAATCAGATTAGGAATGTAATCCCTGAATTCCCGGTGAAAAGATAGATGTGAATCAGAGCCGTTGATTAGGATGAATCAGAAACCCTAATTCTATCTTTTCTGGACTGGGTGTGTTTCGGGTTGGGACCCGTACCCAGTTGTGGTGGATCCGTTCACGGGTTATTGGATCTGTGAGAAGGAGACCCAGTACCCGCTTCGGACCCATTTGCACGTGAAATTACCGTTTTACCCCTGAGCTTTAAGATTCGCGTCCGATGTGAACGGTCCCGATTTAATCCTATTTTTAGCCATATCACACACCTAAACCCTGAAAAACAAGTAAATAAAGAAAAATAAATCAAAAGGATAAAGAAGTAAAATAACAATTAAAAAAAATACAAATAAATAAATAAATAAATAAATAAGACAAATATATAAAAGTAAAAGTTAGTCAAAAGAAAATAAAGATGTAAAATAATAATAAAATAAAAATAATTACAAAAAATCCAAACTAGTAATAAACTAGCAATTTTCAATATCACTAAAAGAATAACTAGTCACCGGCAACGGCGCCAAAAACTTGATGTGAATATTTGCAAGTGTACAAAATCGCAACAAGTAATATAGTTAAGTGAATAGAGTGTCGAACCCAGAGGGACTAGATATTTTATTGAGTACCGATATTACTAGATTAATCACTATTTGGAAGATCGAAATTTATAAATGATAAAACAACTAAGTTAAACTAATCTAATTAAAGCTAACTAAATTGGTGAAGAGGGAGAGGGCTGTGAAACTGTGAAGCTCTTGTAATTTGTTAATGGTAAAATTAATTATAGGGCTCTTGATTTCACCTCGTTTATCACACACACAAATTATAACTCCTTATGAATAAAAATATTATTTTTCCAAGTTGTAGACCAAAATCCTAAAAATAATCACAACTCTATCCACGCACCATCAAAATTATTCTCAACTAATTATTTGCCTATTCATCAAATTATTAATTGAAAATTTATGGATTTCTTAGCGGTCACGTCCTCCAATAACGGGGTTTAATTTTTATTAATCATAAATCACCAGTTCGGTCTCTTCATGATTTAAAAGATCATACAAATGTCTATCCACCAATTGTACGCATAAATAATAAAAATCAACACACAACCATGGAAAAATAGAATAATAATAAGGAATTAAAATTGTGTTCTACAAAACTAGGCTACATCTTAGCCTCTAGAAAAATAAATTTAGTTCATATTCAATTTGCAACTAAAAAAATTTGTTTGGGATTGCATCAAAAAATTATAGCGAAGAAGAGATACAAAATGATATAAAAATAATGCAAACCGAACTCCTAGAACCGAGCCCAAGTTCCTTTCTCTCTCTTCTCTATTCTCTGTCTCAAAATCCGAAGCCAAGAGCTGAAACCAAAAGCTGCAGTCCACGCCTGTCACGTCGGCTGTCTGCGTCGCCTCGAACACCGCGCCGCAATCCATGTCAACGCAGCAGTCCCAAGCCTATCACTGTCGCCACGTCGACTCGCCAAAGGACGCGCGCCTGCTGCTTCTGCTTCGTTCGTAGCGCCACACAGGGATCCAGCTTCACGTGTCAGCGCTGCTGCTGCCTTGCCTCGCAGTCAGAAGCGCCACGTCAGCTAGAGACCCCACGTGCGCACCCTCTTTCATTTCGAGCTTCGAACCACACGCCAGAAGGAAGAAAAAGCAGCGCCACGTCAGCGAGCTCCTGGGACACGCGCTACCACCTGTCACGTGGGACCCGCCTATCACGTCGCCGAGTCAGCACGTCAGCCGCAGCTGCTGTCCTGTCTTCCTTTCTCTCTCTCCACTTTGTTAAAATATTCTCTTTTTTTTTCTTTTGTTAGCCGTCACCTCTTCGGTATTGTGCGTTGCCCTTGGTCTGTATTTATAGGGAACGGGAAAAAGAAATTAGGGTTTGCTCTTTTGCAGGAAAATCCTATCTTTTCATTTATTTCCTTCCTTCTTTAACAGATATTTATTTCTTTCTCCTTTCTTCTTCTCTTTCCTTTTCTTGCAAATACGTGCTGCTGCATACACAAAATAAGACCATAATTTAGGATTTAAATAAAATAAAATAAATTAGTTTAAAATAAATTAAACTAACTGAAGATCATATTAGCTCATTAAAATCCTTTTAAAATTATTTATCGCATTTTTACTCAACAAAACAATAAAAATTAATAGATCCATAGTTTTGCTTTGTTTGTTGATTTTTTTCCACAAATCTTCACTTTTTGCATCAAAAATATTATTTCTTCAAAAATAATTAATTAATTGAAATCTTATTGAAATAAGATGAATTATAAACAATATCAATGAAAACAAGCAATTTTAATGGGTAAATGAGTACAAATATTTATATATAAATTCGACACATCAACAGCCCTGATCTTGCCACGTCCCTCGGAGCCGAACTCTGAACAAACGTGGCTCCGAACGTGAAATTGGGAAAAACTTCATCTCATTATTCATGCCTGATCGAGATTCAACAGCCCTGATCTTGCCACGTCCCTTGAAGCCAATTTCTGAGCAAACGTGGCTCCGAACATGAAATTGAGGAAAACTTCGTCTCAATACTCACGCCTGATCGAGTTTCAACGATCCTGATCATGCCACATCCCTCGAAGCCAAACTCCGAGAAAATGTGGCTCCGAATGTGAAATTGGAAAAAAATTCATCTCAATATTCATGCCTGATCCGAGATTCAACGACCCTAATCTTGCCACGTCCCTCGGAGCCAAACTCCGAGCAAACGTGGCTCCAAACGTGAAATTAGGGAAAACTTCGTCTCAATATTCACGCCTGATCGAGTTTCAACGGCCCTGATCTTGCCACGTCCCTCGGAGCCAAACTCAGAGCAAACGTGGCTCCGAATGTGAAATTAGGGAAAACTTCGTCTTAATATTCATGCCTGATCGAGATTCAACGACCCTGATCTTGTCACGTCCCTCGGAGCCAAACTCCGAGCAAACGTGGCTCCGAACGTGAAATTGGGAAAAACTTCGTCTCAATATTCATGCCTGATCGAGATTCAACGACCCTGATCTTGCCACGTCCCTTGGAGCCAAACTTCAAGCAAACGTGGCTCCGAACATGAAATTAGGGAAAACATCGTCTCAATACTCATGCCTGATCGAGTTTCAACGGCAGTGATCTTGCCACGTCCCTCGGAGCCAAACTCCGAGCAAACGTGGCTCCGAATGTGAAATTGGGGAAAACTTCATCTCAATATTCACGCTTGATCGAGATTCAACGACCCTGATCTTGCCACGTCCCTCGGAGCCAAACTCCGAGCAAACGTGGCGCCGAACGTGAAATTGGGGAAAACCTCATCTCAATATTCACGCCTGATCGAGTTTCAACAGCCCTGATCTTGCCACGTCCCTCGGAGCCAAACTCCGAGCAAACGTGGCTCCGAACGTGAAATTAGGGAAAACTCTGTCTCAATATTCATGTCTGATCGAGTTTCAACGGCCCTGATCTTGCCCCGTTCCTCGGAGCCAAACTCCAAGCAAACGTGGCTCCGAACGTGAAATTAGGGGAAACTTCGTCACAATATTCATGGCTGATCGAGATCCAATGGCCCAGATTGAGCCACGCCCCTCGGAGCCAAACTCCGAGCAAACGTGGCTCTGAACGTGAAATTGGGGAAAAACACTTCCTCGAAAGACGCGCTCAATCCAATGGCCCAGATTGAGCCACGTCCCTCGGAGCCAAATTCCGAGCAAACGTGGCTCCGAACGTGAAATTGGGAAAACTTCGTCTCAATATTCATGCCTGATCGAGATCCAATGGCCCAGATTAAGCCCCGTCCCTCGAAGCCAAACTCCGAGCAAATGTGGCTCTGAGCATGAAAGTCGGGGGAAATACCTCCTCAAAAGGCAGGCTCAATCTAGATCCAACGGCTCAGGTGGAGCCACGTCCCTCGGTGCCAAACCCCGAGCAAACGTGGCTCCGAACGCGAAAGAAGGGAAAACAGCCCCCTCCCGATGCGCGCTTACGATCGGACCGTCGAGATTGCACCACGTCACCTGGCGACATATCCACCGTCAGATCACTTCGAAATTCACACCAACGATGAGATCAACGCCTCAGATCACGCCACGCCGATATTTGTTTGATTAATTCTTTTATTTTAATTATAATTCGAATTAATTATTTAAAAAATTGCAAAAAATAATTAAAAATTCAAGAAAATTAATTAAAAATTTTTAAAAATAATTATAAATTTAGAAAAATATTTTTGGACTCCTGGATGAATAATTATTAATTAGAACTGCTAGTTAATACTTTTTGAAAATTGATTGTTAATTCGCAAAATTTAATAAATAAATTCGAAAAATAATTTAAAATTTAGGAAAATAATCAAGAAAATTCAGAAAGATTGCAAAATCATTACGGGCACCCCTCCAACTCAGATTGGCACCGTTACACCTCGAGCAAGATCCAACTACCCACTTAAGAACTTCGATAAAGTCCCATACGCCATTGAAACAGCAAAACTACTCCCCAAAGGCCGTAAAACAGAGTCTTTAGGAGTGGGGGACTCGTGATATGGCTAAAAATATGACTAAATCGGGATCGTTCAAATCGGGCACGAATCTTAAAGCTCTTAGGGGTAAAACAGCAATTTCATCTACAAACGGATCCAAAATGGGAACTGAGTCTCTTCTTCAAACCCCAATAACCATTAAACGGATCTGCCATATTGGATACGGGTACCAACCCATTACAAACCAAGTCAGAAGGGTAAGAAGAAATCCAGATTCGTAATTATCCCTAAGAGGCGGTTTTAACCACTTCTTATCAGGAGATGAGTTCAAACTCCCCAGCTTACCCATCCACATTGGGAAGTAGAGATTTGTCCTTATCTCAAAATGGATCCTTAAGGCGACTATAAATATCCTTCTCCCCCCACCGTAACAGGTAATGAATCTTTTCCTACCTAAAGCTCTTTCTTAATCTTGGAGATTACTGACAAGAGCGTCGGAGGGTTCGTCGTCGGGATCCATCCCGATGTATCGAACTTCGTGCAGGTTCGTGGCAGCGGTGAGGAACAAGTCAACACCTAGGTGGAGTCAACAGGTTCGCTTTACTGTTTTCCTCAAAGAACTCACAAATTCATTTGTTTGCTCTCACACCCGAAATCAACAGCAACAGACCCTAATTATATTTGGTCATTCCATTGTATAAGGGCTATAATTTGATGAAATTATATTTTGTCATTTCTTATAGGGGAGAAGTCATGAACCCCCCCCCCCCCAAGGTTTATGTTATGATAGTGGCCTCAAATACACGTAGACACGGAGTACTTGAAGTTGAAGAATAAGAGGAGAAGACGAAGACAACTAGAGAAGATAATAGCAGGTAGCAGAATGCAGCTGGAGGGGTTGCGGTCGACCGACCTAGGCTGAAAGAAGTTCTTCGAGTGTACAGGGTTCAACAGAAAGCGAGACAGTCGACCTTGCAATTGACTGGTCATGCTTCATGTGTGGGTTTGACACGTTGCGGTCGATCGACTTCGGCGCTATGTTATTTAGGCTTTTGGATTTAAGGTCCAATAACTGTATTTGTGTTTATCTTTTAGGGTCACTTGATGGCTATATAAATGGTTGTAAGCTCTAGAATTTGTATAACTGATTAGAGAAAATTGATGAGTCGTTAGCATTGTTCAACTTCAAGAGGGGTTGTGCCGGGCGTTTCAAAGTGTGAGAGAGAGATTGAGAGTTGTAATCTCTTTATAATCTTTGTATTTCTTAAGGAATCAGAAGTATTGGTTTTCTCTGCATATTATCGTGTTTTTGTGAGATCTTGCGATTATTGTGGTAACTTATTCTTGGTTCATCTAGTTCTTAGGAAGTTTATACTGCTTGTGTGTGTGAGTTCCGCTATTAGCACTACGAGTTGTGATCGATTCTACAAAAGTTTAGACTAAGGGTGGCAATTGGCCTGAACCCGACCTGGGCCTGCCTAGGTCCAACTCGATAATTAGCGGGCTTTGGTTAATAATTCTCAATTCGAGTTGGGCTCTGACTCAATTTTTTAGGCCCAAAGAAAATTCGGGCTGGCCTCGGGCCCGAATCAAAATTTTATATGTGCATGTGTATATTTTTGTATACATCATGTATATTTGTGTATGAGTTTTTCTTTTAAAGATAATATTCATATAAGTAAAGTTTATAGATAGAGAAATTATGCCTTGTATATAAAACTAAACAAAAATAGACAAATTAGATGTGAATTACTTAAAAGTTTGCAGTATTCATGTTACTGTTATTTTTTTATCGTATATTATTCTTAATAAAGTTTTATTTTATAGAAAGGTTATATATTAGAACATGCATAAGTAGTTCGAGCTTAAGCTCGAATCTATTTTTCGGGCCTAAATCGGTCCAGTATTGGACCTAATTTTTTATGCCCGAAGAAAAGTTGGATCGGGTTCGGGCCTACATTTCAAATTTCGGGCTCGGGCACGGGCCTATATGGGTCCGGCTCAAACCCCAACCATAGTTTAGATCCAAAATTAAGAAATCCCTATCGTCATCTCCATCGTCATCTTTCGCTTAATTAGCCCCCGCCATTAACTTCAAAATTCCTGTCGTTAGATCGTTATTGTAAAAAGATGTACATACCCTCCGCTTATATAAACAACATTTTGCAGCTAATATTCTTCTCTCCTCCTAATATCATTCTCTTCTCTTTCCTCCTAATCTCACTGATGATCATTATCTGGTTCTTCATTTTGTCTACGAAATAGGGGCTCCATTTACTCCCAAAGAACCATCACTGAGAAACATAAAACATTTATTGAATTTGTGCCAAGCTTTTATAGGCCAGTGAGAAAGAAAAAAAGGATAAAATAAAGATTAATATTAATAAGATTGACAATCTACTACTAGTAAATTAACAGCCAAGTAAGAATTTTATGTACCATAGATCTAATTTTTGAACATAATGCTTCCATACAACCAGTTTTAATCAACATATTTTTTCAAAGTGAGAGCTAAGATGCCAAAAACAATACAGCAGTTCTTTCTACAAAAGGTTTAGAGAAGAGAACTAAACGAGCATCACATCTCAACCAGCTCAATCAGGCATTTGCACTACCTAAAACCCATACCGCAGTAATCAAGCATTATAATGAGTAGAACTGCACAATTCAGAACAACAAATTTACCAACACGTCCATTAAACATGACCGACAAACTTAAGTATTTCCTCAGAATGAATCAACTTCGTTTGCCCTTCACAAACCAACCAAGCATTTCCACAAACACAGTGCGGGCTTTCAAGTCAAAAATTTTCTTAAACAAGCACAGGATCTACAATTTCACAACGCCATCATGTTGGAGCTCCTAAATGTTACCATACATGAACAAGGCAAAAAAGACGGGAAAGATAAATTGAAGTCAACTCATCATTTACATCTACCACAAAAAACCGATCATTACATACAGCTCATTGATATATACCAACCCCTAAACCTTAACCTCCAGGAAATTGAGGATAAGATCTTGACTCGTCAAAATCGAAGGTGGATTGATTAGTATCTTCAGAACCTTCAAGATACTAGTAATATGCACGTGTGATGCACTATCTAATTATAAAAAAAATTATATAGTAAATAATAAGACGTAATATGGAATCCAACTTGCGACCTCCCTTTACTCATCACATACTCTTTACAAATTACTCCTATTGGCATAAATTTTTATTTTATAAGAGTGACACTTTTGTAAATAATTATGTCGTAAATAAATTATTATGATAACTAACAATAATTGAGTAAACGAATGGTTAATATAATTCCCACTTAAAAATAAATGGTTGAGATTAGATGGTTGAATATCTACAAATTATATGTTGTCTAAAAATGACAACCACCACTCTCTCATTATAATATTAGAGATTAGAGATGGGAAAGTAGTTGAAGGATGACATGCTTTCTGAAAAACTGAAGATTGATATCGAGATTGAGGTCGTGAGAGAGAACTCATGGAGATTGAAGCACCGAAGAGATTCTGAGATGTAGATGACGCTTTCGAAAGAGAGGAACTGAGATGGAGATGGCAGAGGTCAAGAGTAATTGAAGAGAGACGGAGAGAGAGGGAAATCGCCATTCAAGTCAAAGAGAGATAGAGAGGGCGCTGATTGTGAGGGGATTCACAAGAGAGAAAGAGAGAGAGAATTTTCTCCCATTCTGACCCACTTTTTGAAAAGAGTAATGCTACATCTACTACCAAGTTTACTATATTTATCTTCACTACCTTAGGTGGCACACTCCAATAGGTAGAAAAAAATAGAGTAGGTGGGAGAGCTCTTCAATAAGAATATGCCACCTAAGGTAGTGAAGAAAATGTGTTAGTGTAAGTGCCCTAGAGGCAATACAATGATGTTATGTAATCTGTATTATTGACATTATGTTCTTTTTGATTATATTAATAATTTATTATGCTTCGTATTTACTGCGTTATAAATATTAGCATGATAAATGTCCTTAGATTATTAATACGAACTATATGAACATGAGATTATATATAGTATAATAATCTTAAATGTCCCTAGTCGAGTATTATTATTATTAGGACAGTAATAATACATTGAGACTAGTATGTTGATTGATTGATGACCACCTCTCATGGGTCATTAGTATAGAGATACTAAAATCAATACATAGGTAAATGTAAGAGTACATTGTACTGGACAGACCCACTGTGAGATTCAACATGGAATGAATAAATAAGTGCCATAAGTAATCTCACTGTGATAATGGTGTAATGGTCCTCTGACCTGAAATCATTATATTTCTACACGAGAATTAATGTACTTTGATTCTATCAAAAGTTATCTTTAATCGGGTAATGATAAAGATAGTATTGGGTTCATTATGAATCGTGTGAGAAATGTGAATGATCTAGAAGGAATTTAACCCTCCTAATTTTAGGAGCGATATTATCGGCCTCTTGTTTGAGTGAGACTATGAAATGCATGGCCATGCTCAAATATTGATTTGTTTGAATAGTCTACTCATCGATCAAGAAAATAAAGATTAAATTATTAAGAGGATGACACGTACCATGCCTCTAGTTTAATCTATAATATCAAGGTTAAAAGGATTATATTACATGGAGACATTAGTCACGAAAGGTTTAATTGAATCACCAATTATTATTATTACTTGGGTAGCAATGAGGTATTACTAGATGCCGCTCATTGTTTATAATTTTATTATTAGATAATAAAATTATTGCCAACGTAATAATAACCTAAAGGGTCACACACTTAGAACGTTTAAAAGGAGTATTAATTTAAATTCGAAATTTAAATGATTCGAAATTAGTTATTTAATTAATTGAGTTGGACTTAATTAATTAAAGGATAATTCGAATTTAAATGATAAAACCAAATCAGATTGGTCTTATCAGAAGCCAAACTGATTACGGTTAAGCCCACCTCACTCTCTCCCTATAAATACATAGAGATGTATTGGTTTAGGATAATTTTTTGACAAATTCGTTTTCCACAGAAAACCCTAGCCGCTCAACTGTTGAGAGGCAAGAGAGAGAGAGAGAGGCAAGCATCATCGGCTAGTACCGGCTCCCTTGATCGTTGGACGATCGGACGTTCGTGTGGACTGATTAGAGACGCGGATCTTGCTACAAGGGTTGCATGGTGATTGAGGACCTCCATCTTTCAGCCTTCGTAAATCTCCTAAAAAGGTAAAATTTCATTTCTCCATAATCAGCCAAGTCTTGTACACAGATCCTAGGGTTAGGGTTTCGGATTTTTATCTATGTTTTTTTTCGCTGCATTTGTGACCCGAATCCCTTCAAAATGGTAGTGAAATTGGTAGTGGCTAAATCATTACTCTTTTAAAAATATTGATCAAACCGACCCATTTTGAAAATATTTATCCAACTGACCAAATTTTGAATATGTCAGCATAAAACGTCGTTGACAGTAACGGCATAGGTTATTTTTATGCCGTTGTTATCAATAACGACATCTGTAAAAAAATATTTCATATGCCATATTTTTGAGCGACGACATAAGTATATTTCCTACTAATTAGTGAATTTTTTAACTTGGAAAAAAAATTTATAAGTGTGAAAACATTTTATAACTGATATCATTTTCCTTAACAACGACATCGAAATACTTAATGTCGTTATTGTAAATAGTGACAACAGTTTAAAGAATATCAAATTTTTATTTCAGACATGTTCAACGAGAATTAAAAATTGAAATCTTCTATGAACTGTGGCCGCTATTTACAATAACACACTACAAAAGAAAGTAGCTTTCCCGGTGCTTTTTGACGTCTTCACCGGCGTTTTTTTACGCCGGTGAAACTTTCACCGGCGTTTACAATAGCGCCGGTCCAAATGCCGCCGAAGCGGGCGTCGCTGAAACGAAGGGGTCTACGCCGGCGGTTTTGGTGGACGCCGGTAAATGTTAGAACTACACCGGCGGTCATAAAATGCCGGTGTATGTCGGTCTCTGAGTGCCGTTCTTGTGCACCTATATACATTCACCGGCGGTCTTAAACCGCAGGTATTTATTCATTCACCGGCGTGTATGAAAACGCCGGTGTAGAACGAAAGTATACCGGCGGGCAAGGAGCGCCGGTGTATGTGCATTTATGAGTGCCTGGTTTTCCCTATTTACGAACACCGGCGCGACCAAAAAATGCCGGTGTAGTTATATACGTCGGCGTTTATAAAACGCCGGTGTACGTCTGTGCTGTTTCAGCTGACAACATTCACCGGCATGCGTTGGAACGCCGGTGTATCACACAATCCAACAATTAGATTAGATAGACCGGCATTTTTTAAAACGCCGTTCTAGCTATGCCCGTTTATTTTCGATACTCCGCTTTTCCGTTCGATTTCAATTCACAGTTTCATTTACAAAATCTGTAAACTAATTCTCACAACTGATTCAATCAATTTTGTTGCATATTACTGCGCAAACCACAACCAAACACAAGAATAATTAAAGATAATCAAGTTTCACACGTGTCATATCAACGTCCAAATTCATTGATTAATTAACAGTGTCATAATTAACAAATTAATATAGAGACTAACATCCCAAATATCCAAACAAACCAGTCTGACAAATATCCAAAATATCCCAAATTAAAAGTCTGACATAACTCTCATAAAAAAAACCAGTCTGACATAACAACAGCAAGGAGGAGGACATAAGAACAACAACCATACAGCAAGGAGGACATAAGAACAGCAAGGAGGACCGCAGATTCATACCCCTCGAGTAGCTTCAGCTCTGATCATCAGAATTTCCTTCATCTTGACGACCGCTCTGTGAAAAAAAAATAATAGTTTAATTGAACAGTAGACCACAATACAGAATATACATATTTTTTGAACTTGCAAAAAGAACTACCTGTATCTTAAATTATAAGATCAAAGTGCCAACTGCAAATGGAATTGTTAATGATATATACAGAGGTAAAATAATTACATTGCAATGCTAAAAATCTAGTACTTAATTTTGTTTTTAAATATATCTAAAATAACAAAACAAATGAAAATTCAGTATCTAACTTGAAACCTTTATATTCTCCTCTGATTGGGAATATCCACTATCTAAAACAGTAAAACAAATGAAAATTCAGTATCTAAGCATGTCCTTCATGGATTGTTCAGACAATCCATGAAACTGTCATCGTGGACGGAAACCAAATATAAGAAAAATAAGATAGGGCTCATATCAAGTGTATTTTTAGGGAACTGTCATCGTGAAAGGAAACCAAATATATATAGAAGCCAGAAATGGAAACAGAAAGAAGAAAGGTAGAGACTTTGGATACACCAAGCTAACATAGCGGCATTTTCCTCATCTCTCTCTCATCCCTTGTTTCCCTTCAGCACACGAACACAAAGAGACATCAGCAACAACAGCAAGAGCGACAAGAACAACAATAATAATAAATTATTATGAACAAGATGTCTCTATATGGGTTTCCAGATCTCCACTCGAGCCCACTCTTTCTAATCACAGCCCAATTAAGAACATAGACAACATCCACTAAACAATCCAATCATAGCCCAGTCAAAATTTGCCATCCTGAATCTTAATGAAATAAGCTTCATTAACAGTGAAAGAAAATGAGGATGCTAGCAGCATACTTAGTTTGGAAGTGAACCCATCTTTTGTTAAAAAATCATGCCAAAGATGGCAATCAGCTTCATTAACAATATCTGAAAATGAAAATTTCCATTATCTGAGCTTATATGTTGCTCTACTAATTCACTGTGCCCAACTAAATCTAAAACCCAATTGTTGTGCGTATCCGGAGGATTTTGGCATACGTACCTATAGCATCCTCAGTTCACAGTGAACCCGTTTTGGTCAAAAAAACATGCCAAGATCACAATCAGATGCATGAAAATAAGCTTCACTAACAACAAAAGAAGAAACTGGGGATGCTATGCAGCATACTTAGTTTGGAAGTGAACCCATTTTGTGTTAAAAAAACCATGCCAAAGATTGCAATCAGGTTACATTAACAGTATCTGAAAATGAAAAATTTTCCATTATCTGAGCTTATATGTTGCTCTACTACTTTTTTAGCCCAACTATATTGCAAAACCCAATTGTTGTGCATATCCGGCCGGAGGATTTTGGCATACGTACCTATATACCATCCTCAGTTCACAGTGAACCCATTTTTGGTATAAAAACAAACATGCCAAGAAGACAATCAGGTGCATGAAATCAGCTTCACTAACAGTTAAGTGAAAATGGGACCAAAAAATAGCTTAAGAAGACCATCAGGTTTGTGAAATAAGCTTCACTAAAAGTGAAAGAAACTGGGGATGCTATGCAGCATACTTAGTTTGGAAGTGAATCCATTTTGTGTTAAAAAAACTGATATGGCTAAAAATGGGGTTAAATCGGAACCGTCCAGATGGGGCACGAATCTTGAAGCTCAGGGGTAAAACGGTAATTTCACCCATCGACGGGTCTGAAGCGGGTACTGGTTGTCTTCCCCGAAGACCCACTTACCCGCAAACGGATCCACCTCAACTGGGTGCGGGTTTCAACCCGCAGCAAACCCGGTCCAGAAGGGATAGAATTAGGGTTTCTGATTAATATTAATCAACGGCCCTGATCCATATCTATCCTTTCACTGGGAATTAGGGATCACATTCCTTATCTGTATACACAGGAATTACATGCCTAATCTGTTCCCTGAGACGCCTATAAATACCCCCCATCCATCTCCATTAAGAGGTAATCAATCTTTAACCAGTTTTTGCGCTCTTTCATAGTCTGCCAGATTACTGACTTGAGCGTCGGAGGGTGCGTCGCCGGGAACAACCCCGGTGTCTCGCACTTTTTGCAGGTGCACGGCAGGAACGACGATCGAGGCCCGACGGAACAGGTACACAGGTTTTCTAT
Organism: Hemerocallis citrina; assembly: GCA_017893485.1. Lineage (NCBI taxonomy): Eukaryota > Viridiplantae > Streptophyta > Magnoliopsida > Asparagales > Asphodelaceae > Hemerocallis > Hemerocallis citrina. The sequence continues at coordinate 185,302,235 of CM030366.1, read as the reverse complement.
TCAGTTTCCCTAAGAATCCACAAGTTCTATCTGTTTGCCCCCACACCAAATTTAGCGGCAACAGATTGGCGCCGTCTGTGGGAAACTAACGAATAGAGACCTCTCCTCTTCCCGGTGAACAGGTCTTCTCCAGCCATGCCGCCTCGCAAAGTTAGGTCAAGAGGGTCTAATCAAGTACCCAACCCTGACCAGCAAGAAGTCCTTCCTGATCCCGCTCAGCAACAAGGGCAACTTCCCCCTACCATGGAAGAGCCGCTCCAACGGAACCTTCCACCTCCTGATCCAAAGGGTCCTAACCCTCAGAAACAGCCTCTTCACCAAGAGAACCTCTCCATCCACAACGCCTCCAGCGCCTCTATGGCCTCCCATCATCCCCGAGCCTCTGGTCGCCACAATGCCCCCCCCAAACGCCCAGAAGATGATGACCTCCGTCGTCATCAGGATGAAAAGCGGGCTCGGGAGGAAGCCTCCTGCCAGCAAGAGCGATCCCCCCGTCGCCGAGAGTACAGGAGGTCCCCCATCCGAAGAGGGAGGAAGGACTCCCCCGATCATTACCGAAGAAGGCACTCTCCCACAGGTCGGCAACAGCCTAGGAACAATGAGGCACCAATCACCCGTGCCGAGTTCCAGCAGTTCCAAGCGACCGTCCTGCAGGCCCTCAACCTCCGTCAGAATCCTATTGAGCCGAAGCTCCCATCCCCTCCTCCGGTCCGAAGCCCTCGCCGACGGTCCCCTTCTCCTCGACCCGCTCCTACCAACTCCAGGCGCACCCCAAGTCCTCGTCGTTCTCGAAGTTACCATCGCCGCAGCCCTCGCTCCCCCTCATACGAAGACGAGTCCCGTGGCTTGGCAGATTACCGTCGGAGAGATGACACCGTGAACCGCCGTCTGAACGAGGTGGAAAAACTCTTGGGTCAGATAAACCGAGAAGAGGAGCTTAGGGGGAGGACCCTACGTCCTAGCCGACCCCCATTCTCCCGGACCATAGTAGATGCCCCTGTGCCGTTCGGTTTCAAACCTCCCCAGTTCGAGAATTACACCGGGGAGACCGATCCAGTTGATCACATCGAAACCTTTAAAACTTTGATGCTCCTCCATCAAGCTTCCGATGCCCTCCTCTGCAAAACATTCCCCGCAACTCTCAAAGGCCCAGCTCGAGAATGGTACTCTCGCCTTGCCCCAGCGTCAATATTCTCCTTCGAGCAGTTCGAAACCATTTTCATCACCCATTTTGTCAGCAGCCGAAGGGCCGAGAAGACCAGCATCTCACTATTGCACCTCCGTCAACAGAAGGGGGAGAAATTGAGGGACTACATGAAGAGGTTCACAGCTGAAGCCAGAACCATCGCATCCCTCGACCAATCGGTTGCTACCGCGGCGTTCCAATCCAATATCCTCAATTCCAACCTCCGCTCCTCCCTCGCCAAGAAGCCACCACAGGACTTTTCCGACCTCCTCCTTCGCACAGAAAAATACATTCGGGCCGAAGAGGCCGAGGAACGACCCAACTGGGAGGTGCCTGCCTCCGGGTTTAAGAGGAAGGGAACGGAAGAAGAAGGAGCCAAGAAGCTCCAGAAAGATAACGCCGGCCAGCGCCGACCTCCCCCTAGATTTGAGAAGTTCACTCCCCTCACCACTAACATCTCCGCCATTTTCATGGAAGTCGAAAAAGAAGGGGTCTTGCCTCCTGCTCCGAAGATGAACACCCCTGCCAAGAGAAGGGATAAAGAGAAATGGTGCCGCTATCACCGGGACCATGGGCACGACACCAACGACTGCCGTGCACTAAGAAACGAGATCGAAGCCCTTATCCAGAGGGGGCAGTTGGCAAAATTTGTGAGAAAGGACCAAGCCGAGCTCCCTCCCCAGCCTCGGGGGGCTAACAAACGTCCGGAACGAGAAGAGACACCAGAGTTTGAGGAAGAGCGAGTCCTCCACCTCATCCATGGGGGTCCAATGGGGGGCTCCTCGAACTCCTCTCGGAAAGCTTTTATTAGAGAAGTGAACTCGGTCCGAACCACCCCTCCTCCCAAAGGCCTCGGAGTGCCCGTCACCTTCTCTGACGAAGATCTCGAGGGCGTCCGTACCCCTCATTGTGACGCACTCGTCATCAGTCTTCACATGGCCAATTTCAAAGTCGAGAGAATCTTAGTGGATAACGGTAGCTCCGTTAACATCCTCTTTCTCGACGCTTTCAAGGGCCTGAAGCTCTCCCGAGACAGACTCAAGCCCGCCGGCTACACGCTCCATGGGTTCACGGGAGTGCCGGTGACTATTGAAGGGGTAATCACCCTCGATGTCACGGCCGGCAAAACTCCTACTACCCGCACGGAGTCGATGGATTTCATGGTCGTAGATGTCCCAGCAGCCTACAACGTCATTTTGGGTTGGCCCGGCCTAGCCGCCCTTGAAGCCGTCCCTTCTGCCTATCATCTCAAAATGAAATTCCCCACCCGGGCCGGAGTAGGGGAAGTGAGGGGCAATCAGGAGCAGGCCCGCAAGTGTTATATGACCTCCACCCTCGGGCCCGTTCTCTCATTAGAAACACTGGAAATTCCCCAAGATGCCGCTCGGCCGACCTCCGAGCCGGTGGACGAATTGGAGGAGGTGCTCTTCTCGGAGCAAGAGCCGACCCACAAGTTCTTCGTTAGCAAGACCCTCCCGTCCGCCCTATACTCGGATATCGTAAAGTGCATCCGGGCCAACCAAGACCTCTTCGCATGGTCAGCTGCAGACATGCCCGGTATCTCCGAAGAACTCTTGGTCCACCGCCTGAGTGTTGATCCGGGGTCCAAACCGGTTCAGCAGAAGAGGCGCAAGTTCGCCCCCGAGCGTCAGCTCGCTATCAAAGAGGAGGTAGAAAAATTGTTGAAGGCCCGATTCATACAGGAGGTAAATTACCCTGAATGGTTGTCAAACGTAGTAATGGTGAAGAAGTCCAATGGGACATGGAGAATTTGTATTGATTTCACCGACCTCAACAAGGCTTGCCCCAAAGATCCCTTCCCTCTGCCGAGCATCGACACTCTGATTGACGCAACCTCGGGACACGAGCTCCTAAGCTTCATGGACGCTTTCTCGGGTTACAATCAGATAAGAATGTTCCCCCCGGATATCCCTAAGACATCTTTTGTAACCGATCAAGGCCTTTATTGCTACAGAGTCATGCCATTCGGCCTAAAGAATGCGGGGGCGACGTACCAACGCCTCGTCAACAAGGTATTCCAGGCCCAGATTGGCCGGAACATGGAAGTGTACGTGGATGACATGCTTGTGAAAAGCATCCGAGGCGTTGATCATGTGGCCGACCTCCAAGAAGCATTTGATGTTTTGAGAAAGCACAGTATGAGACTCAACCCGAACAAGTGTGCGTTCGGCGTCTCATCAGGGAAGTTCCTCGGCTTCATGGTTAGCCAACGAGGAATAGAGACAAACTCGGAAAAGATCAAGGCCATATTGGACATGGCCCCCCTAGAAATGTCAAGGAAGTTCAAAGATTGACTGGTCGCCTAGCCGCCATTGGGCGCTTTCTGTCGAAGTCCGGGGAGAAGTGCCTCCCATTCTTCAAAGCCCTCAGGGGGGCTAAAGGATTCGAGTGGGGGCAGCAACAACAAGACTCCTTCGACCAGCTTAAAGCTTACCTCGTCAATCCACCTCTTCTCAGCAAACCCATACCGGGCGAACCACTCTACCTCTACTTGGCAGCTTCCGAACAGACGCTTAGTGCGGTCTTAGTCAGAGAAGAAGAAAGGTCTCAGAAGCCCGTTTACTACGTCAGCAAAGTGCTTCGGGACGCCGAGCTCCGGTACCCGAAAATTGAGAAAATAGCCTACGCCCTGATAATGGCCGCAAGAAAGCTTCGGCCCTACTTCCAGTCCCATTCGATGGTCGTTCTTACCGACCAGCCGCTGAAACAGATCCTTCACAAGCCAGAGACCTCCGGCCGCCTCATGAAGTGGTCGATCGAGCTGAGCCAACATGATATAACTTATCAGCCTCGGACCGCGATCAAGGCTCAGGCGCTGGCCGAATTCATAGTTGAAACAACTATCCCCGACTCCGAGCAAGCAATGAAGGGATCACCCGTCTGGTCGGTCTATGTCGACGGATCCTCTTGCAACGAGGGAAGCGGGGCAGGGGTCATCCTCGCGGGCCCAGACGACTTTGTCCTCCAATATTCCCTCCGTATAAACTTCAAAGCCTCGAACAACGAAGCCGAATACGAGGCACTCATAGCTGGCCTTGGAATGGCCCGAAATGCAGGGGCGCGACGCCTGCGGATCTTCAGCGACTCTCAGTTGGTCGTCAACCAGGTCCTCGGCGAATACGAAGCCCGTGATGACAGGATGGTTAGGTACTTGGCTAAAGTGAAAAGCCTCATGGCGCTCTTCGAGGAGGCCCTCATCCGTAGAATCCCCAGAGAGGAAAACGCCCAGGCCGACGCCCTATCCAAATTAGCTTCCTCATCCCTTCAAGGCCTCGAACAAACTGTTCTGATAGAAGTCCTCCTAAAGCCGAGCATAGAGGACGAGGCTCTCGACTCCGTTGAAACACTGCCAGTCCTCCTCGAAGACAATTGGATGAAGCCCTTCGTCGAGTTTTTAAGAGACGGACTCCTCCCCCAGGATCCGAAGGAAGCCCGAAGGATAAGGACCCGAGCTGAGCGTTACATATTAGTCGAAGGCATTCTATATAAGCGCTCCTTCACCCAGGTGGATGGTCGGCCCTACCTAAGATGCCTCTCCCCCGGGCAAGCCGACTACGCCTTGCAGGAACTCCACGAGGGCATCGGCGGAGCCCACTCCGGCTCCAGAGCCTTAGCGCGCAAAGTGTTAAACTATGGGTATTACTGGCCCACTCTCCTACGAGACGCCGAACGACACGTTCGGCAATGCATCTCCTGCCAGAAGTATTCCGACATCCGACGCCTTCCGCAAGCACCACTCACCTCCCTATCAAGTCCGATCCCCTTCGCAATGTGGGGGATGGATTTACTAGGGCCATTTCCACCAGCTCCCGGACAATTAAAGTTCCTAGTCGTGGCAGTCGACTATTTCTCGAAATGGATAGAGGCCGAGCCCCTGGCTGCAATCACCGAGCATAGAGTTGTTCAATTCTTCTGGAAAAATGTAATCTGCCGATTCGGCGTTCCTCGGGTCATAGTCACAGATAACGGAACGCAGTTCGCTGGGGCTGCCTTCCGAGCCTTATGTGAGGACCTGGCCATACAACACCGCTTCTCCTCCGTCTCTCATCCCCAGTCAAATGGCCAGGCCGAGAATGTCAACCGACAGATCCTCTCCGGCATCAAGAAGAGACTAGACAAGTGCTCCAAAGGCTTGTGGGTCGATCAGCTGCCCAATGTGTTATGAAATTACCGCACCACGAAGCGGACCCCAACAGGCGAGAGTCCGTTTAATCTCACCTATGGGTCCGAGGCCCTCATCCCGCTAGAAGTTGGGATACCCTCTCCTCGTTTGATAGCTTTTGAAGAAGAGCGGAATGCCAGAGAGCTCAGAGCAAGCCTAGACTTGATAGACGAAATCCGAGAAAGAGCGGCCATACGGCAACAAAGTTACCGGAGAAGAATCGAGCTCGCCTACAACAAACGGGTCCGCCCAACAGACCTCAAAGAAGGGGATCTGGTCCTCCGAAAATTGGCCATCTCGTTCCCCGGACAGAAAAGCAAACTGGCCCCGAATTGGGAGGGACCATACAAGATTTCAAAAGTAATCCGCCCCGGTGCGTACAAACTAGAAGATCTAGAAGGCAGAGAAATTCCCAGGACTTGGAATGCCGACCATCTTTTGAAATACCAAGAAAAGGCAGATACGCCTATATAAGTAACTCGAGATGTCGGACCACCCCTTTCCTGCTACTAGTAGTAATTTTTCCTTTATTTTCTCATTGTAATAATGGCTAGCAACTTTAGAAGCAGTCGACCATTAGATATTAATAAATAAAGTTTTTCATATTTTTGATACTGTCGCATCCCCCTGCCTTTAATTCTCTAACCACACGATGGTTCGGAGTCCAGCACTCGGCTCGACACTTCTTCCTCGGCTCGCCTACAGACGAGCCGGAAGTAGATCGCCGTTCGAAATTGCTCCTGCAGCCGTTGAATGGATCGGAGTCCAACACTTGGCTCGATTCTGCTTCGCAAGATCGCTCCTAAGCGGACTAGAAGTAGCTCGCCATTCGAAACTGCTCCTGCATCCCTTAAACTAACCACACGATGGTTCGGAGTCCAGCACTCGGCTCGACACTTCTTCCTCGGCTCGCCTACAGACGAGCCGGAAGTAGATCGCCGTTCGAAATTGCTCCTGCAGCCGTTGAATGGATCGGAGTCCAACACTTGGCTCGATTCTGCTTCGCAAGTTCGCTCCTAAGCGGACTAGAAGTAGCTCGCCATTCGAAACTGCTCCTGCATCCCTTAAACTAACCACACGATGGTTCGGAGTCCAGCACTCGGCTCGACACTTCTTCCTCGGCTCGCCTACTGACGAGCCGGGAGTAGATCGCCGTTCGAAATTGCTCCTGCAGCCGTTGAATGGATCGGAGTCCAACACTTGGCTCGATTCTACTTCGCAAGTTCGCTCCTAAGCGAACTAGAAGTAGCTCGCCATTCGAAACTGCTCCTGCATCCCTTAAACTAACCACATGATGGTTCGGAGTCCAGCACTCGGCTCGACACTTCTTCCTCGGCTCGCCTACAGACGAGCCGGGAGTAGATCGCCGTTCGAAATTGCTCCTGCAGCCGTTGAATGGATCGGAGTCCAACACTTGGCTCGATTCTGCTTCGCAAGTTCGCTCCTAAGCAGACTAGAAGTAGCTCGCCATTCGAAACTGCTCCTGCATCCCTTAAACTAATCTAACGATCGGATCTCTCCCATGGCTCGACCCAATCTCTCTGACTCACCCTCAGTCGGGCCGGAATTAGGTACAAATCACAGTCCTGACGTGCCGAGCCGAGGTACCGGGGTACCGACCCTCGTATATGGCAAAAAATCGCTCCGAGGCGAAGTCACCGTCAGATCGTCTCAGAAAGTGTGCTAGGGCGTGATGAGCGGATCCCATCCAGCCACGTGTCCACAAAACGACAAGATAGTGTTTCCTTGGGAACCGGACCCACCTCGAGATCCGTGCAAACATCAGACGGCCCTGATCAGGCCACGTGGGCACAGTCGAGAAGCAACTACGCCTTAACAGCCAGACCAAGCCTATGGCTCAGAAGCGCAGCAAAAAAGGAAAATTCGAGGCCAAGGAGTTCGGCGAAGCGAACACCAGCCTCGTGGTTCGTCTCAAGCCTACTCTAGTTGACACAACAATAGCACAAATAAGGAGACAACCGAGGATGGTTCGGATAAAACAACTCCAATTCCATTAATAAATTTGATAAAGTTACAAAGTGGATTACAACAGCAAAAACTTGCAAGTAGGTTACAACACAAAGACACGACCCGTCCGCTACTTCCGAGGAAGGGGAATGCTCCGGTTTAGAGACACTTTGGGTCGACGCTTCTTAACCTCCGAGCTCGAATCCATGCCGACGAACCGAGACGCCTCCTCACCACTAACCCTGACGGTTGCTCCTACCGAAGCACCGTTTGAAGACACCGCCACACCGCTTTGGGCATCGGCGGCTGACCTGCCTACGATAGGAGTCCGGCTCGCCGCTTGATAGAACGTGATCCCTCGCTCGATCTCTTCGCGGGTGCACGAGGTGCTCCGGACGTTAGCCCTCACCGGCTGGGGCTTGAGCCGAGCAACTTCTTCCTCCAGTTCGACGATGCGATCCTTCAATGTGTCATCCTTTACTATCACCTTAAACCGAGGAAGTTTCGCCGAACCGGGGTATTCGGCGCTGTCGGAGATAACGCGACGCAAGTGGGTCACTTCGATACTCTTGTCGACCGTCACCCTCTGCAGCTCTTCCACCTTCCTCGCTAAGTCATCTCGTTCGGCTGAAACTCGCGCCAGTTCCTCTTCCCTAGCAGATAGCTCGGCCTCGACTATCCGTAGGTGGTGCAGTTCGACTAAAGCATCGCTATGCCTAATCTCCAAGTTATGAAGTATCCTCCTCGTCAAGTGAACCTCACCCTCGAGACGATCCTCCCGAGATCGCTTAAACAACTCGGCTCGGCGCTGTTCAGCCGAGGTGTTACGAGTCTGCTCGGCAATCTGAAATAAGAAAAGGATAGGATTGAAATACCACACCACCGAGCCAAACACTTAGACAAATTTCGGAGTCAAAATACTTCATTCATTAAAAAGCGGTGGCCAGTCCGCAAAAGGCATTACAATGATCGAAAACAAAAGAAAAACTACAAAGATTTGACAAGAGGATCAAGGGTCCACCTGCGTCGCCGTCTCGACCACGGGCGCAATAACAGATGGCCCCTCGGTCCTCCCTTCGTCGACCTGGCCGTCCACCACCGGTCGGTCGTCCTCCCCCTCCTCGTCTTCGCCTCCTGCGTCGTCGCCTTCGCCTCCCTCCCCCTCGTCGTCTGAAGGCGACCCTGGCCACAGTCGGTAGCCGACCCGCTCGAAGCCCGCGACCCGTTCCTGTACATGTTCGAGCGTCGTTTGGTAAGATCGCTCCATGTTCTCGGCCATGTGCTTCTTCGCTTCGTCCTCAACCTCCCTCTCCACTTCGGCCCGGATCTTCGTCGCCAGGGCCCCTTTCTCCGCCTTCTCTTCGGCCAAGGCCTTTGTCGCCGCATCCAGCTCCTCGGCAGCCTTGGCAGCCTTGGCAGACTCCGCTTTTAGAGTCTCCTTGACCTTCTTCAGGTCGGCGACAAGGTCGGCCACCTGAACCTCCAAGGCCTCTGCCCTCCTTTGCTCGGCCTCGAGTTCCTTAATCGCCCTCACCTTCGCCGACCGGTCTTTGTCGCTCGCGGCCCTCAGCTCCTTCTCCTGCTCGGCGAACGTCTCGAGGAGATGGCCGAAGTGACAAGTGGCATGCGAAGACAACAACAAGCGCACTAAACAAACCGAGCAGTAAACTTAGCAAAAAGAAACTTAGCAACAAGAATCTTACCGAGACGAGTGACCGAGCCACCTCGTAGGTGTCGTCACCCACCGTCCTCGCCTTTAGTGCGGCTCGATCCTTCGGGGTCGCCAAATGTTTGACGACCTGCACTGACATCTGCGAATTGCCGAGGAACCCGTCATGGTTCTTCACTCACCAGTTCGGCACGAACAGCTGCTTGTGCTGCTCTGTCAGAATCTCTTCGGCAGCCTTGGTTAGTGGTGGCGCCTCGATCGACAGCGCCGCGTTCACGTCAAAGGTCCCCTCGATCACGCCAGGGACCACAGAGGACGGGGGCTCCTCAACGATGACAACTTCCGAGGGTGCCTCAACGGCCGGAGGGGGCGGAGAGATGGTCGAGGCAACAACAGGTGGCGGGGTCGACGAGACAGTCGCGGCCGCCCTCTTCCTCTTTTTCCCCCCGGCCAACTTAGACCTGTCGGCCATCATGGAGTTGAAGTCAATCTTCATTTCTTCTGCAACGAGCCACAGAAAAAAAAGGAGACGAGTTAGCAGGCCGAACCAAAAACTTAAAAGAAAAATGAAAAACGAGATGTCAGGAGCATACTCAGGTCGATGGGGCCTAGGCCGGACCCAAATAACACCTCCTCCATCAAATCCCTCCAACTCAGTATCGGAAGGGCCATTATCTTCCTCGCCACCTCTTCCTCGGCCTCAGACAAAACAGGGTCGGCGCGCACGAAATTCGGCACCTCCACCTTCCAACGGGTCGGAATGGGCCGAATTGCCTCGCCCCTTACTATAAAATACTTTTCCTTCCAACCCTTAATCGAGTCAGGGTTTTCTATAATCTTAACACCCTTCCTCGGCCCCAAGTAGTATCGATACTCCGTCTTGTGCTACCGGTTTACTCGATACAATCCTCGGAAGACCGTGAGATCCGGCTCCACCTCGGCTCGGTAGCACTGAAGCATAAAGGCGTTCACATGGCGCCATGTGTTCGGCATGAACTGGGTCGGCGCGAGGCAATACCAGCCGAGGATCTCGAGGATGAATGGGTGCAGAGGGAAACGTAACCCGGCATGAAAGGAGTCGACGTCGAACATGCACATGTCCGACGACGGCAGCTTGGAATTCGCTCGTATCCCGGGACCTGGGAGAATCAGTTTGTACTCCGGAGGGATAGCGAAAGCCCTCCTAACCCGGAGTAGGTCCTCCTCGGATAACAGCGTGATGAGCTCATCGGCTTCGGTAGGAAGGGCCGGGTTAGGTTCTTCGACGATCTTAGACTTCCCATAGATCGCCTTCTCCAGCAAGTCGCCCTGGTACTGCCTGACCCCCGAATGACCGGACAGGACGGAAGGATACCGTCCCATCTCGGGTGCTTGCTTCGGATTCTCCACAATCACCTCCACTATGGGGGATTGGGCCTCCACCCTCCTCTTCTTCTTCTCCTTCTTCGTCTCGACTACAGACGGTCCGGCAGCTTGCTTACCCTTCCTTCTAATCTCCGACCTCCTCCTCTCCTCGGCGCTCTCGTCGCCCGAAGACGAGGCCCCACTCCCCGAGTCTACTCGAGACATCTCTAGAAAAATTATTCAGACTAAGTGAACTGACCTTTTGAAGTGACGTCCACGGTCGGAGTGCTCTCGCCGGAAATCGCCTGGCCCACGCGACAGCTAACGGCAATACCTTAGAGAGAAAATCGCCGCTAGCAGAGAACTTAGAGATCGAAAGTAAAAAACTTGAGTAAAAAGTGAGAAATGAGCTTGAGAGTAAGGGTGAGAGCTTTTAACCCCTAGCAAGTTGGGCCTCCTTGGGAAACGCAAAAAGCCCACTATGGAGCCAAAGCGACAGGCGGAAAAGATACGAAGGTTACTCAAAGCAAGAGACTCTTCAAAATACCAAGTCAACGTCTCGGCCACCTGCGAGAAAACCATCGGACAGCCTGGCTAGGCAACCCAACTCAGTACCTCGGCCAAACAGCCCTGATGCGCCGAGCCGAGATACCGGGGTACCGACCCTCGTATATGGCAAAAAATCGCTCCGAGGCGAAGTCACCGTCGGATCTCCTTAAAATTCGCGACAGAATCTGATGGACGGTTCAGATCGCGCCACGCCCACAAAACGACAAGATAGCGTTTTCTCGTGATCTGAACCCCATCCTCGAGATGCGCACCATGATGGACCGCTCAGATCCAGCCACACGTCCCTCCTTGTTGCCTGCCATCGGCTCGCCCAGCCGAGGTACCGAACAGCTCAGCCGAGCCACCGAGCTACTAGGCGCAGAGGAGGGGGGCCCTCAGGAGGTACTTCCTCCAAAACACCCAACTCAGTACCTCGGCCAAACAGCCCTGATGCGCCGAGCCGGGATACCGGGGTACTGACCCTCGTATATGGCAAAAAATCGATCCGAGGCGAAGTCACCGTCGGATCTCCTTAAAATTCGCGACAGAATCTGATGGACGGTTCAGGTCGCGCCACGCCCACAAAACGACAAGATAGCATTTTCTCGTGATCTGAACCCCGTCCTCGAGATGCGCGCCATGATGGACCGCTCAGATCCAGCCACGCGTCCCTCCTTGCTGCCTGCCATCGGCTCGCCCAGCCGAGCTACCGAACAGCTTAGCCGAGCCACCGAGCTACTAGGCGCAGAGGAGGGGGGCCCTCAGGAGGTACTTCCTCCAAAACACCCAACTCAGTACCTCGGCCAAACAGCCCTGATGCGCCGAGCCGGGATACCGGGGTACCGACCCTCGTATATGGCAAAAAATCGCTCCGAGGCGAAGTCACCGTCGGATCTCATTAAAATTCGCGACAGAATCTGATGGACGGTTCAGATCGCGCCACGCCCACAAAATGACAAGATAGCGTTTTCTCGTGATCTGAACCCCATCCTCGAGATGCGCGCCATGATGGACTGCTCAGATCCAGCCACGCGTCCCTCTTTGCTGCCAGCCATCGGCTCGCCCAGCCAAGCTACCGAACAGCTCAGCCGAGCCACCGAGCTACTAGGCGCAGAGGAGGGGAGCCCTCAGGAGGTACTTCCTCCAAAATACCCAACTCAGTACCTCGGCCAAACAGCCCTGATGCGCCGAGCCGGGATACCGGGGTACCGACCCTCGTATATGGCAAAAAATCGCACCGACCCATATCAGCCGTTGGATCTTGTGAAAAAGCGTGCTCGTCATGATGGACGGCCCAGATTTGGCCACGTCCACTAAACGACAAGATAGCATTTTATGGGGATCCACGCTGAGATGGACGACCCAGATGATGCCACGTACCTCGGAATCATCGAGCCGAGGCACTGACCCCCCGAACCGAGGCATAGACCCTCCGAGCCGGGGTACCGGGGTACCGACCCTCGTATATGGCAAAAAATCGCTCCGACCCATATCAGCCGTTGGATCTTGTGAAAAAGCGTGCTCGTCATGATGGACGGCCCAGATTTGGCCACGTCCACTAAATGACAAGATAGCATTTTATGGGGATCCGCGCTGAGATGGACGGCTCAGATGATGCCACGTACCTCGGAACCATCGAGCCGAGGCACTGGTCATCCGAACCGAGGCACTTAGCTTCGGCACGCCAGGCCGAGCCGAGGTACCGAGGTACCGAACCTCACATACAGCGAAAAAACGAGCCGAGGAACAGGGACCACACGATCTCTCCGAAAATTGCGCTCCGCTCTGATCAAGGGCCCACATCAAGCCACGCCATAAATAGGTATTAAAAATCAGTTTTTATTTATTTTAATCGTTTTGTTTATTTAAAAATTGCGAAAAAATTACTAAAAATTCGGAAAAATTCACTAGAAATTCTAGAAAATAATTATAAATTCGGGGTAATATTTTTGAACCCCTGAACAAACAATTATTGCCTAGAATGTATTGTGAAGGCCCCGAACGACTGGTTAACACATCGCAAAATTAAATAAATAGTCCGAAAAAATAGATAAAGACCGTAGGATATTCAGAGAAGCTTAAGAATAGCTTACAGCTTCAAAGATCACCTCACTACCCCCTTCGAGATTCAAAACCCTCCATTCGGACTCCGATACAACTCCACTAGCCACTAAAACAGTTAAACTACTCCTCAAAGGCTGATCAAACTCAGTCTTTAGGAGTGGGGGGCTCGTGATATGGCTAAAAATGGGGTTAAATCGGAACCGTCCAGATGGGGCACGAATCTTGAAGCTCAGGGGTAAAACGGTAATTTCACCCATCGACGGGTCTGAAGCGGGTACTGGTTGTCTTCCCCGAAGACCCACTTACCCGCAAACGGATCCACCTCAACTGGGTGCGGGTTTCAACCCGCAGCAAACCCGGTCCAGAAGGGATAGAATTAGGGTTTCTGATTAATATTAATCAACGGCCCTGATCCATATCTATCCTTTCACTGGGAATTAGGGATCACATTCCTTATCTGTATACACAGGAATTACATGCCTAATCTGTTCCCTGAGACGCCTATAAATACCCCCCATCCATCTCCATTAAGAGGTAATCAATCTTTAACCAGTTTTTGCGCTCTTTCATAGTCTGCCAGATTACTGACTTGAGCGTCGGAGGGTGCGTCGCCGGGAACAACCCCGGTGTCTCGCACTTTTTGCAGGTGCACTGCAGGAATGACGATCGAGGCCCGACGGAACAGGTACACAGGTTTTCTATTCAGTTTCCCTAAGAATCCACAAGTTCTATCTGTTTGCCCCCACACAAAATTTAGCAGCAACAAAAACCATGCCAAAGATTGCAATCAGGTTACATTAACAGTATCTGAAAATGAAAAATTTTCCATTATCTGAGCTTATATGTTGCTCTACTACTTTTTTAGCCCAACTATATCGCAAAACCCAATTGTTGTGCATATCCGGCCAGGGGATTTTGGCATACGTACCTATATACCATCCTCAGTTCACAGTGAACCCATTTTTGGTATAAAAACAAACATGCCAAGAAGACAATCAGGTGCATGAAATCAGCTTCACTAACAGTTAAGTAAAAATGGGACCAAAAAATAGCTTAAGAAGACCATTAGGTTTGTGAAATAAGCTTCACTAACAGTGAAAGAAACTGGGGATGCTATGCAGCATACTTAGTTTGGAAGTGAACCCATTTTGTGTTAAAAAAACCATGCCAAAGATTGCAATCAGGTTACATTAACAGTATCTGAAAATGAAAAATTTTCCATTATCTGAGCTTATATGTTGCTCTACTACTTTTTTAGCCCAACTATATCGCAAAACCCAATTGTTGTGCATATCCGGCCGGAGGATTTTGGCATACGTACCTATATACCATCCTCAGTTCACAGTGATCCCATTTTTGGTATAAAAACAAACATGCCAAGAAGACAATCAGGTGCATGAAATCAGCTTCACTAACAGTTAAGTGAAAATGGGACCAAAAAATAGCTTAAGAAGACCATCAGGTTTGTGAAATAAGCTTCACTAACAGTGAAAGAAACTGGGGATGCTATGCAGCATACTTAGTTTGGAAGTGAACCCATTTTGTGTTAAAAAAACCATGCCAAAGATTGCAATCAGGTTACATTAACAGTATCTGAAAATGAAAAATTTTCCATTATCTGAGCTTATATGTTGCTCTACTACATTTTTAGCCCAACTATATCGCAAAACCCAATTGTTGTGCATATCCAGCCGGAGGATTTTGGCATACGTACCTATATACCATCCTCAGTTCACAGTGATCCCATTTTTGGTATAAAAACAAACATGCCAAGAAGACAATCAGGTGCATGAAATCAGCTTCACTAACAGTTAAGTGAAAATGGGACCATAAAATAGCTTAAGAAGACCATCAGGTTTGTGAAATAAGCTTCACTAACAGTGAAAAAAACTGGGGATGCTATGCAGCATACTTAGTTTGGAAGTGAACCCATTTTGTGTTAAAAAAACCATGCCAAAGATTGCAATCAGGTTACATTAACAGTATCTGAAAATGAAAAATTTTCCATTATCTGAGCTTATATGTTGCTCTACTACTTTTTTAGCCCAACTATATCGCAAAACCCAATTGTTGTGCATATCCGGCCGGAGGATTTTGGCATACGTACCTATATACCATCCTCAGTTCACAGTGAACCCATTTTTGGTATAAAAACAAACATGCCAAGAAGACAATCAGGTGCATGAAATCAGCTTCACTAACAGTTAAGTAAAAATGGGACCAAAAAATAGCTTAAGAAGACCATTAGGTTTGTGAAATAAGCTTCACTAACAGTGAAAGAAACTGGGGATGCTATGCAGCATACTTAGTTTGGAAGTGAACCCATTTTGTGTTAAAAAAACCATGCCAAAGATTGCAATCAGGTTACATTAACAGTATCTGAAAATGAAAAATTTTCCATTATCTGAGCTTATATGTTGCTCTACTACTTTTTTAGCCCAACTATATCGCAAAACCCAATTGTTGTGCATATCCGGCCGGAGGATTTTGGCATACGTACCTATATACCATCCTCAGTTCACAGTGATCCCATTTTTGGTATAAAAACAAACATGCCAAGAAGACAATCAGGTGCATGAAATCAGCTTCACTAACAGTTAAGTGAAAATGGGACCATAAAATAGCTGAAGAAGACCATCAGGTTTGTGAAATAAGCTTCACTAACAGTGAAAGAAACTGGGGATGCTATGCAGCATACTTAGTTTGGAAGTGAACCCATTTTGTGTTAAAAAAACCATGCCAAAGATTGCAATCAGGTTACATTAACAGTATCTGAAAATGAAAAATTTTCCATTATCTGAGCTTATATGTTGCTCTACTACTTTTTTAGCCCAACTATATCGCAAAACCCAATTGTTGTGCATATCCGGCCGGAGGATTTTGGCATACGTACCTATATACCATCCTCAGTTCACAGTGATCCCATTTTTGGTATAAAAACAAACATGCCAAGAAGACAATCAGGTGCATGAAATCAGCTTCACTAACAGTTAAGTGAAAATGGGACCATAAAATAGCTTAAGAAGACCATCAGGTTTGTGAAATAAGCTTCACTAACAGTGAAAGAAACTGGGGATGCTATGCAGCATACTTAGTTTGGAAGTGAACCCATTTTGTGTTAAAAAAACCATGCCAAAGATTGCAATCAGGTTACTTTAACAGTATCTGAAAATAAAAAATTTTCCATTATCTGAGCTTATATGTTGCTCTACTACTTTTTTAGCCCAACCATATCGCAAAACCTAATTGTTGTGCATATCCGGCCGGAGGATTTTGGCATACGTACCTATATACCATCCTCAGTTCACAGTGAACCCATTTTTGGTATAAAAACAAACATGCCAAGAAGACAATCAGGTGCATGAAATTAGCTTCACTAACAGTTAAGTGAAAATGGGACCATAAAATAGCTTAAGAAGACCATCAGGTTTGTGAAATAAGCTTCACTAACAGTGAAAGAAACTGGGGATGCTATGCAGCATACTTAGTTTGGAAGTGAACCCATTTTGTGTTAAAAAAACCATGCCAAAGATTGCAATCAGGTTACTTTAACAGTATCTGAAAATAAAAAATTTTCCATTATCTGAGCTTATATGTTGCTTTACTACTTCTTTAGCCCAACTATATCGCAAAACCCAATTGTTGTGCATATCCGGCCGGAGGATTTTGGCATACGTACCTATATACCATCCTCAGTTCACAGTGAACCCATTTTTGGTCAAAAAAACATGCCAAGATGATAATCAGATGCATGAAAATAAGCTTCACTAACAATAAAACAAAATGGGTTCACTTCAACAACAGCAACAACAGCAAGAGGGAACCAAATATAGAACAATTGGGTTTTGAATGGAGATTGTAGTCATTGATCAATTCTTCATGGAAGAAAAATACGAATAGGGCTCATAGCAAGTGTAGTTTTAACTGGAATTGTCATCGTGGAAGGAAACCAAATATAGAAGCCAGAAAGAGGAATGGTAGAGAATGAGGATACACCAGGCTAACATAGCGGCATTTTCCTCATCTTTCTATCATCCCTTCTTTCCCTTCAGCACACGAACACATAGAGACATCAGCAACAACAGCAAGAGCGACAAGAACAACAATAATAATAAATTATTATGAACAAGATGTCTCTATATGGGTTTCCAGATCTCCACTCCAACTCGTCTCTTTCTAATCACAGCCCAATTAAGAACAATTGTTCACAGTCACTGTTAAAGAAACATATATGCTCAGATTATGGAAATTTTCATTTTCAGATACTGTTAAAGAAGCTGATTTCATGCATCTGATATCGTTGGCATGATTTTTTAGCCAAAATGGGTTCACTTCCAAACTACGTATGCTGCATAGCATCCCCAGTTTCTTTCACTGTTAGTGAAGCTTATTTCACAAACCTGATGGTCTTCTTAAGCTATTTTATGCTGCGTATGCTGCTAGCATACCAAAATCCTCCAAATCAGTACAACAACACGGCTGAACAATCCTTGTTTGCAGGTCATACAATGTCATCTATACCATGTTATGTGCCAAAGTGGGGTTGGGCATATGATGCAAGGCCGACAAGTATTAGTTGTTTGTGAGTATGCAATAGGGTGCAGCTATGAACATGGGATCATATCAAGTGTAGTATTATGGACTGTCATCGTGGAAGGAAACCAATTTAATATAGAAGCCATATATGGAGCCAGAAAGAGGGATGGTAGAGAATGAGGATACACCAGGCTAACATAGCGGCATTTTCCTCATCTCTCTCTCATCCCTTCATTCTCTTCAACACACGCACACAAAGAGACATCAGCAACAACAGCAAGAGGGGGTTGGTCCAACAATAAGTGTAGATTATAATAAACGAGATGTCTCTATTTGGGTTTCCAGATCTCCACTCCAGCCCTTTCTTTCTAATCACAGCCCACTTAAGAAACAAAGACGAAATGCTTATAGACGACAGCCACAATGCAGACTCACAAATACTAGTACGTGTCTTTCATGCATTCAAGACCATAATCTCTTTAAAAATACCAATTTTAAGACTTACCGATGTTTTTTGACAGTGGGCGGCGTGCTACCCTCACTCTCATATGTTTGACTGCCACTATTATTTAGTGGCTGCTCATCCCCATGGCTCTCGTTGCCATCATTTATATTTACCCTCTTTCCACGCCTCGGCATGTTGTACCTGTCAAGGATTCGATAACTTCCTTAGATATGCAAATTTAATTAATAACATGTTTATAATAACTATCATAAAATTTGTACTTTAGTAGGATTAACAAACCAACATAATTGTAAAAAAATTAAAAAAATGAGATTTGTAACAGATTAAATTACAACGATAGTTTGGTTCAAATGACACTAAGCATAGTTTAATGTAAATAATACCAAGCAGTAGAAAATAGAAAGATAATTAAACCAGTGTATTAAATTCACAATGAACATATTCGAAATTACAGACATAATATTACAACAAGATTTAAGACATAAAATTACAGACATATAATAAACCCAATTGAAAAGCATGTAAACTACAATACGACATCTTCCAGTACATCGCCCTCTTCTCCATCCTTGCGGAGCCAAGTCCCGCAAATTCCAACATCGGTTGTGTTTACATCAAACACAGGAAACTCAGAAGCAATGTAACTGTTCATGTCTTCACCGTCTTCATCGTCTGAAGTATCGCTCAGTTGGAATACATCTCTTGGTTGCATAGGGATAGCCACATACGATTTTGGCAGGGTTGGATATTCAATGTAGAACACTTGTTGCACTTGGGATGGAAACACAAATGGCTCATGGCTAATGTGTGTACCGATGTGAATTAATTTTGAGAAGTTTACAACTGTGAAGCCAAGCTTGTCCTTGTTGTTAGCAAAATTCCTATCAAACTCAGCCCAATCCCCACGAAATAAGACAACACGGAAATGGCCAAAATAATTCAACTCAATGATATCCCTGAGCACTCCATAGTAGTCGAGATCTCCATCTACAGGCCTCGTGTCCGATTTGGAAGCATAACTTCTAGTCTTAGACGTCACTACCATTCCACTATTTTAAGACTTCAAATTACATTCACGATCCTTAGTACGAAATCTAAAACCATTGAATATGTATCCTCCGTATCTTTTGACCATCTGATAGGGACCTTTGGCAAGTACTTGTATTTCAGATGACGCAACTTCAGGACCCAAAGAATGTACCTATTAATTTTGCGCAAATCGTATCAGCATCATAGAAAATGTAGATATAATAAAGATTAACTTGCATAACTGTAATTCACCTACATGAGATTCAAACCACTTATGAAATTTTTCATTCATCAACTTATTTTGTTCACGTGGTGGTAGTCTTCTTGGTCTAGCCCTTCGTTTGATGTCCCTGACAAATTCGCTAAAAAACAAGCAATTGAAATTAGGAATAACAAAAGTATCAAAAATATCGAACTCCGCGGTTTTCACTGTA
Organism: Hemerocallis citrina; assembly: GCA_017893485.1. Taxonomy (NCBI): domain Eukaryota; kingdom Viridiplantae; phylum Streptophyta; class Magnoliopsida; order Asparagales; family Asphodelaceae; genus Hemerocallis; species Hemerocallis citrina. The sequence goes on along the minus strand of CM030366.1, from coordinate 185,282,807 downwards.
TTCGATTTAAATTCAAAAGCAACTTACTTTCGAAATGGTTCCACTGATGCATGATGGTCTAGCACATATCGATGTGCCTGTTCCCACGCTAAGCTATCGAGCTCAAATGCATCAACTTTACCAACAGTAGTGCCAGCAGTATCAAAAAGATATTGAGCACCATCAAGGTTGGAAATGTCTGGATTTCTACGTGGTCTACTGGAAGATGTCTCCACACCAGGCAAATACCTGGAAAAAAAATGTGAGCACTCCTCTGATAGATATCCCTGGGCTATTGACCCTTCAGGATATGCTCTATTTTTCACATAACCCTTTAGCCGGTATAGGTACCTGAACATGTACAATTAATAAACTAGAGCGGATTAGGGGATTAAAAGAAATGAGCTTTTGAAAATTCAATTTCGTAAGATGAATGAATTATTTTACCTCTCAATGGGGTACATCCACCGATAGTGAACAGGACCGCCGATTCTGGCTTCACCAGCAAGGTGGATTATCAAGTGAATCATAATAGTGAAGAACGATGGAGGAAATATCATGTCCATTTTACTAAGTGTCAATGCCGCCTGCTGCTCCAATTGGTCCAGATCTTCAACACGAAGCATTCTTGAGCAAATACCTTTATATATGCTACAAAGATCTTTCAGGACAGTAGTGACTTGCTCACACATTGAAGACCTTAGGGCCACAGGAAGGAGATCCTGCATTAGGATGTGGTAGTCGTGTGACTTTAGACCCTAAAGCCTCTTCTCTTTAAAGTTGACACATCTTGCCATGTTAGAAGAATAGCCATTGGGGACTTTAAGTTCAAGTAGTACTTTGCAAAACAACTCCAACTCCGATTTTGACATTGAATAGATTGCAGGAGGTAGGAGTACTTTCCCGTTCGGCAATTCTTCTGGGTGCAAATCATGTCGGATGCCCATTGACTTCAAATCAAGTCGGCTCTTGAGATTGTCCTTTGTCTTCCGATCATCTCCCATAACTGTTCCTATACAATTCTCACCAATATTTTTTCCGATATGCATCACATCTAAATTATGTCGCAGTAAGTTGAATTCCCAATACGGCAACTTGAAGAAAATACTCTTCTTCTTCCATGCACCTAAACTCGTCAAGTTTTGATCATCATCTTCGCCATATAGATCGGTCTCCTCACCTTGCTCCGGCCTTGCCCTTTTCTTGCCCTTTGTCCTGACTTCTGGTTCTTTTTCATATTTGAATTGATGACCATCTACCCGCCTCAAAATATCTGAACCAGAAGAAGACCCAAGAGCATGTTCCCACTCGTCGGTGCCATCAAATGTCGCTGCCTCAGCCCGAAATATATGTGTGTCAGGCAACCATCTCCTATGACCCATATAGCAAAACTTTCTGTCATTGTACAACCACCTTGAACTAGTTTGGTCAGCACAACATGGACATGCATAACGTCCTTTAGTACTATATCCAGATAAATTTGCATATGCTGGAAAATCATTGATTGTCCAAGACAACACGACACGAAGAGAAAATGTTTCTTTAGCCACAGCATCATAGGTTGGAACACCCACCCACAACTTCTGAAGTTCATCTATTAACGGTTGTAGGTACACATCTATATCATTTTCAGGACCTTTCGGTCCAGGAACTATCATGGACAAAATAAATGGGGACTGCTTCATGCATTTCCAAGGCGGCAAATTATATGGTATCAACACAACCGGCCATATGCTATATGTACTACTCATTTGCCTGAAAGGGTTGAAACCATCACTAGCTAGTCCAAGTCTCACATTTCGAGGATCTTCCGCAAAATCAGGATATCTTTCATCAAATTTTTTTCCAAGATTGAGAATCAGCAGGATGTCTAAGAATCCCATCATTAGTGCGACCTTCAGCATGCCATTTCATATCAGAAGAAGTTTTCGTAGACATAAACAACCTTTGTAGCCTAGGAATCAGAGGAAAGTAACGCAATGTTTTGGCAGGCTTCTTTTTCCTACTTCGCTTAGTAGATCCACTGGCTCCCTCGTCTTGATTTGGTCTTTCTTTCCATTTCGAAGAACCACACACTTCGCAATTCTCCAGACTTTCCTTACCACTCGTGAAAAGCATACAGTCATTTGGACATGCTGCTATCTTCTCATATCCTAGATCGAGAGAACTTAGGAATTTTTTGATTTTATAGGCTGAGTTTGGAATACAGATTTCAGAAAATGCTTCATTCAACAATTCAAGTAGCATAGTGAAGGACTTAGCAGACCACCCGTTTAAACATTTAATCTGAAATAGTCTGAAAATGAATGAGAACTTAGAAAATTTGGTGCAGTCGCGGTACAACAGAGTACTAGCATCTTCAAGTAACTTAGCGAAGGATTCTTGCTGCTTATTATTTTCAGGGGTGGGGCCAGACATTTCCTCGTCCACCCCACCACCAATCTGGTTTGTTTCTGTTGACTCATTGTGAACTTCGGTTGTTGGGTTATTGGTGTGAAAAGGAACATTATGAATCCCCATGGCATCTTGTAACAAAGCATGCATCTCATCGGGAACGCTTAAGTCTTCGTTCACTAAGGGCTCAGCTTCATTTTCTAATACAACCGGACGAACAGGAGCTGCCGTATGATCCTTTCCATGACAAAATCACCTTGTGTACCCTTGAAGAAAACCGTTGATAGCCAAGTGTGTATGTACTACGTCACATGTCCTCAGCATACAATTTGTACAGCGGAGGCATGGACAAAGGATTAGGTTGGGATCACGGGAATGTCGTTTGGCAAAGATAATAAAATCTTTAATACCATCACGGTACTCCTTGGATAATCGTGGTTTACTAATCCAACTTCTATCCATTATATCAATAGCACACAGTCTGAAATTAAAATTTAATATATTAAATAGTAATAACAGTAAAAGGCATTTTGTATATTAAATTTCACCTATTTGAAAACCATCTCAAGCTGCAAATAAATAAACGATATAATCTTTAACTGTAAAATAAAGAAATTGTGGCTCCAAAAAATGTACAAAAAAAAACTACATCTTAACACAATCTACTCTATTCACCAAACCCTAAACGACCTTTTGTGGAAATGATCACAACCACCTTAGTGGTATTTTATCGCACACCCTGTGTTCGAGCTTAAAAAAAATCGACTATAGTCTCCCCTGTATTTGGCTTTCCGTTCAAGGAGATGATGATGGTAAAGGGTATTTTGCTGATGAAGAGGAATCGGCCGAATAATGAGCGCGTCGTGCTGTAACTACGGTAACAAGAAGATCTGATGACTCATGAACTATTCTGTTCATGACTACTAATAATCACTTATCTCATAATAATAATAATAATAATAATAATACTAAACAAAAGAAACAGTAAAAGAAAAATGAAAATGTCCAGTATGTAAGCACATATTTTTCAGAGTGAACCAATTATTGTACATAGCCGGAGGATTTTGGCATAGATCTATAACATCCTCAGTTCACAGTGAACCCATTTTGGTCAAAAAAACATGCCAAAATGACAATCAGATGCATGGGATAAGCTTCAATTCATTAACAGTGAAAGAAACTGGGGATGCTATGCAGCATACTTAGTTTGGAAGTGAACCCATTTTGTTAAAAAACCATGCCAAGGATTGCAATCAGGTTACTTTAACAGTATCTGAAAATGAAAAATTTCCCATTATCTGAGCTTATATGTTGCTTTACTACTTCTTCAGCCCAACTAAATCTAAAACCCAATTGTTGTGCATATCCGGCCGGAGGATTTTGGCATACGTACCTATACCATCCTCAGTTCACAGTGAACCCATTTTGGTAAAAAAACATGCCAAGATGACAATCAGATGCATGAAAATAAGCTTCACTAACAACAAAAAAAGAAAATGGGGATGCTAGCAGCATACTTAGATTGGAAGTTAACCCATTTTGGTATAAAAAACCATGCCAAAGATTGACAATCAGGTTACTTTAACAGTATTTGAAAATGATAAATTTTCCATTATCTGAGCTTATATGTTGCTCGACTACTTCTTCAGCCCAACTAAATCTAAAACCCAATTGTTGTGCGTATCCGGGGGATTTTGGCATACGTACCTATAGCATCCTCAGTTCACAGCGAACCCATTTTGGTCAAAAAAAAACATGCCAAGATGACAATCAGATGCATGAAAATAAGCTTCACTAACAGTAAAAGAAAATGAGGATGCTAGCAGCATACTTAGTTTGGAAGTGAACCCATTTTGTTAAAAAATCATGCCTAAGATGGCAATCAGCTTCTCTAACAGTTTCTGAGAATGAAAATTTCCATTATCTGAGCTTATATGTTGCTCTACTACTTCTTTAGCCTAACTAAATCTAAAATCCAATTGTTGTACATATCCGGCCGGAGAATTTTGGCATACGTACCTATAGCATACTCAGTTCACAGTGAACCCATTTTGGGTAAAAAAACATGCATGCCAAGAAGACAATCAGATGCATGAAATCAGCTTCATTAACAGTGAAAGAAAATGGGGATGCTATGCAGCATACTTAGTTTGGAAGTGAACCCATTTTGTGTTAAAAAACCATGCCAAAGATTGCAATCAGGTTACTTTAACAGTATCTGAAAATGAAAAATTTACCATTATCTGAGCTTATATGTTGCTCTACTACTTCTTTAGCCCAACTATATCTAAATTTCAATTGTTGTGCATATCCGGCCGGAGGATGGCATACGTACCTATAGCATCCTCAGTTCACAGTGAACCCATTTTGGGTAAAAAAACATGCATGCCAAGAAGACAATCAGATGCATGAAATCAGCTTCATTAACAGTGAAAGAAAATGGGTATGCTAGCAGCATACTTAGTTTGGAAGTGAACCCATTTTGTGTTAAAAAACCATTCCAAAGATTGCAATCAGGTTACTTTAACAGTATCTGAAAATGAAAATTTCCCATTATGTGAGCTTATATGTTGCTCTACTAATTCACTGTGCCCAACTAAATCTAAAATCCAATTGTTGTGCATATCCGGCCGGAGGATATTGGCATACGTACCTAGAGCATCCTCAGTTCACAGTGAACCCATTTTGGGTAAAAAAACAAACATGCCATGAAGACAATCAGATGCATGAAATCAGCTTCATTAACAGTAAAAGAAGATGAAAAATTCCATTATCTAAGCATATATTTTTCTATTAATTCTTCATTTCAACTAAACCATTCATGTTAAGGAAATCAAGATGAATAAACTGAAAAAAGCTGCTTTTTTGAAAAATAAGGGAAATCAAGAGATCATACCGAAGAGAGAGAGAGGGAGCGGAGCGACGAGGGCGGGGGTGTAGGAGAGAGAGAGAGCGGGGCGACCGCCGATTCACCTCCAAATAGAGAGAGGGAAGAGGGAAATCGAAAAGGACGAAGGGAAGAAGGGACGATTTCGAAAGGTCGAAGGCCGTCGAAGAGGACGAAGCGGCGGAGGCAAACGCGCGGGAAGTAGAGCGAGGAAGGAGGGAAACAAAGCGCCCCTTCCTTTTTTTTGGGGGGGGGGTTGGGAAAATGGCGAGCAAAAGATTAGGGTTCGCGGGTTTTATCGCAATTATTCACCGGCGTTTTAATTAGACACGCCGGTGAATGTGTCCGTATATTCGCCGGCATTTATAATAAAAACGCCGGTGAATAATAAACTTCACCGGCGTTTTTAAGTAAAACGCCGGTGAATACTAACATACGCCGGCGTTTTAAATCGACCGCCGGTGTATGACCATCCCATCTGGCGCCCAATTCCTATTCGCTCCCTACCCCGGCGCTACTAGTAAAATGCAGGGGAATAATCGCCGGTAAAACCAGTATCTTTTGTAGTGACAGCACCAGGTTTTTTGATGTCATTGTTGGGATAGCGACAACAACTCAAAGAATATTTCAAATTGAAATATTCTTTGAGTTGTTGCTGCTATTTACAACAACCGCATCATGTATTTTGATGTTGTTGTTGGGAATAGCGGTAAAGAATATTTCAAATTTTTATTATCGTTAAACATATCTGAAATTAAAATTTGAAATCTTCTTTGAACTGTTATCGCTATTTACAATAACGACATCAAGTTTTTTTATGCCCTTGTTGGAGATAGCGGCATCAGTTCAAATAAGATTTCGAATTTTTATTCTCGTTAAACATATCTGAAATTAAAATTTGAAATCTTTTTTGAACTGTTACCGCTAATTACAATAACGACATCATGTATTTGGATGTTGTTTTTGAGGATAGCGGCATCAGTTATAAGCTGTTTCCACACTTACATTTTTTTCCTAAGTTAGATAGTTTATGAATGAATATAAAATTTACTTATGTCGTTACTCAAAAAAACGGCGTATGAAAAAAAAAATGCATTTGCCGCTATTGACAATTATTTATACATAATAACTATCTATCCCCAACAACAGCATTCACAAGAATCATTTTTAATCGCTTTGTACTGACTTATCGCTTTATACCAACTTATCGCTTTACAAAAACATGAATATCGCTTTATAGTCACTTACCTAGTATACTGCTCCGAGGTGACATATATAGCACAATACCGACTTATTGGGCAAGCATCCTCATAGCGAGTAAACCCCCTATTCGGCCCACTACCCAATGATCTAATATTTATGACGATGGACATGCATATAGCTCGTATCCCATACAACCTATCGCACGTGGGTTTTCTTAAACCAATATGGGGTCAGCTGACTCCTTGTACACGTGGGTCTGCCTCTGAAGAGGGGGATTAAGGGGGTGTTTTGATTGATGTAAGATGTAGGAATATCATGGGGAAAAAAATTTCATACATTTTTTTTTGTGTTCGGACATAGAGAAACAATAGTGAAAAACTTTTCCAACCTTGTAAAATTTTGTAATATCTTAAAATTGTGAGTGTTATAATTCTTGTCTCTGCTCTCGTATTTTATTTTCTTTTTATTGCCTTTACTGAGTCTCAATTTGTTGTTTTTATCCTGAGTTACTCTATCTTTTTTAATAAAACAGGTGTCCTTCATCAATTTTAAAATAAAAAAGTACCTGAAACATGCATACTTTAATTCATTCTATTTTCTTTATTTACACACCAAAATATTAAAAATAAAAAATAGAAAATAGAAAATAGAATAATCATTCTGTTTTACTGGCCTAGGAAATTCAATAATCAGGTAAAACACTCAGGCCTCACATGATCAAATCAAAAAAAGATAGAAAGGCATCTTCATTGCACACTGCCAAAATAAAATACTCCTATTATCTTCCTTTTGTCGTTAACGGGTCAGACATCACAGACTTGCTGTCCTCCCATCCACAGATGTAACGGTCAGAGTAACGGATATACTTCATCCATATCAAAATATAAATTATTTTAAATTTTAACACGACTATTAACAAACAATTGATGATGAAATAAATATATTTTATATTCTTAATTTTTGAAGCTCATAAATGAATCATCAATTGTACAATATCATATTTGTCATCTTCTATAATCTTTTACTACTAATATATACGTGCAATGCACGGAGTAATTTTTTTAAAAAAATTAAAGTAAAAATTCTGATTTATACGTGCGATGTATGTCTTAATAAATAAGATTATATTTTTTTAAAAGTAAATATAAAGACTATAATGGGAGAGTTGGAGTTGCACGTAAGTAGGTCATTTTACAACTCCAACTCTTCTATTATAATATAATTAGATATAGATAGATTATATATTACTTTGTACATAGATATCTCTGATCTCTAATATTATAATGGGAGAAAGCCTTTAGTGTCATTTGTAAATTTGTAAATCTACCAACACATCCAACACACGTGCATAACTATTATAAAGGAGGTCATAGGTTCAAACCCACATTACATCTAAATTTTTACTTTAAAAAAACTATATTTATTAAGACGTGCACGCACCTGTAAATTACTAGTATAGATAGATAGTAATTTACACATGTAATGCCCGTTTAATTTATTTAAAAAATTAAAGTAAAAAATCTGACGTAGTGAGAACTCGAACCTGAGACCTCCTTCATATTAGTTATACACGTGTAATGCACGGGTTGATAAATTCACAAATGACATTAAGGTCTTCTCCCATTATAATATTAGATATAACTAGTAATATACACGTGCGGTGCACGTATTATTTTTTAATAAAAAATTAATGTAAAAACTGATTTACACGTGTGATACATATCTTAATAAATATGATTATATATTTTTAAAAGTAAATGTGAAAACTATAATGGGAGAGTTGGAGGTGCACGTGTGTTGAACGTAATTAGGTAGTGATGCAGTTTGTTTTTGGGAGGCGTGTGGATGCACCAGGTGTGAGTTCTTCTCTATTTGTATTGGTGAAGGAAGCTCCGGTGCGGACGGCCCTCAGCCGGACGTACGGTTAAGAAGTAGGCGAGAGTGAGGTGGAGACTGGATGCTCGGGTCGGATCAGGAGGCTCAGATCCGAGGTCTTGTGTACCTGCACACGGTATAGGAACACTGGGGTTGATCCCGGTGGCAGACCCTCCGACGATCTAGTCAGTTACTAGAGAGAGAGTAACAGTAACTAGGGTTTTGAGGGAAAAAGGTTAATTACCTGGATAAGGGGTAGAGGGTCTGGTATTTATTGGAAAAGCTAACCGAGTCTGGACCCGTTTGGGGCCGGGTTTGGACCCGATTGCCCGTAGGCCTGACGTGGTAGAAGCCCAAGCGGTATAGGGCTGACGTGGCGGAGGCATGGGCGGTTTCCAGGCTAACGTGGCAAAGGCCTGGACGGTTTTCGTGCTGATATGGCAGATTCAGATGATCCTGCGGTGCACGCTTCCTGAGGGGATCCTGTGGCCCAGAAGGGGCCACGTTATCTGACCCATATCAGGAGCCTCCCACTCCTGGAGGGCTGGGTGATCTATCCATGTAGGAGTGGTTCTTTGCCTCTGTAGGAAGAGCAGGGTGGTGTGTGTGGCGAGGAATATGATCTGTTCCTTCCAGAAGAGGCCAGGGGGGTAGGATGAAGGGATCCCCTATTGGAGTCATGCAGGGTGCTAGGCGTAGGAAAGTCGGAGCAACGCTTGCCGAGCAACTAGGGTCGGCAAACGAGCATTGAGGGTCGGTAAACGAGCTTCGAGGGTCAACAAACGATCCCCTCGCTAGTTGGAAGAGCAAGGGGACGTCGAGGTCTGTCGAGTTGGAGCTCGGCTTACTGAACGTCGAGGGTTGGTAAAGACGATCCCCTCGCTAGTTGGAAGAGCGAGGGTATGCCAAGGTCTGCCGAGCAGGGGTCTTCTTATCGAGCATGGGGGGTCGACAAGCGAGTGTAGAGGGTCGGTAGACGATCCTCTCGCTAGCTGGAAGAGCGAGAGGACGTCAAGGTCCGTCGAGTTGGATCTCGGTTTGCCGAGCATCTAGGGTCGGTAGAGGTGATCCCATAGCTAGTTGGAAGAGCAAGGGGACGTCAAGATCCGTCGAGTTGGAGCTTGGTTTGCCGAGCGTCTAGGGTCGGTAGAGGCGATCCCATCGCTAGTTGGAAGAGCAAGGGGACGTCAACATCCGTCGAGTTGGAGCTCGGTTTGCCGAGCGTCTGGGGTCGGTAGAGGCGATCCCATCGCTAGTTGGAAGAGCAAGGGGACGTTAAGACCCGCCGAACAGAGGGCATCTTGCCGAGCATGGGGGATCGGCAGACGAGTGTAGAGGGTCGGCAGACGATCCTCTCCCTAACTGGAAGAGCGAGGGGACGTCAAGGTCCGTCAAGTTGGAGCTCGGTTTGCCGAGCATCTAGGGTCGGTAGAGGCGATCCCATCGCTAGTTGGAAGAGCAAGGGGACGTCAAGATCCGCCGAACAGAGGGCGTCTTGCCGATCATGGTGGTCGGCAGACGAGCCCCTTGCCTGTTGGATAGAGGAGGGTTTTGGGACTCGCGGTGACATCCGAGCTCCGAGCCTCCTATGAATCGGGGGGGATCTTGGGACTCGTGGTGTCATCCGAGCTCCGAGCCCCCGGTGAAATAGAGGAGGGTTCTGGGGCTCGCGCTTTCATCCGAGGTCCGAGCTCCTGAGCTTGGTAGCGGCGGTTGAATGGTACGTAATGATTTCATTTCATTTAATGCTTCAGGAGTATATGTCTTTACGGCTCGCGATGATATCCGGGCTCCGAGCCTCTTGTGAGAAAGGGGAAGATATTGGAGCTCGTGGTGCCATCCAAGCTCCGAGCCTTCTGCTGGAATAGGAGAGGAAATTGGGGCGCCATGCCATCCGAGCTCCAAGCCTCAGGCGAACTAGAGGAGGAGATTGTGGCTCGCGATGCAATCCGAGCGTTGACCCTTCTGTTGAATAGAAGAGAAAATTGGGGCTCGCAATGCCATCCGAGCTCCGAGCCTAGGTGAACTAGAGGAGGAGTTTTTTGCTCGCGATGCCATCCGAGCGTCGACCCTTCTGTTGAATAGAAGAGGAAATTCGACCTCGCAATGCCATCCGAGCTCTGAGCCTCAGGTGAACTAGAGGAGGAGTTTGTTGCTCGCGATGCCATCCGAGCGTCGACCCTTCTGTTGAATGGAAGAGGAAATTGGGGCTCGCGATGCCATCCGAGCTCCGAGCCTCAGGTGAAATAGAGGGGAGTTTGTGGCTCGCGAAGCCATCTGAGCTCCGTGCCTCAGGTGAACTAGAGGAGGAGTTTGTGGCTCGCGATGTCATCCGAACGTCGACCCTCCTGTTGAATAGAAGAGGAAATTGGGGCTCGCGATGCCATCTAAGCGTCGACCCTCCTGTTGAATAGAAGAGGAAATTGGGGCTCGTGATGCCATCTGAGCTCCGAGCCTCAGGTGAAATAGAGGGGAGTTTGTGGCTCGCGATGCCATCCGAGCTCCGTGCCTCAGGTGAACTAGAGGAGGAGTTTGTGGCTCGCGGTGTCATCCGAGCGTCGAGCTTTCTGACTTGTCAAAAAAGGTTTGTTAGAAAAGACCTAGGGGCATTAGGGTAAGTTTTGTGCCAACTGCTGACGTCATGTGCGCAAGAATCGAAGCGACTCTAGATCTTAGCGGCCGTCAGATCTTGATGATTCAGATCCAACGGCCATATCTGATTGCGAAAATCGAGGAGTCTCTTTCTCTGCTATAAATCTCCCCCCCTCCCCACTTTCTTTTCCTTCACTTCTTGCATTTTTCCAATTTTTTAAGAACAGGGTCTTACTTGCCGTCAACGACTTTTTCTGGTGATTGCGTGGTATATATCTCAGGTTAGTTTTTCTGTCTAGTAATGTTGCGCTCTCAGTCCGGCACCGAGACAAGCTCGTCAGGCCGCTTTGCGAAGGAAGCCGAGTCAGAGACGTCTTCGCCCTTGAGAAAATATAGGGTTAAGGAGGAGGTCCTGTCAGACTCCGGGTCGGACAATGGTGGTGATGTGGTCTTTGTTGTGTCTCCGCTGAGGTCGCGAAGGCCAGGGAAGGATCCCGTGGACGAAGGCGAGGAGGAGGAAGAGGAGGAGGAAGAGGGGGATGTCGAGGATGATGAGGAGGATGAGGATGTCGAGAGTGATAAGGAGGATGAGGAGGATCAGGATCCTGAGGGACAGGGCGCTGTTGAGGATGATGAGGATGGTGAGGACGAAGGGGAGCCCGGTCAGGGAGGTGTTGGTTAAGGCACAACAGGAGGGGCAGTAGAGGTCGAGGGTGATCTCCCGTCTTTTCCACCTTTGTCGATGCCATATCCTGAAAGGAAGGCTCATCCCCGTCGAAAGAAGAGAAAGTTGAGCCTTCCAGATAGCCCACCTCTTCCGAACAAGTACGCCCCTAGACCGGGGTTCGAGTTTTCCCCAATCTCATTTAAAAATTCGGGGTCGATCAGGATGTATCCCGTTGATGTCAAAGATGTCGACCCTCTTCCTCCCATGCCGGGCGACGAGAGTCGGGTGAAGATCCGAATGGACGACATTCCCTGTGTCTTGAAGGCAGACTACCTTCACATTTTGAGGGCTTCCTACTTCATTCCCTCCACAACCCTCGCATCGGGTTATTGTATCTTCCCCGAGGACGCATTCGTCTCGGGACTAAGACTGCCGCTGCACTCCTTCTTTAAGTGGGTTTTGAATTGGCAGTATGGCCCCAACTCTTGGAAGCACTTGATCTGTTTTATCTTGAAGTGCCAAGAGAAAGGCATTAGACCGAGGCTGACATACTTCTGAGCCATCTTAGGGATCAGCTCGCTCGGCGATGCGGAGGAGATATTTTACTTCTTGCCTAGGCCCCATAAAAAGGTGATGTACGGTCATCTGGATTCCATCAAAGGGTGGAAAGAGAAATATTTCGTAGTCCGGAGCAAGACATCTTGGGGGATTCCGACCTCCTGGAATTTCTTCAAGCCGTACCATAAGCCTCCGAAGCGGAGTGACTTGTCAGAGAAGGAGTGGAAGATGGTTTAGAAAATTATTGGGGGGCACAGCATAGCGTGGCCTCGAGTAACGGAGAATGCACCTGGCCCGGGCCGGACTGAGCCCAACCGATCCTAGTATGTTTTCGTTTTATATTTTTGTATCTTTCTGCCTTTATGTTAACGTTAGCTCCTCTTCTTTTACTTTTGCAGAGATGACGTCCCAGCAGGTTGATGACAGGCGTGCCTTGACAGATGCCGCCGTGAAGAGGAGGAAGGAGAAGGCGAAAGCGGCGGAGCAGGAAAAGCTGGCTGCTCAGGGTGTGGGCTCCGGGAAGGGACCAACCCCAGCGACCGCGGAGCCGTCCCCCAAGAGGACCAAGAGGCAGCACTCCCACATGCCGAGGGCATCCAATGAGGCGGGGGGCGTTAATTCTAGTAGCAAGAGGACTATCGATGTCTCGGAGCAGAGGCTCCCCCAACTCAGCCCACCACCGAGCAGATAGTGGGGGCAACAGGGGCTGCGGCCCTTCGCCCCCGACTGGTCGATTGTACAGGGGGACTCCCTGCTCGAGGGTTCCGTGGCCATCAAGTTCGTCAGGAATGCCGCCACCGAGCGGGATCGGATGGTGCTGGCGGTCCAGACGTCTGAGCAGGCCTTCATGCGGTGGTCTCAGGCGACGATCTCGGTAAGTGGTTGAGATTTTGTATTTTGGTTTGGACGCTATAATTTTTCTGATTCTTTCTTCCTCGGACAGACGATGCTTCATGGGCAGCACTTTCAGAAGTGTCTGGAGAAGGAGATCCTCGTCGAGAGGAGGAACGCGGAGAAGTACCTCCACGTGGCCTGTTCATACTTTGGTTAAAATCGATTACCGAACCGAACCGAACCAAAATTTGCCAATTTGGTTCGGTTTTTTTGTTTTCGGTTCGGTTTTGATCCAAACTGGAGTTTTTTTAGAGAGTTCGGTTCGGTTTTTGGTTGGCTTCTAAATAAACCGAACCGAACAAAAAACCAAACTTTTTTTGGACCAAAAAAATTTATTCCCCTACGATCCATCTCAAATTAAGCTGCTATGCAAGTGCACTTCTAGCAAATAGTAGCATATCTGTCGGAACAGATTTATCCTCCCCATTTTGACCAGAGGATCTTCCAACTGAGACAACATCTCCAGGAAGAAGCTCTGTCCCAGATAGTTTCACCCACCTGAAAAAACATTGATCTTTCAAACGTGCTCCAGTGACTTATTTGCAAGCAAATAATATTAAATTATAATCACCAATTACATATTTGCCCCAACGATACACCATTAGAGTCTGATTGTCCACTCCTACTCATCTAAGCTCAGTTAAGGTTTTCAACCTACTCTTGGCCATTGTAGACTCAAAGAGGAAGAGCTTAAGCAGTGAACAGACTGTAATACCAGTACTCATCCAAACACCAAAGACCTACACAAAAAAAAACCTAGAGAAGAACAAAGAACAAGTTAGAACATAGGCCTAAGTAATTTGTGAGTTGCAAAACAGACATTTCAGCAACTTGAGAGACCCTGCACCTCCTCATCATGGCATATGAAGCCTGATAAACAGCTGAACTATCAAGAGCTCTGGATGATCAGCATCAAACAGTTAAAGGTGGCATCTTTTATTTCTTTATTATATATTCTTTTAATTTTTCTTTTTTTTAAGAGAAAAATGTATGCAGTACTAAAAATGTCGGTTTGTTCGGTTATTAACCGAACCGAACCGATAAAATTCGGTTCGGTTCAAACCAAATTTTACCAGTTTCGGTTCAGATTTCGGTTTCAAATATACCAAACCGAAAAGTTCGGTTCGGTTCGATTATTTTCAGTTCGGTTCGGTTTCGCACCGATGAATAGCCCTGGCTTCGCGAGCTGAACAAGGCAACGAACGACCTGAAGGAGGCAAAGAGCATGGATGCCGTCCACGAGGCCCAGATGGCCTCGATCATGGACCACCACAAGAAGGATGTGGAGCGCCTTGAGCAGAAGATCCAGGATGAGGCAGACAAAGGGCGGAAGGCCTTGGAGCGAATGGAGATCGCCTCGGCGGATGCCCTGACTACGGCGCAGGACGAGGCCTACGATCTTGCCAAAGAGCATTTCCGGGGAATCTACCCGGAACATAACATCGACCATCTCCACTATAATTGGCAGCAGGACCTTCCGCCGACTCCTGGTGGCAAGGATATGGGGGCGGTCAGGATGATGAAGAGGTGCAACCCCCTCCCCCCCCTCCTCAAGGATAGACTAGGCTTTTCTTTTTTCTTTTTGGTTTGTACATGCCTCGAGCGGACTAGCCACCGCAATTTTGTATCCTGATGATTTTTTTTGAAAGTAATGAAAGATAGCTTTTTTGGCCGAGGCTTCGTAATTTGCATAATTTGTAGTCTCTTTCGTGACTGGTTGTTTTCTCTCTTCTTTTTGGTAGACGCACGAGGTTTTGGGTGCTGATCCTGTTTCCATCGAGGAATCCCTGGTCCGAGCGGGGAAGGAGGCCATGGAGGCTTCTCTAGCTCGTCAGCGAAAATAGGCTCGGGACCGAGCGGCCGCCGTGAATTATTTTATGAACAAGTCTAGGGAGCTCGGTCTGGAGATCGCTCGTCTGAAGAAAGCCATAGCCGACCGGGACTGGTGGGTAATCCAGACGAACTGGTCCCTCTCGGATGACTCGAGTGGGCGGTCAGCTTCGGAGTCTTTTCATCGCGAGGCCGTTGTTGAGAAGGAGTTGGAGATCCGCAGGCTGAAGCTAGTGTTAGGCGCTGGTTTGGTCGAGGAAGCGAGCAATTCGGTACCGGGGCCATCTCCAACCTTTTTATTAGGGGGCACCCAGCCTGATGATGCGGGAAGCTAAGTTGCAGGGTTGACTCCCCGGGTTGGTCCGGCCGAGCATGAGAGGGACCCCGAAGGAAGCACCGAATTCGAGTTTTAAGCCGAGTGTGAGTGAGTTGTAAGCTATCTATTGTATTGGTACCGCCGTTACTGGCGTGTGATGAGTAATAATAAAAGCATTCGATTTTCTGAATCTTTGATAGTCTCATTGGGCGAGGATTGTTGCCGAGCTCGGCATGCAGGAGGTCACCACCGAGGTGACTTGGTGCAGCGGGCGCACACGCAGTGGCGTTTCGCCTTTCGCTAGACATTAATGGCGACGTTTCGCCACCCAATGAGTATTAATGGCGACGTTTCGCCTTCCGCCGTTTGGGGTTCCCAGATGCAATAACTGCGCGTCTCAAGGGGCTGTGTAACCCCCACTCCCCCTTGTTGGTTGTCAAGAAGTGAGTGGTTGATCTGCCACTCGACTTGGGTGCCTGCCGAAGGTGGGCGCCCCAAAATTAAAACTTTTCCGAGCGCTCCGGATTGGAGGCACACCAATCACCCTCGAACAATTCGGGATATTGGCCTCGAGGGTCGCGAGACCCCGGGTTGTTCGTTGGTGAGAGGTGGGCCGATCAATTGGTTCGGGGGACGGAGAGAGTCGAGGGTCGGTGGCTCCCCTGCCGTCCTCGAACAGTTCGAGGTTTTGGCTCGTGAAAGCCGCAAATCCCGAGTTGTTCGTGGGCGAAAGGAGGGTCGACCAATCGACCTGAGGCTCGGGGCGTCTGCCAAAGGCGGACACTCTAAATCTTAATGAAAATTTTGCTGAAGTAGTCGTGGTGAAAGGTTGCCGCCTTGCACATAGGTTGATGGGCTTGAAGAAACCCAAACCATGCTAGAGGTCGATGCCGAGCCTCCCCACCGTGGAGAAAGCATCGGCCTTGTTCGAGGGCGACGACGAGCTCCCACACTTGTTCTCAGAAAGATGGTACAGGTGTGGCTGGCGGTTGCCACCTTACGCACAGGTTGATGGGCTTGAAGAAGCCCAAACCGTACTAGGGACAGATGCCGAGCCCCCACACCAGGGAGAAAGTCAGTAATGGGCATAGCTGAAGGTCATCGCCGAGCGTATCGGTCGAGGTGCTTTGAAAAAAGCCTCGGCCTTGCTCGAGGGCGACGACGAGCCCCACACTTGTTCTCAGGAAGACGGTACGGGTGTGGCTGGCGGTTGCCGCCTTACGCACTGGTTGATGGGCTTGAAGAAGCCCAAACCGTGCTAAGAGCAGATGTCGAGCCCCCACACCGGGGAGAAAGCCAGTAATGGGCATAGCTGAAGATCATCGCCGAGCGTATTGGTTGAGGTGCTTTGAAGAAAGCCTCGGCCTTGCTCGAGGGCAACGATGAGTCCCCACACTTGTTCTCAGGAAGACGGTACGGGTGTGGCTGGCAGTTGCCGCCTTACGCACAGGTTGATGGGCTTAAAGAAGCCCAAACCGTGCTAGGGGCAGATGCCGAGCCCCCACATCGGGGAGAAAGCCAGTAATGGGCGTAGTTGAAGGTCAACGCCGAGCGTATCGGTCGAGGTGCTTTGAAGAAAGCCTCGGCCTTGCTCGAGGGCGACGACGAGCCCCCACACTTGTTCTCAAGAAGACGATACGGGTGTGGCTGGCGGTTGCCGCCTTATGCACAGGTTGATAGGCTCGAAGAAGCCCAAACCGTGCTAAGGGCAAATGCCGAGCCCCTACACCAGGGAGAAATCCAGTGATGGGCGTAGCTGAAGGTCATCGCCGAGCGTATCGGTCGAGGTGCTTTGAAAAAAGCCTCGGCCTTGCTCGAGGGCGACGATGAGCCCCCACATTTATTCTCAAGAAGTTGGTACGGGTGTGGCTGGCGGTTGCCGCCTTACACACAGGTTGATGGGCTTGAAGAAGCCTAAACCATGCTAGGGGCAGATGCCGAGCCCCCACACCGGGAAGAAAGCCAGTAATAGGCATAGCTGCAGGTCATCGCCGAGCATATCGGTCGAGGTGCTTTGAAGAAAGCCTCGGCCTTGCTCAAGGGCGACGACGAGCCCCCACACTTGTTCTCAGCGCTTGTAAAGGGAAGCCTTTCTGGCTCACGATGCTATCTGAGCACCGAGCCGTATGCTTGTAAAAGAAGCTTTTCTGGTTCGCGATGCTATCCGAGCGCCGAACCGTAAGCTTGTGATGGAAGCTTTTCTGGCTCGCGATGCTATCCGAGCGCCGAGCCTTAAGCTTGTAAGGGAAGCTTTTCTGGCTCGCGATGCTATCTGAGTGCTGAGCCTTAAGCTTGTAAGGGAAGCTTTCCTGGCTCGCGATGCTATCCGAGCACTGAGCCTTAAACTTGTTTTTTAATGAGACTCAATACAAAGCCACAAACTTGTTTTAAGAAAGCTGGCATATTTACAACATATTTGAACTTTACACAAAACGAGGTACAACGTGCCGATTACATTCTTCATAATTTACATAGAATGGAGGCTAGTCCTCTCCTCCTAGAAACTTGATGAGGTGTTCCACATTCTAGGCCCTCTTGACAGCCTTGCCTTCTGAGTTGGTTAGGCGGTACGTTTCCGGATGCACAACCTCAGATACTTTGTAAGGGCCCTCCCAGTTTGGGGCCAATTTCCTTTTCTGGCCGGGATTGGATACAACCAACTTTCGGTGGACGAGATCTCCGAGTTTGATGTCAGTGGGATGCACCTTCTTGTTGTAGAACTTTTCGATCCTTTGTTGGTAGATGCTCCTTCTGATGGCAGACTTCTCCCTAACCTCGTCTATGAGGTCCAGGTCAGCTCGCAGCTGTGCAGAGTTGCTTGCTTTGTCGAAAGCCATGATCCAGGGCGATGGGATCCCGATCTCCAGTGGAATGACGGCCTCTGCACCGTACATCAGATTGAATGGCGATTCTCCCGTGGAGATTCTCTTCGTCGTCCGGTGGGCCCAGAGAACGCTTGGCAGTTCATCGACCCATAACCCCTTGGCAGAGTTATTGAGTCGTTTCTTGAGGCCGTCGAGGATTTGGCGGTTCGTGTTCTCTACCTGACCGTTTGACTGGAGATGGCATACCGAGGAGAAGTGCTGCTGGATCCCGAGATCTTCGCAGAACTTTCGGAAATGCTTACTCGCAAACTGAGTTCCATTGTCCGTGATGAGCACCTGTGGGATCCCGAACCGACAGACGCTATATTTCCAGAAAAACTGTTGGGTCTGTTGCTCGGTGATCGTTGCTAATGGCTCTGCCTCGATCCACTTCGTGAAGTAGTCGATCGCCACTATGTGAAACTTTCGTTGGCCCGTTGCCTTTGGAAATGGGCCTACTAGATCCATCCCCCACATTGCAAAGGGGGTCGGACTGGCCATGGAACGGAGGTTTGCTTGCGGAGCCATCTTCACGGGGGAGAACCGTTGACAGGGACCACACTTCTTCACTATGGCGAGGGCATCTTGCCGCATAGTGGGCCAGTAGTACCTGTGATTCAACACCTTTCGTGTGAGCGAGCGGCTTCCCATATGGCATCCGCCGATCCCTTCGTGTAACTCCTTGAGGGCGTACTTTGCTTCATCAGGGATCAGGTAGCAGAGGTAGGGTCTGCCATCCGTTGTTGTGTAGGACTTTTTAAAGAGGGGTTGCGTTGATTACGGAGAACCTTTCTGAACGGACCCTGACCCGCCTCGCTTCAGCTCGGTCTTCTAGGAGCTTTCCCTTGATGAGAAATTTCTTGATAAGAGTTGTCCAGTCGTCAGGAGGAGCTCCGTCTTCAACGCAGAGAGCCTCAGGGAAGTTTGTACTTGGCTTCAACAGGACCTCGATCAGGACGGTGCCGTCGAGGCCTTCAAAGGATGAGGAAGCTGACTTTGACAGGGCATCGCCTGGGCATTCTGCTCCCTGGGGATCCTTAAGACTGCCGACTCGTCGAAAGACGTTAATAACCATTGGACCACGGCTAGGTACTTGATCATCCGATCGTCCCGGGCCTCGTACTCTCCAGTGATCTGGTTAACCACAAGCTGAGAGTCACTAAAGGCCCTGATCTTCCTGGCACCAGCCTGATGTGCCAGGGTGAGCCCGGCGATCATGGCCTCGTACTCAGCCTCGTTGTTAGAGGCCGGAAAGTTGAGGCATAGGCAGTATTGAAGGAGGAAACCATCTGGACCACGCAGAATGATGCCCGCATCACTCCCCGCTTCGCAAGAGGAACCGTCGACGTAAACTTCCTACGTCTTGTCGGCTTCCTTGTTTGTCGGTTGCTCAGAGATGGTGCATTCCGTGATGAACTCAACGAGAGTCTGTCCTTTGATGGCCATCCTCGATTGATAGCCGATGTCGTACAGACTGAGCTCGATCGACCATTTGACTAGTCGTCCCGAGCTCTCGGGCTTATAAAGCACAGCCTTCAGAGATTGATCCGTGATCACCTGGACGGAATGTGTCTGAAATGGTCGTATTGACGGAGCTTTCGTGCGGCCATGATTAAGGCGTATGCCATTTTC
The DNA here is from genome assembly GCA_017893485.1 of Hemerocallis citrina. Taxonomy (NCBI): domain Eukaryota; kingdom Viridiplantae; phylum Streptophyta; class Magnoliopsida; order Asparagales; family Asphodelaceae; genus Hemerocallis; species Hemerocallis citrina. The sequence goes on along the minus strand of CM030366.1, from coordinate 185,263,116 downwards.
TCCATCCTGGAATATCTGGTCTCGGCGTCGAGCAGGACCTTGCTCACATAGTACAGAGGCTTTTGGACTCCTTCCTCTTCTCGAACGAGGACGGCACTGAGCACGGTCTCTGAAGCCGAAAGATAAAGCCAGAGTGGCTCACCTAGTTCGGGCGTGCTCAGGAGAGGAGGGTTGGCGAGGTACTCCTTCAATTGGGCGAACGCCTCTTGTTGCTGAGGACCCCATTCGAACCCTCCGGTTCCGCGCAGTGCCTTAAAGAATGGAAGGGACTTCTCCCCAGACTTGGAAAGAAAACGGCCGATGGCCGCCAGTCTTCTCGTTAGCCTCTGGACTTCTTTAATGTTCCTAGGAGGAGCCATGTCTATTATGGCCTGGATTTTTTCGGGGTTTGCCTCGATGCCGTGCTGGCTGACGATGAATCCGAGAAACTTTCCCGAGGAGATGCCGAACACACACTTCGCTGGATTGAGCCTCATGTTGTGGGTTCGAAGGATCCCAAAGGCCTCTTCCAGGTCGGCGACGTGATCTTGTCCCTGTTGGCTTTTGACGCGTATGTCGTCGACGTACACCTCCATGTTACGCCCGATTTGATCCTTGAAGACTTGGTTAACGAGCCTCTGATAAGTAGCACCGGTGTTCTTCAGCCCGAAGGGCATGATCCGGTAGCAGTAGAGCCCTTGGTCAGTGACGAAAGATGTCTTGGCTATGTTGGGAGGAAACATTCGGATTTGATTGTAGCCAGAGAAGGCGTCCATGAAGGACATGAGCTCATGACCCGATGTGGTGTCGATCAGAGCGTCGATGCTGGGGAGAGGGAATGGATCTTTGGGGCACGCCTTGTTGAGGTCCGTGAAGTCTATGTAGATCCTCCAGCTCCCGCTCGCCTTTTTGACCATCACGACGTTTGCCAGCCACTCAGGGTAGCTGATCTCTTGTATGAAACGAGCAGACAAGAGTTTGTCCACTTCCGCATTTACCGCCTGTTGTCGCTCCGGGGCGAACTTACGTCGCTTCTGGACGACCGGCTTCGAACCAGGGATCACGTTGAGTTTGTGCATGATGAGATCCTCGGAGATACCGGGCATGTCAGAGGGCTTCCAGGCGAAGAGGTCGACATTACGACGAATGCAGCTGATCAGGGTAGATTTGAGGTTGGGAGCAAGGGAGAAGCTCACTCGGAAACACCCTAACGCGTCCCTCGTTTCGAACAAGACATCTTCTAGCTCGTCTGCCGATTCTGGTTCCGGCTGGGTTCTCTCGGGCTGCAGCTCGATAGCATCGAGGGAAAATACCCCACCCCCGATCGCCGTCATATAGCACGATCGGGCTGCCTCTTGGTTTCCTCGGACAACTCCGACACCAGTGTTGGTAGGGAACTTCATCTTCTGGTGGTAGGCTAAGGGAACCGCCTGGAGGGAACAGAGCCCGGGACGGCCGAGTATGGCATTGTAAGCTGCCTTGACGTTCACGACCATGAAGTCCATTAACTCGGTCCTTCAGTATGGGGTCGTACCCGCTGTGATGTCTAAAGTGACGATCCCCTCTATTGCCACCGGGACGCCGAAGAATCCGTGCAATGTGTATCTGGCTAACTTTAGCTTATCTCGGGAGAGCTTCAAGTTCTCGAAGGCTTCTAGGAAGAGGATGTTTACCGATCTTCCATTGTCAACGAGGATGCGCCGGACCTCGAAGTTTGCCATGCTGAGGCTGACAACGAGTGCATCACAGTGCGGGAGCCGAACTCCTTCTAGGTCTTTCCTCGAGAAGGAGACAAGGAGTTGCTGGACCTGTGAGGAGAGGGAGCCCTGGACGGCGTTGACATCCCGGATGAACGCCTTGCGGGAAGTGTTGGACTCCCCTCCCATTGGCCCTCTATGGACGCAATGTAAGATGGCCTGACCCTCGGGTTCTCCAGGCTCCTGGTTCAGCTCGGGGTGCTGTCTGGGCGCTCGAGGAGGAGAGGAAGCCGTCCTGTTTCTCGTATCCCTCTGGTCCTGAGCATCTTCCCGTTTGAACTCCCAGAAGTACCCTCGTTGGATGAGGGCCTCGATCTCTTCCTTCAGGGCACGACAATGATCCGTGTCGTGCCCGTTGTCCCGGTGAAAGCGGCAGTAGAACCGCTGATCCCTCTTCTTACTGTTGTTGTTGTTTGGCCGGGGGGGAATTGCACGAGGTCCCTGTCTTCGATCGCTAAGAGAATGGTTGACACGTTCTGCTTCAGCGGAGTGTATCTCTTGAAGCGAGGGACCGGAGGAACCCTTTTCGTGGCGCCCCCGTCTCTTGGAACTTTCTTTGCTGGCTCGACCTCGTCGGCCTTGCGCTTTCCCATCCCGGGGATTTCTTTTGAGTCCTCCGGATTCAGGGCCTCCTCAGTTCGGATGTACTTTTGGACCCGATTGAGGAGGTCGGGGAAATTTATCGAGGGCCTCTTCGTCAGGGAGGCCTTCAGCTGTCCATGACGGACGTTGCCGAAATGCTGCCGAGGTGACCCCTGGGTCAAGGGAGGAGACCGACCAGGCCTCAGCGGTGAACCTTCGGACTGAACACCCGGAGCGACTCCCCTTCCTTTCTGCCGGAGGCCAAGTAGTGACGTACTTGTCCTTTCGGCTTTTTGGCTGGTCACAAAATGGGCTAGGAAGTTGCCCTCCATTTGGTCGAAAGAATAGATGGAACCAGGGGCGAGCTTGGAGAACCATTCCCGAGCCGGACCCTGTAGGGTGGCGGGGAAGGCGCAGCACAGGAGGGGATCCGATGCGCTGTGAATCATCATGAGGGTTTTGAAGCCCTCTATGTGATCAGCAGGATCACCCTCCCCATCATAAGTCTCGAATTGAGGTGGGCGGAACTTCCGAAGTATTTCCGCCTGCAAGATGGCGGTGGAGAACGGAGGTTGGATGGGCCTATATCCGTGGGCCAACCTCGGGCCGCCTTCGCCGAAGTGGTCGAGGCGGTCTTTCATTTCTTGGAGGTGCTTCAAGATGTCATCGTTATACTCCGGCTGGACTGTCGGGATGCGAGACACGCTGGCCTCAGCATCCGAACGGGAACGGGAGCGAGAGCGACGGATGCTCTCATCGACGGGGGTTCCCCGGATGGCCTCCGTGATTTCTTTTCAGAAGTCTTGGAACTCCTGGTGGGTGACCGGAGCTCGCTCGGCCCAATTTTGTTGAGCCGGTGGGCACCGACCGACGCGGCTGAGTGCCGGCCCCGCCCTTGGGATGGAGGTTTGGGATGGTTCGGGGCCGAATTTGAAGCGGCCCCTCCCCTACTCCGGCTTGCCTGTAACGCCCTGAATCCCAAATACACTGAATTCGAGATGTTATAACAGGATCTTTTCACTTTCTTTAGTACAATTTTACAGGAAAATTAAAACTTTTCATCATACATCAGAGATTACATCAATATTACACTTTTTTTTTGCACAGCGGAAGTAAAATACAAAAATTGAATAAACGTACAACAACATGGTACAATCTTTAAGCATCCATTCTTCTTTAATCTTTAACAAGTCATTTACCTGCATATAAGACTGTGGGTACGTCAGTTTATTCAACCGACGAACATTATACACGGCCATCCTCTTTATGCCGGAAATAGTATAACTTAACTTTCCATATTTAACAAACACAAACTTGTCACAATTCAAACTAAAGGAACTATCCTATTGATGTCGTGTTGTGATTGTGCACTTAATCCTTAATGCATTTATTAATGTTACATGACACTAATGCGCACTTGTTCGGATTCTATGCATCCCATACTACATAGGTCCGAGGGCAAGCCCTTATTCGTTCTTCATCTTTGTAGGGTTCAATCCCCCGTTATGATTTAATCTACTACTGTAATTACGGTAAGTATCCTAGATATTTTCTGACCTACGAACTCATGTCTAGGCACTCTGGAGGGAATCCCATCGCTGACATGACTCATCATGCAGACATCCTGTGGTAATTCAGCTCTCACCATAGACATGACACCACCCGTAGTCTTCAAACATCCCACGAGCATCGCCACCGGGACGGTACTTTGGAGCAGCATCCTCACCAAGACTCATCATGGGAATTCCTGGGATACGCTCTCGCCGCTACCCAGGGCCCTCATACTCAATGTTTTTCTCTTACTTTCATCACATCTTCACTATGCACTAGTCCTTTGTTTTATTAAAAATCATGAACAAAATTAATCTCTAGAGTGAGCCTCTCCATCAACCGGACTTATTCATTCATTTTATCATGACCAACCTTGGTCTAATTTCATTTCAACTCATTTCTCAATGTCGGAGAGACTTAGCTACTCTATTTCAAATTTCATTTCACAATCTTCAACTTATAAATTTCCATGTTGAGTTCTCATACTCACATGTACATTCTCTTTTCAATTCATGATTCCTATTTGTTCACAAGTTCATCATCGCACATAAATTTGCATGCACTTAATTAATTATCACATCACAATAATTCCACATTACTAAACAATATGCACACTTCATATATTGTTCCACAAGTGAGAAAATAATTACATCATGTCACATAACCACATTTCTTTTTGCCAAGTCAACTCTTAATGTTTCAATTCACTTATTCTTTCAAGTTATAAATTCATATCAATAATCTATATAGAACCATATGTCTATTTATGCATTTTAACTACAAACCATAGTTAAATTCATTCAAATAATCCCCAACTATTTTTAGAAAGTCCCTTACATTTTTAGGAGAATATACATATTTTTTTCATAATTTTTCGATACATAAAACTCCCAAAAAAATATTTTTTTCATCTTGCCGATAGCAAGATTCGAACCCAAGCACACCACCGACACAGCCTAGAGCACAGGCCACTAGGCCGGTTGCCGCCACAGTATAAAAGGGAACTGAGAACTACAAATGCTCTCAGTCCGCTGATTAATTGTTTTGAAAGAAACTAAACAAAAATATTGTTGATCCTGGGATTCGAACCGGTCACGGCAGAGAACCCAACGTGATGCTGTGACCACTCGAGCTACATGCTCGGGTTGTTACAGTGTGCGTTAAATTCCTTTTAGATTAATTTCCACTGTTATAAAATTATTTCGATGTTCAACCAAACTTTGTTCCTTATTGCTTTTTGTAAAAATTTCTGAAAATCTCCAGATCAATCTTCATTCATATGAATTTCATACCAGTAAGATAAAAATAATTTTTGTACTAATAAATTATATTACACTAGTCAATGAATCGTTCATTAAAAACTAATATATTTTTAATTTTCGACATTGGTTAACACTTAGTCTTCAAATCTCTTCTATCCAAAATTTCTTATACAAATTTGCTGATATTAATCTTTCATCTAACACACAAATCTACTTCCTTTGAATTTGTCCAACCCCACAATAATTAAAGAGGTCTCTTCACAAATTAGCACTAACAAGGTATTAATTTTCTTTTTCATACAAGTAGTGATGGCAAAAATGTGTTTCCTTTAAATCAACATATACTTCTAGTTCAATCATGTGCATCACAAAAATATATAGCCACTTATCAATTATCATGTTCACACATCAAACATTCAAGAAAGTTGTTCTTTCCAAAAAGCGTGCTCTTTCTTAATCAATTTGCATGCTTCAATTTTTCAATTTAAACTAACATCCTCATTAGTATTCTCAAGCATCAATACTACCATCATTCATTTATTCTAATAAGCATGAAAAATTTTATCTACAACTTAATTAACAATAATAATCACATGCAAATTGTTCATTAACATACTAATCAATTTGTAAACTAACTTTCCATTAAAATGTATTCTTACTAACATTTTCCATGAATCATTTCTAATTAGAACAAAGATAATCAACTCACTTTGTAGTCACATTCTTATGGCATACAATCACACATAATTCGCATATCAATAATTCAATCAACTAGAGATCATTCATTCAATTAAAGGCGCTTTCTTATTAATCATTTTTCATGCAATTTGTTAATGAGATCTAGCATAGTTCTCTATATTAGAAATATGAAATGTTTACCCACCTTGAATGGAGAGAAAAACACACAAAGCAACCAAGTCCTTGCAACAAGATGCACCTCCTCCTAGCCGAATGCGAGCACCTCCAAGCCACCAAGCAAACCGAAAGCTCCCTCTTGCAATAGCCGGCCACTCCTCCTTGGAACAAGCAAGCAATCCCACACAATCTCTCTATCTTTTATAACTCACACTATTACTAATTAAGACTATAATTTGGAAGTATGTAATTGCATATGAAAATAGCCATGAGAGAGGGGGTATTTATACTAGAAAACAAGTGAAATGGAGGGCCAAGATTGATTAGTTGGTTGAAAGATGGAGGGCCAAGATTAGAGTAGGAGTTATAAAAACTACCCACAACCACAAAACCACCTCCATGATCACCATGACCAAAATCAAATCTCCCTCCAAAAAGATGCCAACCGGCCATGAAGGAAAGTGTGCATTGCACGTGTACGTGTAGTGCATGTGCATGCAACTAGGCCCAATTTGTACACTTTAATTTTGTATAAAAAATAAATTGGTTAAAAATAGTCTTCTACATGACAAGTTTAAATAAAAAAGAGATTAATCCATGGGCTTTATTTTGGGCCAAAAGTATTATTAAAATAAATAAAATAAAAATACATTTTGGGCTTTAAGAAAAAGGCCTTTTCATTAAATTAAAATAAGGCTTTTTTATTTATTTAAAGAAAAGCTTTGTACAAAATAATTTGAGAAAATATATTTAAATATTTATACATATCATAATAAAATAATCCAAACAAAATATTGCACGTGCACACAACGTGCAAAATAAATAATTTTTCATTAATTGAAAAATCAGGGTATTACATTGCCTGCCGATTCTGGATTACCCCCCGCAGGTTGGGTTGGATCGAACGGGAGGCACTCGGTTGGAGTCCTTGACTGACCCCCGGGTTGTTGGATGCATGAGCGTCGGCACCGACGCCATGTGGAGGCACGTCCTGCCGACGCGTTGAGGTAACAGCTCTCGTGGCCTTGGGCGCCAAGTGAGCTCAGGTTGACGGGGTACCGTTGGTGGCTGAGCTCGGGGTGGCGTCTGCACTAGGAGAGTTTCCCACTAATGGCGCCAACCTGATGCAGTTTGTTTTTGGGAGGCGTGTGGATGCACCAGGTGTGAGTTCTTTTCGATTTGTATTGGTGGAGGAAGCTCCGGTGCGGACGGCCCTCAGCCGGACGAACAGTTAAGAAGTAGGCGGGAGTGAGGTGGAGACTGGATGCTCGGGTCGGATCCGAGGTCTCGTGTACCTGTACACGGTCTAGGAACACCGGGGTTGATCCCGGTGGCAGACCCTCCAACGATCTAGTCAGCTACTAGAGAGAGTAACAGTAACTAGGTTTTTGAGGGGAAAAGGTTGATTACTTGGATAAGGGATAGAGGGTCTGGTATTTATAGGAGAAGCTAACCGGGTTTGGACCTGTTTGGGGCCGGGTCTGGACCTGGTTTCCCGTGGGCCTGACGTGGCAGAAGCCCAAGCGGTATAGGGCTGACGTGGTGGAGGTCTGGGCGGTTTCCAGGCTGACGTGGTAGAAGCTTGGCCGATTTTCGTGCTGACGTGACAGATTCGGATGATCTGGCGGTGCACGCTTCCTGAGGGGATCCTGTGGCCCAGAAGGGGCCACGTCATCTGACCCATATCAGGTAGATTTACAACTCCAACCCTTCCATTAAATTAGTAGAGATTATATATTATATTATAAATAGATAGATAGTAATTTTCACGTGTGATGCACATTTAATATATTAAAAAAATTAACGTAAAAACTTGATGTAATGACGGCTTGAACCTGAGACCTCATTCATATTAGTTATGCACATGCAATGTACGCGTTGGTAGATTTATAAAATTTCAAATGACACTAAGACCTTCTTCCATTATAATATTGGAGATATAAGAGATTAAAAGATTATTTCTTTAAAAAAAATACAAAAATAAAAATAAATATCTCATATAAAATTAATTCATAGGCATTTAAGAATAACAAAATATTTATAAAAAAATATCTAAATTGACTTATATTACCAATAAAAATAAATAAAAAAACCCTTTCGACTTCTCCTGCTTCCTCTCCTACCTACTCCCGACCCAAACCCTAGATCTATCTCCCAGGGGCGGCGGCAGCTTCCCGCAGCGCCGCCGCCCCCCCTCCCCGCCGCCCCCCTCTCCGTCGTCCCCGTCGTCCCCCCTCTTACGATAACCATTAACTTTTTTCTAGAACCAAGCCTTCTTCCTCTCCTACCTACTCCCGACCGAATCCCTAGATCTATCTCCCAGGGACGGCGGCGGCTTGCCCGCAGCACCGCCCCCCCCTCCCCGTCGTCCCCCCCTTACCACCCTCCCTCCCCTAAAGCGCGTCGTCGGAGATCCACTCGCCAAGCTCGCCCCGACTCGAAGCCATGTCGCTTGCGCGTGAAGGAGCCAGAACGATGACAGGAAGGCACCAGCGCGGAGGATCTCCCAGGGGCGGCGTCCAGTTTCGGTCTCTCTGTCCGACTCGTAGCCCTGTCGCCCCTAGGCAACGACGAACTGTGTGGATCTCGGCCATCCGTGCGCCGACGGCGCATCCACCATCGACAACGGAAAAGAAGACCGAGATCTGATCTATCGGATCTGGGCGACGGCGACAGGATCTTCTATTTTGCGACCCAGATCTGTGATACTTGGAGTTAGGGGTGGGTTTATTGGGGTTGGGGTTAGTTTAAGTTGAGATTGATTAGCTTTGCTAGGTGTTTCACCGGTTTCTCTTCGCGCTTGCCACCATGTCCACACTCTTGGGGCCAATTACAGCTAGGTTTTGGTCTTTCGAGGGTTGGTAGTGCGTGTGAAGAAGCCGATGTGTGCTTGGCTGTGCCGTGTTGTGAGACAGCAGAGTATTTTGTGGTTTGAGGGGTTGGTGGAGCTGTCTGGGTTGGGTAAGTCTAGTTGTGATGTTTGCGGTGTAGGTCGGTTGTGGGGCTAGGGCCCTGAAGACGGGGTCCCCCCATGATATCGCTTATTACATACTAGTATTTTACCACCACGAGACCGATTGTGGAGCTTGGGCCCAAAACGGGGTCCCTCCGTGATGGGCGCTCATTTGTCGCAGCTTCGGGGTGTTGGTCTCAACTGTCGTGGAGCGTCCGGGATGTGAAGAAGGAGATGGAGGAAAATTTGATTCAGGTTTGAAGATTGAGGTGTATAGTTGTGGGGCTAGGGCTCGAAGACGGGGTCCCCCCATGATCGTTACTGTACAGGGTGGGGCTTGGGCCCACAGAAGGGGTCACACACTGAACTCGACCTTGCTTTATCCACTGCCACAGACTTTGCAACAACACCGCCACTACGCCCTCATCATTTACCCTGAAATCTACAACGTCCATCGCCCGCATGGGCGAGAGGTGTGAAGGTGATTCTTCAAATTGGTTGTGATTTGGTTGGGTTTTACGTGAGAGAGAGTGAGAGAGAGTGAGTGAGTAAAGACGTTGCTTCTCACTACTCTATGCAGGTGTTTGTTAGTGTTTGTGAGAAATTATCTGAGAGAGTATAAGTTATTCATTGCTCTCTTAGACTGTGTCCGTGATTAGGGTTAGTGAGAGTTTTTTGCGACGACTCTCCTTTTGGGTGCGACTCCGATTGGGCCATGTTTGATGTGACGTTGATGAGGTAGAAGGAGGGAAGCGGCAAATTTTCAAACCCCACAGGATTCGCTTCAGGTGGGTGGGCGCGTGCCGTGGAGGTGGGTGCTCGAAGCTTGTCTGACGGACATACAATTAGTTGGTCCTCATAGGTTAGAGTGAGAGCTGATTATATGTACTGGTCATGTCGCTTCATGTTTTTTTTCTGTCTGTAGGTTGTAACTTGCTCCAGCATGCTGGGGTTGTTCTGTTAATTTCTTATTAATGAAACAGGGTGGCCTTATTCCACCTTTTCCCTCAAAAAAAAATAAATAAAAAATAAAAAAAAACCCTTATATTTTGAAAAGGATTAAGGATAATACCTGTCCATCCAATCAATCTATACAGCTTTGAAAAGGATTAAGGATAATACCTGTCCATCCAATCAATCTATACAGCATCCGTATACAATTCTCCTACACTGCATCCGAAACACCAAAAGATCTCTTCAAAATCCGCACTATTACCTGCTTAAAGACATCCAACAGTTCTTCTATCTCACCATATAACATCGCATCTTCCAACACGTTTACAATTATCTCGCCAAAATAAAGACGGGCTCGATTCCCCACTCCCCGCGAATCTCGCACAAAGTTGCAACATCATATTCCATTCCGCTCCCACCACGTGTCCACATCCCAACCGTCCATCCGTCTTTATAACCACCCCAATCCCCAAACCCAATTCCAACACAGAGGAATTGAAATCTCGATCTCGATCAAACCCAAGTATCAAAATTCAATGGCAAACCCTAAGGTCTACTTCGACATGACCATCGGTGGGGCCCCCGCCGGGCGCATCGTGATGGAGCTGTACGCCGACGTGACCCCGAAGACCGCGGAGAACTTCCGCGCGCTGTGCACGGGAGAGAAGGGGAAAGGGCGATCCGGGAAGCCCCTCCACTACAAGGGATCGAAATTCCACCGTGTGATACCCGGGTTCATGTGCCAGGGCGGCGACTTCACCGCGGGGAACGGGACGGGAGGGGAGTCGATATACGGAGCGAAGTTTGAGGACGAGAACTTCGTGAAGAAGCACACGGGGCCGGGGATACTGTCGATGGCGAACGCGGGACCGGGTACGAACGGGAGCCAGTTCTTTATCTGTACGGAGAAGACGGAGTGGCTGGATGGGAAGCACGTGGTGTTTGGGCAGGTGGTGGAGGGGATGGAGGTGGTGAGGGAGGTGGAGAAGGTGGGGAACAGGAGTGGGAAGACTAGTAAGGATGTTGTGATTGCGGATTGTGGCCAGATTGCCTAGATTTTCGTCTGGATCTGTATTATTAATATTGGCTTGTAATTCACCCCCATATGTGGGTTTTTTTTTTCCTGTTTCTGGTGTGTTGTTAGTAAAATGGTCTAAAAGGCTTTGTTGCATGAATTATGAAATTAAATAAATTTTTAGTATATTATTTCATATTGATTATCAGAAAAAATATAATATTCCTTTTGGTTGGATGAGGCTATTGATCGATTTATTCATTTATTTATTTATTGGGAACAAAACTGTTCCTATATTATTCGGCGATTTTTGTTGCTAAAAATTTACAATATTACATGATTATTGATGAACCATATATGAATAAAAATAAATTAAAAAGATTATCCAAAGAATTCTCTAGGTTATAAAAATTGGATCAAACTCATCGCAACAAAGATAAAGTTAGAGTTGGGAACTTGCTAATTTCACTTTTGGCACCATTATCTATTGGAATATGTTGCACAGATGCTTCCTCTCCATTTTTTTTCCATTCAATTTTTGAGAGAAAGGGTTGAAGCGACGCCATTTTTCAGGTCATTTCTTGGTGAACATAATATGCCATAATCTCTACAAATGAAAGGATATGGCTCATATATATGATCAGATGAACAACTCTTAAAGTGAGGAGCGTTTATAAAATATTAGAGGGTAGAAAAATATTGTACACTTAGAAGTCTAGCACATTGAAATTTTCATAGGATTCTTTTGAGAAAAGTACATTCCTCCAAAGTTTACGAATGGAGGTCACGGTAAAGTTGAGATAACTGGAGTTATCTCGACTTTTGGGCTGAAAAAAATATGAGATAATTGAGGTTATGTCTACTTTTGGGTTAAAAAAAGTTGAATAATTGTAATCATCTCAATTCCATGGGGGCTTCCAAACGATTCAAAATGGAGAAAACTACGTTTTCAAGAAAACTCTCCAAAACTCTAGCTAAGGAGATAACTTCCCCAAACTCCAATTTTCGTAACTAAATTCTATTCCCAAACACAACCTAAGTTGTAAGAAGTCTAAAGATATTGTATCGTATAATCTTTTTTTTGATAAAAGGATGGAGTCCAAAGACTTTAGCCCCGATAAATAATAATAATAATAATAATAATAATAATAATAATAATATAATAGACAAACGAAGCAAGAGAGGGGCACATAAGAAGACTGCCAGCAGCACCGTCCACAAAAATTAGCACAAGAGCAACAAGTAACAACAAAGCAGATAAAAAGAGAAGTCCACAACCGCCCAAACAGGAAGCAACGGTGGCAGGTGGTAAGCATCAAGCCCACAAAATAGAAATGAGCACAAAAACCATACTTAGAAGGCGAACCACACATAAAGTGTTGCAAATCTCAGTACACATAGGATTCTTTTGAGAAAAGAGCATTCCTCCAAAGTTTACAGAACAGAGGTCGCGGTAAAGTTCAGATAACTGGAGATATCTCGACTTTTGGGCTGAAAAAATATGAGATAATTGAGGTTATGCCTACTTTTGGGTTAAAAAAAGTTGAATAATTGCAATCATCTCAATTCCATGTGGGCTTCCAAACGATCCAAAATTGTGAAAACTACGTTTTAGAGAAAACTCTCCAAAACTCCAGCTAAGGAGATAACTTCCTCAAACTCCAATTTTCATAACTAAATTCTATTCTCAAACACAACCTAAGTTGTAAGAAGTCTAAAGATATTGTATCATAGTGGAGTCCAAAGACTCTAGCCTAGATATAATAATAATAATAATAATAATAATAATAATAATAATAATAATAGACAAACGGAGCAAGAGATGGGCAAACGGAGCAAGAGATGGGCACATAAGAAGACTGCCAGCAGCACCATCCACAGAAATTAGCACAAGAGCAACAAGTAACAACAAAGAAGATGAAAAGAGAAGTCCACAACCGCCCAAACAGGAAGCAACGGTGGCAGGTGGTAAGCATCAAGCCCACAAAATAGAAATGGGCACAAAAACCATACTTAGAAGGCGAACCACACATAAAGTGTTGCAAATCTCAGTACACATAGGATTCTTTTGAGAAAAGAGCATTCCTCCAAAGTTTACGGAACAGAGGTGGCGATAAAGTTCAGATAACTGGAGTTATCTCGACTTTTGGGCTGAAAAAATATGAGATAATTGAGGTTATGCCTACTTTTGGGGTAAAAAAAGTTGAATAATTGTAATCATCTCAATTCCATGTGGGCTTCCAAATGATCCAAAAATTTAGAAAGCTACGTTTTACAGAAAACTCTCCAAAACTCCAGCTAAGGAGATAACTTCCCCAAACTCCAATTTGCATAACTATATTCTATTCCCAAACACCACCTAAGTTGTAAGAAGTCTAAAGATCTTGTATCATATAATCTTTTTTTTGATAAAAGGATGGAGTCCAAAGACTCTAGCCGCAATAAAATAATAATAATAATAATAGTAATAATAATATAACAAACGAAGCAAGAGAGGGGCACATAAGAAGACTGCCAGCAACACCGTCCACAGAAATTAGCACAAGTTCAACAAGTAACAACAAAGCAGATGAAAAGAGAAGTCCACAACTGCCCAAACTAGAAGCAACGGTGGCAGGTGGTAAGCATCAAGCCCACAAAATAGAAATGAGCACAAAAACCATACTTAGAAGGTGAACCACACATAAAGTGTTGCAAATCTCAGTACACACAATCTATCAGCAATGCTAAAACAAAGCACAACCAGTTCCAAATCCAGCAAGAGCACAAGAAGTCAGCATAACTGAGCAAGGACATCCATTCCAGAAGCAACACAGGGGCCAAAAGCACATAGGAAACAACTCAAGCACTCGCAACTCAGAACCAACCAGTCATGATAGAAAATAAAGAAGCAAAGTAAAAGTTAAGACACTCCCCTAAAAGAAAAAAGTACAACAAAAGAGATATAATAGAAACCTAACACTGAACAACAAAGGCTGCAGACTAACAACAGTTAAAACACAAACAGGGAGAGGTGGAGTGAGTATGTAACGACCCAAAATTTCACCCATTTTTAAAATTTACTTAATCCCTTTTCTTTCTAATATCTTATTACGGATTTCAATAAAAATTTCGGTAGAGTCTCCCCTGAAATATTAGTCATTTCACAGTATTTACTTACGAAAATATGCATTTCAAAATTCACAGCACATGCAATAAATTTATAATCTCCCCAGGCCAATTCATAAAACTCATCACAACAATCATAATTAAATATATGCTCTGGGGGATAAATTGATGCATAAGTATCAAGATATCGAATTTAAAGCAGAAATTTCAAAGAAAAACGATATAAAACATCTCGCATAACCCGGTACGCCACTACCAAAGTGTGTACGGGTATAATATCTACAGAGATAGTTATAGATTTATAAACACAACCCCAACTCCAGTTACCTGATACAAAATTTGTTAGAAAATGGGTGTTTTATACACCATTTACGATCTGATTTTTGAGCAACTTTTTGAGTAAGATCCTCAATGAATTATTGAGAGATCTTGATTGATTTGTGTTCTCCTTCGTGAGTAGATCAAAATCATATATTTATTTGCTAAAAAAGGGTTAAGGGATGAATGAGAAATTGTCTCTCAAAGTTAAACGTTTTCATTCTTGAAAAAGAGTTGAGGGGACATAGTCCCACATCGGAAAAATCAAAGGAAATAGAAGAAGATATATAGTAACCTCCTTCTAAGCATTGTAAGATAGCTAGAAGAGAGGCTCTCTCGCGCGCGCTGGGGGGGGGGGGGGGAGGAGGGGTGCAAATCTCGGATCGGATTAGATGTGACTTGTGTGCACCCGCACGACCTGCGGACACGAATGCTAGACCGACAAAATCCCACCCCGTGCAGAGCCACTTTTTTCTACAGTTTTGATTTTTCTTTTGTAAATGGCTGAAATAAATGAAACGGTTTTGTCTGTCGTACAGTATTGAATGTTTTGTCTGCCGTTACACTTAAGACATTCAAAGGCAATGATTGATGTCTGCCGTTACAGTGCCGACATTCAATTGAGTGCCTGTCGTTACACTGAAGGTATTCATAGTTTTGTCTGCCGTTACAATTTGAACCCTGGCCCTATAAATAGATGTCTCCCCTCTCATTTCTTCCCTGCACCAGTAATATTCTTTCTTCCTCCTCTGAGTTCTGTTCTATTCTTCACTCCTGCTGTTTGGTAAGTCGGTGATAGGATTCTGATGCTGCTGCTCGGTTTGAGAGTACTACGTGGTGCCTACGTGAACACTCTGGTCGTTGCATCCTGAGAGACAGACCCCTTTGTACAATCCAGCAACCGGAAGAGGCGAAATCTGTTTTAAGGACACTGTGTGATACACAGGCCTCGACTACTCTAACTTGTAATCTGAAATTGGTTTCTGTAAGTTGTTATTTATTTATTTTATTTTTTTCTTTCGGTTTTTCTTTTTCTCCTATTTTCTTCTCTGTTTTCTGTGTCTCTCAATCAATTGAGTTTATTGTAAAAGAAACTTTACAAAGAATTTTGTAGCAAACTTAAAACAGATTTTTTGATTTTCTTGATTTTCGATTTTGAGGCACTTCTTTTCTTTTTCTTTAATCTGGAAAACTTACACTCGTGTTGTGTAATTTTCAGAATCAAAATGACTACTGCACCGGATAATGTTGCTGTGTCTGAAACGGTCCACGTGCCGGTTGTTGATACGACGCAAGTGCCGACTGCTACTGCGGCACGAGTGCTAATGCCAACCGTTGTATCTGTCTCAGCCTCCCATTGGGAGAAACCTGAGAAGTTCAACGGGCAGAATTTCAAAAGGTGGGAACAGAAAATGATGTTCTATCTGACCACACTGAATCTTGCAAGATTCTTGAACGAAGAAGCTCCAAATCTTAAGAAAGATGAGCAAGATAACCAAGTCATTGCTGCTGTGGATGCTTGGAAAAATGCTGATTACTTATGTAGGAATTACATAATAAACGGATTAGCCGATTCTTTGTATAATGTATACATTGACAAAAAAACTGCTAAAGAACTTTGGGAATCACTAGATCATAAGTATAAAATTGAGGATGTCGGCACCAAGAAATTCATTGTGGGCCGTTTCCTAGACTATAAAATGGTAGATTCTAAAACAGTGATCGGTCAAGTTCAAGAACTACAACTGATCTTGCATGAGATTCATGTAAAGGTATGAACTCAAATGAAAGTTTTCAAGTAGCATGTATAATTGAAAAATTACTACCAGGTTGGAAAGACTTTAAGAATTACCTAAAGCATAAGCGAAAAGAAATGGTCATTGAAGATCTCATTGTCAGGCTTCGTATTGAAGGAGACAATAGAGGATCTGAAAAGGTTGGACTCGTCAGTCATGCAGCCAAGGCAAATGTAATGGAACATAAACAACGTTCCAATAAGCACAACAACAAGGGTCCCAAATTGGGGCCTAAGGGAGGAATCTCCAGGAAGCCGAAGTTTCAAGGCAAGTGCTTCAATTGTGACAAAATGGGTCACAAATCTACTGAATGCGGACTTCCCAAGAAGAACAGGAACAGAGAAGCAAACTTGATTCAAGGCATTGCTCAAGATATTTCTGATATCAACCTCTCAGCTGTGATTTCAGAAGTGAATATGATAGGTTCAAACCCGAAGGAATGGTGGATTGACACTGGAGCTACTCGACATATGTGCTCTAACAAAAGTATGTTCTCCACTTTCGAACCATTAGAGAATGGGGAGAAAATGTTTATGGGGACCTCGGCTACTTCAGAAATCAAAGGCCAAGGCAAGGTGATCTTGAATATGACTTCTGGAAAGGAACTGACTCTGAACAATATTGCATATGTTCCTGAAATCCGTAAGAACCTGGTATCTGGTTCGTTTCTTAATAACCACGGTTTTCGTTTAGTGTTCGAGTCAAACAAATTTGTTTTGTCAAAGAGTGAAATGTACGTTGGTAGAGGATACATGAGTGGTGGAATGTTTAAACTCAATATAATGACCATGGTCAATAATATCAATAAAGCTAGCTCTTCTACTTATATGCTTGAGTCTTCCAATTTATGGCATGGTAGACTAGGACGTGTTAATTATGATACTTTGTGAAGACTAATTAACTTGAATCACATACCAACATTCCAAACTGATTCCAAACACAAGTGTGAAACTTGTGTTGAGGCGGCAAAACTAACAAGATCATCGTTTAAAAGTATTGAAAGAAATACTAAACCTCTTGATCTAATTCACGCTAATATTTGTGATTTGAAAATGATACAAACAAGAGGTGGTAATACATAGTTTATTACCTTCATTGATGATAGCATGAAATACTGTTATGTATATTTGCTTAAAAACAAGGATGAAGCTATAGAATAATTTGTTCTCTATAAGAATGAAGTTGAGAACCAACTCAATAAGAAAATTGAGGTGCTAAGAAGTGACCGAGGTGGAGAGTATCAATCGCCATTTGCTGAAACGTATGTTAAGCATGGGATTATACATGAAACGACAGCTCCTTATTCTCCTCAGTCCAACGGTGTTACAGAGAGAAAGAATCGTACATTGAAAGAAATGATGAATACAATGTTAATAAGTTCTGGTTTGCCACCAAACTTGTGGGGAGAATCTATTCTTTCAGCTAACTACCTTTTGAATAAGGTGCCCAAAAATAAAGAAGAGAAAACTCTATATGAATTATGGAAAGGAAGAAAGCCAATCTACAATTACTTGCGAATGTGGGGATGTCTTGCCAAGGTGGCAGAACCTCCACCTAAGAAAGTGAAAATATGACCAAAAACGGTTGATTGCATTTTCATTGGCTATGCACTTAACAGTAGTGCGTATCGGTTCTTGGTGCACAAATCTGATATAACTGATATATCAAAGAACACGATAATAGAGTCTAGAAATGCATCGTTCTTTGAAGATGTATGTCCATATAAATCAAAGGAGGAACCAAGTTCCTCCAAACGAACACATGAGACTATTAGTGAAGATGGTGAAGAACAAGATGAAGAAGTTGAGGAGGAACCTCGACGCAGTAAAAGAATAAGAATAGAAAATTTTTTGGTCCGGGTTTCTTGACTTTTATGCTTGAAGGTGAACCCCAAACCTTCAAGAAAGCGGTGAACTCTAGTGATGGTCCTCTATGGAAAGAAGCCATCAAGAGTGAAGTTGATTTTATCTTACAAAATCATACTTGGGAACTAGTGGATCTTCCACCAGGTAGTAAACCTTTAGGTTCCAAGTGGATCTTCAAGAGAAAAATGAAACCTGATGGATCAATTGAAAAATATTAGGCAAGACTTGTAATTAAAGGCTACAAAAAAAAGTAAGGTCTTGATTACTTTGATACATATTCTCCGGTGATGAGAATAAATTTCATTAGGATGGTACTTGCAGTAGCAGCTCTGTGCAATCTTGAAGTACATCAAATGGATGTAAACACAGCTTTTCTTAATGAAGATTTAGATTAAGAAATCTTCATGGAATAACCTGAGGGCTTTTCAGTTCCAGGACATGAAAAGAAAGTATGTAAACTGGTGAAGTCATTATATGGCTTGAAACAAGCTCCAAAGCAGTGACATGAGAAATTTGATAATGTCATGATGACAAATGGCTTCAAGATCAATGAATGTGACAAATATGTATATGTCAAAGACAAAGAAGATGGATATGTCGTTATATGTTTGTATGTAGATGACATGCTTATTATTTGAAGCAATGACCAGATAATTAAATCTGCTAAAAACATGTTGAACTCGAGGTTTGACATGGAAGACATGGAACTAGCTGATGTTATATTGGGAATTAAAATCACAAGAACATCAGACGATCTTATTTTAAGCCAGTTACATTATGTTGACAATTTTCTTGGAAAATTTGATAAAGATAATTCTGAAATTGCTAGAACTCCAATAGACCTAACTTTACATTTATCCAAAAATAAAGGTGATAGTATTTCTCAAGTAAGATACTCTAGAATCATAGGCAGTCTAATGTACTTGATGAGTTGTACAAGACCAGACATAGCCTATGTAGTGAGTAAACTAAGAAGATATACGAGTAATCCTGGAAGCGAGCATTGACAAGCAATTACAAGAGTACTGAAGTACTTGTGTTTTACTCGTAACTATAGGCTACACTATACGAAATACCCAGCCGTACTTGAAGGATACAGTGATGCGAACTCGATATCTAGTGACAATTCAGAATATACTAGTGGCTATGTGTTTACACTAGGTGGTGCAGCAGTTTCTTAGAAATCCTCAAAACAAACAGTGATCGCTAAATTCATGATGGAATCTGAATTTATCGCACTGGACAAATGTGGGGAAGAGGCTGAATGGTAACACCACTTCCTCGAGGATATTCCAGGGTGGACGAAGGTTGTGCCTCCATTCTGCATACATTCAGATAGTCAATCTGCAATTTGTAGAACACAGAGTAATATGTATAATGGTAAATCTAGACATATTCGTCGAAGACATAATACCATTAGACAACTACTCTCTACTGGGGTTATCTCTGTGGACTATGTCAAGTCAAAGGATAACATTGCGGATCCGCTAACCAAAGGGTTAAATAGAGAGTTAGTTGATAAATCATCGAGAGGAATGAGACTAAAGTCCATGAAAGAATAAGTCGATACAATGGACACCCAACCTAGCTGACTGGAGATCCCAAGATCTAGGTGCAAAGGGACAACTAAATTGTAAAGACCAAGTTGGATCACTGTGGGAATTTTCCCATGTCCATTCCCATGATGAAACAGTGATGCCCGTAAGGTAACAGGTTAAGCTAGGTTTTTAATGATTCTTATGCATTGGATATTCAAGCAGAGTAATGCGGGTTACTCTTAAGTAAGAAATCACCTATGTACGAGGGAATAAGGGCCGCTTCTAAGAGAATAATATTGGGCAATATTCCTGTTAAACTCTTGCAGAACCAGGCTTATGTTCATGGCCAAAACGAACATAACAGTCAGAACTGAAAATGCATTAGGAAGATTTCTGTGTGAGATATGTCATCGTTTACACAAATGACAGAATTGTTCAAGGACATCGCGTCTACTGTTTAGTTAGTAAAGTAAACATATTTTCATAAAGGAATGTTCAAAGGGTAACACCTACCTATCCTATGCAGGTATCAACCGTTGAATTCTATCACCAAATCTGTCGTGTCAGTCTGTCGTGTCTGTGATCGTCAATTTTCATTCATATCGGGAATGTTAGAAAATGGGTGTTTTATACACTATTTACGAATCGGTTTTTGAGCAATTTTTTGAGTAAGATTCTCAATGAATTATTGAGAGATCTTGATTGATTTGTGTTCTCCTTCGTGAGTAGATCAAAATCATATATTTATTTGCTAAAAAATGTTAAGGGATGAATGAGAAATTGTCTCTCAAAGTTAGACGTTTTCATTCTTGAAAAAGGGTTGAGGGGACAGAGTCCCACATCGGAAAAATCAAAGAAAATAGAAAAGGAAATATAGTAACCTCCTTCTAAGCATTGTAAGATAGCTAGAAGAGAGGCTTTCTCTTGCGCGTGCAGGGGGGGTGTGCAAATCTTAGACCTGATTACATGCGACTTGTGTGCGCCCGCATGACCTGTGGACACGAATGCCGGACCGACAAAACCCCATCCCGTGCAGAGAGCCACTTTTTGCTACAGTTTTGATTTTTCTTTTGTAAACGGCTGAAATAAATGAAACAGTTCTGTCTGCCGTTTCAATGCAGTATGAATGTTTTGTCTACCGTTACACTGAAGGCATTCAAAGGCAATGATTGATGTCTGCCTTTACTGTGTCGGCATTCAATTGAGTGTCTGCCGTTACACTGAAGGCATTCATAGCCATGTCTGTCGTTACAGTTTGAACCCTGGCCCTATTTAAATAGAGGTCTCCGCTCTCATTTCTTCCCTGCACCAGTAATCTTCTTTCTTCCTCCTCTGAGTTCTGTTCTGTTTTTCATTCCTGCTGTTTGGTAAGTCGGTGATAGGATTCTGACGTTTCTGCTCAGTTTCGAGAGTGCTACGTGGGGCCTACGTGAACACTCTGGTCGTTGTATTCTGGGAGACAGACGCCTTCGTACAATCCAGCAACTAGAAGAGGCAAAATCTGTTTTAAGGATACTGTGTGATACACAGGCCTCGACTACTCCAACTTGTAATCTGAAATTAGTTTCTATAAGTTGTTATTTATTTATTTTATTTTTCCTTTCGGTTTTTCTTTCTCTGCTATTTTCTTCTCTGTTTTCTGTGCCTCTTAATCAATTGAGTTTATTGTAAAAGAAACTTTATAAAGAATTTTGTAACAAAATTAACATACTTCCAGAAATACTTAATTTACAACTTTTTACTTTCCCCAAAATAAAGCTACATATAACTATAAAAAAAAAATCTAACAACGCCCCTAGCCAATAGAGCTACCTAATTGCAAAAACGGGGCTACTGGCGTCCACCCTCAGGGTGTGACTCCACTAACCCCCAAACAGTAAGAAGCAATCAGAACATTGTGGGATGCAAATGGGTCTTTCGTATCAAACGAAAATCCGATGGCACTATCGAACGCTACAAAGCTCGTCTTAGCCATACGGTGTAAGTACAGTTCAAAATATAAACATAAAAAGCATAAGTAAAGCTCTTTAAAATAAACCAACATAAACCGTAACTTTAATGAAAACAAATAAAAATATAACTAAAACATTAATTACTTCGTTAACAAACTATCTCTTCTATACAAATCATAAGCCTTTGATACGTGCCCACGCAGGTAGTTCTCCTCATTTCCGTTGAAATGAGAGCAATAGTTTCTAAGCACTACTGAAGGCTTTGACCACCCGTTATAATTTAATTTTACCTCTTAAATCAGATATCACCGCTTTATATACATAACCCCCTTTATTACATCACATTAAGTATTCATATAAATATCAAACTCCATTACAATATATTTTCCCACTTAACTCTCACCATATCATATACAAGCACACTCCATCATTATCATAAAAAGCAAAACTCCTGTAATATTGCATAATCTACTTTATATTCACCACAATACAAACAAATCAGATTTTTTTTTTGTTCAATAAATCTTCTCACAAACATCATATAAATATTTAACTCTTTTCTTTTTTCTTAACACCAATAACTCCATGTACATATTTTCTTTATACTCCTTTATTAATACTCTATCTATATATTCTCACAAACATCATATAAATACTTAACTCTTTTCTTAACACTAATAACGCCATATACATATTTTCTTTATACTCCTTTATTATACACTTACTTTATTTTACTCCTTTCAGTGCCCACACAACTGATCTCCTTGTACAACACAGGGATCTATGTGCTTCCGCCCGTACACTTCAATCCTGCAAACCCACCATTTCACCCAGATCCAGGTATCCTACATCTTTCATTTATGGACTGGATTGAAAGTACGGTTGCACGCTTGTTCAACCAAGACTATAGCCAAAAAACTAGTTAAAAACAAGTATAATATGCAGATTGCTACCACATAGGTCGTATGCATCCGAGGCTATGCCTTCCTCCTGGCCCTATACCAACGAGGGAAACCCCTCCCACATCCATCATCGGGAATCTGCTCTCCCAGGTCTATCCTGGGGTATCTACTCTCATCCCAGGTTCATCCTGGGGTATTTATAACTTCTGTTCCCGGGTGTATCCCGGGCCTGTGGGGTCTAGCCCAAACCCCAGGGAGATTGTGCGGCACTGCGATATTAAATTATCTTCTTCATATCTCAGTATATATATATATATATATATATATATATATATATATATATGGGTAAAAGGGATATGAGCAACTTGCTCATTCAGTAAATGAGCAATTGATTATGTGTCATGCATGTGATACATTAGACAACTAACCCTTTTAAGGATTTTCCAATCACATGTATGCCACATCATCAATTTCTTATTTACTAAATGAGCAAGTTGCTCATACCCATTTTTCCCTATATATATATATATATATATATATATATATATATATATAGAGAGAGAGAGAGAGAGAGAGAGAGAGAGAGAGAGAGAGAGAGAGAGAGAGAGGATCTAATGAGATGCATCTTAAAATGAGATAATGAGATACATCAATTGTGACAATTAGATATGAGGGAATTGAAATGAGTGGCTCTCATTTATTTGGATTAATTAACTAAAAATCGGTTTTTTTTCCTACATATCTATTATAAAAAAAACCTAATTTCTCTCTCACCATCCCTCATCTCTCATCTCTCTCTCTGTTTCCCTTTTCAAAACCCAACCGCCCATCTCCCAAACTCCCGTTGCCAACTCCGACCACCTTCCACCTTCACCATCATCCTCTTCACCAACCCCTCGTCACCTCCAACCCATTGTCGCCCCTCCGATAACCTCCTTCCTCAGCATCCACTGCCTAAACCGTCTCCACCGAACCCACTGCGCCATCGCTGTTCCATCGCCACCCTCGTCCATTGCCACCATCATCCCTCTCCACCATACCTCCCTTCAACCACCAGAGAAACCCCCTCGTCGCAGTCGTCGCTGTTCCAAGCCCCGTCGTCGTCTTCCCCTATTTTCGAGCGAAAACAGAGTTCGCCGTCGAAGCTTCGCCGCAACCGTCGCTTCCCGACCGCAGCGCTAACTATTTTTTGATTTATAGCAGTACTAACTATTTTCCATACTAAAATACCAGTTGAAGTTTGACAACAAATTGCGATTTTCTTCATTATTGTTAATGAGACTCGTTATGATTTTTGGAATTAAATTAAATATGTAGCCTGCAGATGTTTATATCAGTGATGAGCCATGTGCTTTCCTCGACTCAGAACAGCGTATTGTTGCTTCAAAAGTAATAAAGAGATTCATCCTACATGCATAGAAAACTGCCTTTGTCGTTGAGCACGATTTCATTATGGCAACGTACCTAGCTGACAAGGTTAGTTAATCCAAATAAATTAGAGCCACTCATTTCAATTTTCTCATATCTAATGGTCATAATTGATGTACCTCATTATCTCATTTTAAGATGCATCTCATTGGATCACTCCTCTATATATATATATCCTTTATAACACAAATTTTCCTTTTTATTACCGTATATGCATATATCGTTTAATTACCATAAAAAAGTGTATATTAGAAGCTTAGTTCATTCTCCATATTCTCAATATACCAGTAATATCATAACTCCAATAATCTCAATATTACAACACCGTATCATATGTATCACACACACACACACACACACACACACACACACACACACATTCAAATATCAACACACTCCCACACATTCAAATATCAACACACTCCCATACACATATATTAGTTTTCTTACACCTCATAATTCACTCTGTATCATACTTATAACTTTCCCTATTCGATGCACTTAACACATCATCCATAGTAAATCATTACTTACAATTTTTCACAGCACATCATATACATAAAATAAAATCATACTCACCTGAGAAAACGCGAAGACTGATTGTGTAAGCTTTTTGCTATCCCCCCCCCCCCCCCCCCGAACTCATCTATTCTTCTTATTATCATATTTTAACACTAATTAGGGCTAAAGATATTCAAATCACTCACAAATAACAATTAAAATCAATTTAATCTCTCACATGCATTTCATCGAATGCCTGGCGTGCACACGATACATGCACGCCATCTGATTCTTCCTAACTGGGTTTTATGCCCAATGAAATCTTCCAAAAATTATTCTATATTATTTTCCATAACTTACAGGGATTTCTACTATTAATTTTGCATCAATTACTACTACTATTATCTTTCAATTACTAAGCCAACACCCGAATTATTTTCCAATTTAATTTCTGTAACGCCCTGAATACCAAAATACGGTAATTCGTAGCTCAACAGGACTTACACTTCACTTCGTACAATTTTATAAGGAATTTTGAAACATTTATTACATCAAATTCTTTTCCAACAACACACAGTGGAAAAAATAAATGAATTACAACATGGTTTAACTATACAATTTAAACATCAACAACTTAAAGCGGGAATAATCTTTAGCATTCAATCATCTTTATATCTTCTTGCAAAATCCAAGTCTGCATTTAAAACTGTGGGCACATCAGTTGCTTACAAACGACGCAGAATTATACACGGCCATCCTCGATGCCGAAATATAACGACTTACTTATTTTAACAATCACAAATTTGAATGTAAGAAAAGTGTTAAAAGTGACTACTCTACACATGTCGGTGAATGCGATGCCTTAATGCCTAATGCAGATGTTTTACGCTAAATGACACTAATGCATACTTGTTAGAATTCTATGCATTCCATACTACATATGCCTGAGGTCAAGCACCTACGTACTCCACATTAAAGGGTGCAATCCCTCACCATGATAACTACCCAGTAATAAAACAAAGTTTAGATATTCCACGAGTACGATTCCGGTCCCGGAATCCACCGCCTGACTATACAGAATCCTCGTCGTGTGAACATCCTGCAAGTGTCACGCCCCGCTTCCAAAAAGGAATACGGAATACGGATACGCGATACAAGTCCAGCGAACGGTTTTCACTATTCATAAGCTTTAAGGATCTTTACAACATAACAGGAATAAACAAGAGATATACAGGAAATAACCAACCACGCATGCACAAATAAATTAATATAACCAATAGGATTACTTGAAAACAAGAATACTTAATCTCAACTAATCAGGTCTGGAAACAAGACATAAATCCTCGGAAAAAAAATGCCCAATACAAAATCCATGTAGCAATTACAATTTATTCAAACAGGAAATAAACTAATACAAGCAACTCCAGCCAGCCTAGAATACTTGGTCACTTACTCCCTTGGGCAGCTAGTTACCAAAGTCTGCAAGTTTAACAAATTGCAGGAAGAGAAAAAAGAAACAAAACGTACGTCAATGCAAGTTACGGGCCGCTTGTAGTGCATGCAACAAGTACAAAAAACAAATAACAAGGATACAGAGTAGCAGCAAGAACAAGTACTGAATAAGCATGGAATGAATGTGACAGCAAGGTAGAGTATCTAACTCCTAATCAAGAAACATAATCAAGTAACACGATGAGATAACAGGGTGCATGTAAACATATGACAAATATCGGGTAGCATGCAAGCAGGTAAACATGTAAGATGTGTCAAGTAGCATGTACAGGTAAACATGAATATGCAGGTGATCATGTTATTCTCAAGTCTTGTATTTAATCCTATCTAGGTAGCACTTCATGCGTCACAAATTTTACCCCATAGGTTTCTACTTACATGCAAGTTGTGTTTAGATCTAGTGGTGGGTTTCTATATGGCTTTGTACTTAGGCGTCATGCACAGGTAACAGGTAACAGGTTCATGAATTAGGTAGTAACATAACAAGTTCATGAATCAACAGGTTCATAAATCAAAGCATAAAGTACAACAGGTTCATGAATCAACATAAAGTAAAACATGTTCATGAATCAAACATAAAGTGGAAAACATAGGCCCCCATCTGAGTACACATACCTATATTGTCCACTACTAAGGTCTTTTCCTTAACCCCGGCTTGGTTACTTGTTATTATTATCAAACAGGCACACATGCACAACATAGGGCAAGAAGAACATGGCAAGAACATGAGGCAGGTTCACGTCGGACTGAAACATGCACGGGTGAAACAACTCATAAAAGGCTAGGACAACGAGACTTTCAATTCTGGACAGCATGACATGACTGCACCAAATCTGAGATTTCTGTTTCCACAAAAATACAAACCTGGATCCGTCAGAAAATCTAGAAAATAGACTATTGGCCGAACCCAGCACATATACACAAGTCATATAACAACTACAGAAACAGGGCTCAAAACAGCGTTTTATACATAATTCATGTTCAGTCAGAATTCGCAAAATTGTATTTATCAGCATGAAAATAACATAAAAACTTACTGATTAAGTCTAAAAAAAATCTGGAAGATTCCTTAGTATGTCTAGTATCAACAAATAAATTTTTCTAATACTCCATTACAGATAGCCTAGTCAAATAAATTTGGAAAACAGAAAGATAGAACAAGTTTATGAATCCGAAATTTTAGACACAGCAGTACTAAAATAGTGAACACAAATTATAACTCGAAATCTAAATCTGTCAAAAGGGTTGTAAAATAGACATAGCAAAATACATTTCATATTCACGAAATTTTGATCGACCGTGACTGAAAATAGGTTGAAAATATGGTTCTTTACTGAGCAACATGCAGTTTGGAAATATATTGGCTTGTTCACAAGCATGGAATAAATTATAAAAGTCATTAAATAAATCTACAAAAATTAGGGGTTCATCCCTGTCATGTTTAGTACCCAAAAAAATATTAGATCCAAATCTTACTTTTAACCTCAGTTTTAAAATAAATAACCATACAACAACTCGTAAAACAGAATCTGGAAATTTCAACACAGCTGCAGTAAAACAGTAATAACTCAAACATAAAAATCGAAATTGAGATCTGTCGAAAGTTCTGAAAAATAGACAATAAGGTCTACGAATCATATTCACAAAATAATTTGATTTACTGATCTTAACAGGATCTAAAATACTGAGCCAAAACAAGGCATCAGCAAAACGAAAACTCTTCTATGCATTTAATCAAACAACTCATATGCAATAAATCCGAATTAGAATATAATGCAAAACATGGTATATTAGATATTCAAAACTACATGGTATGAGTATTTAACAAGTCTACTACAAAATAACACAACTAGTACACCAAGCATGCAACAAATACACAACATATCATGGATCACGAAGCAACATATATACATGCATCAAGAATCTAGTTAGATCTAGATTATTTTCATGTCGTCTGTGTAAAACCTGAATATGATGGATTAAGACTACGAATGGATCAAGATTTAACAAGAGATCTTCTTGAGAACAAATCCAAAAACAAAAGCGAGACTACATGTGGTATTTTGTACTTGTATATACGACAAAAATTATACAAGTTACTTGCCTTAGGGTAGCCGACGAATCCGATGAAAAGATGAGAATAACAGGAATGGATCCCGGACAATGAACACAATAACACGGATTTTGATGAGATGATCACAATCGGACGGCTAAATGCGCTTTGAGATCAACCCTATGCACAATAAACAACGGTGCCGGGGGGTGTGCTCTGCGATGGGAGGACGATGGCGGGCAGGCGGCACAACGGCAGGAGTGATGGTGTCAAGGCTACTGGCGTCGGGAGTGGGGGTGTGCTGCGCTCAGAAGGAGAAGGGGAGAGACCGGGGGCGTGCTGTCGTGGGCGCAAGGGGGTCGCCGAGGTGGGTCGCGATGGGGGTTGCCGGCAGTCGGAGGGCGGCACAACGGTGAGATAGGCCGGCGGTTGGGGCATACGGTGAGAAGGGGAGAGAGAGAGATAGATTAGGGTTTAGGAGATAAAGGCTGTAGATAGCAGTACAACAAATTTTGTTGGGATTTTAATGGAATTTTGGCAAGTAGGATTTTGGGGAATCAATAGAAGATATGGGAAAACATGATCTGCTTATTAGGCAGATATGGGGAACGTGAAGAAATATCTGGGAGAGACTGGGTAAAAGAATATGGTATTGGGTAGTGGGTTAGGATCCAGTAGGATGTATAGAAGGGTTTCAATAGGATATATTGGGTACAAACCGGATCCAATAAGGCAGAAACAAATAAATAAACAATTTGGCCATGAAATGAAATAGATTAGAATCAACAAATCATTTAGGGATGAAATAATTGGCAGACAATTTTGAATCAAGAAGATCAAATCACAAACGGCAAAACAATAGATGAATTTATATTGAGAATGAAGAAACAATACACGGTCCAGAAGGATGAAAGAATACAATCAAGTAGGGTACACTGGAAAGATAAATACAGTACAAAAATACAAGAAACGGAAAACAGTAGTTACAGCAAGTGTCCCTCTAGCCCCGACATACGCATATACACTGGAGTATGGCCTACTATCCGCCCGACTAATCATGATCCTGGAATCCACCGCTCCGATCAATCATAATCCTGGATTTAATTAAGGCTTGTCTCCATCACAAGCAACCACAGATCTGGAATCCACCGCCCGACTATATAGAGGCTCTCCACTCATGTTTGCCTAAGTTTACTACATCTTCACTTAGTGCCAGTTCTTAAGTTCAAAACATGAATAAATTATACTACTTAGAGTTAGCTTCCCCTCCTATCGGACTTACACAAAAACACCGAGATAGCCTACATAGTCATATCTCAAATCAATCAATTATTTCAACAATTGCCGATACCCAGGTCGCACTAAACCTCTAGATCACAACCTTTCATGTCCCATAAATCATGGGTACTCATACCCTTCAATATTCATGTATTAAATTTCACTTTATTCATATCTTCAACTCTATTCCTTCACATCTTAACCAATTCATCTTACTCTTGTAGCTATCATTCATGAAGACTCAATTTATTCATTTTCACAAAGCCATTATTCTTTCATGTTCATCTAGCTTCCAACAAAAAATTATTAATGAATTAAATATCAATTCTTGAGATTCATACTTATTTAAAAATCCACCACTTTTTTTTTTAGCACAAAATTAATTCTTATCCCCTTAATCATACACATTGTATATTAAATCACATCTATCACAAAAATATAACTCTTAATCTTCAAAAAATATATTTTAATCAGTGAGAAATATTCATATTATTCTCATAGTATTTTAAAATTATTTGCTCAAATTTCTGGATTTTTAAAACTCAAAAAACCACACAAGAACACAAAAAATATAAATAAAAACCAGGCTGGAGGCTCGCAACTCGAAACCTCACCCCCCGCCCACATGTACCGCGTGGCGGCCTTAGGCGCAGCGCCCCACGCTCTAACCAAAGTGGAAAAATACTTAACTGATATATAATGGGTTATATAGCTTAAATACCCGCTCTCTGTTTATTTTCTTTTTCTTATTTTTCAATTAATTCGTTTCTCATTCTTCTTTCCCAAATTAAAATCATACAAAAAATGTTTCTATTCTCAAAAATATTTTTCTTACTGATTTGAATTATTTTTAAAGGGATTTACACCCATTTCACACAAATTCACTTTCTAAAGCATATACATATACAAAATTTGATTAAAACTTCTATTTCCTTCTTAACAATAATAAAATTTGTATTCATATACCACCAAAATGATAACTTGCTGATTTCATCCTTTTTTATGAGTAATTAGTCCTCTTTTATCAAAATTAGACATTTTCCTTTATAAGAGAATAATAATAAAGAAATAATAATGTCGATACAACTATAATAAATTTGTCTAACTTTCAATTAATGTGAGTTTCTTTATTAAACAACAATACCCTTTTTATTCCCCCAACTATTCTTCATTTCTCTACACTAATTATCACATTTCTTATGCATAAATTTGTACAAGACAACATTTCATGCAATAAAGAAATCCTTTTTTTTTTCCAATTGTGCCTGGCACTCATTAACATGCATTTAATTATCCCCTCCTCATTCTATCATATCATTCCAATTATATACTTAAATTAGCACACAATGCAACTCATGATGGTAAATTTTCATCATAACAACATGTATCAAAATTTAGCAAGAATCATTAGAACTAGACTAGAATTACCACACATTCCCTAATCATGATTTTTAAGCCTAAATTAGAAAATAAATAAGACAGCCACCTTATAGAAGAGTATATTAATAGTAAGAACTCCGCAAAGAAATCCAAAACTCCCACACAAAGCTAAAGAAAAATTCCTTTCCGAAACCAACAGTAAGCAAACAGCGAAGCACTTCCTGCCTAAACTTTTATTTTGATTTTATTTTGATTGTAGGTTAGAAATTAGGATTTGGAAGGGTTTATAAAAGGGAAATTAATGGGTAGTTATGTTAACAAATTTTTCCCACTTAATCCACTAATCCCCACTAACTACAAATGGCAGCCGACCACTTCCCCCTGGTGTGCACATTGTACGTGCTTATGCACACCACACATTTTTCTTATTATATTATATTTTTATTTAACTAAAAGTGTATGTTATAATATATAATAGGCAAGAACTAGTTTAATTTAATTAAAATTTGAGTTTCCATGCAAAAAAAAATAAATAAACATACACACACTCCATAAAATTTTATTTTTAAAAAAGAATACAACCGACACGTGTACTGCAAACACGTGCGTCGCACGTAAAAAATCAATGTTTCAAATACAAAATCGATTTTACCAAAGGGAAAATATTTATAAATAATCAGAATATACATACGAAAATATACTTCATTATACATTTACCGTAGTGTAATCAATACATTCACAGAAAAACACGTGCACCGCACGTATAAAATATTTTAATCGAAACTAGGAGAAAAATGAATTTTCGTTTGTAAAAAAATTGAATTCGAACAAGTCATGAAACAAATACACGAAACACACCGAAAATATTACACGGTAAAATATATGTAGTTGACACATGCATCGATAACACGTGCAATGTACGTAAAAACACATAGATTGAAATTTAATATTTGAGTTGGCTCAAATAGGATAAAAAGAATTTTGAGAAGATGGAAAATTCATAAATAGCCGGAATCCAAAATACGTACGGAAACACATTACGGATATTACCCGTAACGGTACAAAATACACTTGCGTAACACACGAGGGGTAAAATTGTCATTTCCAATTTTGCGGGATGTTACAATTTCTATCTCCTAAATGCAAAATCTATCACTTCTAATATAAAGAAAATTACCTATTCTCCTTACTACATCATTTCACAGCTAAAAATTTGCAAATCATATAATCACATATAATTTAAATAAAATCCAACTAACCGTACAATTGATGATTTCAAAAACTTACACCGCAGCGTTGAAGAGCACCCTTCAATTAGCCAAAATCTTAAAAATTATTTGGAAATAGGTGAAGATTTGATGGGATGTAAAAACCCTAGGGATTGGTCGTGGGGTTTCAGTTTCGGTCGGCAGATGAGAAGGAAAGAAAAGATGAATGGGAAGAAGAAAGGTAATTGTGTAAATAAATAAAAATGGAATATTAAGTATAAACCCCTCTTAGACCAAACATTTATTACAAGGCCTTCCTCATTCATTATTTGCAATAAATTCCTATAAAAATCACTCCACCGTATATCTAAGTAACTCCAGAATATAATGAAAAATAAAATTGCATCTTTATGCATAATAATCATAAAAATCAAAATTGTTACTCGAAAGACAAATATAAACGAATATTTTGATGTTATAAAATAAACGGATGTTACAGGGTAATCTTGGTGCAAGTAAACATCCAACATGCACAACAAAACATAAAGAAGAAATAACTGCTACAAGATTACCCCCAACAACTGATAATGCTTAGATTTGTAAAAGAAAAGAAATCAACCTGTAAGAGAAGAAGGAAAAGAGAATTAGAAAAGACAAAATAAACCACCGCGATTAATAAAAGAGGATATCCCTTAGCATAATAATGATTAAGGATGAATAAGCGAGGCAACTACATTATCTAGATTGGCTAGCTCAAGCTTCGCCCTTTGAGATGAGGAAGAGTACATGCCAGAAAATTAGTGAAATAAACCATATCATCAATAAAGCACTTAATGGGGCGAGATGTGTTGGAGAAGATTATATTACTCATGTCTCTCCAAATGATCCAAATCAATGCCATCATGGTTAAATCCCACGATGCCCTACAAGAACGCTTGACACACAGCGACCTCCATGAATCCCACCAAGAACTCACCGAACCAGGTTTACCGTGAACGTGTCAAGCCCTCTTGCAAATGGATCATAATGGGAGAATGAAAGGGCGGTTAATACAAAGATGTTTGCCATTTTCGTGAGAGGAATGCATAAAGTACACTTTTTCCTGATAGCAAGATTTTTAAAATTAAGGTTCTCCACCATAAGAAGTTTGTTATGAATCGCTAACCACGTAAGGATGCGAATTCTAAGAGGGGCAAAATACCCCCACACAGTATTGGAGAACGGAGAGATTATACCTCCAGAATTGAGGAAATTATTGCAAAACTTAACTGAATAGGAGCTCGAATTGGACCACAACAAGATAATATTATCTTTTGGATGCCATTGATAGGAATGTAATAACAGCATAAGCCTAAGATATTGAGGATACAGAGCCATATGAAGAGATCTACGGAAGGTGATGTGCCAATCCCTCGAATTGTTATGACGCACTAGATACGCCGCAACCGTAGCTTGTGGATTGGCCGCAAGCTGAAATAGCTCAGAGAAATTTGAGGCAATTATGATATTGCCAATTCAAAGATCACTCCAAAATTTAATGGTCAGCCCATCACCACAAATTTTGAATAACCCACATTTGAATGGTTCTACAACCTTCCAGACTTCTTTCCAAAAAAGAAGAGACCTGACAGAGATGGAAGGGAGGAGTTCCCAAACCTTACGATGCGAATAGTATTTGTGGAAAACCAAATGAATCCAAGAAAATTCCTCATTTTTCAGGACTTTCCACAACCATTTCAAGAGTAGTTCTAAATTCTGATGTCTAAGTTTTAGAATACCTAAGCAACCTTCAATTTTAGATTTGCATATAGGTTTCCAATTACAAAGATGTTTTTCAATCCTCAATGCCGATGAACCCGACCAAAAGAAATTCCTCTTAATCTTATGAGTTCGCTTGAGCACACATGAAGGAACATAGAAAAATGACATAATGTATAGAGGGATAAAAGAGAGAATAGAATTAGTGAGAATTAATCTACCCCCTCTCGAGAAATGTCGACCAAATCAAGCATTGAGTCTAGATTCAACTTTTTCAATCATTGGGATCCAATCAAAATTACGAAGTTCGCCCAATCGTAAAGGAATCCCAAGATCTGAAATGGGAAAAGAAGGAGTGCAATTAAAAAAAATGTGCAATCTCAAGTTGGTGATTGTTGGAACCACCCATCCATAAAACAGACGTCCCATGAAAATAATCATCAACCCCGAAGCTTGTTCAAAAATATAAAGAAGAAGCATAAAGTTGCGAGGGTTTGGACCAACAGGTTTAGCAAAGAAAATAGTATCATCTGCATATTGAAGATTAAGAACTCCTCCAAAACTTCGAAAGCCACCTAACCCATCAATAATGTTCACATCCCAAGCTTTTAGGAGCAGTTTGCTGAAGATATCAGCCACAAGAGAAAATAAAAGAGAAGAAATGAGATATCCTTGTCTAAGACTCCACCTACATTTGAACTTTTTTCCCCTTGAAAGTCATTAATGATTATAAATGACATACCAGCCAAGAGACTGGATTTAATCCATGATATCCATCTAAGGTCGAAACCTCGATGCAATAGAATGTCAAAAAGAAACTCCCCATTAACTTTGTCATAGGCTTTCTCGAAGTCTAATTTTAAAAGAATACCTTCGGACTTAGATTGATGAAAACCAGAGATAATCTCTTAAGCGCAAGCCATGCTGTCTAACATGAATCTATTTTTGATAAAACCTGATTGAGGATCGATCAGAGGATATATGACCGAACTGAGACAGTTTGTAAGAACTTTCATGATAATTTTAAAGAGTGCATTAAGGAGACTAATTGATCTAAAAGTGGATACCTTGTTAGCCCTTAAAATTTTCAGAATGAGCACAATATGCGCATAGTTAATCCTATCAAAGGACAGCTGACCATAGAACACTCAGAAAACATATTAAAAAGATAATCTTTAAGAAGGTCCCATAATTTTTGGAAGAAGAAGGAAGGGAATCCATTAGGTACCAATGCAAAATCAATGCGCATGGAGAAGGCAACCGATTTAATCTCTTCTAAAGTGAAGGTGCCTCAATAGCAGATAAGTCATGGAATTCCTCGCCTTAAAGGCTATCCTAGTCGAGATGGATGGATCGAGATATGAATGAACCCATGAAACTTTTAAAGAAAGAAAGAAAAGCCGAGTGAAATTCAGCATTATAGTGCAATTCAACATCCTCATCTAATGGAAGAGATCTGATTACATCTTTGATGATGAGAAGCTAAATTATGGAAGAAAGAGGTGTTTCAATCTCTGGCCTAAAGTCGTTTGATTTTAGCCATTTGAACCCATTTGATATGGTCAAGATGAAGAACAGAATTAAACTCATTCTTACAATCACTTCTTTTCTTCCTATCAATAACAAAAATGGGACCCAATTCTTCCATGTTATCGATAGAGTGAATAGTAGAGATTAAAAGTTCTTCCAAGCATGTGTGTTGGCGAATCTCTCTTTACACCAAATTTTACAGCCATATTTGATCGCATAAAGTTGAAAAAGAATTCGGCCAAGACCAAGATACCCCACCACCGAGGAAAGACAACTAATAATCAGATTAACGAAGATTTGATCTTTCAACCAAATTTTCTCAAAGCAAAATTTGAAAGGTTTGGCGAAGTTAAAGTTGGAGTGAAAGCCAATAGAAACGTGATCATAGCACGGATTTGGAAAAGCTTGAACAAAAGATTTATGGAAAAAGGAAGCCCAGTCTTAAGACACTAAGAAACGATCTAATTTACCCATAGAAGGAAGAAGATGCATGTTGGACCAGGTGTAAGACCTTCCATCATTAGAAAAATCAACCAGATCGAGAGACGAATACAATCATTGAAACTTTGGGAATCACTCACATATGAAGAGTTACCCAGTCTTTCATTGTGAAATCTAGTTACGTTAAAGTCCCCACAAAAAATTCAGAAACCATTAATGGAACCAGCAAAGGAATAAAATTCAGCCCAAATTTTTGGACGGCAATTAGAGGTGGAAGGACCATAAACAGAAACAATGGTAAGGTATCACGCCCCGCTTCCCAAAAGAGAATACAGAATACGGATACGTGACAAAATCCCAACGAACGATTTTCATCATTCATAAGCTGTTCATGAATCTTTACAACATTTCACAAGAATAATAAGAGTCGGAAGCAAAAGAATCAACCAAGCATGCATATATGAGTCAAAACCAACAAGAATACTTGAAACCAAAATATATTAATCTCAAATAATCCAGATCTGAATAAGTAAATATCCTGGATCACATTGCCCGAATACAAATAAATCCAAATATCAAATACAATTATTTAAGCAAGCAACAAAAAATAATAATAGCAAAATCTAGGACCAATATCTCAAATCACCAACACCATCTCGTACATGTTCTCCAAAATATGCAATTTAATAAATTGCAGGAAGAGGAAAAAGAAAACAAACTCCCGTCAATGCAAGTTACGGGCCGCTTGTAATGCAGGATACAAGTACATGGGAAAAACTAATAACATGGAACATGCATAATAACGAAATAGAATACTAGCATGGCAAGATGAAAAAGTACAAGTGGCATGTATCAAGAGTCAAGTGAACAAGTATCATGTAAACTAGTATCAGGTATCACGAATCGAGTATTACAAAATCAAGTAACAAGTAACAAGTGTCAAGTGTCAAGTACAAGTATCAAGTAGCAAGTGTCAAGTGATCATGTTCAAGTCTTGTATTATTACTATCTAGGTAGCACTTCATGCATCCATACTTTTACTACATGGTTGCTACAGTCAATATAATTTCGTTTTAGATTATATAGTGGATCATATAGGACAGTGTACTCAGGGACAAGCTTCAAGAAATCAAGTATCAAGTATCAAGTAAACAAGTCAAGTCTTAAGTATCAAGTATCAAGCCAAGTGAAATATCAAGCCTCAAGTAACAAGTAAACAAGCCTCAAGAATGAAGTATCAAGCCTCAAGTATCAAGTATAAAGCCAAGTATCACATAGGATCAATAGATCCTCTTCTGAGTACACATTTCTGTATTTTCTACTATTAGATCTGTCCCTTTAAACCCCGACTTGGTTATTTTATTATTAATATTAAACAAGCATGTATGTGTCACGAAAGAGGCAATTATATCATGGTATGATCAAGTAACAAGTTCAAATTGCAGGATAAATATGTACGGTGAAAGATAACACAGATAAGGATAAAATAACCAAATTTCTATTTCAGGACAGCAAGACCATACTGCAGTAAAACTGAGATTCCCATTGTTACAAACATGCAAACCTGAATCTGCCAAAGAATATGGAAAATAGACTCCCTGCTGAATCCAGCAAATATATATAAGTCATATAGTATTTCACAAAAACATAACTCAATACTGATTTGAATCCAAAAAACACGTTCAGCTAGAAATCAGAAGATTGTATTCAAAGTCAGAAAAACAGCATGAAAACGCATTAAATAAATCAACGAAAAATCTGGAGTATTCCCCTATATGTGTAGTAATAGAAAGTTAAGTTTCATAATTTTCCAACGAAAATAGAGTTGTCAAGTAATATCAGAAAACATCAAGACACAATATTTTTGCAAATCTGAATTCATAAACACGGTAGTACGAAAACAGCAATATCTCACAAACCATAAATCGAAATTCAAATCCGCCAAAAGGGTAATAAAATAGATACCGTAGGCTAACTTTCATATTCAGAAATAATTTCGAAACAGCAAGTACAATTAAGTCAAAAATCAAGTTCTTTACTGAATAGTATGAAAAATCTGCTAGTATAGTAATTGTTTGGAAACATAGAACGGTTTATAAAACTCATCAAATAAATTCACAAAAATTCAGGGTTAATTCCAATCAGGTCAAGAAGTACTGAGAAAAATTTCAGATCAAAATAATAATTTTAACACCAAGATAAAAATAGATTTCTCTTTAGAATTCATAGAAAAGAAAATCTGGAAATTTTTCGACACCACTGTAGTAAATCGATATAACTCGCAAACCAAAAATCGAAACTGAGATCCGTAAAAAGGGTTTGGAAAATAGACAGATTCCTCTATAAATCATGTTCACAAAATATTTTCGAATACTGACCTTAATAGGGTCTAAAATACTGATCAAAACAGAAAAGGCAGCA
Source organism: Hemerocallis citrina (assembly GCA_017893485.1). NCBI lineage: Eukaryota > Viridiplantae > Streptophyta > Magnoliopsida > Asparagales > Asphodelaceae > Hemerocallis > Hemerocallis citrina. Next base: position 185,225,219 of record CM030366.1, on the reverse strand, counting down.
AAACTGAAAATATCGTATATGCACAAAATCCACTAGTTCACATAGAACTCATCCAAAACACAACCAAACATGAGAAATAGTATACTAGGTGTCCAAGCAACATGTTATAGAGTATTTCACAAGTCCACAACAAGTCTACCACGAATAACACGAACGAGCACAAGGTAACACATGAACAATATGCATATATGCAACAAGATATGGTCAATCCTAGGTTATATCATGTCATGTATGTCGTGAGGCAACTATTGGACAAATCATCACTATCGAGACAATGTCAACAAGGAGATTCACACACAAATTGTCTCTAGAACCCAACTACACTACAAGCGGTATTTAGTACTTGTATTTGTAAAGAAATTTAATACAAGTTACTTATCTTAATCGATGAAGAAAAAGACTCCAAGCAAGAATAACGGAAACGGATTCTCTGCAACGAACTCAACAAACACACGAACTCCAAAAACGAGAAAAGCCCACGAACACAACCTATGGCAATGATCACAAACCCACGAACACAACTATGCTCCAAACACCCATGAACGAACAAAATCCACTCAAACCCAACTAACGAGCAATGAAGCAAAGTACACCCGCACACAAGCGAGAGCGAAGCACAACGGCATGGTGACAACCAGAAGCCGTTGCTGCTGCAGTTGGCGCACCGGAACAGGGACAGAGAGAGGGGGAAATACGGAGTGAGAGAGGTCGGGAGAGGAGCACAAACAGGAAGTGAACAGAGAGAGGTCGGGGCTTTGGGTGCACAACGAGAATGGGAAGAGAGGGAGGGGAAAACAAGGGCAGCGGCTAGGGGGAGATGGGGGTTGGCTGCATGGAAGAGGTGCGGTATATATATGGGTTCGGAAGTAGGGTTAGGGTAGTAGAGGGGGAAGGCGGCACCAGGGAATGGGTCGGGTCTGCATGGGTTACACACACAGAGAAGGGGATAGTGTATAAGTGGGTACGGGTAGTAGGTAATTAGGAGTAGGTTTCAGGGTAGTTGGTTTTATATATGCAGGGTGAATAAATGAATTGGTGGGTATGGATTTCAGAGTAAATAATTGGGTTGGGTATTATAATAATGGGTTTGGGTTAAATAGCTAATGGATTTAATACATGAGAATAGTTAAGTGGGTAATTGTGGTTGAGTGGATAGTTAGGGAATTAAAAATGGGTATTAGGGATTCAAGCAAAAATATAGATAGGGCAAAATGAACAAGATAATAGAAAAAATAATATAGGGTGAATCAACTAAATAAAGGGGATCAAAATTACAGCTCGATCAAAATGGAACGAAACAAGAGACGAACAAGAATCACGAATCCAAATAAAAGAAGACAAGAATAATAAAATGAAATATATTGAAATAAAAGTCCAATATACAGTGCAAAGGAGATACAAGAGTAATGAAGAGAGAAAATACATCAAAACGAAAAATACACTCAAAAATACACAATATGGAAAACAGGCGTTACATAAGGTTGCATTGAAATTCAAATCACAGAAGAAACTTGAGTCGTCAGACAGAAACAAGATTAAAAGGAGAAGCTTTGAAGCCTAAAATGATACCCCCACAAGAGTTAATAGCATTAAGGTTAATCCATTGTGTAATCATACTATTGCCAAGAGAATGAGCATCAGCAGGAGAGATCATATCGAGTTTAGATTCCTAAATAGAAATGAGGTCACAACGAATGGAAGAAATAAGATGAAAGATAGCTTCTTGTCTATGGATGCTACCTAACCCATAAATATTCCAGGAGACATTAATCATAAGGACAGTACTTCACACCAGCTCTAGAAATTTTAGAGTTATGGATAGTTTCCATAAGATCCGGTCTAGAAGGATCAATTACAAAACCCACGCAAGAGGCCAGGTGAAGCATATCCTGATTAGAAAGAGCATCAAATTGGATTTGATAGATAGAACCAGGTGAATTCTAGGGATTGAGTTCATTAGGGATCAGAGGCGGTTCCGGATTTGTGCCGCTAAAGTAGCTTTAGAGGAAGATGATATATTAACATCATTCTTAGCACTAATACGAGCACCAGTTCGAATTAGTGTGGGCTTATAATTCTTCTTGGAGTACTTCCGTTTAGAGATAGGTGGAGGTGTAGTCAGAGGGGCAAAAGAATAACTAGTCGTACAGAGGCCAAACTTAGACAACTCCATGATAGTAACAACATTAGAGTTATCAACTGAAGGTAGAGGAAGAGCATTTATACTAACTGAAGATAAATTGTTACAGTTATCAACTTGACTGGAGGAGGATGAAGAAGAACATGATTCATCCATTTTAATGAATAAGCACATCAAAAGAAGACTAGATGTGAATTGGGGAGACAGAGGAATCATACATGGAATAAGTATGAAGATAGTAAGAGCTAAATAACTGCAATATTGACATGGGGTTATAATAAAAGACATAAGAGTAAACTATCACATTGTTGAGCAAAGAATAAATGGAACTAGCATAAGACTGAAAACTGTCAAGTACCTTGCACCTGGAGTCAGAAAGTTATTTCTCTTTATAAGAAAGAAGGCTGTCGGAATCAACCCAAGCAGCAATGAGTTGTTTGTCAGAAACAGACGAACCCTTGGAAGGCATGTCCTCAATCGCTAACTTGGTGGACGACGAAACCAGAACTGCAAGTTTGTAATTTTCCCATTTAGAAAAGAAGTGAAGATTAACATACCAAGCAGGCCAATCAGAGACTTTGGAAGCGAAGGAAAAGATCTTAGCCTCAGGAGCTGAACATGACGACACTTTCATCGAAGGAGTTGAAAGAGCAGGTTCAGGGTCATATGGACTCGACGGATGAAAGGAACCGGGGAAATGGAAGGCAACACTAGTAACAATAGTGTCCTGTTACGGTAGTTTAGGAGTAGCATGGGAGGATAGAGATAGATTAATCCATACCAGATTGGGGGGACCCTCACCTTCCTGATAAAAGAGTAGTTAAAATTCCCATGAGACCCACCTCTAGTACTTCTCTTGAGAGAAGAGGGGAGCTTGATAGAAGCAATGCGGGTTAAGGAGGAAGAGTCTTCATAAAAAGATCCCAATAGATGTGGAGCTGCCACATTGCTAGATGGGCAAGACGAAACTGTTATGTTGAAGGCGCCGAAGAGGTGGATTCATGATAAGTGACAGAAATAGAAAGAAAAATCTTCAATCCTAAGAGTGTAAGCTCGTCAAAAGGAGTGCATAAGAATTCGGCCTTGACATGTTGGCATCCAAATGCCAAAAGAGAGGTAGAGGAAGTGCAAGTAAGGTCACCAATACACTTGGTCATGTCTGCAAGTAGATGAGGGGTGTCGCAGAAAGGAGGCAGACCTAAGATGGAGAATTTAATAAGGTGAGATTGTAGTGCAGGAAGTGGCGAGCCAGAGAAAGGCAATTTACTAATCAATAAATTAACAGTGTCAACAGTGAAGAATTTTTTAGCCACTAAATCCTGTAAGATATTAGGAGATGGACATTTAACAATGATGTCACCATTGGAGCAAGAATTCACAGCCCAGGTCCAAGCGACACATTACAAGTGTTGCAAAGGAAGGAGTCAGCGTTGGATATAGAACCTCCGAACAAAGACACTGCTCATTCCAGATTGTCTCTTTTGGAGATGAGTTTCTGAGAGAGGTCACAACAAACCACCAAAAAGGGAGAGGGAGACTTAGGGGCAGCCGGAATAGACAAAAGTTGGGATGACGGAGGTGTCAGAAGCAACGCCGAAAAGTTCGAAAGGTTGGCTCTTTTGGGTTTTTTGGCATGAATGTCAGCGAGCTTATCTTGGAGAGAAGGGAAATTGAGAGCATAAAGAACTTGGTCTGAAATCGGAGAACCCATAGGAAGGCTAAGTAGATGCTGAAAAGAAAAACATCTATTTCGGGAGTGACCTAACTTGTCACAAAAGAGGCACTTCATCTTGTTTTCACAAAATAACTTGAAGTGCCCGGTTTGAAGGCAGCAAAAATAGTAAGAGGAAGAGTTGGGTTTGACGAGGAAGATGGGGGGACAAAGTAAGGTGAATGAGAGGGGCGAAATTTTCTACCAATAGATACCGGTGGAGCTTTCTCTAAACTGGTCTGAAAAGAAGGGTTAAGCTTTCCAACAAAGTGCACATGAGGAATATACCCTTTATTATATTTTTTCTCCTTTTAACAACTTCCACCCAAGAGCTAGCCATAAGGAAGCCCACAGCCTACAAGAGTAAGCACATGGAGAATAGGAAATACCAGTAACAACAAAGTTGACTAAGTCAACAAAGAACACTTACTGTAGAGATTAGGGGAGAAGAAAAGCACAACTAAATAATCAACAAGAACACGTCCGAAAAATTGAAAAATTTAAAAGAATATCAAGATAAGGATCGAAGAATCCTTAACCTTAGATAGGTAGGACAGAGAGGGAAGTATATTACAAAAAAAAATGACAATAAAAGAGAAAGCAACAGAACTCAAAAACCCTAAAGAATTAGGGAAGAACAAAGAAATCAATAAAATAACATGCGGCATTTAGGAGAAAAGAACTTACAGTGAGTTGAGCCAAGTTAAGAAAATAAAGATAATGGACATTGATTATCAGCAACCTCCTCAACCACAGAAACTTGAATCGCATGCAAGTAGCATTAGGCCCTAAAGGTGGAGGGAACAAGTAGGAAACCCAGGGTGAGATCCAGAACCCGGAGAAAACCAATAATAAACAGAGTCAGATCTAGGAGAGTGAGACGAGAAATAGAGGAACATAACTCCAAGGAAAGAAGAGCCGAAGATCTGGAACAGTGCAACGAAGAACCTCCAAATCTAGACCGTAGCAACGATGATGCAGTAGATCAAGAAGAAACGAAGTGTAGTGGACCACCATGGAGGGAACAGAGAAGGATGAAGGAAAATTAATAATCCCTAAAATTTCAGATTTTTATTCTTTTAATTAGTTTAGTTTTCCATTTAGTTTAATTAGTTTAGTTTCTATTTTATTAAATTTTCGATTTCCAAATAATAGTTAATCTGGTAAATTTCGGTAGTCAATAAAATAATTAGTCCTTGTGGGTTCGACACTCTTTTCTTTTAAACTATACTACTTGTTTTGATTTTATGCACTTGCAAATTATTTCATCAGAGGTGATTACTTAGATGGGATCGGATAAGGCGCTAGGGCCAGACTGGTTCCCTATGATGTTGTACCAAATCTTTTGGAACGAAATCAAAGAGGATATTATGGCACTTTTGGATGAATTATTTGAGCACAGTCGGAAATTAGGCATGTTCAACTTTGTTAAAATTGTCCTCATCCCCAAACATGCGGAACCCCATGGGGTGGAAGATTTTAGACCCATTCATCTCCTTAACTGTTCGGTTAAGATTATCTCCAATATCTTAGCCAATCGTCTAGGGAAGATAATGGATGATTTAATCAATTGCGAACAATATGGTTTTATAAGGGGGAGGTGTATTCTCGACAGCGTGGCCACTGCCGAAGGGGTGATTCACCAATGTCATATTACAAATGATAAGAGCTACCTTCTGAAGTTAAACTTCGAGAAAGCGTATAATTCAGTAGACTGGGAATGCCTATTAAAGACGCTCAAGGGGAGAGGGTTTGGTCACAAGATGGATTAGATGGATCAAGCACTGCTTGGTTACAAGTAAAACGTCCATCTCTGTCAACGGAAGAAAAAGTCATCCCTTCTCCTGTAGGAAAAGAATGGGTCAAGGGGACCCTCTATCTCCCCTTCTGTTCACCCTTGTGGCGGATATGCTTAAATCCATGTTAGACAACTGTAAGAAAGTGAGCTGGATCTCCCCAGTAGCTAGCAATAGGAATCGACTGGGTTGTACGATTCAGTAATATGCGGATGACACGATTCTATTCGGTAACGGGGACATGGCAGAAACGATCTGCTTTAAGGGAACCCTTTACTGCTTTGAGGCGAGGTCGGGTTAAATAGTTAACTTCCATAACAGTGCTCTGGTTCCTATTGCTCTTTCAGATATAGATGCGGAAACACACGCTACCATCCTCAACTGTCAGAGAGAGGGATTCCCTATCAAATACATGGGCCTACCACTTAAAATGGGCAAACTAAACAAGTCGGATTGGCTTTCGATCATTGACAGAGTGGAGGGTCGATTGGTGGGATGGAAAGGCAAGTCTCTCTTTCTTGGTGGAAGAGTGGTCCTTATCAACTCGGTCCTCTATAACCTACCTACTTACTACATGTCCTTCTTCGAATTACCAAAATGGGTGATTCAGAAAATTGATCGCATTCGGAAGAGATTCCTCTAGAAAGGTGCTGACACGGATAAGGGAGGCTATCATTTGATCATATAGGGAAAAACATGCATGAAAAAATCTCATGGCGGGCTGGGCATCATCAACCTCAGAGACATGAACCTTGCCCTGTTGGGAAAATGATGGTGGGAACTGTTCCATCATAATAGTGAAGGCTGGCAGGACTTTATTTAATCTTACTTTAAAGGGAAATGAATGAGAAATTTAGGGTTCCAGGTGGGCTCTAAGGTTTCTTGGTTCTGAAAAGGAATAGTTAAATCCAATGAGCCCTTCTGCATGGTGACTGCATCATTTATAGGCAATGGCCAGTCGACAAAATTATGGTGGGACAAATGGTATGGTGCCCACACTCTTAGAGAAAGATTTATGGACCTTTATGAGCTAGCATCCCAACCACATACGTTCGTGGCAAAAACGTGGAGGAGGGGTACTTGGGAACCATCCCTTTGTACGCCACTTAGTCTGACCCTTACCGAGAAACTAGGAACCCTCCAAGAATATATCACTTAGGCCGCCGTCAAGTGTTCACACGGCCCAAATAGAAAATCGTAGGGGCTAGAGAAGAATGAATCTTTTATGGTTCGATCTTTATACAACCGTATCCGCTTCGGGGGATGTATACCTAAGTGGGTTAAGATCCTCTGGAAGGCAAAGGCGCCCCCCAAGGTCACTGTATTCCTATGGTTGGTGCTCAATAATGCCATCCTCACTAGAGAGAACATGTCCAAAAGACAACTGAACATTGCGACCACCTGTGGGCTTTGCAACTTTCATACAGAATCACCGAACCATTTGTTCATTGGCTACTAGCGGAGTAAGGCAATGTTGGTTGAGGTTCTGAGGGCCTTGGGTACATGTGATTATGTAACCCCTATTTTCGCAAATACGTATTTTCCATGTATTATCTGGGTTTGGGTTCTTTATAAAAAAATCGTTTTCTTGAATTCATTTTATTTCAAAAATATTTTGTATCTCCTGTTAAAATCCGTTCTTTTCATTAATTGTATTTATTGTTATTTTCAAATAATTCTTATATTATAATACAAATCCTATTATTGTTGTTGTTATTATTATTATTATTATTATTTTTGAAGTACAAACCAAGTACATTATTTGTATATGACTACTCTAATTGTTTGTGAAATGTTAAATATTAATCTAATTGTATTCTTCAAATTAATTTTTATTGAACCCTGTAAAATATTGTTTTGCAACCTATGAGAATTTGTGAAATTGTATTTTACAAATCCTATTTATTTTTCCCTATCGAATTTAAACTCAATTTGCTGGTGGACCTTTTAATTAAACCCCCCCCCCCAACCCATTAAAACCCAATACCCTAAAACCCAATACCCGTTTACCACCCTAAACCCGTTAGCATCTTTAACCCTAATCCTACCCTATATATAATCAATATACCCCCTCCCCATTTTCTAACCCTAGCCGCTGTTAACCCTCATCTCTCCCTCTCTCTATCCTAACCTGTTCCCAGTGTCGCCCCACTCCTTGAAGCTAGAGCGCCCCCTGCTAGAGATTCCCCCCTGTGCTGCCTCCTCCTAAGCGCCGCACTACAGCAGATGACAGCCCTCATGCCACCCTACACCTCCTCTCCCTGTGTTGCGACCTCCTGTCGTCGACAGTAGTCACTCAGCCACCCTGCGACCCCAACTGCCAGGCGCTCAGCCACCTTCCTATCGCGATGCCAGTAGTCCACCCATTGCCATCCCCTGCACTCCCGATGCACCTCAGTAGCAGCACAGAACCTCTGTACCGCCCCAATAACAGCGCCAGCTAGCAGCCACATGCCAGCCTCCTGCTATCCTACCGTCGAGCTGCCTGTCCGTCGTCGTCCTCCCACCGCAGTGCACCGCCGCTAGTCATTGCCAAGCCAGAGCCAGCCATGGAGTTGTTGTTGATCAGGGTTTTGATCACTTCGAATCCTGGCCTTCCGATCTCCTCTTGATCATCACGATCATGGTCATCACGCTTCCTTTGATCGCAGTCATCCGATCTTGATCATCTTGATCTTCATCATCAAGTGAATCTGAGCCATCTGATCTTTCATCTTGATCTTGATCGCTGTCTTAATCATTGAGATCCGTACTTTGGGTTCGTGATTTCGATTGTGATCGCGTGTTCGCGATTGGTTCTTGATTCGTTCGCTTGAGTTTGCGCCCAGGATCTGTTCCCGTTATTCTTTCGTCGGATTCATCATCGTCTCTCAGGCAAGTAACTTGTATTCTTTTTGTTGTATAATACAAATACTAAGTACTGCCTGTAGTGTAGTTGCTTCAAGATCAATCCCCATGAATTCCTTGTTTGATCTTTTCTTTAGTTGTTGATCCGTCCTTAGTCGTCTTGTTACACACACGACATGAAATAACTTAGATATAATATACTCTTGATGTATACATGCATGTTGTTCGTGATTTATAAGGTGTGGTAGGATCTTGTATGCTTGATGTGTTAGTCGTAGTATAACTTGTTGTAGACTTGTAAAATTCCCTATACCATGTTACTTGGACATCTAGTAGACTATATTTCATATTTTGTTATGATTTGGACGTGTTTCACATAAACTGGTTGATTTTATGCATAAAGAGAATTTATGTTTTTGGTTGTACCCCATTTTTTATCAGTATTTTAGACCCTATTAAGGTCAGTATATGAAAATTATTTGTGAATATGAATTATAGAGAATTCTGTCTACTTTCCAGATTTTCTGACATATCTCAGTTTCGATTTATGAATTGCAAGTTATGGTTATTTTACTACAGATGTGTAGAAAATTTCAGATTCAAATTTATATGAATTCTGGAGGATAATTTATTTTTTATACTGATGTTAAAGACAATATTTTGATCCAATATTTTTCTGAGTAAAACTAGACCTAATTGGGATTAACCCCTAATTTTTGTGGATTTGATTGATAACTTTTAGAAACTATTCTATACTTGCAAACAACTATTATACTTGCAGAATTTTCATGCTGTTCAGTAAAGAACCTTAATTTCAACCTGTATCTACTTGCTGTTTATAAAAACTTTATGAATATGAATTGTATCCTACTGTATCTATTTTATCATCCTTTTGAAGGATCTGGGTTTCGATTTATATTTTGTAAGATATTGTTGTTTTGGTACTGTTGTGTTTATGATTCCAGATTTACAAAACTACTGTATCTTGCTGCTTTCTGATTTTTCTTGACTACCATATCTATGTTGGAAAATTATGAAACTTTATATTCTGATACTAAACATACTAGGGAATACCCCATATTTTTCTTGGATTTAATCAATACGTTTTTATGTTGTTTCCCTGTGTATGAATACAAATTTCTGATTTTTAGCTAGACATGTTTTCCGGATACAATTCTATTTTGAGTCCTATTTTTTGTGAAATATCATATGACTTATATATATTTGATGGATTCGAACGGGAGTCAATTTTCTAGACTTCTGACGTATCCAGATTTGCATGTCCTTGGCAACGGGAATCCCAGATTTGGTGCAGTACTGTCTTGCTGTCCAGAACTAGAATTTTCATTGTCTTAGTCTATTTTGAGTCTTTCTTCACCTGTTCTTGTCATTCTTTCAACTTGTACTTGTCCCTTGTCATCTTAACTTATTTCTTGACTTTTTTGTGCACGACCATGCTTGACTTGAATAATAATAACAAGAAAACTAAGCCATGGTTTTAAAGGGAAAGATCTAATAGTGGAAAATACAGAAACATGTACTCGGAAGGGGATCTATAGATCCTACGTGATTACTTGATACTTGATACTTGGAGCTTGACTCGTGATTACTTGACACTTGCACACTTGACACGTAATACTTGATTACCCTGAGCTTGATATTTGGTGCTTGGAGCTTGATATTTGGTATTTGGAGCTTAATTACTTGGAGCTTGTCCCTGAGTATACTGCCATATATGATCCACTATGAAATCTAAAATGAATCTGTTTGAATGTAGCAATCATGTGGTAAAAACCTGGGACGCATGAAGTGCTACCTAGATAGGACTAATACAAGACTTGAAAACAACACGATCACTTGACAGTTGCTACTTGTTACTTGCACATGATACTTGATTCTTGACATTTGTTACCTGTTACTCGTTTACTTGATACTTGACACTTGTTACATGCCACTTGCATCCATTCCATCTGACCATGCTAGTTTTTTCTGTTCTTGATTTGTGTTGGTTCCTCTATTTTGTTGTTACATCCTGATATGGCTAAAAATGGGATTAAATCGAGGCCGTTCAAATCGGACACGAATCTTAAAGCTTAGGGGTAAAACGGTAATTCCACCTACTAACGAGTCTGAAATGGGAACTGGGTCTTAATTCAAAACCCAATAACCCATAAACGGATCCACCTCAACTGGGTACGGGTCCCAACCCGAAATGAACCTGGTCCAGCAGGATAGAATTAGGGTTTCTGATTAATCCAAATCAACGGCCCTGATTCATATCTATCCTTTCACTGGGAATTATGGATTACATTCCTTATCTGATCACATGGATTACATTCCTAATTTGATCCCTAAGGCGACTATAAATACCCCTCATCCACCACCATTAAGAGGTAATCAATACTTTTTCAGTTCAAAGTTCTTGCTTAATCATTCAGATTACTGACAAGAGCGTTGGAGGGTGTGTCGCCGGGATCCATCCCGGTATCTCGCACTTTTTGCAGGTTCGCAGCAGCGGCAAGAGACCAAGTCAACACATTGGTGAAGGTCAACAGGTCAACAGGTTTGTTTTATCGTTTTCTCCAAGAATCCACAAATTAATCTGTTTGCTCCCACACCAAAATTAGCAGCAACAGATTGGCGCCATCTATGGGAAACGAAAAAGCAACCTGACCTAACTTCATCAGCAATACTAGTTTCAAGCCATGCATCCAAAACAGAAGGGGAAGACAGTGGTCGCCAACCGAAAAACCACTTCTCTTCCTCCTCCCCCTCCTCCAGCTCAAGGTGCTCTTCCTCAATAGGCCCCTCAAGAGTCTCAGGGGGCTGCCCAGGGGGGCTCCCGTCAGAGTCATCCGAAGCAACATCCTCCTCATGACCATGTCGCGGGTCCCAATCCTTCAGTTGAATCCATGGCTTCTCAAAGCCCTCCCGAGCGGGATCTTCGTCAAGTGATTGCCAACCGCCAAAAGGGGGTCGACCTCAGAACTCGCCTGAATGGATGGCGAGCCCTTGGTGGAGTCCATCAACCTGAGCACCCAGGGGCCTCAAGAATCTGGACCCCTCGTCGTCCGAGGACTAGAAGATCCCCTCCCCCGAGGAGGCGAAGAGAGTCTCCTCATCGTCATCGGCAGAGAACTCATTCTCCAGTAAGCCGAGCCACACATAGGGACCGCCAAGCTGGAGAGGCACTAGTCACAAGAGCAGATCTTCAAGACTTCCAAGCGAAAGTCTTACGGGCCCTCAATATCGCCCCAAAGAACGACCAGAGGCCACCTACTCATGAACCAGCTAGGAGCCACCGCCTTCACACTCCCAGTCCGTCGTCCTACTCCAAGCTACCATCGCCGCAACCCCAGTCCATCCTCGTACGAAGATGAGTCCCGGGGCTCGGCAAGATATGATCAAAGAGAAGACTCAGTCTACCGCCGTCTCCACGAGATGGAGAGGAACCTCGGCCGAATTGACAAGGAAGAAGAGCAACCGGCGATAAACCTCCACCCAAGCAGACCTCCATTCTCCCGCACCATCATGGAGGCTCCCATCCCAGAAAACTTCAAGCCGCCTCACTTTGAGACGTATACCGGGGAGTCAGACCCCGCAGATCACATAGAGAGTTTCAAAACTCTCATGATGATCCACCATGCTTCAGACGCCATCCTCTGCAAGATCTTCCCTGCCACGCTGAAGGGGTCTACGAGAGAATGGTACTCTCGACTCGCCCCGGCCTCCATCTTCTCATTCGATCAGTTCGAAGGGCTCTTCCTTACTCATTTCGTGAGTAGCCGCCAGGGCCGAGAAAACAAGTGTATCTCTGGTGACCCTCAACCAAGAAAAGGGTGAACGCCTAAGGGATTACTGTTCGACACTTCACCGCCGAAGCCCCGTCCATTCCCTCTCTCAACCAGTCAGTAGCCTCTGTCGCATTCGAGCGCAACGTCACTAATGCCAACCCCAGGGCATCCCTTGCCAAGAAGCCTCCTCGGGACTTCTCAGAACTCCTACTTAGGGTGGAGAAGTACATACGGGCGAAAGAGGCATTCAACCCCCTTGCTCTTGAGGAGACATCTTCCGGGAACAAACGAAAGAATACGAGCGAAGAGGGGTCCCAAAAATCCCAGAAGGACAGTAATGGCCAGCACCGCCCGACTCTACGTTTTGAGAAGTTAACCCCCCTCATCAGAAGTTCTTATGGAGGTGGACAAGGAAGGACTACCCGTGCTCTCCCTAGAATGAATACCCTTGGCAATAAGAGGAAGAAGGATAAGTGGTGCCGCTTTCACAGGGACCACGGCCACGATACGGATGATTGTCGGGCTCTCAAGGAGGAGATCGAAGAACTCATACAGGGGGGGCACCTGATCAAGTTCGTCCAAAAAGAGGGGGCCGAGCTTCCCCCCTGAGGAGCTAACAAACGAACAAAAAGGCCCGCCGAGCTTCAAGACTCAGCTCCTCCCAAGAGGTCTTCACCTTATTGTAGAAGTAGGATCTTGGTTTTCAATAAGGCCGATGCTTGTAACTCGGCCAATAGCATGTAATAATGGCTCGCCCTATTGAAGCGGCCACTTAGTTTATCTCAATAAAACTTTACATTTTTCATTGAAAATTATTGCTCTTGCTTCATCTCTATCTCTCCGAGTCACGACTCGCTAAATGGTGAGTTCAGAGTCCAGCTTTTTCTACATGACTGCTCCCGCAACTTACTAACCTCTAACAATGAGTTTGGAGTCCAACACTTGGCTTGATTCCGCTTCAAATAACTTGCTCTTAAGCGAGTTAGAAGTGGTTCGCCATTCGGAACTGCTCCCACAACCATTGATACTCTTAAATGACGAGTTCGGAGTCCAACACTTGGCTCGATTCCACTTCAAATTACTCACTCATAAGCGGGTAAGAAGTGGTTCGCCATTCGGAATTGCTCCTACACCTCGTTGACCCCCTATAACGACGAGTTCGAAGTCCAACACTTGGCTCGACTCCGCTTCGCAAGCTCGCTCTTAAGCGAGCTAGAAGTGGTTCGCCATTCAGGAATTGCTCCCACAACCGTTGAACCTCACTTAAACAACAAGTTTGGAGCTCACAACTCTCTCCTAGAGTTGCTCCTCAGACTCGTCTCACAAATGGCTCTCGCCTAGAGCCGAGCTCTTCACTCTGCCCGCCTCCAAAGCGGACCTCTTCTAAACGAGTTCGGAGCTCACAACCCACTCCTAGAGTTGCTCCTCAAACTCGCCTTCCAAGTGGCTTTCTCCTAAAGCTGAGCTCTTCACTCTGCTCACCTCCATGGTGGACCTCTTCTCAACGAGTTCAAAGCTCAAAACTCTCTCCTAGAGTTCCTCCTCACACTTGTCTCACAAATGGCTCTCTCATAGAGTCGAGTGCTTCGCTCCGCTCACCTCCAAGGTAGACCTCCTCTCAACGAGTTCGGAGCTCACAACTTTCTCCTAGAGTTGCTCCTCAAACTTGTCTCCCAGATGACCCTCCACGTCCCTCGGAACCAAAACCCGAGCGACAAACGATCTGAGCCTGATCACACAAGCAAGCCGCTCGGAATCCGAGCAAGTGCCAATCTGAGCTGCGAATTGGAGAAAAACGGCTTTCTCCCCAAAATTTGTGTAAGATCTCGATCGAACGGCTCAGATCGCTCCAGCGCCACTAAACGACAAGATAATGTTTTCTCGAGAACCGAGCCTGCCTCGAGATCCGTGCCAAGATCAACGGTTCAGATCGAGCTCACAACTCTCCCCTAGAGTTGCTCCTCAAACTCGTCTCCTAAATGGCTCTCTCCTAGAGTCAAGCTCTTCGCTCCGCTCACCTCCAAGGCGGACCTCCTCTCAATGAGTTCGGAGCTCACATCTCTCTCCTAGAGTTGCTCCTCAAACTCGTCTCCTAAATGGCTCTCTCTCAGATTCGAGCGCTTCGCTCCGCTCACCTCCAAGGCAGACCTCCTCTCAACGAGTTCGGAGCTCACAACTCTCTTCTAGAGTTGCTCCTCAAACTCGTCTCCCCGATGACCCTCCACGTCCCTCGGAACCAAAACCCGAGCGACAAACGATCTGAGCCTGATCACACAAGCAAGCCGCTCGGAATCCGAGCAAGTGCCAATCTGAGCTGCGAATTGGAGAAAAACGGCTTTCGCCCCAAAATTCGTGTAAGATCTCGATTGAACGGCTCAGATCGCTCCAGCGCCACTAAACGACAAGATAGTGTTTTCTCGAGAACCGAGCCTGCCTCGAGATCCATGCCAAGATCCAACGGTTCAGATCGAGCTCATAACTCTTCCCCTAGAGTTGCTCCTCAAACTCGTCTCCTAAATGGCTCTCTCCTAGAGTCAAGCTCTTCGCTCTGCTCACCTCCAGGGCGGACCTCCTCTCAACGAGTTTGGAGCTCACAACTCTCTCCTAGAGTTGCTCCTCAAACTCGTCTCCTAAATGGCTCTCTCCTAGAGTTAAGCTCTACGCTCCGCTCGCCTCCAAAGCGGGCCTCTTCTAAGCGAGTTTGGAGCTCAAAACTCTCCTATAGAGTTGCTCCCTACACTCACCTCAAAGAATGGGTCTTCCTATGGCCCTTACAAGGGTCTTCCTAGCACATCTTCTCCGCCCCTAGGAGTGGAGCTCCTCTTCAAAAATCCCCAAGACCAAAACACTCCTCAACTTCATGAAGACAAGGATGTTGTGGGGCTATTTTGACCATGAAGGAGGGTGAATCTTCATCCCACTCCTAAAGAGAAGTTGTAGATCTTCGAGTTAGCTTCAAAACAAGGGGTCGCACGTCCCGATCGGACATCCGTAGCACCGGAAAAGTGGATCACAACACAGCTGCGCCGAGCAAGAAAATGGCAAAAACTATCGCCTCAGGATTCACGCCATGATCGTGATCAACCGTCTAGATCCCCCCACGTAGCTCGGATCTACAAATCCGAGCAACTAATCTTCCGAGCCGCGAATTGGAGAAAAACAACTTTCTCCCCAAAATTCGTTCAAGATCTCGATCAGACGGCTCAGATCACGCCACGCCCACAAAACGACAAGATAACGTTTTCTCGAAATTTGAGCCTCTTGTCTCGTGATTCGCGCCACGATCGTGATCAACCGTTCAGATCAAGCCACGTAGCTCAGATCTACAATCCGAGCTACTATCCTATCGAGCTGCAAAATGGCTTAAAATGTGCCTCAAAATCCGTGCTCGGATTTGCCGAACAAGAAGCAACCCAAAAGCAAAAAAGAAAAAAGAAAAAGAGATGAAGGGGTAAACGGGTCGGACCCAAACTTGTTGGACACCCGAATCGACCCATTCTCCTTCGCCTCCACCTTTCCCGCCAAAACCCATCAGAAAAAATGGGGGGGGGGGGGGGGCAGCTCATTCCCTCTCCTTCACCGAGCATCCATGCGCTCGAAAACCATTGTCGAGACTCTACCGAACCAAACTCGCCACCTCCATCGTCGAGCACGTCTCCCATCGCCAAGCTCACAAAGTCTCCGCCACCTGCAACAGCTTCGAACCCATCAAGAAGTTTCGTCGCCGAGCTCATCTGCCGAGCTCGTCTCCACCGGCCATCAGCTCCCTCCACGGGCTCCGCCATGGCTGACCACAATGTCGAGC
Organism: Hemerocallis citrina; assembly: GCA_017893485.1. Lineage (NCBI taxonomy): Eukaryota > Viridiplantae > Streptophyta > Magnoliopsida > Asparagales > Asphodelaceae > Hemerocallis > Hemerocallis citrina. Next base: position 185,209,126 of record CM030366.1, on the reverse strand, counting down.
TACGAGCTCCATCATCTCCTTCGAGCTCCCTCGAGCGAGCTTTCGTCGACGAACTCCTCCCCTCGCGAGCTCATCTTCAAACTCCACTCCGATGCTGAGCTCTCAATCCTTCACGAGCACGACCTCTCATCGACTTCGAGCTCCGAGTCCAATGTCGAGCCCACTCACGACCGCCATCAGCTCCCTCCTCGAGCCCCGTCGAGCACTGAGCTCCATGACGAGCTCGACCTCGCCGACCACCATGACACAAGTACCTGACGTCCAAGCTCGAGCTCCTTCATCGAAGCTCCGAGCTCCTCTCACCTTCCATTCGTCGACGAGCTCCCTTCTATCCGTCGAAGCCCACAAGCGAGCACCACTCCACTCGTCGAGCTTTCGTCGTCGATCTCCTCGCCAGATGAGTTCGGAGAGGGGGGCGAGGTCGGGGGTGAGAAGACAAGGTCGAAAGGGAAGGAGGACTCATGGTCGTGGGTTACAGCGGAGAGGAAGAGAGAAAGAACAGTGGAAAGAAGAAGAATCGAAAGAAACAGCGAGGAGAGAAAAAGAAAAAAAAAATTATATGCCACGTGGCGTCACCTCCGAAGTCGGATGCCGAGCTGCGCGAAAACTGGGCGAAGTTGCTCGGATTTCGAGCAACATGCGATCCGAACTGCAAATGTGGAGAAAAACGCGGCCGACCTACACGAGCCGTCCGATCTTCTCAAAAATCGCGCAACGACATGATCGACGCACAGAAACACGCCACGTGTCTAGTTAGTGATCTGCTTTGCGATGCGCACACATCCGATCATGATCGACGCACAGAAATGCACCACGTGTCCGGTTTGTAATCTGCTTTGCGATGCGCGCACATCTGATCATGATCAATGCTCAGAAACGCGCCACGTGTCCAGAGCATGATCTACTTTGTGATGTGTGCCATCTGATCACGATCGATATCCAGAAATGCACCACGTGTCCAGATAATATTTAATTAATTAATTAATTAATTAATTTGTTTTAATTATTTAAAAAATCAGAAAAAATATTTAAAAATTGAAAAAATTAATTAAAAATTCTAAAAATAATTATTAATTCAGAAAAATTATTTTAAAATTCTGAAAAATATAATTATTTAATTAGAATAATTAATTAATATTTTCGATAATTAATTATTTAATTCGAAAAATGAATAAAAAAATCAAAAAAATGAGAAAAAATTTAGAAAAATCTAGAAAAATCACCAAAAATCCAGAAAATTATGAGGATATTTTTGGGCATTTTACAAGCCCAGAATAATATCGTTACACCCCGAGCAAGATTCCAAACTCCCTTAAGAACACCGATAAAATTCCGTACGCCATCAGAACAACAAAACTACTCCTCAAAGACTATAAAACTCAGTCTCCAGGAGTGGGGGGCTCGTGATATGGCTAAAAATGGGATTAAATCGGGGCCGTTCAAATCGGACACGAATCTTAAAGCTCAGGGGTAAAACGATAATTCCACCTATTAACGGGTCTGAAATAGGAACTGGGTCTTAATTCAAAGCCCAATAACCCATAAACGGATCCACCTCAACTAGGGTACGGGTCCCAACCCGAAATGAACCCGGTCCAGCAGGATAGAATTAGGGTTTCTGATTAATCCAAATCAACAGCCCTAATTTATATCTATCCTTTCACTGGGAATTAGGGATTACATTCCTTATCTGATCACATGGATTACATTCCTAATCTGATCCCTAAGGCGACTATAAATACCCCCCATCCACCACCATTAAGAGGTAATCAATACTTTTCCAGTTCAAAGTTTTTGCTTAATCATTCAGATTACTGACAAGAGCGTCGGAGGGTGCGTCGCCGGGATCCATCCCGGTGTCTCGCAGGTTCGCAGCAGCGGCAAGAGACCAAGTCAACACATTGGTGAAGGTCAACAGGTCAACAGGTTTGCTTTTCGTTTTCTCCAAGAATCCACAAATTAATCTGCTTGCTCCCACACCAAAATTAGCAGCAACACATTCATTCCGTATTATACTTGCTTCCGTTGTTACTCTATTCTTGTCTATTTGTTTCCTTCTGTACTTGTTTCATGCACTACAAGCGGCCCGTAACTTGCATTGATGAGAGTTTTGTTTCTCTTTCATTTTTCCTGCAATTTGTTAAATTGCAGATTATGGAGATGAGCTGCCCGATAGAGTAGGTGATATGAGATTCTAGTTGACTGGAGATTCTAGTTGGCTGGAGATCTATTTATATTCTTGTTGCTTATCTTGAATAATTGTACTTGGTTACATGGATTATTTTGTATTGGGCTTTGTGTCCAGGCTTGTATTTTTGTTCCAGACATGATTATTTGAAATTCAGTATTCTTGCTTCTTGTTTCAAGTAATCTTATTGACTATATCGATTCAGTTATGTATGCGTGGTTGACTTCTCTTGCTTCCTACTCTGATTATTCCTGTGAAATGCTGTAAAGATCCTGACAACTTATGGATGATGAAAATCATTCGCTGGACTTAGTCGCGTATCCGTATTCCGTATCTCCTTTTTGGAAAGCGGGGCGTGACAAAATACCCTAACACTTATGAAGATTTATGGGTGGGTTCCAAATTTGTAGCTATTGGACAGGAGATGAACGAGGCGTGGTACATCGCCGTTGCAGCTATGATATGAGTTTTATGACTTCACAGAAATAACTTTTATATTCGTGAGACTAGTAATAATACTTCTGGTATTCTAACTAATATCATGCATCTTATTTTCTTTTGGGCTATTGCTGCTGCTATAGGTCAGAGAAAGAGGATCGGCAGAGCCTTCCAGGTAGACGAGTACGACGACAAGGAAGTTGAGTTTGGGGCCACCATGGACTGAGCGACGAGACGGCTTCTAGATACTCACCTTCCAGAGTTTCGTTGGAAGGACCACTATGTGTGTTCTTGTTTTATTTTCGTACTTGTTAGGTTGTACTACTTTTGGATATGTCCCACCTTCCAGGGCATTGTCGGAGGTTTATGTTTTATTTCCTTCTCTGTTGTCTTTTGTATTCTCCCAGTACTCTAGGGTTGTTTTATTAAATCTTTATTAATGAAACAGGGTGGCGGTATCCTACATTTTCCCTATAAAAAACACATCGTCTACGAGTTTGCGACCACCTTTACTCGACTATCATGAGCCCGCAATTACAACTGTCGTGCCACCATGAATTCCACCATGGCATCACTGTCAACCTCGTCGACATCCAAACCACCATGGAATGACCTCACCCCCACCACAGTCTGCTCATCGCCCTTAGCCATAAGCTTTTAAAAGAATGCATCGTCATCACCTCCCTACAGTAGCCATCTCGCCAAAATCAATTTAGCATTGTCTTAATCCCCTAGTTGGATGCAACCGTCGCCACCTTTTCCGCCACCGTCGTCTAATCTTCCATTTGACAATCTGTAGAACCCCGTATTTTCAAATATTATTGTTATATTTGAAAATGAATTTAAATTTATTTTTGGAGATTTGATAAATATTTTCAGAAAAATTTATCTTTTGTATACGTGCAAAACACGTGCAAATACTTTTTGAGAAGTTGGAAAATTAAGTTTTCTTTATGAAAAATCATTATTTAATATTTGAGATTTAATTAGTATTTTTCCAGATTTTTCTGAAATTAATTGGAACTATTTGCAATTTTTGAGAAAAGAATGGCCTTTTTGCAAATTCGACATTTTTAAGGGTTAAAGTGCAAAATGTGATTCTGGACGTTTTGAACAGTATTGATTGAGATTTAGAATGTATATTTTCCTTTAAATCCTAATTTAAATGAGTTTTGATGGAATTTCCAAGGACAAAACTATATATGTAAATTGTATTTTTGAAAGGATTGTTTTGCAAAAATGTGGGTAGAACCCTAATATTCAATCCCGGATATTTAAAGAATTTTTCTCCAGCCGTCATTACTAAAATACAGAATTTTTTGGAGATTTATTTTGGTGGAGAAAGGAGTTTTGGATCTAGCAAAAGGAGGATTCTTTTCGTGGACTTTTCTCAATTCAAGGTGAGTGATATAAAAATTGTTTTGTTGTTTGATTTATGTGCGTGACTTTGTTTTGTTCGTTTGATTTTGTGAATATTATAATTCTTCTTGTTGTTGATCTATGTGTGCAAGCATCAATGATGTATTGATTTGATGTTGTGAACAATATAGATCTTGTATTGTGGTATGATTCATGTGAGTAATTGTGGATGGAATAGTAGACCTTTATTATTAAAATTGTGTTGCTAAAGGCATGTTAAGATTTGTGTATGAACACCTGGACATTGAATTTATAGATCAGATTTTGATTTAGATTTGTGAAAGAAAGTTAAATCTTGTAAAACCCTAATGAAAGAATTTGTGATTTAGAACATGAGAACTTGAATTTTGACATATTGATGTTTTGAGTAATATATACATATACAATGATGAGGATTTGTTGAGATTTATCATTTTTCCTGAATACGAACTATTTTCCTAAACATTGAATCATTAGGAAGCTCCAGATTTGATTTTGTAATCAGACCTGAATTTTGAAAAACTGTAGGCCGACAGTCGACTGGCCTACTATACAGTCGACTGGTACGAGCCTGACACTGTATTTTTAGAATCTTTGAAATAGTCGTTGTAGCGCCCCAAATTTCTAATATGAGAGCTTAGAAAATAAGTGGTGAAATCCCAGCAATCCACTTCAATAGAACAATAAACACCAACAACACCACTAACATTTTCTTCTTTATTACAACAATTATTACAATTACAGCGGAAGTCCAAACATCTCAACACAAATATTTCTTTACATTTACAACTCAATAACCACACAATATGTCTTTACAAATTTTACACAAAACTAAATAGTCCAAATAGTCTCAAATGCAACATTAAGCATCCAACCTCCCACTCTAAGCAGTAACCTGCAACAAGTGAGGCTAGAGTTGAACCCTAACCCCCAAACTAAAGGGGTCAGCCATAAAAATGGTGTGAGTGGCAACTAATCAAACAAATAACATAAATGAACATAAAACATAATATCCAACAAATAATAATCAACACTAAAGTATGAAGTAACAACAAAGAATAAGGGGTGATACCAAAACCAAAAGCCAAGTGCGTGCTGAAAACAGGAAATCCAAATGCATAAAAGTGATTCAAGAAAACATCATGACTACATGCTGACAACGATGACTACTCAGAGATGAAGATAAACTATGATAATTTGCCCATGCTTGATCATTCCGGAGATTGATCCCACATCACAGGTATTTACCCTGGATAATTCAGGAGATCATCCCACATCTAAACATAGACTCATCACCACAATAATACCCCAAAAGCGTCGCCTCGACTCCGATCATTCCGTAGTTCAATCCCACATCTCAAGATAATTACTTGGATAATTCCGGAGAAATACCTCACATCTCAGGTTAACTACCTGGATAATTCCGGAGATAATTCACACATCTCAAGTTAACTACTTGGATAATTCAGGAGACTAATCCTACATCAGAAGTCATACTGAGGTGCATAACTCAAGTTCTCATTCGTCATGACACTACTAATGCCTGTCCTTATTAGTTTGGGTTGCTGAACAAATCTCCTAGAGTAGTGTACCCTACCGGACTAAAAATCTGAATAACTGAAAATTCGCCTCAAAGGGCCTCAACAAATGACTGAACAAATACCGGTATACTAGGGCCACGTACCTCTAGAGACTCAAAACAAATATCTGAACAAATTCCACTTAACAAGTGGCTCAACAAAATATTTCCAAAATCATGTTCTTAATTGAACATCTCAAAAACCAATACTTAACTGAACATCTTAAAATCAAACACTGAACAAATATCTCAACATCAAATACTGAACAATATCTCAGAATCAAGTACTAAACAAATGTCTCAAAATCAAACACTAAACAAAATATCTCAAATCAAATACAAAGATCCTTCAGGACCAGTCGACTGTACAATGGACCAGTCGACTGTCCAGAGGGCATAATCCAACACTTCTCAGAAATAAACTAAGGGAAGATCAGTCGACTTGTTAAGTTATCAGTCGACCGTCCCGAAGGAACTGAACGAAATCACCAGCAGAGGACCAGTTGACTGACCTCAGTCTAGGTCGACTGTCCCGAACAAATCTCAAGACTCAAAATATACACAGTAGGCTCGTACCAGTCGACTGCACATCAGATCAGTCGACTGACGGCTACAGATCTGAACACAAAATCATCTTGAAGTTTTCTAAAGAATTACTGATCATAAAGTTAATTTATATTCGGGCAAATGAACAATTCTCAACAGTCTCCATCATGGGTACATTTTTCAATCAATCAAATACTCAAATCTCATATCCTCATGATCTAAACTCATAATCCTTCAATTAGGGTTTTTCTCTTCAAATGTCTTCCTTAACTCAGTCAAAATCTGATCTACAATCTCAAGATCCAAATGTTTATCATCTGATCACAACATAAACAATTCTTAATTTGCTTTCCAACAACATGATCTCATAAATCCACATATCCTCAACAAATCTACATCTTTTTCTCATCATGGTCCAAATATCAAATAGAAGTTCTAATCGTCCATATCAAATAAAGAATCCATATCATATACAATGGGACTAACAAAATAATGGTACAATGATCACAAATAAGCGTAACGAGAGATCCTATGCCATTCATCAATTAAATAAACAAGCAAAACAAACACAACAAAACAAACCAACTCACCTTGATTGAAGAAAAGATCCACAAACTTTCTCCTTGCTAGATCCAAGAATCCTCCTTTGTTCTTCAAACCCAAATCACCAAAATCTGTATTCTTTTAACAAATGACGGCTGGAAAGAGAATTTCTCTTATATATGTGCCGGATAGAAAATCAGGGTTTTATTCCCACTTTACAAAGTACTCCTTTTCAAAATACATTTTGCATATATAATTCCTTTCTTGAAAACTAAATCAAATATCCTTTAAATTAGGATCTAATAGAAAAGTATATTCTCAAACCTCAACAAGTACTGATCGGTAAGTCCAGAAAACATATTTTGCACTTCAACCCTCAAAATTGTCAATTTTGCAAATAAGTCCTTCTTTTCTCAAAAATTGCAAATACGCACATTTAATTTCAGAAAAATCTGGAAAAATACTAAATAATTCTCAAATAATAAATAGTGATTTTTCATAAAGAAAACTTAACTTTTCAAACTTCTGAAAGGTCATTTGCACGTGTTTTGCACGTGTACCAAAGAATAAATTTCTTAGAAAACATTTATTAAATCCTCAAAAATCATTTAAATTCATTTTCAAACAATTAAAATAATATTTGAAAATACGGGGTTCTACATCACTCCCTCCTTAGAAGAGTTCTGTCCTCAGAACTACTACTAATGAGTTCAAACACATACCAACAAAAGGAAATAATACTTCATAAATAGATCATCACCCAAACAATTTCATATAACATCACAATCAAAATAAAGGAATACATCATTATCAATCAATAGTTCAGTCATTCAAAGAATTCCATTCACATACAAGAAATACATTCATACAAACAATTCAGGAAAATCCTTCAGCATGCGATCCTCTGGCTCCCAAGTAGCCTCCTCGAACTGCTGATTCCTCCACAATACCTTGACCATAGGTATCACCTTGCTCCTAAGGACTTTCTCCCTACGATCAACGATCTCAACAGGCTGTTCCTTGTAACTCAGGTTCACCTGTAGATCTTCGGGAACTTCCACCAACTGATGCTTCTGATCGGCCACATACTTCCTCAACAATGATACATGAAACACATCATGCACCTGAGCCAACTCCTCTGGAAGTTTCAGTCTGTATGCGGTCTTGCCAATCCGCTCCACGATCTTGTACGGACCAATGTACCTCGGCGCCAACTTGCCACCCTTACCAAATCTGATTACTCCTTTGGTCGGAGAAACCTTGAGAAAAACTGAATCCCCAACCTCAAATTCCAAATCTCTCCGTCGAGTGTCAGCATAACTCTTCTGCCGACTCTGAGCTTCAACTAACCTCTTGCGAATCAGCTCAATCTGCTCTGACGTCTGCTGTACGATCTCAGGACCATACATCTGCCTCTCGCCAACCTCATACCAACATACAGGTGTCCTGCACCTCCTGCCGTACAAAGCCTCATACGGTGCCATCCCAATACTTGCATGGTAACTATTGTTATAGGCAAACTCAACCAATGCCAAGTATCTCTCCCAACTACCACCAAAGTCCATAACGCAAGCTCTCAACATATCTTCCAGCACTCGATTCACCCTCTCCGTTTGACCATCTGTCTGCGGATGAAATGCCGTACTGAAATCAGTTCTGGTGCCCAAAGCTGCCTGTAAACTTCTCCAAAGCCTTGATGTAAACCTCGGATCTCTGTCAGACACAATTGAAACAGGAACTCCATGAAGTCTCACAATCTCTCCAATATACAACTCAGCCAATTTCTCCATCGACCAAGAAATCTTCATGGCTAGAAAATGTGCCGACTTAGTCAATCGGTCCACAACAACCCAAATCGAGTCATTTCCCTTCGAACTCCTCGGCAAACCCGTGATAAAGTCCATGCTGATATTCTCCCACTTCCACTCCGGAATGGGTAAAGGCTGTAACAAACCTCCAGGTCTCTGATTCTCTGCCTTGATCTGCTGACAAGTCAGACACCTTGCCACAAAATCTGCTACATCTCGCTTCATGCCAGACCACCAAAAATGCGGTTTGATATCCCTGTACATCTTCGTACTTCCAGGATGAACTGACAATAAGGTACTGTGTGCTTCCTGCAAGATACTCTCCCTCAACTCTGCGTCATCCGGAACACACAACCTCTCACCCAACCAAAGAACTCCATCTTGGACACGAAATTCTGATAACTTGCCCTCAGCAACCTGCTGCAACATCTTCTGGATCTCTGAATCTGATCTCTGACCTTCCACAATCTTCTCTCTCAAAGACGGCTGCAGCCTCAACTGAGCCAAAGATGCCCCTAAACCTCGCAGTACAACCTCGATACCTGCCTGATCGATCTCTGCTGCCAACTCTCTTCGAGTAGTGATCAACCTTGCCAAACTACCCTTTCTGCTAAGTCCATCAGCCACTACATTCGCCTTGCCTGGATGATACTTGATCTCAGGACGAATGTCTTCCAAAACTTCCAACCATCTTCTCTGACGAAGATTCAAATTCCTCTGCTGATAGATATACTTCAGGCTCTTGTGGTCAGTGTACATATTGACCTTCTCACCATAGACATAATGCCTCCATAGCTTCAAGACATAAATGATAGCTGCTAACTCCAAGTCGTGCGTCGGATAATTCTTCTCATGCGGACGCAACTGCCTCGAACCATAAGCAATGACCTTGCCTTCCTGCATCAACACACATCCCAAACCTCTGAGAGATGCATCGCTGTAGATATCATAATCTTTTCCAGCTTGCGGCAATGCTAGTATGGGTGCGGTAGTCAACCTTTCCTTTAACTCAAGGAAACTCTCCTCGCACTTATCTGTCCATACGAACGCCACACTCTTCCGGGTCAAACCTGTCAATGGAACAGCAATCTGAGAATACCCCTGAATAAACCTCCTGTAGTAACCAGCTAATCCCAAGAAGCTTCTCACTTCCTTCACTGACGTCGGCCTGGGCCAATCCTTTACTGCTTCCACTTTCTGAGGATCAGTAGCCACTCCCTCCTTAGAAAGAATGTGACCAAGAAAAGCTACCTCAGACTTCCAAAATTCACACTTCGACAATTTGGCATACAAGCTGTGCTCCTGCAATGTCTGTAATACCGCTGTCAAGTGCTTAGAATGATTCTCTTCCGACTTCGAATATACCAAGATATCATCGATGAAGACCACCACGAAGGAATCAATGAATGGCCTCAACACCCGATTCATCATGTCCATGAAAACTGCTGGCGCATTCGTCAACCCGAATGGCATCACCAAAAATTCATACAACCCATGACGAGTCCTGAAAGCTGTCTTACTCACATCTTCCTCCTTGACTCGTACCTGATGATACCCTGACCTCAGATCAATCTTCGAAAACACCGCTGCTCCTCGAAGCCTGTCGAACAAATCGTCAATCCGCGGCAATGGATACTTGTTCTGAATAGTCACCCTGTTCAACTCCCTGTAGTCAATGCACATCCTCATCGACCCATCCTTCTTCTTAACCAACAACACTGGCGCTCCCCACGGAGATGAACTCGGTCTGATAAGCCCTTTGCTCAAAAGCTCTTCAATCTGCTTCTTCACTTCATCCTGCTCTACAGGTGCCATCCTGTACGGAGCCTTGGAAATCGGCGCACTCCCCGGCTGAACATTGATGCAAAACTCCACATCTCTCTGCGGCGGTAATCCTGGAAAATCATCCAAGAACACCTGAGGAAACCTTCGAACCACCGGAATGCCCTGGACTTCATCTGCAATAGACTTCTTAGATACCATTGCAGCCACCTGCGGAATCTTCTTCTTCCCTTGAAAAGTTACTGCGGGTCCACCTGGTGCTTTCACCAACACCTCCTTCTGCTTGCAATCAATCGTGGCATCATAAATAGCCATCCAATCGATGCCCACTATGACATCCACTCCCAACACTTGTAGCTCGATCAGGTCGATGCCGAACATCCTTCCACCAATCTCGATATCACAGCCCTCGTAATATCGATCCGCTACCAGCTCCTCGCCTGACGGCGTTGCCACCGACAAAACTCTGCCTGAAAACAATTTAGGTTCCAAACCTAAGCCCTTTGCAAAACTTGGCGATACAAATGTATGCGATGAACCAGTGTCAAACAAAACCTTTGCTTTTATTCCATTTATTAAAACAACTCCTGTTACAATAAGAATGATACTCAATCTTAAATTATTCTGAAAGAAAAGCTTTTATTCATTACACTGACTCAAAAATGAAAGAAATCAAAATTCCTGCATACCCTGAATTACATCTTCCGAGTTTCTCGCATCCTCCTCGGTCAATGCAAATACTCGCCCTTGCCTCTTCGGGACTTTGCTTCCACCCGAACCATCTTTCTTCAGTTGTGGACAATGGGGCTTTGAGTGTCCAGTCTGCCCACACTGAGAACAAACATGCTCTGCCAACTTCGGACATGCTGACCTGTAATGTCCTACTTCCTTGCAGTAGTAGCAGGTCACTCCCTGAGCTCCAGACGCCTTCTGCACCGGTCCACTGAACTTCGCCTGCTTCGCGGGGAATCCCTTCCTACTCTGGCCTGATGCTGGCCTCTTGTTCCGGTTCCAAGAATCCTGCTTCTTCTGAAACAAGTCCATATCCTCTTCAGTCATCGCTGCTCTTCTGACCAGCTTCTCGAATCTTCGGATGCCCAACGGAACCATCCTTGACCTCAAGTTCGGCCTCAAGCCCTGCTCAAACTTTTTGGCCTTCTTTGCTTCATCCATGACCAATTCTGGTGCAAACCTCGAAAGTTGAGCGAACTTCGTCTCATACTCCCGAACAGTCATGCTCCCCTGCTGAAGGTTCATGAACTCAGTCGCCTTCTTCTCCTGAACATCAAGAGGAAAGAAGCGATCTCTGAACTCCTCCAGAAAACCTTCCCATGTCAGCTGCTGATCTCCCAAGTTCCTCTTCAATGACTCCCACCATACACCAGCATCTTTCTCCAGCTGCATCGAAGCCAACTTCACCTTGCTAGCTTCAGGAGTCTCTGACACTTCGAAGATCGTCTGCATCTTCCGAATCCAATCGTCTGCTGCTGTTGGATCAGCTTGCCCCTCAAAGACTGGCGGCCTCATCCTCTTAAAGGATTCAATCTGCTTGATGGGGTCGGCATTCACCAATCCATGACCAGCTCCATGATTCGGCGGCGGATTCTGCTGCTGCGCTTGCTGCTGCGCCACATTGAGTGCCATCAGCGTATTCAACGTCTGATATACCTTGGCAAACTCAGCTTCAAGGTCGATCCCATTACCTCGGGAACTACCAGAACCATCCTCATTGTTGCCACCATTTCTACCTCTGGGTGCAACCATTTTGAATACTGCAAAACGAGAGTAAAGTTAGAACAACACACTCACAATTTAAACTCATACCAATGTCCTATGGCAAAGTCAAACCATAATTTCAAACCAAACATCATATTCTATGTGATACTCACACTCTGATGTCCACACCTAGGTACTCACTCTCTAGTGTCCACACCTAGGTTGGTTGTCATACTAAGTCTATTATTATATTGAAGCGGAGCTCTGATACCAATCTCTGTAGCGCCCCAAATTTCTAATATGAGAGCTTAGAAAATAAGTGGTGAAATCCCAGCAATCCACTTCAATAGAACAATAAACACCAACAACACCACTAACATTTTCTTCTTTATTACAACAATTATTACAATTACAGCGGAAGTCCAAACATCTCAACACAAATATTTCTTTACATTTACAACTCAATAACCACACAATATGTCTTTACAAATTTTACACAAAACTAAATAGTCCAAATAGTCTCAAATGCAACATTAAGCATCCAACCTCCCACTCTAAGCAGTAACCTGCAACAAGTGAGGCTAGAGTTGAACCCTAACCCCCAAACTAAAGGGGTCAGCCATAAAAATGGTGTGAGTGGCAACTAATCAAACAAATAACATAAATGAACATAAAACATAATATCCAACAAATAATAATCAACACTAAAGTATGAAGCAACAACAAAGAATAAGGGGTGATACCAAAACCAAAAGCCAAGTGCGTGCTGAAAACAGGAAATCCAAATGCATAAAAGTGATTCAAGAAAACATCATGACTACATGCTGACAACGATGACTACTCAGAGATGAAGATAAACTATGATAATTTGCCCATGCTTGATCATTCCGGAGATTGATCCCACATCACAGGTATTTACCCTGGATAATTCAGGAGATCATCCCACATCTAAACATAGACTCATCACCACAATAATACCCCAAAAGCGTCGCCTCGACTCCGATCATTCCGTAGTTCAATCCCACATCTCAAGATAATTACTTGGATAATTCCGGAGAAATACCTCACATCTCAGGTTAACTACCTGGATAATTCCGGAGATAATTCACACATCTCAAGTTAACTACTTGGATAATTCAGGAGACTAATCCTACATCAGAAGTCATACTGAGGTGCATAACTCAAGTTCTCATTCGTCATGACACTACTAATGCCTGTCCTTATTAGTTTGGGTTGCTGAACAAATCTCCTAGAGTAGTGTACCCTACCGGACTAAAAATCTGAATAACTGAAAATTCGCCTCAAAGGGCCTCAACAAATGACTGAACAAATACCGGTATACTAGGGCCACGTACCTCTAGAGACTCAAAACAAATATCTGAACAAATTCCACTTAACAAGTGGCTCAACAAAATATTTCCAAAATCATGTTCTTAATTGAACATCTCAAAAACCAATACTTAACTGAACATCTTAAAATCAAACACTGAACAAATATCTCAACATCAAATACTGAACAATATCTCAGAATCAAGTACTAAACAAATGTCTCAAAATCAAACACTAAACAAAATATCTCAAATCAAATACAAAGATCCTTCAGGACCAGTCGACTGTACAATGGACCAGTCGACTGTCCAGAGGGCATAATCCAACACTTCTCAGAAATAAACTAAGGGAAGATCAGTCGACTTGTTAAGTTATCAGTCGACCGTCCCGAAGGAACTGAACGAAATCACCAGCAGAGGACCAGTTGACTGACCTCAGTCTAGGTCGACTGTCCCGAACAAATCTCAAGACTCAAAATATACACAGTAGGCTCGTACCAGTCGACTGCACATCAGATCAGTCGACTGACGGCTACAGATCTGAACACAAAATCATCTTGAAGTTTTCTAAAGAATTACTGATCATAAAGTTAATTTATATTCGGGCAAATGAACAATTCTCAACAGTCTCCATCATGGGTACATTTTTCAATCAATCAAATACTCAAATCTCATATCCTCATGATCTAAACTCATAATCCTTCAATTAGGGTTTTTCTCTTCAAATGTCTTCCTTAACTCAGTCAAAATCTGATCTACAATCTCAAGATCCAAATGTTTATCATCTGATCACAACATAAACAATTCTTAATTTGCTTTCCAACAACATGATCTCATAAATCCACATATCCTCAACAAATCTACATCTTTTTCTCATCATGGTCCAAATATCAAATAGAAGTTCTAATCGTCCATATCAAATAAAGAATCCATATCATATACAATGGGACTAACAAAATAATGGTACAATGATCACAAATAAGCGTAACGAGAGATCCTATGCCATTCATCAATTAAATAAACAAGCAAAACAAACACAACAAAACAAACCAACTCACCTTGATTGAAGAAAAGATCCACAAACTTTCTCCTTGCTAGATCCAAGAATCCTCCTTTGTTCTTCAAACCCAAATCACCAAAATCTGTATTCTTTTAACAAATGACGGCTGGAAAGAGAATTTCTCTTATATATGTGCCGGATAGAAAATCAGGGTTTTATTCCCACTTTACAAAGTACTCCTTTTCAAAATACATTTTGCATATATAATTCCTTTCTTGAAAACTAAATCAAATATCCTTTAAATTAGGATCTAATAGAAAAGTATATTCTCAAACCTCAACAAGTACTGATCGGTAAGTCCAGAAAACATATTTTGCACTTCAACCCTCAAAATTGTCAATTTTGCAAATAAGTCCTTCTTTTCTCAAAAATTGCAAATACGCACATTTAATTTCAGAAAAATCTGGAAAAATACTAAATAATTCTCAAATAATAAATAGTGATTTTTCATAAAGAAAACTTAACTTTTCAAACTTCTGAAAGGTCATTTGCACGTGTTTTGCACGTGTACCAAAGAATAAATTTCTTAGAAAACATTTATTAAATCCTCAAAAATCATTTAAATTCATTTTCAAACAATTAAAATAATATTTGAAAATACGGGGTTCTACATCACTCCCTCCTTAGAAGAGTTCTGTCCTCAGAACTACTACTAATGAGTTCAAACACATACCAACAAAAGGAAATAATACTTCATAAATAGATCATCACCCAAACAATTTCATATAACATCACAATCAAAATAAAGGAATACATCATTATCAATCAATAGTTCAGTCATTCAAAGAATTCCATTCACATACAAGAAATACATTCATACAAACAATTCAGGAAAATCCTTCAGCATGCGATCCTCTGGCTCCCAAGTAGCCTCCTCGAACTGCTGATTCCTCCACAATACCTTGACCATAGGTATCACCTTGCTCCTAAGGACTTTCTCCCTACGATCAACGATCTCAACAGGCTGTTCCTTGTAACTCAGGTTCACCTGTAGATCTTCGGGAACTTCCACCAACTGATGCTTCTGATCGGCCACATACTTCCTCAACAATGATACATGAAACACATCATGCACCTGAGCCAACTCCTCTGGAAGTTTCAGTCTGTATGCGGTCTTGCCAATCCGCTCCACGATCTTGTACGGACCAATGTACCTCGGCGCCAACTTGCCACCCTTACCAAATCTGATTACTCCTTTGGTCGGAGAAACCTTGAGAAAAACTGAATCCCCAACCTCAAATTCCAAATCTCTCCGTCGAGTGTCAGCATAACTCTTCTGCCGACTCTGAGCTTCAACTAACCTCTTGCGAATCAGCTCAATCTGCTCTGACGTCTGCTGTACGATCTCAGGACCATACATCTGCCTCTCGCCAACCTCATACCAACATACAGGTGTCCTGCACCTCCTGCCGTACAAAGCCTCATACGGTGCCATCCCAATACTTGCATGGTAACTATTGTTATAGGCAAACTCAACCAATGCCAAGTATCTCTCCCAACTACCACCAAAGTCCATAACGCAAGCTCTCAACATATCTTCCAGCACTCGATTCACCCTCTCCGTTTGACCATCTGTCTGCGGATGAAATGCCGTACTGAAATCAGTTCTGGTGCCCAAAGCTGCCTGTAAACTTCTCCAAAGCCTTGATGTAAACCTCGGATCTCTGTCAGACACAATTGAAACAGGAACTCCATGAAGTCTCACAATCTCTCCAATATACAACTCAGCCAATTTCTCCATCGACCAAGAAATCTTCATGGCTAGAAAATGTGCCGACTTAGTCAATCGGTCCACAACAACCCAAATCGAGTCATTTCCCTTCGAACTCCTCGGCAAACCCGTGATAAAGTCCATGCTGATATTCTCCCACTTCCACTCCGGAATGGGTAAAGGCTGTAACAAACCTCCAGGTCTCTGATTCTCTGCCTTGATCTGCTGACAAGTCAGACACCTTGCCACAAAATCTGCTACATCTCGCTTCATGCCAGACCACCAAAAATGCGGTTTGATATCCCTGTACATCTTCGTACTTCCAGGATGAACTGACAATAAGGTACTGTGTGCTTCCTGCAAGATACTCTCCCTCAACTCTGCGTCATCCGGAACACACAACCTCTCACCCAACCAAAGAACTCCATCTTGGACACGAAATTCTGATAACTTGCCCTCAGCAACCTGCTGCAACATCTTCTGGATCTCTGAATCTGATCTCTGACCTTCCACAATCTTCTCTCTCAAAGACGGCTGCAGCCTCAACTGAGCCAAAGATGCCCCTAAACCTCGCAGTACAACCTCGATACCTGCCTGATCGATCTCTGCTGCCAACTCTCTTCGAGTAGTGATCAACCTTGCCAAACTACCCTTTCTGCTAAGTCCATCAGCCACTACATTCGCCTTGCCTGGATGATACTTGATCTCAGGACGAATGTCTTCCAAAACTTCCAACCATCTTCTCTGACGAAGATTCAAATTCCTCTGCTGATAGATATACTTCAGGCTCTTGTGGTCAGTGTACATATTGACCTTCTCACCATAGACATAATGCCTCCATAGCTTCAAGACATAAATGATAGCTGCTAACTCCAAGTCGTGCGTCGGATAATTCTTCTCATGCGGACGCAACTGCCTCGAACCATAAGCAATGACCTTGCCTTCCTGCATCAACACACATCCCAAACCTCTGAGAGATGCATCGCTGTAGATATCATAATCTTTTCCAGCTTGCGGCAATGCTAGTATGGGTGCGGTAGTCAACCTTTCCTTTAACTCAAGGAAACTCTCCTCGCACTTATCTGTCCATACGAACGCCACACTCTTCCGGGTCAAACCTGTCAATGGAACAGCAATCTGAGAATACCCCTGAATAAACCTCCTGTAGTAACCAGCTAATCCCAAGAAGCTTCTCACTTCCTTCACTGACGTCGGCCTGGGCCAATCCTTTACTGCTTCCACTTTCTGAGGATCAGTAGCCACTCCCTCCTTAGAAAGAATGTGACCAAGAAAAGCTACCTCAGACTTCCAAAATTCACACTTCGACAATTTGGCATACAAGCTGTGCTCCTGCAATGTCTGTAATACCGCTGTCAAGTGCTTAGAATGATTCTCTTCCGACTTCGAATATACCAAGATATCATCGATGAAGACCACCACGAAGGAATCAATGAATGGCCTCAACACCCGATTCATCATGTCCATGAAAACTGCTGGCGCATTCGTCAACCCGAATGGCATCACCAAAAATTCATACAACCCATGACGAGTCCTGAAAGCTGTCTTACTCACATCTTCCTCCTTGACTCGTACCTGATGATACCCTGACCTCAGATCAATCTTCGAAAACACCGCTGCTCCTCGAAGCCTGTCGAACAAATCGTCAATCCGCGGCAATGGATACTTGTTCTGAATAGTCACCCTGTTCAACTCCCTGTAGTCAATGCACATCCTCATCGACCCATCCTTCTTCTTAACCAACAACACTGGCGCTCCCCACGGAGATGAACTCGGTCTGATAAGCCCTTTGCTCAAAAGCTCTTCAATCTGCTTCTTCACTTCATCCTGCTCTACAGGTGCCATCCTGTACGGAGCCTTGGAAATCGGCGCACTCCCCGGCTGAACATTGATGCAAAACTCCACATCTCTCTGCGGCGGTAATCCTGGAAAATCATCCAAGAACACCTGAGGAAACCTTCGAACCACCGGAATGCCCTGGACTTCATCTGCAATAGACTTCTTAGATACCATTGCAGCCACCTGCGGAATCTTCTTCTTCCCTTGAAAAGTTACTGCGGGTCCACCTGGTGCTTTCACCAACACCTCCTTCTGCTTGCAATCAATCGTGGCATCATAAATAGCCATCCAATCGATGCCCACTATGACATCCACTCCCAACACTTGTAGCTCGATCAGGTCGATGCCGAACATCCTTCCACCAATCTCGATATCACAGCCCTCGTAATATCGATCCGCTACCAGCTCCTCGCCTGACGGCGTTGCCACCGACAAAACTCTGCCTGAAAACAATTTAGGTTCCAAACCTAAGCCCTTTGCAAAACTTGGCGATACAAATGTATGCGATGAACCAGTGTCAAACAAAACCTTTGCTTTTATTCCATTTATTAAAACAACTCCTGTTACAATAAGAATGATACTCAATCTTAAATTATTCTGAAAGAAAAGCTTTTATTCATTACACTGACTCAAAAATGAAAGAAATCAAAATTCCTGCATACCCTGAATTACATCTTCCGAGTTTCTCGCATCCTCCTCGGTCAATGCAAATACTCGCCCTTGCCTCTTCGGGACTTTGCTTCCACCCGAACCATCTTTCTTCAGTTGTGGACAATGGGGCTTTGAGTGTCCAGTCTGCCCACACTGAGAACAAACATGCTCTGCCAACTTCGGACATGCTGACCTGTAATGTCCTACTTCCTTGCAGTAGTAGCAGGTCACTCCCTGAGCTCCAGACGCCTTCTGCACCGGTCCACTGAACTTCGCCTGCTTCGCGGGGAATCCCTTCCTACTCTGGCCTGATGCTGGCCTCTTGTTCCGGTTCCAAGAATCCTGCTTCTTCTGAAACAAGTCCATATCCTCTTCAGTCATCGCTGCTCTTCTGACCAGCTTCTCGAATCTTCGGATGCCCAACGGAACCATCCTTGACCTCAAGTTCGGCCTCAAGCCCTGCTCAAACTTTTTGGCCTTCTTTGCTTCATCCATGACCAATTCTGGTGCAAACCTCGAAAGTTGAGCGAACTTCGTCTCATACTCCCGAACAGTCATGCTCCCCTGCTGAAGGTTCATGAACTCAGTCGCCTTCTTCTCCTGAACATCAAGAGGAAAGAAGCGATCTCTGAACTCCTCCAGAAAACCTTCCCATGTCAGCTGCTGATCTCCCAAGTTCCTCTTCAATGACTCCCACCATACACCAGCATCTTTCTCCAGCTGCATCGAAGCCAACTTCACCTTGCTAGCTTCAGGAGTCTCTGACACTTCGAAGATCGTCTGCATCTTCCGAATCCAATCGTCTGCTGCTGTTGGATCAGCTTGCCCCTCAAAGACTGGCGGCCTCATCCTCTTAAAGGATTCAATCTGCTTGATGGGGTCGGCATTCACCAATCCATGACCAGCTCCATGATTCGGCGGCGGATTCTGCTGCTGCGCTTGCTGCTGCGCCACATTGAGTGCCATCAGCGTATTCAACGTCTGATATACCTTGGCAAACTCAGCTTCAAGGTCGATCCCATTACCTCGGGAACTACCAGAACCATCCTCATTGTTGCCACCATTTCTACCTCTGGGTGCAACCATTTTGAATACTGCAAAACGAGAGTAAAGTTAGAACAACACACTCACAATTTAAACTCATACCAATGTCCTATGGCAAAGTCAAACCATAATTTCAAACCAAACATCATATTCTATGTGATACTCACACTCTGATGTCCACACCTAGGTACTCACTCTCTAGTGTCCACACCTAGGTTGGTTGTCATACTAAGTCTATTATTATATTGAAGCGGAGCTCTGATACCAATCTCTGTAGCGCCCCAACTTTCTAATATGAGAGCTTAGAAAATAAGTGGTGAAATCCCAGCAATCCACTTCAATAGAACAATAAACACCAACAACACCACTAACATTTTCTTCTTTATTACAACAATTATTACAATTACAGCGGAAGTCCAAACATCTCAACACAAATATTTCTTTACATTTACAACTCAATAACCACACAATATGTCTTTACAAATTTTACACAAAACTAAATAGTCCAAATAGTCTCAAATGCAACATTAAGCATCCAACCTCCCACTCTAAGCAGTAACCTGCAACAAGTGAGGCTAGAGTTGAACCCTAACCCCCAAACTAAAGGGGTCAGCCATAAAAATGGTGTGAGTGGCAACTAATCAAACAAATAACATAAATGAACATAAAACATAATATCCAACAAATAATAATCAACACTAAAGTATGAAGTAACAACAAAGAATAAGGGGTGATACCAAAACCAAAAGCCAAGTGCGTGCTGAAAACAGGAAATCCAAATGCATAAAAGTGATTCAAGAAAACATCATGACTACATGCTGACAACGATGACTACTCAGAGATGAAGATAAACTATGATAATTTGCCCATGCTTGATCATTCCGGAGATTGATCCCACATCACAGGTATTTACCCTGGATAATTCAGGAGATCATCCCACATCTAAACATAGACTCATCACCACAATAATACCCCAAAAGCGTCGCCTCGACTCCGATCATTCCGTAGTTCAATCCCACATCTCAAGATAATTACTTGGATAATTCCGGAGAAATACCTCACATCTCAGGTTAACTACCTGGATAATTCCGGAGATAATTCACACATCTCAAGTTAACTACTTGGATAATTCAGGAGACTAATCCTACATCAGAAGTCATACTGAGGTGCATAACTCAAGTTCTCATTCGTCATGACACTACTAATGCCTGTCCTTATTAGTTTGGGTTGCTGAACAAATCTCCTAGAGTAGTGTACCCTACCGGACTAAAAATCTGAATAACTGAAAATTCGCCTCAAAGGGCCTCAACAAATGACTGAACAAATACCGGTATACTAGGGCCACGTACCTCTAGAGACTCAAAACAAATATCTGAACAAATTCCACTTAACAAGTGGCTCAACAAAATATTTCCAAAATCATGTTCTTAATTGAACATCTCAAAAACCAATACTTAACTGAACATCTTAAAATCAAACACTGAACAAATATCTCAACATCAAATACTGAACAATATCTCAGAATCAAGTACTAAACAAATGTCTCAAAATCAAACACTAAACAAAATATCTCAAATCAAATACAAAGATCCTTCAGGACCAGTCGACTGTACAATGGACCAGTCGACTGTCCAGAGGGCATAATCCAACACTTCTCAGAAATAAACTAAGGGAAGATCAGTCGACTTGTTAAGTTATCAGTCGACCGTCCCGAAGGAACTGAACGAAATCACCAGCAGAGGACCAGTTGACTGACCTCAGTCTAGGTCGACTGTCCCGAACAAATCTCAAGACTCAAAATATACACAGTAGGCTCGTACCAGTCGACTGCACATCAGATCAGTCGACTGACGGCTACAGATCTGAACACAAAATCATCTTGAAGTTTTCTAAAGAATTACTGATCATAAAGTTAATTTATATTCGGGCAAATGAACAATTCTCAACAGTCTCCATCATGGGTACATTTTTCAATCAATCAAATACTCAAATCTCATATCCTCATGATCTAAACTCATAATCCTTCAATTAGGGTTTTTCTCTTCAAATGTCTTCCTTAACTCAGTCAAAATCTGATCTACAATCTCAAGATCCAAATGTTTATCATCTGATCACAACATAAACAATTCTTAATTTGCTTTCCAACAACATGATCTCATAAATCCACATATCCTCAACAAATCTACATCTTTTTCTCATCATGGTCCAAATATCAAATAGAAGTTCTAATCGTCCATATCAAATAAAGAATCCATATCATATACAATGGGACTAACAAAATAATGGTACAATGATCACAAATAAGCGTAACGAGAGATCCTATGCCATTCATCAATTAAATAAACAAGCAAAACAAACACAACAAAACAAACCAACTCACCTTGATTGAAGAAAAGATCCACAAACTTTCTCCTTGCTAGATCCAAGAATCCTCCTTTGTTCTTCAAACCCAAATCACCAAAATCTGTATTCTTTTAACAAATGACGGCTGGAAAGAGAATTTCTCTTATATATGTGCCGGATAGAAAATCAGGGTTTTATTCCCACTTTACAAAATACTCCTTTTCAAAATACATTTTGCATATATAATTCCTTTCTTGAAAACTAAATCAAATATCCTTTAAATTAGGATCTAATAGAAAAGTATATTCTCAAACCTCAACAAGTACTGATCGGTAAGTCCAGAAAACATATTTTGCACTTCAACCCTCAAAATTTTCAATTTTGCAAATAAGTCCTTCTTTTCTCAAAAATTGCAAATACGCACATTTAATTTCAGAAAAATCTGGAAAAATACTAAATAATTCTCAAATAATAAATAGTGATTTTTCATAAAGAAAACTTAACTTTTCAAACTTCTGAAAGGTCATTTGCACGTGTTTTGCACGTGTACCAAAGAATAAATTTCTTAGAAAACATTTATTAAATCCTCAAAAATCATTTAAATTCATTTTCAAACAATTAAAATAATATTTGAAAATACGGGGTTCTACAGTCGTTCTGGACAGTCGACCTAGCTCATAGGCAGTCGACTGGTTCGCTGAGGAAATTATTTTTGTAAAAATTATTAGTCCTTCTAGACAGTCGACCTATGATTCCTTTAAGTCGACTGGTATACTTAGAATAATTTTGAGAAGACTATTGGAATTTACCACGGGTAAGTCGACTGATTCCTTTTCTTAAGTCGACTTATATGACTTAGTTTATTTTTTGTAAATTTTGGATAATTGTCCTCTGGATAGTCGACTTACTAAAGTATAAGTCGGCTGGTACTGAAAGATCTTTGTAAACTTTAGTGCTATTTCGAATGATTGGTTTTTCAGATAATTTAGTCTATACTTGACATTCAGTTCAGTATTTGATTAAGCATTTGGCTTTGAATTATTCAGTTAAGTATTTAATTTGAGACATTCAGTTGAGCCACTTTGTTTAGTGAAACTTTGTTTTGACATTTGAGTTAAGTCTCTAGAGGTGTGTGACCCTAGTATACCGGTGTTGAGTATTTTGTTGAGGCCCATTGAGGCATTTCAGTTATTTAGATTTGAATTTAGGTCGGTAGGGTATACCACTCTAGGAGATTCGTTAAGTAATCAAACAACCCAAAAATGATAAGGACAGGCACTAGTGGTGATATGATGAACGGGAACATGAGTCAAGAACCTCAGTATGGCTTTCGGTGTGGGACAATCTCCGGAATTATCACGGTAACTACTTGTGGTGTGGGATTGATCTCCGGAATTATCGGAGTCGAGGTGAAGCACATGTGGTATTCGTGTGGTGACGTGTCAATGTTTCGGTGTGGGATGATCTCCGGAATTATTCAAGTAAAATATCTTGAGTGTGGGATCCATCTTCGGAATTATCGGGCATGAGATACTATCCATAGTTTATCTTTATCTCGTAGTAGTCATCGTGTTAGGATTAGTTCATAACGCGGGGATTGAACCCTATGAAGTGAAGACGTTAAGGGCTTGCACCGAATCTATGTAGTATGGGATGCATAGACTTCGACAAGTACGCATTAGAGAGTCTGCATATAGAATATGTGTTTCTTGACTTGGTTTTATACACGTGGTTTCTTGTTTTCTACACCCGACACTTAGTTTAGTGCCAGTTGATGTTTTAAGTTACCTGTCATTTCGTACTTTCCATATTCTTTTAGTACTTGTTGTTTAAGAATTTATGAGGTATGATCTTTTATGTTGTTTGTTTGTTTTTATATCTCTCACACCATTTATGGCTGACCCCTTTAGTTTGGGGGTTAGGGATCATCTCTAGCCTCATATGTTGCAGGTTGTTGCTTAGAGTTGGAGATTGGATGCTTGAGTGGTTTTGAGATATAATTGGCTCATAAGAGACTTGTGTAAATTTGTAATAACAGTTTTGAGATAAATTTGTGTTGTAAATAAAGAAAATATTGAGTTGAGTTGTTTTGAATTCCGCTGTGATTTGTAAAGAATTTGTTGTAATGAAAGTTTGAAAAATTTAGTAGTGTTGGTTGTGTTTGATATTATATTGAAGTGGATCACTGGGATTGTGCCACGTATTTTCTACGATATCTTATTAGAAATTCGGGGCGCTACACAATCATTGCCGATCTCCATGGCAGCCAACTTCGACTGTGTGCGAACGGTTCATATCGCCGTTGCCGGTGTCTTATCAACACCAACTTTGGAGGCAATCGCCATCGCTGGTGGCTTTTCAGCCAACACCTTCTGGGTATTACAGTCAGAGCCTACCGCTGCCTAAGTTGGTACGCAACATATCACAGTCCTCGACAGCTCCTCAGTCAATCCCGTTGCCTGAGTCCCCGATAGCCCATTTTTTCCAAATGTCTGCCGTTCAATTACCTAAAAAAGCATGCTTCACCGATCCAACTGTCTGATCTGCATTAATCTTCGCACTTGAAAAATTTAATGGAAGTTCTACAAGACTGCTACTACAATGAGAAGTTCCAAACAGGATTCCAAACATCCCCGAAGCTGTAGTATGTTCTCATGATCATCTGGAAAGTGGTAGACTACTTCTCGAAGGCTGCAATACCCAACCTCAAGGAGCGGGGGGCTTATGATATGGATAAAATCAGAGCCATACAATTATGGTACACATCTCAAAGCTTCTAAAGGGGAAAACAAATAATTTTATGAAAACTACATACTTGTATGAAGAACGTGGGCCGTTTCAAGGCCCATCAACTCAACCAATTCTACAAGATTGGGTTGCCATATAACCCAAGAAAAGGAGTCCCGACTAATTAAAAACTGTTGACCAAATCCTCTATCTTAAATAGAGTTATTAACTAACACTATCCCATAACCATGAGAATCTGTAGTTTAAACCCAAAAGATGCATTTTCAGGTCTATCTTAGGTAACTAACTCCTAGCCTATAATTACCCTCCACCTCCTTCATAGTTAGATAATCAATATTTTGCCGCTAAAATTTTACTATTTACCTGAGAACTATTACCTTGAGCGTCGGAAGGCCTTTCGCTGGTGTCCACCTCGTTGTTTTAGACTTGTTCAGGTTTGCCGGTGTATATCAGCCGTCCAATAGAGATTCAAGCGCTCTCAAAAGTTCAGATTCAGCAACAAGGAGTTCTCAACCATATTTCATAGTCAAGATCAACTGTTTCTTATTCCCCTCAAAATCCGAGCTTATTATTTAGATTGTTCCCACACCAGATAAAGCAACAACATCCACGTTTCAGTGGAGTTAGCAATACTATTGCAGCCAAACCAAGGTCTTAAAAAAAGGAGGGTCACACTATATAGTTTAAACCCATATATTACATTAACTTCTTCCTTTACAAATTCAAGGTAGTCAAACGATTTCTTTTATGTAGTGGAGCATTGAAGAAGACTAGAGCTGGTATCGGGTTCATCGGGTCGGGTCCTCCACTACTCGGATCCGGATCAGGTACATCACGGGTCCAAAAATTGGACTCGGACCCGGACTTGCAAGAACAGGGTCCAGGTCCTATGTAAAAAAAATTACTCGTCGGGTCCGGTAGTAGAGAATAAATATTTGCACTTAAGTATTTTTGCACCCGATACCTTACGATTCTAACAATTTTTGCACTTAAGTACATGAATTAATATTATATTTACACATCTATCTTCAATAATTACTTTTATATGTATATTCCTATAATCCTATTATTCAAATTCTTTATGTTTGAGGATATGTTTTAAAGGGTCCGGGTCCGGGTCCAGGTCGGTTCTATTTTTAACGGACCTGGACCCGGACCCGGACCCGGATCGAAAGTACATCGGGTCTAATTTTAGGATCCGGACCCAAATCTGTATAGATCGGGTCGGTTCTGGTCCAATGCCAGATCCGGGTCGGGTCCGGATCGGATCCGGATATCGGGTAAAGGTGACAGTGCTAATCGAGACCACGGCTCAAGATCAACGGTGAGGTATTCTTTTAATATTTAAATTGATCATGCTTAAGTCTGAAATAGAACGGTGTGACTTCTCATAAAAAGAATAAAAAATCTTATATACACTACAATTCTCATCTATCATTAATGCAATTGACAACACAATCCAAAAAGTCAACAGTAAGTACAATACCCGAAATCTTAAACCATCCAAGTTCTCAACTTCAAACCAATTTAGAGAAAGCGGGCAAGAAAAAAAATATATTATCCTTTGAACTTTGATAACATTCCACTAGGCATTGAGGGCAAGCCGGCAAGGTCAGCAATAATAATCAACTAGTAAAACAGGGGAAACCCAAAAAATCATACTATGATTTACGCTGCACAGTACGGCACTGAAATTCCAGTGAATCACAATTAGAACGCATCATAAAGCATAATTCAACGGCCGAACCTTTGTCCCACGGTGCGGCAGTAGATAAAACTTAAAATAATTTCCTCCTTTTCCAGTCGATGACGACGCGACGAAGAGTCGTCCCTCTCATTCCCCATCAAACCCAAACATCAGATCTCACTAAAAACCAACGGCCCAGATCGTTCCCAGAGCAGTGGTACTCTCGTAAATCTCGACCCCCCACTCGCGATCGGATTCACACCGGAAACAAGCACTCAAAAACGAACGCAGCAGAAGAGTTAAAAAGGCGAACGAAATAGAGCGAGTGAATTGGTCAATGAAGGCAAACGCAATAATATTATGTGAAAGAATCAAAAGCCACGCAAGAATACTGCAACCTTGTTATTCTTCTTCTACTTCCTCCTCCTACGACCAAAGACTCTCCTCTTTTAAGGAAATTGATTTTGGGGCGAAATTCAACAACTGAAGAAGAAGAGAGAAGAAGAGGAAGAGGAAGATGGGGTGTGTAGTATCGAGTAGGGGGAAGGTGGACGAGAGCGACATGAGGTCGCTGTCGTCGTCGGATCAGTCGATCAACGGCAGGTTTGTCGGGATCCACAAGACCGGACTCCATACTTACGATTCAGGCGAGCTGAGGATGACGCCAGCAAGATCCTCAGCTGGAAATGGAAAGGTCGATTTCTTTCTTGTTTATCTTTTGTTTGTAGTTCAAAAAGTCAGATAAGAGGAGGTTAGATTCTAATTTGATGAAATTGGAAAGGGGATGGAAATTTATTCTTAGCTTAAAGTGCACACTTGGATGTGAAAAATGAAAGGTTTTAAAAGCACACATACACGGCGGCTATAGATTTCGGTCTTTTTAGCCGAATTCCTATACTTTCCAAGTTGCTTTCTTGCTTTTAGAACTAAAAGAGTTGTGACACAATCCGTAAGAACATTAGCTATATGGCTTTAGTCATAAACTGTTATCATTCTTGTAATGCTAGTATGGCTCTACTTGACCCGGATCCGCTACTTTCTAACCGTTTCTCCTTCCTCTGCTAGTCATCTCCTCCGCATCCCTTGAAATCCGCGTCTATCGGGAAGTTCACTATAAGTGCAATTCAGAGGCCGGACAAAGCATTAACTTAGAATCAGTGGCAAGGAACTACAGTATGGAAGAGAGAACTGTAAGAAGGGAATATATCACCCCGCCCAAAAAAAAAGAAGGAAACAAACAAACAAACAAACAAAACTTTTACGTTTCTTCAACCGAGTTCAATTCATGGGGTTGTGTTGGCTATGGTGTTCCTAGTGTTTCTCTGCCTCACCTTTTGAAGGAAGTATCCGTGTCTAGATTTGTTGTCTAATTGAAAGGAAGTTTTTGTTGATTTATCTCAATGAAAATGATTTCTTTATATTTAGTAAAAAGAGGTTCAATTTGTTGAAAACCTATAAAGTTAAAATATTTTGATGTTTTGTCCAGGACATGCTATGGTAATTCATGCAATTAGTTTATTACATTATTTAAGATGCTTCCATGACTAGTAGCAATGTTTTATTTATTAATTAATAACTAGTAGTAGTAGCAATGTAATAAGTCATATTAGTAAACAATATCCATTTTTAAAACTAAACTTAATTCAACATCATCTGATTTTTTTTCTAAAGGTAATGATATGTGGATAATGCCGATTTTATTTTATTATATTATGTGAAGCTCTTTCAAATATAGATTGACATGTACTGATTACAGTTTTAAGTATGAAGTTTCTGTTATAGCATCTTATGATATGTACTGATGTTTATTATAATGTTCCTTAGGTTCCACAAGTGGGCTCAATTATTGGGAGGGCTGGGATAGCTAGCATAGAGATGGCTGTAGAAGTCTTAGATACACTTGGTAGTAGCATGTCCAATTTGAAATCTACCAGCAGATTTGATAAATTTGGAATTGCATCTCGAGGCAATAAAATATCAATATTGGCATTTGAAGTTGCTAATACAATTGCTAAGGGTGCTAATTTGCTAAGATCTATTTCCGAAGAAAATATCCAATTCTTGAAAGAGGAAATCTTACAATTGGACGGAATAAGAGAGCTTGTCTCTGTGGATAATAAAGAGCTGATGATAATTGCAGCTGCTGACAAGAGGTAAACTAATTGGGAAACTTACAAAAGCTTCCAAATAGTACATTTAGTTGAGTTTTTTCCCCTACTGCCAGAGTTGTTCATTGTTTGTCTGCCTTGTAGTTAACCTGTTGCACTTGTTTTATTTTTCAAGAGAGGAACTCGATGTTTTCTCTGCAGAAGTAATTAGATTCGGGAACCTATGTAAAGATCCAGTCTGGCATAACTTGGGCCGATATTTTCAAAAGTAGGTTTGCCGTTCATACTTGAAGAATATAACTCTTCTTATTTAGCTTTAGAAGTTTATAATTTGACTAGGCTGGGATTTTCAGATTGAATTCAGAAGTTTCACCTCAGGAGCAACTTAAAGAAGATGTGGAAATGGGGATGCAGCAGTTGATTAATCTGGCCCAAAATACTTCCGTAAGCATATCTCATCTAAAGTCTGTCTAATATCAATGCTTAAGAATTGCAAGCCATAGCCATGAATAAAAGAAAATCTTATATCAAAAGATATAAGCTAATTTTCTTTTTTCTTTTTTCTTTTGGTGAATAAGTTTGACTCCCATCTTCTCCTTATCACACGACTAAGAAGCGCGGACATGGATACACAGACATGAACACATGCAACTTGACTCACCGACATTAGGAAATTTGATAAAACCTACTCTAAAATGGCTAGTCTCTAGTTGGATTCTTTTGTCTGACACACTCACCCGACATGACACAGCTGCCAAATGGAAGTGCTCGTGTTTCATTGTATGTGACTTCAGGCTAGGCATCATGCTTCGCCTTATTATTTTATAATTGATTCTAATCATTACTATGTAGACCCATTGTCCTCATAGATTTTGATATATGAACTATGTATGTGTCATTGTAAATTTAAAGCTTTATGATGGATAGTCAATTTTTCTATATTCCACAATTCGCTCTGCATGAGTAAGTGTTATATTCACTGCTTGTACTCTATGCAAAATTTTTTCTCTTTTTTATCCTTTATCATACCTTCTTTCTCTGCAGGCCAATTCTTTCTTTCACTCCACTTCTAGTTTTCTGCATGTAGAATTCAACCAAATTAATATCGTGATGTTTAAAAATCTATTATCTTCACTATTCTGAATTTTAAACTCATTTCTAAATGTTTAGGAGCTCTACCATGAGCTGCATGCTCTAGACAGATTTGAACAGGATTATCAACGGAAGCTGCAGGAAGAACAGACATTACCTGCAACTAGAAATGGTATTGTGCTTCTTTACCTTTTCTTTTCTATTTCAATAGAAATTTGGAAATTATACATGCCATGTTAAATGCAAAATTTATCAAATAACTATGTGACAAAAGGATCCTAAGAACAACTGAATCTTGATTAGGGTAGCAAATTGTTCACCGAGGGGTTTAGCCCATCACTAGGTTGCTCTTAATTATAGATTGGAAGTGAGTTGAAAATTGTTGAAGGAGCTGTTATTGCAATATGGGCCTTCGGAGCTTCAAATAATGCGGCCTTGTTTAAAATCCAACAAACTGGGAGTGTGGAAGACTATCACAAGCAATTCATCAGATATAGTCACTTAAACTATCCCTTTTCCATGCCAGTGCTTGTTGATTGCTATATCTCAGGCTTGAAAGAGGAGTTGCAGCATGAAGTTAGGGTTAAGCACTCTTATGGTGGCTAATGCTTATAGGGAAGGTGCAGCTAGGGAAACCATCTAGATGTGCCAAAAGATGGGCGTGAAGTATAGTAATGGTGGTTGATGTAAAACCAACCCTAAATAGAGAATTTCCAAGAATTTTAATGGGTTAATTTTACCAACATGAAAGTGCTGATCTAAGAAATTTTTAACAGTTAACAGGTGTGATGGATTTTCAAGAATTGAATCAAATGTAACAGTCTCAATTAATAATTCAACCTCAATCAATAATTAAGTTCCTATATGTTAGCAAGTAATAAGTCCAATATCGATTTGTACTCTATTCTAGCATGTGGATCACTCAATCTCAGTATTTTGTGGTCGACAGGCAAATTAGATAATATGCTAGATAATAGGGCAGTAAAACACAAATATTAAGAATGGAAAGAGTATACCGAATGTAGACAACCAGCATAGATCTCGAAGTGGACAGTACAGCAACGCAGCAACAATAGAAGAGCGGCAGCAACAACAGCAAGGCTGGCCGACGAGTGACGGCGTCGAAGGAAGGGGGCGAACGGGCGCACAGGAATGGAGAAGGCAGTCGAGGGTTGTTGGGGAATTTGTGGAGGTTTGGGGTGTTGGCTGTGGATGGGTAGTGGGTTCAGATGAAGAGTTCGGAGGTTAGGGTTTCGATGAGAGGGAGGGAGGTTGATGGAGGCGATGAGGTCAGGTAGTGGTGGTGATGGGTCGCCGGAGTTGGGGGTGCGGGATTGGGTGGCGAAGGGAACTGGGGATAGGTCGGGAGTGGAGGATGAAGGAGATGAGGGGTATGTGGAGTTGGGTCTGTTGGTGGAGATCGGTTTGGAGCTTCGGGTGGGTTTGGGTGAAAACGAAGAAGGAAGAAGATGGAGATGGTGAAGAGGCGGCGGCTAATGAGGGGAATTAGGGTTTGAGTTAGGGGATTTGTAAAATTGGGATTAGGGGAGATTGTATTTGGGATTTTTAATTGGGGATAAATTTTAGAATTAATCACTAATTCTAAAACTAGATTAGGATTTATCACAAACCCTAATTTGTATCTCAATTGTATCACACAAAGGAGAGAAAATGAAGAGCAAAACTCAACACAGATTTTTTTTATCAATAATGACATTCTTTTCTCATTCATCTCAGGGCCTTTAAATAGGCTCAATTACATCTTGAAACATATCTCCAAAATATTCTCAGAATCTAAAAATTACAAAAAGATTACATATGGCTATAATTGCTAGAAATAAAAACGGTAATAAAATAAAAATCCTAAACTATAAAGATGTCCTCATCAGTGGTGTTTTCAAACATAGCCACAATCCTACCTCTTCAAACCAGAAAATCAGTACTCCTTGAACAACCAGTCTGCAGTCACTGTAAACTCTGTGAACAAGGGGTTTGATTCTCCAAAAGTGGGCCAAGTTGATCAGTTACTTTGCTGATAAGAAGGCAAAAGGGTTGTGTTTTCGATAAGAAGTGGGTGAGGGGGAATAGGTGCAATAAAGGAAAAGCCTTATGCAAACTGAATAACTGGATTGAGAGTGATTCTGGAGAAAATACAGAATCTGAGAAGGAACTAAATTTGCTCACTCCAAAGGCAAATGGGGAGAACACAGTCCCAACAATGCAGCCCATGCTGTAGCTGCTATATCTCTAGAAGCCATGACTGGTGCTTCAACTCCTCAAACCATCAAATACATAGGCAAGATAGGAGGGAGAGAAGTGTACACTCTCTTAGACACAGGGTCAACTCACAATTTTGTAAGACTTAAAGATAGTGTCTAAGTCCTCTTCCTATTAAGAGACATGTTCTCTTTGAAGTCATAGTGGTCAATGGAGAGAAAATTGAATGTGAAGGGCTCTGCGAGAATGTGAATTATGAATACCAAGAGTGCAAATAACCACAGATGTAATATCCCCTAAAGTTGGACTTATAATTAATTAATGGGCTAAAAATATATTATTGTATTGTTAATGGGCTTAGAAAATAGTTAGATATAAAGGTTTGTTGAATAGGTTGTATTAGTGTAGGAAATTTAGTCGTACATCCGATAGGAGATTCGGTGGAGAGTTCCTTATATACTGAAGTCCATGATCCCAAAGTGCCTTCCGGCTAACTAGTCTTTTGGGTGAAACTTTAGTCCTGTGGCGGGGCCGTGACTATACCGAGTTCTTAGATGAGTAGGTGAGCGTAATCAGGGCGTTACAACAGATTTTCTACGTCCTACCAATGGGCAATTGTCAACTGGTATTGGACGAAAGCATTGGGGGAGCTATGGCTTAACTTCAAACAGTATTCTATTAGGTTTAAGCAAATTGGTGAAACCAAAACCTTACAATGAGTTGTAGCAGGTGATCTAGAAGTTACAAACCCAAAACCAGTAGAAAAAACCCTTATGCAAACTTCTACTTCAAATCTCTTTAGTGTCAACTTCAATAGCTCCCCCAGGTCTTCAAACCTGAATTGACTCAGTTACTCTCTGAATTCAAAGGTGTATTTGGAGAAATGAATGTATTACTCCCCAACAGATATCTTGATCATAAAATTCCCTAAATTCCTACAGCTGTATTTGTAAGCTTGAGACCTTATAAGCACCAGTGGCACCAGAAAAATGAACTAGAGGAGCTAGTAAAAGAAATACAAATGGGGACTGAGGCGCACATTCCACTCTCGAGAGAATCAAATGGTTACCTGCAGACTAATCATATGCTACCACATAGCGCGGGCAACACGCACAAAATTCAAAAACACAGGCACCACTCAGATGGGTCACGCCACTTATTACCCTCACCAATTCGATACTGCCACCTGCCACATCCAACCACGTCCAACACAAAGTTATTCGGGGGCGGTCCAATCGGATACCGCCACGTGCCACGTGCATAGAATTATTTGGAGAACCACCTTAACGAGGTCTCAAATGAAAGGTTACGTTTCCAAGGATTGAAACGCAAACTCTTTTCGACTAAAAGGTAACAATCTTTCTCCACTTTTGGGCCTACTAATTGCAATTCAAATGGAATGTAGCTTAGATCAAATCTAAGATTTGGATAACATAGCCCTATATATATTCTAGGCTTTTAACATGTATGTCCCTAACAAATATGTGAATATCACATATACCCCTCACAAATATGTATTTTCACTTTTACCCATAACAATGTGTGTCCAACCTCTTAGTTATCCCTTAAGTTAGAACTACTTTAAAAACACAATAATGTATAAAATATGCAATTCTATTTAATAGATTTTATGTAAAATGACTGAAATACCCTTCCTCCACTAGTCAAGCTTCCTCTTCTTACTTTATAAACTTAATCGACTATAAAATCAACTGAAACGCATCAACAATTCTTAATTTTTCTTCAGTTTTCTTAATAAATGGACAAATTTACAGTACATTTTTGTAATTTCATCTTCTTCATCATGTTTTCTAGCCAAATTCGTCACTAATCTTATAAATTTAAATACACGTAGTTCGAAGCAACTTTTAGGGGTAAATAAGAAATGAGCTCATATTGTTAGGGGAAAATATGAAAATACACATTTTTGAACGATATATATGATATTAGCATATTTGTTAGGGGTATACGTGTTAAAAACCCATATGTTTTTGTATAAGGTTCGCTTTTCCTTTGTCTTTGTTCTCTCCTTGTTCGGTCCTGATTCGCTCTCCAAATCTCTTCTCCCTATTAATGAACGGTCCAAATTGTTACGACAAATTCCCATTAACTTTAGCCCACATAGTCCAGATGGATAGTTCGTAAATTATTCATTGCCCTTTATGACATGAAAGGAGAAACTCCTATTGGAGTCTAGGGTCTAATCTAACTTAACCATCTATATCCATCTAATTGATTTTCCAATATGGGGTCTAATCTAACTTAACCATCTTTATCCATCTAATTGATTTTCTAATATGAGATCATTCGAGCCACAACCTCAACACTAATGCCTTTATGTTTTTAATACTCCTTTCATGACTTTCTCCCTCAAAACTATTCCATCCCCAACATGCTTGTTAATGGCACATTTAGCAAGGTAGCAGTGTCAAGCCAACAATCAGTACTAACCATGCCCTCACTTTGATTTGGATGTGTTTGGGAATTTGGATTTTTATGAGAGTGAAATTTGAGTTTTCTAGGACTAGATTTTGTGAAGGAGGATGATAGGTTTATTGGTTTGGTGATATGGGTGGAGTATCAAGTGTTGGTTAGGGTAATGATATGGTAAATTTATGGGGTGGAGTATCTGTTATGGTTTCGAGAAATGGGGTATTTTTGAATAAATTACCCTAATTTATTGAGTATTATGCATCATCTATTTTTCTGCACATTAGTTTCTGTATTAATATAAGATTGTTGAATATTGATGGATTTCCCTTATATATTTGGATACCTTTGTAGCACTTTTTCTTTTTCTTGTATATAAATTGTGTTGCATACTATGTATTAGTTTATTCTAAATTAATACAAATTCGAAATTGCTAGTCTTTTAGTTGGTTTACATCATTGTAATTATCATAACTCGACTTCCTTGTTCTTTGCAGAGACTCTTATGATTTTACTCAGTGAACTAAAGCACCAAAGAAAGCATGTCAAGAGTTTAAAGAAAAAATCCCTTTGGTCCGGAAATTTAGAGGAGGTAGCTCTCTATCTGTAACTTTCAGTCTGCACCAATTATGCTAGTGAAAATTGATTGTTATTTTTTTTTTCTCTCATGGAAATGCATATTCATTTGGGTGAACATGTTCTTTTTCATAATTTACTTTATAACTGTACATTGACCTCAGAGTCTATACAACCAAAATACTTCTTATCATGCCCTTCCCATTTTTAGACTGATTGGCATTGCTATAATACAAAGTCAGACAATTTAGTTTATCTGCAAAGGGTTTCTTCAACTTATCTTCTTTTTTGTAGGTTGTAGAGAAACTTGTAGACATTGTTGTCTATCTGCATAAAGCAATTTTGGAGACATTTGGTGTCACAGGTAATTGTAGGCATTTACTTATGCAGTAATGACTCCACACGTTGGTTTTAGGTTGTTGGTATATTATACTTTAATTTGCATGTTTCTAATTCTTGAGTTTGGTATCTCTGATCTGTAAACTTAAGATCGAACAGACATGCTATTTATTTGCATTCCACAGCCATAATATGAAACTTACATTTCTTCTGTATAATTTATAACATTGACACTCCTTGGAATGGCACAAAAGCAGCGACAAATATGTAGTAAATTTATCAAAATATCAAATGTCAAAGACAATTAAAATGCACGTTATAGTATATATCTGAGTTCTGAAAAATATCACTTATGACCTTGCTAGACAACACCAGTCACCACCTGGTGCAAACTATCTTGAAGTATAGTATAGAGTTTATTCTGGTACAACTGTCACAACTTTTCTGTTGGAGAATAAGGTTTTTGGTTCTTCCCTTCCTCATTCTCATATTATAGTACGGCACAAGTGTTTGACATACACCAGCTTCTCGCATTATGGTTTGCATTATTATTGGTGCTATTCTTGCTGTTGTGATCTTTACACCTTGGCTTACGGATTAACCCACCTTCCTCTGCTGCTCTTCAGGATCTTTGCAATTAAATTCTATTAAGATGAGTCCTTTTCAGTATGCATACCTTGTCTTTTGACTTAGACTTGCCTGACCAAAGTAATCGTGGCTGCCATTCCTGATTTTGGCTGCTTCAGCCTAGACTCAGTTGAAACTCTTCTTCCAACTGAAGGATGATTTTCCTAGTTGTACTGTTGTGTTCTTTCTTCTGTGCTACATCCTTCCTGTCACTCATGCTGTGGTGTTTTTTGCATGGGATGCCACTCATTGCTCCAAGATTATCTAAATGGAAGACAACATGGCTTTCCTGAATTCTTATGGCTTTACTTAGAGGATTGTATTCAATCCTTCTTTCCCTTCATTAAAGCCTGATTATTTGCAAAATACTTAGTTTAAAATTAATTAGTTAGTTAGGATCACCTAAACAATGGCTTACCATGCAATTATTGATATCCATAGAAACGTGCCTTGCTTCTACCCTTTATAATTTCAAGATTATCAAATTAACATCCATTACCCAATGTTAGCATAAGTCATAATGTCTACTTTGGATAGGCACAACTTTCTTCTCCTGTGTTGTTTGGAGAGCAACCTGTTTTACCCTGCATTTGCCTGTCATTGTTTGGTTCTTTGATACAAGTTATCTGATTCACCGTCCATGTTCATGTTGACTAAATGCTGCTCCTTTTCTGTTGGTGTGGCACTTAATGGCTCACAATATATATCAACCATACTATCCAATTATTGCATGAAATCAACCAACATAATATAATTAGGTAAGCATTAGGGGTGACCTCTTTGTGCGTATTGATAATCATATGATTAGTCAGTGGATAGAAATTTAGGTTGGAGAGCCTCAATGTTGTCGATATGGTGCTCGAGCTCATATGTCATATCATATTAAATTTTTTATGGTTGAGTGTGCTATGGAATTCAATTGAGACAATTCACGATGAAACAGTGAATCAGTTTTCCAATAGTTGAGGATGAATATCTAAGTGGCTAGGCTTTTTTAAAGACGGATCAAGGGAGAGTTGTTGCAGAAATTCGTGCAGATTTATTAGAAACTAAAAGATGGAAACAGATAGAAAGCGTATTTGTAGCCTCTACACTGGCACCTTAAACCCATGGATAAACTATCTATCGGTGTGACCCCCCAACTTACAACCGCAACTAGACTTTGTCTGACCTAATCAAGTTTTTCGCCCGAGGCCAACAATTAGTGTTGCTGTATTTCTGATGAATGGGAGTCATGGTTTATCCCGCTTACCTTCACTATAGTTGTCCATTTAGAAGCTAAAATTTAAATTTTCAAACTTGCTGGACCAAATTCAACTTCCCATAATGCCACATATTGGCATGGAAAGCATGCGTAGAAAGAGGAAGGGCTCTTTATCTGCTAGTAGACAACTACTATGATACAAAAGATCTGGAATATTTTAGTTTAAAAATGTTTACATTATTCAAATGACATTAATTGGACTAAATCTCTATATTTATACTTGCAATGATGAAATTCTAAGTTCTCCAATATCCTTCTATTTTGGTTTATTGGGTAAGAATGACCTGCTTCTTCTTTGTTTCTCTTATTTTTACTTGTTGAGAGTTGTGTAGACTTTTGTATTAAAGTTCACTACTATATTCACTATGCAGAACATATTGTTACTTTCAGCTCTACATTTCCTGATCATTCAAAAAAGGGGAAATGGCTTCCATGCCTATGTTTTGAAACTAATGTGCTTTTATCCCACGTCTATTAAAACTTGTGTATATGCTTAATGGATGTATTTAAGTCTACTTTATCAAAATCCAAAGATGCCCTTGATATGATGTTATTGGTAACTAGCCCTTGCTTTTTCATCTTAGATGCCCTTTATATGATGTTATTGGTAACCAGCCCTTACTTTTTCATCTTTGTAAGGAGGACGCGGAAGAAATATTTCTATGAGTGTAGCGTATAAGATTCCTTTTATATGCTCACTTATTAGTCATTACTACTTAAATCTTTATAGAACTAATGGCTCATACTTTGAGATGTTTGTCTATCTCCCACTAAACTTTTATGCATGCAAGTTTTATAGGCTTTTTTCAAAGTCATGTCATAGCTTAATGAGACAAGACAATTGAAGTTAGGGGAAAATTTTTTGTGGATGGAAACAAATCCTTAAATATGCATCATTTAGTACCACTTGATTTTTAGAAATGGTAATGGGTCTGCACTAAGATGTGCATCATACTCCCACTAATTCCTTTCTACATTTTTATCAAAAGAGAAAGAAAAATCCTTTCTACATTTAGGTTCTATATATATATATATATATATATGAGAATAAGGAACCTAGAGTGGCTCTGTAGGATATTCACGCATTCGGCATGCATTTCTCCATTAAATGCATAATCCACACCGTTGAATGCGATCTACATACCATAAAACCTATGTCTGTGCAAAATCACGAGGTTTGGACTTGTTTTGCACATTCATCATGTACTAGCAAAATGAATGGCTTTTATGCATAGAAGAAATGAGACAGTTTGATTCATCATCAAGACATGTTTAAACCTCATGTAGATATGCGTTGGTTTTATGACTTGTAGATCACACTGAATGGTGTGGATCATGCATTCGAGGCAGGAATGTATGCCGAATGGGTATACCCCTATTGCTGCTAATTTCTGTGTAGGAGCAAACAGATGATATGAGTCCTTTTAAAAACAATAAAAAGCTGACCTTTTTGACTTTCTCTGGTATTAACTGTTTTTAATTGTTGTTGACTGTTGAATCTGACTCGTTTACATCGTTCGATCTGATCTTGATTGTGATCATTGCTCCGATTGACCTGCAAAAAGTCTGAAACTCCGGGGTTGACCCTGATGACAAACCCTTTCGACGCTCAAGTCAGATTTCACGAATAGAAAGAGAGTTTTTAGAGGCAAGATCCTGATTACCTAATTCTGACGGGGGTAGGGGGTATTTATAGTCACCTTTGGGACCAGTTTCGAGATAATCATTTATCTCTACTTTCTGTTGTTTTTGGTTTAAATTCCT
The DNA here is from genome assembly GCA_017893485.1 of Hemerocallis citrina. Lineage (NCBI taxonomy): Eukaryota > Viridiplantae > Streptophyta > Magnoliopsida > Asparagales > Asphodelaceae > Hemerocallis > Hemerocallis citrina. The sequence continues at coordinate 185,170,282 of CM030366.1, read as the reverse complement.
TCATGATAATAGTTTTGGTTTAAAGCATCTCTTAAGGATAATCATGAATACAAATCACTCTTTAATTTAGTTGGATTAATTTATAATGGGCTGTCACCCTAACCCAGTAAGGCATACCCGTTTTTGGGTTATAGGGCATGGAAGAGACCCAGTTCCCATCTTCGGACCCGTTTATAGATGAAATTACCATTTTACCCCTGAGAGCTTTGAGATTCGTGCCCGATTTGAACGATCCCGATTTGGTTCTATTTCTTGCCATATTACAAGCCCCCCATTCCCAAAGACTGAGTTTCACAGTCTTTAAAGAGCAGTTTGCCTGTTTTTAATGGCTTATAGAATTTATCAGCGTTCTCAGGTACGTTTAGATCTCGCTTGGGGTGTAACAGTGTATTCTGAGCTTTTAAAATACCCAAAATTATTTTTAGAATTTTCTGGATTTTTAGTGAATTTTCTAGATTCTTTTTAATTTTTTCCAATTTGTAATCAATTTTTTGAAATTTTTATTCAATTTCAAATTTTAATAATTAATTTTTGAAAATTTTAATTAATTAATCTATTAATAATTATTTTTCCCATGATTTTAAAATATTTTTCCGAATTAATAATTATTTTTAGAAAATTTTAATTATTTTTTCGAATTTTTAATTATTTAATTCAATTTAATAATTAATTAAATAAAAAATTACCTTGATTTAATCACGATCGTTGATCATGAGATGACTTGCGTGCTGATGAGATTGGATGGCCACGATGAGGGGATCTGATGGTGAGGCGACGTGGCTCGATCTGGGGTGTCGATCAAGATCGAGCTTGCGCGCTGATGCGCTATGGAGATAGGGGAAGCAGGTGAAGTGGCGAAATATGGGCCGCTGATCACGATCGAGCGTGCACGTTTTCTGTTTGTTATTGCGTCTGTTCGGATCGAGGCGGCGAACGTTGAGATCGTTCGCCCAGTCGACATGTGGCGGTTAACGTCTGACCTGTTGACTCGGCCAACGTTGACTTTTGACTTTTTTTAAAAATCTCAGTCGTCGATCAAGATTGGGCGCGGATCGAAAGAAGAGTTTTTTTTCCTTATTTTTTGATCTGTTCTTTGTCTGCTCGGCGTGTTTCGGCGAACGGCTTGGTGAGCATTGGCGAACGAATAGGCGAACGTTGGCGAACGATTTTGGCCTAACTACGTTCGGTTCTTCGTTTGCTCGGAGAGCGACGGCGAACGTCAAACGAATTTGGCGAACGATTTGCGGGATTCCTCTAGCCCATGACAAACGATGATAGCGTGTTCGGTGTACGACCTGGCTGATTTGGCAAACTATTTTGTCGCTTCGGCGAACGATCTTGAGCTTGGCGAGGAGTTGGAGCTTGGCAGAGTGGAGCTTGGCCAGAGGAGCTCGGTTGCGAAGGGGGAAGTTTTCGGCGAATGATCTTGCGCTCGGCTAAGATTCTTGCTTGGAGCTCGGCTATGTGAAGCATGGTGGTGCAGATTGGCGAGGTTTTGAGCATGATGAAGAGTTTCACCGTGCTCTGGAAGAGAGCCGTTCGGGAGGTGAGCGAGATGAAGAGCATTGCTAGGCTCTAGGAGAGAGCCGTTTGGGAGGCAAGTTTAAGGAGCAACTCTAAGGGAGAGTTGAGCTTCGAACTCGTTTGGAAGGTCACTCGGGAGGCGAGTGGGACGAAGAACGTCACCATGCTCTAGGGAAAGCCGCTTGTGAGACAAGTTTGAGGAGAACTTCTAGGCGAGAGTTGAGCTCTGAACTCGTTTGGAAGGTCACTCGGGAGGCGAGTGGGATGAAGAGCATCACCAGGCTCTAGGGAGAGCCGCTTGTGAGACAAGTTTGAGGAGAACTTCTAGGCGAGAGTTCAGCTCTGAACTCGCTGGGAAGAAGGTTGCTCGGGAGGCGAGCGAGACGAAGAGCTTCACCAGGCTCTAGGCGAGAGCCGTTTGGGAGGCGAGCTTGAGGAGCAAGTCTAGGGGAGAGTTGAGCTCCGAACTCGTTTAGAAGAGGGCCGTTCGGGAGGTGAGCGAGATGAAGAGCATTGTCAGGTTCTAGAAGAGAGCCGTTTGGGAGGCGAGTTTGAGGAGCAACCCTGGGGGAGAGTTGAGCTCCGTACTTGTTAGAAGAAGGCCACTCGGAAGGCGAGTGGGACGAAAAACATCACTAGGCTCTAGGGGAGAGCCGCTTGTGAGACGGGTTTGAGGAGAACCTTTAGGGGTGAGTCGAGCTCCAAACTTGTTGGGAAGAAGGCCACTCGGAAGGCGAGTGGGGCGAAGAGCATCTCCAGGCTCTCGGAGAGAGCCGTTCAGGAGGCGAGTTTAAGATGCAACTCTAGGGGAGAGTTAGATGTCGAACTCGCCGTTTAAGCCCGATAAGTTTGTAGAAGCAACTAGAGGAGGGGGTTGACACTGACCTTGCTGTTTGGACTCGGCAGGCTTGTTGAGACGACTCCATGAAGGAGTTGGCATCGACCTTACCGTTTGGACCCGGCAGGCTTGCAGGCTTGCAGGAGTAAGTTGGACGTCATATCCGATGCTTGAAGGTGAACTGGTTGCAGGAGAAGCTTTTCGGACGAGCTGGGCTCCAACACCATCGTATGGAGTTAAGAATTTGATGGCATGGCTCGGAAGAGGAGTTGAACACAGAACTCATTGATGAGCGTTGTTGAGCTGATGGAGCAGCTCCAGGGGCGAGCTAGGCCCTAGATTCAGTATGTTCGAGTAAAATTTTGGAAATAGCCCTGGGAAAGAGCTGGTCTTCGAACTTGCTTGTTGCAAAATTTAACCAGTAGTGGGAGTAGTATGAATGGTTGTTTCGAGCTCCGAAACCGTATACTTGCAAGCTCTGAGGGCAATTTCGAATCATGATTGTGAACTTCAAACTAGTTGTTTCGGAGTTATCAATGAGTTGTTAGAGCAATTTCGAATGGTGAACCACTCCGCACTTACTTATTTGTAAGTGGCCAAAGCGGCATCGAACCAAGTGTTGGACTTCAAGCTTGTTGTTTGGGGGTTTCAACGAGTTGTAGGAGCAATTCCGAATGGGGAACTGCTCCGCACTTGCTTGTTTGCAAGCGACTAAAGCGGCATCGATCCAAGTGTTGGACTCCAAACTTGTTGTTTGAGGGGTTTAACGAGTTGTAGGAGCAATTCCGAATAGTGAGCTACTCCGCACTTGCTTGTTCGCAAGCGACTAAAGTAGCATCGAACCAAGTATTGGACTCCAAACTCATTTTTTGAGCCTAGCAAGTTGCAGGAGCAGCCCTGGGGGACAAGCTGGACTCCAAACTTACTATTTAATGAGTCATAGATGTGACTCAGGGAGATAGACACGAGGCCAATGCAATGATCTTTATAAAAAAAGGCTAAGTTTTATTGAAACAAACTAAGTGGCTGCCTTGAGGGAGACATGCCATTATTACATGCTTTGGCCGTATTGCAAGTGGCAACCTTATTGAAAACTGAAAACCTACTTCTCCGAGAGGGGGTTAGGCACTTGCGTGGTACTTTATTTGATGCTCAGTATTCCGAGTCCGCCTCCCCTGAAGTGGGGGATCTCCTTGAGTTCATTAACCAGTTCGGGAAGGGCTTGACTATTCCGTTGGGGGAGCTCTAATGCTTCAAGTGGGAGGACCGAGGCCTCCATTGTAGTTGCGTAGCACTTTCGAGCTGTCTCTTGGTTTTCTTTGACTTCCCCCATTCCTGCTGAGGTCAGGAACTTCATTTTTATGTGAAAGACTGAGGGTACGGCATGGAGTACTTCTAGACCTGGTCGGCTGAGGATGGCATTGTAAGCGGTCTTCACGTCGACGACCATGAAGTCCATTATCTCTGTCTGGGTTGTCGGGGTTTTTCCTACGGTCACATCAAGAGTGATTATTCCTTCGATTGAGACTGAAACCCCAGAGAACCAGTGGAGAGTGTATCCGGCAGACTTAGACGATCTCGAGAAAGTTTAAGACCTTGGAAGGCTTTCAGGAAGAGGATATTGACGGAACTACCATTGTCGACCAGGATTCGGCGTACCTTGTGGTTGGCCATGTGGAGACTAATTATGAGCGCGTCACAGTGGGGCGTTCGAATGCCTTCCAGGTCGCTGTCTGACAATGTCACCGAGACCCCAAGGCTCTTGGTCGGGAGAAAGTTCTGGACCGAACTCACCTCTCAGATGAAGGCCTTTTGGGAGGAGTTTGATTCTCCCCCATTGGACCTCCATGGATAAGGTGGAGGATAGCCCCAGGTTCGAAGTCTTGGAACTTGGCAGGCCTTTCAGTTTGCTTGTTGGCTCCTCAAGGTGGAGGGTCGGCCCTGTCCTTCCTGACGAACTTCGCCAGGTGTCTCCGCTGTATGAGTTTTTCGATCTCCTCCTTGAGAGTCCGATAATCATCCGTGTCGTGGCCGTGGTCCCTATGATAGCGACACCACTTTTCTATGTTCCTCATCTTTACTGGAGTATTCATTCTAGGGGGAGCGTGAAGCAACCCTTCCTTATCCACCTCCATAAAAACTGCTGATATGCTAGCATTGAGGGGGGTGAACTTTTCAAAATGTGGAGCTGGACAGTGCTGGTCATTGTCATCTTTCTGTAATTTTTGGGGCCCTACTTCGCTTGTATTCTTCTGTTTGTTCCCGAAAGATGGCTCCTCTCGACTGGGGGGGTTGAGAGCCTCTTACGCTCGGATGTACTTCTCACTCCTAAGCAGGAGTTCCGAGAAGTCCTGAGGAGGCTTCTTGGCAAGGGACGCCTTGAGGTCGGCGTAATTGACATTGCGTCTGAATGCTGCAGAAGCTACTGATTGGTTGAGAGAGGCAATAGACCGGGGTTCGGCGTTAAAGCGCCGAACATAATCTCTTAGACGTTCACCCTTTCTTTGGCTGATGGCTAGCAAAGATGTACTTGTTTTCTCGGCTCGGTAACTGCTAACGAAGGGGGTGAGGAAGAACTCTTCAAGCTGGTCAAATGGGAAGATGGAGGCTGGGGATTGACGGGAGTACCACTCTCGCACTGGTCCCCTCAACGTTGCTGGGAAGGCCTTGCAGAGGAGCGCATTCGAGGCTTGATGAATCATCATGAGAAAACTCTCGATATGATTGGTCGGGTCTGATTCCCCATTGTAGGATTCAAAGCGGGGTGACTCAAAGGTTTCGGGGAACGGAGCTTCCATGATGGCCCTGGAAAAGGGGGGTCTGCTTGGGCGGAACTTATTGCTCCGTGTTCTTCTTTGGGATTGATCTTGCTGAGGCGCCTCCCCATCTCTCGAAGGCGACTGAGAACCGAGTCGTTTCTCTAGTCGGATCTAGTTGACCCTCGGGACTACTTCATGAGTGATGGCATAGCAAGGGTTGTGTGCTTGTCGGTCGTGATTTGGGACAATATTAAAAGCTCGCAGGATGTCATCTTTGAAGTTTTGGAATTCTGCCTGGGTGACTGGTGCCCCTCCATCATTGGGAACCCTGGGTGGTGATCGGGTCACAGCGGTGTGGCTTCTTCGCTGTCGACGGGGGGAAACCCCCTTCGCCCCTTTGGGGAGGCGGGCCTTCTGGATCTCGGCCTTCGAGGAGAAGGACTCCTCTGACTTATCTGGTGTTTTGGATGAGGGATCTCATCACGGGCTCGTCTCTCATCTAAGCGGGTTCGGAGGTTGACCCCTCTTTAGCGGTTGATGATGATTTGACGGAGGTCTCTCGACTCCTGAGGACCTTGCGAGGCCATTGAGTCGGTGGAAGGATTGTGAACCAAGACTTGGTCATGGAGAGGATGCTGTTTTTAGGGCTTCGACGGGAGCCCCCTGGCGCAGCCTCCATCGATGTAGGGTGAGCCTGTTGAGGAGGCGGCTGTTTAGGTTGAGGCTGCTGAACTTGTTGATCTTGTTGAGGGTGAACATCCTCGAGTGGAGGTGGAGGAGGAAGAAGGGTGGCTCTTCGGCTCGACGCCGCCGCCTTCCCTTATCTGTTCGGTGGCATAGCTGAAAACTACTTTTACCGGCGAGTATGGTCGGATGGCTTAATCTGTTTACCACAGATGACGTCAATCTGTTGTTGCTAATTTCTGAGTGGGAGCAAACAGATGATATGAGTTCTTTTAAAAATAATAAAAAGCTGGCCTTTTTTACTTTCGCCGGTATTGACTGTTTTCAATTGTTGTTGACTGTTGAATCTGACTCGTTTACACCATTGGATCTGATCTTGATGGTGACGATTGCTCCGATTGACCTGTAAAAAGTCTAAAACACCGGAGTTGACCCCGGCGACAGACCCTCCGATGCTCAAGTCAGAACTCAAGAATTGAAAGAGAGTTTTTAGAGGCAAGATCATGATTACCTGATTCTGACGGGGGTAGGGGGTATTTATAGTTGCCTTTGGGACTAGTTTCGAGATAATCATTTATCTCAACTTCTCGGTGTTTTTGAATAAGAAATAGAGTATAAATTCCTTCATGATAAGAGATTTGGTTTAAAGCGTCTCTTAAGGATAATCATGAATACAAATCATTCTTAAATTTAGCTGGACTTATTTATATTGGGCTGTCACCTTAACCTAGTAAGGCAAACCCGTTTTTGGGTTATAGGTGAAATTACTGTTTTACCCCCTGAAAGTTTTGAGATTCGTGCCTGATTTGAACGATCCCGATTTGGTTCTATTTCTAGCCATATCAACCCCATATCAACCCCCCACTCCTATGTGAATGCGCTGAGACCCATTACTTTGGGGTATATACCCAAACAGTGAGATATATGTCACTACTCTCAGATAAATAACTCAACTTGTGATATCTAACTCAAGTGTGTTATATCTATCTTAATTGTGTGATATATATCTTAACAATGTGATATATAAGTCAGTTGTGTGATATACACCTTAACAATGAGATGTACATAACTGAATTGTAATATATAACTTAACCATATGATATATACCTAGATAGTTTTATATAACTCAAGTATTGTCATGAATAACTCAAGTTTGGAATAGAAATCAACTGTTGGAGGATAAATGTATTTAAACTTTGTGATATATCCCTAGCATTTGAGACATGTAGAAAGAAAAAGTAAATATGCGTCGTTTGAAGAAAAACGAAGGACTCATCAGCAATTAATTTTCTTCATATTCTTCATTATCAACATTAGCGAACAAACTCATTAATATCTTCAATTCTCTTCACTCAAAATGAAACCACAACCGATTCACTTACGTCCACCTCCCATCACCATTAACAAGGTGAAGAGATTCCACTCAAACAAAATCTAAATCTGACCATATCCAAACTCAAACCCAAATCCCACTTGGCCACATATCCCTTAAGCATTGGTGCCTCACTTCCCCGTCCATCTTTTGTCGGCATCATCCGCCGGGCTCCACCTCCTCACCCTCTTCTGTTAGGTAGCCTTCCTTCACTATAATATTATCCCTTTCACTTCCATCTCAGCCGCGCAATTTATTTTTACTTCAACCTCATGTACATCTTGGGAATATATACACAACGAAGAAGAATTTGGGGTTCAATTTCAAGAAAGTGAGGTTTCAAGTTTGGATCTTGTGTATGAAGGAGAAATTGGAGAAGAGAAGTGTGCAAACCAGATTGAGCATAAAAGAATTATGGTTGTTGTTGGTGATGGATGGCAAGGGCACTTGTGGTTTTAGATAAATACCCAAAATATGCATTTATTCATATGGTGTATTGGGTGTATAAAAATATAAAAGTAGTTGACTTGAGCATGTACACAAGAATTAAAAGCATTTGGTACAAAAACAAGTAGTTTCAAATAGGACCTGCAGAAAAGTTTTGTAATTTTTTGGTATGAAAATATTGGTCATTTGTTTTTTGTTTTGTTTTTTTGTTTTTTGCAATTAATTCAAACATGATTTCATATTACTTGAACACAATGATCATGAATATGCAAACTTGACTGCAATAATTCTACTGGATTCTCATGGTTTATATTCCTAGAGTGGTATATGGATTTTGTAACCATGTGCTGTTATTATTTTAACACTTCAAATCTTAGTGTATGCATATTTGCCTTTACAATTTTTATGACAGTTTCAAACTATAAAATATTGCAGATAGTAACTTGGTTGAACAAGGTGCAGTTCGCAATCAAAGACTGGGTGTTTCAGGCCTTGCATTGCATTATGCTAATATCATCAATCAAATTGATAATATTGTAAGTTCCTATAGAATGTTTCCTTTGCTATTAGTTATTTTTTTTATACCTAAATTGCTCTGTCCCATCCTCTCCCTCTCTCCTATTTAAGATTGAAAGAAACGACTTCTGTTATTTTCATTACACACATGGTAGATATTTTCTGTGATTGGAATTATACGTACATGGTTGATACAATATTTGATTTATTTTATTTTATATTTTATTATTATTAGTATTATTTTGACCAGAGACACAATATTTGATTATTGCAGTAAAATTATATTATGTGCTATTCGGTCCGAAAATTATTGTAAATCTGCGAGATGAAAGGAATTATATCAACACAAGATAGTTCTGTAAACCATGGCAAGAAACTGTTAGGAACTAGGATGAGCTAGCTTTTGTTAATTATTTTATAACTACTGTTCTGTAAATATTTCAATTTATTGTTCTTCAAAAAATCAAACTTCACCATATTAACATTCATGACCAATCTCTATAGGCCCTACACTGAAATATATTTTTCCATTATGACAGAATATTAACTTGTTAGTTAAATGGCTACAAATAATGGTAAGATAAATGTAGTTCTCACATTGTTTGACTTAATGCCATTGTCAATGAGCAGGACTTTGTTTTAAATTTAACATTAAGCATGACATTCAGGTTTTCCCAGATTATTTTAAACTATAAATTGCATTGTTTCCATTGTGGATTTTGTAACAGTCTTATTGCAGGTGGTTATCAAAATATTCCATATTTTGGGTTTTTTTTCCCTTTCATCATCTTTCTGTTTGGTATTACTGATGTGTCTTCTTGGAGTAAAACCAGTAGCCAGAAACCTTACCTTTTTCACAATTTGTTATTTTTTCTTGTAAATTAGTTTGACCAGCAACCATGACAGTTCTATTTACTTGTCAAAATTATACCTTGATTATACCTCAAAGTGCAAACTCTGCACATCTGTATATTATCCTTTTCAGTGTCTAGTGTTATATTCTTCCTGAGTTTCTTGATATTCATATATTTAATCTGTCTGAGTTTCTTAATATGTATGTGTGTGTGTATATATATATTCAGAAACTCAGAAAGAATATAATATATATACACACACACGGAAACTGACTTAACCTTAACATCTCTTCCTAGTAAGTTCCAAGAATGCATTTCTATGACAATAACATTCTTATATGAAGAGTGATTTGCTTTTTGCTAAGGTGACATTTTTATTTCTCAGGTGTCTCGGCCACTTACACTTCCTCCTAATACAAGAGATGCATTATATAATGGATTGCCAGAAGGTGTCAAAAATGCCTTGCGTTCTAGGTTACAGCCATTTGATGCCAAGGAAGAGGTATTACTTATTGAACAATTTTATCTCTAACAAGTAACATCTAGTTTTTGAGTAGTTTAAAAATCTTGTTTCAAATTATTTAAAATATATATGGGAGCTGTGTACATCTAACCAATTTGCAAGAGATCAGGACTAAAATATGCATTGCTCTTGAAGTTTTCAGATTTGTTGTTGTGATTAGTGGAATATTGAGAGTATTTGACAGAATGCTTTCCAATTATGACATTTTCCACTTATTTCATATGCTTTTCAATGCATGGCTTTGTTTCAAATATGTCCTATTTTCCATACTTTTACCTCTTTCCTCAACAATTCTTCATCCCCACTTTCCTCTTTTTCTTTTATTCATTCTCTTTGTTCCTCATTTTTTAAGCCTTTTTTGTTCTATCTCTTCTCCTTGTCTCTTCTCTTTATTTTTCCTCCATTACTTCTCCTTCCTCCTTTGGTTCTTTCTCATTGTTATCGTCATTTGTCATAATCTTCAAGCTTCGTATTATTCCTTTTTGTCTTATTTTCCCATGCCTATTCTTTCATAGTTTCTCCATTTCTCTCCTTCCGTGGTCATCTTCTTCCCCTCCTTTATAGTGCTTCTTTTTATCCTCATTCTCTTTTCGATGTAAACTTAACCTAGGTAGGGAATTTTCTAAGAATATTAAAAGATTAAGTTTACCAACAAGTAATGCCGAGTAAGTTAGAAAGTAAAACTAGTGATTGATATGATGGATTTTCAAGAAATTGAATAAGTTTAATAGTCCCAATTAAAGATTTAAGCCTAACAATCAACAAACATACTTAAGCGTTCTTAATAAACAAGATATTCAATAATGATTCGTACGCTAATTGGCAAGTAGAAGCACACACTCAATTTTTGTGGATGACAGGTAATTTAGATAATATTCTAGAGATGATAGACTGTACCACAAATAATGAAGGAATAAAAAGAAATTACCGGGATTCGATGGAAGTTTCGCTGCCACGGACGGATAGGAAAAAGATGCTAGTCGTCGACGTCAATGGCGTTGCACTCCTCCATAGATCATTCTCTTGATGTGAAGATTAAGGTAAGGGATTGAATGAGGATTTGGGGATTAGGGCTTCGGATTTAAATTGAATTTGTGGAATTAGGATTTTGAATTTGAATTGGATTTGGGGATTTGGACTGGGGAGATTTCGGTTGTGGTGGTGGTGGCTAGAGGGGTGGTGATGGAGGTGGGATCTAGGGTTTCTTACAAATCCTAATGTTCTCTCAATATCTCACACAAAAGAGATGAATGAAGAGCAAAACTCAATCACACAATTTTTTTAATTAATCAAAAGCATAACTTCTCACTAGTTTAAAGGCCTATATATAGGCTCAAAACAAATCTCAAAACAAATCTCCAAAATTTAGAAAATAAAGGGTGCAAACAGCAAAACTACTAAATATGCCAAAACAACTAAAAAGTGCTGAAATAAAAATAACTAGGCTAATAAAATAGTCATTCTAGATGATGCCCACGCTGATAGAAGTGCCCAAATCATCTTGAACTGATGTCCTCATCATTCTCTTCTGGTGGGAGAGAGCTCAACCCAGTCGAGTCAAAACTAGTGCTTCTGTCATAGTGCTCCAATAGATATGCATTTCAAGCGTTGGAGCTTCTCACGATCAATTCAAGTGTTATCCAACTCAGCTTGTTCTTCCATCACACCAAATGCCTATGAATACCATAATCTCTAGTAGAGATTATTTGATCATCTAAAATATTATTCAATTTTTCTGTCGGTGGATAAGTATTTTCAGGTAAAGAGGAAAATGTGCGAATCTCACTAGTAGGCTGCAGGGCAGGCTCATCTATAATAGAATTTCTAAGGTTAAATTATGGCCTTCATAGGGTAGTAGATCTTCAATATTAAAAGTCTTATGCTAAAATCTTCAGGATGGTCAACGATATAGGCATTATCATTGATTTTATGAAAAAATTTAAATGGACCTGCAACACGTGCATTCAATTTCTTAACGGATTCGACTGGAAACCGTTTCGGACGAATCCGAACCATCACATCGTCATCAACATCAAAAGTTTTAAATTTCTTCTAGTATCTGCCCTTAACTTGTAGTTAAAATTATTCTCATAAATTTTCTTGAAAATTTCTTTATGCAAATCATGAATGCGGGATGCAAATGTGGTTTCGGACTCTGAGGCTGATGATTTAACATGGGAACAAGATCTATGGGCTGCCTAAGACGATAATCATGCATAACCACATGTGGACTTATGCCGGTGGTTCTATTCTTAAATGTGTTGTAGGCAAATTTAGCAACAGTTGATTTTAAGTCCCATGTTTATGTTATGCCCCGCTTCCCAAAAATACGGAATACGAGCACGTAACATTGGCCCAGCGAATGACTAGCGTCACCCATAAGCTGTTTATCCGAGATTAACTCAATAATATAATCAATACAGAACAAATGCGCAGGCAATCTAATAATCTCATGAACAATAGTACTTGAAATTAAGCAATAAAAATATCTAAATATAATAATAATCCAACGTCTGGAAATAAATAACAATATTCGGGACATAAGTCCAATACAATAATAAATCCAATCCAAATAATAATAAGTCTCATTACATTAAGTTTATTAAAGTAATAAGCAATTAGAAAGCAGTAGTCTTCAAACTGTTTGTTCTCCAACTCTAGCAGGCAACTGTTCTCCAAAATCTGCAATTTAATAAATTGCAGGAAGAGGAGAAGAAAACAAAATGTCCGTCAATGTAAGTTACGGGCCGTTTGTAGTGCAGGATACAAATACATGAGAAGGATAAACAAATAGCATGGAATAGGCATGATAACAAAATATAACAACTAGCATGGTAAGATAAACAAGTGTAAGTAGTATGTAATAAGTGTCGAGTGAACAAGTATCTTGTAATATTCGATATCAATAGGAACAATGATGAATAATAGGCAATGTCGATGTTGTGTTAATCCTCAAGTCTATTATTCATTTTAATCCTAACTAATGCATGTACTACTGTGTCCCATGTGTTTCGTACCACAGGTTCGATGCATACAATCAATTTCGTTCTAGACTTAAGTGGAAGATTCTATAAATCATGTACACGGCACGATAACGGTATTTGCAGCATTGCTGCACACTGGTTGGCTCAATAAAAACAATACACAGTCAATTGGGGATATTGTGTCAGTAGTTCAACAATAAACCGATAACAATAATTTTTGCCAACACAATATTTTGGAAAACAAGGCCCACACTACGGTATACAGTTACTATGTCATCAACTACTCTAGTCAATCCCTTAAACCCCGGCTTATTAATTATTTCATTAATGCAACAATACAATATGCAATCTAGAGACACAAGATGAACGATAATAACAATAGGAAAACAATAGGATGATAACATGAAATATGGTGTACTAGATGTCCAAGCAACATGGTATAGGGTATTTTACAAGTATTCGACAAGTATAACACGAATAACATATCAAACACAGTTACCTCAAGATAGCATGAGCATATACATCAAAAGTGGTCAACCCTAGGTTAATTCATGTCATATATGTCGCGAGACAACTATGGTCAAATCATCACAATGGAGACTATCAACAAGGGGTTCACACACGAATTGTCTCTAGAACCCAACTACACTACAAGCGGTATTTTGTACTTGTATATGCAAAGGTATTTAATATAAGTTACTTGCCTTATAAACGGTGAGTTTGAATACCAAGAATAACGGGATGAGAATTCTGGAGCAACGAACACAAATCCGCAATAACACAATCCCTCGAACATACAATAAAATACGTGCAAACCACGTGTAAAAGAGAACCAACAAAATAGCAGCACACAAAGAGACAACAGCGATGTCAGCAATGGCAAGAGGACTGGCCAAGGGGGCGGCGGCACCGGCAAGCTCGACGAGCGGAACGGCGGCGTGCTGGGCAGTCGGGATTGGGCTGATGCTGGCTCGACGGGAATAAGGAAAAGACAGGGGGCTTCGATTTGGGTGTGGACGAGGCTAGGAGGGGGGTGAGCTGGCATCGCAGGAAGGTCGCCGACGCTCAGGAGGGGGGGATGGTGATGGGGGTCGCCGGAGAAGATGATCGGCGAGGGCTTTGTGGTGTTCTGTTAATGTCAAGGACAGAGGAGGGTGAGGAGGTGCAGGGGGGTTCGGGAGGTTGACGAAGGGTGGACGGCGACGTGGTTGGGGGTCACCGGAGTCGGGGTGAGCGCCGGGAAGATGGCGCTACAGTAAAAAGGGGGGGTTTGGGTTTGATCGGGGAAAGAGAAACATAGAGGAGAGAGGAGAGAGAATAAGCAGCTAAGGTTTCGAAGATGTGCGATTTTTAGGGTTTGTACTAGAGTTGTATTTATAGGGTACAATTAGGGTACTGGGTTCGAGGTTTAGGGTTCAATAAAAGCAGTTTTGGGTCAAGAACACATCAAATTAGGTTTTAGGGTTCAAATAAAGGACAGATCTAAATCAATAGGGTTCATATAAAAATACCAACAATAAATTAGAGGACAATAGGATCGACAATAAAAGCTCAATCAAAAGAACAAAGAACTTCATGAACGAAAATTGAAATCCAAATAAATAGATAAATAATACAAATAAAAATAATATAAGTTGGCTTGAAATTAAATTAGAACTCACCACGAAAATCAGATCAATACGAAAACAAAATAATTCGTTAAATGTACTTTAATTAAATAATCAAGGAATAACAATTAATAGTTATAATTATAAAAATAACAAAATCATACAATAAAATAATTATACTGGTTTAACAATTTATTAAAATGACCCAATAAATATATATATATATATAATTTGGACTCAAATACAAATAGTTGATCAATAAGATCAAAATACACCATTATTCGAAATAAATAAATTTTTTGTTTAGAAAATACTTTAATAAAGACCCGAAACGAATTTAACACAAAATAAATTTACAAAAATTCAAATTATAGAAAATATGTAGAACATACTAATTATTGGAAATGGGGGTTACAGTTTATAAGTTTCTCCCACAAGAGTACGTAAGAGATTGCCAAGACTCCGATTGACAACCTCAATCTATCCATCAGTCTGTGGATGGAAGGCTGATGAGAATTTCAATTTCGTGCCTATCTTGTGTCATAGGGTCTTCCAAAGTAACTCGTGAATTTCACATCTCTATCAGACAATTGTTTTTGGCAATCAATGTAGCTTCACAATATTATCGGAAAAGATTTGAGCTACACGAGATGCATCGAAAGTTTTTGAACATAGAAGGAAGTTGGTCATTTTAGAAAAACGGTCCACGACGACAAAAATGAAATTGTGTTTCTGTGTCTTTGGTAAGCCTAACACGAAATTCATGCCGACATCTTTCCAAGGACAACTGGAAACTAGTCAAGGGAGTTGGCGAGTTGACAAGTATGACACCTGTTAACAAGTTTCGCAATGTCTCTTTTGAGTTTAGGCCAGTAAAACCTATGTTTTACAGCATCAATGGTCTTGCTATACCCAAAGTGTTCTGCAAGGCCACCAACGTGCAATTCCCAAACAAGATACTCTCATAATGATGTATTAGGAATGCACAGTTTGGAGCGATAGAAGAGATAATCATCTTTCAGGAAATAATCATCTATCACTCGAGTGATGTCATCCTTCAAAGAGGTGTAGATCTTGTGAAAATCTGGGCAAGAGGCATACTCATCTTTAATCTCTCAAAACCAATAATTTTGATGCACTGGATAAGATCATGTGACAATGACTTATCGCATCCGCAACCTTATTATCAATTCCTTTCTTATGCCTAATGGTATACAAATATTATTGTAGGAACTCTACCCATCGAGCATGTCTCGGATTCAACTTTTGTTGAGAGTTAAGGAATCTTAAAGCCTCATAGTCTGAGAAAATGATGAATTCTTGCGGCAGGAGGTAATGTCGTCAATAGCGAAGTGACTGAATTCCCGCATAGAATTTCTTGTCATAAGTGGAGTATTTTTGTTTTGTCTCATTCAACTTTTCGCTGAAATAGGCAACATGATGACTTTCTTGACCGAGGATTCTACCTATACCGATACCAGAAGCATCGCACATTACTTTGAAGACTTTAGTGAAATCAGGCAACCTCATGACAGATGTCTGAGTCATTCTTTTCTTGATCTCTTCGAAGGCTTTCATGGCTGCTTTCAAATAGACGAACTCACCTTTCTTCAGACACTCGGTTATCGGAGCCATGATTGTGCTAAATCCTTGCACAAACCGACGATAGAAGGTGGTACGACCATGAAAACTCCGCACATCACGAATATTGCAGGGGCTCAGGCCACTTAATAATAGCTCGTATCTTTTCTGGATCAGCGAATACTCCTCTGGTGGAAACAATAAATTTCAGAAAGATAGTCTGATCAGAGAGGAAGGTACATTTGGTAGGATTAGCATAAAGTTGTTCCTTCCTCAGAACATCATATCCAACACAGTATTTGGTGATAACCACTTTTAAGGTTAATCTTGGAAAAGATTGTGGCACCAGATATCATGTCCAACATGTCATTCAAACGAAGAATGTGAAAACGGTACTTCACCTTGATTTTGTTTATGGCACAACTATCCACACACATACGCTAGGTTTCATCTTTCTTTGGCATCAACAGAGCAGGGACTACGCAAGGACTTAAGCTCTTTAATGAAGCCCTTTGCCAATAACTCGTCAACTTGCCTTTTTAACTCAACATGTTCCGTCGGATTCATCCGATAGTGTGGCAAGTTAGGAAGATTCGCTTCCGAAACCAGATCAATAGCGTGTTAGATATCACGCAGAGGGGGTAACTGGTTCGGAGAGGTCAGCAGGAAACACATGCAAATTCTGGAGGGCATGAGTAACATGAGGAGAGCTTGGTGACTTAGGCTCTTTAGGGACTTCTCTCGCCGTGAGTAGGAGAATTGTCGTCCCTTTCTCAATTGCTTATGTGGGTTCCTTTTCACCCATATATGCTACTTCCTTGCCCTTTCTCGAGGGAGTTGGTGTTTTCATAGACGGATTAGTTTGTGGTTTCACAGATATGAGCTTTATCTTTAAATCATCGTGCTAGATCACTCATTGGTTGGATTGACCATATATTGTCACGTCGTGGTCATATAACCAAGGTCTCCCTAAAATTACTTGATCCACATTCATTTTGAGCACATCACAACAAATTTGTTCCTTGTAGGCTTTAAAATCTACATACCAAACAATGTTGTGTTACTTGGAGGGCTGTCGCATCAATCCAGAATACTTTGTGTGGGTGTGGATGAGGTTCAGCTTTAAGCTCGGTCTTGGCTAGAACTGCTGAAGAGACAGCATTGACGCAGCTCCCACTGTCAACAATCCCCTTGCAGTTTTTGCCACCTATCGTTGTGAAGGTGTGAAATATAGCAGTGCACTTCTAATTATCTTCTTTTTGTTCTTCTTTTGTTGGGACAAAACACATCTGACTACATTCAAAGGAGGTAATTGGATAGACCGTATACAGTTGAGATACTGGTCATCTTCTTCTTCACCGAAGTCATCACTTTCATTAGGTTCATAGGAAGACTTATTGTCAGAATCATCACCAATGACAGCAGTTCCTTCTACGATATTGATCCTAATGGGGCTGGGACAGTTGCCAGCAATATGGCCGTATCCCTTGCATTTATAGCACTTAGTGTGTGGATCAATCTTAGAGTAGTCTCTTTTAGTGTTCTTACCATTGTTGTCATTCCTAAATGGATAGGGGATTTGAAGTGAGCTTGTTTGAGTAAGATTTGTTTACTGAAAGGAGGGCTTAGGTCTGGAGGGATTGGAGGTCACTCTAGAGGAATGATCTCTTAAAAACCCTGGACTTGTAGGGGGAACATGCTTTAAGGGAATTCATATCGAGGACAAGGGTATCATAAGTTGCTGCCAAGAAGTCCACATTTATATGGATTAGCTCGTTCCTTAGATCGGCTCGTAGTCCAGCTCTGAACCTAAAGAGAGTTTATTCTTCGCTTTCTTTACCTAAGATATTGCACCGAATGAGGAGCCTTCAAAACTTGTCTACATACTCTTGGGTGGATTTGCTTCCTTGATAAAGTTGGTTTCACGAATCTAGCAATCGGGTGTGGAACGATAAGGGCACATATCTCTCAGTGAGCTTCTCTTTCATGGTCTCTCAAGTGGTTACGGGTGCCTTGCCTCAGCCTCTGCGGGAATATTCAAGATTGGTCCAGTGTCGTTGAGCTTTACTAGTTAATTTCATCGTGTCAAATTTGACCTTTATGGCGTCGTTCATGTCAAATCACACGAAGTAGTGGTCCATGGCATGGATCCAATCGAGATAAGCTTAAGGTTCCATAGGACCTTTAAAGTAGGGAACATCAGCCTTAAAGTTCTTGTATTGTTCGTCAGGGTCACGATTTTGACGTCGGTCGTCACGATCATTCCCTTGAGGGATCTACGATGAAGCTCAGGTGCAATGTTTTGATTCAATTCTATTTGCTCAAGCCTTTGATTGATATTAGTGAGAGTTGCTTGAATGGCAGCGATGGTAGTGGAAATATCAGTATTGTCAATTTCAGTTCGAAGAGGGGCTCGCTAGGATTCCTAGATTGGGTAGTTTGCGAGGGACAAGAAAGGCTCTTCAAGATTCGTGAGGGTGTTGCGAAGACGCATTCACCTAAGGTGGGAAATTAGGGGTCGTGGGGACGTGTGCTTGCTGAAATTTGGGAAACGTGACCAAAATGATTTTTTAGAAAATCTGAAATGATCTAAAATAACCCTGAAATGATCCTAAATGAATGCAAAAAATAAGACTAAATGATGCAAGAACTAGTGTTTTTGAAACCTTCGCTCTTATACCAAAATGTTGTAAACTTAACCTTAGGTAGAGAATTTTTCAAAAATATTAAAAGATTATGTTTACCAACAAATAGTGCCGAGTAAGTTAGAAAGTAAAACTAGTGATTGATATGATGGATTTTCTAGAAATTGAATAAGTTTAACAGTCCCAATTAAAGATTCAAGTCTTAACAATCAATAAACATACTTAAGTGTTCTTAACAAGTAAGATTTTTAATAATGATTCATACGCTAATTGACAAGTAGAAGCACGCACTCAATATTTGTGGATGACAGATAATTCAGATGATATTCTAGAGATGATATACAGTACCACAAATAATGGAGGAGTGGAAAGAAATTACCTGGGTTCGATGAAAGTGTCGCCGCCCCAGATGGAGAGGAAGAAGATGCTAGTCATCGATGTCAATGACATTGCATTCCTCCATAGGTCATTCCCTTGATGAGAAGATTAGGGTAAGGGATTGAATGAGGATTTGGGGATTAGGGCTTCGAATTTGAATTGGATTGGGGGATTAGGGTTTCGGATTTGAATTAGATTTGGGGATTTGGACTGGGGGAGGTTTCAGTTGTGGCAGTGGAGTGGCAGTGGAGGTTAGATAGGTTGTGATGAAGGTGGGATCTAGGGTTTCTTACAAACTCTAATGTCCTCTCAATGTCTTACACAAAAGAGATGAATGAAGAGCAAAAATCACACAATTTTTTGTAGTCAATCAAAAGCATAACTTCTCACTAGTCTAAAGGCATATTTATATACTCAAAACAAATCTCCAAAATTCAGATAATAAATGGTGCAAACAGCAAAACTACTACATATGCCAAAATAACTAAAAGTGTCTAAATGAAAATAACTAGGCTAATCAAATAGCCATCCTAAATGATGTTTGCGCTCATAGAAGCACCCAAATCGTCTCAAACTGATGTCTTCATCACATTTTCAAGTTATTCTCTTCCTCTAACTACACCAATTCTTGTTTCTTGGATCATATATATAATTATAATTATTTTGACATTTGCTTTCTCTTTAAATTATTTAATTTATTTTAAGGGAGCATCTATGATTAATTTGTTACATAGTTGACAACATTCTTTTTGTTAATGGATATTTTATTGTTTGATAAGTATTTGATGAGTCTGATTTAAATGATAGTTTGGAGTTTCACTTAATCATTAAATGTATAAACTATTCTAGTTACGCTTTATGTGTTTGTTAGATAATTATTAAAGTAGATTATAAAGTTTATACTGTATTCTCTTGAGTCAATTTGTCATGTATGTTTCTAAATGTGCACAACTAATATATCAGTTGATTTCCTCTTTAAAGCGGTCATTAGATGACGCATTAAGTGAATCGATTAATAAGTAGTTTTGCAATATACTGTACATTGAACATAGGTGAATCTAAATGCCTTGGTGTGCAATTCCCTGCTGCTTGGGTCATTGAGCTATTAAAAATAGTTTTTCTCTTCCACGAGGAGCATATGCCTTGCCTGTACCCTTTTATGTCATGTATGATAAATGTGTGTAACGGACATGGCGACATGCCATTTGATTTCCTCTCTGAAAGTGGTCATATGATGCCACATTAAGTTAATCAATTAATAAGTAGCTTTGCCATACACTATTCATAGAAAATAGGTGAAATGTAGATGATGCCTTGTATTTACCTTTATTTTAGTTCAACCTTTTCGAGAGAAAAGATTCAATTTACTGGAAGTTAGATAACTCCATACCAAAATGTAGGCAAATTACTTCCTCCGTATTGTTGTGCTGAGCAGATTCTTGTTCACATTTCTTCTCATCCCTTATAAAAGTTACTATGCAAAAATTATTTGTGTTTTTTTAAGTATAACTGAAACTCCACTCATAGTCTCTTGATGCAGAGCCAAGGTAGACTAGTGTCAAATTACGTATTTCTTTGACACGCAAAGAACAGATTTTCTGGTGCCTAGACGAGGAAAGAACAAACAAATTGAATGAGCCTCGCCTTTGTCCATTTAAAAGAATATTTCTTAGTACTATTATTATTTTTGAAATTTTGACATAAGCAATGATCACCTTTTCTAGAGTCACGCAGCAGGTGATAGAGAAGTCTCCTAAACCTAGCTTTTGTCCTTTGTGACTTTTCTTTTACATGCTTTAGCTGCTCCATTTTATGTACTAGATAGTGTCATTTTGTAGATGATCCACAACCATGAAAACATATACTTAAATTTGTGAGAAAACATGGAAAGATGTGCATGAATTGTGTTGGCTTTCCTATCATTTATTACGTTACATAATCTGCACTGTCAGAACCTGATTATTTATGCTGCGAAGACTTGACAATTGATATTATTGCAGTTAACTGTTGCTCAAATCAAAGCAGAAATGCAAAAAATTCTCAGATGGATAGTTCCCTTGGCTGAAAATACAATAAGGTCTGTATAATGAATATCTGTTTCCTTTGATTCTGAACCATCTATACTTTTTGCCAATTATATTACTTTTTACTTCAAACTTTCCTTATTCCCCCTCTATTCTTGAATTCAACAGAGCACATCAAGGTTTTGGATGGGTTGGAGAGTGGGCCAATAGTAGGTCAGTTCGATCCCTTGCTCCTATTTCTTGAATTTATTCATCTTCTTTTCACTAAATTCAATTGAGAGAGTAGGTAAAAAATGACCAATAAAGGAACCACAATGGTCACCCTGTTTCATAATGAGTAAATATGGAATTGCAATGACTCCAAAGGTCCCACAAATCGATAAAAAGTCCACCACCCAAAGTTCTGCAGCAAAACTCCATAGACAATATATTCAGAAGCAAACTAATTGCCTGATAATGGCATTTATTACGTATGACTCGCAATTCGTTTTGGTGATGGTTGTAATACCTATGCCGGCTTGTCACCAATGAAGGCTTCTTCCTGTCAGGATATAAATTACTTTGATGTATGTTATAGTATGTAACTTCAGAGTAGATTCTTAAGTCTTAATAACTAAAGAAAGTACATGTGTGTTTTAAACGTTACAATCTAAATACATGTTTTAATAATATATTTTTATTACAGATAATTGGAAAATAAGAAAAAAAACAGAATAAATATACCAAAAACTGATTGAGTTGCTTTAAGATTTGAAAATTTCAATTTTTTAGGGGTTCCTTAGATATTAGTCCCTTTTGAAATATGTATTTCTAAATTAGTCTCTATTTTTAGATTATTTGCTATTAGGTCCCTTAATTAGTGACGGAGCTTGGGGGGGGGTCAAATGCACCCCCCACTTTTCAAAAAATCCCCTAGTTTTATTAAATTTATCTATTTGGCCCCCCTAAATTATTTCTATAATACCCCTTTGAATTTATTTGCCCCCACTTTACAATAAAGCCCCCAACAGCCCAACTACACAGGGCCCCTCCCTCCCCTCTCCCCCGGCTCCACTTAAAAAAATCTGAAGAAAAAAAAAACAACCGAATAGAAAGTAACCCAAAAGAAGAAGAAGAAGAAGAAGATGAAGAAGAAAAAGAAATCCAGGTTTAATTTACTACTAGCATCTTTAGTTGATTGGTTATCTCCACCACCAACTAACCCCACCAATCATTGTCAGGAACCCAGGAGAACTCACCCTTAAAAGCTAGCTGTTAAAGGGAGGGAACCCAAGTTTATAACTATCCAATATTGGTTCCCTATATAACCGATGTGGGCCTTCGGCGGTATTCACTCTAGCGACACTGGCCCGCCCTTGGGGCTACCAGTAATTTTAATCCGGCCTCTAGGTAGCCCTTTTCCGACGTCGGTGGCTTTCACTCTAGCGACACTGGCCCGGTCCAGGGCTACCAGTAATTCTAATCTAGCCTTTAGAGCGAATTAAGAAGCATGGGGTTGGCTCTGATATCAATTGTTAGGAACCCAGGAGAACTCACCCTTGAAAGCTAGTTGTTAAAGGGAGGAAACCCAAGTTTATAACTACCCAACATTGGTTCCCCATATAATCGATGCGGGACTGAATTTGGATCATAACAATCATCATCTCCTTCGACGGAAAAACAAATCCTAGTTTCGACTTAATCTGACTCAATTTGAAGTGGCACACAAAGTATTTGGTGAATTGCCGCAAAGAAAAATTTCTACGTTATCAATGGGAAAAAATAGTACTATCGATTCTCTTTTTCAAAGACATAAGGCTCAAACTTCAGGAGGAGTTGAATCAGTTGATGCACAATCGTCAATTTCTTTAGTTGAAGAGTCTCCTTTTAAATGACCAAGAATCGAGTCGAGGACTTCTGAAGTTGATCGACTAGAAAATATTGATATTAGTTCTTTTTAAGTTTATATATATATATATATATATATATATATATATATATATATATATATATATATATATTCTACATTTGTAAATTTTTGGTAGAAGAACAACATAATTTTTTGACAACTTTAAATATATGGATGATCAATGCAAAATGATATCTATTATTTGTGTTTTTTTTGGCAATGGAACAATTTATGAATTTTTTGTCAGCTACGCCCCCCTTCTGGCTTCGTCTCTGCCCTTAATTGAGCTAATAATTATGAAATTAGTCCCTGCGTTAGATTAACTATGGATTTCTCCTCAAATCGCCATATTGCTTACATAAAATTTTTTCATTTTCGTAACACCCCGTTTTATTCCCAGTCTTATCGCCAACGTATAGTTTAAGACTAAAACACCTATTATAAGTGAATGTCTCTGCCAAAAATTTCACTAACTCCACCACTCTTCTTCCCCCAAAATACCATAAACTCTACTTCTCTAGTTCCAACAACACAATGTATGAGAATATTTGAGTCTTTTGTCACAGCTAGTTACCCTATTAATTATGATAGATTTGGATGGAAATCATAAATGAGGGACTTATTTAGTTTGATGGGGCTCTCAATTAAGGGATCTAATAGAACAGCATGCAAAAATGGGGACAAATTAGAAGTACACATTTCAAAAGGGACTAATATCTATAAAAAAAACCTTTTAAAAATTAGAATTGTTAATTAAGATTTTAGACACTTGGAAAGCCAGTACCTGGAAAAGATCCAATATTTTAGAGAATGCCAAAAACAATACTGAGATTAGAATGCCAGTACCAAAAAACTATGCCAAGGTTTTTTTTTTTTTTTTTTTTTTTGTTGTTGTTTTTGTTATTAGTTATTTTTTTTTTTGATTTTTTTTGTTTTTTTGTTTTTTTTTTTTTTTGTTTTTTTTGTTTTTTGTTTCTCTGTTTTTTCTGTTTTTTCTGTTTTTTCTGTTTTGAATAAAAAACTATGCTGAGTTGGTTGATTCATTGTGGTTCATATTTACACGATACTTTTTTCTTCGTTGGAGGGTTAAATTCTAACAATAGATTGTTTCGCAGTACTGAGATGAACAAGAATCCAGCAACACAGTACAGCATCACACGTATTCAAACACTTTATCATGCTGACAAGGCTAAAACAGAAGAGCACATACTGGAACTAGTGGTTTGGCTTCACCATCTTGTCATCCAAGTGAAGAACAAAGGCTACGGTTTCAAAGCAATGAAACCAATCCGAAGCCGATCACAAAAAGGGTTATTATTACAAGAAACCAATAGCGTCTCCTATCCTGTAAGCCATGGCAAAACTGGGACTGTTTTCAATCTCTCTGAAGAGGATAGAGAAATGCTAGATCGTGTAGATTCAAATAAGATGGTCTTCAGAAGAAGCAGGAGCCAAGAGCTTGCAAACGGTGAAGAGAAGATTAAATACTCAAACAGAGGATTGAGCAGGAGTTTGGGAAGTTCTCCATCTCAGGAGTTTAATGTGCCCATTGAGTTGCAAAATGAAAGGACCAAGGTTTTGGATATATTAGATGGGCTAGATTGTTTTAGTTGAATACATTTTCTTCCACTTTAGCAGAATATATATTTATCCTCTTGTGATTCTTTCCTCTTGTATGTGTAGTGATGCGACACATATTTTGTATGTTTGTATATACAAATTTGAAGAAGGCTTTGTGAGAGAAACAAGTGCTAGAGCTATAAGGAAATTACCATTTGATTCAGGGTTCAGAGAAAAAAGAGCGATTTCGTCCATGCTTTTATTGTCCGGCTAATTTTAAGGTGTTGCAGCAGTGTCCACTGTAAGAGCATCCACAGTCGTTGGATATAGTCATTTTTGTATTTTTTTTTTTTGCTAAAAAATGCTGCTGCGGTCGTCTATTTTGCCAATTTTTGCAATTTTTGTGAATAGTTCATTGCTATATTTGAGAAAGAATTTTGTAATTTCCATTTTATTATTTTACTAATTTTTCAAATCATGGACGGCGAAAAGAGAATAATAAAATGGGATTTTGTATGGATTTTGTATGAGCTTGGTTTCTTTGCAAATCCGTAGAGGGGGAGAGATTCTATGGGCTTGTATCACATAGGATTTTGTATGGATGAATGATTTGTACAGTTGGATTGGAGGAGATCCCTGGTGGGATTAGCTTTGAAATGTGTCATGTGTGTTGGGGAATTTGAAATGAAGATGTAATCAAAGAGGTTATTAGTAAAAAGGTTTTCACCTAGCTATAGCTAGCTATATATATATGCTCAACACATGCAAGTCGAACCTTATTTCCGAGGCATCAAAGCCCTTTAACCCAGGGTCGACTGTAATGGAAGTGGCTAAGGTACCCGCGTATACACGCAGGCGTACGAATACTTGCATGTGTATGCGTGCGTGTACTCTATCTCGCATGTGTGCGAGTTCAGGTACTCGTGCGTATGCATGCACGCGTATGCACATGCACATGCATGCGTATGCGCACGGACGCGTATACACGCGTGTGAGTGCATGAAGGAGCGGTGCAGCATTTCTATGCCAACCTCATTGCTTCCGTACACATACATTTCCCTACAGCCCTAATCTTGGGGATCTATTGATCACTAGCGCTCACTCTCATTTCTCACCTGAGTCTTTTACCGAATATGAACTAGGATATTGACCTAGGCGAAATCAGTCTCTACTGCTTTACCACCGGGCTCAGGGGAAGGGGGACAACAGTTATTCTTCGCTTGCTTAACGGTTTGGATGGATCGAATTTTTTTTATAATAAAATGGGTTGCAAAAAAAAGTTCTAATAAAATATTTGTGATGGATGAAACATCATTTTCGATTGCAGCAAATTTTGAAAATTGCCAAATTATATTTTGCCATTTTTATTTTTTTTGTTTGCCACAAACAACTATGGATGCTTTAACACCTTCGACTTATGGGAAACTTCTATATTGTAGCTAGTTTTCTTTTTAGGTCTTGGTTGGCTACAAGAAACTCAAGGTAAAGCTATATAAAATTCAATGAAAAGCAAATTTCATTTAATATATCTTTGTATTAATACAAAGATATATTGGTCTAATGAAACTCCATGAAACTTGGGTTCACCGTGCCTTAAAAATGGTGGGTCCCATGTGGTGTTTCGTGAAAGGAGTTTCAAATTTTTTTTTATAATGAAACTATATAGAGCCCTATAGATTATCTCATCTAATATTATTTAAAGTGTCGTCCGCTCGTGAACATCTCAAATGGACATGTACTTTTGTTTTTTTTCCCTTTAATCAGATTTATCCCATTGTGTTTTCTTGGCAAGTTTTTTTTAACGAGGCATGTAGTTTGTATGGTGGACATCCAAGAGAAAGTATTGTAAATCTCCAACCTCTAATATTGCCTTAATGTCATTTGTAAATCTATTAACATGTGCAATGCACGTACTTAACTAATATAAAAGAAATTTTAGATTTGAGTCCTTCTTACGTCAGAGTTTTTTTATATTTTTTTTAAATTATTAAAACGTGCATCGCATGTGTAAATTACTGGTACATGATAACGGATGATCACCATAAACACTCATTTACATCTATTATATAAAGAGTTTTGTAACATATGTTGTAAATGATATAATTATTTACCTATAACATGTAAGCCTATAAATAGAGGGTATATGAACATGAATGAGATATAAGCTTTTGGATTACTATTTTCTCTATTCTCTCAAATTTCTTTCAATTATATAACAACAATGTTTTTTAGGAGAGATTATTTTTAGTCTCATGGTCATTAAGTTATTCTTTTTAACCCCTTCAATTTTTCAAACAACTCTAACCTCGGTATACGAAAAGTTCTAGACATTTATAGATAATATTTATAATGGGGTTGTATTTTCGAAAAACCTTATTTTTTGCAATTTCTTATTCGGAAGAGATTACCTCTCATTATACATAAACCATTGTAGTGGTTGCTGAAAACAGAAGAAACAGAATTAGAAAATTTAAATACAAGCAGTACAACTCTTGAAAAACTAATTTATCTTTAAAATAGTTCATTTCTATAGAGAATATTAAATTTCGAAATTATAGTATGGATATTGATGCGGTTTGTTTCTGAGAGACGTGTGGATGCATCAGGTGTGAGTTCGGACTCGATTTGTATTGAAGGAGAAAGCTGCTCGTCTGCCGACCCTCGGTTGACCAGGCGGTACCTGCGACGGGCTCGGAATGAGGTGGACGTCTGGGCTCGGATCAGAGAATTCGGATCCGAGGTCTTGTGTACCTGCAGACGGTCCTGAAACACCGGGGTTTATCCCGGTGGCGGACCCTCCGACGATCTAGTCAGTGTCTGTGAGGGAGTAGCAATAACTAGGTGAATGTAAGTGGCAAAAGATTGGTTACCTGAAAAGGTGGGTGAGGGTCTAGTATTTATAGAGAATTCCAACCGGGTTTGGATCCGCTTGGGGGCCGGGTCTGAACCCAAAAGCCCATGGGCCTGACGTGGCAGAAGGCCCAGGGGGTTTAGGGCTGACGTGGCAGTACCAGGAGTGGTATAGGGCTGTCGTGGCAACGCCCTTTGGTGGTATTTGGAGCTGACATGGCGGATCATGGGGCTCCTGTGCTCCTGGGAGAATCTGGTGGCCTAGGCTGTGCCAGGTCATCGTCATTCTACACCCGGATGGGCAGGAGGGCCCGGAGGGCTGCCGTGGATCGAAGGTCGAGGGACCATCGATGCTCGTCGGATACGAGGAGACCAGTTCTGCGGGGGTGAACTTGAGGTTCGGCGCAGATCCTGTCTGGCTCGAAGCCGAGCCAGATTGTTGTTTTTCCTGTTTTTGAGTGAGAGCTGTACTAGGCCCAGGTTGGGCCCCAAGCCATTTTTACCCTACCACACAAGCCCCCCACTCCTGCGGGGGTGCGGGAGCTAGCCGTGGAGGAGTGTTTATGGTTGTAGAAATGGGATAGCGAATCGCTGGGCCTTCATGAGGGGGTTGCCCTGATGTTGGAATGAGCCTCGAGCCGGCGAGGGTTGATTGCCCTGATGTTAGAGCGAGCCTCGAGCCGGCGAGGGATGGTTGCCCTGATGTTTAGGGCGAGCCTCGAGCTGACGAGGGTTTAAGGGTCAGCAAGGGTGATGGCGAGCCGTTGAAACTTCCTGAGAAGATTACCCTGGTGCTAAACCGGACCTCGAGCTTTCGAGGGGTTACGGGTCAGCAAGGGCGATGACGAGCCGTTGAGTCTTCTGGAGAAGACTACCCTGGTGCTAGACCGGTCCTCGAGCCGGCGAGGGTGATGGCGAGCCGTTGAGCCTTCCTGAGAAGACAACCCTGGTGCTAGACCGAACCTCGAGCTTTCGAGGGATTACGGATCGGCAAGGGTGATAACGAGCCGTTGAGTCTTCCGGAGAAGATAACCCTGGTGCTAGACTGAACCTCGAGCGTTCGAGGGATTACAAGTCGGCAAGGGTGATGGCAAGCCGTTGAGCCTTCCTGAGAAGACAACCCTGGTGCTAGACCGAACCTCGAGCTTTCGAGGGATTACGGATCGGCAAGGGTGATAACGAGCCGTTGAGTCTTCCGGAGAAGATAACCCTGGTGCTAGACTGAACCTCGAGCGTTCGAGGGATTACAAGTCGGCAAGGGTGATGGCGAGCCGTTGAGCCTTCCTGAGAAGACAACCCTGGTGCTAGACCGAACCTCGAGCTTTCGAGGGATTACAAGTCGGCAAGGGTGATGGCGAGCCGTTGAGTCTTCCGGAGAAGATAACCCTGGTGCTAGATCGAACCTCGAGCTTTCGAGGGATTACAAGTCGGCAAGGGTGATGGCGAGCCGTTGAGCCTTCCTGAGAAGACAACCCTGGTGCTAGACCGAACCTCGAGTTTTCGAGGGATTATGGGTCGGCAAGGGTGATGGCGAGCCAATGAGTCTTCCGGAGAAGATTACCCTGGTGTTAGACCGAACCTCGAGCTTTCGAGGGATTACAAGTCGGCAAGGGTGATGGCGAGCCGTTGAGCCTTCTTGAGAAGACAACCCTGGTGCTAGATCGAACCTCGAGCTTTCGAGTGATTATGGGTCGGCAAGGGTGATGGCGAACCGTGGTCCCTTAGAAGGTTTGAGCGGAGTGGTCCACCGTCTTTGCGGAGCATTGAAGGCGCTCCGGGATCTGTGCGATGTTCCAATTTCCTAGGGGCATTAATGGTGCCGCCTAATAAATGCATGTGGCGCATGGGCTTCCGTCGATTGGCTCTCCCAATGTCATAATGGCTGGTCTATGGGGGAGGCTATAAATACCTCTCCCCACAGCAAGTTTGATCACAGCAAGGGTGGTCTATTGGCCATCAAAGGTGTCTGCTCCGGCGGACGCCTGTCTCTTGCAAAATTTTAACCCTGATAGTGTCAGAGAGGTAGTTACTCTGCCGCCCGGATCTTCTCTTGGATCTGATGGCTCTTGATACGGTAGCCAGATCCAGGGGAGATCAGGGACGAGAGGGGTAATGGCCGAAATCCGTACCGGTAGATAAGGAGCCTCGGATTGGTGGTGGCTTTGCCGTCTGGATCCTTTTTCGGGTCAGACGACCCTGACACGGTTGTTTGGCCCGAGAGAGATCCAGACGGGAGGGGCATCAACTGTACTCCAGACCCGGGGGCTGAAGAGCCTCGGATAAATAGGTCGTCTCCGATTGGAGGTCGGCCGATCTGTCTTTCGATAGGGCTCCAGGCGATGGTGACTTCTGTCCCACCCTCGAACAGTTCGGGGTTTCGGCTGCCGAGGTCGTAAGCCCCGAGCTGCTCGCGGGTGAGAGGGGAGTCGACCGAGCCCTGGAGCCCGGGGCGTCTGTCGAAGGACAGCGCCTCAAATCTTAAGTAAAATGTTTTCTCCGCCGAATACTTCATCCGAACCGACCCCTGCGTCTGGCTGCCAGCCTGGCACTGGATGACGTCAGCAGCGCACGTTTCGAGGACGTGGCGCAATTTTCCAGGCGGCAGTTGCACGTCAATCAGGTGAACAGTGATTGCGGAAATCGAGGAGTCGTTTTCATCCTCTATAAATGTCCCCCCCTCTCCTCCTATCGCCCACTTCTTTCTCGCTTCTTACTTTCCAAAAAATCTCCCAACTCTTCAGTGCTCGTCCCTATCGTTTGCGGCAGCAGGCTCGTTCTTCCGAAGCTACCCAGGTTAGTTGGTAAATCTGTTTAGTTTAGGCACAGATGGACATGGCTCAGTCTGGCTCGTTAGCGTCGACGTCTGGGGCGGAAGTGAAACCTACCTCCAAATCGACTTCATGGGAGGAGCATGACCTTGAGGGGGAGTCTGTGCATAATGTGGAGCTTTCCGATGCGATTTCGTGGGAGGAGCTGGTAGGCGAGGAGGTGCCGGTAGGTGGGGAGGTGCCGGTGTATAAAGTGAGGTCGTTGCGATCTCGGAAGCTTTTTGTGGTGGAGAGCAGCGACTCTGAGGAGGGGGGCGATAGTTGAGGCGAAGTCCAGATTCTAGGGGTGGCTTCCGAGGAGGAGGGAGGCGAGGGCGACACAGTAAGGAGGTCCACAGTTCAGGGTGCGGGTTCGAGTTCCATGCCGACTGGTCTGGGGCCATTATCTACCCCCTCGCCGGAGCGAACCAAGAAGAGGAAGAGGGCTCCGAGGAAGGTAGGGTCGAGGACTGGTGGTTCGAGTCAGGCGCCTGTTTACCGCAATTTGATGACAGGTTCGCCCGTACAGCCGAAGTCCTTCCGTCAGTATCCCGACGACCTCTCTGACAAGGAGCTCTTTGGCGTGCAGCCTTCTTCGCCGAGTCGGAAGAGGGTGATGATGGACGCGATTCCGACCGTTTTGGAGGGCGGAAACTTGGAGGTTTTGCAGCTGGCGTACCACATAGGGCCCGGCTACGAATTGATGTTGCCGAGCTCTACTCTGCGCCCAACCGATCCCCTTTTTGCTTGGTATTGCGTCTTCCCAGTGGACGCCTTTATCTCCGGTCTGAGGCTGCCAGTCCACCCGTTTGTTTGGGATGTGCTGAACTGGGCCTCTTTGGCGCCGATGCAGTACGGGCCGAACTCTTGGAAGCAGATTATCTGCTTTGTGCTGATGTGCGAGGAACAGAAGGTACCCCTGCGGCTAAATGTGTTCCGAGCGATGTTGATGATCAGCTCGGCGGCTGAGGGTGTTTACTACATCTCACCCCGGAGTAAGGGGAAGGTCGTTCACAGCCACCCGGACTCCATCAAGGATTGGAAGAAAAAATATCTGGTGATTCGGAGTGAAGAGCCCTGGGACATTCCCACTCGATGGAACCACTCCAAGCCGAGCTATCTACCGCCGAGGCCGAGGGATTTGACGGCCGAGGAGTGGGGGTTTGTCGAGCGCCTCCGTCTGTCACATAGTATCGATTGGACGAAGGTGACGGAGGCCCACCTGGCGAGCGTTGGACTGAGCCCAGCCGTTCTGTGTATGTAGTTATTTCTTTTCTCTCGACCTTTTCGTACTTTCTTGCTCATTACTCTTAATGGATTTTTCTGCAGATATGGATGAAGCATCGATCAAGGCAAAGAGGCTCGCCATGAGGAAGGAGAAGGCCGAGAAGAAGGTGGAGGCGACGAAGAGGCCGAGGGAGGCGTCTCTAGCCATCTCGGAGGCCCCGCTTGAGCCGAGGACCAAGAGGACTCGCTCGGAGACGGGAAAGAGGTGGCTACTTCGAGGGGCCAGGGCCAAGCGAAGGGATCCGATCTTGACAAAGGGAAAGGTCTCTTGGTCGAG
The DNA here is from genome assembly GCA_017893485.1 of Hemerocallis citrina. Taxonomy (NCBI): domain Eukaryota; kingdom Viridiplantae; phylum Streptophyta; class Magnoliopsida; order Asparagales; family Asphodelaceae; genus Hemerocallis; species Hemerocallis citrina. The sequence continues at coordinate 185,138,877 of CM030366.1, read as the reverse complement.
GTCGAGGAAGAGGACCCGGTGGTGGAGATGTTGCGGCAACGGTGGGCACCGGGATTGGTCGGTTCGGATGGGGGACTGTCTGACCGAGGAGGCCCAGGCCGTGGAGGTGGCGGAGAATTTGGCAACCCCTCGCGACCGTAAGGAGATGGAGAGCGAGCCCGTGGAGGTGGCGTTCACGCGCCTGGCGCAGGCCACCGTGCTGGTAAGCTCGTCGACCCTATCTCCCTTGTTAATTTTACTGCGGAAGCCTTTTTCTTATCTGTGCTTGTCGGTCGCAGGCTTGTATGCAGGGGCTAACGTAAAGAACCTCTACGAAGCGTCCCTGGCACAAGAGTGAGCTCGGGCGGATAAGAGCGAGCGGGAGATGAAGGAGATGCGAATCGAGCTCAAGGGCTCGCACAAGAGGGAGCAACAGATGAAGCTCAAGCTCGAGGCCAAGGATGCGGAGTGGGGGAAGAGGGTGGTCTCTTTGAAGAAGAAGTTCGCCAAGGAGAAGGAGGAGTTGACGACTGCGTTCGCCAAGGAGAGGGAAGAGCTGACGAATGCGGGTCAGCTGATGGTGATCAAGGCCCAGGACGAGTGTTACGCGAAGGCCCTCAGCCATGTGAGGCACTTCTACCCGACCGTCGACCTGTCCAACTTTGAGTATGACATGGAGATCGAGGGGACGCCGAAGACCCCTGGCGAAGAAGGGCCCGCTCTTGACCCGTCTGCCGACCCCCTTGTGAACCCGTCTGCTGATGCTGAGGTGGGAAAACAAGCTGTATAATTTTGTCTTTCTTTTTCCCTCTCTCGATTGTATTTGCCTTCCACGGACTGGCCACCGCATTTTTTGTAAGAAGTAACTCAATCTATAAAAAAGGGGATTTTTGACTGGCCAAGTGTTTTGACCTCGGATATTTCTGACTCTTCCTCGCATATGTGTTTTGAGTGGGCTGGTTTTCTTGTAGGTTAAGGCTCCCCCTCCGGAGGCGGACCCCCGTCGTTCCGACGTGGCATGGCTCCGGAGCAAGGTTGAGGCCTTGGAGGCCACTTTGGTTCGATACCGTAAGGGGGCCCGTGACACTGATGCGGCCTTCAATTATTACAGGAACAAGTCTGAAGCCCTAAGTGAGGAGGCAAGTCGGCTGAGGAGGGCGATGGTGGATCGGGAACTCGTGGGTGTCGGACTCGGTTATACTATGTCGAGTTCCTCGGTGCAGAGGCCCTCCTCTGAGAAGCTACTTCGTGATGTGATAGTGGAGAAGAAGATGGAGATACACTGTTACCGGACGATGCTGGGTGTCTCGACATCTTCCTCGGGGGGTCGGCGAGCGGAGGGGGTTCCCTCTGCATTGCTGCTATTGGAGCGTATGCGACCCGTTGATGACCAGAGCTTCGTGGCCGGTGTGTCGACCGTGGCCGAACCGAAGGACCATCATGACAAAGAGAGAGTTCCAAGTTGTTCGGTTGGAGTGATCCCGCCATTCGTCGGACCCGAGGGGCCCTAAGATGGCGGCTTCTTTCAGTTTGAGATGAGTGGAGTGTTTCTGTAACGGTCTTTGTTTGTTTTCTCAGAACCCAATAAAGGAGTATGAATAAGAAATTCTTTTCACTTTTTGTTCTGGCTGATGGGGTAATGAATGATGAAGGGGGTATGGTTCGGCCCTGTCGATCCGCAAGGGATCGGCGTGGGGAGTTGTGAAGTCTCCTGGCCTGAGGCCGAGTCGGACCTACCGAGGTGCTGGGGACAATACCGGAGTGAAAACTCGGGTGCCGATCCCATTGTCCGGCGTTAGGTCGGATCTGTCGAGGCGTTTGGAGTTTTGACAAAAAAGAGATTTCTTTCGTATAAGATAGGGAGGGCCGCTAAGATGGCCCTTTACATATGAGTGCTTACACAAAAGCATATTTACATTTAGCCAGGCTAAAACTTATGCTCGCCCCTCAAGGAACTTCATTAGGTGTTCGGCGTCGAAGGGGACCTCCTCCAGCTCGACGACAGGTTCGGGAGCAGGGCCGGCCCTCTCAGGTTCGAGTTCGACGGCGTCGAGGGGGAACACACCCCCCCCCCCCCCGATGGTGGTCATGTAGCACGATCGCACTGCTTCTTGGCTGCCTTGGACGATGCCGACTCTTTGCGGGGTGGGAAATTTAAGTTTCAGATGGTAGGCCGAAGGCACCGCTTGGAGGGAGCATAGTCCGGGTCGGCCGAGTATGGCATTGTAAGCTGCCTTGACGTTGACCACCATGAAGTCCATGGACTCGGTCCTTTTAACAGGTGCCGATCCTGCGGTAACGTCGAGGGTAACAATCCCTTCTATCACGACAGGAACGCCGGAGAACCCATGCGAGGTGTATCCGGCCGGCTTGAGTTTGCCTCTAGGTAACTTGAGGTTCTCGAAGGCTTCGAGGAAAAGAATATTAACCGAGCTGCCGTTGTCGACGAGGATTCGGCGAACTTCACAATTAGCCATGTGGAGGCTAATGACGAGGGCATCGCAGTGGGGTAGGCGAACGCCTTCGAGGTCCTCTCCTGAGAAGGAGACCGGCATTGGTTGTAGCTTAGGCGAGGGGTTGTCTTGGACAGTATTCACCTCTCGGATGAAGGCTTTTCGGGAAGTATTTGATTCTCCTCCCATTGGCCCTCCGTGGACACAGTGCAAGATGAATGGCGTATCCGTGGCTCCCTCGGACTCGGGATCCCGACCCTGGATGCGGTTCGGAGTAGGGTTCGGAGGTGAGAGCCTCCGGTTCTTAGCATCTCGCCGATCCCGTGGGCCTTCTCGGGTAAATTCTCGGAGGTACCCTCTTGAGATGAGTTCCTCGATTTCGTCTTTCAGGGCCCGACATTGGTCGGTTTCGTGTCCGTAATCCCTGTGGAAGCGGCAGTAGAAGCGCTGATCTCGATTCTTGTTGTTATTAGATCGGGGAGGTAGTCGGACAATGCCTTTGTCTTCGATTTCTAACAGGATGGCGGATACGTTATGTGTCAAAGGAGTGTACCTCTCGAAGCGAGGGACCGGCGGGACCTTCTTCATGGCCCCCGCATCCCTCGGAGCCTTCTTTGATGGTTCGACTTCTTCGGCCTTCCGTTTTCCCTTCCCGGTGGCCTCCCTGGCATCTTCGGGGTTAAGGGCCTCTTCTGCCCTAATGTATTTCTCGACCTTGTTGAGGAGGTCGGGAAAGTCGACGGGGGGTTTCTTCGCCAGAGAAGCTTTCAGCTGTCCATGACGGACGTTGTGCCGAAATGCAGCGGAGGCGACGCTTGGATCAAGGGAGGAGACCGACCTTGCCTCTGCGGTAAACCTCCGGACGAACACTCTGAGTGATTCCCCCTCTATCTGCCTGAGCCCAAGTAAAGAGGCGCTGGTCCTTTCGGCCTTCCGACTGGTGACAAAGTGGGCGAGAAAATTGCCCTCTAGTTGGTCGAAGGAGTAAATGGAGCCGGGGGTGAGCTTCGAGAACCATTCACGAGTCGGACCTCGAAGGGTGGCAGGGAAGGCTCGGCACAGCAGGGGATCCGAGGCGCTGTGAATCATCATGAGGGTTTTGAAACCCTCCATGTGATCAGCAGGATCTCCCTCGCCGTCGTAGGCCTCGAATTGAGGTGGTCGGAAATTCCTGGGTATTTTCGCTTGGAGGATGGGGGCGGAGAAGGGAGGACGGACAGGTCTGTATTCCTGAGCCGCTCGTTGGTCGCCGTCTCCTATGTGATCGAGGCGATCCTCCATTTCTTGGAGGCGCCTTAGGAGCACGCCATCGTCCTCTGGCTGGATTGTTGACGGGCGGGACACGCTGGCCTCGGTGTCCGACCCGGTTTGGGAATGGAGGGCTTCCTCCCTGGGGACCCGTCGGAGAGCCCCAAGAATTTCTCTTCGGAAGTCCTGGAACTCCTTGTGAGTGATGGGGGCTCCCTCGACCCTGTTTGGTCGGTCTGAAGGTTGCCTTCCGACGCGGCTGAGCGCTGGCCTCCGTCCCTCGGGCGGCGGTCTTGGATGGTTCGGGGCCGGGTTGGAAGCGGCCCTTCCCCTGCTGCGGCTAACCTGTCGGTTGACGATAATCCCCCGTAGGTCGGGCTGGACTTGACGGGTGACGCTCCTTTGGGACCCCTGATGGGGAGCCCTGTGTTTTGAAATGCGTGGCCCGGCGTTAGCAGATGGTGGGGGCGAGTCCCGTCGGTTGACAGAGGAAGCAGCCCCCTTACCCTTGGAGGCCATGAGAGTTCGGCTGTCGAGGTCCCTTGATGGTCGGGCTCGGGTCGGCTTCTGAAGCAATTTCCCACAGACGGCGCCAACCTGATGCGGTTTGTTTCTGGGAGACGTGTGGATGCACCAGGTGTGAGTTTGGACTCGATCTGTATTGAAGGAGAAAGCTGCTCGTCTGCCGACCCTCGGTTGACCGGGCGGTACCTGTGACGGGCTCGGAATGAGGTGGATGTCTGGGCTCGGATCAGAGGATTCGGATTCGAGGTCTTGTGTACCTGCAGACGGTTCTGAAACACCGGGGTTTATCCCGGTGGCGGACCCTCCGACGATCTAGTCAGTCTCTGTGAGAGAGTAGCAATAACTAGGTGAATTTAAGTGGCAAAAGATTGGTTACCTGAAAAGGTGGGTGAGGGTCTAGTATTTATAGAGAATTCCAACCGGGTTTGGATCCGCTTGGGGGCCGGGTCTGAACCCGAAAGCCCATGGGCCTGACGTGGCAGAAGGCCCAGGGGGTTTAGGGCTGACGTGGCAGTACCAGGAGTGGTATAGGGCTGTCGTGGCAACGCCCTTGGTGGTATTTGGAGCTGACATGGCGGATCATGGGGCTCCTGTGCTCCTGGGAGAATCTGGTGGCCTAGGCTGTGCCAGGTCATCGTCATTCTACACCCGGATGGGCGGACGGCCCGGAGGGCTGCCGTGGATCAGAGGCCGAGGGCCATCGATGCTCGTCGGATACGAGGAGACCAGTTCTGCGGGGGTGAACTTGAGGTTCGGCGCCGATCCTGTCTAGCTCGAAGCCGAGCCAGATTGTTGTTTTTCCTGTTTTTGAGTGAGAGCTGTACTGGGCCCAGGTTGGGCCCCAAGCCATTTTTACCCTACCACAGATATATTAGAGAAAGTTTATGTCAAGATGGAGTAGGGTAGTAATAGAAACAGTTCATTTATACATAAAATAGTATATATACATGTCAAAAAAATAGTTCATATCAAAATGAAATAACTTATCTGTAACTCCTGTTTTTCATTTTATGTATTTTTGAAATGTATTTTTCATTTTTGTGTATTTTTATCTTCCTTGTATTTTTCGGAACCGTATATTGGGTTATTTTCAATATATATTCTTTTTCTTTCATTTTTGAACTCCTTGTGTGTTGTTCGTCGTTTTTGTTCATTTTCACCATTTTGAGTTCTTTTTCTCATTTTCTTGGCCTTGTTCATTTTCATTATTCATTTTGGTGATGTGATGGATTTTTGGTGGTGATTTTTCCAAATAATGATTTTGACCCTTAAGGAGATTTTTAGGAGCCACAGAATTCACTATATATTGTATCCCCATTTGAAATCTACCCAATACCCATTACCCATTTGTATACCTATTACTTCATTTTGATATCCACTACCCATTAACCCACAACTAACCCATATATATATACCCTAATCCCCTTTAAACCCTAACCCTAATTCTAATCTCTCTCCCTCTCCTAAAACAAACCGGCCTCTCCTTTCCTCTCCATATTTTGCTCCTGGCCTGCCCTCTTCCTCCTCAAAACCGACCCTTCCCATCAGCCTCCAACCCTTATACGGCCATCCATCCATCCATATACCACCTCCATACATCAAAACCCTACCATTTTCCTCTCCTACTTGTGGCCGGCATCTCCAACAGCACCACCACCATTAAACACCTCACAAAACTCTCCCCTTTGGTGATTTTTCAAGTCGGTATCTCCACTTTGGTTCGTGCATTAAGGAGTTCGATCGTAGGAGCTTTTCGTATTCGTGGGTTCGCTTGGATTCGCGCTTGGAAGGCTTTTCGCCCGTGGGTTTTGTTCCTAAGGCTTGCTGGCAATCGAATTCATTCTATTAGAGGCAAGTAACTTGTACAAAAATTTATTAGGTTGATACAAGTCAAAAAATTTACACATACAGTAGTTGGGTCTAGAGACGACCAAAACTTGTGTTTCTATTTGATGGGTTTGTCTCTATTGTGTTAAATTTGGTCATAGAAGACTTATGACATGAAATTTGATAGGTTAATGCCCTAGATTTCACCCAAACTTGATTTTGTTCGTGTATGTGACATATTGCATGTTATGTGTTCGATTGATTGCCCATGTGAGAATTATTAGGCTTGGACATGTTAGAATCCCTAAAATATGATATTTAGATGATTGGTAGGCTTTGTTTCAAGTTTGGTTAGGTTTCGATCAAAATTGTGGAAGTTATGATGTTTTGAAGTAGAGATGTGAAATCTGGAATTTGCGGTCTGTTCTGTGTTGTGTGCTGTTTTCACCCATGCTAAGGTCCGAATCTCAACTTGGAAATTAAAAGTGAATTGTAGATAATTGTGTCTATTTTCAAATCCCACTGGTTTTACTTGATTTGGAGTTTGTATGACTGAGATATGAAAATTTTGGTACAGGCATGTCGGTAGTTTTCAGATTCAGTTTTGTGTCAATTTTGCTAACTATTCATTTTCAAGAACTAGGATATACATAATATCTTAGTATAATATTTTTCTCAGTGTTTCCTTATGATATTAGGGACTTCCCAGATTTTTGGTGTATTTTAAAGATAAGTTTTGAGTGATGTTTCATATCCTTTTCTATAATTAACTTTTGCTGTAAATTGCGTGCTGTTCTATGTTGAACCCAGTTTTCACCCTATGTCCTTATGTTTTATGAAAATTATTTGTTAGATATGAAAGTTGGAAAACTTTATCTATTTTCACGCCGCTTTGGCAGAATTGGATTTCGATTCACTGATTGCGAGATATCCCTGTTTTCGTACAGTAGTGTTGAGAATTCTAGATTCGTCAAAACTATGTTTTTGTGTTGCTTCTTATTTTTTATGCCTTATCTATACTTACTGGAATATTATGAAACTTGTTATTTTGAGTCTATGCCTATAGGGGATTATCCCAGATTTTTCATGGAATTATTTGCTATGTTTTCATGCTGTTTTTATGCTTTTGAAGTTGTTCCCCTGTTTTCTGGCTGAACCTAAAATCTGTGTTCAATTCAGTTTTGAGTTGAGATGTTGTGAACTAGTATATGATTTTATTATACTCGTTGGATGCATGTGGATGTCTAGTTTCTAGATCCTTTGACGGATCTTGATTTGCATGTCTGTAGCTCTTAGAGTCACTGTTTTAGTACTGATTGGTCTTGCTGTCCTGATTATAAACATGCACTGTTTTGCTCGATTATGTGACTGTATATTATCCATGCTTGTTGATTTGATTCTCTGAACCTAAACCTGATCATACCATGTTTATTTGACACTATTTCTCATACATTCGTGTCCATTGGATAACAATAATAAAAGTAATCAAGCCGGGGTTAATGGGACAGATCTAGTAGTGTATAGTGCAGAAACGTGTACTCGGAAGGAGACTTGTGTTTCCTGTATGACATGTTACCGATCAAGTTTACCGACCAAGTATAACGACCAAGTTACCGACCAAGTTACCGACCAAGTTTACCGACCAAGTACTGTGATTCTGTGAATACCTGAGTACACTGCCCTGCATGATCCCCTATGAAATCTAAAGCGAAACTATTGTATTGTAGCAACCATGTAGGGTGGGGTGCATGTCGTGCTACCTAGATAGTAATCACACAAGACTTGAACTTAATACTCGAACATGACACTTGAATATGATACTTGAACATGATACTTGACATGATACCTGCTTGCTTGATACTTGACTACGTGATACCTGAGACTTGAAACATGATACTTGATACATGATTATACGACACTTGATACTTGATACATGTTTATAGGATACTTGTTTACTTGACACTTGATTTATGCCGTGTACACTTGACACTTTTACCATGCTAGTTGTCTAGGTTGGCATTATACCTATACCATGTGCTAGTTAGTTTTTCCCATTCCATGTGCTTGTATCCTACTCTATTTGTGACCCGCGACTTGCAATTGACGGGTACTTGTGTTTTTTCTTTTCTTCTTTCCTGCATTCGTTGTATTGCAGATTTTGGAGGACAGATTCCTGAAGGTATTGGCGAGATGATGTTTTAGATGCTGGAGATTCTACTTATTATTATTATTTCTCGTAGTTGCTTGAACAATAACTGTATTCATGTATTTGGAGTTATTATTTGCATTTGGGTAATGTGACCCAGAATTATTTGTGTTATTCAGATCATGACTATTTGAGATTAATATATTTTATTTCAAGTTTTCTTATTGGTATTTGGTTCATATGTGCATGTGGTTGACTTTTCTGGCTTCCGACTTTGATTATATTGTGATATGTTGTAAAGATTTCTTGAATAACTTATGGGTGATGAAAATCATTCGCTACGCCAATGTTACGTGCTCGTATTCCGTATTTTTGAGAAGCGGGGCGTGACATTTATCTTTCATTAATAAAATAGTTAATTTCAAAATGCACAATTTAGAAATAACTCAAACTTTAAGGTCTTATTAGAAACTTTCCATATACCTAGATTTAAAAGAGTAATTTGAAAATAACGTTTATGACTAGGGACTTGAATGAAAATTTACTCTATTTTTAATGTAAATTCATCATAATTACTAATTATATGGTTTTAATAAAAGCTAAATTTCACTTAACCCATCCCACTTTTCGGTTATTATTAACAAACACATTATTTTTCTTTTTTGGTCATAAATAAACCGATGATATGTGGCCCTTGTTAATCACATCTGTCATATTTTGCCTTTTTTTGATATCACGTGGCCTTTTTTGATATCACGTGATGAAACGTGGTTGTAATTTTAAATTTCTAACTTTAAATACCCTGACTGCTAAGTCAATTTAAAGGTTGAGTTTTTGTTTGAAATGAAGAAAAAAAGTTAAAATAAAATGAAAGAGTATGTTAGTGAATAGTAAAAATATAGATTTTTATATTTTAATTTCTAACAAATTATTAATTTAGGTGGGTGGGCCCTACCGTAGAGAGATGTATTAACATGACATTATAATGCGGATGTTGTGAACATTTTACTCAAAATCTAATGGAATACTAATCTTATAGACGAGTTGTTTCCAAACTAAAAAAGAGGGGGGTTTGATAACAAAAAAAGAAAAGTTGGGTTATTGATAATAGCCCAAAAGTTGAGTGAATTAAGTAAAATTTAGCCTTTAATAAACAGTGACTATTCATCCACTTTCACACATCATGAATGTTCATATATTATCTACAAGGAGAGATCCTCAATTTTTTTATATAGTCAACTTTAATTAAATAAATCATATCACCTAATGGGGAAATTTTTAGCAAACCCACCCCACATTTTGCAAATTTGCAGATAATCCACCCATCTTTTATTTACAATTTGTTATACTATCATACTAAACTAGTTACGTTTTACTTGTTCCCGTCTAAATTAGTAGTCACGTGACAATTTCGGTCCATTTGTAGGGGTGTTTCTTCCTAAATTATCCCTCATGTTTTTAAATTATTAAGATAAGTTATAATGATTAAAAAAAATTTAAATTTTTTTTGGACTTCTGTTTTTGTAGATGATCACATAATGATTAATAGTTTTAAAAAGTTAAACACCCAATTTTATAAAAAAAAGGGGATATATTTCTGTCACTTTCTGTAAGGGTATAATGTAAGGATATAACGATCAAAACACTTTTAAGAAAAATGGAGCACCACAGAGCAACCCACATCCCATCCTCCCAACGACGTCACTCCTACCACCTCACCTCCAAAGCCAGACATGATCCATCCCCCACAATGTACAAGCGGGCTAGAGACGAAGGCGAGGAGCGTATCCGCAACAAGCACGACGAAGAACGAAGACAGTGGAAGAGTCCGGGTCGGCGATTTCACAGCCCCCTATCGCCAAGAGAGAGGAGGGACAGAGATAGAGACGATGCACGCCGTACGTCCAAAGCTAGAGAGGAAGAGCTACGCCGTCGAGACGAGAAAAAGCACCTGCTCACTTCCAGGCCAAACCTCAAAGGAAAGCAACCAGGGACGGCGCGCGTAGGGGCTAACAAACAGCGGAGGTCGTTCGTTGAGGTCATTAGAGGCTTGCCAGCGACCGATGTCGCACATAGAGTGCGTCGTTGATCAACTTCTCCTCATCAAGAGCATCGAACGACCAAGGAAGATGAGGCTGGTGAATGGGTTCTTGTTAAACCTCGTAAAACAAGGAAAGCATCCCCTCCTATTAGCGTGTCGGAAAGCTCGAGGGTGGAAGGTCGCCAGAACTGCCATAAATGCGCAAAACCCGGTCACTCCATCAGCAAATGCGTCTTCGACTGGTTCTGCTACTACTGTAGGAAATCCGGTCATATCTCCAAATCATGTCCTAGGCGACCTACCGCTGTGTCATCGACCTCCAAGAACTCCAATGCTGGTCCCGCTGCAGGCTCAGAAGGGAGCAAATCACAAGAGAGCGCCGCTGGTAACAGACGCGTCATTCAAGCTACAATTGTGCCGACTCCACTTATAACGGAGTTAGAGTGAAGTTTCAATGGCGGTATTCTGGTAAAGGCTCAAACTGGCGTTCCAACGGCTAACGATGTCTCCGAGTTGCTCAAAGCAGCGCTCGTATCCACTCCGGCACCGATATGGGTTATTCAAGAAATCGCAGCCAACACTTTTTACGCCCACTGCAACGACGAAGCCATTGCCACGGAAACTATAAGAGTGAAGGGTCTTGAAGGGAAAGATCATCATGGATTGGAGTTCTTTGTCACCTTTAAATGGTGGTCTCGTGATCACGGCGCTCTAAAGGTGGAGTCCTATCCACCGGTGTGGATCCGACTATACAATCTCCCTTTCCATTATTGGGTGCGCTTTGGCTTCCAAAATGTTCGTCCCTTCGGCATGCTAATCGACATCGATAGGCAGACAATCACCCACTCGGCCAGGAAATTCGCACGCATCAAGGTTGGAGTTCAAAACAAGGCTGACATACCGTCCAAGATCATCACGGAGTTTGATAACGTCATCTATGAGGTTAAGGTGATTGTTGAAGTCCCAAAGAATGTTTATTTCAGAGAGCATTCTGCAAAAGAAATCATCGACGATCTAGATGCGAAGCTGGAGGAAGAAGACGAAGCTAAGCGGTTGGATGAGAGGATCTCTAATCCTGGACGTCCATTGCCCACAAGAGGCAAATCTGGTGCGTTAAGCATCGAGTGCCAAACACTAACCAAGGGTAGGGCATCCCAGTCGTTGATTTCGCCAGCTCACGGTCAGATCACTGCGCCGCGATGGAGAAGGGTTCCTCAAATTACTCCAACGCCTGCTTGCGAAGAGACGTTTCGTATTGGAGGGGAAGGTTGTACTGCTCCGGATGCGACGTCATTCGGCAATGGGACAACTCCTGGAAAGGTGATAGGGGACGGTGTCAGGAAGGTCAACTCGAAGCCAGCTAACAAAATGGGTATCCTCAAAGAAGCGGTTGGAGTAGGATTGGGTCACATCAAGGGGCTAGGATTGCTAGACGTGGACTGGCTTAGGTTCTCTCAGAAACAAATCGAAGTCTCTATTCATGATGCCATTTCAAATTTGATCCTGTCTAAAAGCAAAGTTGAAGATGGGCCAAAGCCCATCGAGCTGGACGACTCTCAACAGAAGTTGGGCCCAAGCCCTGTACTCCCTATCGAAGATGAAACTCCAGTGGGTATTATTTCCAAAGCTAACCACAATCTGTCCAACACCCAGCAGAGTTTAGCACATATCTTCGATCGTTCAGTATCTGAAGAGGAAGTCGGAGACTGTAGGATCGACACACTTGACGGGTTACGTGAAGACAATCTGATCTCGGTTACAGAAACTTATGGCGAGGACAAAGAGGTTAGAGGAAGCGTGGGAAGCACATCCACAAAAAAAATCACAGAATACAGGAGGAAAGGCAAAAGATAGTTAATTGGGACAGAAAGCTACGAAGAAGGGAAAGACGAGTGGGTCAACAGAGGCTTAGCACCACAGGAGGACGACACTTCAGGAGCAGGTACCTTTAAAGTGAATTGTTCTATTCTTAACTCTTTAACTGATGAGTCGCTAATTTACTTCGCCAGCTTATACGGATTAAATATGGGGTCCACTAGAGATGCACACTTAGCTAATATAGCTATTATTTGGGATGGTTCCAGAATTTCTGGTTTTTGAGCTCACGTTTTCTTCGGAGGGGGGGGGGAGCGGGCTCGGTGTAGACGAATAGACGTTATTAAAATTGTTTTTATGATTTACACATTCTGGAATGTTAGAGGGATGCATCAAAGACTGAAAAAAAAGCGATAGGAGTGACCCTTAGCAAGATTAATCCCGATATCTGTGGATTACAAGAAACTAGATTAGAGTCCCCCACGGCGGGGGAGTTTTCGGTACTTAGAGGAGTGGCAGATTTTAGCTGGCGTTTTAAGTCGGCTAGGGGGTATTCAGGCGGTATCGCCCTAGGGGCTAATGCGACTATCTTCGAGATCATCGAAGATTTTATCGGCCGTTTCACAGTCTCGATCAGAGTTAGACGTAGAAGTGATGGCTGGATCCACTCAATTACAAATGTATACGGTCTGTATGACAGTAGGAGTCGCATTGATCTGTGGTTAGAACTGAGATACATTAGAAATAGATGGTCAAGACCCTGGATGGTAGGGGGAGACTTTAATCTAACTAAATTCCACGAGGAGCACAACGGTAGAGGCCATCGTCAATCGGATGTAGACGCATTAGAGTTACTGGAACTAGAGATGACTGACAGGAAATTCACTTGGTCGAATATGCAGCGCAATCCAATATTGGACAAGTTAGATCGAGTGCTGGTCTCCAACGATTGGGAAGATCTTCACCCAACAGCCAAGGTCAAAACAACACTTAGATATACTTCAGATCATCTTCCCCTAGTAATAGACTGCGGATTAAAGGGTAAGACGAAGCATTATGGGTTCAAATTCGAGAAAGCTTGGACTATTCATGAAGAGACGAGGCAAATTATCAAAGACTCCTGGGAGGCCAGTACTTCTCAGTCGACAGCCGTCGCGGTTTGGATCGAGAAAATGAGACGTCTTAGAAGAAGATTAAGAGATTGGGTGAAAGCGAAGAAGGGACTCATTTTCCAGAGAAGAGAGGTTCTCATTAACAGAATCAACAGTCTGGAAGCTTCACTAGAGGAAAGAGAACTACAAGAGGAAGAGAAAGACGAGCTTGCAAACAAAAGATTGGAGGTTCAACAGATCGGGAGGATGGAGGAACTGTATTGGCAACAGAGATCGAGAGTTCAATGGCTCAGAGAAGGGGACGCAAATACCAAATACTTCCACAAGGTGGCAAACGGTCGGAAAAGATTAAACCACATTACGGGTATCACTGTCAACGGGACGTGGACAGAAAACGAAGATCTAATCATGGACCATCTCGACAGGCATTTTCACGACCTATTGGGAGGGGAGTCAGCGGGGAGATGTGCGCTAGCACCAGATATGTGGAGTACCTCAAGAATTGACGGAAGTGAGGGAATAGAAAGCAAATTTTCTGAACACGAAGTTTGGGACGCCGTGAAGAATCTAGGTCAGGATAAGCTCCAGGCCCCGATGGATTTCCGATCTTTTTTTACAAGATATATTGGCCGATTATCAAAGATGACCTTCTCAATATTTTCCACGAGTTTTACGAAGGGGTTTGTAATCTGGACAGGCTTAATTATGCAACGATCATATTGATTCCAAAGAAGAGTGAAGTTACCTCCCATGAAGATCTGCGACCAATTAGCTTGCTGAACGGATCGTTCAAAATCATAACGAAGGTCTTAGCCCAAAGATTAGGACCCCAACTGAATGAGATGATAGCACAATCGCAGAGTGGGTTCATTAAAGGCAGGGATATTATGGATAGCATTGCTTCCGCCCACGAAACCATTTTTAGAGCTAACAGAGGCAGGTTGGACGGTTTCCTACTGAAACTTGACTTCCAGAAGGCGTACGACTCAGTTTCGTGGGAATGCACGGAGGAAGCCTTAAAGCTTAAAGGATTCGGTGAAAATGGAGATTATGGATGAAAACGTGCATCAGAGGTGGGAAATCGACCATCCAGGTTAACGGCCGGCAGGGGAAGGAGATCAGGTGCAAAAGAGGCCTGAGACAAGGCGACCCACTATCTTCACTTCTTTTTGCTATTGTTGCGGACGGCATGGCAGAAATGATCAGAAGAGCTCAAGATAATTCCATCATCAAAGGCTTCCAAATAAAGGGGATTAAACAGCCTATGTCAATCCTCCAATACGCAGACGATACCATCCTCTTTGGCATGGCTACGATGGAAGAAGTCATTGCCATCAAAGCTGTCTTGGCCTGCTTTCAAGGGTGGTCGGGTCTGAAAGTCAACCTCAGTAAGACTAGCGTTCTCCCCGCATCTGAGTACTTGTCAATGTCGGTTAACGATATCTCGATGATCTTAGGCTGTAAGTCGAGTGATTTCCCAATCAAATATTTGGGGACGCCAATTAGACCCGGTAACCTGTTGAAAGAAGATTGGAATTTTGTTATCGACAAAATTAAGAAGAAACTGGCAGGTTGGCAAAGCAGGTTCCTATCGCTCGGGGGGAGGATTATCCTTCTGAACTCGGTTCTTAGCGCTATCCCGCTGTACCTTATGTCTATCTACGAATTACCTAGATGGGTATCCAACAGCATCGAAAAGCTCAGGCGGAGATTCCTATGGAAAGGAACGGATGAGGGCAACAGAGGATTCCATTTGGTTAATTGGGGACGAGTCTGTAAGAAAAGGGAATTCGGGGGCCTGGGGATCACGAATCTGCAAGACATGAACAAAGCCTTGCTTTCGAAGTGGTGGTGGAAGATCTCTTCCAACCACAAAGGATGGTGGAAGCATTCTTTCGATAGTTTTCGCAAGAGAAGGAAATTTCGGTTCGGCGGGAGGAGCGCGTCAGCCAAAGTCTCTCTTCTATGGAAAGGCATATCAAAGCAAGGAGAGATCTTCTTCACCAACACTAGATGCAAAGTTGGGAACGGGAAAAAGATCAGATTCTGGAAGGACAAATGGTGCGGAGAATCTAGTTTGTTTAATCAGTTCCCCCAAGCCGCAGAAGCAACACAGAATTTAGACCTCACTGTAGCCGACATCAGGAAAAACGGTAGGCTGAGTTTCGTAGTGTCTCATGATATAAGTTCAGAGGCAGTTCAACAATTCGAGGCGTTGAATATTTTGGTTAAACAGGAAGGTAACCACGAAGCCAACTTAGAAGATGAAAGATGGTGGGAGAGAGAAGAGTCTAAAGCTTTTACAGTGTCGTCTATGTACTCATGGATTAACGACGGAGGTCTCAGATGTAAAGCTCAAGCAGTCATTTGGGGAGCCCTTGTCCCTTTCAGGGTGAAAGTGTTCTGCTGGTTGGCACACCAAGATGCGATCCTATCAAAAGATAACCTTAAGAAGAGAATCTCGAACATAGACGTCAATTGCGAGAGGTGCCTCAGCGAAGTTGAAGATGTTAATCACATTCTATTTCAATGTCCGAGAGCGCGTTGTACGTGGGATATCGTTTGTCGGGGGTTTGGGTGTAATATGGTTCCCAACTCAACAAAAGACATTTGGGTCTCCTTTAGAGAGGTTCACATTAGTCACACTAACACTAGGGCGTGGGACATTGCTTTCGTAGCTACAATTTGGAGTCTTTGGCTTGAAAGAAATGATTTCATTTTTCGCAACTGTCAATATAGATTATCAGTCGCCATGCAAAAAATATTTAATCTTATCCACGATTGGGCAGGTGCAAAGGAGGGAGTGAAGAGAATCAGGAACAACGAAGGAGCTTAGCCACAGAGGCGGGTTAGAGGGAGATGCGGACAGCGGAAGGCGACTGATGGGTATAAACAAGGAGGAAGTCTAGTTCTGGGATTGTTGAGGCCGCAGCTCATCTCTTATCTTATCGGTTTCCAAGGGTACAGAGAGTGTTATAGGTGGTATTGTAAGCTTTGTATTAGTATTTTGTTGCTTTTGTTTAGTACCGGGTTGGTCCGAGTACCTTTGTGGGATCGTCATGTCTGGGGTTTTTTATTGTCAATTTCTACTGTACTACTATGTTTCGTTATTTTTTATTAATGAAACAATGATGTGCATCATCTTTTATCAAAAAAAAAAAAAAAAACCGATCAAAACACTTTAAATTTAACCAATGAAGTGATCAGATTGCAAACCGCAACTAATTTAGCCAAACAGCATAGCAAACCGCAAAAACATAAAAAGTTGGGTGAGTTGACCAAAATATTCCCTCATCTGCTAATGCTTCCCTTTTTCCCTTCGTCAAATTAATAATTAATAAGTACCTTCCGTTTCACTCTTTTTATCCCCTCTACAAAATAAAAGAAGTTGCTCTATTTCCGCCTCCTTTCCTTTCTCCACCCTCCTCATAAAAGTTCTTCCATAAAGGAACCACTTTTAATAGAAAGGAACAAAAAAAACCCAATCTTTGATTCCCATTAGGGTTTTCAAGATAAGTACCCAAATCCCACCTCCGATTCTCTGATCATCATCATCATCCGTTCAACAACCGAGATTCCATATCAAGATCGAATCTTCTGGATGCTCAACCTCCACTTTAGGTTAGTTCCCTCGTTATCTCCGATCTCTAATTTTTCAGGGTTTGCTCAGTTCCAATCTTTTTTTTTTGTTAATTCTGTATTTTGAAGATCAATGTTTGGAATTGGAATTGGAATTGGAATTGGATTTTTTAAGAGGATGAATTTTGAGGGGTTTTGGTCAAAATTTGAGGGCGTTCTGTGTTTTAATGTTTTTTGTTGTTGTCTTTCTTTCACCATGTTTATGTTATTAGGACTTTGGAAACTTGGAATTGATCGAAAGGGAGAAGAAAAGTTTGTAACTTGATCAATAAGCTGAATGGATCAGCTTGTAATGAGTGAGAATGGGCCCGGTGGTGGTGATAGCTCGGATTTCGAGGTTGATGATGTTTTGAGGAGCGAAAACCTCGCTGAGAATGATGTCAGTGACGAGGAAATAGAGGCAGAGGATTTGGCAAGAAGAATGTGGAAAGATAAAGTTAAGCTCAAACGACTTAGGGATAGGCAGAAGCTTGCTGTGCAACAAGCATCTGATAAATCCAAGCCTAAGCAACCCTCTGACCAAGCACGGAGGAAGAAGATGTCGAGAGCCCATGATGGGATTCTTAAATACATGCTCAAGTTGATGCAGGTGTGCAATGCCCGTGGGTTTGTCTACGGGATCATACCTGAGAAGGGGAAGCCCATGAGCGGTGCTTCCGATAACATAAGGGCTTGGTGGAAGGAGAAGGTGAAGTTTGATAAGAACGGTCCCGCGGCGATTGCGAAATATGAGTTGGAGAATTTTGCTGCTGAGAATGCCAAGAACAGTGGGAAAAATGGCTTTAGCTTGATGGACCTTCAAGATGCTACATTGGGATCTTTGTTGTCGTCTTTGATGCAACATTGTAGCCCCCCACAACGTAAATTTCCATTGGAGAAAGGAATTCCTCCTCCATGGTGGCCTTCGGGGAATGAAGATTGGTGGATTGGTTTAGGGTTGCCAAAGGGTCAAATCCCCCCCTATAAAAAGCCCCATGATCTGAAGAAAGTGTGGAAGGTTGGGGTTTTAACCGGTGTTATCAAGCATATGTCTCCGAATACTGAGAAGATTCGGACCCATGTCCGAAAATCAAAGTGCCTGCAGGATAAGATGACTGCCAAAGAGAGTTCGATTTGGTTGGGAGTGTTAAGCAAAGAGGAGATCTTGTCTCAACAGCCTAGCCTTGATAATGGGTTTGATTTGACAGAGAATATGCAGAATAACAACGGGGAGAGAGGGGAAGGTACTAATAGCAGTAATAATAATGAGTATGATGTTGATGGTGTTGATGATACGCGGGATTCCGTCTCATCAATAGCTTTACCAGAGGGTGCCAATCAACTTACTGAAGGTCAGGAACAATCAAGTGAGAAGCGGAATGTCATGGGACGAGAACATGTCCGTGACAGTCGGAAGCCAAAAAGACCACGTGCTAGTTCTACAGTTAATGGTCGGGGCCCTGCAGCACAGTCTCAGAACAATAATTTACAAGAGGAATCAAGAAGTTTTATTCCCAACACCAATTACCAGAATTTGCCAGCGGTAACTTACCAAATGGGGAATGTCAATATGGAGAATCGTACAAACCCGGCCTTAAATACACAGGAAAATCACCATTCAAACCACCATATTTTACCTGAGATTGAAACCAATAATGTATCGAGTGTTCCTCCTGTTAATGCTTCTGCTCAGAGCATGTTTGTAGATGGCCAGCCTTTGCTGTATTCAGGAGTCTTAAATGGTGAATTGAACAACCTACAGCCTCCTTTTGGGGTTTTCTCTTCCTCAGTTGGGTATGGGCTTCCTCAAAATAGAGAGCAGTTCGCTGTGCCTTCAACAGATCATATGTATGGTAATGCAATGGCTATGAATGGAGGATTGAACACAACATCTGGAAGCATGCAACCATTAGTAGAAGAAACATTCCAAAGCCAGCCAAATAAATTTGTTGGCAGTCAGTTTGACAATTCTCTTGATGGCATGTCCTTTGATTTCATCGGTCTTGGCAGTCCTCTTCCTGACATCGATGATTTCTTCAAAGATGATGATGATTTGATGGAGTACTTGGGAACATAAGTGCGTCTGATAAATAGGTGTCAATCCTGTCTATGGCTGTAGCCAGGTCCCTTCTCAAATTGGTGGAGCAATACTCTTTCAGTCAAACAATTGGACGGTAATCTGATAGACTTTTATCATCATTTAAGTCAGTTTACCTTTGTTGAGATGATTAGTGAATCTCATGATTCTGATTATTAGGTTTCTAACTGAACTCATGCAGAATGCAAGATCCATGAAAGTGTATATTCACAAGGACATGTCTGTTAGAAAGTCTTTTTTTTCTCCCATACATAGATGAATTCATATGCAATAGTCTATTGATAATGTGGCTCAGCGAATAATATTTTGAATCCTTTTCAAATGTAGAAAAACAACAGGAAGGAACCAGTGATCATAATATAGAGGATCATTGTTAACTAGTTCATTTTGTGTGATCTTGTACATGTATGTCCTGTCTAGCAAATTTTATCCATCATGTCAGTTGCACTATTAACTTTTTCCTAGAACCAAATATGTAATTGAATCTTTAAAATTTCAACTTAACATCTTAGTTTACTTGGTACTAATACAACTCAAGTCAATTTCCTTTGATTGCTGAACTTTCGAATATCGCAATTTTGTGCCACCACTTTCGGTATCATCTTTAGGAGAATTATGTTTCAGAGAGAGGATTCTGTGTTTTGTTTATGTGTGTGTGTATATATATATATATATTGATATGGGTTAGAATTGATGTGGCCCATCTTGGGCCACGGGATCCCCTCAGGATGCGCGCACCTTCTGATCCCCCGGATCCGCCACGTCAGCGTCGGAAAACCGCCAGGGCCGCTGCCACGTCAGCCCGAAAACCGTCCGGGCGTCTACCACGTCAGCCCTATACCGCCCGGGTTTCCACCACTTCAGCCTCACGAGCAACCGGGTCCAGACCCGGCCCCAAACAGGTCCAGACCCGATTGGCTTCTCCTATAAATACCAGACCCCTACCCCCGGATTCAGGTAATCAATCTTTTCCCACCAAAACCCTAGTTACTGTTACACTCTCTCTCAGTGACTGACTAGATCGTCGGAGGGTCTGCCACTGGGACCAACCCCGGTGTTCCGAGACCGTCTGCAGGTATACGAGATCTCGGATCCGAGCCACTCGATCCGAGCCGAGCATCAACCTCCACCTCACTACCACCTACCTCAGTACCGTTCGCTCAGCCGAGGGCCGTCTGCATAGGAGTTTCCTCTATCAATACAGTAAGAACTCACGCCTGGTGCATCCACATGCCTCCCAAAAACAAAGCGCATCAGGATGGCGCCGTCTGTGGGAAACTATCTATTGTAGACGCTGACCCGAGCTCTGCATCCAACGGTACCCCTGTAGACGCCGACCTGAGCTCTACATCCAAAGGTACCCCTGTAGACGCCGACCCGAGCTCTGCCTCCAACGGTACCCCCGTCGACCCGAGCTCACATGGCGTCCAAAGCCGTAAAAACTGTTACCTCCGCACGTCGGCAGGACGTGCCTCCACAAGGCATCGCTGTCGATGCTCATGGACCAAACAACAAAGGGGTCAGTCACGTGCCCCAGCCAAATGCCTCCCGTCCGGTCCAGAACGACCTACGGGGGGTAATCTTGAACCGACAGGCTAGCCGTAGCAGGGGAGGAACCGCTTCCAACTCGGCTCCAAACCATTCAAGACCTCCGTCCCAAGGGCGGGAGCCATTGCTCAGCCGTGTCGGTCGGCGACAGCCCGCTCAACCAAACCGGGTCGAGCGAGCCCCAGTTACCTACCAGGAGTTCCAGGACTTCCGGAGGGAAATCTTGGGGGCCATCCGAGGGGTCCCTGTCGATGAGAACGCCCGCCTTTCCCACACACGGTCAGATGCCGAGGCTAGCGTATCTCGCCCCTCAACAATCCCACCAGAGCATGATGACGACATTTTGAAGCGCCTCCAAGAAATGGAGGATCGCCTCGACCATTTTGGCAACGGCGACCCAAGGACGGCTTAGGGGTACAGGCCGGTTCGCCCTCCTTTCTCCGCCCTCATCCTACAGGCGGAGATACCCTGGAATTTCTGTCCACCTCAGTTCGAGACATATGACGGCGAGGGCGATCCTGTTGATCACATGGAGGGCTTCAAAACCCTCATGATGATTCACAGCGCATCGGATCCCCTCCTATGCCGAGCCTTCCCCGCCACCCTTCGGGGTCCGGTTCGGGAATGGTTCTCCAAGCTCACCCCCGGCTCCATCTATTCTTTCGACCAGCTAGAGGGCAACTTCCTCGCCAACTTCGTAACCAGCCGAAAGGCCGAAAGAACGAGTGCGTCCCTACTCGGGCTCCGGCAAAAGAAAGGGGAGTCACTCCGAGTGTTCGTCCGGAGGTTCATCGCCGAGGTAAGGTCGGTCTCGTCCCTCGACCCCGGGGTTGCCTCGGCAGCCTTCCGGCACAACGTCCGACATGGACAGCTGAAGGCCTCCCTGGCAAAGAAGCCACCGATAGACTTTCCCGACCTCAACCGGGTCGAAAAATATATCCGAGCTGAAGAGGCCCTTAATCTAGAGGACCAGAAGGAAGTTTTCGGGAAGGGAAAGCGCAAGGCCGACGAGGTTGAGCCGGCGAAGAAAGCTCTGAGAGATGGGGGCGCCGCAAAGAAGGTTCCGCCGATCCCCCGCTTCGAGAGGTACACTCCGCTGACGCAGAACGTGTCGACAATCCTCTTAGCGATTGAAGACAGCGATCTCGTACAGTACCCTCCTCGACCGTCCAACAACACCAGTAAGAAGAGGGATCAGCGGTTCTACTGCCGTTTCCACTGGGACAACGGGTACGACACAGATCACTGCCGTGCCCTGAAGGGCGAAATTGAGGCCCTCATTCAACGAGGGTACCTCCGAGAATTCAAAAGGGAAGGCGCACGGGAACAGAGGGGCGCCAGAAACAGGAGGGATTCCCCTCCTCCTCGAACGCACCGACAGCGTCCCGAGCGGGATCCGGAGCCCGAAGAGCCTGAGGGTCAGGCAATCCTGCATTGCGTCCACGGAGGGCCCATGGGAGGGGAATCCAACACTTCCAGCAAGGCCTTCATCCGGGATGTCAACGCCGTCCAGGGCCCTCTCTCCCTCCAGGTCCAGCAACTTCCTGTCTCCTTCTCAGGAGAGGATCTGGAGGGAGTCCGGCTCCCTCATTGTGACGCGCTTGTCATCAGCCTCAGCATGGCGAACTTCGAGGTCCGGCGAATCCTCGTAGACAACGGAAGCTCGGTCAACATTCTATTCCTGGAAGCATTCGAGAACTTGAAGCTCTCCGGTGAGAAACTAAAGCCGGCCGGATACATCCTGCACGGATTCTCCGGCGTCCCCGTGACTATAGAGGGGATCGTCACCCTAGACGTCACGACAAGCACGACCCCGAACAGAAGGACCGAGTCCAGGGAGTTCATGGTTGTGAATGTCAAGACAGCCTACAACGCCATCCTCGGCCGTCCGGGGTTCTGCTCCCTCCAGGCGGTTTCCTCGGCCTACCATCAGAAAATGAAATTCCCAACTAATACTGGCGTCGGGGTTGTCCGGGGGAATCAAGAAGTAGCCCGTTCGTGCTACATGACGGCGATCGGGAGCGGTGTATTTCCCCTCAATGCCATCGAGCTGGAGCCCGAAAGGACCCAGCCCGAAGCAGAGCCGGCGGATGAGCTAGAGGATGTCTCGTTCGAGACAGGGGATGCGTCGAAGCACTTCCGAATAAGCTGCTCCCTCGCGCCTGACCTCAGGTCTGCCCTGATCGCCTGCATTCGCCGCAATGTCGACCGATTTGCCTGGAAGCCCTCAGACATGCCCGGTATCTTCGAGGATCTCATCATGCACAAACTCAGCGTGATCCCCGGGTCGAAACCAGTTGTCCAAAAGCGGCGCAAGTTCGCTCCGGAGCGACAACAGGCAGTGAACGCGGAAGTGGACAAGCTCTTGTTCGCACGTTTTGTGCAAGAGGTCAGCTACCCTGAGCGGCTTGCGAACGTCGTCATGGTCAAGAAGGCGAGCGAGAGTTGGGGGATCTGCATAGATTTTACCGACCTCAACAAGGCATGCCCCAAGGATCCGTTCCCTCTCCTCAGCATTGATGCCCTGATCGATGCTACCTCGAGCCACGAGCTCTTATCCTTCATGGATGCCTTCTTGGGCTATAACCAGATCCGGAGGTTTCTTCCGGACATCGCCAAGACGTCCTTCGTCACAGACCAGGGACTGTACTGCTACCGGGTTATGCCTTTTAGGCTGAAGAACGCCGGCGCCACCTACCAGAGGCTCGTCAACCGAGTCTTCAAAGATCAAATCGGATGTAACATGGAGGTATACGTCGACGACATGCTCGTCAAAAGTCAACAAGGACAGGACCACGTCGCCGACCTGGAAGAGGCCTTTGGGGTCCTTCGAACCCACAACATGAGCTCAACCCGGCGAAGTGTGCCTTGGACGTCTTCTCGGGGAAGTTCTTAGGGTTCATCGTCAGCCAGTGCGGCATCGAGGCGAACCCCGAAAAAATCCAGGCCATAATAGACATGGCCCCTCCCAGGAACATCAAATAAGTCCAGAGGCTAACGGGGAGACTGGCGGCCATCGGCTGTTTCCTTTCTAAGTCTGGAGAGAAGTCCCTTCCGTTCTTCAAAGCGCTGCGCGGCACCGGAGGTTTCGAGTGGGGTACTCAGCAGCAAGAGGCCTTCGCCCAGTTGAAGGAGTACCTTGCCAACCCTCCTCTTCTCAGCAAGCCCGAACCAGGGGAGCCACTCTGGCTCTACCTTTCCGCTTCGGAGAACGTGCTCAGCGCCGTCCTCGTCCGAGAAGAGGAAGGGGTCCAAAAGCACCTGTACTATGTAAGCAAGGTCCTGCTCGACGCAGAGACCCGGTATTCCAGGATGGAGAAAGTAGCGTACGCCTTAGTCATGGCTGCGCGGAAGCTCCGTCCTTACTTTCAGGCGCATTCGGTCCAGGTGCTCACGGATCAACCCCAGAAGGCCGTGCTCTATAAACCCGAGAGCTCTGGTCGACTAGTCAAATGGTCGATCGAACTCAGCCAGTACGACATCGGCTATCAACCAAGAACGGCCATCAAAAGGCAGGCCTTCGCCGAATTCATCACAGAATGCACCATCTCCGAGCAACCCGCGAGCAAGAAAGCCGACCAGACGTGGGAAGTTTACATCGATGGCTCCTCTTGCGAGGCAGGAAGCGGTGCGGGCATTATTCTCTGGGGTCCAAATGGTTTCCTCCTTCAATACTGTCTCCGCCTCAACTTTCCAGCCTCTAACAACGAGACTGAATACGAGGCCATGATCGTCGGGCTCAACCTGGCTCACCAGACCGGCGCCAGACAGATCAGGGCCTTTAGCGACTCTCAGCTGGTGGTCAACCAGATCACGGGGGAGTACGAGGCCCGTGATGATCGGATGATCAGGTATCTGGCCGTGGTCCAACGCCTATTAATGTCCTTCAACGAATCGGCTGTATTGAGGATCCCTCGGCTGTATTGAGGATCCCCCGGGAGCTGAACGCCCAAGCCGATGCCCTGTCAAAGTTGGCTTCCTCATCATTCGAAGGCCTCGACCGCACGGTCTTGATTGAAGTCCTGTTGAAGCCAAGTACAGACTTCTCGGAGATTCTGTGCGTCGAAGACGGAGCCCCCCGTAACGACTGGACCACTCTCATCAAAAAATTTCTAGTCAAGGGCGAGTTCCCCGAAGACCGGGCTGAAGCAAGGCGGATCAGGGTCTGATCTGAAAGATTCGCGGTCATCAATGCCACCCTCTTCAAAAGGTCCTATACAACAACCGATGGCAGATCCTACCTCCGCTGCCTAACCCCAGACAAAGCCAAGTACGCCCTCAAGGAGCTGCACGAGGGGATCGGCTGATGTCACATGGGAAGCTGTTCGCTAGCACGAAAGGAGCTAAATCACGGGTACTACTGGCCCACTATGGTACAAGATGCCCTCGCCATAGTGAAGAAGTGCGACCCCTGCCAACGGTTCTCCCCCGTGAAGAGGGCTCCTCAGACGAACCTCCGGTCAATGGCCAGTCCGACCCCCTTTGCAATGTGGGGGATGGATTTGGTGGGTCCATTTCCAAAAGCAACGAGCCAGCGAAAGTTCCTCATTGTGGCGATCGACTACTTCACTAAGTGGATCGAGGCCGAGCCATTAGCAACGATCACCGAGCGACAGACCCAGCAGTTTTTCTGGAAACACATCGTCTGTCGGTTCGGAATTCCGTAGGTGCTCATCACAGACAATGAGACTCAATTCACGGGTAAGCATTTCTGCGAGTTCTGCGAAGATCTCGGGATCCAGCAGCGCTTCTCCTCAGTATGCCACCCCCAGTCTAACGGTCAGGCCAAGAACGCGAACCGCCAAATCCTCGACGGCCTCAAGAAACGACTCGATAACTCTTCTAAGGGGTTATGGGTCGACGAGTTACCCTGCGTTCTCTGGGCCCACCGAACAACAAAGAGAATCCCCATGGGAGAATCCCCTTTCAATCTGACATACGGCGCGGAGGCTGTCATTCCCTTGGAGATCGGGATCCCTTCACCCCGAATCATGGCTTTCGACGAGGCCGCCAACTCCAAACAGCTGCGAGCCGACCTGGACCTTATAGACGAGGTCAGGGAGAAGTCCGCCATTAGAAGAAGCATCTACTAGCAAAGGATTTAGAAGTTCTACAACAAGAAGGTGCGTCCCACCGACATCAACCTCGAAGACCTCGTTCTCTGAAAACTGGCGGTATCCAATTCCGGTCAGAAAAGGAAATTGACCCCAAACTGGGAAGGCCCTTACAAAGTATCGGAGGTCGTCCGTCCTAGGACGTACCGCCTGACCAACCCCGGAGGGTAAGGCCATCAAGAGGCCCTGGAACGCTGAACACCTCATCAAGTTCCTAGGAGGAGATTAGCCTCCATCCCCTGTAAATTATGAAGAATGTAATTGGCATGTCGTGCCTTGTTTTTTGTAAAAATCCCTTATGATGTAAACATGCCAACTTTCTTAAACAAGTTTATGGCTTCGTAGTTTGTTCTCAATAAAAGACCTCTCGAGTTTGGCGCTCGGATAACAGCGCGAGCCAGAAAAGCTTCTCTTACAAGCTTGGGGTTCGGCGCTCGGATGACGGCGCGAGCCAGAAAAGCTTCTTTTACAAGCTTGGGGCTCGGCACTCGGATAACAGCGCGAGCCAGAAAAGCTTTTCTTACAAGCTTGGGGCTCGGCACTCGGATAACAACGCGAGCCAGAAAAGCTTCTCTTACACGCTTGGGGCTCGGCACTCGGATAATAGTGCGAGCCAGAAAAGCTTCTCTTACACGCTTGGGGCTCGGCACTCGGATAACAGTGCGAGCCAGAAAAGCTTCTCTTACAAGCTTGCTGCTCGGCGCTCGGATAACAGCCCAAGCCAGAAAAGCTTCCCTACATGTTTGGGACAACTACGCACCATGAGAACAAGTGCGGGAGCTCGGCGTCAACCTCGAGCAAGGCAGGGGATTTCTTCAAAGATCCTCGGCCTTGACGCTCGGCGGCGACCCTCTGCTATGCCTGCTACTGGCTTTTTCCCCGATGAGGGGGCTCGGCACACGTCCTTCGCTCGGTTTGGGCTTTTTCAAGCCCATCAACCGATGCACGAGGCGACAACCGTCAGCCACGCCCGCACCGTCTTTCCTGAGAACAAGTACGGGAGCTCGGCGTCGACCTCGAACCAGGCAGGGGCTTTCTTCAAAGCTCCTCGGCCTTGATGCTCGGTGGCGACCCTTTGCTACGCCTGCTACTGGCTTTCTCCCCGGTGTGGGGGCTCGGCACCCGTCCTTCGCTCGGTTTGGGCTTCTTCAAGCCCATCAACCGATGCACGAGGCGACAACCGCCAGCCACGCTCGCACCGTCTTTCCTGAGAACAAGTGCGGGAGCTCGGCGTCGACCTCGAGCAAGGCAGAGGCTTTCTTCAAAGCTCCTCGGCCTTGACGCTTGACAGCGACCCTCTGCTACGCCTGCTACTGGCTTTCTCCCCGGTGTGAGGGCTCGGCACCCGTCCCTCGCTCGGTTTGGGCTTCTTCAAGCCCATCAACCGATGCACGAGGTGACAACCGCCAGTCACGCCCGCACCGTCTTTCCTGAGAACAAGTGCGGGAGCTCGGCGTTGACCTCGGGCAAGGCAGGGGCTTTCTTCAAAGCCCCTCGGCCTTGACGCTCGGCGGCGACCCTCTGCTACGCCTGCTACTGGCTTTCTCCCCGGTGTGGGGGCTCGGCACCTGTCCCTCGCTCGGTTTGGGCTACTTCAAGCCCATCAACCGATGCACGAGGCGACAACCGCCCACACCGCCATCCCCAAGAGATAGCGGCGCATCGTCAGCCCAGAGCAAGGCCGCGGCTTCCTTCGAAGCTGCTCGACCAATACGCTCGGCTACGGCCTAGTGCCGCGATTCAGCAAAATTTTATATTAAGGTTTAGAGCGTCCGCCTTCGGCAGACGCCCCGAGCTCCGAGTCGTTTGGTTGACCACCCTCTTGCCCGCGAACAACTCGGGGCTTATGGCTTTCGCAAGCCCAAACTCCGAACTGTTCGAGGACGGTAGGGGAGCCACCGACCCTCTGCTCTCTCCGTCCCGGACTGACCCTCTGCTTTCAATCGACCCTCCTCTCGCCCACGAACAGCCCGGGGTTTCCCGCTTTTGCGAGCCCGAAACCCCGAACTGTTCGAGGACGGCAGGAGAGCCACCAAGCCTTGGCTCTCCCCGAACCCCCGAACCAATCGGCCGGCTCACCACTCACCAACGAACAACCCGGGGTCTCGCGGTTGCAGGCCTGAACCCCGAATAGTCCGAGGGTGATTGGTGTGCCCCCGATCCGGAGCGTTCGGAGAATATTTTGTTTCTGGGCGCCCGCCTCCGGCAGGCACCCAAGTCAAGCGACTTTCACTTCTTAACAATCAGTTGGGGGGAAGTGGGAATTATATAACCCCCTGAGAGGGGTAGTTATTACGTCTGGGAATGCAAAACGACGGAAGGCGAAACGTCGCCATTAATGCTCATGGGAAGGCGAAACGTCGCCATTTATGACCCAGTCGCCTCGGCGGCGACCCCTTCGCAGCAGACACAGCCGCAACCTTCGGCAACCGAGACAATCAAGGTTCAAGAAAACAAATGCTATTATTATCACTCATTGCTTACAACTCAATGAACGTCGGTACAAATACAAAGAGCTCACTCACTCACACTCGGCTTGAAAATTCAAACTCGGCACCTCCTTCGGGCTCACAGTTCTCACGCTCGGCTAGGCCGGCCCGGGAAGATACTCCCGCCACCGAGCTTCCTGCATCATCATGCTGGGCCTCATCCAATAGAAATGTCGGAGACCGCCCCGGGATCGAGTTGCTGGCCTCTTCAATCAGACCCGCGCCTAACACCAGCTTCAGCCTGCGAATCTCCAGCTCTTTCTCAACCACGGTCTCGTGAAGGAAAGACTCCGAAGCCGACCGCCCGCTCGAGGAATCCGAGAGGGACCAGTCCGTCTCGATTACCCACCAGTCCCGGTCGGCTATGGCCTTCTTCAGGCGCGCCACCTCCAGACCGAGCTCCCTAGACTTGTTCAGGAAATAGTTCATGGTGGCCGCTCGGTCCCGAGCCTGCTTTCGCTGGCGAGCCAAAGCTGCCTCTATGACCTCCTCCCCCGCTTGAACTGGAGGTACCTCGGCAGCAACAGGGGCAGCGACCCAGGTCCCGTGCGTCTATCAAAAGACGAGAGCAAACATCACAAAAACGCAAGTCTTGAAGCCTCGGCCCAGAAAAGTATATTTCATTTCTTTCAAAAGATTGATACAAAAGCCGCGGTGGCCAGTCCGCTCGAGGCATTTACATCAAAACAAACAAAAAGGGAAAAACTATTCTATTCTTGATGGGGGGTGGCACCTCATCTTCGGCCTGGACGCCCCCCGCTTCGTCGCCCCCCGGGGTCGGCGGAAGATTCGCCTTCCAACCATAGTAGTGGTGGTCCACGTTCTGCTCGGGGTAGATCTGCCGGAAGTGCGCCTTGGCCTGCTCATACGCCTCGTCCTGAGCTATGATCAGAGCTTCCGCCGAGGCCACCTCCATCCTCTTCAGGACCTTCCGCCCCTTCTCCGCCTCCTCCTCAATCCTCTCCTTGAGACGCTCCACGTCCGCCTTGTGGATGTCGGAGAGCGAGGCCACCTGGGCCTCGTGGACCTTCACCATGGTCTGGTTTTCCTTCAGGTCGTCGATCGCCTTATTTAGCTCGCGGAGGTACTTCTTCGCGTTCCTCCTCTCGATGTAAATCTCCTTCTCCAAGCACTTTTGGAAGTGCTGGCCATGGAGCATCGCCTGTCTGAGGGGAAAAAGATCAGAAAAATTTCACCAAGTTCAAAACCAAGGGAGAAGGTGCCGAACTGACTTACCGAGATATGCGCCTGGGACCAGCGCATGAAGGCCTGCTCGGCCGTCTGCGACGCCAGCGCCAGAAAGTCACGCTCGGTGCCGGCCTTCGTGACGAACTCTACCGCCATTGGCCCGTCGAGCAGACTGCCCCCCGCACAATCGACCAATCGGGGACGAAGGGCCGCAGTCCTTGCTGGCCCACCATCTCCTCGGCGGTAGGGCGTGGCGGGGGAAGGCTCCTCCCCGGGGCATCAACAGTTTTCCCCGAACTGCCCCTTCTATCCCGAGGCGCCCTCGGCGGGGGGGGGGGGGGGTGGTGGTGGTGGTGGTGATGATGTTTCTTGGCCTTCTTTGCTTACGGAGGCCCCTCGGCTACCGGGGCCGGCACCTTGGCGGACCCCCCGGCCTGAGCGGTCAGCTTCTCTTGCTCCGCCGCCTTCTTCTTCCTCTGCATGTCCGCCCTCGTCTTCGCGGCGACAGCCAGCAAGGCTCGCCCCTCGTCCACCTGTTCGGAAGTCATCTCTGCAAGAATGAAAAAGAGGCTAAAGTTAACACGAAGGCTGAAAGATGAAAAATTCAGAACGAAACATACTAGGGTCGGCCGGGCTCAGTCCGGCCCGGGCGAGGTACAGCTCTGTCACTCGAGGCCACGCAATACTGTGCCCCCTAACTATCTTCTCCACTCGCTTCCACTCCTTTGCTGTTAGGTCGCTTCGCTTCGGAGGTTTATGGTACGGCTTGAGAAGCTCCACTGGATCGGTATTCTCCAAGCCTTCTCACTCCGCACCACAAAATACTTCTCTTCCCACCTTTTGATAGAATCCGGATGACCGTGCATGATCTTCTTGTACGACCTGGGTGAGAAGTAGAAAATCCTTTCCTGATCTCCAAGCGAGCTGATCCCTAGGATGGCTCGGAAGTACGTCAACCTCGGCTTCACCCCCTTCTCTTGGCACCTCAGAATGAAGCAGATCAAGTGCTTCCAAGAGTTCGGGCCGTACTGCATGGGGCATAGTTTCGCCCAATTCAAGACCCTCTTGACAAAGGGATGCAGAGGCAGCTTCAGGCCTGAGGCGAATGCATCCTCAGGAAACATACAATAGCTCGGCGCCAGAACCGTGGTGGGCCGAATGCCGGGGCTCGGAATGAAGACCTCGAACTCCCGCGGGATGAAATAAGAGGCCCTCAGAATATGGAGATAGTCCGCCCTCAATATGCACGAGATGCTGTCCATCCGAATCTTCACTCGGCCCTCTTCACCTGGCACGGGAGGGATAGGGCCTATGTCCTTGACATCATCAGGATACATCCGAATTGACCTCGGATTTTTGAAGGAGACTGGGGGGAACTCGAGCCCCGGCCGGGGTGCATACTCATCATGCGGAGGAGGACTGTCCGGGATAGTCAGCTTCCGTTTCTTCCGACGAGGACGAGCCTTCCTCTCGGGAGACGGCGTCGACAAAGGTAGGAGAGGTGGAAGGTCATCCCTGACCGACCTTCCTGCTATGCCTTCGCCAGCACCCTCTTCAGCATCCTCATCCTCATCATCAACATCGCCCTCATCCTCCTCATCCTCATCATCGATATCCGGATCCTCCTGATCCTCATCCTCCCCCTCCTCTTCGCCTTCGGCACCCTGATCCTCCTCGTCATCTCCCTCCTCCTCTTCAACCCCGGCTCCCTGACCCTCCAGACTCTCCTCATCCTCTTCCTCCTGCTCTTCGCCTTCGTTTACCGGTTCCTTCCCCGACCTTGGGATCTTAGGGGCGACACTATGAAGGCAACGTCGTCACTACTAGCCGACCCAGGATTTGTCAGGACCTCCTGCTTCACCTTATACTTGCTAAAGGACAAGGACGTCTCGGACTCGGACTCCTTCGTGGAGCGACCCGACGAGCTGGCCTCGGATCCGGACTGAACGCGCGATATTACAAAACAGAGAGTACTAACCTGAAAAGTTACCGAACGATCACCAGAAAATGTTGCCGACGACAAGTGAAAAACATGTCCTTGAAAAAGTGGAGAGTGAGAGTAAAGAAATGAAGAAGAAAAAGTGAAGAGGGTGGAGGGGGTTTATAAGGAATAAAGCGACTCATCGATTTCCGCAATTAAGATCTGGCCGTTGGATCTTAACCATCAAGATCTAACGGCCACCAAGATCTGGAGACACTTCGATCCTTGCGCTCCTGACGTCAGCGGTGGGAGTGGAATTACCTAAACTACCCCCATGCCTTTGTTCCTCACACAGCGAATTTCTCTCGACAAGTCAACAAAGCTCGGGGATCGGATGGTACCGCAAGCCACAATTCCTCTTCTATTTTTCACAGAAGGGTCGACGCTCGGATGGCACCGCGAGCCACAATCCCCTTCTATTGTTGCATGAGGGTCGACGCTCGGATGAAATCGCAAGCCATAAATTCCTCTTCTATTTTCACAGAAGGGTCGACGCTCGGATGGCATCACGAGCCGCACCTCTTTTTCTGTTGTCAAAGGAGTTCGGAGCTCGGATGAAATCGCGAGCCATAAATTCTTCTTCTATTTTCACAGAAGGGTCGATGCTCGGATGGTTTCACGAGCCGCACTTTCTCCCTGTTGACGATGAAGTTCGGAGCTCGGATAAAATCGCGAGCCAAAAAATCCTCTTCTATTTTCACAAAAGGGTCGACGCTCGGATGGCTTCACGAGCCGCACTTTCTCTCTGTTGACGATGAAGTTCGGAGCTCGGATAAAATTGCGAGCCAAAAATTCCTCTTCTATTTTCACATAAGTGTCGACGCTCGGATGGCATCATGAGCCGCACCTCTTTCTCTGTTGTCAAGGGAGTTCGGAGCTCGGATGAAATCCCGAGCCATAAATTCCTCTTCTATTTTCACAGAAGGGTCGACGCTCGGATAGCTTCACAAGCCGCACTTTCTCTCTGTTGACGATGAAGTTTGGAGCTCGGATGAAATTGCGAGCCAAAAATTCCTCTTCTATTTTTACAGAAGGATTGACGCTCAGATGGCATCACGAGCCCCACCTCTTTCTCTGTTGTCAAGGGGACACGGAGCTCGGATAAGATCCCGAGCCATAAATTCCTCTTCTATTCACAGAAGGGTCGACGCTCGGATAGAATCCTGAGCCACCCCACTTTCTCCCTGTCGACAGGGGGCTCGGAGCTCGGATGAAATCCCGAGCCACTTCTCCTTCTCTGCTCGTCGGTAAGCTCGGAGCTCGGACAACATTCCGTGCCGCAACTTCCTCTCCTATTCAACGAGATGGTCGACGCTCGGATAGCATCACGAGCCCCCATAAGCCCCCCTCTTTACACGGGAGGCTCGGAGCTCGGATGGAATCGCGAGCCCCAAAACCCTCCTTTGTCCCACAGACTGGGGATCGGCTGCCGACCCCTAGCGCTCGGCGAACCAAGCTCCAGCAAAGATCGACCTCGACGGCCCCTCGCTCTTCCAACTAGCGAGAGGGCCGTCCACTGGCCCTCATGACTCGCCCGCCGACCCTCAACATTCCGCAAGCAACAGCTCGCTTGCCGACTCTCGGAGCTCCTCTATCAACCTCAGATGCTCGACAAGCCGAGCTCCAACGAGATCGACCTCGACGTCCCCTCGCTCTTCCAACTAGCGAGAGGATCGTCTACCGATCCTCGGAGCTCCTCTATCAGCCCCAGACGCTTGGCAAGCTGAGCTCCAACGAGATCGACTTCGACGTCCCTTCGCTCTTCCAACTAGCGAGAGGATCGTCTACCGACCCTCGGAGCTCCTTTATCGACCCCATATGCTCGGCAAGCCGAGCTCCAACGAGATCGGCCTCGGCATCCCCTCGCTCTTCAAACTAGCGAGGGGGTCGTCCGCCGACCTTCGAGGCTCGTCTGCCGACCCCGAGGCTCGGTGAGCGTCACTCCGTCTCTTCTACGCTTAGCATCCCGCGCAAACTCCGATAAGGGATCCCTTCCTCCTACCCCCTGGCCTCTTTTGGAAGTAGCAAAACCTACTTTCTCACCGCACCTTCCACCTTGCTCTTCCTACAGAGGCGAAGAATCACTCCTACACGGCAGGTTCACCCAGCCCTACAGGAGTGTGGGGCTTGTGATATGGGTTAGAAATGACGTGGCCCATCCTGGGCCACGGGGTCCCCTCAGGATGCGCGCACCTTCTGATCCCCCGGATCCGCTACGTCAGTGTCGGAAAACCGTCCGGGCCGCTGCCACGTCAGCCCGAAAACCACTCGGGCGTCTGCCATGTCAGCCCGAAACCCGTCCGGGCGTATGCCACGTCAGCCCTATACCGCCCGGGTTCCCACCGCTTCAGCCTCACGGGCAACCGGGTCCAGACCCGGTTGGTTTCTCCTATAAATACCAGACCCCTACCCCTGGATTCAGGTAATCGATCTTTTCCCACCAAAACCCTAGTTACTGTTACTCTCTCTCTTAGTGACTGATTAGATCATCGGAGGGTCTGCCACCGGGACCAACCCCGGTGTTCCAAGACCGTCTGCAGGTACACGAGACCTCGGATACGAGCCACTCGATTCAAGCCGAGCATCAGCCTCCACCTCACTACCACCTACCTTAGTACCGTTCGTTCAGCCGAGGGCCGTCTGCATAGGAGTTTCCTCCATCAATACAAATCGAGTAAGAACTCACGCCTGGTGCATCCACACGCCTCCCAAAAACAAACCGCATTATATATATATATATATATATATATATATATATATATATATATATATTTTTTTTTTTTTTTAATTTTCTTAAACAATATTAATCATAATAACATATTGAGATTTTCAATGATAATTAATGATGGTTATATGAATTTTGTACAGTGATAAAAATTATATCTTCTCTCTGTTGCTTTACAGTAAGTCTCTAAATTTCATTGAGTACTGGCTCTGAATGATTTGGTGTGGCGTGGCATAAATTCAAAAACAACTTATATACGATATGCATCAGATTTTAATTTTGGGGACTTATGCAGAACGGACATATGTATCATAATAGATTTTCTTTTTGATGAAATGGCTGATATACATGAAAGTTGCCATTGTATCTTGAATGATGATGGGTTGGTTGCCCTATTCAAGAGATGAATTTTGTGTACCATCTGCTCCCAGTTATATGAGTTCATACTAGGCTTTAAGTCTGTTATTTTATCCTTTTCTCTTACTGCTTTGATGTGACATCGATCTTGACGTTGTTGCTATGAATTAGATTATGTTACTATTATGGTTTTTGTTAATACTGTAAGGTCCACGCCCATCCTAGCTCATTCTGAATTAAATGAAGCTTGTAAGTGCGTAATAGTGGTTAGCGTTGAAAGACGGTATTGATTATATCCTTTACCATACTTCATTTTCCAGTTTAGGGTATCTGTAAACTAAAATGTTAGACTCGGTTAGAGAGACTAAACAAAACTGGTGAGCTAGACTTAAAGCCTAGTAGCATATGGACCTAATATCATCATGTTGCTTACTTAAAAAACTCTGGCCAACCAATTGTGAAATAGGAGTCTCATACAAGACCAATTGCTCACCATTGCGAGTCTTCACGCGCACAGTGTCTCTACTAACAACTGGACATATCTGTCTATTACCAACTGAAACTGCACCAAAGTCACCTGTCCTGTAATTCTCAAAAACATCCCTCATGGGAGTACAATGATAAGAAGCACCTGAGTCTACACACCAATCATCTTGCAAAATATTAAATCCAGCAGATAAACACAATTCATCTAGACGGGGTTTAATACTTACCACATTGGCTACCTGTGATCCTGCTTGTGCTTTCTTATACTCCTCGCATTGGTCTCTCTTGTGTCTTGGCTTCTTGCAATACCAACATTCATCTTTCCGATGTCCTGTTCTTGGCGTGGACCTGTGATTCCTGCTTTGCGACCTCCCTCTGTTGTTACTTCTACCACGGTTATCAACTAACAGCGCGGTATTGCTAGGATATGACACCGAAGTCTTTTCATGCATTTTTCTCCTTGCATCCTCATTCATGATGTTGCTTATAACATCCTTCAGGGTTGTCGTATCTGTCATAGTGCTAGTAATAGTCTGCTCTACTGTATCGTAACTATCCGGAAGACTGGATAGCAACAACAACGATTGTGTCCTCTTCTCAAACTTTAAACTCGACGATTTCATCAGATTGTAAATCATATAGAAATTGTTGATGTGCTCAGCAACCGAACTCCTTTCTGATAACTTCAAGTTAACCAATTTCTTTAGGTGTAAGATCTGATTCGCTGCATTCGGCTTCGCAAACATATGTGTCAAAATCTCCATTGTATCCTTTGCGGTTCTTGTCTTCTCAATGTGAAATAGCGCCTTTCTGCTCAGCGACAACTGAATCTGCCCAAGCGCTTTCTGATTCAATCTATTGCAGGCCGCCAAAGCAACTGGATCGACCTCTACCTCCTCTGGCTTCATACCAAACAACGGATCATTTAGATCCTTCTGTCGGACATACGCAATCATTTGGATTTTTCACATTGTGAAATTCGTTCCATCGAACTTCTTGACTCTACTCTTGTCCCCCATCTTAATCAAGATTACCAACCTCTAGCTCTGATACCACTTTGTTGAATTCTAACCGCGGAATAAACTCAACAATGACGACGAGTTGCAGGAACTATAGAATCAAAATAAGAGAAGAAAGAACAAGCAAAAGCAATACACAAGTTTTTTATCGAGGTTCACCCAAACAATGACTACTTTTCCGCACAGATGCACTCCTGCGATTTTCACTAGAAATATGAAAATTAGGTTTTACAAATCTCTCAAGAACTCACCACCAATGTGTAGGGTTTCTCTTTATCTCCTTCTTTCTTAATGACGGTTGTAGATCTCTCTTTTTCTTTTCAGTTTGTTTCAGTTAACCCTAAAATCGTACACAATACAATATATATAGGATTCCACATTTCTAATCTCAGTTGTTCATCGATTCAGCATCGGGACGGTCGACCGGTCCATCTTGACGGTCGACCGGTCTTCTTTCTCGACTGCACGAAATCCAACAGAGAGCGGGTCAGTCGACTGCGCAGTCGACCGGTCATTCCTTCAAGCTATAGAGTTGAGTCAGAAAGCGGGACGGTCAACTACGCGGTCGACCGGTTGTCTTGTTTGGGCGGTCGGGGGGTGCGGTCGACCGCAACTCTGCTGTAGCTCTTGCTACTCTTAACCTGTTGCTCTCACTTCGACTCTCCTTCCCGACTATCTTCTTCAACTCATTATCGTGTATTAGATCCACAAATCCCAACGATCTCCCACTTGGAGACATATACACGAAGTCTCTAACCTATTCTTCATTCTTCCATTGGCCTAGTCTAGTCCTGTGCCTTTGCGAGTCTCCTCAACAATTAACCTAGAGACAATCCGATAGCGGTATAGCAAAATTGATGTTTTTTGCTATTCACCACCTTAGTGAGCATATCCGCCGGATTCTTAGTACCAGGAATCTTAGTTAGCTTCAACCATTTCTTCTCAATCGCTATTCTGACAAAATGATACTTCATTTGAATGTGCCGAGTCCTAGAGTGATATGCCGAGTTTTTTGCCAAGAAAACTGTACTTTGACTGTCACACCATAGTTCACCTATGGGTTGCTTCCTGCCCAACTGTTTCATAAGCTCCGAAATTCACAACATGTCTTTCGTCGCTTCTATAAGTGCCATATACTCTGACTCCGTGGTTGACTGTGCTACAACCTTTTGTAACTGTGAAGCCCAACTAACAGATGTTCCACCAACTGTAAATACACACCCTGTAGTACTTCTGCAACCATCACGATCGCCAAAAAAATCTGCATCCACATAACCATGTACATGCAAAAAATCTTCCCCAAAACAAAGAGAGTGATCTGAAGTACCTGTTAGATATCTAAGAATCCACCTTAATGCATCCCAATGCTGTTTACCTGGATTCTTCATGTACCGGCTGACAACTCCCACTGCTTGTGCGATGTCCGGTCTTGTAGAGACCATCGCATACATCAAACTCCCAACGGCTGAGGCATAAGGAATAGCAGCCATTTTCTCCATCTCCGCATCCGTCTTAGGACACAAGTCCATTGATAACTTGAAGTCAGCAGCCAAGGGACAAGTGACTGACCTCGTGCCATCCATATTGAATCTCTTCAACAACTTTTTCACATAGTCCGCTTGAGATAACCAAAGCTTCTTGCTTCTCCTGTTTCTACTAATCTTCATGCCAAAGATTTTCTTTGCTTCACCCAAGTCCTTCATTGAAAACTCCGAAGCTAGCAACTTTTTCACTTCCTTGATCTTCTCCATACATGAATCTACTAATAGCATGTCGTCCACATACAATGCCAAGGTAACTGTATCATTGTCCTCATATTTACGAACATACACACAATGATCCGTTTCGCACCTATCAAAACCTTTTCCTCTCATGAAGCAGTCAAACTTCAAGTACCATTGCCGCGGTGCTTGTTTGAGCCTATAAAGACTCTTCTTCAGTCGACATACCATGTCTTCATTTCCTTTAGCTTCAAAACCTGTGGGTTGTTTCATATACAGCTCTTCTTCGACATCACCATGGAGAAATGCTGTCTTCACATCCAACTGCTCTAAGTGCAAGTCTTCAACTGCCACAACACTGAGCAGAACCCTAATAAAAGCCATCTTCACAACCGGTGCAAAGATCTCACTATAATCGACATATTCTCTTTGAGAGAATTTTTTCACAAAAGTTTGGCCTTGTACCTCTTACGACCATCTGCCTCATCTTTGACTCTAAAAATCCATTTGTTCATAAGAGCGCGCTTCCCTGCGGGTAACTTGGTCAACTCCCAAGTTTGGTTCTGTTCCAAGGAGTTCATCTCGTCCCTCATGGCTGATTCCCACTGAATTCAAGTCTCATCCCTTAAAGCCTTCTCATGAGTCTCTGGGTCCCCCGAATCCGTGTACAGAACATGCTCGTGAATAACACTAGCTGATGGATCAAATATCCTAGTTGGCCTCCTCTCTCGTGTCGATCTCCTCAACGTGGGTACGGTTCACCGACCGGTTCAGGTTCCCCGAACTGTTCTGGCTGTATCTGTTCGTCTTGTATAACCTGCTCATTCTCAATAGGCTCACCATGAGCCTCCTATGCTGCTTGTGGTACCTGTACCTGCTGCTACACTGTAGGGCCCCCACCACTAGGGCCGCCTTCAGAATCTGAATCTGAGTCCGAGTCTGAACCTCAATCTGATTCTGAACTGGTTGTACTGTCTTGACCTGTGTGCCTGTCCTTGTATAGGACTTCTTCATTGAACACTACATTCCTGCTGCGAATGACTTTGTTATCCAAAAAATTCTAAAGCTTGTAACCATACTCATCGCCACCGTAGCCAATGAGGACACATCTCCTGAACTTAGAGTCCAACTTCTTTCTTTCGTCTCTGTCAATTAGTGCATATGCCATACAACCATAAACTTTCAAATGCGAATAATTAACAGTTTTACCGGACCATAGTTCTTCTGAAATGGTCCCATCAAGGGCATTAGACGGGCAACGGTTAATCAAGTACACTGGTGTATCAACTGTAGCGGCCCAAAGATAGACCGGAAGACCCGCATGAAGTCTCATGCATCTCGGCCTTTTGAGTATCGTGCGGTTCATCCTTTCTGCTACACCATTCTCCTGTGGAGTCTTAGGAATTGTCTTGATTCCTCTGATACCTTTCTTAGCCAAATTGTTAACAAACTCTTTGCCTGTGTACTCACCTCCGTTGTCTGACTTGATTGCTTTCACCCGCAACCCGTCTCATTCTCAATTCTAGCCTTCCAAGCTATGAAAGCCTAAAAAACTTTTGATTTTTTGTGAATTGCAT
The DNA here is from genome assembly GCA_017893485.1 of Hemerocallis citrina. Taxonomy (NCBI): domain Eukaryota; kingdom Viridiplantae; phylum Streptophyta; class Magnoliopsida; order Asparagales; family Asphodelaceae; genus Hemerocallis; species Hemerocallis citrina. Next base: position 185,099,810 of record CM030366.1, on the reverse strand, counting down.
AAACCCAAACCTTTCTAGTAGCATCATCTATGAATGTGACGAAGTATCTCTTACCACCATAAGAGAATTCCTGAGATAAAACCCACACATCTGCATGTACCAACTCTCGCTTTGCAAGCTTCATCTCACGTCCACCCAACTGAAAACTAACTGACTTCTGTTTGCCTATCACGCAATTCTCACAAAAATCCATCTCAATCTTCTTCAGTCCCGGCAAAAGATCTCTAGAACAAAGTTGCTCGACACTCTTTTCACCAAGGTGCCCTAGCCTAACATGCCATAGAATTGAAGAGAAACAACATACTGATGCTGTAGCAATGATATCACCTGAATCATCTCCCCTGAGTAAGTACAATGTGTCACCACGTTTTCCTTTTGCCACCAACCTGACACCTCTAGTCACCTTTCATTTTTCATGCCCAAAGGTTGTTGTAAATCCTTCTTTGTCTAGTTTGCTAGTTGAGATCAAGTTTTTCTTCAAGCTCGGAATATGTCTTATATCATACAAGACCAATTGCCCACCATTGCGTGCCTTCACTCTCACAGTGCCTCTACCCACAACTGGACATATCTGCCCATTACCAACTGAAACTGCACCAAAGTCACCTGTCCTGTATTCCTCAAAAACATCCCTCATGGGAGTACAATGATAAGAAGCACCTGAGTCTACACACCAATCATCTTGCAAAATATTAAATCCAGCAAATAAACATAATTCATTGAGACGGGGTTCAATACTTATCACATTGGCTACCTGTAACCCTGCTTGTGCTTTCTTATACTCCTCGCATTGGTTTCTCATGTATCCTGGCTTCTTGCAGTACCAACAATCATCTTTGTGATGTCCTGTTCTTGGCTTGGACCTGTGATTTCTACTTTGCGACCTCTCTCTCTTGTTACTTCTACCACGGTTATCAACTGATAGCGCGGTATTGCTAGGATATGATATCGAAGTCTCTCCATGCCTTTTTCTCCTTGCATCCTCATTCATGATGCTGCTTATAACATCCTTTAGGGTTGTCGTATCTGTCATGGTGCTAGTAATAGTCTGCTCTACTATACCATAACTATCGAGAAGACTGGATAGCAACAACAACGATTGTGCCCTCTCCTCAAACTTTAAACCCAACGGTTCCATCTGATTGTAAATCATATAGAAATTGTTGATGTGCTCAACAACTGAACCCCTTTCTGATAACTTCAAGTTAACTAACTTCTTTAGGTGTAAGATCTAATTCACTGCATTCGGCTTCTCAAATATATCTGTCAAAATCTCCATTATCTCCTTTGCGATTTTTTCCCTTCTCAATGTGAAATAACGCCTTCCTGCTCAGCGACAACTGAATCTGCCCAAGCACTTTCTAATCCAATCTATTCCAGGCCACCAAAGCAACTGGATTGACCTTCGCCCCCTCTAGCTTCACACCAAACAACGGATCATCTAGATCATTCTGTCGGACATACGCAATCATTTGGATATTCCACATTGTGAAATTCGTTCCATCAAACTCCTTGACTCTACTCTTATCCCCCATCTCAATCAAGACTACCGACCTGTAACTCTAATACCACTTTGTTGAATTCTAACTGCGGAATAAACTCAACAACGACGACGAGATGCAGGAACTATAGAATCAAAACAAGAGAAGAAAGAACAAGCAAAAGCAACATACAAGAACACAAGATTTTTATCGAGGTTCACCCAAACAATGGCTACTTTCCCACGCAGAGGCACTCCTGCGATTTTTACTAGAAATATAAAGATTAGGTTTTACAAATCTCTCAAGAACTCACCACCAAGGTGTAGGGTTTTTCTCTATCTCCCTCTCTCTTAATGACGGCTGTAGATCTCTCTTTTTCTTTTCAGTTTGTTTCAGTTAACCCTAAAATTGTACACAATACAATATATATAGGATTCCACATCTTTAATCTCAGTCGTTCATCTATTCAGCGTCGAGACGGTCGACCGGTCCATCTTGACGGTCGACCGGTCTTTTCCCTCGACTGCACGAAATTCAACAGAGAGTGAGTCGGTTGACCGGTCATTCCTTCAAGCTATAGAGTTGTGTCAGAGATCGGGACGGTCGACTGCGCGGTCGACCGGTCGTCTTGCCTGGGCGGTCGGGGGGGTGCGATCGACCGTAACTCTGTTGTAGCTCTTGCTACTCTTGACCTGTTGCTCCCACTTCGACTCTCTTTCCCGACTATCTTCTTCAACTCATTATCGTGTATTGGATCCACAAACCCCAACAATTTGGTGCAATGTCAGCAGCTGCCGCTATTCTCATTAGCGACATGTTCCATTTAGAGGTCGCTAATGGGAATAGCGGCCTGTATTTAAAAAAAATTGAAATTTTACTGTTGCTATTCCTATTAGCGGCTCAATGGATATATGAAGTCGTTAATGAGATTAGCGACCTTCAATGAACTGTATTCCAACACTTAGTAAAATTAAGAGAGCTTTTGCTCTCTGAAAAAATAACAGTCAATTTATTTTTGAAACTGAGATTAATATTCGGAATAGCAACCTTAGTTGTACAAAGGTCGCTATTCGGAATAGAGTCATTTATTATACTAAGGTCGTTATTCCAAATAGAGGCCTTAGTTGTGTGACTATTTTGTAAATTTTACAAAGAACAAGGAGATTGAGTTTCCTACTGAGATCGTCGCTATTCCGAATAGCGACCTTAGTTGGATGATTGTTTTGCAAATCTTACAGAGAGAGGAGATTTAGAGTGCGTTTGGCCTAGCTTTTTTTGAGCTTTAAAGCTACTTCAGAAGGAGAAGCCAGAAATTAGAGCTTTGAAATTAAAAGCTGAAGCTGTTTGGATAATCAGCTTTTTTTTTAACTTTAAAGCTACTTTTAAGCTAGAAGTTGTTTGGCATAAGATATCAATTGTAAGCTACTTTTATACTTAATTTAAGTTTTTGATTTTATTTAAGAATAAAATATAAGTTATCAAAAAATATGAACAAAATAGTGAAATGCAGATCTTCTCAAAATCGGCAAAATACCATGGACACCAACCAAATATCACCAAAAGAGCAGTTTATGCACTCACCACATATTTCATTACTTACAAAAATGAATGAAACAAATGCCCCAAAATAGTTTTTGCTTGAAAGCAACTAATTATGGCAAATAATAGTTGACAGATCCTAGCAGCATGTAAATATGCTATTTACTAACAACATCTTGAGTTAGTTTTATACAAGTTCATAATATAAAGAAACAATCAAACTTCTCAAGAGCAGAAAAGAAAGAAGGGAAAACAAAAAAATTATATCGCTTACATAATTTTATATATATGCACAACTAACTAAACTCAAAGTCAGCTTTTACAACAGGAATGTACAGCTGAACGCGAGAATCACCACCAAGGTGATTAATTGCAATTATGAACACTTGAAAAGAAAAAAAAAGTCGACCCGTTTGAGACATAAAAGATGGAGACCCCAACATTACAAAGGAGCTTGTATCAACATATGTGGTTTTGCCTTTTTTCATACTATGCCCCAGAAGATCAGTCTTCGTGAAGGTCTTGAGGTGTGGGGGAGCGAACCTTGCGTTTGTCAGTCTGGTGACAACTACAGCCTCATCTGCAAATAGCGACTTGATGAAGGCAGGGGTCTTCAAAGGGCGCCGCCCGGTCATTCGTGGGTACACGTCTTCAAGGAAGTAATATGAATGGTCGGCAATCATACCCTAGATTCAGAACAACACTGTCAGATTAGATATAATTTGTGCAATAGATGATATAAATGAGGAAGGGCGACCCCCGGTCAAGGTCTGTTCGGCAAGGAAAGGGAGGAAGGGGAAGGGGCAGGGGCATGGGGAATTTTTTTGATCTTAGGGTTTGGGTTTGATACGTGAAGGGATAAAAAAAGAGAATGGGTAGAAAAAAAGAAAAAAGGAAAAGCCAGAAGTAAATATGAAGGGCTTCTTTTGTAGCTCCTTTTCTTTATAAAAAATAAGCTACTTCTACTTTTTTTGGGCTTTTCAAAATATGTGTTTGGTCCAGCTTCTCCTTCTAAAGGAGAAGATAAGCTAATTTTAAGTTGGGCCAAACGCTACCTTAGTCTTCTACTGAGGTCGCTATTCGGACTAGCATTCACAGTTTTTTTTTCTCAAGTAAGCAAAAGTTCTCTAAAAATTGCTAAGTGTCTCAATACATTCATTTGAAGTCGCTAATTAATTCCATTAGCGATCTCATATATACTTAGGTCATTTTAAAACATAGGCCCACTATTCCCATTAGTGACTTTCAAAATGAAGAGGCCGCTAATGAGAATAGCGGCCGCTGCTGACGTGACACCAAGTAGTCCACGAGCACTAATAGTTTGAAACTGATCCATAATCGCAAATATTTTCAAAAAGTGGCCTAGTACATGGGCAATTTGAAATCTGGTGTATTAAGTACATTTTAAATTGCCGAGGAATCTTTATACTTGTTTCTTGCTACAACAAATTGAGCGTAGTTTTTTTTCCCTTCTAAATTTCGCTGAAAATTCCAGTGTGGATTTTTTTTTTTTTTTTTTTTTTTTTGTTGTATTTTAACCTTATTAGAGCATCCGCTATCGTTTTCTAAAAACCCAAAAAATAGTAATCGATTTAGAAAAGTATTTTTCGTTTGCTAAAAACCCAAATATTAGAATAGGAGTGAACAGTGCTTCGCTAAACTTAGGAGTGGCTTTGGAAAAATGCTAAATGTAGAAGACGGAAGTTCTTCTTCCGTTTGAGAAAAAATCGAAAGGATCGATGAAGAAGCTCCACCTCTCTCTCTTTTTGATTTTTTTTTAAAAAAAAACCAAATAAACGTCGGACGGATGATCTTGCACCGTTCCAAAAAAATATGAAAAATATTACGAAAATGCCACCCATTTAATTACGAGAATGCCATTTAAAAATTTTAAAATAACCCCCCCCCCCCCCCTCCCCCACCCCCCCGCGCGCGAAAATGGTGGGACGGATCATCTTCATCCGTCTCACAAATTTTTTCAAGAAATATTTACCAAAATGCCATCCTAAAAATTACAAAAATGCCATTATACAATAAAAAAGGATTAGACGGAAGAACAAGATGAGAAAATGTTCTTCCGTCTCTTCTAAAATTTAGCTTTTTACGACTGCAGAGCTCACCTTCAATTGCTATTTTCTAAATCCTATATACGCAAAATTTAGGATGAAAAAATAGTGGATGCTCTTATAGGTAGCATTGGTATCGGGTCGGGTCGGGTCGGGTCCTTCACTACCCGGACCCGGACTCGGCCCCATACAGGTCCAAAAATTGGACCCAGACCTGGACCCGTGAGGACCGGGTCCGGTTCTGGATTTGGGTCCTATTAAAATATTCCTACCTGTTTGGGTAGGAGCGTGAGTGTGAGCGGCGAGCGGAAGCGGTAAGTGGATGATTTAGACTAGATGAGAGAAGAAAAATATATGAGTTTTGAGTTTGGAAGAGGAAGATTTAGAATTGAGGAGTAAGGAGGGGAGGGATGAGGATATAATATTTATTTTTATGTTGCTTTTTGGGGTTTTTTTTAATGGGTTCGGGTCCGGGTCGGGTCTCTTTTGAGCGGACCCGGACCTGGATCTGAAAGTACAACGGGTCCCATTTTAGAACCCGGATTCGGACCCGGATAGGCCGGGTCGGTTCCGGTCTAATGCTGGGTTCGGGCCAGGTCCGGGTCGGATCCGGGTTTTGGGTATTTATACCAATGCTACTTATAGGGCAGTATAACAGCTGATGCACATCATTTTGGCTAATCTTTTTTTTTTTAGGGAAAAGGTGGAATAAGGCCACCATGTTTCATTAATACGAGTTTAACGAAACAAACCCAGAGTACTGGGCCCAAATACAAACTGCAGACATAAAATAAAATATACATGAAGCAACATGACTACAAACAACAAGCCCCTCCAACAGCCGTGGAAGGTGGGCCGACAAAACAGCTCGGTCCAGCAAAATTGTGAGTACGTCAGTTTAGCTTCGTACAGTGCCTCCACGGCACATGCACACCCGCCTGAAACAAGTCAGGCAGGATTTTATCACCCGCCGCTCCCTGCGTTCACCTTGCTGGGGGGACCCCTCTTTGGGCCCAAGCCCCGTAGATCGAAACTCGCAGCCTCCCACCAACTTCACCACTCATCCTACAAACACGCCCGCCGCTTCTACAGCCGCTACCAAAGAGATAGCCGTGAGGAGGATACCTTAACCTCTCACACGATAGCGCTTTCTCCTGCAATTTCTCACAAAGCAACTATCTCGCTCACCCCATCTAACACCATCCTCCAGGAGAGAGCCGTGTAGAGGATACCTTACCTCTCTCACGTTCAAGCTCTCTCCGGCGATTTCTCACCACACAAACTTATCTCACCTCAAACTCCCAATACGAGGGAAGAGGCGGCGCTGTCACGAGGTAGTGACCTAAGCTGGAGGAAGCTCAATAGCCAGATAGTAGGCACTGTAGAGACTGCACCGACGACATCGTAGGACACACCCGAGCACACCCCAACCCCAACCTCAACCCCACACCCCCTCACCCCCTCACCCCCAACATACCGACTTCACACATCACGGAGGGATCCCATCTTTGGGCCCAAGCTCCACAAACGTCAATCGCACAAAACTACAAGCTTTCCACCTCAAAGCACCGACAAAAGCACCCTCAACCACAGCGTTGGGGGGGCACCCAAACCGCAATCACAGCAACAGATTCGGGGGGGGGGGGGGGGGGGGGGGGGGGGGGGGCATTTTGGCTAATCTTGAGTATGCCATTGTGCACATTTGAATTTATGGGTAGAGTTACTTGCATTTTAAGAACATCAATTTTGCATGCGCTCAACTGAGTAGAGATTTTGGTATGACAGGCTATTATAATGAAAAGTCATAGTCGAAAGAGGAGGTTAAATTAAATTTTGTCACTCTTTCTTTGTTGATAATCTCCATTATCTTAATTAGCCTGTATCTTTGTCAGACTTATTTTCTATCGATCATCTTGAATCCCTGTCTCAGTTGTTTTTTTTTTTTCTTTCCTTTTCATATAAATTGTCTCTCTCAAATTGTAGCAGTTCTATAATACAAAAATTTATAAGCATACAGGACGCTTATGGGCATCAAAATTTGATTTACTTTAGTGTACAGATGCATATAATTACCTTAGCTAAAACAAATGGAAATATTATCATTATTTAAGCACAAGGCAATTAATTAAATCTTACCAACAAATAAGAAAATAGCACATCATTGAGTATAGTTTAGATGGTATAGGGTTTGGGATACACTACAACAAAATTGACCTACAACGACATTTATATAGAGGCAGTTATGCTAAATGTCACTATAATTCGTACTAGTATAATGCACGTGCGATGCACGAATACAAAAAATATATAGTCATTAAATTAAATAAAATGTTCATAAAAAAAGATATGGTAAATCATTCTTCTTAATTTTGTGACTATGCTCAAATGAAGTTTGAGCATCAGTTTGATAAAATAATCAGCTCAAATGCTTTACTAAAGCTGAGCATAATACTTCTTCACACCTAAGAACATAGTGAACCAAAGGAAGATGCATGACTTCTTCAGTGATCCTGTATTTCATGAAAGAGTGGATGATGTTTTCTTGAAGACAGAATACAAATAGTCTCACAGCAAAATTAAAACCCAAAAAATATCTAAACAGAACCCAAAAAAAAGAAAGAAAAAAAAAACTTGTAAAAAATGCTGGTCATAATCATGGGCTTAAAAAATATATGCATAGAAGATTAGAAGGGAAATGTAACAGTTAGACAACAATTTCAGGACTCCAACATGAATGGTAACAAAAGTGACACATTCACATACATAAATATTTCATTTTCAGACAATTCTCATATACTGCAGACACAAAATGAAGCTTTTTGGCTTTCTAGCTGCTGTATTGACTGATTGTTTGATTAAAATCCTCATGAGAACCCGTAGCTGCTGTATTGATTGTGATCTTAGATGAAAAACAATCCAGTATTTTGCCGATGAATCTATATTGAAAGGAAATAAGCTTAGGATTAAAATCATAGAATAATTAAATTCACTTGATATTTGATATGTAAACGCGTATAAACCAAAAATAAGTAAATGTCGATAGGGTAAGAAATAAAGGATGAACTCTCTCAAAAAAAGAAATAAAGGATGAATATACACATGCACAGAGTGATGCATTATACTTTGTCCTTTTAGCTGAATATGCATGATATCTTTAGACATATTGATATAAACATAAAAATAAGATTGATGCATTATACTTCTTATTGCTTCATAAGAAGTATGAATTGCAATAACCAAGACTCTGCTTATAAAGCTTTTCATCAATAGGGAGAATTAAACATAAAAATAAACCCTAACCCGATGGCCATTTTGGAAACCTCTTGGTTAATGGTCGTCATGTAACGACAACAATAAATTCATTGATATCATGCTGGGTTTTCTTACTATATCATATGACTAATAATACCTTCTCGGCAGAAAAGCTCATGTTTCTAGCATGTCATTGGTATCATGTTAACTCATACTAATTGATCACATATTAATTAATTCTAATGCAATGCATAATGTTTCTAAGTCTGTTGAAGTCCTAATTGTCAACTTTATCAAATTCAATAAATGATTACATACTTCTATGTTTATATTTTATAAAAATCAAATCAAAGCTATTGGATATTTCCTACTAGATACTTTTGCTTATCGAGTATTCTTTGTCAACAGGAAACTGGAATCATTTTTACTCATCATCAGAAAACAGTTATTGTTGATGCTGATGCTGGTAACTATAAGCGGAAAATAATTGCTTTTGTTGGAGGGCTTGATTTATGTGGTGGGCGATATGATACTCCGAAGCATTCGTTATTCAGGACATTGCAAACATTGCATAACTAAGATTTTCACCAGCCTAATGTTGTAGTAAGCTATTAATATGCTCATAAGATATCTCACACAGTGGTGTTATTTCCCTTTACTATCAAAGAACCAACTCCTTGTCCTCTTGAAGCTTAGTCACTTTTTTGTATTTCCCTTTTTTCTAAATTTCATGGATGATGGTGATATTAAAAGTTGTGAAAAGTAATTACCCATCGCCTTTTTTCTTTCTTCAAGAATTTATGCGAGCATTGTTGGTTCTAACTTATTTCTACTATTCTAACTCATATTAGATGAGTCTTGCGGACATATAGTTGTCGTTACATGACGACCATTAACCAAGAGGCTTCCCTCAAATTAAATCAGTCATCCACTTGATTTTCCTCCCCAATTAAATAATCTTTCCAGTTATATATCGTCCATATCAAACACCCACACATCCTTATTTTTGTTAGAAGAATATAATGCTATACTTTCCAATAATTACTAAATAAGATTGTAATTTTGGATAACTGATACATCAGATTGCAAGCTTTAATAGGACTGTAATTTTGTAACTATAATTTTGTAACAATCTTATTTAAAACCCTGTTAATCTGATGGAACTTTTGATAATTGATACATCAGATTCAAACTTCTGCTCATCCATCCCAACTTTTGATGTATCAACCATTCAAGCTTGCACACTTTGTTAATTAATCAAATTTTAATTAACAAAGTTACATCAGATTGTAATTAGTTACTTTGTTAATTACAATCCTCACGTTCTTTTGAGTGGTTGTGCAAGAAAAAACCCACTCAATAGGTTCTTACGACTTTTATTTGTTATTGGAGTTATCTTCATTCTCTTATAATTCTCAGGTCTCTTCATTTTGATGCACATCCATCCCAGCATTTTTACTTCAGCTAAACTCATTTCTTGGACTTATTGGTTCTTAGTGGCCCAAAAGTTTGAATCAAAAAATAAAGTTGCTTGTATTGTTTTCTTATTCGTATAAAAACTAATCTTTAATTTTATTAGTATATCTGGGATTTTGTGTTTGCATAATAGTCCAATGCTTGCACTCTTTGATCGAAGGTCAATATTCATCTCAAATCTCTCCATTATGTTTAATTACCTAACATGCGCACTTGGTAAAGATAAAAATTTACATACTACACATCTATAACTCACCTTGGGATCAATATTTTGTGCGTTATCTCTCGCAAGTGCTTCCCCACTTACTTTGAGCAAAACCCTTTGCCATCTGTACAACGGCTTTTGCATAGAACCTTCTCCATTGATTCGACCAAAAGGCATCACGGCCGTAGTTTGAGGTCTGCAAGCAAAAATTAGGATGAAACAACTTAATCAGAGAAAGCTAAATAACCAATACCTAACTACCATTCATTTCATATCTGCAATACCTTACTGCTCATCTTGTTGACCAACTTCCTAATTAACTTATCCTGTTGTACAATTTAAAGTCTAAGACTTCAAGAAAAAATATTAGAAATTAAGGTCAGTGGTGTTTCTTGCCTGCATATTACAAAGCAAAAGATTAAGTTCATTCCCTCCTTTGATTGAAGTTTAACATATGGAGCCATATCCCGAAGTACACAATCCCTAATGGTCTGTTTAAGATCTCAGCCAAAAAGTTGAGCTAACTATAGTTATACAACATAGACAAACATCATTCATCATTAACACCAAAGATGACCTCATTTTCCAAGTGGAGACGCCGGTATGCTAATTAAAATCTCCATCTCCACTCAAAAAACAACTGTAGTTCTCAAGCCACCACATTCAAACAGGGAATTGAAATTTAAACTTTTACATAGATAATTGTTATAATTATGCTATATGCACGTCACTGACACGCACCCTAAGAAAAATATTTCCAAAGAAACAAATCATTCAGAACAATCTTTAGAGACAATTACCTCGTTCTTCTCATTCTCCATCAATAAATCCAGCCCTTCCAGTGACCAAAATCCTCATATTCGCCTGCCAATGAACATATATAAAAAAATAACTCAACCATCCGTAAAAACCCACAAACTCAAGTATCAACCCCACACAATCCACAACTCAATAACCCACACACAAACTGCCACACACAACACCTTATTCAAATGTGGGATTTCTACCAATCAAACACAATCCAAAAGGGTATGTTAGTTTGACACATTTCCCTGTTGATTGTTCGTTGGATATATGCTATCCATTTACCTTGAAGGAAGTAGTGTGTACTTGAAGGTTACTTGAAAAAAATAAAATGATATAAAAAAGGCAGTAACATAACCATAATCCTTTGATCGAACCAAATTTATATCAATAACATATCACACTAATTCTGAATCTAAATATTGATTTGACAATAACCAACATGAAAGTGACATTTACCTGCCAATTATGTTCTTATTCGAAAACCACCTCCTTTTCAATACCTTTTCCTGTAATACACCTAAAAAATACACACAAATGAAAAATTAATCTCCCATTTAATTTTTAATCATATAATCATAAAAAACCACTTTGTTATAGATCAAAGAGTAATATTCATAATTAGCTTGACTAAAAATGAAAAGAAAAAAAGACAGTCAGAAGTACCAACAACAATCTACATTGATCAAGTTTAGAGTAAGATTTTTCTAGAAGTACCAACAACAAATTCCTCAACTTACAGTAAACGAATAGAAAAGGCACACAGCTAATTGTCGTTAGGACTTGTTGCAGACAGCTAAACGAATAGAAGATTTTTCAAATAGAAAAGGCACACAGGTAAAAGATATTAGGACTTGTTGCATACAATAGACGAATAAAAAAAACAGACATCTAATTGTTGTTAGGACTTGTTGCATACACCAAAACAATAATTTCCTCAGCTTCTATTTTTTTGTTCAAATCAATAATAATTTTCATTAACACCAATATTCATTAGAGACTCAAATCAAATATGAAAAATGAGATTGAACATCTGTTTCATGACTGGGTCAACTACAATTAACATGTTGATGATTTTTTTTCAAGTTCTAGATTGCTGTAGGTAGACGAATAGAAAAAGCAGACATCTAATTGTTGTTAGGACTTGTTGCATACATCTAAACAATAATTTCCTCAGCTTCTCTTTTTTTTTGTTCAAATCAATAATAATTTTCATTAACACCAATATTCATTAGAGACTCAAATCAAATATGAAAAATGAGATTGATATATTTTGCTATAAAAAAGGCAGTAACATAATCATAATCCTTTGATCGAACCAAATTTACATCAATAACATATCACACTAATTCTGAATCTAAATATTGATTTGATAATAACCAACATGAAAGCGACATTTACCTACCAATTATGTTCTTCTTATTCGAAAACCACCTCCTTTTCAATACCCTTTCCTGTACTATACCTAAAAAATACACAAAAACGAAAAATTAATCTCTCATTTAATTTTTAATATCATAATATAATCATATAATCATAAAAAACCACTTTGTTATAAATCAAAGAGTAATATTCATAATTAGCTCGACTAAAAATGAAAAGAAAAAAAGACAGTCAGAAGTACCAACAACAATCTAAATTGATCAAGTTTATAGTAAGATTTTTCTAGAAGTACCAACAACAATTTTCTCAACTTACAGTAAACGAATAGAAAAAGCACACAGCTAATTGTTGTTAGGACTTGTTGCATACAGGTAAACGAATAGAAGATTTTTCAAATAGAAAAGGCACACAGCTAAAAGATGTTAGGACTTGTTGCATACAATAGACGAATAGAAAAAGCAGGCATCTAATTGTTGTTAGGACTTGTTGCATACAGCTAAACAACAATTTTCCCGGCTTTTATCTTTTTTGTTCAAATCAATAATAATTTTCATTATCACCAATATTCATTAGAGACTCAAATCAAATATGAAAAATGAGATTGAACATCTGTTTCATGACTGGGTCAACTACAATTAACATGTTGATGATTTTTTTTCAAGTTCTACCTACAGCAATCGTTTTATTGCTGTAGGTAGACGAATAGAAAAAGCAGACAACTAATTGTTGTTAGGAGTTGTTGCATACAGCTAAACAACAATTTCCTCAGCTTCAATTTTTTTTGTTCAAATCAATAATAATTTTCATTAACACCAATATTCATTAGATACTCAAATCAAATATGAAAAATTAGATTGAACATCTGTTTCATGACCTGGATCAACTACAATTAACATGATGATGATTTTTTTTTCAAGTTCTATGTACAGCAATTGTTTAGATGGTAGAAGAGATGTAACTGAAATTAAATCCAAAAGAAGAATCAAGATGAGAGAAGAGATGGTAGATATACATACCGACATCAATTCTGTTCTTCCTTTTTTTTCCTTTTGAAGTGATCACCTAAAATCCAGCAGTAAAACTTCAAATTAACAATGTTACAAATTCAACTTACATCAAAATTACTCCTTTATAATTTTATCATTATGAGAGAGAGAGAGAGGTTACCCGAAATCGATTTGCAGAAGAACCCTTTGATCAAAACCCTTGAGATAGAGAAAGCCCGGGTGGATTTTTTGCGGCTGAGCCGGGAGGCGAGTAGACGGGACGGGGACTCTTTTTTTTTCCTTTTGAAGTGATCACGTAAAATCCAGCAGCAAAACTTCAAATTAACAATGTTACAAATTCAACTTACATCAAAATTACTCCTTTATAATTTCTCTACTATTTTAATGGGAGAGTTGGGGTTACCTGAAATCGATTTGCAGAAGAACCCTGGGTGGAGGATGGGTGCGCAAGAGAGGAAGCGACGATGGGTGGAAGATGGGTGCGCGATGGGAGGGCGGATGAGCGGGAGAGGAAGCGACGATGGGTGGAGGAAATGTTAAAACCCTTGAGATAGAGAAAGCCTGGGTAGATTTTTTGCGGCAGGAGAGGAAGCGACGATGGGTGGAGGATGGGTGCGCGATGGGAGGGCAGATGAGCGGGAGAGGAAGCGACGATGGGTGTAGGAGAAGATGAAGCCAATGGGTGGAGGATGGGTGCGCGATGGGAGGGCAGATGAGGGAGAGAGGAAGCGACGATGGGTAGAGGAGAAGATGAAGCCGATGGGTGGAGGATTGGTGCGCGATGGGAGGGCAGATGAGCGGGTGTGCGCGATGGGAGGGCAGATGAGCGGGAGAGGAAGCCACGATGGGTGAAGGAGAAGATGAAGCGCCTTTTTTTTGTTTTTGGTAGGGATTGCACGCGCATCACACGGGTATGATTAGGGGATTTAATTTGACCGTATATTGCACGGGTTTACCCAGTTACAAAATTAGGGTTTGTTTGTTTACAATCCCAACTCTCCCATTAAAATAGTAAAGAAGTTACCCAATAATTTTGACATCAACAGAAAATGCCATAGTAAGTCTTAAATTTTATTATTATGTGTGAACCCAGATTTTTCACCTCACAATAAGCAATTGGCGAGACAGGTCAAAATTCTTCAAAGAAAACAAATTTATCATGCTTGGTAGAAATTTCATATTCGTTGTGAAATCAGGTCAGGTACTGAAATGGGTAAGTTTGTTTGTTCTTACTAATTTATCATGTATAATTACTTGGTTTTGATGTAAATCAAGGGGAAAAATGAGAGTAGAGAGGAGAGAGAGGGAGATGATGAGGTGGACGCATTGGGAGCGAGCAACTCTTTTGCTCAGATGCTTCTCTCCGGATAACTATTTATCTATCCATTGTCTATTAAGATACATAAAAAGTATTATATACCGTTGAGCAAATGACTATTCATGATTCCGTATTGAATCAATTCCATACCCGTGAAAAATTTTATTAGAGGAATGTTATAGTAAAACATCATTTAAAACCCCCATCATCCCCCAAACGGGCCAAACCAGCCTTTCCTTCCCAAAATCAATACCCAATTTCTCTACCAAAATCCTACCCCAAAATTCCAATCAACCAGCAGGATGGAACGTCGATGTATAAAGTGCGGTGAAGGGGGGCACATGTCGGCGAAATACATAAAATTTGGGTTTCATTGCTTCAACTGCAAAAAGTTCGACCACCGTGTTCGAGTCTGCACAATATACAATAGGCGAGACAGGCTAGAGGTTGAGGTCGTGCACAACTTATTGCGGAGGATATCCAAGGCCTCCATGGAAATGCCTTTCTCCACTTGCTCAGCCCCAAAACTCAACCAGCCACAAAAGTCTGGAGAGTGCTCTAAAATTTGCCTGGCATGGTAGCAGTTGGTGGTGGCGCTTACAAAAGGTAGGTAATGGTGTTTACCATGTGTAGTTCTGCACACTTACTAGTGCAGAGAAAGCCATCGACGAAGGCCTCGTTAAGTTCTCTGGTTTCACGGAGACGTTCACCTCTTGGTCCATGAATTTTGGTGCCCAGTTGAAACCGACCCTGCTATATGTGGATAAATGTGTTAATGCTTTCATTTCATTTTTGGAGTCAGACATCGCTCGAGTGTTTAGTGCAGTCATTTGGAGCAAAGGAATGCTTAACAGAGAGACTAGGGATCAAGCCCTCGTGCTAATTGAGGTGGATGGTGTGACTCTCATCTCTAAGTTGCTCATGGTGAAGTACACAGTTCCCTGCAATTTGGAGACCCACGTCTATGATGTCCCGGTCCTCCTACTTGGCCAACCAATCCCAGTTGCAGATATTGCCAATGCAGCTTTTCACCACATGTAATGCAAACTTCGTGAAGTCCAAGGTTCCTTTTGGCTCTCAAGGACTACAAAGGTCAATCTAACGAATAAAAAGAAGCATGGCACTCCCTCACCAGCACCAATCCCTATTGCCATTCCTAGTCCGACGCCATAGATGGTGAAGGAGATCCGACGAGCGAATTTTGAAATTCAAAATGGGAGTGATGAATTACGGCGGGAAATCAGGAAAGGAAAGCAAATATTAGGGGAATCTGTTCGGCAACATTCAGGGGGGGATTCTTCCAAATCCAGCCCCAAGATTCACGCATCCATTCTCGCACCTGAATAGATCAATTTCTCCAACAGCTAGTGGAGGCAGTGTACGAAGCTAAATTGACGTACACACAATTTAGCGGGTCCAAGTTGTCGGCCCACCCTCCAAGGTTGTTGGAGGGATCTGTTGTTTGTACGGGTCATGTTGCTTCATGTATGTTTTATTTTCTGTCTGGCCCAGTTCTCTGGGTTTGTACCGTTAATTTCTTATTAATGAAACATGGTGACCAGATTTCAGCTTTTTCTTTAAAAAAAAAAAAAAAAAAAATTTGTCCAGCAACTGTGTAGAAGATAATTTCCCAATCCCCGGTGATTTCACCGCCAGCTCAGAGGAGGATTCTTTGGGATTTATGATGATGGCCTGAGAGAACAAGGTAGTCAATTTACCTAGCTACCTTCCTATTTCAGCAAATTAAGCCTACTGTCGAGAGGGCCTTAGCCCATAAAGTCCTTAAGGAAACTACTCCTCCAATGCAAAACCCAGTTGCCCCAGCACCGATGGCAGAGCCAAAATTTTGCCCCAAAGCTTCTGAGTCTACCATCATCCCTCCAGGTTTTGAGGAGACTGCCCCCAGATAATACAAGGAAAAGCAAATCTCATAGCTCCCTAAAATGACGCCTTCAAAAGATGCTTTCTGCCATCATATTGACATGTTTTCTTGTAGTGTAATTAAATGACTTAAAACCTTCGTGTTCTAGATAATAAAACTAGGAGGCTTCACTAAAGTTGTTTTTGTTGTAATCGAGAGTTTGCATTCTAATCTTTGTTAACAGTGGATATCCATCCTGCCATTTGATTTCAGCAAACGTGCCCGCAATAATAATTTGCCTCTAAATTGAAAGAAAGATTTTTCCATATTACGGCAGGTTTTTGTATATTTTAATAATGATTGGCTGTTGGTGATCAATCATTAACTGTTTCGTTAGAATTATGTACCTGTAAACCTTGGGGAAATGTCATTCCTTTGTGTTCTTCACATTTTATGCATATGACAAAAAATTTCTGGAGATGGTATAAGAGATGAGAAATGGTAGTGTGCCGCTTCAGATACAACTCTTTTATATAATTGATTCATACATAATTTTAAAAAAAATAGAATTGCAATTAGTTGATACCACTTTTTTTTGTAAGAGCATCTGTAGTCGTTAGCCAATTTGTTAAATTTTGCAAATTTTGGCAAATAAGGCGCTGTAATCATTGGCCAAATACCCAAAATTTGGGTTGCGACGCTACAGTAACCGGCTATATTTGGCAGCCGAAATGGCAATTGCCAAAATATAGCTAACGGAAGATGATTTTTCGTCGGAGAGCTAGGACGGAAGATGATTTTCCGTCGGAGAGTTTTATTTCACGCGCACTCATCAGATGAAGGATTATTCCCCGTCCGATGAAATAAATTTAAAAAAAATTTTTTTTTTGAAGGAGGGTTGATGTCCCTTCACAATGTGTATAAGACAAATGGTTGGGACGGTAGTTAATCTGCCGTCCCTCCATTTGTCAAATTTTTTTTTTAATTTATTTTTTTACCCTTTTGTCCCTGACTGATGTCACCATTTTTTAATTTTTAATTTTTATTTTTTCCCCCCTTTGTACCTTGCTTCAATGCATTTATATATGGGAAAAAGGGGTATGAGCAATTTGCTCATTTAGAAATAAGCAATTGATGATGTGGCAAACATGTGATTGGAAAATCCTTAAAAGAGTTAGTTGTTCAATGTATCACATGCATGCCACATAATCAATTGCTCATTTACTAAATGAGCAAGTTGCTCACATCCTTTTTATCCTTTATATATATATTCAATGCATTTATATATATATATATATATATATATATATATATATATATATATATATATATATAATAAAACACAAAGAAAACTATCAAGTGGCTCTCATTCAATCCCCCAAAAATCAAAGGCCCAGATCTAATCTTACAAAATATATTTTTCCCCGCCAAAACTCAAATTCAATTCCCCCACCCAAAACAACTCCTATATTTATTTAATTATTTTTCTCTCTCTCTCTCCCCCCCCCCCCCCTCTTCTATTCAAAAAATTAAGAAAATAGAAATTTTTTTTAAAAAAATAAAAAACTAAAAAACTAAAAAATTAAAAACTTAAAAAATAAATTAAAAAATCATATAATATTTTTTTTGCTGGACCCCCAAAAGTTTCTAATATAATATGTTTACTGCTTCAATTAATTTGCTGGACCTCCAAAACTATTTTATATGATCAAATAAGGTACACCGTTCGAAGACGTGCCGTAGGCACGTGTCAACGGGCAAACCTATTATATATATATATGTAGGTCCCGCCACAAAAGAGCATGCACTCATGCATGCAACGTTTGGTGCATGCTGATGCATGACAATGTTTGGTGCAAGCATGGTGTCTTTTCCGAAGCATGGTGTCTTTTCCGAAGCATGGTGTCTTTTCGAAAGCATGGTGTCTCTTCCCCTCCTATAAATTCTCACTATTTTCTTTATTTGAAGACACACTCAACTGAAGAGAAAAATAGAGATTGATAGCCACAGAGAGCTTATAAAGTATTGAGAGTTTTTTTTTGTAAATCTTTTGAGATTGAGAAATAATATTTGTGTTGTTTTCTTCTCAAATTTATCTCTGTTGTTTTTCTCACGATCCTAACAAGTGGTATCAGAGCGAGGTTGAGTTGTTGAGTGCCAAAAGCCTTTGCAGATCAAGATGTCGATGGAGGAATCAATATCATCATCATCATTTGGAGCCATGATCAAGCTTACTGCCACCAACTATACACTTTAGAGACCTCGGATGGAAGATCTCCTAAGTTGTAAAGATCTCTTTGATCCTATTGAGGAGAAGGGAGAAAGACCTGAAGCTACCAATGAGGCGGACTGGAAGAAGATGAACAGGAAAACGATCGGTCAGATTCGACAGTGGATCGATCACAGTGTCTTCCATCATGTTGCCCAGGAAACGGATGCTTTTGCCCTTTGGAAGAAGCTGGCGGATATGTACCAGGCCAAGACAGCTCGAAATAAGGCCCTGCTGATGAGACGGTTGGTGAACCTGAAGCTACAGGGAGGAACTTCTGTAGCAGAACACACCAGCGAGTTTCAGAGCCTGGTGAATCAGCTATCTTCAGTGGAGTTACCACTTGAAGATGAGTTACAGGCACTTCTACTTCTCAGCTCTCTTCCAGACAGTTGGGAGACATTGGTGGTCTCCCTCAGCAACTCGGCTTCGACTGGCAATCTTACCATGTCTATGGTTAAGGATGCCCTATTCAATGAGGAAGCTCGGAGAAAGGACGTTGGCACAGAAGCACAAGCCTGCGTCACAGAAGTCCGTGGAAGACAGCGAGAGGAAGATCGAGGCAGGTGGAGAGGCAGGAGCCAAAGCAGAGGCAGATCGAGAGGCAAATCAAGTGATGGGAGGAGGCCTGCATACAACTGCCATCACTGTGGCAAACCAGGCCACATGAAAAAAAATTGTTGGAAGTTACAAAAGCAAGGCGGTCAGGGAAGGTCACAACCAAAGAAGGAAGGAGATGCACAAGTCACAGTACTAGAAGATGTGGCTCTTTGCTCTCATGAGGATGAGACATGCCTCCATGTGTCGAATCAGGGCGTAGAATGGGTGGTAGATACTGCAGCATCTTGCCATGCCACTCCTCGAAAGGACATCTTCACGACGTACAAAGCTGGAGACTTTGGCTCGGTGAGGATGGGCAATTCTAGCTTTGCTAAGATTGTCGGAATTGGTGACGTTCGGATGCAGACTGATGCCGGGTGCACAATCACACTGCAGGATGTTCGCCATGTACCTGAACTTCGACAAAATCTTCTTTCGGTGAGAGCCCTAGATGAAAATGGCTATGATAACCGTTTTTGCAATGGCTCGTGGAGGATGCTGAAAGGTGTAATGGTGATCGCTCGTGGACATCTCTGCAGCACTTTGTACAAGACTCATGTGAAGATCAATGTGGAGAGTCTCAATATTGTTGAACATGAAGCTTCGCAGAAACTGTGGCACCAGAGACTCGGTCACATGAGTGAGAAAGGTTTATCAACCTTGATGAAGGAAAATCTTATCTCCATTACCAAGAATGCAGAGCTTCAACCTTGCAGCAGCTGTTTATTTGGCAAGCAGCGAAGAGTCTCTTTTAGTTCCTCTTCGACAAGGAGATCAGAGTTGCTCAGTCTGATACATTCTGATGTTTGCGGTCCCATGGAGGTGGAGTCGCTAGGCGGTAACAAATACTTTCTGACATTTATTGATGATGCTTCTCGGAAGGTGTGGGTGTATTTTCTGAAAACAAAAGATCAGGTCTTGGAAATCTTCAAATCATTTCATGCCATGGTAGGGCGTGAAACGGGGAAGAAGCTGAAGTGCCTTCGCTCAGATAACGGAGGCGAGTATACATCCAGGAGTTTTGATGCCTATTGCAAGAGTCAGGGCATTCGGCACGAGAAGACGGTTCCACGTACCCCGCAACACAATGGGGTAGCAGAAAGAATGAACCGAACAATCATGGAAAGAGTCAGAAGTATGCTCAGCACAGCAAAGCTGCCAAAGCCATTTTGGGGAGAAGCTGTTCGCACCGCCTGCTACTTGATCAATCGATCTCCATCAGTCCCGCTGAATTTCAACATCCCGGAGAAGAAATGGACCGGCAAAAACCCCTCCTACTCTCACCTGAGGACATTTGGGTGTCTGGCTTATGCACATGTCTCAAAGGAGCTCAGGCAGAAGCTCGATGCGAGAACCACTCCATGCATTTTCATAGGCTATGGAGACGAGGAGTTTGGATACAGGCTATGGGATCTAAAGACGAAGAAGCCCATCAGAAGTAGAGACGTGGTGTTCCATGAAAATCAGACATATGGGGACACTGAAAAGTCTACAATTGCCGAAAGACCTGTCAGTACTCAGGACTTTGTTCCAGATACAGTACCAGTACAAGCTGCCGCAGATGATGATGTGTCTGATCAAGAACTAGAAGCAGAACCAGAGGAGGAGGAAGAAGGGATTGATGAGCCTGGGGAGCCGCAACCTTTCACAGCTGCAGAACCAGTACAAGATAATGATACACCGCCTGAGACGAGTGAGCCTCAGCTACGTAGATCTGAAAGAGGCCATGTTCCGTCTACTAAATATCCAGAATCAGAGTACATTCTTCTTACTGATGAAGGGGAGCCAGAGAATTTCCAGGAAGCATTGTCTCATCCAGACAAAGACAACTGGCTGCATGCTATGCGGGATGAGATGGACTCTTTAGAGAAGAACCAAACCTACGATTTGGTTAAGCTTCCAGGAGGGAAGAAAGCACTAAAGAACAAGTGGGTATTCAAGCTCAAGAAAGATGGCAGCGGAAAGGTGGTGAAGCACAAAGCTCGGCTAGTGGTCAAAGGATTCCTTCAGAAGAAAGGCATCGATTTTGGTGAGATTTTTTCTCCAGTTGTAAAGATGACTTCAATCCGAGTCATGCTCGGATTAGCAGCTAGCCTAGACTTGGAGCTTGAACAAATGGATGTGAAGACTGCATTTCTTCACGGTGATCTGCATGAAGAAATTTACATGAAGCAGCCAGAGGGATACGAGGTTCCAGGGAAAGAGAATCTCGTATGTAAGCTGAAGAAGAGTTTGTATGGCCTCAAGCAAGCACCAAGGCAATGGTACAAGAAGTTTGATTCATTCATGGTGAGTCAAGGCTACAAGAGGACTGCTGCAGATCAATGCGTCTACATTCAAAGGTCCCCTGATGGAAATTTCATTGCACTGTTACTATATGTCGATGACATGTTGGTCATCGGACAAGATGCAGTGAAGATCAGACAGCTGAAGATAGAACTCTCTAAGGTCTTTGATATGAAGGACCTTGGGCCAGCTCAGCAGATTTTAGGTATGAACATCTCTCGAGACAGAAAGGCCCGAAGATTGTGGTTATCTCAAGAGAAATATGTTGAACGGGTGATCAAGCGATTCAACATGGAAGGTGCCAAGCCAGTTAGCATCCCACTGGCTAATCATTTCAAGTTGAGCAAGAGTTCGTGTCCCTCATCCAGGAAAGAGATCGAGGAAATGGAAGTTGTGCCTTATTCTTCAGCGGTTGGAAGTCTGATGTATGCAAAGGTGTGTACGAGGCCGGATATTGCACATGCAGTGGGTGTGGCAAGCAGATTTCTCTCCAATCCAGGAAATGAGCATTGGGAGGCTGTGAAGTGGATTCTCAGGTATCTTAAGGGTACTTCAAAGATATGTTTGTGTTACGGGGGAGCTGATCCAGTTTTGGAGGGCTATACAGATGCAGATATGGCCGGAGATCTTGATGGTAGAAAATCGACTTCTGGTTTTATCTACACTTTTGCAGGGGGAGCTGTGTCATGGCAGTCAAGGTTGCAGAAGTGCGTTGCACTATCTACGACAGAAGCAGAGTACATTGCTGCCGCTGAAGCTGGCAAGGAGATGTTGTGGTTAAAGAGATTTCTACAAGAACTCGGGATCAAGCAGAATGACTACAAGGTACATTGTGACAGTCAGAGTGCTCTGGATTTGAGCAAGAATTCAATGTACCATTCCCGAACAAAACATATTGATATTCGCTATCACTGGATACGCGAGGTGATGGATCAACAATTGTTGAAACTGATGAAGATCCACACGAAGGAGAATCCAGCAGACATGTTGACAAAGATTGTGTCTCGGGAGAAACTAGAGTTATGCAGAGACATAACTGGAATGGATGAGAGATGACGATTGGTGCAGATGTGGCGTGAGGGGGAGAATTGTAGGTCCCACCACAAAAGAGCATGCACTCATGCATGCAACGTTTGGTGCATGCTGATGCATGACAATGTTTGGTGCAAGCATGGTGTCTCTTCCGAAGCATGGTGTCTCTTCCGAAGCATGGTGTCTTTTCGAAAGCATGGTGTCTCTTCTCCTCCTATAAATTCTCACTATTTTCTTCATTTGAAGACACACTCAACTGAAGAGAAAAATAGAGATTGATAGCCACAGAGAGCTTATAAAGTATTGAGAGTTTTTTTTTGTAAATCTTTTGAGATTGAGAAATAATATTTGTGTTGTTTTCTTCTCAAATTTATCTCTGTTGTTTTTCTCACGATCCTAACAATATATATATATATATATATAGAGAGAGAGAGAGCGAGAGAGAGAGAGAGAGAGAGAGAGAGAGAGATAGAGAGAGAGAAAGGTTCGGGTGAGAACCATGTCCTGGGGTGAGAACTTAAGGGCTTATCCCAGCCATTCATCTGCGTAATCTTAACGGTCAAGATTTTTTAAAATTAAACAATAAGATTAATTAATATTTGCATTAAGATGTCAATCCCTTTAATTAAGCGCTGGGGACCGCGTAATAAAAGGAATGAAAGATCACAGATTATTAGGCAACATATATTGCCTTTTTTATTTTATTTAAAAGGAATGAAGATCACAGATTATTAGGCAACATATATTGCCTTTTTTATTTTATTTTCAACCGAACCACAATCTTCATCAGGATGAACAACATTTGTTGCTACGTACAATGTTGCTAAATATGAAATTTTTGTTGCTACGTACAATGCAGTTAGTTGCTATTCAAAAAACATTCAGTTGCTATATGGAAACTGACAGCATGTACAACATAAGTTTGCAAATTGATAAACAAACAAACAATATATATATATATATATATATATATATATATATATATATATATATATATATATATATATATTCCTGCTAAAATATGCACTAGTTGTATCTACTTACAATACAGTCAGTTGCTATATAGTGAACGAATTGGTGAAGGAACGTCAGTTGCTATATAGTGAATGAATTGGTGAATGATTCTGCAGTTGCTATTAATTTGGGATACAAAATCTTCTCCAATATTTTACGGGAATAAATTATTTCTCTCTCCAGTTTGACTAAATTTTCCTTAACCGTCACACACAAAAAATAGGAATAAATTATTTCTTTCTCCAGTTTGACCAAATTTTCCTTAACCGTCACACACAAAAAAAATTCTGTACAGTATGATCTATTACCTTATTATGTACTTGCATAATCTCAGCCATACAAAATGATTTGATGAGTGGTTGGGAGAGGCCCTTAGGTTCTCACCCCAGGGTTGGTTCTCACCCGAACCGACCCCTATATATATATATATATATATATATATATATATATATATAAAATAATAATAATAATAATAATAATAATTATTATAATTATGGGAGAGTTGGGGTTGTCATTTGTAGACATTCAACCATCTAATCTCAATCATTCATTTTTAAGTAGAGTTATATTAACCATTCATTTTCTCAAATGTTGTTAGTTACCATAATACCCTCAAAGTTCAAAATTATTTACAAAAGTAGCACTCATATAAAATAAAAGTTTTTGCAACTATAGATAATTTGTAAAGAGTATGTATGAGTAAAGGGATGTTTTAGGTTCGAAGCCAGATTACGTCTTATTATTTACTTTATAAAATATAAAAAAATTGATTAGAACACGCATCGCATGTGGAGGTTACTAGTAATAACACAAAATAATAATCTCTAATCTCTAATATTTTAACGGGAGAGTTGGGGTGTGTAACCGAACAAAGACATGCATTGTAACCAAATAAACACGTGCAATGCACGTACATAACTAATATAAAGGATGTCTTAGATTCGAGGACCGACGATATCAGAATTTTTACTTTAACAAATATATATATCTGTAACATCTGTTTTTTTTAATTCCTTAATTAGTTGATTTAAATTATTTTAAAATAAGTTTCTGAGTATATTTACCCTTATTAATTGATTTTATTGGTATTAGAATGGTTAAATTGATATTTTGGAGTAAACGGGAAAATTTGAAAATATAGAAGTTTTGGGATGAGTTTTCTCGGAAGAGATAAATCCGAACCCAAAATTTTTCTTGAGTATTTGTGCTCAATAGAGGATCGAATATTTGCTAATTCGAAGGAATTGCATTGTCATAGCATGAGGTTACGAATTTTGAAGTTTGGCATTGAATTTTTTTTTAGGAAAGTGCCTTTTTCATTGGAAATGGGCTTAGGCCCAAACCATACCCCTAATTATTATTAAAAACCCTAAAATATTACTAGAGTGCCATTTTCCCCATCCTCCTTTTCTTCTCCTTGTTGATTCCGACCGAAAGTCCCCCCCCCACCTTGGAACCCAACTAGGGTTTTGAAAATCCACCCAAATTCCACCTCCAACTTTCAATATTTTGGGATTCCTAAGAGATTTTTGGGTGCTCTTCCTCGTGGCAACATCGGTTTTGTGAGAAAGCTTCGAGAAGGTATGATAGATTGTATAATAGTTTATTGGATTATATGCTTTTCATTTATTTTACTAGAAATTGATGTAGGGAGATGGATAGAGCATATAGAACACGTTAGGAGTTAGAATTCGTTCTTATAATGGTGAAATTGAGAAGTGGTGATTTTGGCATAAAGCCAAATTTTAGGGTATGTGAAATTGTGTAAGAAGACTTTAGAAAATGCATTTGGGGTTGTAGAATAATGTGAGAGTATTAATATGAATTTAGGGTGATTTTTGTAGGCTTAATTCTCAATCAAATTGAATGAGAAAGAGTGTATGTATATTATGCACGACGGGTGTTCGGTGAAATGCCCGAGCGAGATTAAGTTGAGAATTTGTTGGGTTCGGAGGTGTAATTGAGTCTTAGTATTATTATTAACTCTAATTTGAGAGATTAGGACAATAGGGATTAAAGAAATTAGGAAATATGAAATTTTCTTATTAGAAAGCTTCCGATCAATATTTGAGTTCTTGCATTGGGGTCCAAATTTGAAATCCGTTGATGTAGCTCGGCTACTTATGTCATTTTTGACGTGTGGGTGAAGACGGATTCGAATTTGGAGGTTCGTAGATCACGTTATGAGTTTTAAGCTAATCGGTTCTATAATTTTCCAATTAGGTGGAAAAAGTCGAACTTCGACTGGTTACCGGGCGGACGTGGGACATCGTTTGCTCGATCCGTCAGGTGAGTATGTTGTATTTATAAATATTTTATATTGTGGTCGAATTTCATGGTTTTTTGAAATATTTTGTAGAAGTTATGCCAAAAATTGGATTTCAATGAAAATACGGATTTTTTAAGGGTCCGAAATGGGTTTTTTTAGATATTTGGTGAAATTAACTATTTTAAGTATATAAAACCTATATTATGGGTTAATGTGATATGTTGAAGTATAAAAACTAATTATATTGAATTGTTTATGCCTATTTTTACCTCGTGCATGTTTCGTGCATGTTTTTGGGTATATAGGCCGATATAGGTAATTTGGTATATGTGGAGCCTTGTGTATGGGCTAGCATGCTATGGATGAATGTTATAAGATATAATTAGACGAAATTAGTGATTGTGATTATGTTTTGGAAATCCGTGTATTTATAGTGCATGTTTTGTGCATGTTTTGGGACATATAGGCCCTTATAGGTGATTTTACTTATATGGAACATGATGTGTGAGCTAGTATGCAATAATTGGATATTATGAGATTTAATTAGAGGAAATAAGTGATTTTGGCCCCTTTTTCTTGGAAACCCGCATGTGTGGTGTATGTTTGTGATATATATATCATGATATTGACTTGTGATGTAATAATTGATGAATTAGTAAGTGGGTATATGTTTACATTATAATTATGTTCGAAGTGTATTAATGAGCAATAGTATGATATTATAATGTGATGAATTATACATTTTGATACTCTTACGATATGGAATAACATAATGTAGTTCTTTTATGAATGTTATAACTTGGCGTATGCCTATATATGATGCAATGAGGTAATGAATAACATGGTATTCTTAATGTGGGATGTTATGGCAAAGTTTTGGCAAAATAAATATCCTGGCACATTATTATTATGCAATAATATGATATGATGGTTTTAATTGTTGAATGACAGGGTGTATGCATAATGTGGTATAATGATATGAAGATTAATATCGCGGACACTGGATATGCATTAAATGGTAAGATAAAAGATAAGATGGTACGTGCTAATAAAATGTGTTACTAATTCACGTGGTTAAAGTCAAAGACATGACTCGTTGTAAATCAAAAGTGAGATGCTTGTGTGATAAAGTAAGCTGAAAAGATGAAATGATTAATGCTAATAACAGATGGTTTTGTTGACCAGTACCTACAGCAATCCTGGGGGTTTGGGCTAGACCTCCTAATACCCAAGGACCGGCTTGGGGTGCGGTGTTTTTCCCTCCTGGCTTCGGCTGGGAGAAAGTACCCAGTTTATCTGGGGTGCGGAGTTTTATCGCCCAAGCTATCGGCTTGAGGCCCGGTTTCCCTCGATGACAGCTGTCGCGAGGAAATACCCAGTTTACCTGGGGTGCGGTGTTTTTCCCTCGATGATAGCCGTCGCGAGGAAGTACCCAGTTTATCTGGGGTGCGGTGTTCCCTCGCTGGCATAGGCTGGGAGGAAGACGTAGCCTCGGACGAGTAAGACTCTATGTGAGCATCGGTCCGCGTGTTTTACTGGGCTGTCGGCTTTTAGTATATTGGGATACTGTGGCTCACTGGTCGACAAACTAATAAAATAAGTAAGTATAAACAAGAATGTGTAAGAGAAGAAGATGAATTGTTAATATGAAAGAAAGTGGTTGTGAATGAAATGAATATGAAAGAATACGAGTTTATGAGTTTGTGTATGAAAAGAAGTGATAAATGCAGCATGCAGTTAGTCTAAAATGAAAGAGTAAAAGAGACGTATGTTAATGTGGATAGTATGAAGTAATTGTGTAATGAGAATGATTATTAAAGTAAAATACAGGATGATTTGAGTTGACACACCTTGGAATTGTGTCGAGGAACTACCTGCCCGCTATTTCTGTGGAAATGGTGAGAACTACCTGCCTTGGCATAATTCGCAGGGTGAGTGGCATGATATCGGTAATGAATAATGGAAATGAAGAATAAGGTAAAGTGAAGATGAATAGTAATTGAAGTAAATTAATAACCAAGCTATCGACTTGAGATGTGATGTGATATTACCCAGACTATGTGTTTGGGGTGCGGTGATTATTATCCAAGCTATCGGCTTTGGGGTGTGATATATTATTGCCCAAACTATGTTTAGGATATGGAGTATAAATTGATGAGAATGAAAGTGAAATTAATGGTAACTGGAGTTATAAGTGAAAATGAAAGTAAGTTTAATTCTCAATAAGATTGAGTAGTAACTAAATGATATAATGAGATGAGAATGAGCTATAAAACATGTTTTTAATGCAATGGGAATAAGCATTCTAATTAGTGATGTGCTAATGATGTGATGAAATGTGAGTAAATTGTAATGGGCAATGAGATGTTATATTTGTGTCATAAGATATGAATGAATGTGATATTATGAGAATAGATGCATATGTTTATGATGTGATATTTGATATAATACAATAAAATAAATACCTGTATTATGAGATTGGTTATGAAAATGGTTATAAAAAAAAGTATGTTGTGTTATAAGTTTGTGTACCTTGGAAGTGTGTCGGGGAACTATTCGCCTTGGCACAACCTCCAGGATGAATGGGTGAGGTGATAATATAATACAAGTAAATGAAGTGCATGGCAAAATAGAGATGAAGAAATGTTGTAATAACATCATGTAGTTATATTTATATAAATAGAGAAATGCTGATATGACGATAATTGTGGAAGAATGAATATTCAGGTTAGAGAATTTAAATTGAAAAGTAATGGATTGTATGAGAATTCGTATTGTGCGAATGTATTATAGGGATATATATGAGGTTGATGTGAAGCATATAGTGAAATGTGTGAATTATGGGTAATTATATAATCGGATGCAGGTTTGAAGAGTATTTTGATATAAAATCGTATTGGTGATGTTTTTATGTTCAGATTTCAGGTTGCATCATCTTAACTTGATGTTTGTAAGTTTAATTTATTTTCTTTATACAATTTAATTTATTTACTAGATTAATAATTATACTCACAACAGAAATGGCTAACCCCCTGATGTTTTCTGGGGGTTAGGGGGGTCCCTCCCTGTGGGTGGACAACCCTAACTCTCCTGCAGGTTTGCTAGCAGCCGGTGAGGTAGCTATAGAATCAGATATTATATTTGTTGGGATGATAGATTATTTGTGTATTTAGCATATGAAGAAATGTATATAGCTAATGTATTATTTTGTATTAAAGTGAAAATATATAGGTATAGTGCTGTGATGAGGTAAGAAAGCCCGTACCTGCCTCGTTGTGGAGTATTGGGTTCTGTGTTTGGCTTTTAAAAAAAGGTTTTCCTAAATCTTTACAAAAACCTTATATGTTTTCAAAGGAATTTATGGTTTTTATTTAATATTTGATATTCTGTTATGAGTTTGGCCCCCAGAGCATGATATTTATATTGCTTGTGTGATTCTGCTCATTTTGGCCTGGGGAGCCCATGATTATATTGCATGTGTTGTGAGCTACGGAATTTAGAGCAGAATTCCGTAAGCCCTTTGTGTTTCGGGGCAGAAATTTCAGGGGTGACCCTACCAAAATTTTATTTGAAATATACCTATCTTAGTTTATGTTTAAAGTAATAGAGAATTTGAAAGAATTGAATTTAGAGGTTTAGTTTTTTTTAAAAAAAAAATAATAGGGTGTTACAATATCTAATCTCTAATCTCTAATATTTTAATGGGAGAGTTGGGGTTGTGTAGCCAAACAAACACATGCAATGCATGTGCTTAACTAACATAAATGAGGTCTTAAGTTCGATGTCAGACAATGTCGGAAATTTTACTTTAAAATATATATATCTATATACGTGCAGTGCACGTGTAAATTACTAGTAATAATCTCTAATATCATAATGGGAGAAGACCTTAGTTTTATTTGTCAATCTACCAACCCGTGCATTGCACGTGCATAACTAATATGAAGGAGGTCTCAGGTTCGAGTCCTCACTACGCCATATTTTTTACTTTAAATATTTAAATATATTAAATGTGCATCACACGGGAAAATTACTATCTATCTATCTATCTATAATATAATATATAATCTACTATTTTGATGGAAGAGTTGGAGTTGTAAATCTACCTACTTATGTGCAACTCCAACTCTCCCATTATAGTCTTCACATTTACTTTTAAAAATATATGATCATATTTATTAAGATAAGCATCACAGGTGTAAATCAGTACGTGCATCGCACGTGTATATTACTAGTAATATTATAATGGGAGAGTTGTGGTTGTCATTTGTAGACATTCAACCATCTAATCTCAATCATTCAATTTTAAGTGGGACTTATATTAATCATTTATTTACTCAACTGTGTTAGTTACCATAATACCTTCGAAGTTCAAATTTATTTATGACAAAATTATTTACAAAATTGTCACTCATATAAAATAAAAGTTTGTGCCACTAGGGATAATTTGTAAAGAATATGTGATGAGTAAAGGGATGTCTCAGGTTTAAGGCCAGATTACGTTTTATTATTTACTATAGAAAAAAATAATAATTAGAACGTGCATCGTAAGTGCAGATTACTAGTACTAATAGGAGAGAGAGTCTACCCCCTATCTCATTTCTCTATTTTAAAATAGAGAAATGAGAGAAAAATAGGGATTCCTATTTAACTGACACGTGCACTATGCATGATTTTTATTAAAATAAAATTAAAAATAGAAACTTCAAACCCTCAAACTTAGTCTCTTCCCCTCTCACTTTTCCAACCTAAAAAAATCTCACGTCACTTCTGAAATCCACCCACATTCCTACTCCAGCACCTCCCAGCAGCTTTAGTAATATTTAATTGTATGACATTATGTTTTGACAGTGATTCTCTAAACAATTTGCTTATGTAAGGATAATAATGAAGATTTCAGTAATACGGTATAAATGATATTCATAAGTTTCTCTCAATTCTCTCACTTTTTTGAGAAATCTATATTATTTTATGAGTTACTCAAAACTATTTTAGGCTGTGCAATTTGCACAGGATAACACTAGTCTATATTTTATACTAATATGAGAGAGAGTGTATCCCCTTCTCTCATTTCTTTATTTTGAAATAGAGAAATGAGAGTAAAGGCAGGGATTCCTATTAAACTAACACATACACTACGCATTATTTTTATCCAAAAAAAAAAAAAAAAAAAAAACTAATCCATCAAACATAGTCTCATCCCTCTCACTTTCCCAACCTCAGAAAATTTGACGGCTCTTTCCAAACCCACCCCATCATCCCTACTTCCGCACCCCCTAGCAGCTTTAGTAATATTCAATTGTATAACATTATGGTTTGACAGTGATTCACTAAATTGTCTGCTTATGAGATGATGATAATGCAAGTTTCAGTAATCACATATAAATGACATTCATAAGAATCTTCCAATTCTCTTATATTTTTTGGAAGTTTATATAATTTTATGAGTCTCTAAAAATTATTTTAAACTGTACAATTTACACAGGGTAATACTAATTAATTATTAAGGTGTGTTTGAATTTGGGATTTTGAGAAAATTACAAATTTTCTGCAATTGTTCCAAACCCAATTGCACAAAAAGACTGGCAATCATATATCCAGTTGTGCAGTTCAGATGTGGCCCCCCCATTCCACATTTTAATTTTTGCACAACTGGGCTGTCAAAAGTTTTATGCTTAGAAGCTGTAATTTCTAACAATCCAGTTGTGCAAAAATTCTGATGTAGCACTGACCACTGAGGGGCTCACATCTAAATTGCACAACTGTGTGTGCAATTGCCAAAGACTTTTTGTGCAATTGGGCAGAAAACTTTTTAAAAATCTATAATTTCTTCAAAATCCCAAATCCAAACATATTAAGAGGATCCACAGTGATTTGCTATATTTTTCATTTTCTCATATTTTGAGAAAGTGGGGTCGGCAGTCGTTTCTTATTTTGCCTTTTTTATGGCAAACGAGCTACAGTACGTTCTCATATTTGAGAAACGAAATGACGATTCTCATAATATAGGGGACGAAACATGTTGTTCCGTCCTATTTTTTTAATTTTTAATCGGATCGGACGACACATGTTGTTTCGTATGACCTTTTTTTTTAATGATCACACAGTACATATTGTACCGTCTGAGCAAAAAAAAAAAAACAGAAATTCGTCAAACGGGACATGTTATCCCGTTTGAAGCCATTTTAGCTTGGACGAGACAACATGTCCCGTCCAGCCATGGGGGTGAGTTTTAACACATTAATTATAGGGTTAATCTTAGGTTTAGTTAGTTAAGTAGGTAACTAGTATATAATTTATTATTTAATTTATTTAATTTATCTATTTTAATACGTAATCATTAGTTACTTAAGTGTTTTAAAAAAAAATTACGGAGGAAACAATATGTTTCGTCCCACCTCTTTTTTTAATATTTCTTTCTCATATTATGGCAAATCACGACTGCAGCAAATTGCTTGTTTTGCTATATGCTATTTTGCCATATTCTCAAATATGAGAAACACCATTATGGATGCTCTAATAGACATACATCTCTAATATTATAATGAGAGAAGCCCTTAGTGTCATTTGTCAATCTACCAAAACGGGCATCGTACGTGCATAACTAATATGAAGAATATCTCAGGTTTGAGTCCTCACTTTGTCAAATTTTTTACTTTATTATTATTATTTTTTATTAAACATGCACCACAATTGTAAATTACTATTCATCTATTTATCTATAATATAATATATTTACTTACTATTTAATGAAAGAGTTTGTCACAAATAAACAATTTTTAATATTTCTTGTCACAAAAGAAACACCACTTTTGTCACAAACAAACATGTACATTGCACGTTTAACAACAATATATTTTCAACACGTGCATCGCACGTACACATCAAAGTTTTCCATTTTTAATTATGAAAAATACGTGTATCGCCCGTTCGGTTCCATTTTTAAAAAAAAATTAAGACATTCATCGCACATGCTAATTACTGTTAACTTACATGTATCGCACGTTTAACTTTAACTCTTTATCAAAACATGCATCACATGTGAAAAATACCAGTATCAATTATAATAGACATACAAATACATATATTAACAATCCAAATTATTTATCAATGTTTAAGTGATTGACAGTAAACAATTTTTTATGACATAAAAAATTAGACCTTGCGATGCATTGATGGGTAAGAAACTTCCAAGAAACTTTAGATACACATTAATTTATATATCTTATAACAATAAAAACATAATAAACAGTACAAATCATTCATATAAAGTCTCATCATATGATTTACTTATACGATAAATTGTTTTTCTACAAGCATGAAGTTCTATTTCATGTATTTCAGAGTTTTTTTTGTCTGCATGTCTATATGTCTATATCGATAATTTGGAGATCTCTACTTATTAACAGTCGAAAAGGCAGATTTCCTAATCCACCGGAAACCCCAAAAGCCAAATAAGAACAGGTACAAAAGTCCTTGAAACCTTCATTAATTATTCTACACAAAATTTGACTTTCAAGGATTAATAATAAAGTAACAAAATTTAAACAAGCTTATCCTTGTCACTATCTCCCTATCATTATCACTGAAACTAAGGCAGCCACCAGCCAATGGTTTGGGAGAATTGGCGTTTTCTTCATTGAACCGGAACATAAAAAACTCTTGGGTTCCAAGTTTTCTTCAGAGAAGGCGGCAATCGCATCCTACTCCAAGAAAAAGTAACATGCCATTAATTTGGACTTATCGACTAAACATGGAACATTCTTTTTTGGAAGGAAAGCAAACCACTGAATGTTCTTCTTACAGGGAAACTACACATGGAATGTTTCACTTGGATTCTTTGAAAATGTATTCTGCAGGTCCCTTATTCAATAACGGGTCCTCCAAGGGAACATAGATATATAGTTGGGATAGTTTTGACTAATATGACAAATCTTTTGTCGGAAAAAAATAATTTGTTGTACTATGATTCAAATGATACATATCTCTACTGCTATAATAACTAGAAAGTTGGATTAAGTTTTGTAATTTGTACATAAACCAAACTTAATCTAATTTTAATCACATAATTTTAAGTTGGAATTATATTAACTATAGCATTGGTATAAATATTCGAAATCCAGATCCGACCCGGACCTGGCATTGGACCAGAACCGACCCGGCCTATTCGGGTCCGAGTCCGAGTCCGGGTCCTAAAATGGGACCCGTTGTACTTTCGGGTCCGGGTCTGGGTCCAGGTCCGCTCAAAAGAGACCCAACCCGGACCCGTACCCGGACCCGTTATAAAACCCCAAAAAAATCAACATAAAAATAATATTATATCCTCATTCCTCCCCTCCTTCCTCCTCAATTCTAAATCTTTCTCTTCCAAACTCTAAACTCATGTCTTTTTCTTCTGTCTTCTATTCTAAAATCTTCACTTGCTGCCTCCGCTCGTCGCTCACACTACCGCTCCTACTCGAACGGGTAGATATATTTTAATAGGACCCGGACCCGGATCCGGTCCTCACAGGTCTGGATCCGGGTCCAATTTTTGGACCCGTAGGAGACCGGATCCGGATCCGAGTAGTGAAGGACCCAACCCGACCGGACCCGATACCAATGCTAATTGACTATCCATTCATAAATTAACTATCTAGTTATTGCAACTTGCAAGTTACCCAAATATGTTCAAAGTTCTTATTTATTTATGACATCATTCTTTATGAAAGAAGATATTCATATAAAATAAATGTTGTTGCCTCGGGGGATAATACATGAAGAGAATTGAGTTTATATAAAACAACAACAACAACAAAGCCTTTTTTCCAACTAGTTGGGGTCGGCTACATGAATCCTGGTTTTCCATTCTGCTCGGTTTAGTACAATATCTTCTGTAATGTCACAAGCTGTCATATCTTTTTCACCGTTTTCATCCAAGTTAGTTTAGGTCTTCCTCTACCTCTAACTCTACCCTCAATACTTATCAAATCACTCTTTCTAACGGAGGCACTACTAGGTCTACGTGTGACATGTCCAAATCACCTGAGACGATTCTCTCTTAACTTATCTTGGATTGGAGCTACCTTTAGCATGTCTCGTATATGCTCGTTTCTAATTCTATCATTCCTTGTTTTACCATACATCCATCTTAGCATCCTCATCTCCGCTACACTCATTTTTTGGACATATTGTTTCTTGGTTGCCCAACACTCTGCTCCATACATCATTGCTGGTCTAACATCCGTCCTATAAAATTTTTCCTTCAACTTCAAAGGTATACATTTGTCACACAAAACACCACTGATATTTTTCCACTTAAGCCACCCTGCTTAGATCCTATATATAATATCTTCACAAATCTTCTCATCTTTTTGTATAATCGAGTCTAAATATCGGAAACGGTCTCTCTTAGGTATCTTTTGACCATCAAGCTTCACTACTTCCTCAGCTGTATTTCGAATATCACTAAAATTACACTCCATATACTCTGTTTTAGTTCTGTTTATTTTAAAGCCTATAGCTTCTAAAGTTTGTCTCCATAATTCTAATTTAGTATTGAC
Organism: Hemerocallis citrina; assembly: GCA_017893485.1. Taxonomy (NCBI): domain Eukaryota; kingdom Viridiplantae; phylum Streptophyta; class Magnoliopsida; order Asparagales; family Asphodelaceae; genus Hemerocallis; species Hemerocallis citrina. Next base: position 185,064,406 of record CM030366.1, on the reverse strand, counting down.
TTCTGCTTTAGTCTCGTCAACTAAGACGATGTCATCGGCAAAAAGCATACAATTGAGTTTATAAAAAAATGAAAGGAAAAGAAAGGCATGCATCACACGTATAAATTACTAGTACTACGTAACTATGATTCAAATGATGTATATACACTAGATTTTTTAAAAAAAATGTGTCCTTGCAAGATCTCGAAATGGGGGAATCAAATTTTAAAGTAAGGAGGGGTAATTAGGTAATTACATAATTAAGATTTAACATTAGAAAGGTGAGAGATAATCAAGGGGTGCTAAGTAAGTGAAATTTAACTAAGGGATTTTTTAATCTCGGTCCCCAAATATTTGGAGGTTTCATGACTTTACCCTTAAAAGTCGAAAATAATTTAAATTTCTAATTTGTCGCTTTTTATTCCTCCTACAATTTTACCCTAATAATCCAACAGTTATCACAACAAATTCTTCTACATCTTCTAAGTTCATGACTCGCATTTTTTTTATATACTAAAATTAAGAGCTTGTTTGGTTGTGCCTATGCAATTAAAATGTTCAAATCCACAGAGTTACAACCGATGTTGAAGGCGGTCAACTGATCCTGCAATATGGGAATTTTTTCCCAAACTGCCCCACTTTTTTAAAGTTTTTCCCAAATTGTCCTGATTTTTTTTAATTCCCAAACTATCATACTCGGTCTTTGAAAGACCGAGTTTAGTTAAAATAACTCGGTTTTTCAAAGACTTTCAAAGACCAAGTGGGTCTTTTTTGTAAATACTTTTGAAAGTGGATCAGTTCGGTAAATACTTTCAAAAGTGGGTCATTTTGGTAACAAGTTCGCTGGTTTACTTGTGAGGTTTACTACTGTCAGTTTTGTTTTTATATCAAATTTAACAGACTGAAAAAAATCGACTCTGTTGGATATGGTTAAGACAAAATTTAATTAGTTGCTCACCCAAGCTTGCTTGCGATTTCTAAACCTACCATTCTGATTCCACTGATGCAGCTCATAAACAATCATCAAACTACATATATATTGCATGTGTCTTTTGCGAGGAAATGACAATTTATAGGTATTAATTGCATGTGTTGATTGATTATAAGAACTTCTCCATTGTTAAACAACCACTTTGTTACTTACCATGTTGGATAATACAGCCTATCTTCTTCCAGAATAACAACAAAGTTGAATAACACGAAGAATTTGATAACTTTAGTAAATCCAGATGACTACGGACCAGATACGAGTAGGGCTGCAAACGGATAAAGAAAAATACGACCAAATTCGATCGGGTTTGTATATGAATTTTTGAGTATATGGTAAAAGAAACCCATACCGTTAAAATTTCGGATTCGGATCCGGATAAATTCCCGAATATTTTTGAATACGAATACATATACGATTATTAAAGAAAGTTTGAATCCGATCCGGATATTCGACAAAATCGGTTTGTTAGTCAAATATATATGGAACTTATACCAACTATTTGTATTTTATATTCTACCAAAATAGGAAAAAATATTTATATTATAGACTCAAATTTAGTTTCTTAAAAGATTATAATTTACCACACTATATTTTTTAATAAAAAATAATAGTATTAAAATCAACCGATATTACTTTTATTAGTTGCTCATTTATGAAACATGTATCCTATAAAATTCACCTACATAACCATTAAGATTGTATGGAATCTACTCGGATTCGCTTTGAATCCAAAATCAGTAAGTTCATACTACGTTCACATTTACAAATTTGTCACCCCTTATTATCAACCTAGACCATTCCAAGATATTTTTAATTTTTAATATTTATATCTCTAATCTCTAATATTATAATGGAAAAGTTGGGGTTGTCATTTGTAGAAAACTTGTCTAAATTATAATGGAAGAGTTGGGGTTGTAATTTATAGTTAACCTGTAATTTGTAGACAACTATTTAACCAAACATCTAATATCAACCATTTATTTTTAAGTAAAAGTTATATTATTCTTCCATTTACTTAATTACTGTTAGTTACCATAATATCCTCAAAGTTCTAATTTATTTACGATATAATTATTTTCAAAAGTGATATCATATAAATAAAAGTTGATGTCACTAGCGATGGTTTGTAAAGAATATGTGATGTGTAAAGAATATGTGATGATTTTCAAAAGTCAGATTATACATGAGTATTTATTTATTTTTTAAATATTGAGACGTGATCGAACTACTATTAAATTAAATTCCAGATATTTTAGTTTATATAAGTCGGCCAATTAACTTAAGTAATCATTATGAATTAACTAAATAAATCAAGACATAAATTGCATACTATAATTGTACCTGCGAATTTTATGTATATCACCTATAAGGTACATTGAACTGAACTTAGTGATGCAGAGGTGTCAAGAATATGCCACGGCTATTCTGCACCAAAAAAATATTCATTAGGTAGAGGTTTGCCCCAGCTTCCTTCAGATACATGTGGTTCAAACACGACAACATCACCGTCTGTCATTCCTATGGTGAATTGGTTCTGTATTAAAGGGTGTGTCGTGACTACAGTTGGGTAGAAAGTTAGTCTAGAGTGAAAAAAAAAATTGCAATATCGACAATTAGTATAACAATCATTGAGATGTAACAACAGTAGCTCTTCTAATTACGCAGCAGAAAGTACTTAATGTCATTAGACAAGAGATATGCAACATGATTGATTCGGCATCTCATTTTGAAACTTGCAGTAGTGATTATGCATATAGTAGCATCGAGAAGACAAACATATATGAGCTGACTGTCACATGAGAATGGAACTTGTTACCCAAATGACCCACTTTTTAAAAATATTTACCAAACTGACCCACTTTTGAAAGTATTTACCAAAACAACCTACTTGGTCTTTGAAAGACCGAGTTTAGTTAAAACTAACTCGGTTTTTCAAAGACCGAGTGTTAGAATTCGAAAAATCCAAAACTAACACTCGGTCTTTGAAAAACCGAGTTAGTTTTAACTAAACTCGGTCTTTCAAAGACCGAGTGAGATGGTTTGGAAATTAAAAAAAAAAGTAGGCCAGTTTGGGAAAAACTTTCAAAAAGTGGGGCAGTTTGGAAAAAAATTCAAATATGGAAGGCTCGACACTCAGCCTACTAATTGGGTCAGTCAACCCGCTATGTTTGTTCCACAATTGAAAGGTTTAAGGATTTGGAAATCAAGTCGATATATGAGCCCTATTTGATCTAGGTCGGTTTAGGGCTATATAAAGAGATGTTGTGGCTTCTCCAAGCTTGTGAAAGGGAATAATTATAGATTGCTAGAAATCTCTACTAATTTTGGTTAAAATAGCTTTTTAAAAGAAGAAAACCACTTTGCAGGAAGAGACTAGTGAATCTTGGTTTGAGGGAATTGTTACTTTCGATGGTTGAGAGGACTATATATTATCCTCCACGAGTTACTCTTCTCCTTGATATTGTGGACTATCCAAGATTGCTTTCACCATGTGATATGGGTTAGGAATGACGTGGCCCGTCCTGGGCCACAGGATTCCCCAGGATGCGCGTACCTCCTGATCCTCCAGATCCGCCAAGTCAGCAACGAAAAACCGCCCAGGCTGCTGCCACGTCAGCCCGGAAATCGTCCGGGCATCTGCCACGTCAGCCCTAAACCGCCCGAATTTCTACCGCTTCAGCTTCACGGGCAACCGGGTCCAGACCCGGCCCCAAAGGGGTCCAGACCCGGTTGACATCTTCTATAAATACCAGACCCCTACTCCTTCTCAAAGTAATCAATCTTTTCCCACCAAAACCCTAGTTACTGTTACTCTCTCTTAGTGACTGACTAGATCGTCGGAGGGTCTGCCACCAGGACCAACCCCGGTGTTCCGAGACCGTTTGCAGGTACACGAGACCATCGGATCCGAGCCTCAAAGATCCGAGCCGAGCATCAGCCTCCACCTCACTACCACCTACCTCACTACCGTTCGTCCAGTCGAGGGCCGCCTGCATGGGATTTTCCTCTATCAATACAAATCGAGTAAGAACTCACGCCTGGTGCATCCACACGCCTCCCAAAAACAAACCGCATCAGGATGGCGCCGTCTGTGGGAAACTATCTATCGTAGACGCCAACCCGAGCTCTGCCGCCAACGGTACCCCTGTAGACGCCGACACAAGCTCTGTCTCCGACGGTACCCCCGTCAACCCAAGCCCACATGGCGCCCAAGGCCGCGAAAATTATTACCTCCGCACGTCGGCAGGACGTGCCTCCACAAGGCATCGCTCCAATGCTCACGGATCGAACAACAGAGGGATCAGCCACGGGCCCCAGCCGAATGCCTCCCGTCCGATCCTGCCCGACCTACGGGGGGTGATCGTGAACCGGCAGGCTAGCCGCAGTAGGGGAAGAGCCGCTTCCAACTCGGCTCCAAACCACCCAAAATCTCCATCCCAAGGGTGGGAACCGGCGCTCAGCCATGTCGGTCGACAACAGCCCGCTCAACCAAACCGGGCCGAGCGGGCCCCGGTTACCCACCAGGAGTTCTAGGACTTCCGCAGGGAAATCTTGGGGGCCATCCGAGGAGTCCACGTCGATGAGAATGCCTGCCGTTCCCACACACGGTCGGAGGCCGAGGCTAGCGTGTCTCGCCCCTCAACAATCCCCCAGAGTATGATGGCGACATTTTAAAGCACCTCCAAGAAATGGAGGAGCGCCTCGACCACTTTGGCAACGGCAACCCAAGGACGGCTTAGGGGTACAGGCCGGTTCGCCCTCCTTTCTCCGCCCTCATCCTACAGGCGGAGATACCCCGCAATTTCCGTCCGCTTCAGTTCGAGACATATGACGGCAAGGGCGATCCTGCTGATCACATGGAAGGCTTCAAAACCGTCATGATGATTCACAGCGCATCGGATCCCCTCCTGTGCCGAGCCTTCCCCGCCACACTTCGGGGTCCGGCTCGGGAATGGTTCTCCAAGTTCACCCCCGGCTCCATCTATTCTTTCGACTAGCTAGAGGGCAGCTTCCTCGCCCACTTCGTAACCAGCCGAAAGGCCGAAAGAACGAGTGCGTCCCTGCTTGGACTCCGGCAAAAGGAAGGGGAGTCACTCCGGGTGTTCGTCCGAAAGTTCACCGCCGAGGCGAGGTCGGTCTCGTCCCTCGACCCCGGGGTTGCCTCGACTGCCTTCAGGCACAACGTCCGACATGGATAGCTGAAGGCCTCCCTGGCAAAGAAGCCGCCGATAGACATCCCCGACCTCCTCAACCGGGTCAAAAAATATATCCGAGCCGAATAAGCCCTTAATCCAGAGGACCAGAAGGAAGTTCCCGGGAAGGTGAAGCGCAAGGCCGATGAGGTTGAGCCGGCGAAGAAAGCTCCGAAAGACGGGGGCGCCACGAAGAAGGTCCCGCCGATCCCCCGCTTCGAGAGGTACACTCCCCTGACGCAGAACATGTCGACAATCCTCTTAGCGATTGAAGACAGCGACCTCATCCAGTACCCTCCTCGACCGTCCAAAAATACCAGCAAGAAGAGGGATCAGCGGTTCTACTGCCGATTCCACCGGGACAACGGGCACGATACAGATTACTGCCGTGCCCTGAAGGACGAAATTGAGGCCCTCATTTAATGAGGGTACCTCCGAGAATTCAAAAGGGAAGGCGCTCGGGAGCAGAGGGACAACAAAAACAGGAGGGATTCCCCTCCTCCTCGAGCGCACCGACGGCGTCTCGAGCGGGATCCGGAGCCCAAGGAGCCTGAGGGTCAGGCAATCCTGCATTGCGTCCACGGAGGGCCCATGGGAGGAAAATCTAACACTTCCCGTAAGGCCTTCATCCGGGATGTCAACACCGTCCAGGACCCTCTCTCCCCCCAGGTCTAGCAACTTCCTGTCTCCTTCTCAGGAGAGGATCTGGAAGGGGTCCGGCTCCCTCATTGTGACGCACTTGTCATCAGCCTCAGCATGATGAACTTCGAGGTCCGGCGAATCCTCGTGGACAACGGGAGCTCGGTCAACATTCTGTTCCTGGAAGCGTTCGAGAACCTGAAGCTCTCCCGTGAGAAACTAAAGCTGGCCGGATACACCCTGCACGGGTTCTCCGGTGTCCCTGTGACTATAGAGGGGATCATCACCCTAGACGTCACTGCAGGCGCGACCCCGAACAGAAGGACCGAGTCCATGGATTTCATGGTTGTGAATGTCAAGGCAGCATACAACGCCATCCTCGGTCTTCCGGGGCTCTGCTCCCTCCAGGCGGTTCCTTCGGCCTACCATCAGAAAATGAAATTCCCTACCAACACCGGCGTCGGAGTTGTCCGAGGGAGTCAAGAAGCTGCACGTTCGTGCTATATGACTGCGATCGGAAGCGGGGTATTTCCCCTCGATGCCGTCGAGCTAGAGCCCGAGAGGACCCAGCCCGAGCCAGAGCTGGCGGACGAACTAGAAGACGTCTCGTTCGAGACAGGAGATGCATCGAAGCACTTCCGAATAAGTTGCTCCCTCGTGCCCGACCTAAAGTCCGCCCTAATCGCCTGCATTCGCCGAAATATCGACCTTTTTGCCTGGAAGCCCTCCGACATGCCCGGTATCTTCGAGGATCTTATCATGCACAAACTCAGCGTGATCCCCGGGTCGAAACCAGTTGTCCAAAAGCGGCGCAAGTTTGCTCCGAGCGACAACAGGCAGTGAACGCAGAAGTGGACAAGCTCTTGTCCGCGCGTTTCGTACAAGAGGTCAGTTACCCTGAGTGGCTGGCGAACGTCGTCAGGGTCAAGAAGGCGAGCGGGAGTTGGAGGATCTGCATAGATTTCACCGACCTCAACAAGGCATGCCCCAAGGATCTGTTCCCTCTCCCAAGCATCGATACCCTGATCGATGCCACCTCGGGCCACGAGCTCTTATCCTTCATGGATGCCTTCTCGGGCTATAACCAGATCCGGATGTTTCCTCCCGACATCGCCAAGACGTCCTTCGTCACGGACCGGGGACTGTACTGCTACCGGGTTATGCCCTTCGGGCTGAAGAACGTCGGTGCCACCTACCAGAGGCTCGTCAACCGAGTCTTCAACGATCAAATCGGACGTAACATGGAGGTATACGTCGACGACATGCTCGTCAAAAGTCAACAAGGACAGGACCACGTCGCCGACCTGGAAGAAGCCTTTGGGGTCCTTCGAACCCACAACATGAGGCTCAACCCGACGAAGTGTGCCTTCGGCGTCTCCTCGAGGAAGTTCTTAGGGTTCGTCGTCAGCCAGCGCGGCATCGAGGCAAACCCCGAGAAAATCCAGGCTATAATAGACATGGCCCCTCCCAGGAACATCAAAGAAGTCCAGAGGCTAATGGGGAGACTGGCGGCCATCGGCTGTTTCCTTTCCAAGTCCGGAGAGAAGTCCCTTCCGTTCTTCAAGGCGCTGCGCGGCACCGGAAGGTTCGAGTGGGGTACTCAACAGCAAGAGGCCCTAGAATGCGGAACACCTCATCAAGTTCCTGGGAGGAGATTAGCCTCCATTCCCCTATGTAAATTATGAAGAAATGTAATCGGCACGTCGTGCCTTGTTTTTTGTAAGAATCCCTTATGATGTAAATATGCCAACTTTCTTAAAACAAGTTTATGGCTTCATATTTTTTTCTCAATAAAAGACTTCTCGAGCTCGGTACTCGGATAACAGCGCGAGCCTGAGAAGCTTCTCTTACAAGCTTGGGGCTCGGCACTCGGATAACAGCGCGAGCCTGAAAAACTTCTCTCACAAGCTTGGGGCTCGGCGCTCGGATAACAGCGCGAGCCTGAAAAACTTCTCTTACAAGCTTAGGGGCTCGGCGCCCGGATAACAGAGCGTTTTTGAAAAGCTTCTCTGACAAGCTTGGGGCTCGGCACTCGGATAACAGCGCGAGCCTGAAAAGTTTCTCTTACAAGCTTGAGGCTCGGCACTCGGATAACAGCGCGAGCCTGAAAAGCTTCTCTTATAAGCTTGGGGCTCGGCGCTCGGATAACAACGCGAGCCTGAAAAATTTCTCTTACAAGCTTAGGGGCTCGGTGCCCGGATAACAGAGCGAGCCTGAAAAGCTTCTCTTACAAGCTTAGGGGCTCGGCGCTCGGATGACAGAGCGAGCGTGAAAAGCTTCTCTTACAAGCTTAGGGGCTCGGCGCTCGGATGACAGCGCGAGCCTGAATCAGCGTCGACCTCGAGCAAGGCAGGGGCTTTCTTCAAAGCTCCATGGCCTTTATGCTCGGCGGCGACCCTCTGCTACGTCTGCTACTGACTTTCTCCCCGGTGCGGGGGCTCGGCACCCGTCCCTCGCTCGGTTTGGCTTCTTCAAGGCCATCAACCGATGCACGAGGCAACAATCGCCAGCCACGCCCGCACCGTCTTTACTGAGAACAAGTGCGGGAGCTTGGCGTCGACCTCGAGCAAGGCGCTTTCTTCAAAGCCCCACGGCCCTTACGCTCGGCGGTGACCCTCTGCTACTCCTACTACTGGCTTTCTCCCCGGTGTGGGGCTCGGCACCCGTCCCTCGCTCGGTTTGGGCTTCTTCAACCCCATCAACCGATGCACGAGGCGACAATCGCCAGCCACGCCCGCACCGTCTTTCCTGAGAACAAGTGCTCGAGCTCGGCGTCGACCTCGAGCAAGGCAGTGACTTTCTTCAAAGCCCCATGACCCTTACGCTCGGTGGTGACTCTCTACTACGCCTGCTACTGACTTTCTCCCCTGTGTGGGGGCTCGGCACCCGTCCCTCGCTCGGTTTGGGCTTCTTCAAGCCCATCAACCGATGCACGAGGCGACAACCACCAGCCACGCCCGCACCATCTTTCCTGAGAACAAGTGCGAGAGCTCGGCGTCGACCTCAAGCAAGGCAGGGGCTTTCTTCAAAGCTCCACGACCCTTACGCTCGGCGACGACCCTCTGCTACGCCTGCTACTGGCTTTCTACCCGGTGTGGGGGCTCGACACCCGTCTCTCGCTCGGTTTGGGCTTCTTCAAGCCCATCAACCGATGCACGAGGCGACAACCACCAGCCACGCCCTCACCGTCTCTCCTGAGAACAAGTGCGGGAGCTTGGCATCGACCTCGAGCAAGACAGGGGCTTTCTTCCAAGCTCCACGGCCTCTACACTAGGCGATGACCCTCTGCTATGCCTGTTACTGGCTTTCTCCCCGGTGTGGGGGCTTGGCACCCTTCCCTCGCCCGGCTACGGCCTAGTGCCACGATTCAGCAAAATTTTATATTAAGGTTTAGAGCGTCTGCCTTGGGCAGACGCCCCAAGCTCCGAGTCATCCGGTTGAACGCCCTCTCGCCCGCGAGCAACTCGGGGTTTATGGCTTTCGCAAGCCGAAACCCCGAACTGTTCGAGGACGGCAGGAGAGCCGCCGACCCTCTGCTCTTTGCCCCGGACTGACCCTCTGCTTTCAATCAACCCTCCTCTCACCCACGAACAATACGGAGTTTCCTGCTCTTGCAAGCCCGAAACCCCGAATTGTTCGATGACGGCAGGATAGCCACCGAGCCTCGGCTCTCCCCGAACCCCCGAACCGATCGGTCGGCCCACCACTCACCAACGAACAACCCGGGGTCTCGCGGCTCTGCTGGCCTGAACCCCGACTAGTCCGAGGGTGATTAGTGTGCCGTCGATCCGGAGCGTTCGGAGAATATTTTGTTTCTGGGCGCCCGCCTCAGGCAGACACCCAAGTCAAGCGACTTTCACTCCTTACCAACTAGTGGGGGGAAGTGGGGATTATATAACCCCCTGAGGGGGGCAGTTATTATGTCTGGGAATGCGAAACGTCGCCATCAATGCTCATGGGAAGGCGAAACGTCACCATTAATGACGCAGTCGCCTCGGTGGCGACCCTTCGCAACGGACACAGCAGCCACCTCCGGTGACCAAGACAGTCAAGGTTAAAGAAAAAGAATGTTATTGTTATTACTCATTGCTTACAACTCAATGAACGTCGGTACAATTACAAAGAACAACTCACTCACTCGCGCTCGGCTTGAAATTCAAACTCGGCACCTCCTCCGAGGCTCTTCTGACGCTCGGCTGGACCGACCGGCGAGTATACCCCCGCCACCGAGCTTCCTGCATCATCAGGCTGGGCCTCATCCAACAGAAATGTCGGAGACCGCCCCGGGGTCGAGTTGCTGGCCTCTTCGATCAGGCCCGCGCCTAACACCAGCTTCAGCCTGCGAATCTCCAGCTCTTTCTCGACCACGGCCTCGCGAAGGAAGGACTCCGAAGCCGATCTTCCACTCGAGGCATCCGAGAGGGACCAGTCCGTCTCGATTACCCACCAGTCCCGGTCGGCTTTGGCCTTCTTCAGGCGCGCCACCTCCAGACCAAGCTCCCTAGACTTGGTCAGAAAATAATTAACGGCGGCCACTCGGTCCTGAGCCTGTTTTCACTGGCGAAATAAAGTTGCATCCACTTCCTCCTCCATCGCTCGACCCAGAGGTACCCCGGTAGAAACGGGGGCGGCGACCCAGGTCCCGTGCGTTTATCAAAAGGCGAGAGCAAACATCACAAAAAGTGCAAAGACTTGAAGCCTCGGCCCAAAAAAGTATATTTCATTTCTTTCAAAAAATTGATACAAAAGCCGCGGTGGCCAGTCCGCTAGAGGCATTTACATCAAAATAAAAACAAAAAGAAACTAGTCCATTCTTGAGGGGGGGTGGCACCTCGTCTTCGCCCTGGACGCCCCCCGTCTCGTCACCACCAGGGGTCGGCAGAAGGTTTGCCTGCCATCCGTAGTAGAGGTGGTCCACGCTCTGCTCGGGGTAGATCTGCTTGAAATGCGACTTGGCCTGCTCATACGCCTCATCCTGTGCTATCATCAGAGCCTCCACCGAAGCCGCCTCCATCCTCTTCAGGGCCTTCCACCCCTTCGCCGCCTCCTCCTCAATCCTCTCCTTGAGACGATCCACGTTCGCCTTGTGGATGTCGGAGAGCGAGGCCACCCGCGCCTCGTGGACCTTCACCATAGTCTGGGCCTTCTTCAGGTCGTCATTCACCTTGTTCAGCTCACGGAGGTACTTCTCCTCGTTCCTCCTCTCGATGTAAATCTCCTTCTCCAAGCACTTTTGGAAGTGCTGGCCATGAAGCATCGCCTGTCCGAGGGGAAAGAGGTTAGAAAAATTCCAAGTCCAAAACCAGAATGGAAATGCAGCATCAAGCTGGCTTACCGAGATGTGCGCTTGGAACCACCGCATGAAGGCTTGGTCCGCCGTCTGCACTGCCAGCGCCATCCGATCGCGTTCGATGGCGGCCTTCGTGACGAATTCAATCGACACGGGCCCATCGAGCAGACTACCCCCCTGCACGATCGACCAGTCAGGGGCATAGGGTTGCAGCCCCTACTGACCCACCATCTCCTCGGCGGAAGGCCTCGGTGGTGGGAGTCTTTTTTCTGGGGCCTCAACGGTCTTGCCCGAGCTACCCCCTGCATCCCGAGCTCCCCTCGACGCTTGTGGGTGATGCCTCTTGGCCTTCTTCGCCGGGGATGGCTCCTCTTCTACCGGGGTCGCCCCCTTGGAGGATGCCCCGGCTGTGGGCGCCATCTTCGCCTTCTCGGTCGCCAGCCTCTCCTGCTCAGCCTTCTTCCTTTTTCCGACCTCACCTTATCGGCGGCGGCAATCAGCGCCTGCCTTTCATCCACCTGTTGAGAAGTCATCCCTGCAAAAATAATAGTGGAAAGGCTAACATCAACACGAAGGCTGAAAGATGCGAAAATTTGGAAAGAAACATACTAGGGTCGGCAGGGCTCAGTCCGGCCCGGGCAAGGTGTAGCTCGGTTACTCGAGGCCACGCGATACTGTACCCCCCAACTATTTTCTCCACATTCTTCCATTCCTTGGTTGTCAAGTCACTTTTCTTCGGTGGCTTGTGGTTTGGTTTGAAAAAATTCCACCGGGTGGGTATCCCCCAAGGCCTCTCGTTCCGAACCATGAAATACTTCTCTTTCCACCCCTTGATGGAATCCGGATGGCCGTGCATGATTTTCTTATGCGGCCTCGGCGAGAAATAAAAAATCCCCTACTGATCTCCGAGCGAGCTAATTCCTAGGATGGCCCGGAAATACGTCAACCTTGGCTTTACCCGCTTCTCTTGGCACCTTAGGATGAAGCAGACTAAGTGCTTCTAAGAGTTTGGTCTGTACTGCATGGGGCACAGCTTCGCCCAATTCAAAACCCTCTTAACGAAAGGATGTAGTGGCAGCCGCAGTCCCGAGAGAAAGGCATCCTCGGGAAACATACAGTAGCCCGGCGTGAGAACCGCTGTGGGCCGAATGCCTGGGCTCGGAATAAAGACTTCGAACTCCCTCGGAATGAAGTAGGCGGCCCTCAGAAGGTGGAGGTAGTCTGCCTTTAAGATACAAGGGATGTTATCCATATGAATCTTCATCCGAGTGTCCTCGCCCGGCACAGGAGGGATTGGTTCGATGTCCTTGATATCATTGGGATACATCCGAATCGATCCCGGATTTTTGAAGGAGACCGGGGGAAACTCAAGACCGGGTCTAGGTGCATACTCATCTGGTGAGGATCCTGATCCCCCTCGTCTTCCCCTTCACCCTCGGTACCCTGCTCCTCCTCTTCCTCGTCGCCCCCCTTCTCCTGATCCTCCTCGCCCTCGCCGTCCCCCTCTTCCGCTTCCTCCTCCTCTTCGCCCTCGTCCATTGGCTTTTTTCCCGGCCTTCTGGATCTCAACGGGGACACCACGAAGACTACGTCGTCACCACCATCCGACCCAGGGTCGGTCTGGACCTCCTCCTTCACCTTATACTTGCTCCAAGACGAGGACATCTCTGACTCGGACTCCTCCGCGGAACGGCCTGACGAGCTAGCCTCGGATCCGGACTGAGTGCGCGACATTACTAAAATGGAAATACTAACCTGAAGCGTAAGAGTGTATGATCACCAGAAGGTATCGCCGACGGCAAGTAAAATCTTGCTCTTGTAAAATTAGAGAGTGAGTAAAGAAGTGAAGAAGAAGAAATGAGGAGGGGGAAGGGGATTTATAAGGAGAAAGCGACTCCTCGATTTCTGCAAAAAAGATCTGGCCGTTGGATCTTAACTACCAAGATCTAGAAACGCTTTGATCCTTGCGCTCCTGACATCAGCAATGGGCATGAAATTACCCCACTACCCCCAGGACTTTTTTCTCCTACAGACTTTTTTCGACAAGTCAGCGGAGCTCGGAGCTCGGATGGTATCGTGAGCCAATAATTCCCCTGCTTTTTTCGAAGGGTCGACGCTCGGATAACATCGCAAGCCACACTGCTTTCTCTGTTGCACAAGGGAGCTCAGAGCTCGGAGCTCGGAGCTCGGATGGTATCGCGAGCCAAAAATTCCCCTTCTATCTTACAGAAGGGTCGACGCTCAGATAGCATCGCAAGCCACACTGCTTTCTCTATTGCTCAAGGGAGCTCGGAGCTCGGATGGTATCGCGAGCTAAAAATTCCCCTTCTATCTCACAGAAGGGTCGATGCTCGGATAGCATCGCGAGCGACACTGCTTTCTCTATTGCTCAAGGGAGCTCGGAGCTCGGATGGTATCGCGAGCCAATAATTCCTCTTCTATTTTACGGAAGGGTCGACGCTCGGATAGCATCGCGAGCCACACTGCTTTCTCTATTGCTCAATGGAGCTTAGAACTCGGATGGTATCGCGAGCCAATAATTTCTCTTCTATTTCACAGAAGGGTCGACGCTCGGATAGCATCGCGAGCCACAACTGCAAACCACTATTCAGAGGGGCTCGGATCTCGGATGACACCGCGAGCCCCAACCACCCTCTGCTATGCAGAAGGGCTCGGAGTTCGGATGACACCGCGAGCCCCAACTACCCTCCGCTATTCAGAAGGGCTCGGAGCTCGGATGACACCGCGAGCCCCAACTACCCCTCACTATTCAGAGGGGCTCGGAGCTCGGATGACGCCGTGAGCCCCATGAGCCCCCTCTAATCACCGGAGCTCGTCTACCGACCCCCAAGTACTCGGTGAGCCGATCTCCAACAAAATCGACCTCAACGCACCCTCGCTCTTCCAACTAGCAAGGGGATCGTCTACTGATCACCGGAGCTCGCCCGCCGACCCTTACTGCTCGACAAACCGAGCCCCAACAAAATCGACCTCAACATCCCCTCATGCTCCCAACTAGCGAGGGGATCGTCTACCGATCACCGGAGCTTGCCCACCGACCCTTAGTGCTCGACAAACCGAGCCGCAACAGGAGACCTCGACGTCCCCTCGCTCTTCCAACTAGCAAGGGGATCGTCCACCAACCCTCGGAGCTCGTCCGCCGGCCCCTAGCGCTCGACAAATCGAGCCCCAACGGGAGGCCTCGACGTCCCCTCGCTCTTCTAACTAATGAGGGGATTGTCTACCGACCCTTGGAGTTCGTCCGCCGACCCTTAGGGCTCGTCTGCCGACCCCAAGCCTCGGCGAGCGTCGCTCTGACTCTCCTACTCTTCTACACTTAGCCTCCCGTGCAAACTCCAAGAAGGGATCCCTTCCTCCTACCCCCTGGCCTCTTCGGGAAGTAGCAGATCCTACTTTCTCACCACAACATCCACCCTGCTCTTCCTACGGAGGCGAAGAATCACTCCTATATGGCTGGTTCACCCAGCCCTACAGGAGTGTGGGGCTTGTGATATGGGTTAGGAATGACGTGGCCCGTCCTGGGCCACAGGATCCCCCAGGATGCGCACTCCTCCTGATCCTCCGGATCCGCCACGTCAGCATCGGAAAACCGCCCAGGCCGCTGCCACGTCAGCCCGGAAACTGCCCGGGCATCTGCCACGTCAGCCTTAAACCGCCCGGATTTCCACCGCTTCAGCTTCACGTTGGCATCTTCTATAAATACCAGACCCCTACTCCTTCTCAAGGTAATCAATCTTTTCCTACCAAAACCCTAGTTACTGTTACTCTCTCTTAGTGACTGACTAGATTGTCGGAGGTTCTGCCACCGGGACCAATCCCGGTGTTCCGAGACCGTTTGCAGGTACACGAGACCATCAGATCCGAGCCTCAAAGATCTGAGCCGAGCATCAGCCTCCACCTCACTACCACCTATCTCAGTACCGTTCGTCCAGTCGAGGGCCGTCTGCATAGGAGTTTCCTCTATCAATACAAATCGAGTAAGAACTCACGCCTGGTGCATCCACACGCCTCCCAAAAACAAACCGCATCACCATGTAAGCTCTTTTTATTTAATTTGTTGATTTTTTTGACCATAATAGTCGTATGAGAAAAACCTAATTAAATTGGGATTCGTCTTTGCTTGTTCCGCTATGCATTAAAAGAGCCACTATATGTCTCCCACCGATAGTGTAATTTTCTCAATAGAAGAATTCTCTTAAATTTTAGTTGCACGCTACTGTCGGGATCAATATGGAATAAATTAATTGATACTATTAGAATATAAATATAACTCCCCATATCTGTCTACAAGAATATTTCTAATCTCTAATCTCTAATATTATAATGGGAGAAGACTTTGGTGTCATTTGTAAGTATATAACCACGTGCATTGTCTCTAATATTATAATGGGAGAAGACCTTAGTGTCATTTGTAAATCTATCAACGCATGCATTGTACGTGCATAACTAATATAAAGAAGGTCTCAGGTTCGAGTCCTCACTACGTCAATTTTTTTACTTTAATTTTTTTAAATATATTAAATGTTCATCACATGTATAAATTATTATCTATCTATCTATCTCTCTATCCATCTATCTATAATATAATATATAATAACTATTATAATGGAAGAGTTGGAGTTGTAAATCTATCTACTTACGTGCAACCCAAACTCTCTTATTATAGTGTTCACATTTACTTTAAAAATATTTATTTCTATTTATTAAGACATGCATCGCACGTGTAAATCAGAATTTTTACTTTTTTTTAATTTTTAAAATTAATACATGCATCGCACGTGTATATTATTGGTAAGTATAACTTCTTCAATTCTGTCTACAATTTTATTAAAGATCGTTTTATCTTAGATAGTGTTGCCTGCGCTTAAGAAATTATTTCTGGGTGTCACACTTCTAAGTTTGAGGGGATTCTCCTTAAATTGGACTTTGAGAAAGTTTATGACAAAGTCAATTCGGCCTTCCTTTGTGAGATTCTTTTACACCGCGGATTCTGTCCGAGGTGGATTTATTGGATTAGGTCCAGTTTGTTCGTCGGGACTAGACCTAATTCAATAAATCAATACATGCATCCGGTTTTATTAAAGATCGTTTTATCTTAGACAGTGTTTCCTGCGCTCAAGAAATTATTTCTGGGTGTCACACTTCTAAGTCTGAGGGGATTCTCCTTAAATTGGACTTTGAGAAAGCATACGGCAAAGTCAATTGTCCCTTCCTTTGTGAGATTCTTTTACACCGCGGATTCGGTCCGAGGTGGATTTATTAGATTAGGTCCAGTCTGTTCGCCGGGACCTCCTCTATCATTATCAATGGTGTTGAAGGTAAAAAATTCAAGTGTAAGAGGGGTCTTCGTCAAGGAGATCCTATCTCTCCTCTCCTCTTCTCTCTAGTGGCGGATGTTTTCAGTAAAATGATCCTTAGAGCTTGGGAGGCCAATATTATTGATGGGTTAGGTGGGTTCTCGGGATTCCAAGGGGTGCTTAATCTGTAATATGCAGATGACACTATCCTCTTTGCTAAACCAAATGAGATCACACTCCGTAACCTTAAGCTTCTGCTTTACCTTTTCGAAGAGGTCTCCGGTTTATCTATCAATTTCAGCAAAACGTCGGTTCTTTGGATTGGTGGATCCGCCGATCAACAGACTGAGATTGCTCTTTTTTTTAATTGTTCCTCCACCTCTTTCCCTGTTAAGTATTTGAGTATCCCACTAAGATGGGGGAAACTTCACAAAGACGACTGGATGCCTATCATCGATAAGGTCGAATCTAGACTTAATGTTTGTTCGGGTCGTCAGCTTTCGAGAGGAGGGAGACTGGTGCTTGTTCGTCTATCCCTTTGTTTATGATGTCCTTTTTCTTCGTCCCGTCCTGGGTTATCCGGCTGATTGATAAGATTAGAAGAAACTTTTTTTTGTCTGGGTCTTCCTCTTATAATGCTGGTAAGCATTTGTGCAATTGGGGCTTGGTTTGTAAGTCCAAGCGGGAAGGTGGGCCGGGCATTCTTAATCTTAGAAACCAAAACCTGGCCCTTCTCGGTAAATGGCTCTGGAAATCGCTCAATTCTAACGATAGCTCTTGGACTAAGTTAGTGATGCGTAATTGCCATAGATGTCATCCTATTTGGGAATTGCACCAGGCTGTTTCCCAAAAAAGCTTCGCCCTTTTGGAAAGGGGTGTGGAAGGTGGTCGTTCTGTTTAAATGCGGCTTGCGGAAGCTTTGTGGGTTGGGCTCAGGGTTAAATTTAGGTCGGATATTTGGCTGGGGAGCAACAAAATGAGCTCTGAATTCCCCCAATTATTTTTTCTCGCTTCCAACCCCCTTGCTACAGTTTCTGATTATTTCATATTCTCCAACTCCCGTAGGATTTGGCACATCCCTTTTAAGCGGGCTCTTTCTTATGCTCTTTTCCCTCATTATCACAGACTGCATGCTCTTCTACGCGGATACAATTGGCACCCTCAGGATTGTATTTCTTGGCGGTAGACCGGTTCAGGGTCTTATACGGTCATGTCTTGCTATAATTTCCATAATTTTGGGGGAATTACGTCTCCGTTCTCCAAGACTATTTGAAGCTGCATTGCACCTCTTAAGGTGAAAATTCTATCTGGGTTGACTATCCACGACAAGTTGCCTACGGTGGTAGCTCTAAACCATAGATTTATGGCCCTTGATCAGAAGTGCCCCTTCTGTCTCACTGAGGACGAGGACGCCCATCACTTATTCCTTAAATGCACCTTCATTCTTCCTTTTTGGGCCCCTTGTATGAAAGCTTGGCATGTTCATGGCTTGCCTACCTCCATCCATGAGTGGTGGATTTCTTGGAGGAAGCTTCATGTTAACAAAGTGTTTAGGCCGTCTTGGGATTTAGCGATGATGGCCTTTATTTGGCTTATTTGGGGAGAGCACAACAATAGGATTTTCTCTAATTTGTCAAGATAGATTAATGTTTTGATTGATGATTTCCTTTTCTTCATTAAATTCTGGGCTTCTACACTTAACTCCTCAAATTCTCAAAATTTTTATATGCAGAAGATTGATGAGGCATACTTTTATTTCTCGGTCCATGGTCTTCCAAATACACTTCTTTAATTTTTCTTTCTTTTTCTTCTGTTCGAGTTTGTTTCCTGTGCTGCTGGGTGTGTTTGGCTTTAGCTTTCGATTCTAACCTTTTCTGTTTTTCTCCTCTTGCAGAACTGAACCTGTTGATCTCTAGGGGTTTCTTTTGGCGGAGGTCCAGGTCTGGTCCTGCTGACTGGGGCTCGTTTGCCGGCGGGCAGACTTATCTAGGCGCTCTTTCTGTTTCCCCTACAACAGGCTTCCCGTTCTTTTTCTTTTTTGTGTTTAATACTTCATGTTCCTCCTTTTGTTTTTTGTACCTTTACTGGAGGGCTACTTTACTTCTATACTGTATTCTTAACTTCTCCTTCTATGCTGGTATGTTGTGTTTTCCTTTTGATTGTTGTTGCCTATTGGTTGTTGTTGCCTATTGGTTTTGTTGAGGCACTGGGCTGTGTGTCATTCGGTGGGGCTGTTGGTGGCACATTTTTGGTGCATTTTGTTTGTGCAGCAAGCATTCTTTGTTGTTGGGTGTTTTGTGCGCCCATTTGGCTGCTGCTGTATTTCAGAGTGTTCTTTTTGATGATTGTTGTCATTTGGTTGTGTTGAGGCTCTGGGTTGTGTGTTTTTTGGTGGGTCTGGTGGTGCCTTAATTTTGGTGCATTTTTGGGTGCAACTTGCACTCTTTGGTGTAGGGCGATTTGTGCGCCCATTTTGTTGCTATTGTTTTTCTGATTTTTTCTGGCTTGTTCGGTGGCAGCCTTTCCTCTCTGCTCCTGTGATTTGTTTCTCTTGGCCTACGGTACAACGATTGTTAACCCATGTGTAGCTTGCGGGATCGTCAAGTTCATCTGCTTTTGGCTGTTGCCGTGGGGTCTTTTACCGGAATGTCGTTTTAGGTGGACTGCTACTGTTTATTCGGTGTGTCTTATCCGGCTGGCGTTGCAGAGACTGTTTTTTGAGTGGCGACTATTTCGATCTACCTTTGGCTTGGGTTCTGCACTCCATGCTCAGCTCCCGATATGATGGCTTCTCCAATCTCCACTTCGTGTCTGTCGTGTTCCCAGATTCTTTTTGAGTTCTGTAGTTGTGCAGTGTTTGGCAAAGGTCGTCTGTGCTAGTTTAGGTGTTTTTTTGGAGCGAGTGTGGCCCCTGCTTTGTTTTCGATTTTACTACTTAATTGTCAAATTATTCTCTATATATTTCTTCTTTATCTCTACTATTATAATGGGAGAAGGGCTTAGTGTCATTTGTCATCGTTTGTCATTTTGTCAACACGTGCAGCGCACGTGTTGGTTTTTTTTAATTTTTATCCTTTTCATTCTCCCTCCCCATTTTTCCACGTGCAACGCATGTGTATAATACTTGGTATTTTTTTTCTCTTTTCATTCCCCTCCACGTGCATCGCACGTGCATTATAGTTTTTTTTGTCCTTTTCATTCCCCTTCACGTGCATCGCACGTGTTGGTATTTTTTTTCCCTTTTCATTTCCCTCCACGTCAATGTTCTAAAAAGCGCTAGGCGGTAGTCGGGCGGCCGATGGGGGCCTAGCGCCTAGACCTTGTAATCGGGGATTAAGCGGCTAGGCGCTAGGCAATTTTTTAAATTAATTAATTAATTAATTAATTAATTAATTTATTTATTTATTTATCGATCTTTTGGGTTTATTTTGTTGTTACCTCTTTTTACTCTTTATTGCTACTCATTCTTACTATTGAACTTTTTCTCTTTGCAATTGTAGGATGGGTTTCACATAGTCGAATCGGTGTATTATTATATCGGTGAACATGAGGACTCTATCTTCTCCATATCCAATGTAAACCACATTGTGGCTACTCATAAAAGAATACAAGTTCTAAAAAGAGAATAAATATAAAGTTGATAGATGATCTCATGATATGCTTGATAACAATGAACAGCTTTAACTAATAACCACACTTAAATCAGATAACTTCCTCCCATCTCATGACATGCCGTCCCATACTAAGTGGATTGGCCATCCATAGATTGCTTTGGAAAGATATGTAGATCTGGGTGACATTTTAGGAGCTGAAAATAGAAGATGAATAAATAGCTTCACTAATGAGGAAAAGCGTACTACTTATAATCTGGTAGACTGATTGAGCCTTGAAGCTGTTGGCACATGATACTTCTTATAAACTTCCCCCTTTGGTGCATAACTTCACTTATTTGGCTGCGTTAGTGATATTCAAGTCCATACTTGTAAGTTTTAACATGATTGCTGTGAGAGTGCGAATACATGTCAAATTATGCAAGATAAAAAAAGACTAAAGATATGCTTAAATTTTATTAAAGCCATGTTCCCTGACAGTTAAGTAAATAGTATTATGTTTTCTAACTAAGTGGGGAAAAAAATCATGCACAGTGAGCAAATGTAAGTAAATGTAAGTGCTCAAGCGAGGGATCATCCCTAAATTACTCAAAAATATATGAAAACTGACCTAGATGTTCTTCCTATAGAGACAAAAATCTGCGGAGGAGGACGTCGGAGAAGCTGCGATTCGGAGGGAGGCGGTCGGAGGGAGGACGTTGGAGGAGTTGTGAACTTTGAGAGAGAAGAGGAGGACGTCGGAGGGAGGCGGAGTCAGAGGGAGGCAAAGGAGGAGGCAGAGGAGGACGGCGAAGGAGGAGGGAGGCGGACGAGGACAGCGAACTGGCGAAGTAGGAAGGAGGCAGAGGAGGACGACGAAGGAGGATGGAGGCGGAGGAAGACGGCGAAAGAGGAGGGAGGCGAAGGAAGAGGAGCTGCGATTTGGGGTGAAAGTGAAGAGCGTGATTTGGGGGTGCGATTTAGGGTTTTTTATTTTTTATTTATTAGGAGGAGAAAGTGAGAGCGGTGGGTTTTTTTTTACTTTTTTTTAATTACTTAAGGCAAGAGCGGTGAGTTTTTTTTAGTTTATTTTTTTAAAATTACTTAAGGCCTAAGCGGGTCTAGTCCGCCTAGACCCGCCTAGACCGATTAAACGCCGCCTAGGTCCGATTTTAGCCGCCTAGAACCCATTTCCGATTTTCATAAAAGCCTAGGTCCTAGTCGAGGCGTTAGGGGGCCGCCTAGCGCCTAGGCGCCGCCTAGGCGGCCGCTTAGGCCTCTTTTTAGAACACTGCTCCACGTGCATCGCACGTGCATTATAGTTTTTTTTGGGTCCTTTTCATTCTTCTCCACGTGCATCGTACGTGCATGATACTAGTTAATATAATTATCTGTGGATTGAAGTCGTTTGACTCCGTCCGTTGTGTCAAAAAAAAATTCTGTCTACAATTTCGAAGTTTACATAAATGCACAATATCACTATTAGAGCATCCACAGTCGTTCATGCCAATTTTTGGGTATATAGCAATTTAGAAATAGGAAAAAAGGAATGTTGCTGCAGTCGTCAAAGCTAAAATATAGCCGGACGGTAGATTATTATCCGTCCATTCAGAATAACGTCGTATAATCGTCCGTCCCATTTTTTTTTTTTTTTTTTATTCACTAAAAGACAAAAAAAAAAAAAAATGGAAAAATTCAACAACGGATGATAATCTTCCGTTTAATAAGATTGAAGGCATACAATCTTCCGTTTGAAGCACTAGAAGACAAAATTTGGGTATTTATTTATTTTTTTTTTTTTAAAAAAAACCCAACAACGGCAGGTTATGTGCCGTTAATCTCATGGCACGGTACATATTGTACCGTCGGTTGACCGGGAATTTTTTTTTTTTTTTTTTTTTTTTTTAAACCCAACAACGGTAGGTTATGTGCCGTTAATCTCATGGCACGGTACATATTGTACCGTCGGTTGACCGGGAATTTTTTTTTTTTTTTTTTTTTTTAAAAACCCAACAACGGTAGGTTATGTGCCGTTAATCTCATGGCACGGTACATATTGTACCGTCGGTTGACCGGGATTTTTTTTTTTTTTTCTTTTTCAAAAGCTTCCGAATCATTGGGTTCAGTATTTTTGTACGGGACGGCATATTATCTTCCGTTAATTAGATCGGACGGAAGATAATATTGCGTTAGCTATATTTTCCATTTCGCCATATCGCCTGCTATATTTGGCAGCGCACTGTTCATCGTCAACCCAAATTTTGGATATTTGGACGACGAGTGCAGTGCATTTTTTTCCAAATTTTTCAAATTTTGGGTATTTAGCCCACGACTGTGGATGCTCTTAGGTTCGAGTTTTACCAGGTGCATGTGCAATTTATTGGATCTGAGTGACTGGGTCACACTTCAATCACTTATCCTAATTCCTAATAGAAACTTCCTCGATTAAATTTTCAACGAAAAAATCTTCCTCAGATCTGTGACAGCCTCTGAGAAATTTGTATGCTGACTCACTCATGCCAAGGATTATCTATTTTCCGATAAGTTTAAGTGAAGACTATTCTCAGCCCCTAATTTGACCACAACTTTCTATTAGTCCATTTGACTATTTTTACTTTATTATTTTATACATTACTATCAAAATATAATGTAAAATTCCTTCTGTCTCATTTTATAACTTCTAATTTTGACCCTTTATTTTTTGAGTAATGCTACTTCCACTACTAATTTTACTACATTTCTTTTCACTATTGTAGGTGGCACACTTTAATAGGTAGGGAAAGATAGCGTAGGTAGGAAAACTCTCCAATAGGAGTATGCCACCTAAGATAGTGAAACAAATGGTAGTAAAATTGATAGTGGCCGAAACATTACTCTTATTTTTTATCCGTAGATGCGGCCTTATTCAATACTACTCAATTATGATAAAAAGTAGCCAACTTTTGGAGCCCTTCACGCAATGGAAGTATAAAAATGAAAACACTTTAATTGCTCAAGATGTTAGCTAAAATAGTAATGCTACATCTACTACCAATTTCATTACCATTTTGTTCACTACTTTAGGTGGTACACTCCAATAGATCGTTGAAGATAGAGTAGGTGGGAGAACTCTCCAATAGAAGTATGCCACCTGAAATAGTGAACAAAATAGTAGTAAAATTGGTAGTGGATGAAGCATTACTCTAGCTAAAATACGTTATAAAAATAATTCTTTTGTTAAATACCTATAATATAAGCGACAAGATTTGTTACTCTTAACTGAAAAGTTATAAGTTCAATTTTTAAATATGACTAAGAATATTCACTTTTAAAAATCAAGCCAAGCTAGAATTGCAGTGTTGATATATAGTCTAGATGAGAATGTACAAAAAACGATCTATTTTCATATATGATTTAATTAATTTGCTCTTTAACATGATATTTTCTTTTTAAATTTAAATATTACTCATCATTTTTATTCCACTAAACACTCTTATTTTGATTGTTTATGTTTAAAGGTGAAAGTAACTACATTATAGTAAATGTCCATTCGTCAAAACACTACATTTATTTAGTGACTAGATTTGCCTATAGGCACGTGCGTACGGCACGTCTTCGAAACGATACAATATATGAAAGTCTTGTAAACAGTAAAATAATAATTATGTAGCTCAAGTTTGAATAGTAAAAAAATAATTAGTTGTAAATAAAAGTCCATGTTTTCATTAGTATAGGTTGAAAAATAATTATAAATGGTGGTGTAAAATCCAACCTGAACTTTGAGTGTGGAAAACGATGAAATTTAACTGTTGATGAGATATTTGCTATTTTCAATATAAAATGAACAATAAAAAAATGCATAAAAAATCTGAAATCTGAAAATATAAATTTCTATATAAATAGAGGGAGAATGAGAGAGAGAAAAAGAGAGAGAAATAAATAAATAAATAAATAAATAAATAAATAAATAAATAAATAAATAAAGGAGTTGCTTTGGAGATTTGAATTTGAGTTTTGGGGGAAAACTTTTGGGCGGAAAAATATGTTTTGAGAGGTTAAATCTGAATCATTGATTTCAACCTAATTGAATGAGAGCCACTTGATAACTTTCTTTGTGTTTTATTATATAGATGTCACTGAGGATGGCTAAAAGGAGATCTTAGGTTCGAAACTATACTACAATCCTGTTATTAAAAAAAACCATTTATTCAGCAAGGAAACTCAAAACACTACATTTCAACGTGAAAAAAGAAAAATACATTTTGTAAAAGAAAAATAGCTTAAAAGAAAAAAACCGCACATCTCAACAAATTGGGAGGGGCCTAAATTAAATTTCCCACCAAACTCAAACCCCACATAAAATAAGCCAAAGGTCGATCTTCTATAAAAACCATCCTTGAACCTTCCCCATCTTATACGAAACTTCTTCTGTTAAAAGTTGAAACACCCTCAAAGCCTCAAAGACCAAATCAACAATCATCATGCTCTCTGCATCCTCATCCTTTCCCTCCACAAATCTCTTTACTAAATCTCCGGCCATCGCTGCTCGCCGTTCATCATCATCTTTTCAAATCAGAGCATCACAGGCCACAATCCCTAGACCGGGGATGGCCGCATCATCCCCTTCCCTCTACGACGTTCTCGGCCTATCGGTAGGTGCCAACTGCATGGAAATCAAAGCAGCCTACAGAAGACTAGCAAGGTCGTGCCACCCTGACGTATGCAAGGGGTCATCGTCGCCCGACGAGTTCATGAGAATCCATGCCGCTTATTCTACGCTCTCCGATCCTAATAAACGCGCCGATTATGACAGGGAACTTGTTACGGACCAGGCCCAATGGTGGCGGCAGCAGCAGCAGCAGCAACGCCAGTCGGCGGTACATAAAATGTCCAAGTCGCAGTCTTTTTCGGGCGTCGGGCGGAGCAGGACTTGGGAGACTGACCAGTGCTGGTAGAAGCTTAAGCTAGCTAGCTAGCTAATTATTGGATCAACTTTGGTGATCGAATCTAGATGCATGGGCTCGATCGAGCGACAAATTAAGGGATCTTCTGGGACAGTACTATCTATGATTAGCTAGCTTGATGATAGCTAGTCTCAAGGTTAATTTGGAGCTCTCCTATACGTACGCGTTGACTTCTTCTCTGTACATTAATATTAATTGCAATAGCAGAAACAGATCTACGAGATGATTATGAGACAAAGTTCAGATCTTCAACTTTTCCAATTTCTTTGTGAACTCGTCATGTTAGAGAAAAATTTGTAACCCAAAGAGATTTGGGAATTGTTCTTGATTAGTCTAATCATTTTGGATTAAAGTATTGAGCATATCTCTCTCTCTCTATATATTTAAAATAGCTAATTCTTATATATTTGGGTATAAATCTGGTAGTTCTATTGGGTTCAGACAGATGAAATCTGAGTACAATTAATTAGATTTGATAATATTGCAGTCTTAATCATTCTTTTAATCAAATTGGCCAATGGCTATCACAGTTGAGATATTTAATAGTTGTGGACATGTGGTTCTGAAATTAGTATACTAGATAAGTATCAACCGACCATTTGTCGATGACAAATATGTCAAACCTATTGCGAGGCAAAATCTCTATTTTTCACACCTTTTTTTTTTTAAGAAAGAAAAATCATATTGCAAATTATCAAATTTTCAAGGTTTAGTCCGTATGGAACTATGGAAGGACTAGTGGGCCTGTGGCCAATACTGTCTCTCCTTTCACGATCATGCCTTGAGACTTTTTGGGGATTCCATGTCTTAATTAGTATGGCCTATATTCCACCGTTTACTTAAAAAGGTGGAAAATTAAAATAGATCCAATTGTGAATATATATATTAGTTGTTTTGAGTGAGGGATTTGAATTTGAGTTTTGGGGGAGAATTTTTGGGAGGAAAATATGTTTTGTGAGGTTAAATCTGGATCTTTGAATTTTGAGGGGATAGAAGGAGAGCCACTTGATAGCTTTCTTTGTGTTTTATTATATAGATATATATAATCTCTAATCTCTAATATTATAATGAGAGAAAGCCTTGGTGTCATTTGTAAATCTGCCAACGCGTGCAATACACGTGCATAACTATTCTAAAGGAGGTCTTAGGTTCAAACTCAGACTGCGTCTAAATTTTACTTTTAAAAACCTATATTTATTAAGAGGTGAAATAAATTACTAGTGTGTATATATATATAGAAATGCTCCATTGAAAACGGCTTTGTTTTCACCGGGTTGGAAAACAGCGATCTGAGTCATTGGATCGCTCTCGATCGTGATCAACGGATCGGATCGCTGCCGCCCATCACCCATCTCACTTAAGTGGCGGAGGGTTAATTTGGGAATTTCGTCCCAAATAACTCTTCGCCTCATTCGCTCTAAAAAATTGAATGAGTCTAGGCCGTTGTTTGGGTTATAAACAATTGAATCAACATTGAACATAGGCCGTTGTTTGGAACAACGGTCTTTTATAACCTTATTTGAATCAACGAAATTTTATAGCCTATAGGTCGTTGTTGGGAACAACGACCTAGGTTATAAATAGGTTCGTTCAATTTTCTATAACCTGGGCTGTTGTTTCAAACAACGGCCTAGGTTCATTCAATTTTTTAGCGCGAATGAGGCGAAGAGTTATTTGAGACAAAATTCTCAAATTAACCCTCCGTCACTTAAGTGAGATGGGTGATGGGCGGCAACGATCTGATCCATTGATTACGATCAAGAGCGATCCAACGGCTCAGATCGCTGTTTTCCAACTCGGTGAAAACAAAACCATTTTCAATGGATCATTTCTCATATATATATATATATATATATATATATATATATATATATATAGAGAGAGAGAGAGAGAGAGAGAGAGAGAGAGAGAGAGAGAGAGACCTTGGATTGTGCATTAGTCTTTCCGTGCACTCGGCCTTCGACTCTTTGTATCGATGATCCAAACCGTTCACATTGATCCAAAACTGTATAATTGAATATCTTTTTTTTATAATGATATGATGGATGGACAAATAAATTTCAAATGACTTAATTTTACATATTTAGACTAATTTAGACTTGTAGATCAATGCGAACGGTTCAGATTGTTGATACGAAGGCGAAAAGGTCGAGTGCATACGGAGGCGAGTGCACAACGTGTGTATGTATATGTGTGTGTGTGTGTGTGTGTGTGTGTGTGTGTGTGTGTGTGTGTGTATAGTCATGCTATTATGAGATGGTGAGATGGGTGAGACGAAATATTTTTTGAGAGATAAAAAATTTGAGTCATCTAAATCTCGATCACACCGTTCACATCACTCTACATGTTATCAAGTTAATGTGTACCAAATTTCAAAAAATTCAGAGATGTATAGCCTATGCATCAAGATGTTCAAAAAAATGCTTATATATGTATTTCGTACCATCTTCATGACGTGTTGAACGTTTTGATGCATAGGCCTGAGGTTTCCAAATCGTTTGAAATTTTGTACACACCATCTAGATGACATGTAGAGTGATGTGAACGGTGTGATCGAGATTCGGATGACTCAAATCGCTCATCTCTACGTTTTGATGCATAAGCTAGAGGTCTCCAAATCGCTTGAAATTTTGTACACACCATCTAGATGGCATGTAGAGTGATGTGAACGGTGTGATCGAGATTCGGATGACTCAAATCGCTCATCTCTTGAAAAAATATTTTCATCTCACCCATCTCACCATCTCATATTAGCATTATTCTCTCTCTCTCTATATAGTCCACTTTCATTGTGCACTAGCCATGGTGTGCACTCGGTTTTCGGGTATTTGTATCGGCAATCCGAACTGTTTACATTGATCTACACGTCTAAATTAATTTAACTATGTAAAATCAAGTCATTTGAAATTCATTTGCCGTTAGGGGTGGACAACTATTATCCGAACCGACCAATCCGAACCAATCCAATTTAAACCGACCAGTTTTTAACCAAACCAATTGGAGGTTTGGATTGGCCCGGTTCTTGATCTTCAATAACCAATTGGACCGGTTTTGGTTGTTGGATGCTTTCAAATAACCGATGAAACCGAATCGACCGTACCTCTATGCATAAGTCCATAAAAAATATAGTTCTCCTTTAATTTCTTGAACATACAGATAATCATTTCTCATTTTCTTGGAGATAAAAATAGTCTTTTTTAATTTTTTTAATACAAACCGAGCAGTTGTTCTACCTATGTTTTGATTCTCCATAATCCTATGTCTTATGTTGTTGAGAAATGCTTGATTTACAGTGTGACCAAACTTAATAGAATCATAAAGTTGACGTAACATTCAGTAGTTACTTTAATCAAGTCAAGGAGAAATTTTTTTCTAAATCTTTTTTTATTGTACCTGAAATTCAATTAGCTATGCGTATTGATGTTTTTTTTTATGATAATAAACTAAGATTACAAAAGTATGCAAGTGAAAAAACAGTTTATCTAACTCATTTAAAAGTCATCATCTCAAACAATTAGTGCAAAACTCATTAACAACTTATGGTTTTATGAATCTTCATTTTAAATTCATTTCTGAATAACAAATAGCAGGTTGTTTCTTAAGTTTGATTGAAGTTGATCTTTTAAATTTCAACAAAATTATGAATGATGTTGAAGGTGAAAAGTAGCACGCCAAACCGACCATCCAATCCAATCCAAACCGAGCTTAACCAGCTTGGATGGAAACCGATCCAATTAAGGTTCGGATTGGTTGCGGATGAGAAAATTAAAAAATCGAACTTCTTTGGATCGGTGGTAGATGGTCCATATTAGGTCGGATACCGACCGATGCGCACCCCTATTTGCCGTGCATTAAAGTGTTACAAAATTGTATGGATGAATATCATTTATTTAATGTAATGACATGATGGATGAGTAAATGAATTTCAAATGACTTGATTTTACATATTTAGACTAAATTGGATGTGTAGATCAATGTGAACAGTTCAGATTGTCGATATGAAGGCCCAAATGCAGTGTATATATATATATATATATATATATATATATATAATGGTAGTAACGGATTAAACAATATCTATACAATATATATACACTGATAAGACCACTTTGGATCCAAGAAATTTTCTCTTTTAAAAAAAAATTGAAAATAAAAAAATAACAGTAAATGTAGGAGGCTACTCTCACCCTTTTCTATCCAATTTGAACTGAAAATTTACCCCTTAATCAATCCTAAAAAGTTGTGCAATTTTGTATACCATATGTTAGTAGATAAATTTTTCAAAAATAGTTTTATTTATTAGAAGAACTATTTTTCAAAAATAGTTCTGTGTAATATTGCACAATGATATATCAGTTTTTGTTATAGATTTTTTCCCCCTCCGGTTCTATTTTATTTTGCAGCTGTTATTTAGTGGAATGTATCTATTTGGGTAGAGTTGCACTTACAGTTAAAGGAATAAAAGTTTTGTGAAATACAAATTAATAAACAAAGTTGTGTTCTCTTCTATTTCAATGAAAATGAAAGTTTTTGTACGTATTTATACAAAAAATACATTAGACCTAGCTATAATTAGTTAGCGGTATATATTATAATCTTACAGACAATTAATTAACAGTACTAAAACTAAACATTATACATTCCGTACGTATAAGTGAGATGTGGGAGAACAAAGTTTCTCCTAACTCCAACCGTGGCGTGTTAACACAAACAGATCAATTCTTGGATCCAAAGGAATATATCATATAAATTTAGGGAAGGTCTAGAAGGTGGCTGCCTTGTCTCTCTCTCTCAATACTGTACCTGGATTTAGTCGCTATAATCTGACTCTTAGTTTAGATTTTGTGGAATAAGTACTATCTTCTAGAATGCCAAAACAGTTTTCTTAACAACATATATTTATATATATATAAAAGATCGTATGAAATCAGCAATGATCTCTTTAATTTACTACTATACGGTGGAGATATGAGCATTATGATAATTTTCAGGGGAAATTACCTTCCTTGCCCTTGTTTTAAATTAAACTTGCGCGCATACACTTAATATAGCTTTTACATTCTTATGTACTAGTAATTTACATGTTTAATGCACGGTTTAATAATTTTTAAAAATAAAAATAAAAACTCTGACGGAGGGAGGATTTGAACCGGAAACCTCCTTTATATTAGTTATGTACGTGCGTTGCACATATTGATAGAATGACAAAATGAAAAATGACACTAAAGCCTTTTCCCATTATAATATTATTAGAGATTAGAAATTTATGCTAGAAAATTAATAATCACAAAGTTTGTTTATATGATTAACATTCTGTCCTTAAGATTGTGAGCTATTACTTATTTATGTCATTTATGTCATAGTTTTGGCTTTTTAGTTAAATACAACATGCATGCACTTACGAACACGATGCATATACGTCTGCAAATTCAAATTAAGGTGGTTATATCTATACTATTATTAAGCAAAACCCTATAGCAGCTTTTCACTATTATGCCCTCATATATATAACACACCAAAAAATAATGTAGGATTAAATCTGTTAAATTTTATCCCTGAACCATACACAAAAGAAGGTCACAAACGTAATTTTCACTCAAATCAAACTCTCTCTATCAAAAAACACGGGCCCATTTCATTAAACCTGTCCAATCCCAGTTCCCAATGTTTTCCCTCGAAATTTGTGTGACAAAACCCCAACATCCCCAAAATCTAATTCTCCAAAACACGAAACCCATGCACGCGCGCTTAGCTGTCCACCACTCTCCTCTAATTTCAAAAACTCTTAAACCATCTTCCGAGTCAAAAACAAAATCTCAAATTTCAAAAACCAACAAACCCCAAAAAATGCACGCAAAAACGGACTCCGAAGTGACAAGCCTCACTGCATCATCGTCGCCGCGCTCCCCTCGCCGTCCGATCTACTACGTGATGAGCCCCTCCCACCCCGACGCCGTCGCTCAACGGCGGCTCCACCCCCTGTGGGTCCCCTCTCCAGCACCACAGCCACCACCACCACCACCGCTACGTCGTCAGCTCCCCCATCCACCACTCGCGTGAGTCCTCCAACACTCGCTTCTCCGCCTCCCTCAAAACCGGTGGAGCGCCATGGCTCAAACTCCCCGATTTCCGACACTATGAAGTTGGAGAAGATGACGTGGACGATGAAGAAGAATACAAAGTAGGAATCAAATGCTACATCGTTATGTTCGTTATCGGTTTCACGTTTCTATTTGGATTGTTCTCAATTATTGTATGGGGAGCCAGTCCAAATTGTCGTCAAGGTGAAGGATGGCTTTTTTTAAAAAAATTTTATGAATTCAATAGTTTAATATTTTCTTTTATAAAAATTGATATTTATATACTGTGTAGAGTGTGGTGTTTGAGGGGTACAATGTGCTAGCGGGGATGGACGACACAGGGTTACCGTCGAAGATGGTGTCGATAAATGCGACGGTGAGGATTAAGGTGAGGAATCCGGCGACGTTCTTTGGGATCCACGTGACGTCCACGCCGTTGGAGCTGTACTATTACGAGCTTCTGATTGCTTTAGGGCAGGTAATGTAATTTTGTTTGGTTTTGGAATTTTTGATTTTGATTTTAATTTTGAATTTATTAAAAAGCTGCATGCGATGATTATATTGAGTGTGGAGCGCGTGACTCTGACAATATCTATCTATAATATTATTATGGTTAGGGTTTCTGATCAGAAAGCCGGGAGCGTGTGAGTTGCCATGGCGAAATCGAGCGCGGAATTTGGCTCCTATTTCGATCGTCGAATCCATAGGTTCATCGAACTCTTCTCTTCATCTTATCTCCTTTTTTTTCTTCTCTTTTCCTTCCGATTGATGCAATTGATTTATGTTACGGTTAGAGTTTCTAATCTATTTTGAACAAATTTCTATCTCGATTTTGTAGGTAAGAAAAATTAGGATTTTTTTTAGAATTTAGAGCTTCAAAGAAGCAAATAAGATATGAAAAATATAATACTTGACTCTTTTCAAACCAATTTTGATTTCTAGGGTTTTTCTAACATTTTTTTTGATTTTTTTTTGTTTTCAGAAATTTTGATGAGTCGATGGAGGAGAGTTCGGGAGGCGGATTGGATTTCTGAAGACTGTTAATGGGTCGGAGTTTGGGTTCCTTCCAATCTCAATGGTACTTCAGGTATCTTCGCGATGCTTCTTTTCTATGGTGAATTCATTTTTCAGGGTACTCATAAAAACCTGAAATATTGTAGCAATATTCATGCATTCAGTGAGGATACAAGTAACAAGCTTTTTGCACAATCAGAGGACAACCCAAGCTCCTCTGTTTCCAATGTTTTTTTTTATTTTAAACTTTCAGATTTTGGATTGTTTAGTTGTGGAATTCATTTTTCAGGAAATTGTGGTGAATTTGGTCATCACAGACTACTGCATGCCTGGAATGACTAGGTATAATCTACTAAAGAAGATTAAGGTACATTTATTTTTTTTTAATTTTTTTTTCAAATTAAATTATATAATATAATTTTCATATAAAATTTATTATATTATATAATTTTATTTTTAAATTATAATATATAACACAGGGGTGAGGTAAAGACCAGAGAAGTGCCTTGCATTTATTCAAAATATGACTGACCTACTAATGAACTGGAGTAGAGAATTGGAGAGCTTTGTTACTTTAGAATTACCAATCATTGCTTTGGAGTTGTTCAAAAAAGAGGTTGCCAGTGGAACTTGCTCTGTTCCTACATATTTATTTAAAAAAAAAACGTGCATCGCACGTGCATATTACTAGTAGATCATAGATGATAAGGCCAAAAATTCATTATTTAAAAATATCAGGCTTTTAAAATATTCTGAAAACGCTAATTACCTGTAGGTTGTAGTTTGGATTATTATTATTACTAGTAATATACACGTGCGATGCACGTTTTAAAAAAAAATTAAAGTAAAAAATCTGATCCACACGTGTGATGCATGTCTTAATAAATATGATAATATGTTTTTAAAAGTAATGTGAAGACTATAATGGGAGAGTTGGAGTTGCACTTGCGTTGCACGTAAGTAGATAGATTTACAGCTCCAACTCTCCCTTTAAAATAGTAGAGATTATATATTATATCTCTAATCTCTAATATTATAATGGGAGAATGCCTTATTGTCATTTGTGAATCTATCAACGCGTGCATTACACGTGCATAACTAATTTAAAGGAGATCTCAGGTTCGAGTTCTCACTACGTCTGATTGTTTACTTAAATTTTTTTAATATATTAAATGTGCATCACACGTGTAAATTACTATCTATCTATCTATCTATCTATCAATCTACTATTATAATGGAAGAGTAGGAGTTGTAAATCTACCTAGCTACTTACGTGCAACGCTAACTCTCTTCCATTATAGTCTTCACATTTACTTTTAAAAATATACAATCTTATTTATTAATACATATATCGCACGTGTAAATCAAAATTTTTTACTTTAAATTTTTTTACAAATTAATATGTGCATCGCACGTGTATATTACTAGTTATAGATAGATGGATGGATAGATGATAATTTACACGTGTAATGCACATTTAATATATTAAAAATAAATAAGGTAAAAAATCTGACGCAGTGATGATTCAAACCGAAGATCTTCTTCATATTAGTTATGCATATACAATGCACGTGTCGGTAGATTTACAAATGACACTAGGATCTTTTTTCATTATAACATTAGAGACTAAAGATTAGTGATTATTATTGAAGGGTGAAGCTTTGATTATATATAACAGTATTTGTGTCTTAATTGAAAAGTCCTCAATAATTAGCATAACAAAATAAATTTCATTGTATTCTATTATCGAGCATCATTTTCTCTTGAGTGGGGTCGTTGAAAGGTTCTAAGATTCTAGAAGACAACCAGCATCAAGAAAGAGAAAGGTTGGAGAATTTTTTATTTGGAAGGAAAGAGGTTGGAAAAAGTGGGAGGATAATGCATTATCTTTTGTGAGGGAGTCGATGAATAATGCATATATTTACTCTTCGTGCTGGCCAGAACATGTTGGGCGGCAGAGCACATGCGATGTGAGCCCCACATCTTTTGAGTGGGGGAGAATTGATTGATACGACTAATCATCATCATTTGTTAATTCGTTACTTCAAAACTCTTCTCCTTCCTCAATTTTACAAAACAATTCTAAAGAGAAGCTTCTAAAAGAGTCACTAATCGTTTTTACTATTTTGACAATGCAAAATAGCTAATGGCAAAAAAACGTATTTTACTTTAATATAACAAATGGACGGACGGAACATATTATTCTGTCCAACCAATTAAGGCAACAATTAAAAAAAATTATTTGGCAAAATAGACTTTGAAGTAATTTTTTAAAATATGGTTTAACTTGGACTTGGACTTGTTATGAAAAGAATGGTGAGAATTGGACTTGAATTAAATTTATCAACAATAACAACAATCTTTTTTCCAACTAGTTGGGGTCGGCTACAAGAATCATAGTTTTCCATTCTGCTCGGTTTAGCGCAATATATTCTTTAAGGTCACAAGCTATCATATCTTTTTTCATCGTTTCTACCTAAGTTAGTTTAGGTCTTTCTCTACCCTAACTCTACTCTCAATACTTATCAAATCACTCTTTCTAACGGGGGCACTGCTAGGTCTACGTGTGACATGTCCAAACCAACTGAGGCGATTATCTTTTAACTTATCTTGGATTGGAGCTACCTTTAGCATGTCTCGTATATACTGGTTTCTAATTCTATCATTCCTTATTTTACCACACATTTATCTTAGCATTCTCATTTCTGCTACACTCATTTTTTGGATATGTTTCTTTGTTGTTCAACACCCTGCTCCATATATCATTGCTGGTCTAACAACCGTTCTATAAAATTTTTTCTTCAACTTCAAAGGTATACGTTTGTCACATAAAACACAAAATAACACTGACACTTCTCCACTTAAGCCACCCTGCTTAGATCCTATGTATAACATCTTCACAAATCTCTTCATCTCTTTGTATAATCGAGCCTAAATATTGGATACGGTCTCTCTTAGGTATCTCTTGATCATCAAACTTCACTACTTCCTTAGTTGTGTTTCGAATATCACTAAAATTATACTCCATATACACTGTTTTAGTTTGGCTTATCCTAAAACCTCTAACTTGCAAAGTTTCTCTCCACAATTCTAATTTAGCATTAACTCTTGCTCTAATCTCGTCTACTAAGAAGACGATGTCATCGACAAAAAATATACACCAAGGCACCTCATCTTGTATTCCTCGCGACAATTTATCCATAATCAAAGTAAAAAGGTAGGGGCGTAAAGCCGAACCCTGGGTGTAAACCTACTGTAATAGAAAAATCACTGGTCTCTCTTATGTTTATTCTAATTGTGGTCGTTGTCCCTTCATACATATCCTTAATTACCTCAATATACTGAATAGTTACTCTTTCATTATTTAACACGCACCGTACTATGTCTCTAGGAACTTTATCATATGCTTTTTCTAGATCTATAAAAATCATATTTAGATCTACTTGAAAGAGTACAAGAAACGCTTGCCTTTTACACAGATTTCTATTCTTTTGCCATATTTTGAAGGATGTTCTTTTTTCTCGCACAATATTTTGGAGTTTTTCTTGCCACCACCATATTTATTTATTTAGCAACCCTCTACCTTTAGATTCTCCAAGCACCTCCTTTAATATTTCTCTTATGTACATAGCCATTTTAGTCCACATCACATTTGTCTCCCCTTCCAACTTTCATGATGCTCCTTTAAGGACGTTATCTCTAAAAATTTCTAGTTTATCTCTCTTCAAGTTCTACCACCTAATTCTTAGGTTCCTAGTCTCCTTCCTTGCATAGATGTGTTTTCCAATCTTAACACCCAATACTATTAATCTATGTTGTGAGGTTAAACACTCTTCCGGTATAGCTTTACAATCTTTACATGTCAAGCGATCCACCTTTCTAGTGATGAAAAAATCAATCTGACTCCTATTTGCCTCACTTTTAATGGTTATCAAATATTACTTCCTCTTCCTAAAATAAGTATTTGTTAGTATAAGATCATACGAAGATGCAAAATCTAATAGAGACTCTCAACCATCATTCTTATTTTCAAATCTATGTCCTCCATGCACCTTCTCATATCCCATGTTATCTATTCCTACATGTCCATTGGAATCTCCTCCTATAAATAGTTTCTCACCTAAGGGTACTTCTTGAATTATCTCATCCATATTTTTCCAAAATTTATTTTTAGTTTATGCATCTAATCCTATTTGGGGGTACATATGCACTAATGATATTAATTATGTTTTTCCCTAATACAAGCTTAATTTGTAATATTCTATCCCTTTTCCTATTACACCTACTACATCTCTTTTGAATTTCTAATCTACTAAAATTCATACTCAATTTCTATTTCTAATTTTACCGGTATAATATAATTTAAAACCACCTATATCTTTAACTTTCTCCCCTACCCACTTTGTTTCTTATAAACAAGCTATATTAATATTCCTTCTAATTATGGTATCTACTAGTTCTATGCATTTTCTTGTCAATATTCCTATATTCCAAGTCGCTAACCTAAGCCTATTTTTCTGGATTAGCTTCTTTACCCGCACACATCCAGATTAGTGCAGGAATCCTTTTTCCTTTTTTCATCGCAGTCTGGCGCCGGTGCGACGCCTCTTACACATTTTTCGAAGCACCTGGAGACAGGAATAGCGCATCGCTTCCAGGGAATGCCCTAACATTTGCGCGTATATTATTAGGATTCGTGTTCATAAGATTTGACAAAGTTTTGTGCTGGCTGTTGAACTCAACCCTCCTCCTTTCCCAGTTTGTGGCCGGATTCCTGATTTGGGACAGGCAATGGAGGAGTCTCGTCCGTTCCTTCTTTTGGTTTTTTTTCTTCTCGGACGGTGTACCGTCCGACATTTTTTTTATAATTTTTTTTCTTCTTCTAGACGGTACATCATGTACCGTGTACCGTCTAATCCAATTAAAAAAAATCTAAAAACCCCTCAGACGGAACATGAAGATCCGCCCAATCTTCAGAAAAAAATATTAAAAAATAGAGACGGAATAATTGTACTGTCTGCTATATTTGGCAATTGCCAAATCCATTTATCAAATATGGTACGCCATTGTTCCTCGTTTGTTAAAATTTGGCAAAATAACAAACAAGTGCAATGCTCATTTTTTTTATACCATTTTGTCATTTTAGCAAAACGACTGGAGATGCTCTAATATTCACTCTTTTGCTAAAGCCAATAGCAGTAAGGAGAAGAGAGATGCGAAAATATCACTCAAATTATAACTCAATTTATAATATTTTATATAACTGACCAGTACATAATTTTTAATAAAGAATAATGAACCTCGAATGATACAGTAGAAAAGTTTCCTTCAGTGTCATCTATTTGACACACATTTCTCTTTCTAATACGTGATTCACACTGTTAAATATCATATGAAAAATGGCGAGATTTGAACATATTTTAGTCATGTAATAAATTGTCTCATTTCTTCTATGATGAAAATTCATTCATTTTAGATGTATATATAACAAATATGTAAAACATGTTCCAAATCTCGTGATTTTACATATGTATTGATTTTATAAAATATAGATTACACTGAATAATATTGACAATGCATTTGATGGAGAAATACATACTAATTGGATGGCACTCTAGAAACATTTTTTAGAATGATGCTCTATTGTAATAATTGTCTCGAATCTTTGAATTCTTTCACAACTGGAGATAATAAACAAAATAAATTAAAACAGAGTTACTGGCCTATGAGGAAGTCGCGCGGAACACACTGCCCTAAGAGTTGATCCGAGGTCTTATGTGCAGACGTTTCTCAGATGCTCTTAGTGGTAAAACCTCCGGTATCACCGGCGTCTCGCTGGCGCACACAACGTCGAGAGATCGACCCGAATTTAGCCTTGCCCAGAACGGAAGTGATAAAACTGAGAACGGAAGCAGGTAGAGAAGAGGCGAACCAGAGGAAGAGTTTTTTGTGGAATCAGTATTTTTCAGTCTTCTTAAAGGAAGAGAGGATTATAATAGAATATATATAGGCTGATCATACTCACAACGTGTACAAAAAAGGAAGGCATGAAAATCGGATCTGAATAACAGACCCAACGTTTAGGAGGAAATAGTCAAAAAGGAAAAAACAAATAGCAAAAGAAGTTTTGGGCTTCAACCCGAACCCGAAGAGCAAATCGGATCGGCATTCGTGTCCGCAGATGCGGGCGCGCATCCGTGCCCATTACGCGCGCCGAACCGAACGTGGCCGGGCGGCGGCGGCGCGCGCGTGTGGCCCACGGGTTTCCCACACCACATAAGTCTTCAATGGAGTAAAGGAGGGGTTGTAATATAACCTCTCACAATGCACATCTTCCAACCGATGTGGGAATAAAAGCAATGAAAGGGGAACTTGGTTTTGACCAAAAACAGCCAACAATCCCCCCCCCCCCCCCCCCCCGCCGCCGAACCGAACGTGGCCGGGCGGCAGCGGCGCGCGTGTGTGGCCCACGGGTTTCCCACACCACATAAGTCTTCAATGGAGTAAAGGAGGGGTTGTAATATAACCTCTCACAATGCACATCTTCCAACCGATGTGGGAATAAAAGCAATGAAAGGGGAACTTGGTTTTGACCAAAAACAGCCAACAATCCCCCCCCCCCCCCCCCCCCGAAACCAAGATCCGAAGACAGAAGAAACAAAAGAATAATGATGGAGAAGTTCTGGGCAAGAGTATACTATGCATAAATGAGATGGACTACAGCATTGAATCTCACGTAGTGACTATTGTCTTTGTCTGAAGAAATGCTTGATGGACTATGCCTTGAATCAGACTTCTTGAGTCAGATTCAGAAAATAGCACACATAGTATGCTAGAGGTTCTTGGTTCTATCGGGTGGTGCTTTTGAATGGCCATGCGCACTTTTCCATATTCATGAGAGTTGTCTGGGATCGCCCTGTCCCATAGTCGCGGCCTTCACGACCTCTCATATAGATAAGTCCTCGAAGGGTTGGTAACCGGAGTCAACCCTACATAATAATGTTTGGACCTATTAAGAGTTTAGAACTCATCCTAACCAGATCACACAGGAACACTGTCACCATAGGGATGAGATATTATTGTACAATCTCGTACAGCCACCTGGGCATTAATTTATGAGAATTTAATTTCTGAGTCAGTGTTCCATAATAGTCACTGAAGTCCAGCTTGTTCTACCCATTGAACCGACTTCTTGGGATCTCCAGTCAGACTCGGTTGGGTTGCCACTGCTGGTGACTTACTTATGGGCTTAACCCCATCCCCCTCGATGATTCTAGGATCAACGTCCTAGACAGACCCTTTGTCAAGTGTCCTGCAAGGTTCTTTTCTGACTTTATATAGTCAAGAACCACATATTTGCCTAATAGGCTCTTGATTAACTTGAAGCGCAGCTGCAGGTGCCTGTTCATCTTAGCATTCACAGAATCATGCTTTAGTAGTTCTATAACAGATTTATTATCACAGTTTATGGAAATAGCAGGAACAAGAATATTAGCAACAGGTATATGCATAATCAAATTTCTAAGCCATTCAGCTTCTGTACCAGTAGTGTCCAAAGCTATCATTTCAGAATCCATAGTACTTCTAGCTATGATGGTTTGTTTACATGAACCCCGGGAGATTGCAGCTCCTCCTAGGGTCATGGGTTCGAAACCGAGCACCCTCTTTGAATTTGGATACTTGCATTCCTAGAATCAGATTAGCTTCTCTTAAGTCTTTCAGCAACTCCGCAGGACTGTGGTGAGTAAGGAGTAGTCACCTCATGAATTATTCCGTGTTTTTCACAGAAGTTAGTCATTTCATTTGAGGTATACTCTCCGCCACGATCGGATCTAAGGATCTTAATCTTTTTCTCTAATTGTTTCTCAACTTTGGATTTGTAGACCTTAAATCTATCTAGAACTTCATCTTTTGTTTTGAGAAGGTAGGTATAGCAATACTTTGAACAATCATCTATAAAGGTGACAAAGTATTTCCTACCGCCTCGGGTCAAAACCCTATTATCCAAAGTCTTTATAATAAACCCATTATGGGACCCAGAAAGATATATTTTTTAATCCACATGTAGTTAAAAGTAAGGAGTAACATTTTACAAGGAAAGTTATGGTTTCAGCCACTCAGTTAATGTCTAATCCCAAGCAGAGGACAATGTGAAAAAGGAAATGACTTTCTATAATCATAAACGACCAGTTGGCATCCTTCAGATTAGCAAAATTGGCTCCGAGCTGTATTTGTATTTTATTCCCCTTTACAAATATTAATAGTCATGTAAATTAGTTCCTTACTACAAAGATTGATAAATTAGAATACAAAGATTGCAAATTTGTATGGGAGAGGGCTTGACAACACGACATAAATTGATGGTTCTTAACATTTGCGAAAATAACTTAAAGACAATGAAATTTGAAAAATATGACCTGTACATTTTTTTTTAAAGGAAAAAGGAAGGTAGTTAGATCATAGACGGTGAAGCCTTATGTGGAATAATCTAAAAGCATATCAAGGAACAAATTGTTGGAGAATCTAAACACAATTGACTGCATTAAAAGACAGTTTGAAGAGTAACATGAGCAAAGAAAATTAAAGTAATCAGGGCATATAACCAAGATTGGCAAAAGGTAAAAATAACAATTTTGAAAATTTATGAATCTACAAGTCACTCTGGGCTTCAAATACCAAAAGTGAAATAAAGAGGTCAAAGAGAAATGTTGTTCACCTTGGGTTTCATGGTGATGTTATCAAGTACCCTTTAGAACATATACTTTTCAATTTTGAGAGTGTTCAAACAATCAAATTTTGTGTAAAGGGATTTCCATTACCCAATTATTCTGGAACATTCTGCACCTACCATTAGTATATGGAAAACCTAAATTATATGAACCCATTCACGCATATTAGACCATCTAAGCAACTGAAACGGCCAATGCAGGTCAATGATTATTCATAAATTAGGCCAACACAGATCTAACCATAGTGAAACAGTCTATGCTAGGATATGAGGATCTTAGCAGTAGGAACCAGTCAAACGACTGAAATAAAAGTGAATCCGAGTATAAATGAAGCTGGTAATAGCAAATTATAAGATTGGATACAATTTGCCTTCCCTTTACAGATCGGAAAGGACTAACTGTGTAAGGTTTTTTTCCATTAAATGTTTGGGTTGTATGTCCGGGTTGTCCATTAAATGTTCGCATGAATGATTCTCTATTTCTTGTCTGTGATCTTGATCTCAGGACAAGA
Source organism: Hemerocallis citrina (assembly GCA_017893485.1). NCBI lineage: Eukaryota > Viridiplantae > Streptophyta > Magnoliopsida > Asparagales > Asphodelaceae > Hemerocallis > Hemerocallis citrina. Next base: position 185,023,129 of record CM030366.1, on the reverse strand, counting down.
TTGTCTTGCTCCTTGTTTCTGATATGGTAGTTACAAAATGTCAGCTCCCAGATATAAAAATCTGGTCAAGGCATTTGGCATGTTCACCAGATGAGATTTTATATACCTAGGTTTCAGATGCAAAGTTTTGTAATGTCATGGTGCGTTTTGCATGGAAGTACAAAGGAAGCTGAATTCTCAACTAGTATTTATTAGTCCTCCAAGAAATAGATCACAAATTTGGAATTACAAAATGTGCGATTGCCTTGTTCTTCCTTACAAAGAAGGGAATGTGCTGATCCTAAACTGAAAATAAATCAACTACACTAATGCAAGGTACAATGCATTGACTAGAGGACAAGAATCTCTGTATGGGTCAATTATACTAGAGCACATCTTACTTAGCAAGAAAAATTTATCACAAATTTATTATCAAGATAAGGGAACCTTTCAAATCTCACAATACACAAAAGTAGATGAAGAAGATGAAAACTTCATCTCTTTCAATAAGTTGGTAAGAATTAGAAGCGAATGTTACAGCGAAGGAAATTGAAACTGTGCTTTCAAATGCATGGAAGTTGCTTTTTGAAGGAGGGAATAGCAAATAAATTATAGAACTTGTGGGATAACATTCAAATAGATATAAATACTGCTTTAGACCAAGCTATAGGACTCAGCAAGAAGTAACCTGTAGAGATTTTTTTTTTTTTTTTTTTTTTTTGCTTCCTAGATGCCTTCTCCATCTTCTCTGCGCGTCTGTTTGGCATTGGTAGTGTGAAACAGAATACTAGTAATTTACATTGCAATTAGTGACAAAGTCATCTAAACCACCACTGCGTAGCAACAACAAAAACCTCCCTTCCAAATCTTTGCCTAGCTATATGGATCTTATTTCTCCATCTAACTCTGTTGACGGTCATTTCCTATGTTATTTGACAACTAGAATATCTATGTAACATTCTCAATCCACAAACTTTGTTAACTAACTTGGATATAATTATGCATTTCTGCAGATAAAGATACGTACTGTGAGAAACTAATAATGTTAAGGAAAGGCAGTACACAGATAGCAGTGTTTCATTTGCACCAAAGGCAGAACCATTAAACCTCCTCCAACCCATAACTCGGTTAAGGGTTTTGAAGTTTTTGTACTTTTGCCTTCACTTGTAGATTCGGATTTACTGCACTCTTTTATTGCCCAAAGACTCAACTTTTAGATTGTTGTAATAATTGTCTCGAAGCTTTGATTTCTTTCACAACTGGAGATAATAAACAAAATAAATTAAAACAGAGTTACCGACCTATGGAAAAGTCGCGCGGAACGCACTGCCCTAAGAGTTGATCCGAGGTCTTATATGCAGACGTTTCTCAGATGCTCCTAGTGGTAAAACCCCCGGTATCACCGGCGTCTCGCTGGCGCACACAACGTCGAGAGATCGACCCGAATTTAGCCTTGCCCAGAACGGAAGTGATAAAACTGAGAACGGAAGCAGGTAGAGAAGAGGCAAACCAGAGGAAGAGTTTTTTTGTGGAATCAGTAATTTTCAGTCATCTTAAAGGAAGAGAAGATTAGAATATATATAGGCTGATCCCACTCACAACGTGTACAAAAAAGGAAGGCATGAAAATCGGATCTGAATAACAGACCTAATGTTTAGGAGGAAATAGTCAAAAAGGAAAAAACAAATAGCAAGAGAAGTTTTGGGCTTCACAACCCGAATCCGAAGAGCAAATTGAATCGGCATTCGTGTCCACAGATATGGGCGCGCGCATTCGTGCCCATTATGTGCGCCGAACCGAACCAGGCGGCAGCGACACGCGCATGTGGCCCACGGGTTCCCCACACCACACAAGTCTTCAATGGAGTAAAGGAGGGGTTGTAATATAACCTCTCACAATGCAAATCTCCCAACCGATGTGGGACTAAAAGTAAGAAAAGGGAAACTTGGTTTTGAAAAAAAACAGCCAACATGCTCTAGGTTCCTTATTATCTTTTCAGAGAAAAAATAGAAATCAAATTAGTTGGAACTGCTTAGAACACTCTAGGTTCCTTATTGTCTTTTCAGAGAAAAATAGAAATCAAATTAGTTCACGGTTGTCAGAAAATGTTGAAACTACTTACTTTTTTTTAATTAAGTGTACCAATTATAAAGAGTTAAAAATAGAGTTGAACATGGGGAATGATAATTCCTTTTGAGAAAAGTAATCAAGAGTAGGACCTACTATGAAGAAGAAATTCAAGAGTACACCACAGTAATTTTTGGGTAAATAGCGGATAACATCTATGAACTATTGGTCAACCGTAATAAATCCTACTAACGATTTTTCAATGGTTCCTAGTTTCCTACCCTATTGTCGAACTTCCTATTTTTCCATTTCCCTACCTTTTCAATTAAGCCTTGTTCTGCGGTACAATTCATATATGATATATACCACACACAAAAAATAGAGTATGATTTCGCTAGAATTCGAGTAGTTTTATGGGGATAGAATTCGGTTGGAATTCGGATAATACGTGCATTGCACGTGTGCATGCCAGATGTTCAATAAAATGCATGAGTGACATTAGCCCGGGCCGGTCCTGAGATATTTGAGGCCCTGGGCGAAAAATAAAATTAGGCCCAATTTGTATATATAGTTGAGATTTTAGGTTGTTCGTTACGAGATTGCTCTCCCCGAGTCCCCTTTCAGCATCTTCACTCTTCAAAACTTCTTTACAAAAAATACCAAAAAAAAATGAGAGAGGAGAGAGGAGAGAGCATGGCTGCCGTGGAACAAGAGCAGATCTTATGCTCATGTTCTAATGGCCCCTACCCCTCATCATTACCCCCCTCGATCTCACCGCCCACCCCTTCTGCATTCTACCCCTTTCTCTTCCGAACCAAAGAAGCCTCATCTTCTCCCCAAACCCTTCTTCCCCCCAAATCCCTACACCCCTCACCGCTTCAAGCCACATCACGAAAATCGTCAAAAAAAATGGAGACTCGCTGCATGCGATGTGGAGACATGGATCATCTGGCGGCGGACTGCCGCAAGAGCGGGATTCACTGTTTTAACTGTCGAAAGTTCGGCCATCGTGTTCGCGATTGTCCGATCTTCAAAAGGCGGGAATCCATGGCCATCGAGATAGCTCATAACTCAGAAATAGCATCCGCCCTTCCTGCGCTGCATGCAAGCACTTTTCTTTATCTGATTAACCCTCGCTCCCGCCCTGATGCGGCAACTGTTGAGAGCGCTCTAAATTTCGCTTGGAAGCGACAGGGAGGATGGTGGGAGGTTAAGAGGGTTAGTGATGAAGTTTTCCACGTCCAATTTCCATCAGAGGAAGAGGCCAAAAGAGCTATTGTTGACGGTGTATTCCAGTTCTCCGGCTTTAATGTGACTTTCTCTCCATGGTCGATGGAGTATGGAGCTAAGATGAAGCCGAAGCCAAGCTTCATCTGGATCAACGTTCCTATGCTGCCTTTTCATATGTGGAATCAAAGCTCCATTGAGCAGATCGTTCAGCCCTTCGGCAAGTATGTTACCATGAGCGGAGATATGAAAAATGTGGTCTCTCGTGATCAAGCCCTCATTCTAATTGAATTTGAAGATGTTAGCCACATCTCGAAGAACATCCTTATCCACTATCCAGTGCCTTGGACAAAGGAGCTGCAGATCCATGAGGTGCCTGTGCTTATCCTCGGCAACCCAATCCCATCCGCTGATGTTGCCAGCGGCAAGGCACAACTTTTTTCCCATAACATTGGATCCTCCACTAGCTTCTGGCTTCGGAGGGAAGCACCGCCGGAACAGCACGTGGCTATTAACCACCCACAAATTTCGGAAGGAAATCAAGGAATCATCGGGGACCAGAAAGGAAAGGCGAAGATCCAGGAGACAGTTTGTTCGGTTAAGGGATTTGCGGCACAGTCACGGCCCTCACAGAATCTTTTCTTTTTGCAAATCAATTTTTGAATATTTCTTGTATGGCGGAATCAAGTGAGAAAGTTCCAAAAGTATTCCCTCCCCCTCAGCAAATTGCGGCAGCAGTTGAGGAAAATCCTGTCACTGATTTGGTCGTCAACGCTCCCTCCATCATTGAGATTCAATCCGACTCTCCTAAGGGTAATTTGGAAATTTCTACTGCTATTTCTCAAACCCACATCGATAGCTCTGCCAGCTCACATGATATCATACCTGAAGAGGAGGTGTGTCAGATGGAGTGGAAGGGCAAGATTGTCAACATTCCTCAGTCCTTATTCCTGGAAATTCAACCTGCAGTGGAGTCGGCACTTGAGGCAACAGTCACCAAACGTGTTGCCAAGCTTGAGACCCCAAAGACCTTCCAATTCAGCTCAGGCACCATGGGAGCTAGAGCAGCTTGCTTCAAAACCAAATCCCTCATCCCCAAGCATCGCCTGAATGTCTCATCCTCTTCCTCAGGCTCTGCCCCCCCCCCCCCCCCCCCCCGCGGGTTTTGAAGAAGGAGCAAGCAAGCGTCGCAAGCGCAGCAGATCTGCCACCAAAATCTCTACGTCCAAGCCATTCCTGCAACATCTTCGTTCCTCTGTTAAGGCTGCGTCCCTTTGCAAATCTGCAGGTACATCCTCTTTCAAGATCTCTGTTACCAATGCATGCCGTAATCCATTCGCTTTGCTTTCTAATGAGGATATCATTGAGGTAGCGAAATCTGTAGGAGTGGAGGCTGCTAGGCCACACTCATTCGACAAACTCAAGCAGGTTGCAGAGGTTGCAGTTGATCCCCCAGATCAACAACAACACCTCAACTAGTTGCCTGAGATTATTAGCACCCTAGCTTGCTATTGTTTTTGCTGTGTTTAATCTTTTTCAATGAAGATCGGAAGTTGGAATGTACGGGGTTAGGCAACCCCTATAAGTGTGCCCTTATCAAAGATGGCCTTCGCAACGCCCAAATCACTGTGGCCTTCTTGCAAGATTCCAAGTTATCCAAGCCCTCTCCACGCAAACTTTCTTCTATTGGAGGCAATTTAATCACCAATTAGAGATCCTTAGACGCCACCGATAGTCGTGGCGGTATTCTTATTGGTGGAATGATAATGTCCTTGACTGCCTCTATTGTGCAATCGACATCTTCACTATCCCTCTCCTTCCGCATCAGGTCATCTGGTTTGGAATGGTCCTTAACCTAGGTCTATGCCCCATTTGAGCTTGATGATAGAGATCTCTGTTTTCATGAAATCTTGCACCGGAGAAGACTTCTTTGTGATGCCTGGGTCGTCTGTGGGATTTCAATGCGACTATTTCCAATCAAGAATGAAATAGAGGCTCTGGCTCTAACAGAGACATGAAAAATTTTCGCAGTGGGATCCAGCAATTACAGCTCATTGATCTTCCGCTTGCAGGTCGGAAGTACACCTGGTCCAACCTTAGAGAAAATCCTTCTTTTGCACGGTTAGACAGATTCCTTATCTCAAGTCAATTTAATCTATCTTTTCCCTCCTGTGTTCAGCACTCCCTACCCCGCATTGCTTCAGATCACTGCCCTATTATTCTTAACTCCCAAGCAATTAGAACAAAATCCACAACTTCAAATTTGAGAAAGCATGGGCCTCCCATAAGGAGTTCAATCACAATATCTTCATTTGGTGGTCGAGCTTCAGTTGCGCAGGATCAAAGGTTGATATATTTGCTAAGAAGCTAGTACTCTTAAAGAGAAGGATCAGACGTTAGAGAAATGAGGAATTTGGCCACATTCCGCAACGCAAGAAGTCCCTCCTCAAGGATATCCACAACCTCGACATTCTAGCTGACTCTCAAGCTTTAAACCCCTCCCAATCTGCTGAGCTCTCCGCTGCTCACGCTGAATATCAACAGTTGATCCAAGTGGAAGTAACTTACTGGAGACAAAGATCACGAATCACTTGGATCAAAGAGGGCGATGCTAACACAAAGTTCTTCCACCCTATGGCTAATAGGAGGCGACGCAAGAACTTCATTTTCTCACTCCTTCACAATGGTGACCTCATCACAGACCAGTCGGCGATTAGATCTTGTTTTGAGACACATTTCCAAGATATTTGTGGCTCCAGCTCAGCTCCAGACTTTAGAGTAGACTGGGCCTCTCTTTATCCCCCCCTCATCTTCTGATCTTTCCGTGCTTGAAGCCCCATTCAGTAAGGAAGAAATAAAGCAAGCAATCTTCAGCATGAATGGAGACAAAGTTTCGGGACCAGATGGCTTCTCTATGCATTTCTATCAACAACATTGGGAGACTATCCAAGATGACTTATGTAGTATGCTTCTGGCCATCCAGAATGGGGAAGCAGTCATTGATAGACTGAACTACTCTACCATTGTCCTCATTCCTAAATGCGAAGGCGCCTCCTCTGCTTCTGACTACCGTCCTATTAGCCTGCTCAACTACTCCATGAAGATTTTCACCAAAATTCTTGCTAACAGATTGAGCCTATTCTGCATACTCTAGTTTTCTCTTCACAAAGTGCCTTTCTTAAGGGTAAATCTACGGTAGATTGCTTCCTTGTAGCTCACGAAGCAATCAATTTGTGTTGCTCTAAGAAATCAGATTCTCTTATGCTGAAAATTGATTTCCGCAAGGCCTTCGATACTCTTAGCTGGGATTTTTTGGATCAGCTCCTAATTGCAAGAAGATTTGGTCCTCGTTGGTGCTCTTGGATCAAAGCCATACTGCATTCTACCAAATCTAATGTTTTGGTCAATGGCATTGGCGGTAAGACCATTGTTTCTAAGAAGGGTCTTAAGTAAGGCGATCCTTTATGTCCGATGCTTTTCATCCTTGCTGTTGATGTTCTTGCACAAATGTTGCGCACTGGCAGAGAAAATGACACTTTCTCTCAGCTTAACCTGCGAGAATCCTTAGCTCACCTCTCCATTCTCCAGTTTGCCGACGACACACTTATTTTCTGCAAAGGGGATGAGCAAGAAGTGCTCCAGCTTAGAGTGCTCCTGCATCTCTTTGCGAATGTCTCCGGCCTCCATATCAACCACTCTAAATCTTCTATCCTAAATTTTGGACACTCTCAGGCCAAGCTCCATGCATTTGCTCATATCTTAGGCTGCAAACAAGACACCCTGCCTACCAAATATCTAGGGATACCACTTTCTAAAGGCAGGCTAAAGAAGCGGGACTGGCAACCCCTGCTCTTTAAAATTGAGAGGAGATTGTCCGCATGGAAATGTCGTCTCTTATCTGGGGGGGGGGACTTATTTTGATCAACTCTGTTCTTAGTGCCTTACCAACCTATTTTGCCTCATTCTTCAAGCTATCTCAGTGGGTGATAGCCAAGATCGATCAAATTAGGAGGAGACTTTTTTGGGTTGGAGGAGAAACCAAAGGAACAGGGGTCTCTTGTATGAATTGGAAGCGTATCTGCCAACCTAAAAACTAGGGAGGCCATGGAGTCTTGGACCTACACCAATTCAATAATGTACTTCTCTTGAAATGGTGGTGGAAACTATATTCTGAAGATTCCCTTTGCTCTCAAACTCTCAAGTCCCTCTACTTCAACAACACTACTAATGAATTCATCTGCAAGACCCAGGCATCAAATTTTTGGAAGAACTTGTTCAAACTTAAAGAACAATTCGACCAAGGTATCTCATGGAAACTTGGCGATGGATCTATGGTTAAGTTCTGGAATTCTAAATGGATTGAGGGTAACATTATTGCTACCCTATTTCCTTTCCTATTTGAAGCTGCATGGAACCAAGAATCTTCACTGCGCTCTCAGGCCACATTAGACCAAGGCAGCTGGATTTGGAGACCTAGCCTCCGCACCTCTTCTTTTAGTATCATCCTTATGGAAAAGAGAAATCTTCTACAATCTATTTCAAACATTTAGCCTTCTCCGCACCCTGATATCGCTCGCTGGAATCACTCTTGCACTGGGAGCTACACCGTCAAATCAGCCTATAGTTTCTATAGCATTTCTGGCCTCATCTCTCCTTTCTATCGAGCTTGTTGGGAGAATTGCGCACCCCTAAAATGCAAAATTTTCATTTGGATGCTGAGTGGGGAAAAGCTAAACTCCAAGGAAAGGTTGCATTATAGAGGTTGGGATGGTGATCTAACATGCACCTTCTGTGCATGTCAGATTGAAACCACTTACCATATTTTCTTCGAGTGCCCTGTGGCTGCTCAAACCTGGCTGCACTTCACACAATGTTTCCGAATCACAAATCTGCCGGCTTCTATTACTAAATGCTTCACATATTGGTGTTTTGATCACAACAAGCACAAATTCACTCACTCATGGTATTTGGTCACACTAGCTGTTTGTTGGAGTTTATGGAATGCTAGGAATGATAGAGTTTTTTACAGCAAGCATACAACTGTGGATAAACTAATCTCTAATACAAAATTTTGGTTCTCATATTGGCTAGATTCAAGCTGGGAGTCCAAGAAGAAAGCAAGGATACTGGAGGAGCTCAGAGGCATAGGTGACAATGATCTCATGAGGCATGCTAGGGGTGGTAGTGCAAACAATACCCAAGTTAATCTCAGACATGGCTTCTCTGTTTTTGTTTATATTTTTTGGGACTTTGTCATAGTCCAACACTTTGTTCATACTCTTGCTTGTAGTACTGTATGCTTTCTTACCGACTGAAGGTGGTTCCTTTTTGTTACGGGCTTTGCTTTTGGTGAGGAAGGGGGATGAGATCATGTCTTTGGGACTAGTAGAGGTGCATGACAACAGTCCAATGCCTTCTCTACGATCCAACGACATGCCATCTCGATCTCAGACTCACCCCATCACTACAAGAAAAACCCTTTTTCGCAACGAGGTTTTGGCAACGACTTTTTAGTCGTTGTGAAAATTAGTTACGGCAACGCGAAAGTCGTTGCTAAAAATAAAACAAAATTTTTCCGGGCCTTCACACATCCCCGCCAGATTGTGTGTAAATTGGAAACGATAAATGTCGTTGCACCAAATTGTGTGTAAATTGGAAACGATAAATGTCGTTGCGTATATTTCCTTATATCTACTGCAACGACAGTATTGTTGCCAAAAATATATCTATCTATTTCTATTATAAAAGCAAGAATAGGAAAAAAAATCTGTCCAGATCCAATCCTAACCCTTCGTTTATTTTATTGATCAAACCGATCAAGGCTATTATTAATTTATTATCTAAAAACTAGATACATATCTAAAACCCGTCATCTCCATCTATTCTCTCCCGAACTCTCCCCAGAAAATCCTGATCTCTCCCCACAAAATCCCGATCTCTCTAAATATCTCAAAACCCAAATCGTAACCCCAATTCCACTCCCAATCCCGACGCCCCTACCCAATCCGAAACCCCCAATCCCTCCGATCCCCCAAACCCTAGCTCTTGAAACACAAGGAGACGGGGAAAGTGCGGCTGGTGATGTGGCAAGCGAAGACTCTCAAGATCTTCGCTAATCAACTACGTATGGTTTTGTGCATTTTGATTTCGTTTCTTGATCTTTTTAATTTTTAAATTATTTTTGGTTAGTAGGGGTTTGTTGATTAGGGTTTTTGTGTGTGTGTGTTTGTTAGTTTTGCCGACGATTAAGGTGCAGAAGCATGCTGGGAATGATAATTCGTGTGTTTGGCATGCACCAGATTTTTCGGATGGGGAAGTGAAGGAGGAGATGTTCTGTATTCGGTTTCAATCTGTTGAAAGTGAGTTCTTCTATTCCTTAATTCCTTTTTTTTGTTATTAATGTTTTAGTTGTAATTTGATTGGTAGTTTCTTCAGATCTAATTTTATAGTCTTATTTTTAGTGATGAATTTGGTTAATATAAACTTTAATAATTGTATAGTCATCTTGTTTAATCGTCAAGTCATGATGCATTTGCTTAAGCATTGGGGAATAGGGGCGAACTGTTTTGTTTCTTAGTTTTTGGGTTTAATTGTCATTGGTGGTAATTATGTTTGAGCAATTTTATTGAGGTTCTTGTGAAGGAGAGTAGTAAGTGTCCAGTGTTAACGTTGCTCGAATATTGCTGATCTAAATCTCTTTTAACTTAATATTACAGTTAGAAGACCCTTCAGTGGTTTGTATGTCTATGACTGTATGTATTGTTCAGAATGACATTTTCCCCCCATTCGTCTTCAAGGGAAATTTTGTTTATGATTATAGGTATTACGTGTTTAAAAGAGGTTTATACATTGTTTTCTCACCGTTTTTGCTATGATAACGTTAGTTATCTAAACTCCAAAATGAGTCCCAAACACACCAAAGTTAGGATAACTATAGTTTTCTAAAATAAGAGACCCCCGTCATCCAAACTTAACGTTGTTCCGAAATATAGCCTAAACAATAGATTTGAAAACAATTTTCTATTTGTAAATAGTGGTTAGAGAATCTTTTGTGCCATGTATTAGTCATATCAAGTGCAAAGCACATTAGAAATAAAAATAGAAGTGCAAATGCATCATGCTCTCTCTCTCTCTCTCTCTCTCTCGCATGCGCACGCGCGCACACACATACAAATGCAGTTCTACTGTGATTTCGTAGGATCCGCTTGGGGATCTAAACCCATTAGTTTATTATGTAGTTTGGACATATCTTGTGCACCTGAAGATGAATTTTTGAGTGTACGGTTTAGAACCAGGGTCTAAACGAGCCTATGAGGAAGGAAATATATTTGTATTGAACTCTATGGTAGGGTTGACTAACTTGAACTCTGTGGAGTGCGGAAGATGAAACATGAGTGTGAGAATGAGGAAGTAACGTTTACTAATTTGAACGATTTAGTAAAATTTGTATCTTTACATGACTTGTTCACTCGTGGTTATTGTGAGATTTTTTATGAGAGCCCAATAGCTGGTTGGAAATTGAAGCGGAAACAAATTACAATGACAGATGACATGAAAATATCACGAAGAAAATTTTGGGAAAATGTATTAAACACCACAATAGTTTATGTTTTGACAGTAAAAATGTTATGTTTTATACATGCTTTCATGGTATCTATGCATGATACATGGACTTGTTTGTCCGAGATCAATGAATTAATTTCAATTAGTGATGCTGAAATTGTTATAGAATCGATGGAAATAAAGAATTATATAATATCTGGAGCTGAAGGAGATTATATATGGAGCTGAAGGAGATTTGTGAGTATAAATACTGGTCACACTCAATATTGTATACTGTAGTAAATATTCACAACAGTCTATTAGAATTCTTACTATCAATGACGGGGGATCATATGAAAGCATACTATCAATGACTGGGGATCATATGGAAGGCTGGGCAAAACCCTTTTTTCTTTTGCCTGGGACAAGAAGCATGTCCATTCACGATATTCAATTGTCGGAATCAATAAATGTTATTGAGAGACATGTTTTTGTGTTGTAATTCTTAGTCAGGCTTTGAAGTTTTCATGAAAAGGTTTATGTAACTTGGTCCATTATTATCCTCCAAAAAAAAAACTAACAAGCAAACTTCTAGTCCAATTAAAATGATCGTGAAAAGTGTTTTTGTCAGGTTTCATCATGATCATGTGCACATCTGAAATAATTGTTGAAATTTGATGATGTTCAAGTTTAAAATTCAATATTGCTAGAGATGATGGTTGTTTGGTGAACTCATTGTGCCTGGAAGATTGTTTAATTTTGTTATTCATTTATGCTTCTCAATTGATATATGTTTTCGATCTGGTTATTCTTGTTGGTTTCTATAAAGTTCCCAATATTTATGTTTTCAGTTATTCTGAAAACATAAATACAATTTTGTCAAGATTGATCCACTTGGATTGTATGTTAATGGCAGGGATGTTATAGGTAAAACCTTAACTTCAGATAGAGATAGTTCTGAATTTTCTGTCCAAGTAACTTTCTTAATTATTGTTATATATAGATATAATAGGCATTGTTCAAAATGTTTCACCTACTATGAGTGTTCGTAGAAAGAACAACAGTAAGACCATCCCAAAACGTGATATCACTGTTGCAGATGAATCGTAGGTAATCAGTTTGTATTGATTAAATGCAGCAATTTCTTTTGTAGTCTTCAAGTCTGATTTTATTTAAAACACAATTGTATAATTCAAATGCAAAAACAAAACTGTTTCGGTTTCTTTATGGAATGAACTTGCTACAGAAGTGGGTCTGGAGTTACTGGATATGGTTGAGAAATTTCTTGTTGTGGCCATAAAATCCCTGAAAGTGGGAGATTTTGAAGGTATTCTATTTGGAATTGCTTACCATTAATTAGTTTTTTTTTGTACTTTTATTAGTTGATTCACATTAGACAAACTCCCCAGGTGTCGCTGTCGACATTAAGCAAAGGTACTGTGGTTATAGAACCTGACTTGCCTGAGGCAAAGAAGCTTAGATCTTGGTAAGTTACATATATACATAGCTGTATTCTCTTTAAGTATGTCTTGTTAAAGTATCTGTGACTTTATTTCTCATCCCTTTTGTTATTATATGTGCAATAGGTATGATTCAGAGGGTCGCTGTCGACATTAAGCAAAGGTACTGTGGTTATAGAACCTGACTTGCCTGAGGCAAAGAAGCTTAGATCTTGGTAAGTTACATATATACATTGCTGTATTCTCTTAAAGTATGTCTTGTTAAAGTATCTGTGACTTTATTTCTCATCCCTTTTGTTATTATATGTGCAATAGGTATGATTTAGAGGGCAAGGGTACTTCAATGGAATCTGTTTCTTCTGGTTTGAGTTCTACATCATCAAAGAATGGGTTAAGTTCTGTTTACAGTGATCGGGTGTTCCTTTCTCACATTACAAGTGATCCAACTATGGGTCAAGATAAGGTACTATTAGTAATCAGTTAATAGTTTCTTACTAAAAATAATATTAAGAGTGAGCCGAATGTAATGAATACTAACACTGAATTATTTACCAAAATATAGTTGTTAATATGTAATTGTATAAATTACTGTAGGTAGAAAAGATTTAGCAAGGTAAGATCTCTCAAATTTGAGCAACCTGTAGGGAATATTAAAGAATACAGTTGTGGATGTGTTGTGAGGTCAGTGTCTCAGCTTTAACTACCTTTTTTTATGCTATAAATTTTGCAGGCATACCATTAATTAATCATTCACTTTTAGGCAATTGCATTCTGTATTATGTCAATAGGGGATTAGGAGATTAAGTTAATTGCAAACATGTATAGTTGAACTCTGGATGCAAGCATCAGTGGTGCGAAACTACTTTAAAGTGTGCAACTATGTCCATCTAGGATTGAATAATAGTAAGGTTGAGCTCAAAACTACTTTAAAGTGTGCAACTATGTCCACCTATGATTGAATAATAATAAGGTTGAACTGAATTCTAAGCCTTAAGAAATAATATGAATAACCTAATTAATACTACACCACTTCAAGACGCACATTTAATAACTAAACCATACTTTCGGCAAAGAGAATAGACTTGAAAGTGAATTGTTGGCACAACTTACAAATAGAGGTGCATGAAATTCCTCAAATGATCAAGGTACTATTAATTTTAGTGGCACTATTATGCTGTATTGTTTTGTGCATACAGGTTCCAATAGTTTTGGCAATCTTTCATAGTTTCATTGTATACTGCTGGACTAATCATTATTTCAAATATGTAGGTACCACGAGAAGGAACTGCATTTGGAGAATTAGGGAATGAAGCCATTGGTCCGGGAGCATATATTTTTGTATCATATTTTGACAGTGTATGATTTAGTTATATCTTATATGAGTTAGCTGTTGGTTTAGGTTATTAACTCTCCAACATCAACCCCAATTTTTTGCTACTTGTATTTTCTGACAATATTCATCCCAAAATATTCTTTTGTTCTAAGTTGATTCAGTTCTTTCAATCTTGCATCCAATTTTGTTGCAATGTTTAGATGTCAAGAGAATATTAGAAAACATGGTTAAGCTTATTATGCATAATGGAAATGATTATGAGATACTTAGATATCTTTTTGAGAAGTTGATGGTTTTAATATCTTGGGCATTGCTTCTTATGTGACATAAATGTAATATGTTGGACAAGGTTAATATTATAGTTTTTGGAATGATGTTGGTTTTTAATATTTTTGAAGTGTATGCTAGTTTGGATAGGGCTGATGCAACGACAATATATAATTTGTCTCGAAAAGAATTAAACTTTCGCAACGACAATTGGTAGCTTTAGCAACGACTATAGTTGTTACCAAAATACAAGTAATGCAAAGCAATTATAAAAATAATTGCAAAACAGTCGAGCTTTGTCAACAACAGTAGTCGTTGCCAAAATAGAAAATGTTTTGGCAACGACAATAATTCATTGCGAAAAAAATATCTTTAGCAACGACATGAGTCGTTGCCAAATATATGAAGTATGTTTGGCAACGACAAAAGTTGTTGCGATTGATTTTATACCATAGCACGGGTGGAATTAGGTATGGCAACGACAAAATATATTGCAACGGCAATGTCGTTGTGAAAAATTCTATGTTTGGCAACGACAGCAAGTCGTAGTCAAAATCTTTCGCGACGTCCGGACGCGCAACGACCTTGCAACGACAAATGTCGTTGCCAAAAATATTTTTCGCAACGACAAACGAGTTTTAGCAACGACATTTGGCGTTGCGAAAAAGGGTTTTTCTTGTAGTGTGCATGCTCGATTGAACCTCCTACAGTCTTTTTTTGTAATAGTTTTAGAATTTTCCTTATCTATCTATATATCTTCTGTGAGGTAGGATAATCCTACCTTTTGCAGTCAAAAAAAAAACTTCTTTACAAAAAAAAAAAAATCAGGGGAGGGGGCCCAATTTTTTATAAGTATAATGGATTAATGGTCTTATTATTCAGAATCTCCTTCTAATCATTTGGTGCTCATTTACTTCTTTAAGAGAGTTCATGTAATGCTTAATTGCTCTTGAATCATAATCATGAATTTTTATAGAAAATGCTTGTGTATATGTTGTTGTTCTAAATAAACAAAATGCACCTACATCTCTTTCCCATTGCAATGCCCAGATTTTCACTTTAGTTTTCATTTCTTGTGTAGTGAATTCAACTCCTTTGAGAATGTCCTTTTGTTTTAGTAAATTTGCAAGTTCTAACAATGGCTGTACAAACTCTATGATCCATATTACCATCAACTACTCAGCTGAGCTCTAATATATCTGTCTTTTCAGTTACAAGAAATTGCCACTCTACCAATTACACACAACATAGCTGAGAGCATAAATGGAGAAGTTTAAGGCAACAATTACACATAAATAGAACATAGAATAGAAAACCTGATACGTCAATCAGCTAACTAATTTGCTACAATATCACTCTAATAAAGTTAGGGAGACAATGGCATAATATGGATCAGATTTGCGCAAAAGCTTTTAGACTCATTCAAACAAACAAATATTCTTTAGAATGACAGTGGAAATTGAATATTGAAGAAGATAAATGATCAAAGAAAATAATAATAATTGAAGAACTTACAGTGGAAATTGAAGATTGCCCTCCTATCAGATAGGAGTTGCTTTTATGAAGGATCTATTGAAGTTCTTTTGGCTGAGAATATGTGATTAAAAGGAAATCTTGAATGTAACAAGAGATCCAATAGAGTGACAACGTTGGCAACGTGACTTCAACTCAACTGCTTGGAAAAATGCAAAAAATAAATCATCAAATTATAATCAGAACCACTTTTGATTATGCAATGGTCCTCAACCACAAGTACCTCTTAAAACATAAATTAACTTACAATGGAAATTGAAAATTGAAGAAGACGAACGATAAAAAAATAATGGAAGAAGATGAAGTCAAGCTGGAGAGAGAGAGAGAGAGAGAGAGAGAGAGAGAGAGAGAGAGAGAGAGAGAGTACTGTATAGAATGTTGGTGAAATGTGTAATGATTAGTTGGAACTTGAAAATTTATTAATTAAAAAAGGAGACCTTTAAAATTCCTATTTCAAATATTAATTACAAACCCATTATACTTACAATTTTTTGGGCCCCTATCCTGAATTGGGCCCTGGGCAGTCGCCCAGCCGGCCCTGGGCCAGGGCCGACCCTGACATTAGCATTAGTATTATTATTATTACCTGTGACTAGTTTGGATGTTTTGAACCCTAATTGGCTTTGAAATTTGATAATAGGAGATGTTAGCGACTTCAGATGCGTGATGGAGAAGTGGTGCTTCGAGTCTTCGCGGGATATCAAGTTAGTATGATCTCTTTTATTTTGTGTATATGATGTTGTCACGCCCCACTTTCCAAAAAGGAATACGGAATACGGATACGCGACACAAGTCCAGCGAAAGATTTTTGCCATTTACAAGCTGTAAGGATATTTACAAAATGTACAAGAATAAACAAGAGATATACAGGAAATAACCAACCACGCATGCATGAATAACTTAACATAACCAACAGGATTACTTGAAAACAAGAATACTTAATCTTAAATAATCAGCTCTGCAGACAAGACATAAATCCTGGGACAAAAATGCCCAATACAAAATCCATGTAGCAGTTACAATTTATTCAAATAGGAAAATAAACTAATGCAAGAAACTCCAGCCAGCCTAGAATACCTGGTTACTTGTTCCCTAGGGCAGCTGGTCACCAAAGTCTGCAAGTTTAACAAATTGTAGGAAGAGGAGAAAGAAACAAAACACCCTTCAATGCAAGTTACGGGTTGCTTGTAGTGCAGGCAATAAATACAGAAAATGAATAATAAAGATATAGAGTAGCAGCAAGAACAAGTACTAAATAAGCATGGAATGGATGTGACAGCACAGCAGAGTATCTAACTCCTAATCAAGAAATAGAATCAAGTAACATGATGAGATAACAGGGTGCATGTAACATGTGACAGGTATCAGGTAGCATGCAAGCAGATAAACATGTAACAAGTGTCAAGTAGTATGCACAGGTAAACATGAATATGCAGGTGATCATGTTATTCTCAAGTCTTGTATTTAATCCTATCTAGGTAGCACTTCATGCATCCTAAATTTTACCACATGGTTGCTACTTACATGCAAGTCACTTTTAGATCTAGTGGTGGGTTTCTAGAATTTTTTCCCAAAACGACCCTTTTTTGCAAAGTTTTTCCCAAACCGCCGTACTTTTTTTTTTATTTCCCAAACCGCCCTACTCGGTCTTTCAAAGACCGACTCTAGTGCAAATAGACTCGGTCTTTGAAAGACCGAGTCTTGCGCTTTGAAAAATCAAAGAGCAAGACTTGGTCTTTCAAAGACCGAGTCTATTTGCACTAGACTCGGTCTTTGAAAGACCGAGTCTTGGACTCTTGCGTTTTTAATAACGCAGATCCCCTTTCTTCTTCTTCTCGAATTTTGAGTGTTTTTTTTCTTCTTCGCTCTGTCCCTCAACGAATCCGTCGCACTCGCCAATTTTTTGTTCGATTACTCCCTTAATCGATCGTTAAACTTTCCAAAACCAATTACTCTCTAATCCAATTTCGATTTTCCCCAATCCTATTCCCCAAAATTGATTATTTCTTAAAACCCTAAACCCCGAATACCCAATTTCGTAGACCTCGCCAATTTCGTCTTCGTCTTTTGAAGATTTCGGTTGTAGGATCTTGCTCTTCTCGCCAATTTCGTCTTCGTCTTTGGATTCTCCTACTTATAAGGTATATTTCTTAAGCTTTTGCTAAGAAAAATTTGTGTTACTGTTGATGCTATTGTGAAGTTGATGAGTTGAATTTGACTTATTGTTGACAATGTAGAGTAGTTATTGTTGTTATTTTTAGTATTAATATTGTTAAAAAAGAAAGAGTTGAAAGAGTTGAAGTTGGTGCTATCAACGACATTGTTATATAGTATTTGTTGAATTGTATATAGTTTTTTGCTAAAGTTAAGAAAGAGTTAGAAAATTTAGAATTTGTTGAAGTTGAATTTGTTATATAGAATTCCATATAAAATTTTGTACAAGATCTAGGTTATGTATAGAATTTTGTTGTTTTGAAAGACTGAGTCTAGTTTTTTAATTAGGCGTTGCACCAATAACCTTGTTGAATAGAATTTTGTTGTTGAATCAATGTTGTACGTAGGCGTTTTTTAATTTTGTATAGAATTCCATATAGTATTTGTTGAATCTAGTTTTTTAGAATTTTATAGAATCTAGGTTATGTATAGAATTTGTTGAATTTGTTATACTCTAGTTTTTTGCTAAAATTAGAGAATCAACGACATTGTTATATAGAATTTGTTTTTATATCTAGGTTATGTATAGTTAATAACATTTTTGTTGAACTTGTAGGATTTGTAGTCTATTGTAAATGGCACGCACAAGGGGTAACATGGAGGTAGGAGAAAGTAGTAGACCTCCACGTGGCGATAGAGCACGTACTCGCGGTGGACGTGATCGTGGTCGTGGTCGTGCTCCTACCGAGGCTACTAATGTAAGTAATTAAATATTGATTCTAATAGAATTGTATTACATTTCGGTCTATTGATGTAAATGTTATTGTTATGTAGGTTGAATTCAATCCAAATGAGGCGGGCACTTCTTCTTCGGTCCCTTCATCGTCATATATCCCTTCTGGAGGCCCCGGACCACTCGACCCTTCACTCCTCACTCTCCAGCCGTTGCATCGATCGCAGAATGTTTGGAACGGTAAGGCTACGGAGTGCCGCTTTAGGACTGGTCATCCGCTACCTGTGCACCCACGTATACATGAGATACTAAGAGATTGTGGGTTCTATGGTATTGCCAGGATGACATCCATCAAGTGCGATCGTCCACTTTTAGAAGCACTGCTTGAAATATGAAGGCCCGAGACACACTCATTTCACCTGCCAGTCGGGGAGATGACGGTCACTCTACAGGACGTTGCCATACTAACCGGGCTTCCAATCGATGGAGAGGCTGTCACAGGATCGATGGATTTCGACCCAGTGTATATAGTGGAGGAGTACTTAGGGGTTGAAGTAGAAGCCGGTGCGATAAATGGAAAATTTATCCGTTTAAAGTGGTTGAAGGACACGTTTAAAGATAGATTGAATGACGCTTCAACTGCAGCGGAGGTGGAGTGCTACTGTAGGGCGTATATTCTAACACTATTCGGCACGGTCTTATTTCCAAATTCGACCGGAAATACCGTAGCATTGATGTTCTTGCCCTTAATCGCCGATCTAGGTAGGGTCAGCCGTTACAGTTGGGGCAGTGCAATACTATCGTCACTGTATCGGAGTCTGTGTCTGTGCAGTATAGGTTCGAACTAGATGAATGGACCTCTGATTTTACTGCAGATATGGAGTTGGGAGCAGATTCACGTAGGTTGGCTCGTAGTATGGATCCAATCTCAACATTGGAGAGTTCTTCCCGATGACCAAAATACTCCCTTGAATGTTTCCTCGCTGGGGCTAGACTCATATTTATCCCAGTGGACAACGGTCCCTGGATTTGCTGCTTGAATTGCTGTTAGTAGAAAAGGCAGCTTCGTGTATGCTTCTTCGAAGGTACCATATAACCTCTCAATTGCCTTTTGTTTTGCTTTCCAAGCTTTCTTATATGAAATCTGATAATTATATTCTATTTTCACAATTTCAATAATTGCCCCCGGTGATAAAGCAATATCCTTCTTCACCACACCCACAATCAAATTACCAACAAGGTTAGCATCAATCTTACAGTGGTCTTGATTCAACGTGGGATTCGTACAAGTATGAGGCCCAACTATCTTCTTCACCACAAAATTTCTCCCCCCTTTTGGAACAATAGCTCGTAATCTCCAAGGGCATCCACCATCACTTACTGCTGGGGGACCTTGTACGATCTCCTCAATTATACGTTTTCTAGGTGCCATTTTGCATTTAACAGTGTACAGTGACGGTGTTGTTTTCAATGTGACAAATTCACGATGTTTCTTGATAGAATACACCTTCACAACTTGCTAAATAGACTCTTTACTTACAAACTCCTGTCCAATGTAAAATTCGTCTACATTGGATGAACCAGAAGACTCTTCTGGAAATGGGGGTACTCTAGCACCTTGAGCCATCTCCTCCGTAACATGAGCGTTAACATTAGCAAAGCTATTAGTAGCTCTCACTTCATTAGAACTGTTGTTCGTAGGATTTACATTTACTACATCATCATCTTCTTCTCCATCATCACTTTCTACACTTTCATCATCGTCTGTTTCTTCCTCTTCTTCATCATCATCTAATAAGCTGTTGTTAACCACTGCATTTTGAAAGAGTTCAAATACACTGTCATCTGGAACATAGTCAGGAACCGGTGTAGGTTGGGGGGGGGGGAACTCAACATCTATAGAATCAGCATTTCTTGTATTTGTGAAGGTGTTTTCTTGTGAGGACAGTGGATTTGGTTGTGAAGATTGAGCGGGGTTAGACCTCGTCTGCTGTGTAGGTACTACCCTTATGAAGCTTGCACTTGGAATATCATGTGGCTGAGCATTCAAATTTTGAATTTGCTGAATGTATAGCTCTAATGCAGACCAAGTACAATTGGGATCAAATGTCATAGCAATCAATGACTTCAGCGCATTATCAGTAGGTACGGGCACTGTCATAAAATACTGACCATCTCCTCTACCAGCTGCGTATCGAGCTAAAATTTTCACCTTCCATTGATTCCGATCCCAATTAGTAACTTCATAAATTTTCTCAACTAGTTCTGCAAATGTTATGGTACGAGGTACCCAAACTATTTCCGGTTCCAACACACTGTAACAACTACCAATCTTTGGATCACGAATAATTTCACCACCAAAGTATAACCAAATAGGAATCTCAAGATCCATACCTAAGTATATTTATACGGATATGCGAGTTATTATCTAACCACAGACAAGATCTATAAAAAAAAGATAGAAAATTAAAGGCCAATATTCATCGTACCTTCACAAGCGTCAAGGATAGAGCCGTAGATATTTGGGTAAAAGAGTTGAAGTTGCTATCCTCTTCAAATTTAGCAAAAATCCAAGATAGGGATCTTTCAAAAGATGGGTTTAGGGTTTTTTTTAGTGGAGATTCTTAGAGAGTTAGGAAGAAATTGGTAAATATATTTAGATTAAGATGAAATTTTGTGGGTAGGAGGTCGCCCTAGATTTAGGAAGATGGGTTAGAGAAATACAATAGGTTAAAGTAGAGAGAGAGAAGAAGAAGAAAGGGGATCTGCGTTATTAAAAATGCAAGAGTCCAAGACTCGGTCTTTCAAAGACCGAGTCTAGTGCAAATAGACTCGGTCTTTGAAAGACCGAGTCTTGCTCTTTGATTTTTCAAAGCGCAAGACTCGGTCTTTCAAAGACCGAGTCTATTTGCACTAGAGTCGGTCTTTGAAAGACCGAGTAGGGCAGTTTGGGAAATTAAAAAAAAGTAGGGCGGTTTGGAAAAAACTTTGCAAAAAAGGGTCGTTTTGGGAAAAAATTCGGGTTTCTATAGGCCCGTGTACTCAGGCGTCATGCATAGATAACATGTAACAGGTTCATGAATCAGGTAGTAACATAACAGGTTCATGAATCAAAGCATAAAGTACAACAGGTTCATAAATCAACATAAAGTAAAACAAGTTCATGAATCAAACATAAAGTGGGAAACACGGGCCCCCTTCTGAGTACACATACCTATATTGTCCACTACTAAGGTCTTTCCCTTAACCCCGGCTTGGTTACTTGTTATTATTATCAAACAGGCATACGTGAAAAAACAGGGCAAGAAGAACATGGCAAGAACAAGAGACAGGTTCAGGTCGGACAGAAACATACACGGGTGACGAACAACTCACAAAAGGCTAGGACAACGTGACTTTCAATTCTGGACAGCAAGACATGACTGCACCAAAACCAAGATTCCCATTGCTACAAGAATGCAAATTTGGATCTGTCAGAAAATCTAGAAAACAGACTCTCGGCTGAATCCATCACATATACACAAGTCATATAAAAACTACATAAACAGAGCTCAAAACAACATTTTGTACAGAATTTATGTTCAGCCAGAAATTGCAAAATTGTATTTATCAACATGAAAATAGCATAAAAACTTAATGATTAAATCTAAGAAAAATCTTGAAGATTCCCTTTATGTCTAGTATCATCAAATAAATTTTCATAATATTCCATTACAAATAGCATAGTCAAATAAATTCGGAAAACAGAAAAATACAGCAAGTTTATGAATCTGAAATTTTAGACACAATAGTACTAAAACAGTGATAGATCACAAAGTATAACTCGATATTCAAATCAGTCAAAAGGGTTTTAAAATAGACACAGTAGGCTACATTTCATATTCACAAAGTTTTGATCGACTACAGCTGGAAACATGTTGAAAATATGGTTCTTCACCGAACAACATGCAGTTTGGAAATATCTTGGTTTGTTCACAAGCATGGAATAAATTATAAAATTTATTAAATAAATCTACAAAAATTTGGAGTTGTTCCCAGTCATGTTTATTCATACCCAAAAAAATATTAGATCCAAATCTTACTTTTAACATTAGTTTTAAATAGATAACTATACAACAATCTCATAAAACAGAATCTGGAAATTTCAACACAACTGCAGTAAAACAGCAATAAATCACACATCACAAATCGAAACTAAGATCTGTCAAAAGTTTTGAAAAATAGACAACGAGGCCTACGAATCATATTCACAAAATAATTTGATTTACTGACCTTAACAGGGTTTAAAATACTGAACCAAAACAGGGCAGCAGCAAAACAAAAATTCTTCTCATGCATTTAATAAAACAACTCATATGCAATAAATCCAAACTAGAATATAATGCAAAACATGATATATTAGATATTCAAAACAATATGGTAGGGCTGTTTAACAAGTCTATTACAAGATAACACAACTAATACACCAAGCATGCAACAAACACACCACATATCATGGATCACGAAGCAACATATATACATGCGTCAAGAGTCTAGTTAGATCTAGATTAATTTCATGTTGTATGTGTGACAACTAAATATGATGGATCAAGACTACGAATGGGATAACCAATGGATCAAGATTGAACAAGAGATCTTCATGAGAACAAATCCAAAAAAAGGTATTTTGTATTTGTATATACAAAAAAATTTATACAAGTTACTTGCCTTAGGGTAGCCGACGAATCCAATGAAAAGATGAGAATAACGGGAATGGATCCCGGGCAACGAACACAACACAAACGGATCTTGACGAGATGATCAAAATCGGACGGTTAGATGCGCTTGAAAATCAACCGCATGCACACAAATAATGGCAGCCCGGGGGGTGGGGGGTGTGCACTGCGACGGGAGGACAACAGCGCATAGGCGGCGCGACGTCGGGAGGCTGCTAGCGTCAGAAGTGGGGAAGCCAAAAGGGTGCTGCGGTGGGATGGTGCTGCTGTCATCGGGAGGAGAAGGGGATAGAGGGGGCTGCTGTCGTCGTGGGTGCAGGGCGGCACGAAAGGGCTAGGGATGGACAACTATTATCCGAACCTACCATTTCGAACCAATCCAACCCGAACCGACAGGTTTTTAACCGAACCAATTGGGGGTTTGGATTGGCTCGGTTCTTGATCTTCAATAACCAACTGACCAGTTCGGTTGTTGGATGGGGCTTTCAAATAACCGATGAAACCGAATCGACCATGCCTCTATGCATAAGTCCATAAAAATATAGTTCTCCTTTAATTTCTTGAATATAAAAATAGTCATTTATCATTTTTTTGGAGATACAAACAATCTTTTTTAATTTCTTTAATACAAACGAGCAATTGCTCTACCTATGTTTTGATTCTCCATAATTCTGTGTGTTATGTTGTTGATTGATTTACAGTGTGGCCCAACTTAATAGAATCATGAAGTTGATGTAACATTTAGTAGTTACTTTAATCAAGTCAAGTAGAAATTGTAATCTAATTTTTTTTTATTGTACCTGAAATACAATTAGCTATGGTTATCTAATGTTTCTTTTATGATAATAAACTAAGATTACAGAAGTATGCAAGTGAAAAAGTACTTTATCTCACCCATTCAAACGTTATAATCTCAAACAATTAGTGCAAAATTTATTAACAACTTGTGGTTTTATGAATCTTCATTTTAAATTCATTTCTGAATAACAAATAACAGGTTGTTTCATAAGTTTGACTGAAGTTGATATTTTAAATTTCAACAAAATTATGAATGATGTTGAATGTGAAAAGTAGCACGCCAAACCAACCATCAAATCCAATCCAAATCGAGCTTAATCGGCTTGGATGGAAACCGATCCAATTAAGGTTCGGATTGGTTGCGGATGAGAAGATTAAAAAACTAATTTTCTTTGGATCGGTGGTGGATGGTCCATATTAGGTCGGATACCGACCGATGCCCACCCCTAGAAAGGGCGACGGGGGGTCGCAAGGGTGGCGCGGCAGGCGGGAGCGTAGGTAGGGAGCGCGGTAGAGTCGGGTGGGGGGGGGGTCGCCGGAATGGTAGGTCGGGGAGAGAGGGAGAGAGATAGATTAGGGTTGAGAGACAAGGGTTTAGGAAATAGAATTAGTAGATAGCAGTGCAAACAAATTTTGTTGGGATTTTAATACTGAGATTTGGGGTAAGTTGGGATTTTAAGAATCAAGAGAAGATAGGGGGAGGCATGATCTGCTTGTTAGGCAGATGGAGAACTGAAGAAATATCTGGGGGAGACTGGGTAAAAGAATAGGGTATTGGGTAGCGGGTTAGGATCCAGTAGGACGGATAGAAGGGTTTAAATAGGGTAGACTGGTAAAAAAACGGACCCAATAAGACAGAAACAAATGAATAAGCAATTAGGCCAAGAAATGAAATATATTAGAATTAACAAATCATTCAAAAATAATTGGCAGACATATTGAATAAAATATCACCGACGACAAGGAACAGATGAAATTATATTGAGAATGAAAAACAAATAAACGATTCAGAAAAATAAAGAATACAATCAGATAGAATACACTGGGAAGAAAATTACAGTACACAAATACAAGAAACAGAAAATAGGAGTTACAGATGTTCTATGAAAATTTAAAATTAAGGTTTGCCATGTGTGATGTGTGAAGTGTATTGAGTAAGGAAATTCATAAGTATAATATGGAGAAAAAAATATGGGGTGTAAGAAATTAGTATGTATGTATGGAAGTTTGTTGATGCTTGTAAGTATATATATAGGCTACGGGATTGTAATGTTTAAATTTTTGAGGAGTTATGCTGATTTGGATATATGTATGTGTATGTATGATGTGTGATGTGTGATCACCTGACTAATGTGATGAGATGGAAAGCATGGTGTGTTTGATGTGATAATGTGATGCAGTAACATGATGAAATGAATGATATGGTGATGTGTGATATGCGTGTGACAAATTGGAAATTTATGTGATAATGTGATGTGAAATTGTAACTCCCGTTTTTCGTTTTTCGTATTTTTGATGTATTTTTCTCTTTCTTGGTTATTGTACTCTCTTGTATTTTTCTAAACCGTATATTAGAGTTGTTTTCAATATATAATCGTTTAATTTCATTTTGAGCTCTTTGTGGTTGATTTGTTGCCTCTTTGTTTCGTTCTTCATCGGTTATTGTTCTTTTCTTTTATTTGGTTCTTGTCCTATTTATTTTTGTGCTTGGGTGCTTGTGGTGGTGATTGGTTGCTCATCCATTCCCAATCCTATCGTTTGATCCCTAATTGAATTACCAAAGCCAAATTAAATCCACAATCCTATTTGATATCCTATACAATTTGAATCCCATGAGACTAATCCTATTGCTACTTACCCACAATCCAATTACCCAATAACCCATCTCATGCTAACTAAATCCTAATTCCCACATACATATATATATAACTCTCTCTCTCCCTCACCTAAACCCTAACCCTAACTCCATACACCCCCGGCCTCCCTCCTTGTTCCCTTGCGCCGCACAGCCAACCCCGAACACCCCATCCCCCAATTCCGACGCCCCAATCCCTTGGTTGCTCCCCTTTCGGCCGACCAACACCCCAGGCCGCAAACCCCTAGGCACCACCCGATCATCATCCATCTATCCATCCATCCCTCGTCTTGCTCTCCCTTGCTCGCCGTCCGCCGTCGACCAAGCCAGCGATGCCAGGCCGACCCCGCCATCTCTCTCTTGTGGAGTTTTGTTCGTGTGGAGTTTTTGCACGAGTTTGCTTGGATTCATTCATTCGTGGATTTTAGTTCTTGGGTTTTGTTCGTTGTCGGGATCTGTTCCCGTTATTCTTGATTTTCACCGTTCTTCGTCTTCGATTAAGGCAAGTAACTTGTACTCAAATTCCTTTGTATGATACAAGTCATAAATACCGCTTGTAGTGTAGTTGGGTTCTAGAGACAATTCATGTGTGAATCCCCTTGTTGATATTGTCTCTATAGTGTTTTGATCATAGTTGACTCACGACACAAAATTGACATGCAACAACTTACGTTTTACCCGTTCTTGATTTGATCATGGATGTGAAATTTTTTGGTGAGAATTTGAGTAATTATTGAGATATATGTGATAGACTTGTTTGGATATGTTAATTACCCTATTTCATGATGTTTGGACACTTGGTAGACTCGATTTCATATTTGGTTGCGTTTGAATCAAGTTTCGTTGGATCTATGTTGATTTTTGTTTTTGAGGAAATTCTGTAGTTTGCCGATATTCTATCTTGATCAGTAATTCAAACCATATTAAGTTCAGAATCTTAATTTCAATATAAAACATGAGTTTTAGAGGAATTCGTCTTCTTTCTAACCCCTTTGACCTTGCTCGATTTCATTTTTGTATGTGTGAGATATGAATGTTTTACTACAGAGGTGTAGATCATTTCCAGATTTCGTTTCTCGATGATTTTGAAGACTAAATTATTTTGATGCTGGTGCTACATATATTATTTTGATCCAAAACTTTGGTTAGTATTTCTTTATCTAATTAGGGATTACCCATAAGTTTTATTTACCGTTTCATGCTTGTTTATAAAGACTGTACTTGCTGTATTTTTACTCGGTGTTCTGTAAAGAATCGTATTTTCACCCTGATTCCTTTCACTGTATGAAAAATGTTTGTAAAATATGAAGATTAGCATATTTCGACTATTTTCATCTCTCTTTGGCGGATTTGGATTTCGTTTCACGGTTTGCGAGATATTACAGTTTTCGTACAGCTGTGTTAGGAATTCTATATTTGCCAAACTATCGTTTCTTGATGTTTTCTGATTTTTGATGGCTAAACTAATTTTACTGGAAAATTATGAAACTTCATATTCTGATACTAGAAATATAGGGGAATACCCCAGATTGTTCCTAGATTTATTTGAGATGTTTTGATACTGTTTTCCTAACTGTGAATTCGATTTACTGATTTCTGGCTGAACGTGTTTTCTGGATTCAAATCAGTTTTGAGTTATGTTTTTGTGAAATACTATATGACTTATTTATACTCGCTGGGTTCGGTTGGGAGTCTATTTTCTAGAAGTTTCGACGGATTCAGATTTGCATGTTTGTAACACCAGAAGTTTCTATTTTACTACAGTATGGTCTTGCTGTCCTGAAGTAGACATTTGGTTATTTTATCCCTTTATGAGTTACCTTGCACCCGTATATGTTTATCTTGCAATTTGAACTTGTTACTTGACCATACCATGATATACTTGTTGTTTTGTGACACATACATACTTGTTAATACTAAAATTAACCAAGCTGGGGTTTTGAGGGACAGATCTAATAGTGGATAATTCAGAAACATGTACTTGGAAGAGAATCTATTGATTCTATGTGATACTTGGCTTGATACTTGAGATACTTGAGACTTGAGGCTTAATATTTCACTACTTGAGGCTTGATATTTCACTTGGCTTGTTTACTTGATACTTGGGGCTTGATACTTGATACTTGATTCTTGAGGCTTGTCCCTGAGTACACTGCTCTATATGGTCCACTATGAAGTCTAAAACGAAATTCCATTGACTGTAACAACCATGTGATAAAAGAATGGCACATGAAGTGTTACCTAGATAGTAAGTGTTACCTAGATAGTAATAATACAAGATATATGATACATGCTTACTTGATACTTGATTACGTGATACCTGAGACTTGATGCTTGAACATGATACTTGACACATGTACATGATACATGACACTTGGCACTTGTTTACATGATACTTGTTCACTTGACACTTGATACATGCCCCTTGTACTTGATCATCATGCCATGCTAGTATTCAATTTGTCATCATGCTTATACCATGTTGTTAGTTAGTTTTTCCCCATGTACTTGTATCCTGCATTACAAGCGGCCTGTTACTTGCAATTGACAGGTACTTGTTTTCATTTTTTTCTATCCCTACAATTGTTAAATTGCATATTTTGGAGAACAGGTTCCAGATGGTATCGGTGACATGAAGTATTAGTGCTGGATTTTATTATTATTATTTCTTGTAGCTTGCTTGAACAATATTGTATTTTGATACTTGGATTTATTTTCTACTTGGGCAATGTGACCCAGGATTTTGTTGACTTATTCAGATCATGACTATTTGAGATTAATGTATTTGGTTTCAAGTATTCTTGTTGGTATTTTGGTTCATATATGCATGTTGGTTGATACTTTTGCTTCCGACTCTGATGATTCTTGTGAATGTTGTACAGATTCTTGAACAGCTTATGGATGATGAAAATCATTCGCTGGGCTTTTGTCGCATATCCATATTCCGTATTCTTTTTTTGGGATGCGGGGCGTGACAAAAATTGGCATGATGTGTGTGTGTGTGCCGTGTGGGTGATAATTGGGAATTTTACATGATAATCGATGAGATTAATTGCTTGTATATGCTTATGAAATTAATGGAATTATATACATTCATGTTATATTATAAAGGAGTTATATATTATAAAGGAGTTATATTATAAAGGAGATGATATGGCTAAAAATAGGATTAAATCGGGACCGTTCGAATCAGGCACGAATCTTAAAGCTCTCAGGGGTAAAACGGTAATTTCACCTACAAATAGGTCCAAAATGGGAACTGGGTTCTTCTTAAAAGCCCAATAACCCATAAACGGATATTTCCTATTGGGTACGGGTACCAACCCGTTACAAACCAATTCAGATGGATAAAGAGTAATTCAAATTTGTGATTATCCCTAAGAGGTGGTTTTGACCACTTCTTATCATGAAACGAGTTTAAACTCCCTAGCTTATCCATAAACACCGGGAAGTAGAGATACATCCTTATCTCAAAACGGTGTCCTAAGGCGACTATAAATACCCCTATCCCCCCAATATAATGAGGTAATCAATATTTTTCTACCTAAAGCTCTTTCTTAATCTTTGAGATTATTGACAAGAGAGTCGAAGGGTTTGTCGTCGGGGTCCATCCCGATGTATCGAACTTTGTACAGGTTTGCGACAACGGAAAGAAATAAATCAATACGTTGGTGAAGGTCAACAAGTTTGCTTTATTGTTTTCCTCAAGAACCCACAAATTCACCTGTTTGCTTCCACACCAGAAATCAGTAACAACAGATTGGCACCGTCTGTGGGAAAACAAAAACAGTGATCCAATCCTATTTCATCAGCCAAACTAGTTTCAAGCCATGTCTCCCAAGAAGAGAAAGACGACGGTCTCTAAACGCAGGGCCACTCCCGCTCCTTCTCCTCCTCTAGTCCAGGAGGTTCCCCCTCAACCCACTCAACAAGTCCAGCAGCCTGGACAACCTCTCCCTCAACCCGTCCAGCAACCGTAGCCTGTACGACCCCTTCCTCAACAACCTCAGCCCCAGTAAGCTCCTCAAGGACCACAAGAGGCTACCACGAGACCCTCCCACCGAAGTCGACAAGGCCAACCTCTTCATCGCGACCATGTGTCGATACACAACCCCTCGTCCGACTCCATGGCCTCGCACAATCCCCATATACTGAAGGATCTCCAGAACATTATCGTTAATAGACAGTATGGGGGTAGATCTTTGGACCCGCTTAGATGAGAGGCGGACCCATGACGGGATACCCTGCCGAGAACATCAAAGGGGTCCAGCAATCCTATCCCCTAAAGCCGATCTCGCCGCAAGCCAGATCGCAGATGGTCCAACTCTCCTAGGAGGCGAAGGGAGTCGCCCTAGCATCGTCAAAGGAGAAGCTCCTCTCCAGTCGGCCGACCCGCCCCTCGGGACCACCGAGAGTAGGAGGCCCCTATCACAAGGGCAGAGTTCCAGCAATTTCAAGAGGCAGTCCTGAGGGCCCTCAATGTTGCTCCCGACCACGGTCAGCAGGCTCTCAGTCCTCAACCTGCCCCAGACCATAGGCGCTATACTCCCAGTCCTCAATCTACCCCGAGCTACTGTCGTCGCACTCCCAGTCCCTTTCCGCACGAGGACAAATCCCGGGCCTCAGCAAGGTATGACCGGAGGGAAGATTCAGTCTACCGCTGTCTCCACGAGATGGAAAGGCGCCTGAGCTGAATGGACAGAGAAGAAGAGCAATGGGCAAGGAATTTCTGCCCTAGTAGGCCTCTATTCTCCTGAGCCATAATGGAGGCACCGGTCCCAAATAGCTTCAAGCCTCCTCATTTTGAATCATACAACGGGGAGTCTGACCCCGCTGACCACATCGAGAGTTTTAAAACTCTCATGATGATACACCAGGCGTCGGACGCGCTTCTCTGCAAAAATTTTCCGGCCACACTGAAGGGGCCTGCAAAGGAATGGAATTCACGTCTAGCCCCGGCCTCCATCTTCTCCTTCGATCAGCTCGAAGGCCTCTTCCTGACTCACTTCGTGAGTAGCCGCTGAGCTAAAAAATGAGCACCTCTCTGCTATTACTTCATCAAAGGAAGGGCGAGCGGCTAAGAGACTATGTCAACAATTTCACCGCGGAGGCCAGATCCATCGCCTCCTTGGACCAGTCTGTGGCCCTTGCCTCTTTCCAATCCAATGTCGCTAACGATAGCATCAAAGTATCCCCTGCCAAGAAGCCTCTTCAGGATTTCTTAGAACTCATGCCCAGGAGTGAGAAATACATCCGAGTGGAAGAAGCTCTCTCCCGCCCCGCTCTTGAGGGATCGTCCTCTCAGAACGAACAGAAGGACGCTGAAGAAAAAGGAGCTAAGAAGCTCCAGAAAGACAACGGAGGCCAGCGTCGCCCTCCTCCCCGCTTCGAGAAGTTCACTCCGCTTAACGCGAGTGTCTCAGCCATCCTGATGAAGGTCGGGAAAGAGGGACTTCTCCAACCACCTCCAAAGATGAACACTCCGGGCAAAAAGAGGAACAGGGACAAGTGGTGCCGCTTCCATAGGGACCACAGCCACGACACGGATGATTTTTGGGCCCTAAAAGACGAGATTGAGGCCCTTATTCAGAGAGGACAACTCTCTAGGTTCATGAGAAAGGACAGGGCATATCCTCCTCCGCCCACCAGGGGGGCTAATAAGCGACCCGAGCGGCACGCGGAGACCCCGGACTCCGAACCAGAGGTCGTCCTGCATCTCATCCACAGAGGCCTAATGGGAGGAGATTCCAACTCCTTCCGAAAAGCCTTCGTCCG
This sequence comes from Hemerocallis citrina, assembly GCA_017893485.1. Classification (NCBI taxonomy): domain Eukaryota; kingdom Viridiplantae; phylum Streptophyta; class Magnoliopsida; order Asparagales; family Asphodelaceae; genus Hemerocallis; species Hemerocallis citrina. The sequence continues at coordinate 184,991,691 of CM030366.1, read as the reverse complement.
GGAAGTAAATTCTGTGCAGAACCGTCCTCCCCCAAGGGCCTAGGGGTCCCAGTCACTTTTTCAAATAGAGACCTAGAGGGTGTCTGAACTCCCCATTGTGACGGTTGGTAATAAACCTCCACATGGCCAACTTTGACGTGCGCCAGGCCCTAGTTAACAATGGCAGTTCGGTCAACATTTTCTTTCTAGAGGCCTTCCAGGGGCTCAAGCTATCCAGGGATCGACTCAAGCCCGCCGGCTACACTCTCCACGGGTTCACAGGGGTGCCAGTGACGATCGAGGGTGTCATAACTCTCGATGTAACTGCTGGCAAAACTCCCATCACCGGAACCGAGCCGATGGACTTCATGGTGGTGGACGTAAACTTTGCTTACAACGTCATCCTGGGCCAACCAGGCCTAGCTGCTCTCCAGGCCATACCCTTGGCCTACCACATGAAGATGAAATTCCCCACTACAATGGGCATGGGGAAAGTCAGAGGGAGCCAGAAGGCGGCCTGCAAATGCTACATGACCTCAGTGGGAGGACTGGTCCTCTCCCTTAAAGCTCCTGAACTCTCCCAAGGGAGTAGCCCACCTAAATCGAAACTGGTCGATGAGCTGGAAGAGGTAGCCTTCTCAGAAGGAGATCCGACTCAAAAATTCTAGATTAGCAAAGTACTTCCCCCTCCCGTCCACTCCGACATTATCCAGTGTATAAGGGGAAATCGAGACCTCTTCGCCTGGATTACGACTGACATGCCGGGAATCTCCGAGGAGCTCCTCATGCATCACCTTAGTGTCGCTTCGGGGTCCAGACCTATTCATCAAAAGTGACGCAAATTCACCCAAGAGGGCCATTAGGCTATCAAGGAGGAGGTTGAGAAACTCTTTAGGGCTCAGTTCATAAAGGAGGTCAACTATCCGGAATGGCTGTCCAATGTCGTGATGGTCAAGAAAGCCAACGGGAGCTGAAGGATCTGCATTAACTTCACAGATCTAAACAAATCCTGCCCCAAAGATCCATTCCCGCTCTCGAGCATTGATGCCCTAATTGATGCAATCTCGGGCCACGAACTCTTAAGCTTCATGGATGCGTTCTCTGGATACAATCAGATAAGAATGTTCCATCCCGATAATCCAAAGACCTCCTTCGTCACCGACCAAGGTCTATATTGCTACTGGGTCATGACCAGGGTCTAGAGAGCACAATTCCCGATGCTAGCAGAGTGATAGAGGAACCCCCATTCTGGACAGTGTATGTTGATGGGTCCTCGTGCACCGATGGGAGTGGAGCAAGTGTAACACACCGAATTCCAAATAAAACTGAATTCGAAGTTCCACAGGATCTTTACACTTTTCTTCGTACTATTTTTACAAGGAATTAAAAACTTTTATTACAATAATGATTATATTTTACACAACGGAAGCAAATTACACATTATACATGAATTGAATAACAACTTGAACATTCTTTAAGCAGCAATCAATCTTTAGTCTTGTCTTTCACTTTATCCTGTATAGAAACTGTATGTACGTCAGTTGCATACAACTGACGCTAGGATATAATACATCAATTTATCTTACTTAGAAAACACACACTTGTCACAAAACAAAGCTAAGGGGTCTATTCTATTGATGTCATGTGTGAATGTGCACTTAGTCCTTAATGTAGTTATTATTTTTTACATGACACTAATGCGCACTTGTTCGGATTCTATGCATCCCATACTACATAGGTTCGAGGGCAAGTCCTTAATCTTTCTTCATCTTGTAAGGTTGGTTCCCTCGCCATGATCTAAGCTACTACGGTAACTACGGTAAGTATCCTAGATGTTCTATGAGTTACGAGCCCATGTCCAAACAGCGTGGAGGGGAATCCCACGTCATGACATGATGCATCATGTAGACAACCTATAGATAATTCAGCCTCCTTCATGTGACAATGGCACCACCTGTAATCACCAAACACCCTACAAGCATCGCCACGGTCCCGACAATTTCGGAGATATGTTCACGTCATGACATGATGCATCATGTAGATAGCCTGTGAAACACTCTCACACCGTAGATCCGAGACCCTCGTACTTATGTTTTTCTCTTACTTTCATCACATCTTCACTATTGTATTGTCCTTAGTTATTTAAGTCATGAATAAAATCAACACCCTAGAGTTAGCACCTCCTCTATACCGATCTTAACCATCAATCAACAATAACGACCTAAGTTTGGTCTTTCATTTCAATATTTTATCTCAAAAGAATTTATTCAATGCCGGTATAAGGACTTAGCTATACTCTAGTCTTTAATCTCATTTCATGTTCATAAATTTGAGTATTCACACTCACAAATTTTCCTCATAATTCATCATGCTTTTTCATTTCATTTCATGCACAAATTTCATGTATAAAGTGACAAATTCATTTTTCAAGCTTACCACATTCATAAATAAATTTCACAAATTTCCTTTACTTTCATAATAACGTTCTTTCACTTATTAAGCCAAAATCACATTTATCTTAAATTTTCCCTGTCAAAATTCTCATTTTAAAAATAACTCTACTAAAAAAAAATTTCAAAGGAAAAATTTGTTTTCTTTAATTAATCAGGATTATGTTCTAAGAGATTGTATCAAGTTCTTTTTTTCAAATAGCCTCAAATTCTCATTATAATAGGTCAAAAAGATAGAAATAATTTTCATGAAGTCTAGGTATCTTGTTATAGTAATTCAAAACTCAAAAATCAGCAATCAGGATAGTGACAGTCAGTTCAGTCGACTGCTAAAAAATATCTAGTCGACTGTCCTACGAGGATTTAAAACTCAAAAACCAACAGTCAAGACAGTGACAGTCAGTTCAGTCGACTGTTGAAAAATATCCAGTCGACTGTCCTGCGAGGATTTAAAACTCGAAAACCAACAGTCAAGACAGTGACAGTCAGATCAGTCGACTGTTGAAAAATATCCAATCGACTGTCCTGCGAGGAATTAAAACTCGAAAACCAACAGTCAAGACAGTGACAATCGGCTTTCGAAAAATAGCCAGTCGACTGTCCTGTGAAACTTCAGTTCATAGACGAAAAGGCCGATTGCTTTTGAAACAAAAAATCTAAAATTCAATACTTCACAGTCGACTGTCGACTCTAGTTCGGTCGACTGCCAACTATAACAGTAATTTTAAAACATCATTTTGATATTAAAAGTGAATTCTCTTTCTAATTTGTATTTTAAGTCTACATTCTCTACTTTGAAATGCAACCCGGATTTCTGCACAATTTGACAATACAGTTACCACAAAATGATGTTTTCTTACTTTCTTTTATTCCTACAAACATTTCTCGAACATAATCTCTTTTATCATACTAGTGTCACCATAATTAGTATAGCACAAATTAAATATTTCAATTAACCAACTAGCCATTTACAAGCGTATTCTACATCTAGCATGGTTCAAAATTAACATTTTTATAGCAGCATGATGATTCTAATGTAACAATCACAATCTTAGCAACTATCAATCAATTCATCAAGTACTCATTTCGTTTTTAACTAATCTCTTTTAGAACAACACATGGCCAAATTAACTAATTTCTCTTAGCAATTTCATCAATTTAATCCCTAGCATGATATCTACATTAGAAGCTCGAGAAATCACCCACCTATTTTGAAGAACAATTGAAAAACTCCTAGAACCTCCTTGAACACACGATCCCCTCCTAGTTGTAAGCCTTCTCCTCCTTGCTTGTGCACACCAAAGCGCTCATCCTCCTTGTACTTGAAGAAACCCGAGCTCTCCTTCCTCCTTGATGAAATGGCCGGCCTCCAATGGATGAAGAACACACACAAAATGTAACTCAATCTTTTTTACTCACAATCTCAATCTTTTTCTCACAACTATTTTTTTCCCTTCTTCTTTTACCAATTTTTCAAGTGTATTGCATGAAGGGAAGGAGGGGGTATTTATACATATTTCAAAGTGAAATGGAGGGCCAAGATTGAACTAGATGGTTGTAGATTAGGGGCTAGGATGTATTAGGGAGTTAGAACAACTACCCATGAACCAAAAACCACCTCTCCACTATGCCCATCTCTCCACTCTCTTTGACTCCATCCGGCCTACCCCCATGCCCACTCAAGACATATGCTAGTGCTACACATGTCACACAATACACCCCTAGTTACTAGTTGTACATGTTCATTTAATTAATTGGTTACAAAACTTGTTTACCTTACAAGTTGTGCTAATTAAAAGAGAATTAAATTAGTGGGCTCAATCTAGTGGGATAAAAGTCTATGGGCTTCTAATTAAAAATAATTAATTTAATTAGGGTGGGCTAGATTTAGACAATTAGGCCTAGAGTTTAAAATAGGCTTTTAAAATAAAAAGAGAAGAATTAAAAATACTTGTTCATTGTATAAAAATAAATAATTTTTTTAGGGAAAAAGTACATAAATTTGCACATGCAAAACACATGAAATCAAACAAACTCTTATTTAATTATAATAGAAAATTCAGGATGTTATGGCAGGAGTCATACTGGCTGGTCTAGATGATTTTATCCTTCAATACTCACTCCATATCAACTTTCGGGTGTCCAACAACGAGACTGAGTATGAAGCCCTTATAGCCGGCCTGTGCATGGCTCGCAAGGCCGGAGCCAAACGTGTCAAGATATTTAGCAACTCGCGGCTGGTGAACCAGGTATCAACGGAATACGAAGCACGAGACATTCGCATGGCCAAGTACTTGGCCAAAGTTAAGGAACTGATGGTCCCTTTCGAGGATGCACAACTCTAGCGAATTCCCTGAGAAGAGAATGTGCAGGTGGATGCCCTCTCAAAGCTAGCTTCCTCTTCCCTCCAAGGGCTCAAACAAACAGTCTTAATAGAAGTTATACTAAGGCCCAGCATCGAGGAAGAAGGCCCCGAGCCAATGGAGACGCTGCCCTTATAACTTGGGGAGAATTGGATGAGGCCTCTGCTCGAGTTTCTCAGGGATTGGATCCATCCCTTCGACCCTAAAGAGGATCGAACGATTCGAACCAGAGCCGAGCGATACACACTTATCGAGGGTGTCTTGTACAAACACTCCTACACCCAAGTAGACAACAGACCCAACTTGAGATGTCCTTCCCCCGATGAAGCCCAGTATGCTTTGAATGAAGTACATGAAGAGATGTGTGGCGCTCACTTAGGAGCAAGGTCCTTCACCCGCAAAATCTTGAATTATGGGTACTTCTGGCCCACTCTCCTTCGCGATACCGAACAACACGTTCGCCAATGTAGTCCTTGTCAAAAAATTTCAACAATCCGCCACCTAACGCAAGCCCAACTCTCTTCTCTATCCAGTCCAACCCCTTTTGCAATGTTGGGAATGGACCTGCTCGGGCCTTTTCCTCCAGCACCGGGCTAGCTAAAGTTCTTTGTTGTGGGATCGACTATTTCTCTAAATAGATCGAAGTCGAGTCCCTAGCAATGATCATAGAGAATAGAGTGCAACGCTTCTTCTGGAAAAACGTTGTCTGCAGATTCAGCGTGCCTCGAATCTTGATAACAGACAACGGAACTCAGTTTACGGGGGCGGCCTTCCGCACTTTTTGTGCAGACCTGGGCATTCAGCAACGATTCTCCTCGGTCTCCCACCTCCAGTCCAACGGTCAGGCAGAGAACGCCAATCGGCAAATTCTCTTCGGCCTGAAAAAGAGACTGAGCAGGTTGGCTAAGGGGTTATAGGTAGATCAGCTCCCCAATGTGCTTTGAAGCTATCGCATTATGAAGAGGACCCCCATAGGAGAATCTCCTTTCAACCTCATTTACGGCTTCGAAGCTGTTATCCCTCTGGAGGTGGGTCTACCTTCCCCCAGCTTAATAGCCTACAACGAAGAGCAAAACGCAAACGAGCTTCGCGGTAATTTGGACCTCATCGACAAAATTCGTGAGAGATCCTCCATCCGGCAAGAAACCTATCGGCGTAGGATCGAGCAATCCTACAACAAGAGAGTCTGCTCTACAAATCTCAAAGAAGGAGATCTGGTGCTCAGAAAGGTGTTAATTTCTTTCCCCAGCAAGAAAGGCAAGTTGGCACCCAATTGGGAAGGACCATATAAGATCTCAAAAGTTGTCCGCCCAGGCGCTTATCAACTTGAAGACCCGGGGGACAAGAGAGTGCTGAGGACATGGAACACAGAACACTTGTTGAAGTACTAAGAAGGTGTTTGAACACCGCTCCAAGCAACTTCTCCTAGAGCGTTCTTCTTAAAGCATTTTAAAGCTTGGTTCTTTTTCTTTATTAAGTGTAATAATGGCTTGCAACTCAGAAGCAGGCACTTAGCAGTTGTTTTTAATAAAGAGCAGTGCTCTCTCTCTCAGAAAAACTATTGTCTTAATATTCTTTCACCGAGCACATACTATCTAAACGATAAGTTCAGAGTCCAACACTTGGTTTAACTGCAACTTTTGCTACTTGCGAACAAGAGAGTACAAAGTAGCTCATCATTCGGAATTGCTCCTACAACTGTTGATACTCTCTAAACGACAAGTTCGGAGTCCAACACTTGGTTTGATGCAACTTTTGCTACTTGCGAACGAGCGAGTACAAAGTAGCTCACCATTCGGAATTGCTCCTACAAGTGTTGATACTTTCTAAACGACAAGTTCGGAGTCCAAAACTTGGTTCGATGCAACTTTTTCTACTTGCGAACAAGCGAGTACAAAGTAGCTCACCATTCGGAATTGCTCCTACAATTGTTGATACTCTCTAAACGACAAGTTCGGAGTCCAACACTTGGTTCGATACAACTTTTTCTACTTGCGAACGAGCAAGTACAAAATAGCTCGCAATTCAGAATTGCTCCTACAACTGTTGATACTCTCTAAATGACAAGTTCAGAGTCAAACACTTGGTTCGATGCAACTTTTGCTACTTGCGAATAAGCGAGTGCAAAGTAGCTCGCCATTCGGAATTGCTCCCACAACTGTTGATACTCTTGTGAACATTAATGAAACAAAAATTTTCACAAGAAGCTCGAGAAATGGATATATTATTTCATCAAAATTAGAGGTACAAGTCTAATTCAGGACCAAAAACTCACATTATTTCATCAAGATCTGAAATACAAGACTCATATGAAACGAAGACTACAAGATTACAAAATTTTGCCCTAGCCCCTCCTAGGGAACGAGATGCTTCTACTAAGTGATACACGACATCGGCGAGCACTATGTTGCTATCGCCTCATTTCCATAGAAGTCTCCAAGCCGGAGATCCGAGTAGCGTTGTCAGCACCAAGGAGCCTAATATTCACCCTGACAGATGCTCCGCTTGACGAGCCGGCCACCCCGCTTTGCGCGTCCCCAGGGTGTCTCAGGACGGGGGGCGAACAAAGTGCTAACTCGTGGAACGACCTTCCTTGGGCATACTCACCCCGAGGGCAGGAAGTGCTTCTGACGTTACCCCCCTCAGAAAGCCGTCGCAGACGAAGTTTCTTCGCCTCTAGCTCCACGATTTGCTCCTTCAGCGAGTCGTCCGTCACTTTGACCTTCAGGCGAGGCATTCGGCTCGAGCTGCCCCCACGAGAAGCCTCAGAGATAGTCCTCCGAAGGTGCGCCGCCTCCAGACTCTTCTCGAGCACCACATTCTTCAATTCATCTCTCTCGGATCTTGGGTGCGACTTCACGAGTTCTCTCCTCAAGGCGCCTCTGCTCAATGTCTCGACGAGCCAGGGTCGCTCTCAAATGACCCACCTCCCGTTCTGCTCTATAGAGTAACTCTCGAGACCGAGCTAGCCCTAGCTTGACGATGCCCAACTCAGAACGGAGACGTAGCGCTTCACCGACCTGAGAAGCCGAACAAAAAAAAAAGGGAGTGTGAATTCTTAAGTCCGAAGAACCAACATGACAATACTGTGCCTAAACAAAGCTACCGAGATAGCTCGAAAGTAGAACAAACCCACAAAAGTTTCGAAGCCTCACAACACTTATCAAAAAAAAGGCAGAGAAGAAATGCTTTTCATTAAAATTCAACAAGTATAAGAAGGGGTGGCCAGTCCGCAATTAGGCTACAGTACATAACATTCAAAACAGAAGTATGAAGTACAACAAGGTCAAGGGCAGACCTTTTTAGAGTGATCCCCGGTTGCCGAGGGCTCCAACCCTTGTGTGGCGGCAATGATCGCTAGGGGCTTGGCTTTCGCATCGGCCTCTACCTCTGCCACGTCGACCCCTACATTGACCACCTCAACCTCATCATCTTCTTCATCCTCCTCAAAGGCATCGTCGAACCCAGGGACAGGATCGGGGAACAGGCACCATCCGACGCAGTCTACCTCCGGATAGGCCTCCTTTACTTGCTCGATTTTGCGAGCATAGGACTTCGCCATATTTACGAAAAGGTGCCCTTTCTCCCTCTCCATCACTTCAGCCTCGACCTGCTTAGCCGCGGAGACCCTAGCAGCGGCAACGGCGTCCTCCTTGTCCTTCGTAGCCAGCTCTTTCTGTTGGAGCAGCATAGCGTTGTTAGCCTTGAGTTTTGCCACAACATTCTCGAGATGCTCCAAACTTGAAGCCTTCGCCTCGGCTTCAAGCCTCGACTGCTCGAGGTCCTTGGCAATCCGAGCCTTTTCTACCCAAGCCTGGTCGGTCTCCTGCTTCAGATCTTTCTCTAGTTCGCTCATCTTCTCCATCAGATGATCGAAGTGGCAATTTATCTGCAAAAGAAAGGTGGAGCACCATGAAAAACTTGGAAAGAGTAGTTTATAAAAGATGAAAACCACAAGTCAATACTAGACTTATCAACACCGCCGCTCCTGCGATCTCGAGCGCGTCGTCACCAATGCCGCCGGCATCCATGGCGGCCTTGTCCTTCGGCATGGCGAGGTGCCGAACGGCTTGCATGCAGGACGATGAGTCACCAAGAAACTCGTTGAGCTTGAAAATTTGCCAGTCTGGGACAAAAATCTTGTAGTGCTCCTTGGTCAGGAACACCTTGGCCTCGGTCGTCAACAGCAGGGCCTCCAAACCCAATGACATTGCTAAGGGGAAGGCCCCAATCTCAGCCAAAGCCGACGTCATTGCGGGGGTCGGTGGCCGCTGAACAACCGCGGCCTGCACCACCATCTGCTCCACGGTAGCGGCGACATTCCTCACCCTCGGGGAGGATACCTTGGAGACAACTCTTTTCCTCTTCCTCAGGGCCTTGCTGTCCAAGACCCCACGCCGCGCCAGCATCTCCTCGAAGTCCATAGCTTCTGCAACAAAAAAAGAGTTAAGCACAAGTAAAGCCAGGCTTAAGAGGAAGGGGAACACGAGGCTAAAAGTAAACCGCATACTAGGGTTTAAATGGCTGAGACCCCCCCCCTCCCCCCCCCCCCGAAGAGCACCTCCTCGGTCAAATCCCTCCAATCAAACTTTAGCCGATCGAGGAGCATCCAAACTATCTCTTCTTCTTTGGGGCTAAGCACCGGGCTCTCTTTCACCCTCTTCGAGACTTCTTCGACGTAAGTCGTTGGGATGACCCATGGCTCTCAACTTTAGACAAGAAAATACTTGTCCCTCCAATGCTTTATCGAATCGGGGCAGCTAACGAGCTTGGCGCCATGCCTCGGAGCCAGGTAAAACCTAAACTCCGACTACTGTTGTTGATGAACCCGGTATACGGTTCGCAGCACCCTCAACTCCGGCTTGAGCCCCGTCGGTTGGCAGTTAAGGATGAACTGAATCCGTTGATCAGCCTCCACACGTTCAGCATGTACTGGACGGGGCTGATCCTAAACCATCACAATACTTCGATGACAAAGGGATGAAGTGGGAGCCGCGCACCGGCTATGAAGGCGTCGACGGGCCAAAAGCACATGTCCACTGGCATCGGAGAATTGGCTCTCACCCCGGGTCTAGGCAACATCAGGTCGTACTCTTTCGAGTTCTGAAAACATTCCCGAATCGATGCTAGATCCACCTCGTTAAGTATGGTGATCGTCTCGTCGACCTCCGAGGTCTCTCTAGCGGCATTCTCCTCGAAGCTCTGCCCCATGCCGTACATAATACCCTCGGCCTGTTCGTTCGGAAGGTCCCGAACCCTCTGAAGTCCGGTTAGCTCCCCTGGTAGTCTATCGAACTCCCCTATCCTCCGCTGGCTCTCAACCACGGTCTCCACTACGACCGAAGAGGACCCTACCACGGCCTTGCCTTTGTCGATTGGAGGAACTTGGCTTGAGGTCAGCTCATAGGCGAGAGTAGGGGAGATCTCCTGCCATGAAGGAATGCTAGACATTCTCTAAAAATAAACTAAGTATGAAATTACCTTGATTTGACAATGACTGCCGGAAAAGATCACCCGAAGAAGAAGATTCTCGCCTGAAGCTCCAGTAAGAGAAAGAAATCACCTAAGTAAAAAACTAGAGAGTGAGCAAATGAGAAGGGCGTGGAGTTTTATAGAGAGGGGCACATTAACCGAGACTAAAAGGCCTTTAAAAGTGCAAAGGCCCGACCCATTTACCGCAAAATGACAGAAAATATGGAAAACTCAACAGACCTTTGACTGGTCAACGCGCCACGTGTCGCCCTCCTGGACTTCGGCAACGTGTGCCGAACACTCTTGCCACCGACGTCCAAATGAGAGAAAAATTCTCTTGGACTTTGACAACGAGTGCCGAGCACTCTTGCCACCGACATCCAAATGCGAGAAAAAATCTCCTGGACTTCGGCAATGTGTGCCGAGCACTCCAGCCACCGACGTCCAAATGCGAGAAAAAATTCTCCTGGACTTCGGCAACGTGTGCCGAGCAATCTTGCCACCGACATCCAAATGAGAGAAAATAAGTTGACTGGTCAACAGTCAATGTGCCACGTGTTGCTCTCCTGGACTTCGGCAATGTGTGCCAGCACTCTTGCCACCGACGTCCAAATGCGAGGAAAAATTCTCCCAGACTTTAGCAACGTGTGCCGAGCACTCTTGCCACCGACGTCCAAATGCGAGAAAAAATTCTCCTGGACTTCGGCAACGTGTGTCGAGCACTCTTGCCACCGAAGTCCAAATGCGAAAAAAATTCTCCTGGACTTGGGCAACCTGTGCCGAGCACTCTTGCCACCGATGTCCAAATGCAAGAAAAAATTCTCTAGGACATCGGCAACGAGTGCCGAGCACTTTTGCTACCGATGTCCAAATGCGAGAAAAAAATCTCCTGGACTTCGACAACGTGTGCCGAGCCCTTCTTCCACCGACGTCCAAATGCGAGAAAAAATTCTTTTGGACTTCGGCAACATGTGCCGAGCATTCTTGCCACCGACCTCCAAATGCGAGAAAATGCATTGACTGGTCAACGGTCAACAGTCAATGCACCATGTGTCGTTCTCCTAGACTTCGGCAACGTGTGCTGAGCACTCTTGCCACCAACATGCAAATGCGAGAAAATGCATTGACTGATCAACGGTCAATGGTCAATACGCCAGTATCGCTCTCTTGGATTTCGGCAATGTGTGTCGAGCACTCTTGCCACCGACTTCCAAATGCGAGAAAATGCGTTGACTGGTCAACGTTCAACGGTCAATGCGCCACGTGTCGCTCTCATGGACTTCGACAACGGGTGCCGAGCGCTCTTGTCACCGACCCCTAAATGGCGGAAAAATGTTTGCCTCCCGATCCGCGCTTATGATCGGAGGGCTCAGATGCGCCACATCATCAGGCGGCGGATCTACTATTTCATTGCCTAGGAAATCGCGCCAGGGCTCTGATTAACACTCCAGATCGCTCCACATCGATAATTAGCTTATTAATCTTTTTATTTATTTAATAATTTGAGTTAATTATTTAAAAATTGCGAAAAATAATTAAAAATTCTAAAAAATATTTATGATTTCGATAGATTATTTTGAGCCCCTGAAAAAATAATTATTGATTAGAATAATTAATTAGTGCATTTTGAAACTAGATTGTTACTCCGCAAAATTAAATAATAATTCAAAAAATAATTAAAAATTTGGAAAAATCACAAAAAATCTAGAAAAGTCTAAAGAATAATTTTGCGCATTTTGCTAGCAGAGAAAAACACCGTTATACCTCGAGCAAGATCCAAACTCTCTTAAGAACTCCGATAAAATCTCATACGCCATTAAAAAAGTAAAGCCACTCTCCAAAGGCTGTAAAACTCAGTCTTTAGGAGTTGAGGGCTCGTGATATGGCTAAAAATTGGATTAAATCGGGACCATTCGAATCGGGCACGAATCTTGAAGCTCTGAGGGGTAAAACGGTAATTTCACCAACAAACGGTCCAAAATGAGAACTGGGTCTCTTCTTCAAAGTCCAATAACCCATAAACAGATCTGTCCTATTGGGTACGGGTACCAACCCATTACAAACCAATTCAAATGGATAAAGAGTAATTCTAATTTGTGATTATCCCTAAGAGGTGGTTTTAACCACTTCTTATCATGAAACGAGTTTAAACTCCCCAGTTTATCCATAAATACCGGAAAGTAGAGATACATCCTTATCTCGAAACGGATCCCTAAGGCGACTATAAATACCCCTCACCCTCACCATAATGAGGTAATCAATCTTTTTCTACGTAAAGCTCTTTCTTAATCTTTGAGATTACTGACGAGTGCGTCGGAGGGTTCGTCGCCGGGATCCATCCCAGTGTATCAAAATTTGTGCAGGTTCACGGCAGCGACAAGAAAAAAATCAACATGTTGGTGAAGGTCAACAGGTTCGCTTTATTGTTTTCCTAAAAACCCATAAATTCATCTGTTTGCTCCCACACTAGAAATCAACTGCAACAGGAGATATATGGAGATATATTATATAGGAGTTATATTATAAAGGAGATATAGAGAGATATATTATAAAGGAGTTATATTATAAAGGAGACATACGGAGATATATTATAAATGAGTTATATTATAAAGGAGATATACGGAGATATATTATAATAGAGTTATATATTATAAAGAAGTTATATTATAAAGGAGATATATGGAGATATATTATAAAGGAGTTATATATTATAAAGGAGATATACAGAGATATATTATAAATGAGTTATATATATTCTAAAGGAGTTATATTATAAAGGAGATGTCTTATAAAGGAGATACATTCATGTTATCTTATAAAGGAGATATATATTTATATATATGGAGATATAAAGGAGAAATATATATATGGAGATATAAATGAGATAATTAAATATTGCAGTGCCGCACAATCTCCCAGTGGTTTGGGCAAGACCCTACAGGCCCAGGATACACCCAGGAACAGGAGTTATATATTGCTCCAAATTTTATATTTGAGGATCAGAAGTTATATATTGACCTAAATTATATTTGGGGATCAAGAGTTTCCCTCGCTGGTATAGGGCCCGGAGGAAGACATAGCCTCGAATGTGTAAGACCCTTGGTGGGCAGCAATCCGTGTGTTTACCCAAGTTCTACTTGGGAGGAGTTTTGACTAGCCTTTTGGCTTTAGTCTTGGTTGGACATGCGCATAACCGTACTTTCAATCCAGCCCACAAAAGATAGATTTAGGCCACCTGGATCTGGGTGAAGTGGTGGATTTGCGGGAGTGGTGGATTTGCGGGATTGAAGTGTACGGGGGGAGGCACAAAGATCCCTGTGTTGTACGAGGAGGTCAGTAGTGTAGGCACCGAAAAGAAGAAAAGTATAAATGTATATATGTGTACTGAAAGAATATAAGTATATGGGAAGAGATTGATGTTATGATACACTACGGAGACTATTTATATTACGGGAGATATGAATTGTCACGCCCCGCTTTCCAAAAAGGAATACGGTATATGGATACACGATACAAGTCCAGCGAATGGCTTTCACCATTCATAAGCTGTAAGGATCTTTTCAACATTTCACGGGAATAAACAAAGAATAAACAAGAAATAATCACCCATGCATGCATGAAACAAATTAATATAACCAACAGAATTATTATAATAAATTTCTCAAATAATCAGATCGGGAAACAACAAGTTATAAGTTCTGGGACAATCTGCCCGACAAAAGAATCAAGTAGCAAAATAAAATTCCAAAACAATAAATAAACTTAAGCAAGAAACTCTAGCTAGCCTAGAATACTTGGTCACTTACTCCTTCTGGCAGCTGGTCACCGAAATATGCAAATTTGACAATTTGCAATAAAAGGGAAAAAGGAACAACACGCCCGTCAGTGCAAGTTACGGGCCGCATGTAGTGCAGGAAATAAGTACGAAAAGCAAATAAGGAATATACAGAATTGCAACAAGAAGCAAGTACTAAAGTAAGCATGGAAGGAATGTGACAGCAGAATAGAGCAACTAACTCTAAACCAAGGAATAGAATCAAGTAACATGGCAAGATAATAGGGTGCAAGTAGCATGTAACAAGTATCGAGTATCAAGGAGCATGCAAAAAAGTAACAAGTAAAAAGTGTCGAGTAGCATGTTTAAGCAAGTAACAAGGATGAGCAACCGATCATGTTATTTCCAAGTCTTGTATCAAATCTTATCTAGGTAGTACTTCATGCGTCTCAAATTTTTACCATATGGTTACTGCATTCAAGCACAGGATTAAATAATAAAAGAGTAACAATTCGGTATATTGAGGTAATTAAGGATATGTATGAAGGGGTAACAACCACAATTAGAACCACAGGAGAGACCAGCGATTTTTCAATTACAGTATGTTTACACCAAGGTTCGTCTTTAAGTCCCTACCTCTTTACTTTGGTTATGGATGAATTGACGCGAGGAATACAAGATGAGGTGTCTTGGTGTATACTTTTTGCCGATGACATCGTCTTAGTTGACGAGACTAAAGCAAAAGTCAATGCTAAATTAGAATTGTGGAGAGAAACTTTGGAAGTTAGAGGCTTTAAAATAAGCAGAACTAAAACAGAGTATATCGAGTGTAATTTTAGTGATATTCGGAACACAACTGAGGAAGTAGTGAAGCTTGATGGCCAAGAGATACCTAAGAGAGACCGTTTCCGATATTTAGGCTCGATTATATAAAGAGATGGGGAGATTTGTGAAGATGTTACACATAGGATCCAAGCAGGGTGGCTTAAGTGGAGAAGTGCCAGTGATGTATTTTGTGACAATCGTATACCTTTGAAATTGAAGGAAAAATTTTATAGGATGACTGTTGGACCAGCAATGATGTATGGAGCAGTGTTGGGCAACAAAGAAACAATATGTCCAAAAAATGAGTGTAGCGGAGATGAGTTTGCTAAGATGGATGTGTGGTAAATAAGGAAGGATAGAATTAGAAACGAGCAGACATGCTAAAGGTAGCTCCAATCAAAGATAAGTTAAGAGTGAATCGCGTCATGTGGTTTGGACATGTCACACGTAGACCTAATAGTGCCCCCGTTCGAAAGAGTGATTTGATAAGTATTGAGGAAAGAGTTAGGGGCAGAGGAAGGCCTAAACTAACTTGGATGAAAACGGTGAAAAAAGATATGATAGCTTGTGACCTTACAGAAGATATTCCACTAAACCGAGCAGAATGGAAAACCAGGATTCATGTAGTTGACCCCAACTAGTTGGGAAAAAGGCTTTGTTGTTGTTGTTGTTGTTGGTTGCTACATTTAAGCAAGTTGCGTTTAGATTTCGTAGTGGTTCATAGAGGGCTGTGTACTCAGGCCGGTATCAAGTATTAAGTAGTCAGGTAATCACGTTTCAAGTATCAAGTATCAAGTATCAAGTATCAAGTATCAAGTAATCACGTGTCAAGTAGTCAAGTATCAAGTAGGATCTGTGGATCCCCTCCGAGTACACCTCTCCTGTGGGAAAGCATGTAGTCGGGTAAGCAAGTGGGACACACGGGCCCTTTTCCAAGTATACATTTCTGTATTTTCCACTAATAGATCTTTCCCTTAATCCCATCTTGATTTCTTTTTATTATTATTAAAGCAAGCATGGACGTGCACGAAGAAGGCAAGAAAACATAGCAAGAAACAAAATACAAGTTCAAGTTGGATAGAAGACACGAACGGGAGACAAACAACACATAATAGACTAGGACAACGAGACTTTCAGTTCTGGACAGCAAGACACTACAGCACCAAAACCAAGATTCCTATGGCCATAAAAATGCAAACCTGGATCCGTCAGAAAATCTAGAAACTAGACTCTCCGCTGATTCCAACGCATATACACAAGTCACATAACAAGTACAACAACAAGGTTCAAAACAGCGTTTTACACAGAATTCAAGTTTAGCCAGAAATCACAAAGTTTTGTTTATAAGCATGAGAAAGGTATAAAAACACCATAATTAAATCTAGGAAAAATATGGAAGGTTCCCTAGCATATCTAGTCTCATCATATAAAATTTCATAAAATTCCATCATAGATAGCATTGTCAAATTAATTCGGAAAACAAAAAGATGCAGCAAGTTTATGAATCTGGAATTTTAGACACAGTAGTACTAAAACAGTGATAATTCATAAAGTACAACTCAAAATCCAAATCCGTCAAAAGGGTTGTAAAATATACATACCAGGATATATTTCATGTTCATGTTCACAAAGTTTTAATCAACAGTGACTGGAATTAGGTTGAAAATAGAGTTCTTCACTGAACAACATGCATTTTGGAATATATTGATTTGTTTCGCAAGCATGAAATAAGTTATATGAGTCATTAAACAATTCTACAAAAATTAGAGATGAACCCAGTCATGTATAGTCAAACTCAGAAAAATATTAAATCCAAATTTTACTTTTAACATCAGTTTTAAAATAATATAACATGCAACAATCTCATAAATCAGAATCAAGAAATTACAGCACAGCTGTAGTAAAACAGCGATAACTCACACATCAAAAATCGAAACTGAGATCCGTCGAAAGTTCTGAAAAATAGACATCGAGGTCTACGAATCATATTTACAAAATAATTCATCTTACTGACCTTAACAGGTTCTAAAACGTTGAACCAAATCAGGGCAGCAACAAAACGAAATTTCTTTCATGCCTTTAATCAAACAACTCATATGCAATAGATTCAAATTAGAATATAATGCAAAACATGATATATTATATATTCAAATCAACATGGCATGGGTAATAACTAGTCTACAATGACATAACACATCTAGCACACCAAGCATGTAACAAACTACACAACATACCATAGATCACGAAAAATATATATATACATGTATCAAGAGTTATCTAGAACTAATTTATTTTCATGTAGTGTGTGTGTGTGACAACTTATTATGATAGATCAAGACTATGAATAGATCAAACGAAACGAATCAAGATTTTCAAGAGATCATCATGGGGACGAAAACAAAAATGAAAGAGAGACTACATGCGGTATTTTGTACTTATATACAAACAAAAACATTACCAGTTACTTGCCTTGGGTGTAGACGATGAATCCGACGAAATGAGAATAACGGGAACGGATCCCGGCAACGAACGCAAACACACGGGTCTTGATGTTGATGAAGATGATCTGCAAAATAGAGCAAGGGGGTGCTCTGCAATGGGAGGTCAACGGCGAAGGACGGCAGCACAATGGCGGGAGCGACAGCGGTCGGGAGGCTAATGGCTTCGGGAGTGAGGGGGCTGTTGTAGGGTGCGTGTTGCGCTCGGGATAGGAGAAGGTGGAGATGGCGGGGGTGCACGCGTGGGCGTGCAGGGCGGCAGTAACGATGGGGGTCTCCGAGGTGATAGCGACGGGGTCGCAGCAGTCGGAGGGCGGCGCAGTGGTCGGCGCGACGATGAGAAGGTGGGGGTCGGGTGAGCACAGGGAGAGAGAGAGATCTGCGATTTGGGTTTGTAGTATAGGGTTTAGGAGATAATGACTGTTGGGGAGAAATAACAAATTAGTTTGTGATTTTAATAGGATTTTGGTGAGTTAAGATTTTGAGGAATCAAGGGAAGATAATGGGAATCAGGATCTACATGTTAGGCAGATATTGTAACGCATCGAATTCTAAATAAGATCAAATTCGAGATTCCACAGGATCTTTACACTTCACTTCGTACAATTTTACAAGGAATTTTAAACTTTTCAATGATACATCAGAGTTCTTTATATTTATTTACACAGCAGAAGAGAAAATGAAATACAACAATAAAAACAATATACAACTTGTACAACTTTATCAATGTAATTAATCAACAACATCATAACATCTTTACTTCTTCATGAAAAGTCCAGTTCCTGCATAATAAGCTGAGGGCACGTCAGTTACTTACAACCGACGAAATGTTATACATGGCTATCCTCACTATGCCGGAACAGTATAACGATCTTAATACTTTAACAAATCACAAACTTGAATGCAAATAAAGTGTTATATGTGACTACGCTAAATATGTAAGTGTATGCCATGTCTTAATGCCTAATGCAGATATTTTATACTAGGATGGCACTAATGCATACTTGTTCGGATTTTATGCATCCCATACTACATAGGTCCGAGGGCAAGCACCTACGTCCTCCACAATAAATGGTTCGATCCCTCGCCATGAAAACTACCCAGTAATAAGACAAGGTTTGGATCATTCCACGAATATGGATCCAGATCGGAATCCACTGCCCGACTGTTTTAACAGATCCCTCATCGTGCGAATCATCCCGTAAGTTCCCCTCTAGCCCCGATATACGTATATATATTGGAGAACAGTAAACTATCTACCCGACTATTTATGATCCCGGAATCCACCGTCCGATCAATCATCATAATCCCGGATTTAAAAATAAAAGCCCATCTCCCACGGAGCAACCACAATCCCGGAATCTACCGCCCGACTAGGTCTATAGTCCCGGAATCCACCGCCCGAATATATAGAGTGCCCCACTTACGTTTGCCCAGGTTTACTACATCTTCACTTATGTGCTTAGTTCTTAAGTTCAAGACATGAATAAATTGTCATTCCTAGAGTTAGTATTGCCCCCTACCGGTCTTAATCATAAATACCGAGATAGCTCCATGGCCATATCTCAAAATAACTCAATTCTTTTATCTCAACAAAGCCGGTACCTGAGGTCTTACTAAACTCTAAATCATCACTTTCCATGAACATGAACCATGGGTATTCACACCCTTCATCATATCTCAGACTTAATTATTCTCAACTTCAATTCATCTCACAACTTAATCAATGTCTCATTCATGATTCATTTATTCATAATCAATAATTCTTTTCATGATCTAATCTCAATAGCAGTTTAAACTCATGAACATAACTTCACTATATCAAGCATTTCTTAAACAACATAAAATGTGTGATTTCTTCAAGAGAAATCAATTCATCCAACTCATTATTTTATTCTCCTTCAAAAATAAAGATGTCATGCTCTTTAATAATTTTATAGTTATCAATCTCTTTCTATCTCAAATCCTCTTTTAAACTTCTCAAAACATGCTTGAAAATTTCAGAAATTATTTTTAATAAAGTCTCTACCATGTTATATGAACACTGTAATTTTCCCAAATTTTTAAAGGCCCTAGAACTCAACAAAACACTTTAAAAATCCAAAGAAAAATATAAAAGACAGCTTCAGGGTTCGAACCCGTGAACAAACAGCCAGTGCCCAAGGCCACACCCGAGAGCCACTAAGTCCATATGGGCTTGGTGTTCAGAATCCACACCGAAATGCTCATATACTCAGTCTCAGGCTTTGAATTAATTTAAAACAAAACAGAAAATACTTTGGGCCTAACAGGATTCGAACCCAAGCCAAACAAGGAGACAGCGCAACGCCAGACCACAGGGCCATATGCGCTCAACAATATTAAGTCACCTCGATAGCTTTTGTTCCAACTCTCTGTTATCCCATTATTTCATAAAAACTCGATTCTAAATTTAGATTTAATCGTTTATTAGACTGAAATTAGTTCATATGAACTGAGTTTACTCTCTAACAGTAACTCAAAGATTTATAATTCATATTTTAGAAAATAATTCTAACTTTCAAATTCCTTCCTATTGATAAATATAAAGTTGCATCTATTCATTTTAATCAAGGATACATATTGTATCTTTTATAAACACTCAAAATGAGTTCATTGGTATCCAATTAACTTTACAAACTACATTTTCTTATCAAGAGAAGGTCTCAACAATGGTTCATATAATCAAAATTTCTATATTCATACATACTAGTTCATGGCCAAATAATCCATCATTTCTTTTCTCATTACTAACTAACATGATGTTAATTAATTTACTGACTACAACATATTTCACTACTATTCACATTATAACCAATAATATGGAGTTATTCAACTTTATCACATCAAAACTACTCATTTTATCATTATTAGCATGCAACTTCTACATTTAGAAAGTAAGAGAACACCCACAATCACATCAAATTGATCTATATTAATACTATCATATTCTAGCATGATCAACCTATAAATTAGAAAATATAGAGACCACCCACCTCTAGTGAAGATTGAACAACAAGATGAGACACACTCCTAGCTCCAAAGCAACTCCTCCAAGCAAGAACTCCTCCAAGCACAAGGACACTCTTACTCTCTTTCTTTTTGGTGTGAAGAGAGAAGGAGAATGGGGTACTAATTATAGGATAATGTTAGGGTCTAAAATGCAAACTTCTCCACCTAATAACTCTCTCCTTAATTATCCACTCAACCTTTCATATTTCTAACTCCTTTTCACCTCTTCAAAACCCTAACTCTCAACTCTCTCTCTCCCCACTACCCAAAACCGGCCATCCCCTTGTGAAAGCCACGCCATCAAAACAAATCAAGACAGAGGCCACTGTCTTCAATTCTGCGTGTGGGTCCCAGTGAATGCTGCGTCACCCTTATGTGCTGACCTCAAAGAGCAGCATTTGTTCTTGAAACCGTGGGCCTCCAACACTTACACATACACATATTTACCATTTATTCATTCAAGCCTATAACAGCCCCCACCTCCAAACTCATTCACCATTCATTTTATTACAAACTATATATATATATATATATATATATATATATATATATATATATAGTTTGTATATATAGTATGTTTGTAATATATATATATACATACATACTATACATAGTATTATACCATATATTTTATTATTAAATTACGGGATGTTACACACACTCTAAAATTTATTTTAAAAACAAATACGCTTAAATACAAGCACCGAAAAAAATATGTACTTCGTACGTAAAACATAAAAATATGAAATTCGGTTTTATCAACTGAAAAATGTTAAAGATAATAAAAATACACTATAGAAAATATATTTATTAATTTTATATATTCCACGACGTAATTATTATGTACGTAGAAAATACGTGCATTACACGTACAAAAGTATTTAGATCAAAATGCGAGAAAAATAAATTTCCGTTTTATAAAATAGATTTGAATACATAAAATAAATAATTTAAAACCATAGAAATATTTCACATAGCGGTGGAAACACATAATTGATACGTGCATCAAAAACACGTAAAAAACACGTAAAATATCAAGATTGAAATATATAGGATAAAATCAATACGAAAAATGCATAAATAGTCGGAAATCAAGATACATTGTGAAAACACATTACAAAATACACGTGCGTAACACACGAGTGCAAAATTGTAATTTTCAATTTTGTGGGGTGTTATAGATATGGAGAATGTGAGGGAGAAAATTGGAGGAGACTGGGCCAAAGAGGGTATTGGTAGCAGGTTTTGGATTCAATAGGGCAGATAAGGGTTTAAACAGGGTAGACAGGGTTAGAAACCAGATCCAATAGGCAGAAATCGAATAATAAATAATTAGGCCATAGATAAATAAACTTAGAATTAAATAATTTATCCAAAGACAAATAATTGGCAGAAAGAATTTGAATCAAGGAGATCGAAATCCTAGACGACAAAAACAATATATGAATTTTATTAAGAACGAAGAATGAATTACACGATAAGGAATACAATCAGGATAGATACTCAGAAAATAAATACAGTACTAAATATAAGAAAAGGGGATACGAGAGTTACATGAATATACTATGGAAGCTATATATATGTGTATATATTGACAAAGCTAAATTTATAAACATGTAGTGTGTTTTTTACTTGATAATGGGAGATATGAATGTAATACAAGATATATATATATATATATATATATATATATATATATATATATATATATATATATATATATATATATATATAACGACAATAATTATATGGTTAATGTTATCACTACAAAAGAAAGTAGCTTTCCCGGCGCTTTTTTACGTCTATACCGGCGTTTTTTTACGCCGGTTAAACTTTCACCGGCGTTTACAATAACGCCGGTCCAACTGCCGCCGAAGCGGGCGTCGCTGAAACGAAGGGGTCTACACCGGCATTTTTGGTGGACGCCGGTAAATGTTAGGACTACACCGGCGGTCATAAAACGCCGGTGTATATCGGTCTCTGGGTGCCGTTCTTGTGTACCTATATACATACACCGGCGGTAGTAAACCGTCGGTATTTATCTATTCACCGGCGTATATGAAAATGCCGGTGTAGATCGAAAGTATACCGGCGGTCAAGAAACGCCGGTGTATGTTCGTTTATAAGCGCCTGCTTTTCCCTGTTTACGAACACCGGCGCTACCAAAAACGCCGGTGTAGTTATATACGCCGGCGTTTATAAAACGCCGGTGTACGATTGTGCCGTTACAGCTGATAGCATTCGCCGGCGTGCGTTGAAACGCCGGTGTATCACACACTCCAACAATTAAATTATATAGACCGCCATTTTTTAAAACGCCGTTCTGGCTATGCCCGTTTATTTTCGATACTCCGCTTTTCCGTTCGATTTCAATTCACAGTTTCATTTACAAAACCTGTAAACTAATTCTCACAACTGATTCAATCAATTTCGTTGCATACTACTGCGTAAACCACAACCAAACACAAGAATAATTAAAGATAATCAAGTTTCACACGTGTCATATCAACGTCCAAATTCATTGATTAATTAACAGTGTCATAATTAACAAATTAATATAGAGACTAACATCCAAAATATCCAAACAAACCAGTCTGACAAATATCCAAAATATCCCAAATTCAAAGTATGACATAACTCTCAATAAAAAAACCAGTCTGACATAACAACAGCAAGGAGGACATAAGAACAACAACCATACAGCAAGGAGGACATAAGAACAGCAAGGAGGATCGCAGATTCATACCCCTCGAGTAGCTTCAGCTCTGATCATCAGAATTTCCTTCATCTTGACGACCGCTCTGTGAAAAAAAACAATAGTTTAATTGAACAGTAGATCACAATACAGAATATACATATTTATTGAACTTGCAAAAAGAACTACCTGTATCTCGAATTATAAGATCAAAGTGCCAACTGCAAATGGAATTGTTAATGATATATACAGAGGTAAAATAATTACATTGCAATGCTAAAAATCTAGTACTTAATTTTGTTTTTAAATATATCTAAAATAACAAAACAAATGAAAATTCAGTATCTAACTTGATATCTTTATATTCTCCTCTGATTGGGAATATCCACTATCTAAAACAATAAAACAAATGAAAATTCAGTATCTAAGCATGTCCTTCATGGATTGTTCAGACAATCCATGAAACTGTCATCGTGGACGGAAACCAAATATAAGAAAAATAAGAAAAATAAGATAGGGCTCATATCAAGTGTATTTTTAGGGAACTGTCATCGTGGAAGGAAACCAAATATATATAGAAGCCAGAAATGGGAACAGAAAGAAGAAAGGTAGAGACTTTGGATACACCAGGCTACCATAGCGGCATTTTCCTCATCTCTCTCTCATCCCTTGTTTCCCTTCAGCACACGAACACAAAGAGACATCAGCAACAACAGCAAGAGCGACAAGAACAACAATAATAATAAATTATTATGAACAAGATGTCTCTATATGGGTTTCCAGATCTCCACTCGAGCCCACTCTTTCTAATCACAGCCCAATTAAGAACATAGACAACATCCACTAAACAATCCAATCATAGCCCAGTCAAAATTTGCCATCCTGGATCTTAATGAAATAAGCTTCATTAACAGTGAAAGAAAATGAGAATGCTAGCAGCATACTTAGTTTGGAAGTGAACCCATTTTTTGTTAAAAAATCATGCCAAAGATGGCAATCAGCTTCATTAACAGTATCTGAAAATGAAAATTTCTATTATCTGAGCTTATATGTTGCTCTACTAATTCACTGTGCCCAACTAAATCTAAAACCCAATTGTTGTGCGTATCCGGAGGATTTTGGTATACGTACCTATAGCATCCTCAGTTCACAGTAAACCCGTTTTGGTCAAAAAAACATGCCAAGATCACAATCAGATGCATGAAAATAAGCTTCACTAACAACAAAAGAAGAAACTGGGGATGCTATGCAGCATACTTAGTTTGGAAGTGAACCCATTTTGTGTTAAAAAAACCGGTTACATTGACAGTATTTGAAAATGAAAATTTCTCCATCATCTGAGCTTATATGTTGCTCTACTACTTTTTTAGCCCAACCATATCGCAAAACCCAAGTGTTGTGCATATCCGGCCGGAGGATTTTGGCATACGTACCTATATAATATCTGATGACCACAGTGAACCCATTTTTGGTATAAAAACATACATGCCAAGAAGACAATCAGGTGCTTGAAATCAGCTTCACTAACAGTTAGTGAAAATGGGACCATAAAATAGCTTAAGAAGACCATCAGGTTTGTGAAATAAGCTTCACTAACAGTGAAAGAAACTGGGGATGCTATGCAGCATACTTATTTTGGAAGTGAACCCATTTTGTGTTAAAAAAACCATGCCAAAGATTGCAATCAGGTTACATTGACAGTATTTGAAAATGAAAATTTCTCCATCATCTGAGCTTATATGTTGCTCTACTACTTTTTAGCCCAACCATATCGCAAAACCCAAGTGTTGTGCATATCCGGCCGGAGGATTTTGGCATACGTACCTATATAATATCCTCAGTTCACAGTGAACCCATTTTTGGTATAAAAACATACATGCCAAGAAGACAATCAGGTGCTTGAAATCAGCTTCACTAACAGTTGGTGAAAATGGGACCATAAAATAGCTTAAGAAGACCATCAGGTTTGTGAAATAAGCTTCACTAACAGTGAAAGAAACTGGGGATGCTATGCAGCATACTTAGTTTGGAAGTGAACCCATTTTGTGTTAAAAAAACCATGCCAAAGATTGCAATCAGGTTACATTGACAGTATTTGAAAATGAAAATTTCTCCATCATCTGAGCTTATATGTTGCTCTACTACTTTTTTAGCCCAACCATATCGCAAAACCCAAGTGTTGTGCATATCCGGCCGGAGGATTTTGGCATACGTACCTATATAATATCCTCAGTTCACAGTGAACCCATTTTTGGTATAAAAACACACATGCCAAGAAGACAATCAGGTGCTTGAAATCAGCTTCACTAACAGTTGGTGAAAATGGGACCATAAAATAGCTTAAGAAGACCATCAGGTTTGTGAAATAAGCTTCACTAACAGTGAAAGAAACTGGGGATGCTATGCAGCATACTTAGTTTGGAAGTGAACCCATTTTGTGTTAAAAAAACCGGTTACATTGACAGTATTTGAAAATGAAAATTTCTCCATCATCTGAGCTTATATGTTGCTCTACTACTTTTTTAGCCCAACCATATCGCAAAACCCAAGTGTTGTGCATATCCGGCCGGAGGATTTTGGCATACGTACCTATATAATATCCTCAGTTCACAGTGAACCCATTTTTGGTATAAAAACATACATGCCAAGAAGACAATCAGGTGCTTGAAATCAGCTTCACTAACAGTTGGTGAAAATGGGACCATAAAATAGCTTAAGAAGACCATCAGGTTTGTGAAATAAGCTTCACTAACAGTGAAAGAAACTGGGGATGCTATGCAGCATACTCATTTTGGAAGTGAACCCATTTTGTGTTAAAAAAACCATGCCAAAGATTGCAATCAGGTTACATTGACAGTATTTGAAAATGAAAATTTCTCCATCATCTGAGCTTATATGTTGCTCTACTACTTTTTTAGCCCAACCATATCGCAAAACCCAAGTGTTGTGCATATCCGTCCTCCGATTTTGGCATACGTACCTATATAATATCCTCAGTTCACAGTGAACCCATTTTTGGTATAAAAACACACATGCCAAGAAGACAATCAGGTGCTTGAAATCAGCTTCACTAACAGTTGGTGAAAATGGGACCATAAAATAGCTTAAGAAGACCATCAGGTTTGTGAAATAAGCTTCACTAACAGTGAAAGAAACTGGGGATGCTATGCAGCATACTTAGTTTGGAAGTGAACCCATTTTGTGTTAAAAAAACCGGTTACATTGACAGTATTTGAAAATGAAAATTTCTCCATCATCTGAGCTTATATGTTGCTCTACTACTTTTTTAGCCCAACCATATCGCAAAACCCAAGTGTTGTGCATATCCGGCCGGAGGATTTTGGCATACGTACCTATATAATATCCTCAGTTCACAGTGAACCCATTTTTGGTATAAAAACATACATGCCAAGAAGACAATCAGGTGCTTGAAATCAGCTTCACTAACAGTTGGTGAAAATGGGACCATAAAATAGCTTAAGAAGACCATCAGGTTTGTGAAATAAGCTTCACTAACAGTGAAAGAAACTGGGGATGCTATGCAGCATACTCATTTTGGAAGTGAACCCATTTTGTGTTAAAAAAACCATGCCAAAGATTGCAATCAGGTTACATTGACAGTATTTGAAAATGAAAATTTCTCCATCATCTGAGCTTATATGTTGCTCTACTACTTTTTTAGCCCAACTATATCGCAAAACCCAATTGCTGTGCATATCCGGCTGGAGGATTTTGGCATATGTACCTATATACCATCCTCAGTTCATGGAAGAAAAATACGAATAGGGCTCATAGCAAGTGTAGTTTTAACTGGAATTGTCATCGTGGAAGGAAACCAAATACAGAAGCCAGAAAGAGGAATGGTAGAGAATGAGGATACACCAGGCTAACATAGCGGCATTTTCCTCATCTCTCTCTCATCCCTTCTTTCCCTTCAGCACACGAACACATAGAGACATCAGCAACAACCGCAAGAGTGACAAGAACAACAATAATAATAAATTATTATGAACAAGATGTCTCTATATGGGTTTCCAGATCTCCACTCCAACTCGTTTCTTTCTAATCACAGCCCAATTAAGAACAATTGTTCACGGTCACTGTTAAAGAAACATATATGCTCAGATTATGAAAAATTTATATGCTCAGATTATGGAAATTTTCAGTCACTGTTAACGAAACTAAGTAGGCTGCATAGCATCCCCAGTTTCTTTCACTGTTAGTGAAGCTTGTTTGGAATACAGATCACTCAAACATGCCCCTTGTTTCTGAACTCAAACATCACATTAATAAACATCTTTTCTAATAATGGCTACACTTGTGGAAGCTGTCTCTAAGCCTCAATTCTTCAAGGTTTTGTTGCCTACTTCTTTACAGAAGTTGGTACTCTATTCTCCTCTCTTTAAAGAAGAATAGAGTACCAGCTTCTGTAAAGAAGTAGGCAACAAAACCTTGAAGAATTGAGGCTTAGAGAGAGCTTCCACAAGTGTAGCCATTATTAGAAAAGATGTTTATTAATGTGATGTTTGTGAGTTCAGAGACAAGCGGCATGTTTGAGTGAACAATTGGGTTTTGAATGGAGATTGTAGTCATAGATCAATTCTTCATGGAAGAAAAATACGAATAGGGCTCATAGCAAGTGTAGTTTTAACTGGAATTGTCATCGTGGAAGGAAACCAAATACAGAAGCCAGAAAGAGGAATTGTAGAGAATGAGGATACACCAGGCTAACATAGCAGCATTTTTCTCATCTCTCTCTCATCCCTTCTTTCCCTTCAGCACACGAACACATAGAGACATCAGCAACAACCGCAAGAGTGACAAGAACAACAATAATAATAAATTATTATGAACAAGATGTCTCTATATGGGTTTCCACTCGTCCACTCCAACTCGTCTCTTTCTAATCACTGCCCAATTAAGAACAATTGTTCACAGTCACTGTTAAAGAAACATATATGCTCAGATTATGAAAAATTTTCATTTTCAGATACTGTTAAAGAAGCTGATTTCATGCATCTGATTGCTATCTTCGGCATGGTTTTTTTAACACAAAATGGGTTCACTTCCAAACTAAGTATGCTGCATAGCATCCCCAGTTTCTTTCACTGTTAGTGAAGCTTATTTCACAAACCTGATGGTCTTCTTAAGCTATTTTATGGTCCCATTTTCACCTCCTCCAAATCAGTACAACAACACGACTGAACAATCCTTGTTTGCAGGTCATACAATGTCATCTATACCAGGTTATGTGCCAAAATGGGGTTGGGCATACGATGCAAGGCCGACAAGTATTAGTTGTTTGTGAGTATGCAATAGGATGCAGCTATGAACATGGGC
This sequence comes from Hemerocallis citrina, assembly GCA_017893485.1. Lineage (NCBI taxonomy): Eukaryota > Viridiplantae > Streptophyta > Magnoliopsida > Asparagales > Asphodelaceae > Hemerocallis > Hemerocallis citrina. Next base: position 184,963,264 of record CM030366.1, on the reverse strand, counting down.
TCATATCAAGTGTAGTATTACGGACTGTCATCGTGGAAGGAAACCAATTTAATATAGAAGCCATATATGGAGCCAGAAAGAGGGATGGTAGAGAATGAGGATACACCAGGCTAACATATCGGCATTTTCCTCATCTCTCTCTCATCCCTTCATTCTCTTCAACACACGCACACAAAGAGACATCAGCAACAACAGCAAGAGGGGGTTGGTCCAACAATAAGTGTAGATTATAATAAACGAGATGTCTCTATTTAGGGTTTCCAGATCTCCACTCCAGCCCTTTCTTTCTAATCACAACCCACTTTAGAAACATAGACGAAATGCTTATAGACGACAGCCACAATGCAGACTCACAAACACTAGTACGTGTCTTTCATGCATTCAAGTAACATAATCTCTTTAAAAATACCAATTTTAAGACTTACCGATGTTTTTTGACAGTGGGCGGCGTGCTACCCTCACTCTCATATGTTTGCCTGCCACTATTATTTAGTGGCTGCTCATCCCCATGGCTCTCGTTGCCATCATTTATATTTACCCTCTTTCCACGCCTCGGCATGTTGTACCTGTCAAGGATCCGATAACTTGGTTCAAATGATAGTTTGGTTCAAATGACAACGATAGTTTGGTTCAAATGACACTAAGCATAGTTTAATGTAAATAATACCAAGCAGTAGAAAATAGAAAGACAATTAAATCAGTATATTAAATTCACAATGAACATATTCGAAATTACAGACATAATATTACAACAAGATTTAAGACATAAAATTACAGACATATAATAAACTCAATTGAAAATCATGTAAACTACAATACGACATCTTCCAGTACATCGCCCTCTTCTCCATCCTTGCGGAGCCAAGTCCCGCAAATTCCAACATCGGTTGTGTTTACATCAAACACAGGAAACTCAGAAGCAATGTAACTGTTCATGTCTTCACCGTCTTCATCGTCTGAAGTATCGCCCAGTTGGAATACATCTCTTGGTTGCATAGGGATAGCCACATACGATTTTGGCAGGGTTGGATCTTCAATGTAGAATACTTGTTGCACTTGGGATGGAAACACAAATGGCTCATGGCTAATGTGTGTACCGATGTGAATCAATTTTGAGAAGTTTACAACTGTGAAGCCAAGCTTGTCCTTGTTGTTAGCAAAATTCCTATCAAACTCAGCCCAATCCCCACGAAATAAGACAACACGGAAATGGCCAAAATAATTCAACTCAATGATATCCGTGAGCACTCCATAGTAGTCGAGATCCCCATCTACAGGCCTCGTGTCCGATTTGGAAGCATAACTTCTAGTCTTAGACGTCACTACCATTCCACTATTTTGAGACTTCAAATTAGATTCACGATCCTTAGTACGAAATCTAAAACCATTGAATATGTATCCTCCGTATCTTTTGACCATCTGATAGGGACCTTTGGCAAGTACTTGTATTTCAGATGACGCACCTTCAGGACCCAAAGAATGTACCTATTAATTTTGCGCAAATCGTATCAACACCATAGAAAATGTAGATATAATAAAGATTAACTTGCATAACTGTAATTCACCTACATGAGATTCAAACCACTTATGAAATTTTTCATTCATCAGCTTGTTTTGTTCATGTGGTGGTAGTCTTCTTGGTCTAGCCCTTCGTTTGATGTCCCTGACAAATTCGCTAAAAAACAAGCAATTGAAATTAGGAATAACAAAAGTATCAAAAATATCGAACTCCGCGGTTTTCACTGTATTCGATTTACATTCAAAAGCAACTTACTTTCGAAATGGTTCCACTAATGCATGATGGTCTAGCACATATCGATGTGCCTGTTCCCACGCTAAGCTATCGAGCTCAAATGCATCAACTTTACCAACAGTGGTGCCAGCGGTATCAAAAAGATATTGTGCACCATCAAGGTTGGAAATGTCTGGATTTCTACGTGGTCTACTGGAAGATGTCTCCACACCAGGCAAATACCTGGAAAAAAAATGTGAGCACTCCTCTGATAGATATCCCTGGGCTATTGACCCTTCAGGATATGCTCTATTTTTCACATAACCCTTTAGCCGGTATAGGTACCTGAACATGTACAATTAATAAACTAGAGCGGATTAGGGGATTAAAAGAAATGAGCTTTTGAAAATTCAATTTCGTAAGATGAACGAATTATTTTACCTCTCAATGGGGTACATCCACCGATAGTGAACAGGACCACCGATTCTGGCTTCACCAGCAAGGTGGATTATCAAGTGAATCATAATAGTGAATAACGATGGAGGAAATATCATCTCCATTTTACTAAGTGTCAATGCCGCCTGCTGCTCCAATTGGTCCAGATCTTCAACACGAATCATTCTTGAGCAAATACCTTTATATATGCTACAAAGATCTTTCAGGACAGTAGTGACTTGCTCACACATTGAAGACCTTAGGGCCACAGGAAGGAGATCCTGCATTAGGATGTGGTAGTCGTGTGACTTTAGCCCCTGAAGCCTCTTCTCTTCAAAGTTGACACATTTTGCCATGTTAGAAGAATAGCCATCGGGGACTTTCAGTTCAAGTAGTACTTTGCAAAACAACTCCAACTCCGATTTTGACATTGAATAGATTGCAGGAGGTAGGAGCACTTTCCCGTTCGGCAATTCTTCTGGGTGCAACTCATGTCGGATGCCCATTGACTTCAAATCAAGTTGGCTCTTGAGATTGTCCTTTGTCTTCCGATCATCTCCCATAACTGTTCCTATACAATTCTCACCAATATTTTTTCCGATATGCATCACATCTAAATTATGTCTCAGTAAGTTGAATTCCCAATACGGCAACTTGAAGAAAATACTCTTCTTCTTCCATGCACCTAAACTCGTCAAGTTTTGATCCTCATCCTCGCCATATAGATCGGTCTCCTCATCTTGCTCCGGCCTTGCCCTTTTCTTGCCCTTTGTCCTGACTTCTGGTTCCTTTCCATATTTGAATTGATGACCATCTACCCGCCTCAAAATATATGAACCAGAGGAAGACCCAGGAGCATGTTCCCACTCGTCGGTGCCATCAAATGTCGCTGCCTCTGCCCGAAATATATGTGTGTCAGGCAACCATCTCCTATGACCCATATAGAAAAACTTTCTGCCATTGTACAACCACCTTGAACTAGTTTGGTCAGCACAACATGGACATGCATAACGTCCTTTAGTACTATATCCAGATAAATTTGCATATGCTGGAAAATCATTGATTGTCCAAGACAACACGGCACGAAGAGAAAATGTTTCTTTAGCCACAGCATCATAGGTTGGAACACCCACCCACAACTTCTGAAGTTCATCTATTAACGGTTGTAGGTACACATCTATATCATTTCCAGGACCTTTCGGTCCAGGAACTATCATGGACAAAATAAATGAGGACTGCTTCATGCATTTCCAACGCGGCAAATTGTATGGTATCAACACAACCGGCCATATGCTGTATGTACTACTCATTTGCCTGAAAGGGTTGAAACCATCACTAGCTAGTCCAAGTTTCACATTTCGAGGATCTTCCGCAAAATCAGGATATCTTTCATCAAATCTTTTCCAAGATTGAGAATCAGCAGGATGTCTAAGAATCCTATCATTAGTGCGGCCTTCAGCATGCCATTTCATATCAGAAGAAGTTTTCGTGGACATAAACAACCTTTGTAACCTAGGAATCAGAGGAAAGTAACGCAATGTTTTGGCAGGCTTCTTTTTCCTACTTCGCTTAGTAGATCCACTGGCTCCCTCGTCTTGATTTGGTCTTTCTTTCCATTTCGAAGAACCACACACTTCGTAATTCTCCAGACTTTCCTTACCACTCGTGAAAAGCATACAGTCATTTGGACATGCTGCTATCTTCTCATATCCTAGATCGAGAGAACTTAGGAATTTTTTGATTTTATAGGCTGAGTTTGGAATACAGATTTCAGGAAATGCTTCATTCAACAATTCAAGTAGCATAGTGAAGGACTTAGCAGACCACCCGTTTAAACATTTAATCTGAAATAGTCTGACAATGAATGAGAACTTAGAAAATTTGGTGCAGTCGCGGTACAACGGGATACTAGCATCTTCAAGTAACTTAGCGAAGGATTCTTGCTGCTTATTATTTTCATGGGTGGGGCCAGACATTTCCTCGTCCACCCCACCACCAATCTGGTTTGTTTCTATTGACTCATTGTGAACTTCGGTTGTTGGGTCATTGGTGTGGAAAGGAACATTATGAATCCCCATGGCATCTTGTAACAAAGCATGCATCTCATCGGGAACGCTTAAGTCTTCGTTCACTAAGGGCTCAGCCTCATTTTCTAATACAACCGGACGAACAGGAGCTGCCGTATGATCCTCTCCATGACAAAACCACCTTGTGTACCCTTGAAGAAAACCGTTGACAGCCAAGTGTGTATGTACTACGTCACATGTCCTCAGCATACAATTTGTACAGCGAAGGCATGGACAAAGGATTAGGTTGGGATCACGGGAATGTCGTTTGGCAAAGATAATAAAATCTTTAATACCATCACGGTACTCCTTGGATAATCGTGGTTTACTAATCCAACTTCTATCCATTATATCAATAGCACACAGTCTGAAATTAAAATTTGATATATTAAATAGTAATAACAGTAAAAGGCATTTTGTATATTAAATTTCACCTATTTGAAAATCATCCCTAGCTGCAAATAAATAAACGATATAATCTTTAACTGTAAAATAAAGAAATTGTGGCTCCAAAAAATGTACAAAAAAAAACTACTTCTTAATACAATCTACTCTATTCACCAAACCCTAAACGACCTTTTGTGGAAATGATCACAACCACCTTAGACGGTATTTTATCACACACCCTGTGTTCGAGCATAAAAAAAATCAACTATAGTCTCCCCTGTATTTGGCTTTCCGTTCAAGGAGATGATGATGGTAAAGGGTATTTTGCTGATGAAGAGGAATCGGCCGAATAATGAGCGCGTCGTGCTGTAACTACGGTAACAAGAAGATCTGATGACTCATGAACTATTCTGTTCATGACTACTAATAATCACTTATCTCATAATAATAATAATAATAATAATAATAATAATAATAATACTAAACAAAAGAAACAGTAAAAGAAAAATTAAAATGTCTAGTATGTAAGCATATATTTTGCAGACTGAACCAATTGTTGTACATAGCCGGAGGTTTTTGGCATAGAGCTATAGCATCCTCAGTTCACAGTGAACCCAGATTGGTCAAAAAAACATGCCAAAACGACAATCAGATGCATGGAATAAGCTTCAATTCATTAACAGTGAAAGAAACTGGGGATGCTATGCAGCATACTTAGTTTGGAAGTGAACCCATTTTGTTAAAAAACCATGCCAAGGATTGCAGTCAGGTTACTTTAACAGTATCTGAAAATGAAAAATTTCCCATTATCTGAGCTTATATGTTGCTCTACTACTTCTTCATCCCAACTAAATCTAAAACCCAATTGTAGCCGCATATCCGGCCGGAGGATTTTGGCATACGTACCTATACCATCCTCAGTTCACAGTGAATCCATTTTGGTAAAAAAAACATGCCAAGATGACAATCAGATGCATGAAAATAAGCTTCACTAACAACAAAAAAAGAAAATGGGGATGCTAGCAGCATACTTAGATTGGAAGTTAACCCATTTTCGTATAAAAAACCATGCCAAAGATTGACAATCAGGTTACTTTAACAGTATTTGAAAATGATAAATTTTCCATTATCAGAGCTTATATGTTGCTATACTACTTCTTCAACCCAACTAAATCTAAAACCCAATTGTTGTGCGTTTTCGGAGGATTTTGGCATACGTACCTATAGCATCCTCAGTTCACTTAGTCTGGAAGTGAACCTATAGAAACTGGGGATGCTATGTAGCATACTTAGTTTGGAAGTGAACCCATTTTGTGTTAAAAAACCATGCCAAAGATTGCAATCAGGTTACTTTAACAGTATCTGAAAATGCAAATTTCCCATTATCTGAGCTTATATGTTGCTCTACTACTTCTTTAGCCCAACTAAATCTAAAATCCAATTGTTGTGCATATCCGGCCGGAGGATTTTGACATACGTACCTATAGCATCCTCAGTTCACAGTGAACCCATTTTGGGTAAAAAAACATGCATGCCAAGAAGACAATCAGATGCATGAAATCAGCTTCATTAACAGTGAAAGAAAACGGGTATGCTATGCAGCATACTTAGTTTGGAAGTGAACCCATTTTGTGTTAAAAAACCATGCCAAAGATTGCAATCAGGTTACTTTAACAGTATCTGAAAATGAAAATTTCCCATTAACTGAGCTTATATGTTGCTCTACTAATTCACTGTGCCCAACTAAATCTAAAATCCAATTGTTGTGCATATCGGAGGATATTGGCATACGTACCTAGAGCATCCTCAGTTCACAGTGAACCCATTTTGGGTAAAAAAACAAACATGCCATGAAGACAATCAGATGCATGAAATCAGCTTCATTAACAGTAAAAGAAGATGAAAATTTCCATTATCTAAGCATATATTTTTCTATTAATTCTTCATCTCAACTAAACCGTTCATGCTAAGGAAATCGAAATGAATAAACTGAAAAAAGCTGCCTTTTTTGGAAAATAAGGAAAATCAAGAGATCATACCGAAGAGAGAGAGAGGGAGCGAGGCGACGAGGGCGGGGGCATAGGAGAGAGAGAGAGAGGGGGCGACCACCGATTCACCTCCAAATAGAGAGAGGGAAGAAGGAAATCGAAAAGGACGAAGGGAAGAAGGGACGATTTCGAATGGTCGAAGGCCGTCGAAGAGGACGAAGCGGCGGAGGCAAACGCGCGGGAAATAGAGCGAGGAAGGAGGGAAACGAAGCGCCTCTTTCCCTTTTTTTTTTTGGGTAATGGGAAAATGGCGAGCGAAAGATTAGGGTTCGCGGGTTTTATTCACAGTTATTCACCGGCGTTTTAATTGGAAACGCCGGTGAATGTGTCCGTATATTTGCCGGCGTTTATAATAAAAAACGCCGGTGAATAATAAACTTCACCGGCGTGTTTAGGTAAAACGCCGGTGAATACTAACATACGCCGGCATTTTAAATTGACCGCCGGTGTATGACCATCCCATCTGGCGCCCAATTCCTACTCGCTCCCTACCCCGGCGCTACTAGTAAAACGCCGGGGAATAATCGCCGGTAAAAGCAGTATCTTTTGTAGTATATATGTTTATAAAGGCTGAGGTATAAATATAGTTATATAGCCATAAAGTTGGAGTAATCTAATTATCGTATATGGATGGAGTTGTGTATTCACAGGCATGATATTAATGAAGTATATGTTTATGTGTGATCAATGGAGTTATACACATTTATGTTGTCGAATTTATATGGAGATACTTATAAAGCTATATCGGCAAAATGAATGAAGCATGAATAAAGGAGAGAAGTGTAAAATAAAGGGAGTGCATTATGAGACGTAAATACAAAGTAAAATAAGTTATATTATAAAAGGAGAATGAGAACGTAAAAAAAATATGTTATGTAAATGAATATGAAAAGTAAAGAAATTGTGTAATAAGAATAAATATGAAAAGTAAAGAGAGTATGTATGTGAATGAAAGTGAAAAATGAAGAAATGGTGTTGTGTAATGAATATGAAAAGTGAAAAAATTGTGTTATGGGGATGAATATGAGAAGCATAGAAAATGTGTTATGCAATATAAGAATAAAAAGTTAAAATAAGCGGTAATATGAGACGTAAATGGATATTAAAGTAAGAACATGACATGAAACAAGTTGGTATGCCTTGAAGTTGTGTCCAGGAACTACTCGCCTACTATTTTGGCAGAAATAGTGGGAACTACCTGCCTAGGCACAATCTCCAAGGTGGATCGGTAAGGTATTTATGTAATAGTTGTAATATGATATGTGAATGAAAGTGAAAGTAATATTATGAGAGAAGAATGAAAAGAAAAGTAAAGTGTGCAAGAATTTAAGCAAGTGTATTATGACATGAGAATGAAGAGTAAAGTGAATTATATTATAAATGAGTTATAATATAAAATGAGAATGAAGCGTGAAGTGAGTTATATTATAAAATGAATATAAAAAGTGATTGAATGGTGTTAGGTAAATAAATATGAAAAGTGAAGGAAATGTATTCTGAGAATAAAAATGAAAGGTAAAGAAAGTATGTTATGTGAACGAATACGAGAAGTAAAGAAATTGTGGAATGAGAATGAATATTAATGAAGTATGAGATATGAATGAGTATTAAATTAAACACAAAATTATAATACGAGTTTGATGTGCTTTGGAATTGTGCCGAGTGCAAGTGTACAAAATCGCAATAAGTAGTATAGATAAGTAAAAAGAGTGTCGAACCCACAAGTAGCATTGGTATAAATACCCGAAACCCGGATCCGACCCGGACCTAACCCGGACCCAGCATTGGACCGGAACCGACCTGGCCTATCCGGGTCCGGCTCCGTGTCCTAAAATGGGACTCGTTGTACTTTCGGGTCCGGGTCCGGGTCCGCTCAAAAAAGACCCGACCCGGACCCATTAAAAAAGTCCAAAAAAAATCAACATAAAAATAAATATTCTATCCTCATTCCTTCCCTCATTCATCCTCAATTCTAAATCTTCATTTTCCAAACTCAAAACTCGTGCATTTTTCATCTCTCCTCTATTCTAAATCCCCCACTCGTCGCCTCCGTTGCCCGCTCACACTCCCGCTCCTACCCGAACGGGTAGGAATATTTTAATAGGACCTGGACCTGAAACCGGACCCGGTCCTCACGGGTCCGGGTCCGGGTCCAATTTTTGGACCCGTAGGGGACCGAGTCTGGGTCCGGGTAGTGAAGGACCCGACCCGACCCGACCCGATACCAATGCTACCCATAAGGACTAATTATTTTATTGAGTACCGAAATTTACTAGATTAACTACTATTTGGAAAACCAAAAATATGATAAAAATAGAAATTAATACTAAATTAAACTATGGAAAGAAATAAACTAATTAAAAGGAATAGAATCCAAAATTTGGTTGTTTGTTAATAGCAAAATTAATTCTAGGGCTTTCGATTTTACCTAGTTAATCCCATACAATTTATAACTCCATGTGAATAAAAATATTATTTTTCAAAGTTAAAGACCAAAATCCCCAAATTATTTAATATTCTCTCTCAAGAAATATCAAAAACATTATCAACTAATTATTTGTCATAGTTCATGCACAAATTACTAATTGAAAATTCTTTAAGATCTATGGATTTCTTAACGGTCACATTAACAGCGGTTCGCTCTTGTAACAGCGTTTAATTTTATTAATTCGAAATCACAAATTACCAGTTCGGTCTCTCCGTAATTTAACAAATCTTACAAAAGTTGGTCAAACAATTGTAAGCATTAAGAACAAAAATCAAACACACAACCATGGAAAAATAAAAAAATAATATGGAACTAGAATTATGTTCTCAAAACTAGGCTACATAGAAGCCCTAGAAAAATAAAATTAGTTCATAATAAAATTGCAACTAACAAACATATTCTTTGATTGCATAATAAAAATTAGAAGAAGAGAAGAAGAAGAAGAAGAAGAAGAAGAAGAAGAAGAAGAAACTCGATTTTGCCGAAGATCCAAGCCTCAAAATTCGTGCATTGTTCCTTTGTTTCTCTATCTGTTTCTTCTCCTCCCGAATTCCAGCCGCCAAACCAACCTCCCCTCCCTCTCTTTGCTAATGCCTCTCTTTATCTTATGTAGGGATTATGTTTAGGTAGGATTAAATAAAAATTAGGTTCGTTTAATTAATTAATTAATTATAATACTAAGATTAAAGTTAATCTTTTAATTAATTAATCAACTAACTCTAATTCTAAACCAATTCAACCCATACTCTTTCTTTCTTTTCTTTTTATTTTAATTTTTATTACAAAATTCCATTCCACCCTCTACTTGACCATAATATTTTCTATTGGTTCTTCAATAGACAATTTGTAAAACCGCGCATTCGACTACTCAAATCTTCTAAAAATCTTTACATATAATCAATTTGAATTTTTGAAATCTTTATCCTTGCGCTCTTAATGGATTTTATGCAAAACGCTCACATATTGTACTTATCCCTCTGATTCCTACAAAATCAAAGAAACAATTAAAAATAAGTAGAAATAAGATAAATGTTAAATAAATCAATGAGAACTCACAATTTTAATGTATAAAAGAGTAATAAAAATTATCTCATCACTGAGGAACTACTTGCCTGTTGTTTCTACGGAAACGGGGGGAACTACCTGCTGAGGCACAACTTCAAAGTATGTTGAGTAGATGTTGAGATGATGGATTGGGTGCAGTATCGTAGATTGGGTAGATACTGATATGGTAGATTGGTTGAAGATTAGAAAATTATTTCTTGTTTAATATCTAGTTTTCTTTTATTATACTTTCATGTTTAAGTTATACTGAATTTTAATCAGGATAGTATGTTGTTTAAATTTCTTTTATATTATTTATTGCAGTCACTGACCTTGTAGATTATACTCACACCAGTTATGGCTGACCCCTGTGGTTTGGGGGTCAGAGAAAGATCTCTAACCCCATGTTTGCAAGTAGGTTCATCGACACGATGATGGAGCTTTGTAGCTTGTATTTTTATAGTTTGAATTGAATTAAATTGAAAATTAACTTTATTATTTAACTTTATAAATTGTTGTATAAAGAATATATGGAGGGGTTGTAAGAAATATATTATTACAAATAGATATATGTATCAATATTGGTGTATAATGTGAGAGCGGAAGTTAAGAATACCGCATGGTCCTTGGAGGTGAAGATTTAGAGATCGTGTATGATTTTCTTTAAGAAAATTTGAAGATTTATGGTTTTATTTGATAATTTGTGATTGAATGATGATAATACCCCCCAGAGCATATATTTATAATCTCTGTGACGTGTTTGATGAATTGGCCTGGGGAAGGATTGATAATTATTGCCTGTGTTGTGTTTATGCAATTATTGCCGTAAGGAAATCTGGGTATTTGGTCAATATTTTAGGGGAGACTCTGCCGAAATTTTTACTGAAATCCTAAATTAGTATTTTAGCAAGATATGAAGTATTTGGGAGTTTAGGAAGTAAAATGAGAGTATGAATTAATTGGCAGAGTCTTCTAGGTGGGGAAAAAGCAGTCAAGGAAATAGTAGTACTGAAAAAGAAGAATAGATAAACTAAAAAAAAAAAAAAATCGGGGCGTGACAGTAGTAGATCGAGCGGCTCGGAAGGAAAGGTGGAAGAGGCCGAGGTAGTTGACATGGATAATGAAGGAGCGGTGGAGGAAGTTGGTAGAGGGGTTGATGAGGAGGAGGACAATGAAGTGGTGGCAGTTGATTCGGCAGTTGAGGCCTAGAATCTGAAACCATTGGCATCGTCATCCCCTCCTAAGGCTCTTCGCATTTGAGGGAGGAGGATGAGGTGGACCCTCCCAGATAGTCCTGCACAGCCAGATGAGTTCCTTCCCAAACATGGGCTCGACGTCCCTTATCTTCAGCAACCGAGCTCCATTAGGATGTATCCGAACGATGTTGGAGACTTGGTTCAATATGGCGTGCAACCTTCTTTGCCGAGTCGACAAAAGATCTGGATGGACAAGATGCCGAGTGTCTTGATGGTCGATTACTTGCTGCTGATTCGAGCTAACTACTTCATAGAGCTGGAGTACGAATTGCTGATTCCGAACCCCGATCTCCGTCCCACGGATAATTTGACGCCTTGGTATTGCATGTTTCCGGTGGTTGCTTTCAGTTCGGGGTTGCAGTTGCCGCTGCATCCGTTTATCAAGGAGGAGTTGAGTTGGGGGTAATGTAGTACGGCCCGAACTCCTAGAAGCAGCTCGTGTGCTTCATGTTACTTTGCGAGTAGAGGGGAGCACCTCTGAAACTAAAGTACTTTCGAGTCGTGCTGGGTGTCAGTTCGTCGAGTGAGTATGAGGAAATTTACTACATCTTGCCTCGCCCCAGAAAGAAGGTAGTCCATGGACATCCAGACTCCATAAAAGGGTGGAAGGAGAAATATTTTATTGTCTGAAGTCAGGTTTCTTGGGAAATTCCACGAGTTGGAATTTTTATAAGCCGAATCACAGGCCACAGAGGAGAAGGGACCTGACGGACGAGGAGTGGGTCGACGTGGATCGGATCATTTCTGGCAATAGCATCGGCTGACCAAATGTGACAGAGAGGCACTTGGCCAGGATCGGACTGCGCTACATTCCTTCCCGCATGTCTTTCATTTTCTTTTTTACCTAACTTTTTTTCCTTCGTTCTTATAGCCTTATTTTTCTTTCGCAGACATGAACACTGTCTCCATTGATGCGAGAAGAGCCTAGTTGGTCAAGAAGAGGGCGGCCGAGCAGTCAAAGCAGCGGAAGGGGTCCTCTCAGGGGGGGTCCGAAGGCCCCTCGGATCTGAAGCCCAAGAGGCAGAAGAACCTGTCGGTTGCGGGGACCCTCGGCTCATCGAAGGTGGCACCTAGCTCGAGTAACCTTACGGTTATGAAGGTGCTGAGGGGCTAGGTCCCTCATGTTCACCCTTCAGCCCAAGAGATGGTGGGTGAAGAGGGCTCAGACCGTGGCCTCCCGACTGGGTTATGAGGGTGGCCGACACACTGACTGAAAGGCCAGTGGCGATCAAGGTAGTGAAAAAACTGGCCATGGCTTACAATAGGGAGGCCATGGCGAACGAGACCCTAGAGTCCTACTACATGAGGTGGGCTCAGGCCAGCGTGCTGGTATGGCTTCATTCAACTCTGTTACTTCATAATTCGATCGTGGTTGGCTTGCTCGAGATTCACACTAAGCGTCAACCGTGGTTGGCTTATGAGAAATCCAGTAGCCAGCTCGAGATTTACGCCGAGCGTCGAGCATGGTTTTCTTATGAGAAAACCAGGTGCTTGCTCGAGATTCACTCCGAGCATCGATCATGGTTGGCTTGTAAGAAAGCCAGACACTTTCTCGAGATTCACATCGAGCATTGAGCATGTTTGGCTTGTGAGAAAGCTGGGCGCTTTCTCGAGATTCACGCTGAACGTCGACCATGGTTGGCTTGTGAGAAAGTCAGTAGCCAACTCAAGATTCATGCTGAGCGTCGAGCATAGTTGGCTTAGGAGAAAGCTAGGCGCTTGCTCGAGATTCATGTAGAGCGTCAACCATGGTTGGTTTGTGAGAAAATCAGTAGCCAGCTCAAGATTCACGCCGAGCATCGAGCGTGATTGGCCCATGCAGCTCGAGATTCACACTGAATGTTGACCGAGGTCTAGCCGATGGTATCAATGAAACCCTAATGAAAGCTTGACATTTCTTCTTCTGATGATATTGAATGATTGGAATGGGAGACGTTTCGTCTTTCAATGCCATAAATGTGCCCCCCCCTTGGGCTATATAACCCCTCCCCCATTTATTTCTCGTTCCTCACTTCAATGAGAGCTTTCACAACTGGTGGCTATCCTATCACCCTTTGAAAGTTAGAGGTAGCGGCGATGAAGGCCGCTCTACCCCTGGCTATTAGTGGTTGAAAGTGGGCCAACAGCGATGAAGGCCGCTCTATCCCTGGCTGTTAGTGGGTGGAAGGGTGGCCAACTTGGTGCATGGAGCTTGAGGTCCTTGCCGAGGGCGAGTGTCGCAAATAAAAGTTTCCTTCGAGGGCTCTCATGACTGGTGGTGCTTCTATTACCCGCTGACAATTAGGGATAGCGGTGATGAAGGCTGCTCTATCCCTGGCTGTCAACGGGTGGAAGGGGGACCGACTTGGTGCATGGAGCTCATGGTCCTTGCCGAGGGCGAGAGCCGCAAATCAAATTAAGGGTCGAAGTACAAGCCGAGCAGTGAGGACTTGAGAGATTAAGTAATCTCTCGTTAAGGGTCGAAGTCCAAACCGAGCGGTGAGGACTTGAGAGATTGAGTAATCTCTTGTTAAGGGTCGAAGTCCAAGCCGAGCAGCGAGGATGGGGGAGATCAAAGAATCTTTCGTTAGCATAGGGGGTCGATGCCGAATGGCCAGGACTAGAGAGAATGAGAAATCTCTCATTAGTGTAGAGTCGACGCCAAGAGGCGAGGACTTGAGAAATTGAGAAATCTCTCGTTAAGGGTCGAAGTCCAAGCCGAGCGGCGAGAACGTGGGAGATCGAGGAATCTCTCATTTGTATTGGGGTAAATGCCGAACAGTAAGGACTTGAAAGATTGATAAATCTCTTGTTAGTGTAGATTCGTCGCCGAGTGGTGAGGACTTGAGAGATTGAGTATTCTCTCTTTAGTATAGAGGAGAGCCGATACATTTTGACTTGTTTCGAAAAGAAATTTCACCACTTTTATTCAGTGCTTGGGTACAAAAGAAAAGAGGCACAGTGCCTATTACAACCACGGACGTCTCCGTTGGTTCTTTTGGCTCCTTATGGAATTTAACAAGATGCTCCACGTGCTAGGGTCTCTTGACTGTCTTGCCCCCCAGATCTTCGAGTCGGTACATGCCTGGACGCACCACTCGGGAAACCATATACGGGCCCTCCCAGTTCGAGACTGGTTTACCCTTCCTGGTAGGGTCGAAGATAGCTAGCTTCCTAAGCACGAGGTCGCCCTCCTTAATGTCGGTCGGACAGAATTTCTTGTTGTAAAACCTTTCAATGAGTCGCTGATATATATTTCTATGATGACGGAATTTTCACGGATCTCATCGATTAGGTCTAAGTTTGCCCTGAGGTCGCTCGAGTTTGACTCCTCATTGAAGCCCATGAACCTAGGCGAGGGAAGCCCAATTTCCAAGGGGATGAACGCCTCGGTCTCACAGGTGAGATTGAATGGGGATTTGCTCGTTGGGATCCTCTTGGTTGTTCGGTGCGACCAAAGGACGCTTAACAATTCATCGATCCACAGTCCCTTGGGAGAGTTAATCCAACCTTTTTTTGAGACCGTTAAGAATTTGGCGGTTGGCATTTTCAGTTTGACCATTCGACTGGGAATGTATATTGATGAGAGGCGCTACTGAACCCTGAGGTCTTAACAGAACTTTCAAAGGTTTAAAGCCGGTGAACTGGGTTTCGTTATCGGTTATGAGCACGCACGGGATCCCGAACCGACAGATGATGTGTTTTCAGAAGAATTGTTGGACTTAATGTTCTGTGATTGTGGCCAAGGGTTCTGCCTCGACCCACTTGGTGAAGTAGTCGATGGCCAGGTTCATCCCCTACATGAAAAAGGGGTTCGGACTGGTATGTGACTTGAGTTCGGCTTGGGGCAAGCGTTTGATTGAAGAGAATCTTTGGCAGAGGCCGCACCATTTCACAAGGTCCTCGGCGTCTTACAATATGATTGGCCAATAGTAGCCGTGGTTGAGCACTTTCCTCACAAACGATCTGCTGCCCATATGACACCACCCAATTCCTTCGTGCTTCTCCTCCAGTGCATACTTGGCTTCATCGGGACGCAGACATCGAAGATAGGGCCTTCCTTCCACCTTAGTGTATGAGCACTTGAAGAGTACATTATCAATCAGGGTGAATCTTTCCGATCGGATTCTTATCGTCCTGGCTTCGGATGGGTTTTCGGTGCTAGGCTTGAAGAGGATCTCTACAAGGACAGTGTGTTCTAGGGCCTCGAAGGACGACGAGGCGAGCTTGGCCAAGGCATCGTCCTGGCCATTTTGTTCCCTAGGAATGAGCTCGATAGTGGCACCCTCGAAGACTGTTAAAAGTCGCATGATGTGTGCCAAATACTGGATCATCCGGGCGTCGCGGATTTCATAATCCCCAGAAATGTGATTGACCACGAGCTGAGAGTCGCTGTAGGCCCTCACTCTTCTTGCCCCCACCTTGTGGTCTAATGTAAGCCCGGCGATTATGGCTCGTATTCCACCTCATTGTTGGAGGCTTGAAAGTTGAGAGACAGGGATTGCTGGAGGACGAAGTCGTCGGGGCCTCTAAGTATGACACCAGCTCTACTTCTCCCCTCGCAGGATGACCTGTCAACACATAACTCCCAAACAAGTTCATCCTCTCGGATTTCAGGCGCATCAGGAATGGTGCATTCAATGATGAATTTTGTGAGGGCTTGCCCTTTGATGACATTTCGAGGTTAGTAGATGATGTCATGCTAGCTCAGCTCGATGGACCACTTGATTCAGCGGGTGGAATTCTCTGGCTTTTTTAGGACCGTCTTGAGAGGCTAGTCCGTAAGGACTCGGATGGAGTGGGCTTGAAAGTATGTGCAGAGTTTTCGAGCAGCCATCACCAATGCATAGGCAACTTTTTCTATTCTGGTGTATCGGAGTTCAACATCATGCAGAACTTTGCTAACATAATAGATGGGATTCTGAATCCCATCTTCCTCTCTGACTAATACGATGATGAGCGCGTGTTCTGCAGCAACCAAATAGAGATAGAGGACCTCGTCCGGCTCGGTTTTGTTAAGGAGTGGGGGGTTGGCCAGGTAAGCTTCAGCTGATTGAAGGCCTGCCATTGGGAGTCTTCACACTCGAAGCTCTTCCCCCCCGGGAGGGCTTTAAAGAACGAGAGCAACTTTTCTCCGGACTTGGAGAGAAAACAGCCGATGGCCGCCAGTCGACCCGCTAGTCATTGGACTTCTTTGATATTTTGGAAGGGCCATGTCTAAGATGGCCTGAATATTTTTAGGGTTCACTTCGATGCCTCGATGGCTGACCACGAATCCAAGAAATTTTCTTGAGGAGATGCCGAAGGCGCATTTAGAGGTGTTAAGTCTCATATTGTGGGATCGTAGGACCTCGAAATCTTCCTCGAGATCACTGATATGATCCTGTCCCTTGTGGCTTTTGACGAGCATGTCGTTGACATATACCTACATATTTCGGCCTATCTAGTACTTAAAAACCTGGTTAACGAGCCTTTAGTATGTGGCACTGGCATTCTTCAACCCAAAGGGGATGACCTTGTAACAGTAGAGGCCTTGGTCGGTCATGAAGGCAGTTGATATGGCTAAAAATAGGGTTAAATCGAAACCATCCAAATCAGGTACGAATCTTAAAACTCAGGGGTAAAATGGTAATTTCACCTACAAGCAGGTCTGAAATGGGAACTGGGCCTTTTTTCAAAGGCCCAATAACCCATAAACGGATCCATCTTACTGGGTGCGGGTTCCAACCCGCAAGAAACCCAGTCTAGCTGGATAGAATTAGGGTTTATGATTGTCCCTAATCAACGATCCTGATCACTTCTATCCATCCACTGGGAAGTAGGGATATGATCTTATCCCGAAACTGGTTCCTAAGGCGGCTGTAAATACCCCCCATCCTCTACTGTTACCAGGTAATCAATCTTTTGCCAATCAAAGCTCTTTCATAATCTTTCTGATTACTGACAAGAGCATCGGGGGGTGCGTCGCCGGAATCAACCCCGGTGTTTCGCACTTTTTGCAGGTCAACGGCGTGAGATCACGGTCAAACTCCGGCAAAAAGGTGTCCAGGTTTGACTATTCAACATCCCAAGAATCCACAAATCTATTTGTTTGGCCCCACACCGATTTCAGCGGTAGTAGATTGACGCCGTCTGTGGGAACCACGAATAGCAATCCATCCTCTTCCATTGGTTAAGATCACCTCCAGCCATGCCTCCTAGGAAACTGAGATCTAGAGGGTCCAACCGTGGACCCACTCCTCCTCAACCCCAATAGGAGGCTCCCCTCCAAACCTTCCAGCAACAGGGACAACTCCCTCCTCAGCCTGATCACCCCCTGCAGCAGGAACAACCTCCTCTTCAGAACCCTCAGCACCAGCGGGCTCCAGTAGGGCCCCAGAACCCCGGTATTGGGACCTCTCGTCCTCCTCCTCAGAAGCAACCTTTTCATCGGGACCACATTTCCGTACATAACCCTTCAACCGACTCCATGGCGTCTCACAACCTTCGGCCTTCCGAAGACCTCCGTAACATCCTCATCAACCGGAAGAAAGAAGAGGACCTTCGCCACCGTTTGGATGAAAGGCGGGCCCGAGAGGGACCCTCCTGCTTGGAACGTCCAAATGAGCAATCTCCTCATCGTCGTGACCACAGGAGGTCCCCTCTTCATAGGAGACGGAAGGAGTCCCCTGAATACCGTCAAAGAAGGCATCATTCTCCCGCTGGTCGGCAGCCCCAGAGGGACGAGAACGGACCTATCACCCGAGCCAAATTCCAACAGTTCCAGGCTACAACCCTGCAGGCCCTCAATCTCCCACCAAACAACAATGTTCAGAGGGTTCCCACTCCTCCGCCGGTCCGAAGCCCTCACCAACAGTCCCTAAGTCCTCCTCGGGCTCTGAGCCACCGCCATCACAATCCTAGCCCTCACCAGTCTTCGGGCTACCGCCGCCGTAGCCTACGCTCCCCTTCATACAAAGATAAGTCCAGAGGCTCACCAGGATACCGTTGAAGGGACGATGCAATCTATCGCCATATCCACGAGATGGAGAGGCACCTTAGTCAACTTGATAGGAAAGAGGAGCTAAGAGGGAGGACCCTCCGCCCAAGCAGACCTCCGTTCTCTCGAACTATCATGGAGGCTCCCATTCCAGCAAACTTCAAGCCCCCACAGTTTGAGACATATACGGGGGAGTCAGACCCCATGGATCACATCGAGAGTTTCAAAACCCTCATGATGATCCACCAGGCTTTCGATGCTCTACTGTGCAAGACCTTCCCGGCCACTCTCAAGGGTCCGGCTCGGGAATGGTACTCCCGCCTCGTCCCATCCTCCATCTTCTCCTTTGAACAATTTGAGACCCTCTTCATCAACCATTTTGTGAGCAGCCGCCGAACCGAGAAGACTAGTATTTCACTACTCTTCCTCAATCAGAAGAAGGGTGAGAAACTAAGAGATTATGTCAAGCGGTTTACCGCGGAAGCTAGGTCCATTGCCTCCCTCGACCAATCGGTCGCTGCAGCCACCTTCCAGTCTAATGTCCTCAATTCGAGCCTCCGGTCCTCCCTAGCCAAAAAGCCCCCGCAAGACTTCTCCGACCTTCTCAGAAGCGAGAAGTACATCTGGGCTGAGGAAGCTGAACACCGCCCCACATTCGAGGGGTCTTCCTCAGGAAGCAAGAGAAAGGCAGCCAAAGATTAGGGAGCTAAGAAGCTCCAGAAGGATAATGGGGGTCAGCACCGCCTGCCTCCCAAATTTAAGAAGTTTACCCCTCTCAACACCAATGTTTCAACTATTCTCATGGAGGTTGAGAAAGAGGGAGTCCTACCTCCTGTCCCGAAGATGAATACCCCTGGGAAGAAGAGGGATAAAGAGAAGTGGTGCCGATATCATCGAGACCACGCCACAACACCAATGGCTGTCGAGCTCTGAAAAATAAAATTGAAGCCCTTATTCAGATAGGGCAGCTGTCCAAGTTTGTAAGAAAGGATCGGATCGATCTTCCTCCACCCCCAGGGGGGCTAACAAGCATTCTGAGAGGCGCGAAGAGACTCCCGACTTTGAAGAAGAACTTATCTTGCACCTCATCCATGGGGGCCCAATGGGAGGAACCTCCAACTCTTCTCGAAAGGCTTTCATAAGGAAAGTCAATTCGGTGCACAGCATACCCCCTCCCAAAGGCCTCGGAGTCCCGGTTACTTTCTCGGATGAAAACCTAGAGGGTGTTCCAACCCCCCATTGTGATGCACTTGTGATTAACCTCCACATAGCTAACTTCAAAGTGGAGAGGATTCTGGTAGACAATGGCAGTTCTATCAACATCCTCTTTCTGGCGGCCTTCCGAGGACTCAAGTTATTGCGGGACAGGCTCTACCCCACCGGCTATACGCTCCATGGGTTCACGGGAGTGCCAATGACTATCAAAGGGGTGATAACCCTCGACGTAACCGCTGGCAAAACTCTTACTACCCGGACGGAACCTATGGACTTCATGGTTGTCGACATCCCAGCCGCTTACAATGTGATCCTAGGCCGACCTGGCCTAGCTGCCCTAGAAGCTGTCCCATCGGCTTATCAACTCAAAATGAAATTCTCCACCAAGGCAGGTGTAGGGGAATTAAGGGGAAGTCAGGAGATGGCCCGCAAGTGTTACATGACCTCAACCGGGGGACCTGTCCTTTCACTCGAGACTTTTGAGATTTCCCAGGGGAACACACAGCCTATGTCAGAATCAGTAGACGAGCTGGAGGAAGTGCTATTTTCAGGGCAAGATCCGAACCACAAATTCTTCATCAGCAAGACCCTCTCCTCTGCCCTCTGTTCTGACATAGTCCATTGCATCCGGAAGAACCATGACCTCTTCGCCTGGACAGCTGCCGATATGCCAGGGATTTCTGAGGACCTCCTCGTCCACCACCTAAGTGTTGCTCCAGGGTCCAAACCGGTCCAGCAGAAGAGGTGCAAGTTCGCCCCTGAGCACCAGTAGGACATAAAGGAAGAAGTGGACAAGCTCCTCAAAGCACGGTTCATACAAGAAGTCAACTATCCCGAGTGGCTCTCTAATGTTTTTATGGTCAAGAAGGCCAATGGAAGCTGGAGGATTTGCATCGACTTCACTGACTTGAACAAGGCATGCCCCAAGGATCCTTTCCCTCTCCCCAGCATCGACACCTTGATCGATGCTACTTCGGGCCATGAGCTGCTGAGCTTCATGGACGCCTTCTCCGGATACAACCAAATCAGACTGTTCCCCCTGGATATCCCAAAGACTTCCTATGTCACAGTTCAAGGCCTCTACTGTTATAGGGTGATGCCCTTTGGGCTGAAAAATACTGGTGCAACCTACCAATGCCTCGTCAACAAGGTCTTTAAGAATCAAATCGAGCAGAACATGGAAGTATATGTTGATGATATGCTAGTGAAAAGCATCCAGGGGTCCGACCATGTCACCGACCTCCAAGAAGCCTTCGACGTATTGAGGAAGCATAACATGAGACTGAACCCAAATAAGTGTGCATTCGGGGTCTCATCTGGTAAGTTCCTAGACTTCATGGTCAGTCAGAAGGGGATTAAGGCCAATCCCGAGAAGATAAAAGCCATACTGGATATGGCTCCTCCTACAAATGTAAAGAAGTTCAGAAGCTCACAGGATGCCTCGCGGCTATAGGGCGCTTCCTGTCCAAATCAGGAAAGAAGTGTCTTCCTTTCTTCAAGGCCCTCAGGGGGGCTAAGGGCTTCGAATGGGGCCAGCAACAGCAAGAGTCATTCGACCAGCTCATAGCTTACTTAGTCAACCCCCCACTCCTCAGCAAGCCTAATCCCGGGGAGACCCTCTACCTCTACCTCGCTCCTTCTGAACAAACCCTCAGTGCTGTCCTAGTGAGGGAAGAAGACAAGGCTCAGAAGCCTATCTATTATGTGAGCAAGGTCCTTAGAGATGCCGAGCTATGCTATCCGAGATTGGAAAAGATAGCATACGCTTTGGTTATGGCAGCCAGGAAGCTCTGCCCCTATTTTCAATCCCACTCGGTGGTCGTCCTTACCGACCAGCCGCTCAAGCAAGTCTTGCACAAGCCCGAGACCTCCGGGTGACTGATGAAGTGGTCGATCGAGCTAAGTCAGCATGACATATCTTATCAGCCTCGAACCGCTATCAAGACTCAGGCCTTAGCCGAATTTATAGTAGAGAGCACCATCCCAGAAGTAAGTCAAGCAGCAAATGGGCCACCCATATGGACCGTATATGTAGACGGGTCCTCTTGCGCTGAAGGGAGCGGAGCCGGAGTCATTCTAGCAGGCCCAGATGACTTCGTTCTCCAATACTCCCTCCGCATCAACTTTAAAGCTTCCAACAACGAAGCCGAGTATGAAGCCCTAATAGCAGGCTTGGGAATGGCTCGCAAGGCAGGAGTGCAACGTGTCCGAATATTCAGTGACTCATTGCTGGTGGTGAATTAGGTCTTAGGAGACTACGAGGCACGAGACGACCGAATGGCCAAGTACCTAGCCAAGGTCCAAAGCTCATGGCTTCGTTCGAAGAGGCACAACTCCAGCGGATCCCTAGAGAAGAAAACTCCCAAGCAGATGCCCTCTCAAAATTGGCCTCCTCCTCCCCCCAAGGTCTCGAGCAGACCGTCCTAATAGAAGTACTCCTAAGACCAAGCATAGAAGAAGAAGCCCCCGACTCGATGGAGTCGCTGCCTATCCAACTCCGGGACAACTGGATGAAGCCTTTGATAGAGTTCATCAGGGATGGGACCCTTCCCCAAGATTCTAAAGAAGCCAGTCGAATCCGAACAAGAGCGGAGCGGAACACCCTTGTTGAAGGAGTCTTGTACAAATGCTCATATACCCAAGTAGATATCAGACCCTACTTAAGATGCCTCTCCCCGAAAGAAGCCTCGTATGCCCTGCAAGAACTCCATGAAGGCATAGGCGGAGCCCACTCGGGATCAAGGTCCCTCGCTAGGAAAGTTTTGAACTACGGGTACTTCTGGCCTACCCTGCTTCGAGATGCCGAGCAACACGTCCAGCAATGCAGCCCTTGTCAGCAGTTCTCCAACATCCGTCGACTACCCCAAGCACAACTTACATCTCTCTCGAGCCCAATTCCCTTCCCAATGTGGGGGATGGACTTGCTAGGTCCGTTCCCATTAGCTCCAGGCCAGCTCAAGTTCCTAGTTGTGGCAATCGACTATTTCTCTAAGTGGATCGAGGCCGAACCACTGGCTACTATCACTGAGAACAAAGTACTGCAGTTCTTCTGGAGGAATGTCATCTGTAGGTTCGGCATTCCTCGAGTCCTTATAACAGATAACGGAACACACTTTACAGGGGCAACGTTCCAATCTTTATGTGAAGACCTCGGCATTCAGCAACGCTTTTCCTCCGTCTTCCATCCTCAGTCCAATGGTCAAGTAGAGAACGCCAACAGGCAGATCCTCTCCGACATCAAGAAGAGACTAGATAAGTCGGCCAAAGGCTTATGGGCGGAACAACTTCCTAACATATTGTGGAACTACCGCACTACAAAATGGACCCCCACAGGAGAGTTGCCCTTCAACCTCACCTATAGGTCCGAGGCCGTAATCCCCTTAGAAGTTGGCTTGCCATCCTCTCATCTTATTGCCTGTGATGGAGAGCAGAACGCCAGAGAGCTCCGGACGAATTTGGACCTGATTGATGAGCTCCGTGAAAGAGCTTCAATTCGCCAGCAAAATTATCGGAGAAGAATCGAGCAGGCCTACAACATAAGAGTCCGTCCCACAGATCTCAAGGAAGGGGACTTAGTTCTCAGAAAGCTAGCTATCTCATTCCCTAACCAAAAGAGTAAGCTAGCTTCGAAATGGGAAGGACCATACAAGGTCTCCAAGTTAGTTCGGCCAGGAGCATATTGTCTTGAAGACCTCGAAGGCAGAGAGATACCAAGAACTTGGAACGCCAACCATTTATTGAAGTTGTCATGCCCCGCTTCCCAAAAATACGGAATACGAGTGCGTGACGAAGCCCAGCGAATGATCTTTAACATCATTCATAAGCTGTAGGATCGACTTAGTATCACAACAAGAACATATTAAGAGATATATATAACCAAGCATGCATGAATAATTTATTAGCAACAGAAACAATTGAAACACAATAATAATATCCAAATAGTTTCAAGTCTGGATCAAGTGCAAAACTCGGGAACATAACCCCGTTACAAGTCTTAAGTAGCAACAAAAAGAAATAAACTCAAATACAAGATAATTAGTATGTTTTCCCAAGCGAAGCCTACAACATCTGCTCACCAATTCCAGCAAGCAGCTCGTCTCCAAAGTCTGTTTAATAAATATAAAAGGGACAAGTAGATAAAACAAGAGAAAATGCCCTTAGTGCAAGTTAGGGCCACAAATAGTAAAAACGAGTACAAGTAATGAGGAACAAGAATTGGAATCAAGAATGTAACAGGGATACAACAAGTAGTGGAAATCCAAGAACTAGCTAGCAAGAAGGACAACTCAAGTAAGCAGGCTGGATAACAAATACTAATAGTGGAGTAAGTGACAAGTGAACATGTAGGGGTATCTAACATCAAGTGTCAAGTATCAAGGACAAGTGTCAGGTAACAAGTCTCAAGTCTAGTGTCAAGTTGTCAGGTCTCAAGTATCAAGTCTCATGTAACATGTCATCAAGTATCAAGTAAACATGTATCAAGTACAAGTTTCATGTTTCAAGTCTCATGTATCAAGTCTTCCAGTATCAAGTGAACATGTATCAAGTTCAGGTTTCATGTATCAAGTAGTCAAGTATCGAGTAAGCATGTATCAAGTTTAAGTTTCATGTTTCACGTCTTGTGGTTATTACTATCTAGGTAGCACTTCATACATCCATCTTTTTACTACATTGTTACTACAGTCAATGAAATTTCGTTTAGGCCTAGTGATGGAGTCTATATGGCGGTGTACTCAGGCATCAAGTATCAAGCAAGTGATCAAACCATGGGCTCTAGAGGTATCCTCCGTAGGCTCTAGAGGTGGCCCCCGTCACCCATGACGTGGCACTTAGTTCTACGTGGCACTTAGTTGCATGTGATCGCAAATATATCATGTAATCTTATAATGGGCTCTAGAGGTGGCCCCCGTAGACTCTAGAGGTGGCCCCCGTCACCCATGACGTGGCACTTAGTTCCATTTAACATACAATTATGGAAAACACGGGTCCCCTTCCGAGTACACATACCTATATTGTCCACTACTATGGTCTTTCCCTTAAACCCCGACTTATTACTTTTATTAATTTTTATCAAGCAAACATAAAAGTGTGCGAAACAAGTCAAGTAATCGTAATCATGAACATGAAACAAGTTTGAGATATTTTTATAGCATATTCGAGGGTCAACACGAATCAAAATATCAAGAACATCGAAAATCTTAAATCTGGACAGCACGACATTGCTGTATCAAAACTGTGATTCCCGTTGCTACGAGATAGTAAAAGTGGATCCGTCAGGAGTTCTAGAAACTAGACTCCTGTCCGGTTCCAATGCATATAATTAAGGTACATGAAAGTTGTGATAACATGTGTCAAATCAGCAAACTATACTACTTCTATGTTAAGGCAGGATTTGTGAATCTAAGTTTATACATGTGAAACAGTGTTGAAACATTGTTAATTAATTCTAAGAAAATTTGGAGATGATCTCTAGGGTGTCCAGCAACAGCATGTAAAATTTCAAGTCCATAGCTTACTGTTAACATAGTTAAATTAATTTGCAAACTAAAGAAGTGCAGTAGTTTTGTGAATCTGCGACTACCGACACAGCTGCAGTAAAACTGCAATATCTCCTAGACCGTAACTCGGAATTCAAAAATTTTGGATGCTATCGACATTTAGACATCTAGAGATACAGGGCTCAGGTTCAGATTCTGATTTTAAAGGGGTCAAAATAGCAAGTGAAGTTCAGGACAGCAACGAGTGTGAATGTCTTTCATGTATAAGTTGCATGATAATTGGCTATTAGGAGTCTAGATTAATATGTGATACAAATACGGGGTAATGGTTATCAAAATAGCAAACAATATTTATTTCTCAACTCAAATGGGTGCAAGATCATCACATACAAGATACAACACACATCTACAAATTTAGGGTTTCTTAATTTCATGTGTTCATGTGTCTAGGAGATAAAATGAGTCCAAGTAGTTGTAATATAACAATCCGCTGTGCACACAACGCAGGACAGCAAC
This sequence comes from Hemerocallis citrina, assembly GCA_017893485.1. Lineage (NCBI taxonomy): Eukaryota > Viridiplantae > Streptophyta > Magnoliopsida > Asparagales > Asphodelaceae > Hemerocallis > Hemerocallis citrina. The sequence continues at coordinate 184,937,621 of CM030366.1, read as the reverse complement.
TACTCCCAATGGGGATCTGCCTCACACCGGATCCGCCCCAAACACGGGACAGCAAGTCTGGATCTGCTGTGGCCGAACACAGAACAGCGGTTTTGGCCAATCGCGATCCGTCTTCTTCCTCACTTCGACAGCGAGTGGGAGAGAGAGTGGGGGGGACTGGCGGCGACTCAGGACAGCACTGCGGTGACGGCGAAGACGACGAGTGGCGGCACTACAGTCGGGAAGCGACGCATCGACGGAGATTGGTGGCACGACTCGAGCTCTGGTTTTTGGGTTCGAAACAGGGGAGGAGTCGACGGGGGATGGTTCGGAGGTGTTGGCAAAGGTCGTGGGTGAGGAGGTGACGGCGGGGCGATGATGAGGGCGACTGGCGATGGGTTAAGGCGAAATGGGTTCGATAAGTCTCGATGGAGTTGGGGATGATGGTGGAGATCGCGAGGCAATCGGGGGCTGGGGCGATGGCGAGGAGGCAACGGGGACGATCGGAGGTGGCGGTTTTGAGTGTTGGTTGATAGGGATTCGAGTTTGGGCGATGGAGCGGAGGAGACGGGAGATTGAAGATGGAGAGAAGAGAGCGGCAGTATTGGTTGGGGTTTAACAGTAAGTAGGGGGTTAGGGTAGGTTTAGGGTTAAATAGTTAGGGTTTTGGGTTAATGGGTTTTAGGGTATCGGGTTTGAGGGGGATCCAACTAGAGACTTAGTCAAAATGTATTAAAAATGGGGAAAAAGAGATAGACGAAATGAATAGTCCATTTCTACATGAAGAACGACACAAAAGAGCAGAACGGACATACAATTGAATTAGATATAAGCACCAAAAGTTGAGTTGAAACAAAATAATGATTTTATTCGAACTGGAACAAAATATAAGATCTCAATTTGAATACAAAATACCAGGAATGAAAATATAATAGAAAAAATTACAGATACGGGAAATAGGAGTTACAGAAGTACCAAGAAGGAGTTTGAACGCCTCTCCAAGTACCTTCAAATGTCGAGCAATTCCTATCTTTTTATTTTTTGTACTTGCTCCTTTATTTTTCCATTGTAATAACGGCTTGCAATTTAGAACCGGCCGATTAGTAGTTATCAATAAAAACTTCTTTCTCCTTATAATTCTCTTGTGATTATTTTATCTCTCTGTTTAAGACCTTTTCAAACGTTGTGTTCGGAGTCCAAAACTTGGCTCGATTCCGCTTCGCAAGCTCGCTCTTAAGCGAGCTAGAAGTGGTTCGCCATTTGGAACTGCTCCCATAACTGTTGAAACTTACTCAAACAATGTGTTCGGAGTCCAAAACTTGGCTCGACTCCGCTTTGCAAACTCGCTCTTAAGCGAGCTAGAAGTGGTTCGCCATTCGGAACTGCTCCCACAACCGTTGAAACTTATTCAAACGACGTGTTCGGAGTCCAAAACTTGGCTCGACTCCGCTTTGTAAACTCGCTCTTAAGCGAGCTAGAAGTGGTTCGCCATTCGGAACTGCTCCCACAACCGTTGAAACTTACTCGAACGACGTGTTCGGAGTCCAAAACTCGGCTCGACTCCGCTTCGCAAACACGCTCTTAAGCGAGCTAAAAGTGGTTCGCCATTCGGAATTGCTCCCACAACCTTTGAAATTTACTCGAACGATGCGTTCGGAGTTCAAAGCTTGGCTCGACTCCACTTCGCAAACTCGCTCTTAAGCGAGCTAGAAATGCTTCGTCATTCGGAACTGCTTCCACAACTGTTGAAACTTACTCATACGACATGTTCGGAGTCCAAAACTTAGCTCGACTCCGCTTCGCAAACTCGCTCTTAAGCGAGCTAGAAGTGGTTCGCCATTCGGAATTGCTTCCACAACCATTAAAACTTACTCGAACGACGTGTTCGGAGTCCAAAACTTGGCTCGACTCCGCTTCGCAAACACGCTCTTAAGCGAGCTAGAAGTGGTTCGCCATTCGGAATTACTCCCACAACCTTTGAAATTTACTCGAATGATGCGTTCGAAGTTCAAAGCTTGGCTCGACTCCGCTTCTACTCCTCGCTCTTAAGCGAGCTAGAAGTAGTCCGCCCTTTAAAAGTACTACAACCACAGATGACTAACAAAACACACAAGTCCAAAAGAGGGAACGAGCTTCGCTTCTATAAAGTTTGGGAACAAATCAAATTACAAGACTTGTACTTTTTTCTACAATGAAGTTACAAGAGTTAAAATGCCAAAATTACAAGACCGACTCCTCGTACTTAGACAAGATGCAAAACTTGGAAAACAAAAAACAACTTCAATGCCTCCTAGGCACAGGGATGTTCCGGTTTAAAGACACCCGGGGACGGCGGCGCCTAACCTCGGAGCTCGTCCCTAGACCAGCAAACTGAGATGTATCTTCTGCGCTACATCTGACAGTCACACCAACGGACGCTCCGCTCGACGAAACAGCCACCCCACTTTGGGCATCACCTGGGCTCTGCCAAGCAACGAGCGAGCGAGTTGCAAGCTCATAAAACGAAATCCCTCGCTTGCTCTCTTCACGGGTACACAAAGTGCTTCTGACGTTGATCCGTCCCGATCGGGGCTTGAGGAGAGCAACCTCCGCCTCTAGCTCGACTATTCGTTGCTTCAGAGAGTCATCCTTCACGGCTATCTTGGAGCGAGGGAGCACAGCGAAGCCTGCGGCACCAGAACTGTCGGCAATAATTTGGCGGAGCTGAGTAACCTCGATACTCTTGTCGACTGTAACCTTCTTCAGCTCGTCGACCTACGCCGTCAACTCGTCGCGCTCCGCCGTCAACTTCCCCATCGCTGCTGTTAGTTCTTCTCTTCCCACCAAAAGCTCGTCTTCTACTATCCGCAAGTGGTGAATTTCAGTTAATAGTTCATCCCTCTCCGTTGTCATCTTTGACAAGGAGTGGCAGAGAAACTTAAGCCTCAAGCCGAGACTAAAGGCTGTCGACGAGCCATCATCATCGCCTTCGGGGATCATCTCAGCAAGACTCCCTTCTAGTCTTCGAATCTTGATGTCTCGACGGCCTACAATTAGTTGTAGATGATTTCGTTCACTTTCGGCTCTGCGCAACCCCAACTCAACTTCATAAAGGCACTCTCGGCACCTAGCGAGGCACAACTTTGTCGCTCCTAGGCCGACCTCGGAATGTAACTCCTCCGCCGCATGAGCTTCTTCGACTAGCTGTGTCACCTCAACGAGCTGAAAATTCCAAGGCAAACGACGAGAACACTTAGCAAAAATTAGCGAATTTGGTTAAAACAAAGCCGAAACTCCTAAACAAGGCAACATGTACACAGCAACATCTCGAAAAAAAGTTGTGAACACGTAGTCGAACCTTTAGGTAGGGCGACGTGAACACTTAGCCAAATTTCAAGAAAATTTTTGTAAATTCAAGATTCGCAAGCACTTAGTTGAACTCAAAAAGATGGAGTTTCATTCATTTCAAAAAAGTATGGTGGCCAGTCTGCAATTAGGCGATACATCAAAAAGTACAAAAGAAAGAAAAAAAAGGCAGAAGAAGTTAGGGGGCGACCTCTTTCCTAGGGCGACGGGATTGGACGAGGTCGGATTCCCCCGAAGGCTCGACCATCGCTAGTGGAGTCACCTCGGACCCCTAGCGTTCGCCGACGATCTCGACCTCGGCGTCCCCTTCATCGTCCCCTGCTTCCCCCTCGGACTCGTCATCGAAGCCGTCGACGTGGTCGGGGAAGAGTCGCCATCCGGAGCAGTCGACCTTGGGATACCACTCCGACACTTGCTCAATGGCGCGAGCGTACGCCTTTGCCATATTGGCCACGAGAAAGCCCTGTGCTTTCTCCATCATTGCAGCTTCGGCATCCTTTGCCGCTGCAACCTTGGCAGCTTCCACAGCCTCGGCCTGCTGCTTGGCCAACTCCTCCTTCTGCCGAAGCAGATCGCCCTCGAGCTTCGTGACGAGGCCTTCGAGGTATTCTAGACTCGTCATCTTCCTCTCAGCCTCGACCTTCAATTGCTCGAGCTCGTTCGTTAGACGAGCTTTTTCAGCTCGAGCACGGTCGGCCTCCTTCTTGAGGTCCTTCTCGAGCTCCATCATCTTCTCCATAAGATGACCGAAGTGGACGGTTATCTGTAGCCGAACAAAAAAAAGTTAGAGAAATAAATGTGCAAGTTACCTACAAGAAAGAAATCGATACTCACCGATACCGCCAAGCAAGTGATCTCGAAGGCATCGTCGCCCATGCTGCTGGCATCCATGGCAGCCCGATCTTTCGGGGTCGCCAAGTGCTTCACCGCTTGCATGCTCGACGTCGAGTCGCCGAGAAAGCCGTCAAGTTTCCGTACTTGCCAGTCTGGAACAAAAATCTTCTTGTGCCCCTCAGTGAGGAACACCTCGGCGACCGCTGTCAACGGGGGCGCCTCCATCCCGAGGGCAACGGCCATCGGGAACTCGCCAGCCTCGACCGAGGGCATGGTCGCTACTGGTGCCCTTCTCGGGATCACAGTTGCCGAAGCCTCCGCCTCCTGAACGGCGACGTCAACGGTCTTCGGCTTCTGCGCGGTCACGTTCGTGGTGACCCTCTTGCGCTTCTTAGGCGCCTTGCTTCCGAGGGCCGCCCTCTGCGCCAAAATTGCCTCGTAGTCCATAGTCTTTGCAACGAAAGAAAAGTTCGGTTAAAACAAGTTATGATTGAATTAGAAAAACAAAAAAAAACAACAAACAGATAAAGCCGCATGCTAGGATCTACGTGACAGAGCCTTCCCCTGAAGAGCGGGTCCTCCGTTAGATCCCTCCAATCAAACTTTGGCCGATCAAGGAGAATCTGAACCATCCCCTTTTCGTTGGGGTAGAGCACCGACGACTCCCTTACTTTCTTCGTCACCTCTTCCACCCAATCTGAGGGTATGGGCCACGGTTCGCGACTCCGAACTATGAAATACTTGTCTCGCCAGTGCTTTATCAAGTCGGGGCAGCTGACGAGCCGAACACCATGCCTCGGAGCCAAGTAGAATCTGAACTTGGACCTGTGCTACTGATGAAGCCGATAAATTGTTCGGAGCACCCTCAAGTCCAGCTCGATCTCAGCTGCCTGACAGTGGAGCGCGAACCCGTTGATGACCCTCCACGCGTTCGGCATTAGTTAGATGGGGTTGACCCCGAACCACCTAAGCACTTGAACGGCGAATGCATGGAGAGGAAGACGCGCCCCGGTGATGAAGGCATCGACCGGCCAGAAACACATGTTTACTGGCATCGGCGAGTTGGCCCTCACCCCGGGACCCGGCAGCATCAACTCGTACTCCTCCGGAATATGAAAACACTCCTGGATCGCTGCCAGGTCTACCTCATTAAGAATACACTGAATTCGAGATTCCACAGGATCTTTACACTTCTTTCGTACAATTTTACAAGGAATTTAAAACTTTTCACTTTACATCAGAGTCACATGAAAACTTTACACTTTACATTTTACAACGGAAGCAAATTTACAACATTTAAATAAATGTACATCAACATTTGAATAATCCTTAAGCATCTGTGCTTTTTTAATCTTTGTCATGTCTTTTATCCTGCATACAAAACGGTGGGTACGTCAGTTTATTCAACCGACGAACATTATACACGGCCATCATCTCTATGCCGGAAATAGTATAACTGATTTTCCATATTTAACAAATACAAACTTGTCACATATCAAACTAAAGGGAATACCCTATTGATGTCATGTTGTGATTGTGCACTTAGTCCTTAATGCAATTATTTATATTATATGACACTAATGCACACTTGTTCGGATTCTATGCATCTCATACTACATAGGTCCGAGGGCAAGCCTCTTAATCGTTCTTCATCTTGTAGGGTTCAATCCTTCGTCATGACTTAATCTACTACTGTAACTACGGTAAGTATCCTAGATGATCTATGAGTACAAGCTCGTGTACAGAAAACCTGGAGGGGAATCCCACGCTATGTCTTGACGCATCAAGCATGCATTCTGGGGCAATTCAACCTCCTTCATGGCACACGATCCTCTTGCAGTCACCAAACATCCCACAAGCATCGCCAAGATCCCGATCTTCTGGAGTAGTGCCCACGCCATGTCTTGACGCATCAAGCATGCATTCTGTGAATCACACCCACATCGTAGACTCGAGGCCCTCATACTTGTGTTTTTCTCTCACTTTCATCACCTCTTCACTATGTACTAAATCTTTAAATTTAATGAAATCATGAACAAAATCAATCTCTTAGAGTTAGCCCTCTCACTACTACCGGTCTTATTTCTTTCATTTCACAATGACCCAAACTGGTCTTTTCAATATCAATAATCATAATTCATCACTTCCACTTGCCGGTGTGAGTTTTGACTACACTCTAATTTTCAATTTCAATTCACAATTCATATGTTTGAGTTTTCATATTCAATAACATTCTCTTTTCTAATCACATGATTTCCAAATTATTCATGACTTAATAACCATACATGAAGTTCAATTCATGCATTTCATAGCTAACATGTATTTCCACATTAAAATCATTTCACAAATGTCTAATCAAAGTGAATGTTCACAAACTCATTAATGTCACACTATTCTTCAACAAGAATAATTCATACATAACATATACTTTCTTTCTTCCATTGTTTTTTCCTTTTCTAACACTTATCTCAATTTCTTTACCACAACACATTTATATGAAATTATACGAGCGTAAAAACTATAGTTCCAATTTCACTTTTACTTTCAAAAATACGCTTTATTTCATTCTAGTAACTCCCAATAATTTCTCATAAGTTGTACTCATTTATACTAGGCCACAAGTCATATGAATTGTTTCACAAAAAAGAGACAGATTTACTTGAAAACTTCAGGAAAGTCGATTGTCGAAATGGTCAGTCGGCTGTTCCGCAATAATGCAAAACTTCGAAAAGAAGTCAACTGTTAAATGTATCAGTCGACTGGCCTGCGATATTTTTAATCTTGAAATCAATGATCAGAATAGTCAACTGTTGCACATAGCAGTTGACTGTACTGCGGGGTTTTTCAAAAATATAATTTAAATCTGTGTACTATTCTTTTCATAATTCAATTGACATTTCTTACACAACTCAACATTATTATTCCCTATATTAATTCCCTGTTTATCCTTCGTTTATAATCCCAAAAACATATCTTAATTTGTTCATTCTAACTCATATCATGAAAGTCCATCGAAGCACATAAAGCAACAATTTCATCTACTAGCATCTGCATTTAGTTTTGATGCTAATAACGAATTTTAATCCAAGCATTCCATAGCCATAAACAATTCACACACAACTTACAATTCATGATGGAATAACATGCAATCTATTTAGCATCAGTTCAATCAACTAACAAACCATTTTTTTCAATTAGGTGTACTCTTATTAATCTCTTTCATGCATTATCATTTCAATCAATCTTAGCATGCTATCTAATTAGAAACATGAAAAATAACCCACCTTAGCATGATATCTAATTAGAAATATGGAAAATAATCCACCTTAATTAGAGAGAAATACAATTGCAATACCTCCTAAAAGTCCTTGCCAAAAGTGCATCCCTCCTCCTCCTTGAAGTGCACCCAAGCCTTCCAAAATGCCAACCCGAGCTCCTTGATGCCGGCCTTCCCTTTTTTTGATTCAAGCACAACTCCCTCACAAGCAAATCTCAATCTTTTATCCCACTTACTATACTACCAACAATGTATTTTATACTATAGGTTGTGGAGAAATAAAGAGTACAAAAATAACTAGGCTAGGGGGGGTATTTATACTAAAATTTGGAGTGAATGGAAGGCTAGGATCAAACTAGGAGTTAGAAATAAAAGGCTAGGATTCAAGGGGGAGTTATGGTAACCAACCATGATCAAGCAACCACCACCCATGACTCCATTCAAATTTCCCTTTTCCCTCCATGTCAAAACCGGCCTCACATGGTGCATTTGCACGTGTACGTGCCATGCACGTGCATGCATTAGTCCTCCATTTAAAAAAGTTGTACATTATATTTTTTTATAAAAATAACCTTTAAAAGATATTCTACATTACAAGTTGTAGTTAAAACAGAAATAACTCATGGGCTTTAATTAATGGGCCAAAATAATAGTTTTACAAATAATTTAGATTTGGGCTTAAAAAGAAAGGCTTATGTTCATTTGAAGAAAATGGGCTTTATAAAAATAATTAAAGAACACATATACATATATATACTCATCATCCATAATGAGAAATAATTATAAGATTTCATACTACAAAAATTGCACGTGCACACTACGTGCAAAATAAATAATTTTCATAAATGAAAATCGGGATATTACAGCTCTTGGCACCGACGCCCAAACATGAGAAAAAAACTCTCGCTTTGGACTTCCGCACGCCTTATCGAGCGCTCTTAGTACCGATGCCCAAACATGAAAAAAAACTCTCGTGTTGGACTTCGGCACGCCTTGCCGAGCGCTCTTGGCACCGACGCCCAAACGTGAGAAAAAACTCTCGCTTTGGACTTCGGCACGCCTTGCCGAGTGCTCTTGGCACCGATGCCTAAACATTGAAAAAATTCTCGCATTGGACTTCGGCACGCACCGATGCCCAAATATGGAAAAATTATCACTTTTGGACTTCGGCACGCCTTGCCGAGCGCTCTTGGCACCGACGCCCAAACATGAGAAAAAACTCTCGCTTTGAACTTCGGCACGCCTTGCCGAGCGCTCTTGGCACTGATGCCCAAACATGAAAAAAACTCTCGCGTTGAACTTCGGTACGCCTTGCCGAGCGCTCTTGGCACCGATGCCCAAACATGAAAAAATTCTCACTTTGGGACTTCGGCACGCCTTACCGAGTGCTTTCGGCACCGACGCCCAAACGTGAGAAAAAACTCTCGCTTTGGACTTCGGCACGCCTTGCCGAGCGCTCTTGGCATCGACGCCCAAACATGGAAAAAACTCTCGCGTTGGGCTTTGGCACGCCTTGCCGAGCGCTCTTGGCACCGACGCCCAAACATGGAAAAAAATCTCACTTTGGAACTTTGGCACGTCTTGCCGAGCGCTCTTGGTATCGACGCTCAAACATGGAAAAAACCCACTCCGGACATCGGCAAAGACTCGCCGAACCCCTATTTTACACGTGTCGCTATGCCGAGGTATCTTTACACCTTGGCAGGAGACCCCGAACCCCCTGGACTTCGGCCTCCTTCCTACCACGTATTTGAGGGGGTCGACAACGTCACCTGAAGCAACTTGCCACCAAATGAAGAGAAATACACCTTTAAGCAACCACAGGCATTAGATCTCCTTAAAATTCGTGCCCCATGCTGATGGAGAGCCCAGATCGTGGCACGTCATAAATAGAATTAAAAAATCTATTTCTATTTATTTAATTCGAATTGTTTATTTAAAAATTGCAGAAAAATAGTTAAAAATTCAGGAAAATCGATTAAAAATTCTTAAAAATAATTATAAATTTGGAAAAATATTTTTGAGTCCCTGGGTAAATAATTATTGCTTAGAATAATTAATTAGTACTCCCGAAAAATAGAATACCACTCCGCAAAATTAAATAAATGGTCCGAAAAATCACCAAAAGTCCAGGAGAGCTCAAGAACAACCTTGAGCGCGCAACTAACTCTGAAAATCACCATAATACCTCATATAAAAATTCGACACCCCTCATTTGGACTCTGATACAACTCCGCAAGCCACTAAAACAGTAAAACTACTCCTCAAAGGCTGATCAAACTCAGTCTTCGGGAGTGGGGGGCTCGTGATATGGCTAAAAATAGGGTTAAATTGGAACCATCCAAATCAGGTACGAATCTTAAAACTCATGGGTAAAATGGTAATTTCACCTACAAGCCGGTCTGAAATGGGAACTGGGCCTTTTTCCAAAGGCCCAATAACCCATAAACAGATCCGTCTTACTGGGTGCAGGTTCCAACCCACAAGAAACCCAGTCCAGCTGGATAGAATTAGGATTTATGATTGTCCCTAATCAACGGCCCTGATCACTTATATCCATCCACTGGGAAGTAGGGATATGATCTTATCCCGGAACTGGTTCCTAAGGCAGCTATAAATACCCCCCATCCCCCACTGTTACCAGGTAATCAATCTTTTGCCAATCAAAGCTCTTTCATAATCTTTCTGATTACTGACAAAAGTGTCGGAGGGTGCGTCGCCGGAATCAACCCCGGTGTTTCGCATTTTTTGCAGCTCAACGGTGGGAGATCACGGTCAAACTCTGGTGGAAAGGTGTCCAGGTTTGACTATTCAACATCCCAAGAATCCACAAATCTATCTGTTTGCCCCCACACCGATTTCAGCGGCAACAGCAGTCTTGGGGATGTCCGGAGGGAACATTCTGATTTGGTTGTAGCCTGAGAAGGCATCCATGAAACTCAGCAGGTTGTGACCCAAGTTCGCATTTATCAGGGTGTCAATGCTTGGGAGGGGGAGCAGATCTTTAGGATAAACCTTGTTGATGTATATGAAATCTATACTTGATCCTCCATTTGCCACTTGGTTTCTTCACCATTACGACATTCGCCAACCACTGCAGGTAGTTGACTTCCTGTATGAATGGCGCCGAGAGGAGCTTGTCCACTTCTTCCTTTACCACATGTTGCTTGTCGAGAGTGAACTTATGCCGCTTCTTCTAGAATGACTTCGTGTCCAAGTGGATGCTTAGTTTTTGCATGATGAAGTCCTCTGAAGTCCCTGGCATATCCGAGAGCATCCATGTGAAGAGGTCGGCATTTGGCGGATTTAACCAATAATGGCCAGTTTAAGGTTTGGGGTGAGAGACTGGCTCAGTCGGAACCATTTGGATTTGCCTTCCCCAGAGAAGGGGACCTCCTCCAATTTATCGACGGGCTCCGAGTGCAATTGGTTCCTATCATATGAGAGCTTGACTACATCAAGGGGTAGACATCGCCCTAAAAAGCGGCCATGCACGGGCTAATTCCTGATTGCCTCGGACAATGCCGACCCATGGTTGGTAGGAAATTTCAACTTTAGGTGATAGGCGGAGGGCACCACCAGGAGGGAGCAGAGGCCGGGTCTACCGAGGATGGCGTTATAAGTTTCCTTGACGTTGTTCACTATGAAGTCCATCACCTCCGTTCGGATGGTTAGGGCCGTTCAGGCCGTTAAATTAAGCCTGACGATCCCCTTAATTTGGATAGGGACACCTGAGAGCCGTGGAGTATGTACCCGATCAGTTTTATCCTCTCGCAAGGGAGTTTGAGTTTTTCGTATGCATCCAGATACAGGATATTGACGGAGCTCCCATTTTCAACGAAAATGCGGTGGACCTCATGATTGACCATGTCGAGGTTGACTACTAGGGCATCACAATAAAGAAGTCGGATGCCTTTTAGATCTTCATTGGAAAATGAGTCACCCCTTGATCCTTGGGGAGTGGATTGTTGTGGACTGCGTTAACCTTTCGTACAAAGGCCTTACAAGAGGTGTTCGATCCTCCCCTATGGGTCCGTCGTGGACACAGTGAAGGATGGCCAGCCCCCCGACTTCTTCGGGCTCGGGTTCCACCTCTGGGCGCTTGCTGGCCATTCGAGGAGGGGACGAATCCCTTTGGTTGCTCGGGTTGGTTTGAGTGAAATCCCTTAGTTACCCCCTCTGTATGAGGGCCTTGATCTCGTCTTTGAGAGCCCGACAAGTATCAGTCTCGTATTCGTGGTCCCAATGGAACCGATAGTAGATTGTTCAGTCCCTCTTCTTGTTGTTATTCGCTCGGGGAGGATGGCAGACCATCCCCTTGTCCTCGATCTCCAGGAGGATAGCTGACACACTCTAAGTTAGTGGGGTGAACCTCTCGAAGTGGGGGACTGGAGGCGGTCATTTCTGACCGAGTGCATCTTTCTGAGCCTTCTTTAGATGGTCGGAGTCATCGACCTTCCTCTTCCCCTTAGCTGGGGCTTCTTTCGAGCCTTCAGGGTGCAAAGCCTCCTCGGCTCAGATGTATTTTTGACTCTGTTGAAGAGGTATGAAAAGTCAAGGGGTGGCTTCTTTGCTAAGGAGGCCTTTAGTTGGCCATGATGAACATTGTGCCGAAAAGCTGCGGACGCGATGCCAGCATCGAAAGAAGAGACCGACCTAGCCTCGGCAGTGAACCTTCGTACGAAGTCTCGAAGGGACTCTCCTTCTTTCTGCTTGAGGTCCCAGAGAGATGTGCTCGTCTTCTCAACCTTGCAGCTGGTCATGAAGTGAGCAAGGAAGCTTTCCTCGAGCTGGTCAAATGAGAAAATCAAGCTAGGGGAGAGCTTAGAGAACCATTCGCATGCTGGGCCACGCAGCGTGGCTGGGAAGGTGGTCCAGAGAAAAGGATTCGAGGCATTGTGAATCATCACGAGAGTTTTAAACACTTCCATGTGATTAGCATGATCACTCTCTCCATTGTACGTCTCGAACTGAGGTGGCCTGAAATTCCTCTGAATCTCAGTATCGAGGATTGTAGCGAAGACTGGGGTCGGCTAGCCTAATATCCCCAGTTCGGTTGGGACCCGAACTCACCGATCCGAGAGAGACGATTCTCCATTTCTTGTAGGCGCTGAAGGATGGCCTAGTCCCGTCTCGCCGGTTGAGTCGAGCCGTGAGACTCACTGCCCTGAGATTCTTCCCGGCGAGGGTTGTCGCGTTGATGCTCGATCCTAAGGCCACCGTGGAGGGCTTGAAGAACCCCATCCCGAAAATCTCGGAACTTGGCCCTCATGACTGGGATCTGTTCACCTTGACTGTTCGGGGGTAGCCCATCTCTTGGGGAGCGGCTGCGCCTCTGCTCCCAACCTTGGGAGGGGTGAATGCTGTGAGTCGGGGCCTAGTTGGAAGGTGCGGCCTCGTCTGTTGATCGGTTGAGCTAGTGACGGAGATCCTCCACCGGCTGCCGATTATTGATTACGCACCGAAGATCAACGGCGACAGAGCATGAAGCGCTCAGACCGTGCCCTGACAGACCCTCGGCTTGTTGCCTTCGGGACCCCTGCGTGTTCACGTGACTGTGAGAAGGATGAGGGTCAGCATGACGTCCCGCCGTGTGTGCCCTCTTAGCTTTGGGTGCCATGGAAGGGGACGACCTCAGGGTCAGATCTGAACCTGGGATTGAATCGGTATGTCTGTTCCTACAGATGATGCCAATCTGAGGCTGCGGGTTTAGGGGTGGGAGTAATAGATGTGAGTTCTTGTTATTTGTAGTGGAAGAGACAGGTCGGAGATAAATCTCAGCCATAGATCTGGATCTGAGATGGGGATTTCGTCAGGAGCAAGAGAGGTGGTGCTGCTGGTAGCTGACCGCCCCGATCACCTGTATAAACGCCTAGAAACACCTGGAGAGATCCCAGCGACAGGCCCTCCGACGATCTACTCAGTCACTGGGAGAAAGGAAAGCTTGGGTTCAGGTGGGAAAAATTCATTTTCATTACCTGCAGAAAGAGGGAGAGGGTATGATATTTATAGGCAGAGAGAAAGAGAAAACCCTAACCCTAATGGGTCGGGTGACCCTCTTCTGTGGGCCTAAAACAGCAGAAGGCCCATAGGAGCTGTAGGCCTGTTTCTGTAGGAGTCTGCGGATCCTGAGAGGATCATACAGTTCAAATTGAGTCGGATTATTTACCCATATTAATAACCAGGCTCTCCTTTGAGATGCACACTCAAGGGTGATGAAAATATTGTTCTTCTCATAGAAAATCTTATAGTACACGAACTGTACGAATTTCTTTTGAAAGGTAACTGGATCAATGAAACAATTCACACGAAAAAATATATAATGTACTTATCTTTTATTAATTAATAATTAATAAAAGATAACTGAATCAATGAAAGGATTCACATGTAACAATGGGCAAATTTATTTTTTTGTAAGAGGTAACTGAATCGATGGCATGAGTCACATGAAACAGGATGCAAAGTACTCATCTTTATCAAAAAAACTGAAATAATAAAAGGATTCACATGAAACAATGTGCAAGGTACTTAAAAGGTAACTGAATTTATAAAAAAATTCACATCAAATAATATGCAAAGGATTTATCTTTTATTAATTAATAATGAATATTAAAGGTTCAAGCTGGTGCTACTTTACAGAAGCAATAGTTTCTTTCTCGACTTTGTGTCTATAAAACATTAGGAAATGTGTGAAGAAAAGCAAGAAAGCAAAGATGAGAGACATCACTGAGTTTCTTGGTCCGAAGGAATGGATAGAAGCAATTTTAGTATGTAGTGTGGTTTCAACAGAGATTCAGAGTTCGATCCCTATTATGCTTGATGTTAAGGTAAAAACTTCATGTATATATCTTAGTCTATGATTGCATTTTTAGCTGCCAATACTTAGACAATCAATATATGTTTATGTAATTGAGAGTCTCTTTTATTTCATTACTCTAAATTTACTCGTTTGCTTGACCACTTTATTGATAAACAGGTTCTTGCTTTTTGTTTTATTTTTGAAAGGAAGCAAATATTTTCAAAAAGGAAAAAAGGGGCACCATCTAATGTAGAGGATCTGTGTATTTAGTGGGTTCAAGTGTAGTACAGGATCAAGGATGTATTTAGTAATTTTGTAATAAACATTTTTATTTTTTGTATTCGAAAGCTAATCAATCTGTTTAAAGGAAAATATTTACAGGATGATCACGATGAGCAAGTCGTAAAATTTTGTGTTTTCTATGCTGTTTCACAAAAGCCAACAAAATAATTTGTTTGTAAAACATATATAAAACGAAGAGACTAACCAGCACATATATAGGCTGCTCTTTGCAATGCTTGAAATTATTTCCCTTTCTCTTGTTTTTTGTGTTTTCATGCTGCTCTCTATTAGTGTGATAGGATTTCATGATGTTCATAAGCATTTATCTCACATATTTAGAGTGATATATTTCAACATAGTTTCATCGGACTTGCTAAGGTCTATCCTAAGTCAACAAGCAATATAAGGATTTTGCTAGAATACTATAAATTCTGTTAGTTCTGTTCTATTCGTCCGGTGTCATTAAGTTCAGTTATATTTATTTAACTGCACTGCACATTTTTCTCTTGTGCTTGACATTTTTTGTTCTTGTTCATTGTATACAGCCACAAAGTCTGCTGGTAAAAAACTTTTCATTGGCAGAAGAGAGTTCGCTGATGCTTCCTCAAGTGGCTTATGCAAGGATGATCAAGTATGTAGCTGATAGCATTTATCACTTGCTATATTAATTTGTTTCTTTGCTATAGCGTTGTTTTAGTTTTGTATTGAATTGCTACACGAAATGTAATTGGTGCAAACTATTACGGTACACAAAATAAAAGAAAATAAATTTAATTGTGACCATATTGATCATGTGATAATACATATTGTAACCTTTTTTTGTGCCATTGAATTCCTTGTAGGAATCTAACACATCAATCAATAACCTCTATTATTATAACCAGAGAATTGAGATTGTACAAAGTGTGACAACAGACTCACTCAAACTAATATATGTAAATCGTGCACTTTTTAAGTTGGAGTAATATTGACCATATATCCACTTAATTAAAATCAATTACCAATAGTTAAGTCTTAAACACACACAACTACTCAAATGCATTGGACGTGCTAATTAACTAGTTACGCTAATGGTACACTAATTATGTAGCATGTAAGGTGATAAGTGTTGTTAAGATTAAACTTTTGGATGATTGATTTTCAGTGGATGGTAATGCAACTCTGACTTTTAAATGTGTTGATCAGATTAGTTTAAATTGGTTTGTCTACAATTACACAACTTAAGTGAATGATTAATACAAATTCGACTACAAATTAAACAACTTGAACACAGTAGTTATAATAGGAAAATTATTAACAAATACTTGCAGTACGGATTCGTATCCTCTCCACTCATAAAAAGTAAGTGAATGATCCACTTAATTAATATCAACTATCCATCATATATCCATTAAAATGGATAGTCAAAATTAATTGGATTTATAACCATTACAAATCAATCATCATTAAATTAAGCAAATTAGATTGGTTTACAATCTAAAAAGATTTCCCTATATTCACAGATGGAAGAATATAACTGCACATAAGTAACTCGAAAAAAAGGAGGAAAGGAGAAACTTTGCTGATAACTCCATTTCAGTTGAGTAGTGAGCTATAAAACAATTTTAATATACATTCTTTTAAAATTGTGGCAACAAACTCTTTGAAATTGAAGGATAAAGAGTCATTTTACCCTAAAATATAAGGGAGTACACTGATTTTAAAACTACAGAGGGGGTTTTATAATTAAAAGAACAAATATGCCTTTATAATCCACATCAGACATATATCAGTAAGAAGATGCTACAACTATCCACATCAATTATATATTATATAATTAGGCATGTAATTATTTATATGCATAGATGCTGAGAGCCTAATAAGCATCTAGAGAGCTTATAAGATAATATGGAGGTTTTTTCGTTCAAAAAATTTTAAAAGCAAAAAAAATGATGTATGGCGTAGTCTTGGAAATGTTGTTAGTTATAAAATTCTGAAAATCATTTGCGAGTTTTTTTCTCTAGATGCCCTGGACTTTATTCTAATCCTGATGTTTGGTCTTGATAGTTCGTAGGATTGGCACCTCCAAGAACAACTGATGTGATAGGCACATCAGACTGTGGTGAACAGGGATCGGGGATCGACAACAAAAATAAGGCAGGATACTGTTGTTCTGAAGTAATGTTAGGTGGTGGTATGTTGGGTTTATGTCTTGCATACGATGTTGGATAAGAAGACGATAAGACGATGGAGGGATTGAGACGATTGGAGACGGAGTGGAGGCGAGAAATAGTCAACGGCAGCAACAGAGGAAGTTGCGGTCGCCGCAACTCATGTGCGGTTGTCCGACTTCTGCACCGTGTCGGAGGACAGTCGACCGACTTGTTGGTGCGGTCGACCATTCGCGGCGCTGATGAGTTTCAGGCTTGAGTCTGGCTGATTCATGAGAAGCCCAACTTATGCTTCCAGTTAATTAGATCGTGTGGCTCCAATTGTAGGGTTATCTCTTATGTAATATCCAACGGCTATTGTAACAAGATATCAAACTAGGGTTTCTCTAAATTTCTATATATTGTTGTTATTGGCTTCCATTGAGAGCCAAGAGAGAGAGTACTTCATTGAAAGAGAGATTCAGTGATTCTTTAATTGTAAACAACTAGTACATGCTGGTGAGGCTTGAGAGAGGGTCGTGGTGAGAATTGTAATATTCTTGTATCTTTTCTAGTTGAATAACATCCTGAGCTTCTTCTCCCCCGGATTAAGGCGAAAGTCTAAACCGGGACAAATTTGTGTGTGCTTTGGTGTGTTTGGTACGATCTCATATGTGCTTGGTAGTTTGTATTGATTGTATCGAATAACTCAACAAAATCCTAAGAGGGGTTTTCGGTAGAAATCCCTAACAATTGGTATCAAAGCTTCGGGTTCAAGGGTTTGTTCGAGTTTCTTGGAGTAGATGGCAGATCAGATCACAAAGATTAAGTGGTTCAAAGGCAAGATCGACTTTGATCTCTTGAAGGTGGACATGTATGAAGCATCAGTTCAACATGACTTGGATCTAGTCCTAGAAGGAGATAAAGGGAGACCAATCGGCACAAAACAGGAGAAGTGGAAGGAGATATGTTAAGAATCCTTGGGTTTAATACGGTTATCATCAACGAGCGAGTCAGGTATAGGAGAAGCACGGGAGTCTTTGTGCAAGATTCAGAACTGACTACTAGGGATCGTCATCACAGGGTCGGATGTACTAGCAAAGAAAGTTGTGGGGTTTCTAATTGAAGGAAAGTACCGCTCTTCTAGATCATGAAGTGGAGTTCAATATGGAGTTATCTGAACTGAGGGCGTTCAACGCAGATGATCTAAGGGTTTTCAACTCGGTATATTCAGCACCAAATCCATCCAACATGATAACCGTGCTAGATGAGAAATCTACCAAGGAGAAGTTTTTCATAGCAGGTATGATCAAGGGGTTGGAGGAGGATGCACTTAGGAATGAGAGTCATAAATCGGCGTCAACTTCTGTGAGTTGCTGAGAGGTGAATTGTACTTTGATTTGAAGGGAGTGTATATAGGAGTAAGGTCCGTGGCCACCAGTGCAAAGGGATTGAGCATTACATGAGAGACTATTGCAAGCGGTTAAGTCAGAGGGGCGCCAAATACAGTGCCGCTAAATCAGGTCATGGCTTAAACAGTACTTCTGTTTCAAGTTCCTTATATGTGAATTCCGGTTGTTCTTTTGATTCGGTTAGTTTTTCTCAAGTTTGCTTCGAGAGGAAGATGATTTCTACTTACAAAATTGCATCATATCGTTGTGTGAGAACGAAGGATGATAAGATTTGTGAAGTAATGGTTTCTACTTACAAGTTTGCCTCATGTCGTTGTGTGAGAACGAAGATTGACAAGACTTGTAAAGTAAGGTGTGAGAAAACAAATGAGTCGAAGATGACAGATGGAAGGGAATATACACTAGAGGAGGGCATGTATATTCTTTTGATAAAGCAGAGCCTTATATCCATGAGAACTCTAAAAGCTCGGGACTACAGGTACACAGATCCAAGTGGAGTTCGTTCAATTTGGGAAAGTTATCACAAGGTGAAGAAGGGTGAGAAGGGGATTGAGCAGGGTAAGCACAACCTCTACCAGCTTTGGAGGAACAGGAAACCTTAGCCAAGTGGTTTGAATCCCATTGTTCCTAAAGCATTATCTAGTTTGTCGTCACTAGAATCATCCGAGTGAGATTGCGACGTTCGAATATCGTCGGGAGGTGGAGAAAGCCTTGAGATACAGGAGTTCGTGTTGAGGGTGACACCTCCATGACTACATCTATTGGGGTGTGCCCTTGAAGGGGGCATACATTTGGAGAAAAATATGTGGAGATAGATTCAACTAGCAGTGGAAGCCATCGAAACGAGTTGTTTACAAGAAGATAAGGAAAAGATTCTAGAAGGTTTTAAATCACACAGGTATGGATACATGTGAATGCAACCCAAGGTGGGGATTGTTGGGTTTATGTCTTGCATACGATGTTGTATAAGAAGACGATAAGACGATGGAGGGATCGAGACGATTGGAGACGGAGTGGAGGCGAGAAACAGTCAGTGGCATCAACAGAGGAAGTTGCGGTCGACCGCATCTCATGTGCGGTCGACCGAATCCTGTACTGTATCCTCCCATAAGGAGGACAGTCGACCGTCTTATTGGTGCGGTCGATCATTCGTGGCACTGATGGGTTTCGGGCTTGAGTCAGGCTGATTCGTAAGAAGCCCAACTTGTTCTTCAAGTTAGATCGTGCGGCTCCTATCGTAGGGTTATCTCTTATGTAATATTCAATGGCTATTGTAACAAGATATCAAACTAGGGTTTCTCTAGATCTCTATATATTGTTGTTATTGGCCTCCATTGAGAGCCAAGAGAGAGTACTTCATTGAAAGAGAGATCGAGTGATTCTCTAATTGTAAATAACTAGTACTTGCTGGTGAGGCTTAAGAGATGGTCGTGGTGAGAATTGTAATATTCTTGTATCTTCTCTAGTTGAATAACATCTTGGGTTTCTTCTCCTACGGATTAAGGCGAATGCCCCAACCGGAACAAATTTGTGTGTGCTTTGGTGTGTTTGTTATGATCTCATATGTGCTTGGTAGTTTGTGTTGATTGCATCGAATAACTCAACAAAATCCTAAGAGGGGTTTTCGGTAGAAATTCCTAACATGGTATTCCACCCATTAAACAGCATTTGGCTAGAGAATGTAGTCCCTTGCAAGAAAGTACCTCCCAATGCAAATCAGACATCAAACAACATCTAGGTTTATTCAACCCTTCATCGAGGAAGAAAGAGCAATATCCTGAATTCACCTTTCACAAGTTGCAGTTGTTTTGCCAAAAGAGGACAAGAAATAGGAAATGGAGGAGAAACAAGAAAGCTTCCTGTTCTCCTCATGTTTCACCATGATCTCTCTGATTCTCAGTCTACTTAGCACTCCGCTTTTTCTTCACAGGCTGTTTCAATATTCATGTTTGATGTAGGCATACAATTCAATGCTGCTAATTCTTTCTATTTCTAGGGGATACAAAATACCTTTATATCATTCTTTACAGGGTAAATTACTGTACAAATGTCGTCATGAAGTAGACAAAGTTCGTAAGAATATTTAAAAAATGACAACTTTAGTCACGGTGATAGATACAAGGTTAGGACTGAATGAATTGTCATTGCTTTCTTCATTCTTTTTTTT
Organism: Hemerocallis citrina; assembly: GCA_017893485.1. NCBI lineage: Eukaryota > Viridiplantae > Streptophyta > Magnoliopsida > Asparagales > Asphodelaceae > Hemerocallis > Hemerocallis citrina. Next base: position 184,917,397 of record CM030366.1, on the reverse strand, counting down.
TTTTTTGACAAAAGGGATGAAGCCTATAGGCTTCAGCCAATCCATTAAAACCAAAAGTTAGATCAGAACAGAGTTTTATACAGACAAAGATAACACCAGGGAAAGAAGAGTAGAAGCAACAAACAAATCCTTAACACAGAGAGGACCATAACCCAACAGAGAACAAAAGTAAAGTAGATCCAACACAACAACATAACAAGACAACTAAAAGGACAATTAAAGGTCATCATCAGCCGAGTGCACAGAAGCCTCTTGAGCAGCCTGGATGTTCTGAATAAGTAGGATTCCAGTGATAAGTTCTTGATGATGGGCAGTCATAGTCGAGATTGAATCAAGAGTGTTGGAAACTAAAGCATCAGCATCTGACCTAGAGGACAAGTCATCAATAACCTCCTCCTGAGGCACAGGGTCAAGCATCATCACAGGCACGCCAAATTGGAAGAAGAAGTATCCTGAATGGACGAGGAACTAAGCTGCTCCGAGGGTTGAATTCTATCAGCCTCATCAGCATCATCAATAATAATAACATTATCCATACTAGCATTAGCCTCAGAAGAAAAAGGCACCAGAGAAGTCTGAGTAACCAAACCAGGGAGAATAAAAGATTTGCAAGCATTAACAAAGTCCATATCAATCTTGGCTTTCTTAGAGGGGGTAGTATATCTGTCCAAAAAGAAACAAAGAAACAAATGGAGTCTAAAATGTTAACAATGTCCACAGACTTTTAAAGAAAAGTTTTATTGTTCCTCTCCCTCCAAATAACCCAAATAAAAGCCATCACAATCATATCCCAAAGAATACGGAAACTCTTTTTAATCCTCTTGAATCTCCAAATACCCCACCAAGATTTAATAGAAGGAGGGTAGCCTCTAAAATGAAAAGAGAGTTTTAGAATAATCCAAATTTGCTTCACAAAAGGTCACTTGAGAAATAGATGTTGGGCAGATTCATTAGAACAGGAACACCGGACACACTTTTGTCCTAAAGCCAAGTTTCTCTTATTTAAATTATCCACAGTAAGCAAACGATTATGAATAGTAAGCCAGACTAAAATTCTAATTTTGAGGGGAGCAACATTTTGCCAAATGAATTTATAAAAAGGGTAAATTTGACCACCAGATATAAGAAAGTTATAAAAGGATTTCACAGAAAACAAACCGGAGCTATTCCATCTCCATATAGCCACATTATGGGGTTTCCAGTCATAGTTGCTCAACAGATGAAGTAAAGCACTTAAATCATGGGAAATCCTAAAACCTATATTCCAAACTTTACCATATCTATTAGTAGAACTTGCAATTTTATACAGATCAGGAAATGATGTGGATAAACTGCAATTACCAATCCAAATATCAGTCCAAAAGCGGACATTCCTCCCATCACCACAAATATTTTGGAGGCTACATTTAAAAGGAGCAGCAGCTCTCCAAATCCCTTTCCAAAAGGAAGAACCAACAGAAGGAGGGCTATCTGGAAAGTCATTAAAGTTTCTTCTACGAAAATACTTATTTCTAATTAGTCTAATCCAAACTTTGTCCTCAGAATTCAGACAAGACCAAAGCCATTTACCAAGAAGAGCTAAATTTTGATGACGAAGGTTAATAACACCTAAGCCACCCTCAGATTTACTTTTTCACACCCTAGTCCAATTCATGAGACATTTACCTTGATCAGAAGAAGTAGATGAGCCAACCCAACAGAATTTCCTCCTAAGATTATCAATCTTTCTAATCACCCAAGCAAGTAAATAAAAAAAGGAAATGAGATAGAGAGGAATGCTGGATAAAATAGAGTTAATAAGAACTAATCTACTAGCTCTAAAGAGAGATCTACCAGACCAACTATTGAGTTTATTCTCAATTTTATCAATAACAGGAAACCAGTCAGATTTATGGAGTTTACCAATTCTCAAAGGAATACCCAAATAAACCAAAGGAAAAGTACCATTTGGACAATTTAAAAAAGCAGAAATCTCTTCTTGTCTATTAGAATCCCCACCAATCCAAAGGCAAGAAGACTTGGAAAAATCAATTTTCATACCAAAAACACTTTCAAAGCAGTAGAGAAGAAATTTAAGTTTTCTAAGCATTAAGCCATTACAAGAAGAAAAGAGAATAGTGTCATCAGCATATTGTAAGTTAAGAACATCCTTGAAGGAGGGAAAACCTCCTACACCTTGAATAAAACCATTATCCCAAGCATTAGAAAGCATACAGTTGAAAACATCAGCCACAAGAACAAAGAGAAGAGGAGAAATAGGGACACCCTGTCTAAGACCCCTTTTACAAAGAAACCTGTTACCTTTAGAGTTATTAATAATAACAGAAGAAGTGCCTAAGTAGAGGCTTTTAAAAATCCAGTCAATCCATTTAGAACCAAAACCTCTAGCAGTCAAGACAAGTTTTAAAAAATCCCAATTAACTCTGTCATAAGCTTTCTCAAGATCAAGTTTAAGTAAAATACCTTCAGAATGAACTTTATGAATAGAATGCACAAATTCTTGAACAACAGCCACACTGTCTAAAATAAATTTGTTTTTAATAAAACCAGATTGAGTAGAGTCCACAAGATTACCAATCACATTAGCCAATCTATTGGCTAAAACTTTTATAATAATTTTTAAAATAACATTTAGAAGACTAATAGGTCTAAAATGAGTAACTCTATTAGCACCAGGAAATTTAGGGATAAGAATAATTTGAGCATATTTGAATCTAGAGAAGTCAAGAGAATTATCAAAAAGCTCATGAAAAACTCCCATAATATCATATTTGAGATCATTCCAAAAGAATTTATAAAAGAAAGTAGGAATACCATCAGGACCAGGTGTAGCATACAGAGGAAGATCACAGATAGCCTGAAAGATTTCTTCTTCAGAGAAAGGGGCCTCTAAACCCTCCAAATTAAAATTATTAGAAGAAGGATATAACATATTCCAGTTAATCTCTAAGAAAGTATCCCCAGGGTCACCCATAAGATTCTTATAATAATGAAAAAACTCATGATGAATGAGTTTAGCATCAAAAATCTTTCCCCTATCAGATTGAAGAGAAAGAATCTAATTTAATCTTTTCCTGTGTGAAGCAAAATTATGGAAAAATCAAGTGTTACCATCCCCAAAGTAAGCCATTTAACCTTAGCTCTTTGATACCATTTTATTTTTTTCCATTTCCAGAAGGTGAAGATATTCTTCTTGCAAATCAGATCTTAAACATCTGTCCTGAATAGACAGAGGATTCTGTTCCTCAAGAATATTAAGAGAGTCAATTTCATTCTTCAAAAAAACTTTTCTATCTCTCATAAGGCCAAATCTAGCTTTGGACCAAAGCTTACAACCAATTTTGATACATTTAATCTTAGCAAGCAGTCTTCTGAGACCAGCTAAACTATTAACAGAATGAATGAAATTAATGATCATAAAAAGAAAGGGAGGGTCTTCAAGCCAGAATTTTTCAAATTTAAAAAAATGAATCTTAGGAGAAGGAGAAGTAGAAAAAAGAATAAGGAGAACATGATCAGAAATAATATTAGAAGCAGCTTGAACATAAGAAAGAGGAAAAGCAGAATTCCAGTCATTAGAAACAAGGAATCTATCAAGTTTAGCAAAACTAGGGATCCGTCTCTTATGAGACCAAGTAAATTGATGCCCTAAAATAGGGTAGTCAATAAGATTAAGATTATTAATAACATTATTGAAATTTTCAGAATCCAGTCTGTTGTAAGAAAAGCCATTTCTCTCAGAATAAAAACGGACAGCATTAAAATCACCTCCAAAAATAACCCATCCATTAATGAAAGAATGCAATTGTAAAAATTCATTCCAAAACTCCTCTTTAAGAGAATGTACAGAAGGACCATACACAGAGATAAAAAGAAGAGAACAATTAAAGGATAAACAATCCAATTCCACAGCTAGAAAAAACTTCTTTCTAAAAACATTAGTACACTTGAACATATGGTCGTTAAAACCAATAAGCATACCACCAGAAGCACCCAAAGAGTTTAAAGAAATTTATTCCGAAATAATAGAACCACCTAAAGATCTAAAAAGAGCAGGGGAGGGAGAAGGAATCTTAGATTCCTGAATAGCAATAATATCACAATGGGAAGAGTTAATAAAATCGAAGACTGCTAATCTTTTTTATCCTCACTACCTAAACCTGTAATATTCCAGAATGTAATAATCATTAAATCAACTTAACATCTCCTCTGACCAATTCAAGGTCCTTAATTCTATTAAAATCATCATGAGAAATATTAACCAAACCAGAACATGAAGCAAAATTAGCTAAATAATCAGAAGAGAAGGAATCAAAATGACATCTAAAAATAGAGCCAAGACAGATACCATTCTCAGGAGGGGAGATCACAGGAGCAGGAATCTCCAAATTTCTGATTTGATCAATGAGAGCAGCCTTTTCCAGGATTGGTTGGTCTGCATCTGGTCGCTGCATAACTCTAATGCTCCTTCTGAGAGGGCCAATAGACTTAGTAGAGCTCTTTCTTTTTCTTTGAACTGAAGAACTAGGACCAACACACTTCTAAAGGATAATGAAATCAGTACTAGCTGAAGGAGTAGCAAAAGAATCAGGGTAGCAGATAGCTAAAGGGGTGGGAGCATCCTCTAAGATGTCAGGCCAGGGATCATCAGAATCTAAAGATTTACCAACAGAATTATGAGGAAGAAGAACCTCCTCTGAACCAGAAACATGATCAAAAGACATAACATTAGAGAAATCAACCAAAACATTAAAACCAGACCCAGAAAAACCATACATCCTGATCATAGGAAGGTGAGAGAAAGGACAGAAAAGGTTGTTATGAAAGAGACTATCAATAGAGTAGGAGGGAAATTTGCCAAACACTAGAGAGAGAAAAAGATCTTTCCAAACCCCACCCATAGGAAGATTCTTTTTCAGACACAAAAGGGAACGAAGATGAGACTCTTTTGGACAACATATCAGAACGATTCTCAGAGAAAACAACCATTTCCCTACCAGCCAAAGAAATCTTCTCAGGAGAGGAGAGGGGAACAGACACAGAAGAAAGAAGAGATAAACTGGACTCACAAACATGGTCTAAATTAGGGTTGACAGAGACAAAGGTACCGGAACTTTCAAATATCTCCCCTTCTTCAGGAGAATTTTTCTTTACCCGGGTAGAAGCAACCATTTTACCCTTGCCTCCCTAATAATTCTCAGACGTGGTAGGCCTCGAGGGAAGTTGGGAAGAAGAAAAACCTTGAGATTTAGGAGCAACCCAAGAATTCCAGTTATCATTGACAACATTAGCTTGAACAGGAAGAACTGAAGAAGAGGGATTCAAATTTTGAGAAGGGATATCAGGATACGTGACCACAATCTTAAAGGCACGGGTACCCACCCACAAAATGTAATAAAAAATTAAAGGAGATGAGGGACATTAGAGGAAATCAGCGATAACTTTCAAATGACCATTGCTCAGATGGTTTTTAGCAGAAAACCCACGAAATTGCCTATGCACCTAGAAACATGGCTGAACGAAGAGAAAGACTCACAATAAGGAGGAATGCCAGATAAAATGGCTCTGGTCTTCACAAGCCCAAGAGACCGTTTAGAAATACCAAACTGGGGCCAATTTTTCACAGAGAAAGAAGCCCTCCCAAACTGAAGCTCTTGCCCTTTTAGATTTTCTAAACATTTGATATTAGGGCACTTACAAATGAAATCCCCATTAGGGAGCATCCACAGACCCCCAATCCCAACCAGGAATTTGAAAACGAGCATCAAGAAAGTTACAAGATCCGGGGCAGTAATAGAACCAGACTTAACTAAAATCACCCCCTCAGTGTTCAATAGGAGACATGTATCTTTCATTTCTTGAGAAAACTCACAAAAGACTTCGACCTTAGAATCACTAACAAGATCAGAGTGAGAAAGATGAGAAACCCCAGACACAAGAGGAGACACTCCAGACAGAGGAGGAGAAATACCAGAAACAGGAAGGGACCCAGAGATAGAAGGAGTAGAAGGAGGAGGTCCCAAGAGACTACTTGATTCCAACTGCCTATTATCCCAAGCCCTAGCAACAATGGACGTCATCTCCGCCACCTTCTGATCCAGAATATTAACAGTAGAAGACTCAGAACTAGAAGAGAGGTTCTGGACATTACCCCCTCCCGGTCCAGTCTACCACCACCATGGTTGAAACGACCACCAGAAAAATCAGATCTACCACCTCCAACTCTTCCTCTACCACCACCAAATTTTTGGGAAGGACATATATTCTGGTGATGTCCTTTCCCCCCACAAGCATGACAGATGATCATGTTGCAACACTCTCTCTTAAAATGGCCTCTTTCTAGACACTTGAAGCACTGGAAAGAAGGAGATGAGGTAGAAGAAGAGGCAGATGAAAGAGTTCTTGAAACCCTAGAAGAGCTCTTAAACTTGAGAGAGGACGAATTCTTGGGATATATACCAGAGCGATCAGACGTAAAAGAATTAAGATCGAGGTCCTTTTTGAAAACCTCCACCCAACTTTTACGAATCGAAGTCTCAAGAAACGAGGCGTTATTGTCAGAACTTTTGGCGCGAAGCGCCTCGAAACTCCTCCCAGACCTGGGGTTCTGTTCCCCCAGGAAATCATAACCTGAACCCAGCGAATCGAAACGATTGCATCTTGGGTTCTGTTCCCAAGAAGCACGCGGAGAGGAACTCAGAAGATGTTGAGCATGAGGAGAAAGTTCAAGAACCGAGGAGGGAAGGAGAGAGGAAGACGAAGACGAAGCTGAAGATGAAGACATAACCGAAAAGCTCATTGACTTGCTCTCATTGCTTTCTTCATTCATTGCCCGAAAAGAAAAATGCTTCTCAAATTTATAGATGTATCAGATATCAATAACTGTGATGAAGGTGTTTTGATTCTGTTTGATAATGTCGTTCAAGAGGTTGGTCCCCTTTAATAGTGCAAATTTTTTCACAGATACTACCTGTTCGTATAAAGTAGTAGGGAAGGAGTCAATGAATAAGTATATAACCTTTTTTCCGGTAAACCACAGCATTGATTTAATGCTCAAAGACAAGTGAAATAGCTAAGTGAAGGAGCAAGGTTCTGCCAATGGCGAAAAGAATCTGTCAGACAGTACATGGTTTCTGAGAATTTGATGAAGAAGAGTGTAGAGATAATATCTTATTCTCTTCCAGCACACTCTGTCTAAGTTTGTGACAATTTTTAACACTACAAAACATGATATCTCCAAAAGACTCCCTTTATCAGATGTTCTCATGCATTCTATGGAAGCAATCAACTCTCTAAACAAAGAGATGAAGATGTTGCTAAAATTGTTCTAAATCCCAAGTTTTGGTCACTGAATACAGGAGTTATTCAAGTATCAGAACTGATAGTTACAGTTCTACACTAAGTGGATAATGAAGATAGGTCCTCAACGTTCATGTATGATGCATATGAGATTGCATGGAATACCATAAGCTTTACATTTAATAACAATGAGTTTGAATATTTGAGATATGGGAAATTTTTAACTGTAGAAGAGTCCACAGGCCACAACCCTCTGTCTACTACTCGCTATCTTAACCCATCCATTTATTGCAGTTCCGAGCTATTCTAAGGAAAGTATGGTTTCAAGAAAGTTTGCTTGATTGCATACAGACCTTGGAGCCTAACTTGACAGCCTAAGATTATATCAGAAGAGGGACGGTGATTTCTGTGAGGATATGCAGGAGATTTAAGTCGACCTGAAAAGACACATTCTGCAGCTGTGTACTTAATCAATAATTTCCTGTATCTCTTCCTGCACAGCTGGTTCAAGAATTAATGGCTAAATAGAATAAAACTAGCCTAAACTCTTGAGACTTTTAAATTAACTACCATATCCCGGCGACCAGAGAGCAGTTGTGATCTTAAAAAGACACAAAGCCGCTGTCTTCATCTCCACCACCAACAGCCTCTCTTGATCTTCATCTTTGAAGACCACCTCACAGATAGAAAGTTGTGAATTAATATGATTAAAGTATCAAAGGCGGTCATGAGATGGAGCAATCCTTCTGCCATGGGGAGTTTATACGGTATTTAGTGATGTAGAGAGTTTTGAATTCCTTTCCAAGTTTTATAGGTACCTGTTGCTGCTGATTTTGGTGTAGGAGCAAATAGATGAATTTGTAGATTCTTTTGGAAACAATAAAGGCAAATCTGTTGACTTTCACCGGCGTTTGACTGGTTTCTTGCCGCTGCCGTTGACCTGCAAAAAGTTCGATACATCGGGATGGATCCCAGCGACGAACCCTTCGACGCTTAAGTCAGTAATCAGGAAGATTATGAAAGAGCGTTTATGTGGAAAAATATTGATTACCTTGTTATGGTGGGGGGAGAGGGGTATTTATAGTCGCCTTAAGAGACAGTCCCTGTGTTTTAGGATAAAATGTAGAGTTTAAACTCGTTTCATGATAAGAGAGGTGGTTTAAACCGTCTCTTAGAGATAATCACGAATTTGAATTACTCTTTAAATAACCTGGGCTGGTTTGTAGTGGGTTGTCACCCTGACCCAGTAAGACAGACCCGTTTTTGGGTTATTGGGTTTGGAAAAAACCCAGTTCCCAATTCGAACCCGTTTGTAGGTAAAATTACCGTTTTACCCCTGAGAGCTTTAAGATTCGTGTTCGATTTGAACGAACTCGATTTAATCCTATTTTTAGCCATATCACGAGCCCCCCACTTCCGAAGACTGAGTTTAACAGCCTTTGGGGAGTAGTTTTCTGATTTCAATGGCATACGGGATTTTATCGGAGTTCTTTAAGAGCTTCAGAATCACCCGCGGGGCTTAACAGCGTTTAATTGAGTCTGCCTTGTATTCAAATGTGTTGGTGGGATCTTCTGGATTTCCGCTGATTTTTCTAATTTTTAAATTATTTTTCGAATCATTTATTCAATTTTGCGAAATAACAATCTATTTTCAAAAAGTATTAATTAATCATTCTAGTTAATAATTATTTTTCTGGGAGCTCAAAAATATTTTTTCCGAATTTATAATTATTTTAAAGAAATTTTAATTAATTTTATTGAATTTTAAATTATTTTTCGCAACTTTTAAATAATTAATTCGATTTAATAATAAAAAGAAAAGAATTAATCAATTAAATACCGACGTGGTGCAATCTGGAGCGTCGATCACGTCATTGGCGTGATTTTCTGAACGATCAGACGGTTGATCTGCCGCTTGATGACGTGGCTTAATCTGGACGCTTTGACCGTGAGTGCTCATCGGGAGGGGGACGATTCCCCCTCTTTCACGCTTGGAGCCACGTTTGCTCGAAATTTGGTTCCGAGGGACGTGGCTCAATCTGAGCCATTGGATCTTGTTCAAGCGCGAATCTTGAGGTGACGTTTTTCCCCATTTTAGCGCTCGGAGCCACGTTTGCTCGAAATTTAATTCCGAGGGATGTGGCTCAATCTGAGTCGTTTGATCTTGTAATATCTCGGACGGATATTACCATGTATAAATTATTATTTTATTATTATTTTATTATTATTTTGTTTTAATTCCAGAATTGGAATATTTTAGTGTTTTTCACCCGGTTTGTTCATAGACATTATCTGTACCCATATACCAGTCAGTATTCATCCGTATTGTATCAAATTGGTACCGTGACCTTCCGAACTAATAATAAAATTTATTTTATTATTATTTCCGAAATTAAATCATTTTTATACGGATTATGCAAAGATTTTTGGTATACGTATATATATACACACATGTATGTAGTAAGTTGATTAGTACATTATACAAATTGTGTGTTGTGTATTTTTGGACAAAACACTTGTCTTTGTTATGATAAAACCTATTAGATTGTTAGGGTTTTATAAGTGTTTAACCTAGACTAAGTATGCATGAAGAGATTAAGGAAACTCTTCTAGAAACCTTTTCTCTTCCACCTCACCTAGCACTATACCCACACCATGCCTCCACCTCATCCCCACCTCCCTTGGTGAAAACCGGCCCCAATTAGTGGGAGGAGTTTTGTGCACTTTTGTGTGTGCAAATTTGCATTCTCCACCCTTTCCTCCACCTATAAATACCCCCTCCCTCCACCTTTGTCTCATTTTTTAGAAAGACAAAAAGAAAGAAAGGAAAAGAAAGAGTGAACTCCTAACTTGAGAGTTTTTCTTGTAGGTTTTCTTAGGAGTTTCTAAGAGCTTAGGGGAAAGAGAAGTATAGCTAGCAAGTCCTTCCATCAAAGGAATATTAGGTAGGGGTTTCTCCACTTATTTTGTTGTTGAGTTTGTTGTTTTTGGTTACTTCTTCTTCTTATCTTCCTTGTTTTGTTTTCTTTTGTTTTGGAGTGTTTGTTCTTGTGATGGGTTGTTGTATGTTGTAGCATAATATGGATAAAAAGAAAGGTAATAAGTGGTAGTAGTAAAGAACAAAAAGATTGAATCTTGTAGTAATAGTTGTTGTTTTTGTGTTATGAATTGGACTAAAATGAACATATGCATATGAACTTTGTGTATACAACCATTTTGGGTTGTAGGACTTGATTGTGGACTCATACATAAGCATATGGACCTTGTGAATACACCCATTTTTGGGTTGTAGAACATACAACTTGGACTTTGGACTAAAGAACATGCATATGAATGGTTGAACTAAGTCGAGGGTTCTTTACTTGTTTTATGTTGCTTATTTTCCTTTATTAATCTTATGTAAAAAAAGAACCCATTTTAGAAGTTAATTTTAGTATGAAAAAGAACTAATCTAAGTTGTTAGTTGTAAAAAGATTAAAAAGATCCCTTTTATGTTTGACTAGTAATAAGTAAGAAATAGATGCTTATGTTTTAAATAAAGTAGTAGTAGTAGATGTTTATGTTTTAAACAAAGTAGTAGTAGTTGATGTTCATGTTTTAAATAAAGTAGTAGTAGTAGATGTTTATGTTTTAAACAAAGTAGTAGTAGTTGATGTTCATGTTTTAAATAAAGTAGTAGTAGTAGATGTTATATGAAGTTGTAGTAGATGTTTATGTGTTAAATAAAGTAGTTGTAGTAGATGTTATGTTTTAAATAAGTAGTTGTAGTAGATGTCTATGTTTAAATAAAGTAGTAGTAGTTGATGTTTATATAAGGTTGTAGTAGATGTTTATGTGTAAATAAAGTTAGTAGATTTTCATGCTTAATGATATTCATGCTAAGCTAGTAAATATACATGCTTATATTGTTGTAGGATTAATGTTGAATTTATCTACCATACTTAGGAATGTTGTAGATTGATGCTAAGTACATATACATGCTTATATTGTTGTAGGATTAATATTAAAATTACCTACCATGCTTAGCTTGTTGTAGATAAATATTGGAGTTGAATACCATGCTTAGGAATGTGTAGGATTAATGTCAAAATTACCTACCATGCATAGGAATGTAGCAAGATTCATGCTAATTATATATCCATGCTTGAGTTGTAATGATTAATCATGCTTAAAGTAGTGGAGATCCATGCTTAAGGTGGTAGTAGAGATACATGCTCTAAGTAGTAAATATTCATACTTAGTTAATGGATAACGATATTCATGCTTAAGCAGTTAGTAGATATTCATGCTCAATGACATTCATGCTTAGTTGATGGATAATGATATTCATGCTTAAGTAGTTAGTAGATATTCATGCTCAATGACATTCATGCTTAGTTGATGGATAATGATATTCATGCTTAAGTAGTTAGTAGATATTCATGCTAGATGATACCCATGTTTAAGGTAACAAATCTATGCTAATTTGTTGTAGTTAAGGTAAGAAAGTATCATACCATGCTTGATTCATTGTAGGAAAAATATATACCATGCTAGACTATGGTAGGAAACTCTTAAACCATGTATGATGTGTATCATGTTGTAGGAAATTCATTCTTGAAATAAATACCATGTTGTAGGAACCATGCTTATGTTGCGTACATGTTGTAAGGAGTTCAGGCTTAAATTGTGGTAAAGCTTCATGGTAACTATTCATGCTTAAGATCGTTATAAGTGCATGCTTAAATCGTACTCATACTTAAGAGTGTTGTGAGTTGATGGTTATGTTATATACCATGATTAGTTGTTGTAGGTTGATGCTTACAATTGTATACCATGCCTAAATTGCTATAGGTTAAGTAATAGGAAGGAATCATGTTGTAATTGTAGTGATAACTACCTTATTGTAGTTAATGTTAGCAAGGAGCCCATACATGCTTGAAGGGTATAGTGTAGCATCCTAGTTGAATATTGAAGCAAACGTATGTTCTATGTCGTTATAGTTCATTTTGAAAGGAAACCGTGGATTCTAGTGTGTAAGGTTCAAATTGGAATTAGACCCTATCATGGGGGCATTCCTCATCCTTATGGGTAATAAAGATTGGAAAGATCACTAGTAATAGTTAGTTTGATAAAGATTGTTATGTCGCCTTCGGGCTTTTCATTGGTAAAATGCCTATCATAGACTATTAGTAGATTCCTCTGTTGCTTCTAATTATAGAAGATTGAGTTGTTAGTAAGCACATTTGGTTGTTTATAGGTTGATTACCTGTATGGTTGTTTGCATATAGTTGTGCTCGTACATGGCTCGACTGGCCCGTATATAGCGGTGGGTCTCATACGTAGTTTATTTGGCTCGTATGTAGGTTGTTGTCTTGTACGCAGCTCGACCGGCCCGTGCGTGGCTGTTGGTCTCATACATGGCTTATTTGGTCGGTATGTATGTTGTTATCTCCTACGAGGCCCGCCTGGATCGTAGGTAGTTGTTGGTTCATGCGTAGCTTATTGACTCATATATGATTAGTTACTCGTATATAGCTTGTTAGCTAGTACACAGTTCGTTGTGCTCGTCTAAGGTGATATTATTACCCTAGGGGCTATCGACCATCAAGATATATGTTTTCTTACTCTTAAGGAATTGTGGAGGAGTCACTCCTTGTGTACCGTCGAATCTTAACCGGTGTAGGTTGATCGAGGACCGGAGTATAGACGGAATCCAAGTTCAGGGTAGTTGCATGCATGTATGTTCGCATTGCCGGGGTCTTGGATCGATAGGCCAGGAACCGGATCCTGAGGGATTCTGGTAAGTCTAGGTTTAGCAGCCTAGTAGAGTTGTCTTGCGAAGTCTAATTTAAGGCCTAGCATGTTGTGTTTATAATACTGTCATCTCTAGGAGTGTTCAAAGTTAGGGACATCATTAGGGTAGTGACTTATAAAGATCATTTACTTAAACCTTTTGCCGGAAAGAGAGGAGTCGGTTGTAGGGGGCCCCTTACGACCAACTTGTCCCTTGGGGCAGACCTTAGGTGGTGTTATTGGGTTGTACCTTCCCGTCAAAGGGATACGTACGGTGGCTTCTCACGAGTTGGGAGCACGGGTTGCGTATCTTACACTGTTAATTCCTGAAGTGCCATGATAAGGCGGGCAGAGCTAGGGATGGATCCCGGAACTCCGTCGGGTCCTATGCCGGGGATACGAACAGGCCATGGACTACGGTCTGGCTAGGGGGCGGCAGGGGGCCCTCCTGTTGGCGGAAACCCCGAGGGTTCGTCTGGTTTTGAGTGAGGTCCGGTTAGCCGGGTAGTAGTGGCAAATATAGTGTAACCCCTGTTTTCAGTAATACGTATTGAAGAGCGTACTCGGTCGGGGGCTCGTGGTTCCTCGCTGCAATTTGTAAGTTACAAGTTACAAGTTTGCTAAATACAGGTTACTTGACATGTTTCACGCTACGTTACACTATGTCCACATGCACGTATCTCGAACAAGATACAACTTTCCCGAGTACGTGACCTATAGAATCCACCACTAGTCTAAACGTTCACTTGATTGCGAGTAGCAACCATGTAGTATGGGATGCATGAAGTGCTACATAGTTAGGTTAAATAAAGACATGACATGACACGTACACTTGTATGATCCGTTTACATGTTACATGTTATGATGACTGGTTTACTTGTTTACATGTTACGCGTTCATGTTGACACGTTTACTTGCTTACTCGTTTACATGTTACATGTTCCTATGGATTATTTACTTGTTCACATGCACGTTATTTGTTCCGTGAGGTCTTGTTCTTGATTCAGTCACATGTCGTATTTGCTCTATCATATGATTCTTGATTCTCTGTTCTTTCCTGCTTTTGTTTTATTCCATTTTTGTCATGTTGCTTGTACCACTTGCGGCCCGTGACTTGCATTAACGGGTACCACTTGTTTCTTTCCTTTTAATAATATACTTGCAGGCCCCGATGGAGAACTACCCGAAGGTGTTGCCGAGCAGAGATTCTAGTCATGTTTATTTTTCATGTTATTTTAGTTTATGTTTTATTCATGAAATCTTGTTGTAATCCGGGCGTGTTTGACCCGTAACTATGTTTCTTTCCAGTTGTTGGTTCATGTTCATGTAATATTCATGTACTTTGTTATCCTGTTGTGATTTTATATGTTATCGTGGTTAAATTATTATCTTATTGTTGAGTTAAATTTACAGCTTATGAATGATGTATCTGCATCATTCGCTGGGCCTCGGTTACGTGCCCGTATTTCCGTATTCTGGGAAGCGGGGCGTGACATATAGACACCATGAGCGGACTGCATTAGTGGGACATAGACACCATGAGCGTACTACCTTGGTAGGACTTGACCACATCTGCAACCTCATCAGTCACGTTGTATCTGTCAGGAACAGGTTGTGTACAATTAGAATTCATAACGCGGGTTCAAATCCCTATATATGGAGAAACGGCTTGAGATGGGGCGCATGTAGTATGGGCTGCATGTTGCTTCGGAGACTTGCTAACATTAGAATAGGAGCATCCTAGTTTTAGTTAATATTGCGTTAGATTCTAGTCATAGCACTCATGAACACTTGAACTACACTGACACTGATATGGCTAAAAATAGGATTAAATCGGGACCGTTCACATCGGACTCGAATCTTAAAGCTCAGGGGTAAAACGGTAATTTCACATGCAAATGGGTCCGAAGCGGGTACTGGGTCTCCTTCTCACAGATCCAATAACCCGCAAACGGATCCACCTCAGCTGGGTACGGGTTTCAACCCGCTACCAACCCGATCCGACAAGATACAATCAAGGTCCCTGATTAGATCTAAATCAACGGCCATGATTCACAGCTATCTTTTCACTGGGGATTAGGGATTAAATTCCTTAACTGATTATAGGGGATATACCTTATCAGATTACATGCCTTATCTGATTACGGGGAATATTCCTTATCTAATCACGGGGATTACATTCCTAAAACCAGTCCCTAAGACGCCTATAAATACCCCTCACCCATCTCCATTAAGAGGTAATCAATCTTTCTCTAGTTAAACGCTCTTTCATAATCAATTCTGGTTACTGACTCGAGCGTCGGAGGGTGCGTCGCCGGGAACAACCCCGGTGTCTCGCACTTTTTGCAGGTGCACGGTGGGAGCAACGATCAGAGTTCGACGGAACAGGTATACAGGTTCTCCTATTCAGTTTCCCCAAGAACTCACAAATTCATCTGTTTGCCCCCACACCGAATTTAGCGGCAACAGATTGGCGCCGTCTGTGGGAAACATACGAATAGCGGCCCCTCCTCTTTCCGTCGACTAGATCTTCTCCAGCCATGCCTCCGAGAAAAGCCAAATCTAGGGGGTCCAACCGTGGGCCCAATCCCGCCGATCAGCAGGAGCCAGTCCCTGACCAACCCGTTCTGCAGCAGGAACGACCTCCGCTTCAGACGAAAGACCCCCTTCAGCAAGATCAGCCCCTTCAGAATCAGCAACCCCCCAAGGGTCCGACCGGACCTCAGAATGCTGGTGCGGGGGGCTCCCGCGGAAAGCAACCTCTCCACCAAGACCGCATCTCCATACACAATGCCTCTACGGATTCCATGGCATCACACAATCCTCAAAGTCGGCAGAAGAAGGATGTGGATCTTCGTCACCGTCTGGACGAAAAACGGGCCCGAGAGGGAACCTCCCGCCACTATCGTCCGGGTGAACGATCTCCCCGTCACCGAGATTACAGAAGGTCTCCTCACCGTAGGGGGCGAAGGGAATCCCCCGAGCATCGCAGAAGAAGGCCACGCTCCCCCGTGGGTCGGCAGCAGCCTAAGAACGAGGAGGCACCAATCACCCGTGCTGAGTTCCAGCAGTTCCAAGCGACCATCCTACAAGCTCTCACCAACGCACCCAAGGCTCCATCCCCTCCCCCGGTCCGAAGCCCTCGCCGACGGTTCCCCTCTCCTCGTCCTGCTCCTACTAACTCCCGGCGTACCCCAAGTCCTCGTCGCTCCCGAAGCTACCATCGCCGCAGCCCTCGTTCTCCTTCGTATGAAGATGAGTCTCGAGGCTCGGCAAATCACCGTCGGAGGGATGACGCTATGTACCGCCGTCTTCATGAAGTAGAAAGGTGCCTGGGTCGGATAAACCGAGAAGAGGAGCTTAGGGGGAGGACCTTACGTCCTAGCCAACCCCCTTTCGCCCGAACCATAGTGGATGCACCTGTCCCGTTCGGCTTCAAACCTCCCCAATTTGAGACTTACACCGGGGAGACCGATCCAGTTGATCACATCGAAAGCTTTAAGACTTTGATGCTCCTCCATCAAGCTTCTGATGCCCTCCTCTGCAAAACCTTCCCCGCGACACTGAAGGGCCCAGCTCGAGAGTGGTACTCCCGCCTCGCACCGTCTTCCATATTCTCCTTCGAGCAGTTCGAGACACTCTTCATCACCCACTTCGTGAGTAGCAGGCACACGGAGAAGACCAGCATTTCACTCCTCCAGCTTAGGCAAGAGAAAGGTGAGAAGTTAAGAGACTATGTGAAGAGGTTCACAGCTGAAGCCAGGACTATAGCCTCCCTCGACCAATCCGTCGCAACAGCCGCCTTCCAATCCAACGTCTTCAATTCCAGCCTCCGCTCCTCTCTTGCTAAGAAGCCTCCACAGAACTTTGCCGACCTCCTTCTCAGGTGTGACAAGTACATTCGTGCCGAAGAAGCCGCCTACCCTCCAAGCTTCGGAGGGTCTGCCTCAGGGACGAAACGAAAGCTGACCGAAGAAGATGAGGGCTCCCAAAAATCCCAGAAGGACAGCAATGGACAGCGTCGCCCGACTCCTCGGTTTGAGAAGTTCACCCCCCTCATTGCCAACATATCAGAAGTCCTTATGGAGGTGGACAACGAAGGGCTACTCCGTGCTCCCCCGAGAATGAATACACCTGGCAAGAAGAGGAATAAGGATAAGTGGTGCCGCTTTCACAGGGACCACGGCCACGACACGGATGATTGTCGGGCTCTCAAGAAGGAGATCGAAGAACTCATACAGCGAGGGCACCTGATCCAGTTCGTCCAAAAAGAGGGGGCCGAGCTCCTCACCTGATCACCACCTCTTCCAAACGAACAGAAAGGCCCGCCGAGCTTCAAGACTCAGCTCCTCCCAAGAGGTCCTCACCTTATTGTAGAAGTAGGATTTTGATTTTCAATAAGGCCGATGCTTGTAACTCGGCCGACAGCATGTAATAATGGCTCGCCCTATTGGAGCAGCCACTTAGTTTATTTCAATAAAACTTATCTTTTCATTGAAAATTATTGCTCTTGCTTCTCTATCTCTCCGAGTCACGACTCTCTTAAATGGTGGGTTCGGAGTCCAGCTTCTTCTACATGGCTGCTCCCACAACTTGCTAAGCACTTCACAACGAGTTCGGAGTCCAACACTTGGCTCGATTCTACTTCGCAAGTTCGCTCCTAAGCGGACTAGAAGTAGCTCGCCATTCGAAACTGCTCCTGCATCCCTCAAACTAACCTCACAATGGTTCGGAGTCCAGCACTCGGCTCGACTCTTCTTCCTCGGCTCGTCCTTAGTCGAGCCAGGAGTAGATCGTCGTTCGAAATTGCTCCTGCAGCCGTTGAATGGATCGGAGTCCAACACTTGGCTCGATTCTACTTTGCAAGTTCGCTCCTAAGCGGACTAGAAGTAACTCGCCATTCGAAACTGCTCCTGCATCCCTCAAACTAACCTCACAATGGTTCGGAGTCCAGCACTCGGCTCGACTCTTCTTCCTCGGCTCGTCCTCAGAAGAGCCAGGAGTGGATCGCCGTTCGAAATTGCTCCTGCAGCCGTTGAATGGATCGGAGTCCAACACTTGGCTCGATTCTGCTTCGCAAGTTCGCTCCTAAGCGGACTAGAAGTAGCTCGCCATTCGAAACTGCTCCTGCATCCCTCAAACTACCCTCACGATGGTCGGGGTCTTATGGCTCGACTTTACTTCACCGGCTCGTCCTTAAACGGGCCGGAGGAAGATAGCCATTCCGAACTGCCCCCACGACCATCCGAGCTGAGTTACCCATCTACCGAGAAGCAAAGTTGCGGAAAATGTGCCCCAAAATCCGTGCTCGGATCTGCCGAACAAGATGCATCTACCGAGCAGCTAAGCAGACGAAGAGCAAGAAGAAAAAGAGGCTAACGGGTCAGGGTCGGATCCAATACCCTCGGTCCGACCCATACCCTTCTTAGCTCCTTCATTCTTCTCCTTCTTCAGTCTTCCTGCCAAAGGTACCCAACACTTCTGCTCTTCTTCACTGTGCGAAGGAACGAGGCAGGGGAGAGAACCCGAATGCCTCTCCTCCCCTTCCTCTTTCTTCTCAAGGCCAAGCTCTTCACTCAGCTCGCCTCCAAAGCGGAGCTCTTCCCAACGAGTTCGGAGCTCACAACCCTCCCCTGGAGTTGCTCCTTGCACTCACTTCAGAGAATGGGTCTCCCCAGCACCTCTTCTCCTAGGAGTGGAGCTCCTCTTCAAAAATCTCCAAAACCAAACAGAATAGA
Organism: Hemerocallis citrina; assembly: GCA_017893485.1. Taxonomy (NCBI): domain Eukaryota; kingdom Viridiplantae; phylum Streptophyta; class Magnoliopsida; order Asparagales; family Asphodelaceae; genus Hemerocallis; species Hemerocallis citrina. The sequence continues at coordinate 184,898,585 of CM030366.1, read as the reverse complement.
GACAACTTCAGAGCTCCTCACCTCTCCCATATGCTGACCCATCCTCCCGAGCCGAGGAGCAGAGCTTCATCGACCTATCCCCTTCATCAACTCAATAAGCTTCTCCTCACGCTCGAGCTACCGAACAGCTCAACCGAGTCTTCAAGGAACACTTCCTTCAAAACAGACAACTCAACACCTCGGCCAACGGTACTGACCCTCCGAGCTGAGGTGCCCGGGTACCGACCCTCGTATATGGCAAAAAATCGTCCCGAGGCGATCTCACCGTTAGATCGTCTCCAAATTCGCACTCAAGCGTGATGGACGGATCAGATCGCGCCATGTCACCACAAAACGACAAGATAACGTTTTCTCGAAACTCGTGCCTCTTGTCTCGTGATTCGCGCTACGATCGTGATCAACCGTCCGGATCGAGCTGCGTAGCCGGGATCTGCCAATCTACCAACCTGCGGAGCGGTGAAAATGTGCCTCAAAATCCGTGCTCGGATTCGCCGAATAAAGCAAGCAGATGAAGAGGAAGAAAGAAAAAGAGGCTAACGGTCGGGGTCGGATCCGATACAAACGGTCCGACCCATACCCATCTTAGCTCCTTCATTATTCTCCTTCTTCCCCAACACATCTCCTCTTCTCCACTGTGCGGAAGAACAAGGCAGAGGAGAGAACCCAACTCCTCGGCCGGGCTTCGTGCTTCACCACCTCCACTCCGGGCAATGCCGACTCCGAGCTCCCACTCTCGCCGAACTCTCTCCGTCGCCGAGCCGAACCCTTCACCTCTCCAAGCTTCACCGTCGAGCTCCGAGCTCCTTCGTCGGCGCTTCCTTCGAGACGAAGATGAAGGAAAAGCGGGGAGAGGCGAAAAAGAAACAAAGAAGAAGGAGGGCGTGGGGCAAGTTCGGTGGAGAAAGAAACGAGGAGGGAGAGAGAGTCGAAGGAGAAGCGAAGAAAAAGAAGAAGACAGGAGAAAGAAGCAGCAAAGCCACGTGGCATGCCACGTGGCATCTTTGGAGGTACAGCCGAGCCGTATGGCCGAGCCGTATAGCCGAGCCGGGGTGCCTTCGCCGAAGCGCCGAACCGAGGTGCCGAATTGCCGACGCTGTATATGGGGAAAAATTCGACCGAACCCATCTCACCGTCGGATCGTCTCAAAATTCGCGCTAAAACATGATGAACGGCTCAGATCTCGCCACGTCACCACAAAATGACAAGATAACGTTTTCTCGAAACTCGTGCCTCTTGTCTCGTGATTCGCACCACGATCGTGATCAACCGTCCAGATTGAGCCACGTAGCTCGGATCTCAAATCCGAGCTACCGAACTACCGAACCGCAAAGTGAAAAAAAATTCTCCTCAAAATCCGTGCTCGGATCTGCCGAACCAGATTCATTTGCCGAGCAACAAGGAAGAAGAGAGAGAGAGAGAGAAAGCACGTGGGCCGGGGTCGACCCGTTAAGGGATCCGAACCCATCAACCCACGTCAGCCTCACTCCTCCCCTACACTCTCCCGCCAAAAACTACAGAAGAAAAACCGAACCCCATAGTCTTCTTCAACCTCGGGCTCCGCCGAACCCATCTTCGCGCGAACCCGACCTCGCCGACTGCCTCCTCCATCAAGCTCCCCCCTACTCACAGTCGTCACCTTCGAGCTCCATCTTCTTTGCCGACCTCTCTTCTCGTCTGCTCCGACGCCGAGCTCCTTGCCGACCTCTACCATCGGCAATCTCCATCGTCCACGCTTCACCATGGCCAAGCTCCAGCACCCAACACTCACCATCCACTCGTCGAGCTCCTCCGCACACCGAGCTCCACATCCGCTGCCTCCGAGTGTGCCTCTTCTCCTCGCCGAGCATGCACGAGCAGCCAAAGCTCACCATCGAAGCTCGGAGCTTCGTCAGACCCACTCACGACCACTATCAACCTCCTCTTCGAAGCTCGTAGCCGAAAGCTCACCTCCACGCTCAAGCCACCCCGTCGTCAACCTCCATGACGTCGGGCTCCTTCAACACCGAGCTCACCGCCTCGGCGAGCTCTTCGACCAGTTCCGCCGAGCTCTCACCTCCAAGCTCCAACTCCAAGTGCCGAGCTCTCCGCCGCTCCGAGCTCTCACCTCGAGCGCCCCATGTCAACCTCCGAAGCTCCATGACACTGCCGACCTCCAACTTCACCGGGGCTCCACGTTTGCCATTACAGAGCTCCGTCACCTCGAGCCCCCCCTACAGTCGAGCCCCTTCGACTGCAAGCTCCGCGGAGCTCGACCTCGCCTCTCACTGAACTCATCGAACCCAGCTTCCATCCTCGACGAGTCACCGAAGAACCCACTCGTCGACCACCTTCGACGAGCTCCCCCTTCACCTCCGAGCTCCATGACAGCGCCACTGCCCTCGAGCTCACCTTCACGAGCTCCCCTCGCCGAGGTCGACCACAGCCCCATCGGCGACCTCGCCGCTCACCGAGCTCTCCACAATGCCGCGTCCAACTCCCCTCGGAGAGGCGAGCTCCGAGCTCTCCCCGAGCGAGCTCCGAGGCCTCCTTCACGGGCTCCGTTCGTCACCGAACTCACACCGCCGATGAAGCTTCGCCGAAACGTCGAGCTCACCTCGTCGTTGGGGGTGCGCCGTAGGGAGGAGACGAAGTAGCGAAGAAGAGCAAAAACGAAGAGAGAAGCAGAGGAGAAGAGAGAAGCAGAGCGGAGAAAAGAAGAAGAAAAAGAAGGAAAAAAAAAAAAAAAAAAATTGCCACGTGGCGGTCCACGTGGCAACATCTCAACAAGCCGGGGTGCCTTCGCCGAAGTGCCGAAGTGCCGAACTCGTAATTGGAGAAAAAAAGAGGCCGGGCCACACGATCCGTCCGATCGTTCCAAAATTCGCGTCGCGACACGATCGACGCTCAGGAACGCGCCACGTGTCCCGATCGTGATCTGCATCACGATGCGCGCAGATCTGATCATGATGAACGGCCAGAAACGTGCCACGTGTCAAGATCGCGATCTGCCTCACGATGCGTGCTCATCTGGTCATGATGGACGGCCAGAAATCTGCCACGTGTCCAGGTAATATTTAAATTATTTATTTATTTATTTAATTGTTTTTTTTTATTTAAAAAATCCGAAAAAAAATATTTAAAAATCGAAAAAAATTAATTAAAAATTCTAAAAATAATTATTAATTCAGAAAAAATTATTTTTAAATTCTGAAAAAATAATTATTAAATTAGAATAATTAATTAATATTTTAGATAATTAATTATTTAATTCGGAAAATGAATAAAAAATTCAAAAAAATGAGAAAAAATTCAGAAAAATCTGGAAAAATCACCAAAAATCCAGAAAATTCTGAGAATACTTTTGGGCATTTTACAAGCCCATAATAACACTGTTACACCCCGAGCAAGATTCCAAACTCCCTTAAGAACACCGATAAAATCCCGTACGCCATTAGAACAGTTAAACTACTCCTCAAAGGCTGATTACACTCAGTCTTTAGGAGTGGGGGGCTCGTGATATGGCTAAAAATAGGATTAAATCGGGACCGTTCACATCGGACTCGAATCTTAAAGCTCAGGGGTAAAACGGTAATTTCACATGCAAATGGGTCCGAAGCGGGTACTGGGTCTCCTTCTCACAGATCCAATAACCCGCAAACGGATCCACCTCAGCTGGGTACGGGTTTCAACCCGCTACCAACCCGATCCGACAAGATACAATCAAGGTCCCTGATTAGATCTAAATCAACGGCCATGATTCACAGCTATCTTTTCACTGGGGATTAGGGATTAAATTCCTTAACTGATTATAGGGGATATACCTTATCAGATTACATGCCTTATCTGATTACGGGGAATATTCCTTATCTAATCACGGGGATTACATTCCTAAAACCAGTCCCTAAGACGCCTATAAATACCCCTCACCCATCTCCATTAAGAGGTAATCACTCTTTCTCTAGTTAAACGCTCTTTCATAATCAATTCTGGTTACTGACTCGAGCGTCGGAGGGTGCGTCGCCGGGAACAACCCCGGTGTCTCGCACTTTTTGCAGGTGCACGGTGGGAGCAACGATCAGAGTTCGACGGAACAGGTATACAGGTTCTCCTATTCAGTTTCCCCAAGAACTCACAAATTCATCTGTTTGCCCCCACACCGAATTTAGCGGCAACAGACACAATTACCATGTTTCTGTATGTTGTTTTGGGAGATTCGCTGCTATGTTATTAGCCTTAAAGCGTCAGTGAATACTAACGTCCCCACTTCAATAGGTACTGGATCGCAGAAGTATAGGTGCGAGATTCAGGAGGACTCAAGGCAAGGAAAGCGAGGAGTCAGTGTCATGTTTAGTTCTGCTGTAACATGTATGTGGATTGTCTATTAGTTGAGAAGTACTCAAGTGAGAGTTACCAAGTGTTGTTCTTCATTCCTTGTACTCTGATGTAAGTTTTTGAAGGTTGTAATACTTGGGAATGTAAAGGCATTATTGTAACACTAGTGTAATGTATTGTAGTTGTATAACATCCAGACTTGTAATACATTGGGTGTTGAATAAAAAGTTTTAAATTCTCCTGTTTTTCTGTGTATTGTGACTAATTGAAGAAAAGGTCCTGGCTCGTGTCTCGAATTTCCAGTATATGGAAATCGGGGTGTTACATATCTTGATCAAGTGCAAATTTTGGGGCAACATTTTTCCCCATTTTCATGCTCGGAGTCACGTTTGCTCGGAATTTGGTTCCGAGGAACATGACTCAATCTGAGTCGTTTGATGTTAATCAAGCACGAATCTTGGGGCAATTTTTCCCCCATTTTTACGCTCAGAGCCACATTTGCTTGGAATATAATTCCGAGGGACGTGGCTCAATCTGAGCCATTTGATCTTGATCAAACACGAATTTTGGGGCAATGTTTTCCCCCTTTTTCACGCTCGGAGCCACGTTTGCTCGAAATTTGGTTCTGAGGGACGTGGCTCAATCTGAGCCATTTTTATCTTAATCAGGCGCGAATCTTGGGGCAATGTTTTTCCCGATTTTCACGCTCGGAACCCCATTTGCTCGAAATTTGGTTCCGAGAGACGTGGCTCAATCTAGGCCGTTGGATCATGACCAAGCACGAATCTTGGGGCAATGTTTTTCCCCATTTTCACGCTCGGAGCCATGTTTGCTCGGAATTTGGTTCCGAGCGATGTGGCTCAATCTGGGCCGTTTGATGTTGATCAGGCGTGAAGATTGAGATGGAGTTTTCCCCCAATTTGCATTTGGGGACATGTTTGCTCGGATGTTGGTTCCGAGGGACGTGGCAACCTCTGGGCCGTTTGATCCTGATCAGGCGCGAACATTGAAATGGAGTTTTCCCCCAATTTCGCATTTGGGGACACATTTGCTTGGATGTTGGTTCCGAAGGACGTGGCAACATCTGGGCCATTTATCCTGATCAGAAACGAATATTGAGATGGATTTTTCCCCCCAATTTTGCATTCGGGGACACGTTTGCTCGGATGTTTATTCCGAGAGACGTGGCAACATCTGGCCATTTGATCTTAATCAGGCATGAACATTGAGGTGGATTTTTTCCCTAATTTCGTGTTCGGGGATACGTTTACTCGGATGTTGGTTCTGAGGGACGTGGCAACATCTGGGTTGTTTGATCTTGATCAGGCGTGAATATTGAGATGAAATTTTTCCCCTAATTTCGCGTTCGGGGACATGTTTGCTCGGATGTTGGTTCCGAGGGACGTGGCAACATCTGGGCTGTTTGATCTTCATCATGCATGAACATTGAGATGGAGTTTTCACCCAATTTCGCATTCGGGGACACGTTTGCTCGAATGTTGGTTCTGAAGGAAGTGGCAACATCTGGGCCGTTTGATCTTGATCAGGCACGAATATTGAGATGGAGTTATGGCAGTTGATGGTCAACATGTCTGTTGGCATTGCTTGAAATTCTGCCTTTACGTCTTCTGCCGCTTAGTATTCAATGTTCTCTTAGATTTTTTACTGGTCTTGGGGGCCCAAAAGTCTCAGAAGCCCAAGCGGCGCCTCTCACTTACTATAAGTTTTCACCCCCCACTTCATAATCTCATTCTTTACTTTTACTCTCAAAAAAATTTCTTTCACTCTTGGGTGGCTCAACTAGTGGTCGCGGCTAAGCGTTTGATTTTTCAGCGATATATTTCGACCGTAGCTATCACATCAAGGTAAATATATATTCTCTTTTATATATTTTACGAGATGTCTAGGGTTTCTTCAGGGAGTGAGACCTCCACCTCGGACCATGAAGGGGATCAGCCATTGGTAGTGGCTCTAATAGTGGACAAGGGGAAGGGGGTGGTAGGATCGGTGACATCGGAGACGATTGTGGAGAAGGAGAGGCGAGCAGGGCGTTGGGCAGACTTTTGGGCCCTTTTTCGAACCTCAGCGGAGTTCGAGAATACCCCGATGGCCTTATTGCTAAGGTGGTGTACTGGATGTCGGCCTCGTATGAGGAGAACAGACCGAGGGAACACTTTGAAGTCGACGACATCCTTTCCATGCTGATGGAGAAGGACTTGGTGCGGATCCGGAATAGTTTCATGATACCGAAGGAACTTGGTCTTCTTATCCCGGGTCCCGGTATTCGAGCCTGTTCGCCGACCTCTCCTGACACATGCATTTTTTCCTTTGACGCCTTCTACGCCGGTCTCTGTTTGCCTCTTTCACCGTTCGTACCCGAGGTGCTGCAGTGGTACGGTCTGAGCCCCGTTCAATATATGTTGAACATGTGGAGTCACGTTAATGGCTTCGTCCTTCATTGCCAAGCGATAGGGGTCGTTCCTCAGCTCACCGTTCTCCGAAGGCTCTACCATATTCATCGAAAAAGCAAGGTGGAATACCGGTACTACTTATCGCCACGCCGGGGTGTGAAGCTGATAGACAACCCCGACTCCATTCAATTTTGGAAGAAGAAGTATTTCTTATTCCAACGTACCGTGCCGTAGAGTATTCCCACAAGGTGGAGGGAGGAAGTTCCTAAGTGGGCAAAAGCTGAGCCAGTGTTGACTCCGGAGTAAGAGGAGGTCGTATATAAACTCCTTGCTGGTGAGACCTTGGGTTGGAAAGAGTTAACCGAGGAGGTCCTCTTCGGTGGGGGTCTCAGTCCGATCAACCCTAGTATGCTCCGTATTTTTCTCTGTTTTTAGTTTCGGTTTAACTTCTTCACATGCCCATCTCCTCATTTTTCTTTTTACAGAGGCTTCAGACATGGATTTTAGGGCCATGCTATTCAACCGAGCGGGAGTAGCCAACAAGGTGCCAGACGGAAAGAAGAGGAAGAGGACAACCTCGGGGCCGTAGTCTGCCAAAGCTCCGAAGGCTACGGTGGCGACCACTTCGGTGGTCAACTTGGAGCCTGCTCTTCCTGACCCGCCTATTTCTCCTGCTCTGTCCGTCAAAGAACTCTCCTTCAGGGATGTGCGGGTGCTTCAAGATCTGCCTCTTAGAGCTACGGTGGAGGCGATTCTTACCGAAGAGCACAACCCTAACTGGCGAGTGATGAAGCACGATGGTTTCCTCGGGGACTCTGCCAGCTGTATGCAAGTGGTGCGGCACTTGCCAACCTCGAAGGATCTGCTGCACTGAAGGCAGGTACGGTCGGTGATGATGCTCTCGATATTGCCAGAGCGACTATGGTGGTAAGTGAACTTAATTCTTTTGAATAAGAAACTTTTCTTGACTTAGACGTTTTTTTATATATCCTCGTAGATCACCTGCCACTTCAGCCATATGTTGGGGAAATTTGCCAAGCAAGAGAAGGAGCTCAAGGCGGTGAGCGACAGAGACCGGTCGGAGCGAGACAAGGCAGTGAAGATGTTCGAGGCTGAGAAGTGGTTGACTGAGTCTTAAGCGGCTCAGATTACTCTCCTCGAGGCCGCTCTGGCAAAGGCGAACGAGCAGGTTGCCGTGGATAAGGGGAGGGCAGACAAGGAGAGGGAGAAAGCCGATAAGGAGAGAGAGTTGGCTTTGAAGGCCGCTGAGGATGCCTCGAAGGAGAAGGAGGTGGCCATGGAAGCAGCTGCAGAGGCGGTTGGGGCTAAAGCGAAGTTGCATCTACGTTCGAACATGGAGCAGTTCTATGCTTAGGCACTAAAGCATGTAGAGGCGCGCGTCCCAGGCTTATACAGCTTGGGGTATAGCCTGTACAACCTTCTCGAAGGTGAGGCAACCAAGGTAGCTAAGGAGGCTGTTGAGGTGGAAGAAGAAGAAGAAGAAGAAGAAGAAGAAGAAGAAGAAGGGGAGGACTTCACTGTGTACCCTCAGTCTGCCATGGTGGAGGTACCAGTGGCGATCGAGGAAGATGGTCACGAGGTCGTTGTCCCCCAAAAGGCATCAACCGATGTGGTCACTTGACCTATTCCGTATCTTTGTCACTTTTCTTTTTCTGTTGTCTTCTTTTATTTTGGATGCTTTTGTATCAATGCCTTGTAGCGGACTGGCCACCGCTTTTGTATCTTTACATAAGTAATGAATTATGTTTGTGGAAAAGCATGACTTAGTTTTGTGGCTTTTTTGTTCAAATATAGAACCATCTTGTAGCTCTTATTCAAATTTAGCCATGTCTTGTAGCTATACTTGAGCTTAGGACCATCTAATAGCTCTGTTTAGACTTTGAGTTATTTACGCTTCTTTCTTTGGTTACTCCCCATGGTAGCGAGGTACCACATCTTCGCTCTAAGCTAGGTGTTACCAAGTTGGGGTTTGCTCAGTCTCGGGAGATGCGTTTTAAAGCGGAGCGGGAGTTAGGTCATTTGAGGCTGACCTTGGCTCGCCGAGATATCGAGATGAGGCATCATGAAGAGAGAATTCGCAAAGTGCCCCCTGAAGGTGAGGAGACCTACCATTCGATGGCTGTCGGCCAAGGCTTGAGGCTCAAGTTCCTCTGCCACTCTTTATTCGAAGCGAGATTCGAGAAGGACGAATTAAAGAACATGGTGCTCGAGAAGAGTCTAGAAGCGGATCATCTTCGGAGGACTGTCTCTAACGTCTCGCGGGGGGTTAGTTCGGGCCGAGTGCCTCGCTTAAAGCTCAGAGTGACAGATGACTCTCTCAAAGAGCGGGTCGTTGAGTTAGAGGCGGAGAATCTTTGTCTGCAACGACTTTTAGAGGGAAGCAACGTTAGAAGCACTTATTGTCCTCAAGATTAGTACGCCCATGGAAGATCGTTCCACGAGTGAGTGCTTCGTTCGCCTCCTTTTTTGCAAAATCCTGGGGATGCTCAAAGCGGAGTGGCCGGCTCGTTGAGCAGAGCATTTGTTGGTGCAACAGCTAGGTCTATGGGTCCCGATGGTACCACTCGGCTCGCAGGCTTGGGGATCCCTTCGGAGGCCACGAGGGAGCGGCACAGTGCTCGTCGTCCCCGTGTATCTCGAAATAGAAGCATGCCACTTCCTAGGAGGAGTTAAGGCGAGACTTTGTAGTTTTGTAGGAGTCTTTAGTCTTGAATAAGACTTGTATCTCCATCTTTGGCGGAATAAAATGTTTATAGTATGGTCTTGGAATAAGACTTGTAACCCGACTTTTAATGGAATAAGATAGTTGTAAAATTCGAGCAATGTTTTTATTGATTGCATCGTTTGATCTTGTAATGAGCTTCTTTCGCCTAATAACACTTTGTGTTCAAGAGTTTTCAATAGTTGTGGGAGCAGTTTTGAATAGTGAGCTACTTCGCACTTGATTGTTCGTAGGTAGCTAAAGTGACATCGAACTAAGTGTTGGACTCCGAACTTGTTGCTTTAAGAGAGTTTCAACAGTTATAGGAGCAATTTCAATTGGTGAGCTACTTCGCCCTTTCTTGTTCGCAAGTAGATAAAGTGGCACCGAACTAAGTGTTGAACTCCGAACTTATCATTTAAAGAGAGTTTTAACAGTTGTGGGAGAAATTTCGAATGGTGAGCTACTTCGCACTTGCTTGTTCGCAAGTAGCTAAAGTGGCATTGAACCAAGTGTTGGACTCCGAACTTGTCATTTTAAGAGAGTTTCAACAGTTGTGGGAGCAATTTCAAATAGTGAGCTACTTCGCACTTGCTTGTTCGCAAGTAGCTAAAATGGCATCGAACCAAGTGTTGGACTCCGAAGTTTTCGTTTTAAGAGCTATTTGAAAAAAATCAACTAACTAAGAAGGAAAAACAAACTTAGAAATGCTCGAGGATTAGTAGTTACTTGGAGCGGTGTTTAAACACCCTCTTGGTACTTCAACAAGTGTTCCATGTTCTTGGTACTCTCTTGCCCCCCGGGTCTTCAAGTTGATAAGCGCTAGGGCGAACAACTTTCGAGATCCTATATGGCCCTTCCCAATTAGGCGATAGTTTCCCTTTCTTGCTCGGGAAGAAAATTGGCAGTTTTCTAAGAACCATATCTCCTTCTTTGAGATTAGTGGCGCGGACTCTCTTGTTGTAAGACTGCTCAATCCTACGTCGATAGATCTCTTGACGGATGGAGGATCTTTCTCGAATCTCATCGATGAGGTTCAAGTTGCCCCGAAGCTGGTTCGACTTTTGCTCTTCATTGAAGGTAATCAAGCGGGAAAAAGGTAGGCCAACTTCTAGTGAGATGAAGGCTTCGGAGTCGTAAGTAAGGTTGAAGGGAGATTCTCCTGTGGGGGTCCTCTTAGTAGCGCGGTAGCTCCAGAGCACATTGGGGAGTTATTTGACCCATAATCCCTTGGTGGATTTGTCCAGTCTCTTTTTTAGTACGGATGCCGATTGGCATTCTCAGCTTGACAGTTGGATTGTGGGTGGGATATTGAGGAGAAATGTTGCTAGATTCCAAGGTCCGTGCAAAAATTGCAGAAAGCTGCCTCGTAAATTGGGTCCCATTGTCCATTACCAAAACTTGAGGTATACCGAATCTACAGACGATCTTCTTCCAAAGGAACCATTGGACTCTGTTCTCAGTAATTGCCGCTAAAGGCTCGGACTCAATCCATTTGGAGAAGTAGTCGATTGCAACGACAAGGAACTTTAGCTGGCCCAGCACTGGATGGAATGGCCCAAGCAAGTCCATCCCCCACATTGCGAAAGGGGTCGGATTGGCTAAAGAGGATAGCTGAGCTTGTGGTAAGCGCCGAATTGTTGAGAACTTTTGGCAGGGGCGCATTGGCGAACGTGCTATTCGGCATCACTAAGGCGTGTAGGCCAGAAATATCCATAATTTAAGATTTTGCGGGCGAGGGATCTTTCTCCCAAATAAGCGCAGCACATCCCTTCATAGGCCACCTTTAGAGCGTACTGGGCCTCCTCGGGGGAGAGGCATCTCAAGTAGGCTCTGCCATCCACTTGAGTGTAAGAGCACTTGTACATGACCCCTTTGATGAGCGTGTATCGCTCGGCTCTGGTTCTGATTCTTCTAGCCTCTTTAGGGTATGGAGGGAGGATTCCGTATTTGAGAAACTCAGGCAAGGGCCTCATCCAATTCTCTCCGAGTGCTAGGGGCAGCGTCTCCATCAGTTCGGGGCCTTCTTCCTCGATGCTGGGTTTCAGAAGGACTTCTATCAAGACGGTTTGTTCTAGTCCCTTGAGGGAAGAGGAGGCCAGCTTTGAGAGGGCATCTGCCTGTGCATTTTCCTCTCGAGGGATTCGTTGGAGTTGTGCATCTTTGAAAGTGGCAAGTAGCTTTTTGACCTTGGCCAAATATTTAATCATTCAATCATTTCTTGCCTCATACTCCCCCAATACCTGTTCACTACCAGCTGTGAGTCACTGAATATTTTGACGTGCTAGGTCCCGACCTTGTGTGCCATACACAGACCGGCTATTAGAGCCTCATATCCAGCCTCGTTGTTTGATGCCTGAAAATTAATGCGAAGTGAGTACTGAAAACGAAGTCATCAGGGCCAGTCAGGATGACCCCAGCCCCACTCCCGTCAGCGCATGAAGACCCATCAACATACACGATCCAGAATGGGGGTCCCTCTATTGCCTTGCTAGGGTTAGAGATAGTGCTCTCTACTATAAATTCTACCAGGGCTTGTCCCTTGATAGCAGTTCTGGGCTGATAGTTGATATCATATTGGCTCAGCTCTATAGACCACTTCATAAGGCGTCCCGCAGTTTCGGGCTTGTGGAGAACTTACTTGAGTGGCTGGTCGGTAAGAACGACCACTGAGTGAGACTAGAAGTAAAGGCAGAGCTTTCAGGCTGCCATGACTAACGCATAGGCCATCTTTTCAACCTTTGGAGAACGAAGTACGGCGTCCCTGAGGACCTTACTCACATAGTAAATTGGCTTTTGCGTCTTATCTTCTTCTCTTACTAGGACGATGCTGAGGGTCTGTTCTGAGATGGCAGGGTATATGTAGAGGACTTCCCGAGTTTTGGCTTGCTCAAGAGTGGGGGGTTGACCTGATAGGCTTTGAGTTGATCAAAGGACTCCTGCTATTGTTGCCCCCACTCAAAGCCTTTCACTCCTCTAAGGACCTTGAAGAACGGGAGACATTTTTCTCCTGACTTGGAGAGAAAATGCCCTATGGCCGCGAGGCATCCTGTGAGTCTTTGTACATCTTTGACACTGGAAGGGGGAGCCATGTTCAGTATGGCCTGAATCTTTTTCGGGCTAGCTTCTATGCCTCTTTGGCTAACCATGAACCCAAGGAAATTGCCGGGCGAGACACCGAAGGCACACTTGTTCGGGTTTAGTCTCATGTTGTGACTCTGCAGCACATCGAAGGTCTCCTGAAGGTCGGACACATGGTTCAATTTGCTGATGCTTTTTACCAACATGTCGTCCAGATAGACATCCATGTTCTGGCCGATCTATTCTCTAAAGACCTTGTTGACAAGGCGCTGATAAGTTGCATCGGCGTTCTTTAGCCCGAAGGGCATGACCCGGTAGCAATATAGGCCTTGGTTGGTTACGAACGAAGTCTTCGGAATATCGGGAGGGAACATCCTAATCTGGTTGTACCCGAAGAAGGCGTCCATGAAACTCAAGAGTTCGTGGCTGGAAGTCGCATCAATCAGGGCATCAATGCTTGGGAGCGGGAACGAATCTTTCGGACAAGCTTTGTTCAGATCCGTGAAATCAATGCAAATTTTCCTGCTCCCATTGGCCTTTTTGACCATCACAACGTTGGACAGCCATTCGGGATAGTTGACCTCCTGTATGAACCGAACATTCTTACACGTGCTCCAAAAATTTATATATATATATTTTGAAAACGAATGCGCTCAAATACGCGCATCGAAACAAACACGTGCATCGCACGTAAAATATCAAAATACGAAAATTTACTTTATCAACGAAAAATGTTAAAGATAATAAAAATACAATATAAGAAAAAATATAGTTATTAATTTTATATACTTCACGACGTAATTGCTACGTACGTAGAAAATACGTGCATTATACGTATAAAAATCATTTTAATCAAAATGCGAGAAAATAAATTTCCGTTTTATAAAAATGAATTTGAATACATAAAATAAATAATTGAAACCTAGAAAATATCGCCCATAGCGGTGGAAAATACGTAGTTGATACGTGCATCGAAGACACAATAAAAGCACGTAAAAACCAGAAATTAAAATATTATATTTTTGTTGACTCAAAATAGGGTAAAATTAATATGGAAAATGCATAAAGAGTTGGAAATCAAGATACGTAGTGAAAAACACGTTACAAAATACACGTGCGTAATACATAAGGGCAAAATTCTCATTTTCAATTTTGCGGGGTGTTACATTGTCAACCGGCTCTGAGATAGCTTGGCTACTCCTTTGAGGAAGCTCGAGGGCTTCAAGAGAGAGGAACAACCCTTCTACCGAAGTCATGTAACATTTGCGAGCCGTCTCCTGGCTCCCTCTGACTTCTCCTACCCCTGCTATGGTGAGAAATTTCATCTTCATATGGTAGGCTGAGGGTATGGCCTAAAGAGCAGCTAGGCTAGGTCAGCCCAGGATGACATTGTAAGATTCCTTCACATCTACCACCATGAAATCCATTGGTTCGGCTCGAGTGGTTGGGGTTTTTCCAGCGGTTACATCGAGAGTTATAACTCTTGATCGTCACTGGCACCCCAGAGAACCTGTGGAGAGTGTAGTCGGCAGGCTTGAGGCAATTCCTAGACAACTTGAGACCCCGGAAGGCTTCTAGAAAAAGCATGTTAACCGAACTGCCGTTGTCGACCAGGACTCGGCGTACTTCGAAGTTGGCTATATGGAGGTTTATCAAAAGAGCATCACAAGAACGCCCTCCAAATCCTTGTCTGAAAAAGTAACAGGAACCCCAAGGCCCTTGGGGGAGGATGATTCTGCACTAGGTTCACCTCTCGGACGAAGGCTTTTCGGGAGGAGTTCGAATCTCCCCCCATTGAGCTTCCGTGAATGAGGTGTAGGACAGCTTCAGCTTCGAAGTTTGGGGTCTCGACAGGTCACTCAGTTAGATTATTAGCCCTTCGGGGAGGTGCAGGGGGATCTACCCTGTCCTTCCTTACAAACCTATAGAGTTTTCCCCTCTGAATGAGTGCTTCAATCTCTTCTTTGCCGACAGTCATTTGTGTCGTGGCCATGATCTCTATGGAAGTGGCACCATTTGTCCATGTTCCTTTTCTTGCCTAGTGTATTCATCTTCAGAGATGGTGGGAGCAGTCCTACATTCCCGACCTCCATTAAGATGGCTGAAACACTAGCATTAAGTGGGGTAAACTTCTCAAAATGGGGAGGAGGGCGGCACTGACCACCATTATCTTTCTGAAGCTTCCTAGCCCTTCTTCTTCAGCACCCTTCTGTTTGTTTCCGGACAGGAGCTCTTTCTGATCAAGTGGGAGGAGGGCCTCCTCCGCCCTAATATATTTCTCGCTCCTCAGTAGGAGTTCCGAGAAGTCTCGAGGCGGCTTTTTAGCGAGAGATGCCTTCAAGTCGGCATGGTTGATGTTGTGTCGGAACGCAGCAGAGGCTACCGACTGGTCTAGGGAGGCGATTGACCGGGCCTCGGTGGTGAAGCGCTTGACGTAGTCCCTTAACTGCTTGCCCTTCCTTTGATTGAGTGCCAGCAAAGATGTGCTTGTCTTTTCGGCGTGACGGCTACTCACAAAAGGGGTAAGGAAGAGCCCACCAAACTGATCGAAGGAGAAGATGGAGGCAGGGGCAAGTCAGGAATACCATTCTCTCGCAGGTCCCTTCAGCATGGCCGAGAAGGTTTTGCAAAGGAGCGCATCCGAAGCCTGGTGGATTATCATGAGAGTTTTGAAACTCTCGATATGGTCAGCGGGGTCTGACTCCTCATTATATGAGGGTTTGAAGTTTTTCGGGACCGGAGCCTCCATGATGGTTCAAGGGAACAGAGGCCTGCTTGGGCAGAAATTCCTTACCTGTTGTTCCTCTTCTCTGTCAAGTCTACCAAGGCGCCTCTCCATCTCGTGGAGATGGCGATAGACCGATTCCTCCTTCCGGTCAAATCTTGCTGATCCTCGGGACTCATCCTCATGTGGAAGGGGACTGGGAGTGCTATGGCAATGGCTTGGGGTAGGTTGAGGACTAGGCGCCCATTGATTGTGGTTAGGAATAACATTGAGGGCCCGCAGAACGGCTTCTTGGAAATCCTGAAACTCTGCCCTCGTGATAGGTGCCCCCCGATCTCGATGGTCCCTTGGGGCGGATCAACTAGTCAGGGTGCGGCTCCTCCTCTAACGGTGTGGGGGTGACTCCCTCCGCCTCCTGGGAGAGTTCGATCTCCTTCGGTCTGGCCTACGGGGGGATCGGGCTCTAGGGGACCAAATTGCAGGAGCCTTTTCAGGTTCAGGGCTAGGGATTCTGTCATGGGTCCGCCTCTCATTATAGCGAGTCCGAAGGTCTATCCTCTGTTGTTGATTGACAATAACGTGTCGGATATCGTTTGGCGTTGGAGGGTTGTGAGAGGCCATGGAGTCGGATGAGGGGTTACGGACCGAGACATGGTCGTGAAGAGGAAGTTGCCTTTGACGACTTCAACGGGAGCCCCCCGGGGAAGCCCTTTGAGGCCCTTGAGGGGCTTGCTGGGGGAGAGGTTGTAATATCCCGGACGGATATTATATTTGTATAATTATTATTTTTGAAATTAAAATATTTTAATTGGAAATTACTCGGTTTTACTGATAAAAAGCTATCTGGATATATATACTAGTAAGTATATATATGCATTTTATTAGTTTTGTGCACTTGTAAAAAATCTTGGAAAACGCATTTTTGAGAAAAATGTCTGGAAAATCCCGGGCAGATATTAAAAATTATTATTTTATTTTATTTCCAGAATTGAAATATTTTCGGTGGACATCACCCGGATTTGTTAATAAACATTATATATGTATATACACTAGTCAGTATACGACTGTTTTGTATCAAATTGATACTGGAATCTTCCGAGCCAGTAATAAAATTATTTTATTTTATTTCTCAGAATTAAACTATTTTTGTACTAATTTGTTCGATTTCACTAATGAAAAATATCTGTATATTCAGATATATGCACGAATTTGAATCGTGTCGATTTCAGACGATTGTACAAATGTAGTATGTGATTTGGGAAAATTACATTTTATTATTGATTCATCATAATGAGATGGAGGGTTTGGATTGAATTAGGGGGTGATTGTAATTTAAATTTGCAATTAGAACATCAATTGTTCTAAGCCACAAATGAGAAAACACAAGTGTTCGCTTTTCCTCCACACAAAACCCTTCACCCCTTTTATAACCCCCCCCCCCCCCCCCCCCCCCCACACTCCATCTCTTACTTCTACTACTACTACTTATTTTATTATTAGTAAAAAGTTTGAGAAAGAAAAAGAAAGAGAGATCAATCAAAAGAAAAAGAGAGTTTCATGGGTTTTCTTTTGCAAGAGGAGTTCTTGGAGTTCTTGAGGAGCAAGAACAATGAGCAAGAAGGAGGTGAAGAAGCAAGTCCTTCCTACTAGTTCTAAAGGTGGGGGTTTCTGTAATACCCCGCAAAATAAAATGATTTATTTTGTATTAGTAAATAATATTAAATTTGTAAAGTTGACTATTTTGACTGTTTTCTTGAAATTGCAATTTTGCACATGCAACACACGTGCAAAGTTATGAATTTTTAATTCTTAAAATTTTATGGTTAATAATTTATTTTTCCTTATTTATTTATGATATTTTAATTTTTAGATTTATTTAAATTAATTTGACTATTTTTACAAATTTGTCAATTTTGCGCGTGCAAAACACGTGCAAATAATTTTGGTGCAAATATCCAATTTTATATTTTTATTAAAATCTCCTAATTATAATGGAGTATATTTTAAATTTTGGGGTTTTCTGAATAAAGAAACTATTTTTATAAATACCTCGAAAGAGAGGGGCTTTTATATAAAAAGCCGTTTGGATCTGAAATGAATGATGAAAATTCTTACTGATTTTTGAGCTTTCCAAGATTATCATTTAAATTAAAGTATATTTAAATTTTATTTGGAGTTGATTTGGTAAAGATTTATACAAATATGGTGTTTTTGCAAATATGGAATTTATGTAGAATCTTGTGCAAATATTTTTCTGGAAAGTAAAAGTCAGATATTTTGATTGGAAAATATAATATGTATTATTATATATTATTTATGATTTTTCTGGATTTTTATGAATATTTTATAATGTATTTGCAAATATTACAAAAGGGAAGGCTTTTGTGCAAAATCGGCACCCTGAGTTGTAAATCCGAATTTTTCTTATTTACTGGGCTGTACTGGATTGCTGGACAACTCAGTGATAAGAAGATTTGATTTGGTTTTGATTTAGTTAACTTATTTTAACTAAGGAAGGTTATATATGTAAAGTAATAAATTGAAAAGGATTCTTTTGCAAAAGTATTTCTAAAACCCTAATTCCTTATTTCCGGCCTGTATAAAAGAGGGTGTGCATCCGTCATTCGCTGCACAACACAAGTTTTATTATATTTTTATTTTCTTGGTGATTAAAGAGGAGATCTTGGAGTCTTTGCAAAGAGGAGATTCTTCATTGTGCTTCGTGATATTCACTTGATCTCTCCAACTACATGAGTGACATTATTTTGTTTTATTTGTTTTGTGTATGTTGTAGGTGAATGACATAATTGTTTGTTGTTTTGTTTGCTTTCTTTGATTTGTGTATGACGTATGAGAATGATATGAATGTTTAGATTGATTTGGATGTTGAATATGTAAGTTGGATGGATGAACAAAAAATTGGATCTTTGATAAGAACCCTAGATATTTGTATGAGAATGATTTTAGAATTGTTGAGAGCCTAATATAAATTATTAGTAGGCTAAAATGTTGGATTATTGTTGATTTGATTGAGTTTAATAGATGTCATGCATTAATTAAATTAAAGATGAGATTTTTGGATTATTGGTGAGTTGGATAAAAACAACTTGACCATGTTGAGGATAAATTTGTTTTGTTCATGAAACAACTATAGAGAATAGTTAAGATTGAGTTGAGGAATTTTGTGAATGATTAATGGTTTAGAGGACCATGTTTTGAGGATTTGAGTTATGAGGATTTAAATTGGGGATTTGTAATTTTTGTAAAAGATGTTGTTTGGACTTGGATTTCTCAAATGCTAAGTTTAAATCTATTTATTTTGGTATTAATAAGATTTGGAAAATAATACAAGTTATTTTTGTTATATGGCTGATTCTTAAAAATCCTAGTTTGACATATGTACGACCTAAATTCTTCAGACTGTAGGCCGACAGTCGACTAGTATGACCTTTCAGTCGAATGATACGACCCAGCTGCTATGATCTTTAGTTTTCCTGAAATTGGGTTCTGGACAGTCGACTGACAACTTTTACAGTCGAATAGTACCACTCAGATTATTTTCTTAAAGATTACTGGAATTTCTCTCTGGTAAGTCGACTTATGACTTTTACAAGTCAACTTATAACACTTTGGTAAGTCGACTTATAACTTTTATAAGTCAACTTATAATCTCTGATAAGTCGACTTATGACTTTTATAAGTCAACTTATAACACTTAGAATATTTTTTTAAAGATTACTGGAATTTTTCTCTGGTAAGTCGACTTATGACTTTTTAAGTCGACTTATAATCTCTGGTAAGTCGACTTATGTCTTTTATAAGTCAACTTATAACCCTTAGTTTATTTTCTTAAAATCATGAAACTTTCCTTCTGGACAGTCGACTTATGCTTTCTATAGTCGACTGGTACAATGTATCCTTATATCATATCTATGAACGTTCTTTCAAATCATTGATCTCCGGGGTCGGGTATATTCTACGGTATTGAGAGTCATTGATCTTCGGGGTCGGGTATATTCTGCGGTATTGAGAGTCATTGATCTTCGGGGTCGAGTATATTCTGCGGTATTGAGAGTCACTGATAGTGATTGATAGTCGGGTATCTGATCTGTGGTGTTGTGAGTGATTGATAGTCGGGTATCCGATCTGCGGTGTTGAATATTTTGATCTATAACTACTTATACAGATTCGTTAAGTAATTAAATAACCCAAAAAAATATAAGGACAGACACTAGTGGTGATATGATGAATGGAAACATGGGTTATGGACCTCAGTATGATCCGCGGTGCTAAGAATCATTGGATCTCCGGGGTTGGGTATATTCTGCGGTATTGAGAGTCATTGATCTCCGGGGTCAGGTATATTCTGCGGTATTGAGAGTCACTAATAGTGATTGATAGTCGGGTATCCGATCTACGGTGTTGAGAGTGACTGATAGCCGGGTATCCGATCTGCGGTGTTGAGAGTGATTGATCTCCGGGGTCGAGGCGACGCATATGTGGTATTCTTGTGATGAGGTGTCATTGCTCGTTTATTGGGCATGGGCTAATACTCACAGTTTATCGTTATCTCGTAGTAGTTATCGTGTTAGGATTAGTTGCATAGCGGGGATTGAACCCTATAATATGGAGACGTTAAGGGCTTGCACCGGATCTATGTAGAATGGGATGCATAGACTCCGACAAGTACGCATTAGAGAATCAACATATAGAAATTGTGTTTGCTTGACTTGGTTTTATGCTTGTGGTTTCTTGTTTTCTACACTTGACACTTAGTTTAGTTTCACTTGTTGTTTACATGTTTCCTTGCTACGTCATATTTTATGTATTCTTGTTTATTATATGTTGTTTAAGAATCCATGCTTAATATGTTGTTTGCTTTTATGTCACTCGCACCATTTATGAATGACCCCTTTAGTTTTGGGGGTTAGGGATCATCTCTAGCCTCATGTGTTACAGGTTGTTGCTTAGAGCTTGGAGGTTTGGACGTTTGAGATAAATTGATGTAATAGAGCTTTGTCTAATATTTGTAAAAGAAAGTGTTGTAAAGAAAGAAATTTGTAAATCAAGGTGTTTTGTATTCCGCTGTGCTTTGTAAACAATTAATGTAAATAAAAGTTTTAATTTTCCCTGTATTTGGTTGCTATGTTTTCAATTACATTGAAGTTGATGCTGGGATTGTGCCACGTATTTTCTAAGATATTATATTAGAAATTCGGAGCGCTACAGTTTCTCATCTCATATTCGTTTTAGGTATTACTAGGTTTATTTTGGTTGTATGTTTTTGTATTGAAGTGGTTTCATGTGCATATAAACTAGAATAAAGTGTATGCAAAGTTGAAGTTGTAGAACACAAAATAGAACAATGAAGGTTCGATTTTTGAAGTTGTAGGGTTAGATTTATTTACGTGTGTAAACGATGGAATCTTGACCCGAAATTTATTGGAGAGGTTCTTAGGGGTTTTGTTACCATGCTAGAATTTTTGGGAATTTTTCGGAGTCATTTTGATGGGTGAAATGATCGTTTCCCCCAAAACAGCGAAGGGTTGAGCCAAAAACAGAATGCTCGCTGTTTTGGGGTTAGCGTCGCAGTAGGTTCAAGGGGATAAAACTTGGGGTTCCTCTCAGAATTTGAAGAGAAGACCAACTAGGGAGTTGTAGTAGACGTCCTCCCCTTTTCGAATTGACCTCTCAGATGAAATTTCGATTAGAGGCGCAAAAGTTATGACCGTTACAAAATTAGCAACTAGCTGTTTGGCTGAACGTTGCTGTTTTGGTTGCTTGATACTTTTGAGTGTCCTACTGGTTGAATCTGAGGAGCCGACCAACTAGAGTGTTGTAGTAGACATTCTTCCCTTTCTGAAATGGCTTCTCGGGTTAAATTTCGATAAGTGGAGTAGAAGTTATGCCGTTTGCAAAGTACAACAGCTGGCTATCTTGACTGGATCCTTACTGTTTTACTTCTTTGAGGTTTTAGAGTGTCTTACCTATAGAATCTGAAGTGGAGACCAACTAGGGAGTTGTAGTTGACATTCTCCCCTTTCCGAGTTGGCCTCTAGGGCTAGATTCTGAAAAGCGGAATAGGAGTTATGGTATTTGGAAGATGCAGCAGCCAGGTTTGAGCTGAGTGTGCTTGCTATTTTGACTCTTTGATGTTTTTTAGTAACTTAATGGTTGAATATAAAGAGGACACCAACTAGGAAGTTGTAGTAGACATTCTCCCCTTTCAGAATTGGCCTCTCGGTCTAGATTCTGATAACCGGAGTAGGAGTTATGGCCTTTGCAAAACAGCGCAGTCAGCTTTGGCTAAAGTGCTCGCTGTTTTGCTTCTTTGTTATTTTTGAGTGTCTTATTTATGGAATCTGAGGAGGAGACCAACTAGAGAGTTGTAGTAGATGTTCTCCTCTTTCCAGATTGGCCTCTCGGATTAGATTCCGATAAGAGATACAAAAGTTATGGCCATTGGAAATCAGGACAGCGAGTTCGGCTGAGAAGCTCACTGTTCTGTTTGGTTGTCATTTTTGAGCCTCTTACTGGCCGAATCTGAGGTTTGGACCAACTAGAGAGTTGTAGTAGAGACTCTTCCCTTTCCGAATTGACCTCTCGGGTTAAATTCCGACAAGCGGAGTAGAAGTTATGAGCTTTGAAAATTTTCAGCTTGGCTGTGTATTTGGTGGGTTGGAATTGTATCTGTCTTAATTCCTTATAGTTTTTGAGTGTCTTACTTGCTGAATCTGAGGAGCCGACCAACTAGAGAGTTGTAGTAGACGTTCTCACCTTTCCGAATTGCCTTCTTGGGTTAGATTCCGACGAGTTGAACAAAAGTTATAGGCTTTCAAAGTTTCGGTTTTTCTTTATCAAATCTGCTGTTTTATTACCATTTGCGTATGTTCGATGGGTAGGAACATGGAGTTCCTTAAGGAATCTGGAAAATTGGTCAACTGGAAAGTTTTAGTAGATGTTCCCACCTTTTTAAATTGTCCAGTTTTGTTAGATTCCGACGAGTAGAGCAAAAGTGACAAGCTACAGAAGTTTTATCTTTTTATTGAAAATCGGCAGTTTGGTAACTATTTGCATATGTTCGAGGATCAGGAATTTGGAATTCCTTATGGAATTTGAGGAAGTGGTCAACTAGGGACTTGTAGTAGATGTTCCCACCTTTTCAAATTGCCCAGTTTCGTTAGATTTCGACGAGTAGAGCAAAAGTTACCAGCTTGCAAAGTTTCAACTTTTTGTTGAAAATATGCAGTTTGGGTAAACTGTTTGCGTGTGCTCGATGGCCCGAATTTTGGATTCCTTACAGAATCTGAAATAGTGTTCCACTAGAGAGTTGTGGTAGATATTCTTACCTTTCTAAAAAGTATATTTCTGTTAAAATCTGATAAGCGTAGCACTGGTTGCTTCTAGGCTGTCGGAAGGCTTTTATATTGCTCTTGGGCTTCTCATTGGTAGAATGCCTATTTTAGATTGTTTGGAGATTCTTCTATTGCTTCTAATTATAGAAGATCAAGAGTTTCTAGTAAGCACGTTCGGTTGCTTTTAGGTTGATTACCTGTATGGTTGTTTTCATATGTAGGTTGTTGTCTCATACGTGGCTCGCCTGGCCCGTATGTAGCTGTTGGTCCCATACGTAGCTTATTTGGTCCGTATGTATATTGTTGTCTCGTATGAAGCTCATTAGGCTCGTATGCAGGTATTATCTTAAATAAGTAGGCTATAATTGGGTCCGAGGAGATCTTGTGAAGTCTAGGTTAAGACTTAGTTAATTGTGTCGACAAAATATTACACTCTCTAGAAGAGGGACATGTACGGTGCTTTTTCCTGATGAGTTGGAAACACAGTGACATGTCTCCCTTGTTTGGTTAGAAGAGGGACATGTACGGTGCTTTTTCATGGCGAGTTGGAAGCATAGTGACATGTCTCGCTTGTTTTGTTAGGGTTAGTAACATCGTTAGGGTAGTAATAGTTACTTAACTATTTTTTATCTATAAATTGCCGAAGGGTGAGAGTTGGTGTTCGGGGTGATACCCTATAATCCAAGCTCTCCTATAGGCTGACATTAGGTGGTGTTATTGGGATGTATTCCCCTGTCAAAGGGATACGGACGGTGTTTTTTCATGACGAGTTGGGAGCACGGGATCCGTATCTTGATTGTTAATTCCTGAACTGCAATGATAAGAACGGGAGATTTTCCTAAAGAAATAGACCCTACGATTCCATTAGGTTCTATGCCTTCTCATGATGAGTTGAGAACACGGAAGAAGGTTGACGAGTATCTTGTAGGTCGTGTTGGCTTTGAACGAGGACCGGTTTGCCGGGCAATAGTGGAAAACGGGAACACTACTATTGTACTGTAGTAGCGGAACTACACCGTACCTGCAACCTCATCAGTCATGTAGTATGTGTCAGGAACAGGATGGGTACAAAAGTAGAATTCATGACATGGGTTCAAATCCCTATATATGAAGAAACGGCTTGATATGGGGCGTATATAGTATGGGCTGCATACTGTCCCAGAGTCTTGCTTGCATTAGAATAAGAGCATCCTTGCAGTAGTAATATTGCAATAGAGTCTAAGTCATAACATACACTAACACATCAAATATATATACACGTTCATCTTTTCATCAATCTGTTTGATATAGTTGAGATTTGCTGCTAGTTATCAGCCTTAAAGCGTCAGTATATGTACTGACGTCCCCACTTTAATAGGTGCTATATTGCAGAAGTATAAGTATAGGTTTCAGGAGGACTCAAGGCAAGAGAGCAAGGAGTCAATTTCATTTTAAGTTTTCGCTATAATATATTTTATATTTATGTTTATTACTATTTGAAAATTGTTGTAGTTTATTTATTGTTGAAAAGCACCCAAGTGAAATACCAAGTGTTGTTCTTTATTCATTGTACTCTGATATAAATTGTTGAAAGTTGTAACACTTGGGATTGTAATGGTATTAATGTAACACTGTTGTAATATATTGCAATTTTGTAACATTCAGACTTGTAATGCATTTGTGTTGAATAAAAAGTTTTAAATTTTTCTATTTTTCTGTGTAATGTGGCTAATTGAAGGAAAGATTCTGGCTTATGTCACGGTTTTCCAATGTATGAAAATCAGGGCGTTACAGAGGTTGTTGAGGAAGAGGCTGTCCAAGCTGCAGTTGCTGAACTTGCTGGACGGGTTGAGGGAGAGGCTGTCCAGGCTGTAGTTGCTGAACTTGCTAGACGGGTTGAGGGAGAGGCTGTCCAGAATGTTATTGCTGAACTTGCTGGACGGGTTGAGGAAGGACGTCATGGAGTGGGGGAGGAGAAGGAACGGGAGTGTCTTTGCGGCTGGAGGCCGCTGCCTTCTCCTTCTTCGGAGGCATAGCTCGGGAACTAACTTCACCAGTGCAGTAAGGTTGGATTGCTTTTTGTTTCCCACAGACGGCGCCAATCTGTTGCTGCTGATTTTGGTACTGGAGCAAACAGATGAATTTGTGGATTCTTTTGGAAACAATAAAGACAAACCTGTTGACTTTCACCAGCGTTTGACTGGTTTCTTGCCGCTGCTGTTGACCTACAAAAAGTTTGATACACCGGGATGGATTCCGGGGTCGAACCCTTCGACGCTCAAGTCAGTAATCAGAAACATTATGAAAGAGCATTTATGTGGAAAAATATTGATTACCTTGTTATGGTGGGGGAAGAGGGGTATTTATAGTCGCCTTAAGAGACAGTTTAGAGATAATCATTTATATCTATGTCCCGGTGTTTTAGGATAAGATGTAGAGTTTAAACTCGTTTCATGATAAGAGAGGTATTTTAAACTGCCTCTTAGTGATAAATCACGAATTTGAATTACTCTTTAAATAACCTGGGCTGGTTTATAGTGGGTTGTCACCCTGACCCAGTAAGACAGACCCGTTTTTGGGTTATTGGACTTGAAAAAGACCCTGTTCTCAATTCGGACCCGTTTGTAGGTGAAATTACCATTTTATCCCTGAGAGCTTTAAGATTCGTGCCCGATTTGAACGGCCTTGATTTAATCCTATTTTTAGCCTTATCAGTATCTATTTTTCCAAAAATGTAGAAGATAAAACAGGATGTTCAGAAAACTAGATGGACTTTTCACTACAGACGATCAATAGCGCAAAAAAAAGTATTAATCTACGTACAATTGCTTGTTACAATAAGAAGTTGCTAACGAGAGGAGGGTTGTGGTCAACAAATTGGTTGGAGCCTGGCTCTAATACCTATTTTTATTCTAGATTGTTAGGGTTCTCAACGAAATGGAGATGATGGATTCCGTGATTGAGAGAAGTTGAAAGCATACACATATATCGCAAAATAGAATTGTGAGAATCACAAAGATATTTATCTTTACTATTTTAATGGGAGAGTTTGTAACCAAACAAACTCTATTTCTAACAAAACAAACCCATGCAAATCACGTTAATGTTAAAATCCAGAAAGAAAAGAAAAAAAAACCCTAAATCTCCACTATACTCCTCTCCCTCTCTCTCGTAACCCCCTCCCATCTAAATCCAAAAACCCTAAATCTCTCCTACTCATCTCCTTCCCATGTATTCATCTCCCTCTCTCCCCTAACTCGGTCGCTCTCCAGTGACGCCCAACACGCCGCCGCAACACCATCGCCAGCGATGCCCCCTCGACCAGCCGATTTCCCGCCGCCCTTCCTTCATCGCCAGCGATGCCCCCTCGACCTGCCGATTTCCCGATGCCCTTCCTTCAAACGTAGGCCCCGAAATCGAGGTACACAATTCAATAATTTGCAAAACTCTAAAACCTCGATTCCTTCTAGGGTTTCTTTTTCAGATCACTTTTAAAACTTTGTTTGTTGGTTGGTTTTGCAGGAAGAAGCAATTGGAGAAGGGAACGGACTCATCGGACGTGTTTGACTTTGATGCGATTCCTGAGGCATTTGTGAAGAGCGAAAAGTATCCTGATGAGGTCATTACATTCGATTGTATCGGTTTGAGTCATCCTGTGTTCTTCTTTGAAGATAACCTGGTAGTATTTCCTAATTCCTAATTCTCATGAATTGATTAATGTGTCTCATGGTCGAGTTTTGAATGATGATGATGATGATGATGATGATCTTTCTTCTACTTTTTCGCAATGAAGCATGACCACTTATGTGGAACTGGACATGTGTGGAATACTGACCCTACGTATTTTAATTCAGTGTAGTGTTTGGAGTTTTTTTTATTGTTATGTGTCTGGACTTTTTGGTGTGTTGATTAGGGCTCATACGGAACAGTTAGGATAATCAAGGTTTATCTTTAACAACTTTCTAATTAAAAATTTCTATAACAAAGGAATCATCAAACATGTGAAATTTTAATGAGAATGTAAGAGAAGAAACAAACCTGTTGAGCAACTCCAAGAGGAAAAATAGTTCCATAGGTGACTGTCCACGTGAAGTACCGATGTGGGTCATCGGCACTCACCATTGCAGCTGCACTTATAAGCAGAAAAATATAAATAGCAATAAACCTCTTTGCAGTAATCTTAGAGATAGAATAAAAAAGAGATGAGAGAAGATGTGACTGCGATGGTAGTAATGTGAGTGAAGGACGGGTTGGTTTATAAATGGAAGCAGGAATGGGAAAGTGGGGTTTTTTTGTAAAGTGTGGATGCATCCAATCACCTTCATCATCTTCTCTTCGTGGGTCAGCTAAGATATTAGCATTGTAGAGTTGGGTCAATTTGTACAACAAATAGTTGCACCACGTTTTGACGCGTTTTTTTTCCACATATCTGTTTGTATGAGTTTGTGTGAGTTTATTTGTAAAGTTAACAGGTGTGCATTGCACATGTTTTTCATGAAAATGTTTTCTGACTGACTTTCTTTCTTTCCATTTTTAGTCAAGAGCTAATTATGAATCTTACTCTTCGAGCTATACCAAAGTGGTTTTTTATGATTATATTAAGCTATTAAAATTTTTCTATGTTATTAATTTGAATTTGTGTGTAATTTCTAGGTGTATTACATGAAAGGGTATTGAAAAGGAGGTGGTTTTCGAATAAGAGGAACATAATTGGTAGGTAAATGTCACTTTCGTGTTTGTTATTGTGAAATCAATATTTAGATTCAGAGTTAGTGTAATATGTTATTGATAGAAATTTGGTTTGATCAAAGGATCATGATTATGTTATTGCATTTTTTATATTATTTTAATTTTTTTAGGTAGCATTGCTTTACTCTTCGTGTCATTTTTAGTCGAGCTAATTATGAATCTTACTCTTTGAGCTATAACAAAGTGGTTTTTTATGATTATATTATGCCATTAAAAATTTTCTATATGTTATTAATTTTAATTTGTGTAATTTTTAGGTGTATTACAGAAAAGGGTATTAAAAAGGAGGTGGTTTTCGAATAAGAAGAACATAATTGGAAGGTAAATGTCGCTTTCGTGTTAGTTATTGTGAAATCAATATTTAGATTCAAAGTTAGTGTGTTATGTTATTGATAGAAATTTGGTTGGATCAAATGATCATGGTTACGTTACTGTATTTTTTATATCATTTTAATTTTTTCAGGTAAGATTGCTTTACTTTATGTGTTATTCTCAGTGATGCTACAATTTCTTTCTATGCAATATCATTATGTTAGCTAAATATGACTCTTACTCTTTGAGCTATAACAAGGTGGTTTTTTATGAGAATGTTAGCTATTAAAAATTTTCTATGTTATTAATTTGAATTTTGATGAATTTTGATGGTTGTTCATAATTTTCAAACTTAGTAAATTTGCATGTTAGCATCATTATACTATTTTCAAGGAGTGTACAAATCTGGGATTTAAATGATATTTTTTTTTGTAGAAATGGATAGATTATATCCAGCGAATAATCAACATGACAATGATGTGGAAATATTAGACGGAAGAGAAATACAGTCTCAGCGAGAAAATCCAGAACGTAGGGAGAGTCTTAGACAGTATCACAGAAATAGAAGAGCTAATATGACTGCATTACAATTGGAAGAACTTAGGCGGAGACAACGTCAATATGCATAATTCTTTTAATTTAATGACTATATTTTATATAGACGTGCATTGCACATGCATTATACTAGTTTATAGACAATTAGGAAAAGTGTTTGTAAAGTCATGGTCTTGCCTACTAACTGTTCACTAATACACAAGATCTTCAACTATCATGGTAACAATCGGGAAATGCATGACTAAGTCCATAGTTTCTAGAGAATAATTCATTAAGAGAAAACTGGCAAATTCATAGGCATCCCTAGCACCAATAAATAACATTTCATGAAGAGAATTACGGAAGAGTTTTAAGTTGTAGAGTGATACATGATAATTAGCTTTGGGCTAGATATGATATCGACAAAAATGATGAGAATGCTAATTGTGCTACAAGTAAACTACTATTTTTGTACAACAAATATAACATCATCAAAGGTGAAAGTTCTTCCAGTTACGACTCATCAGTCTCCATAAAATTGGGTGTTTGGATTTGCAAAATTGGAGAAATTTTGTATTTGCAGCAAATTTGCATCTGCTCCCCTTAGCATATGCCCCTTTGGCATTTGCAACATATTTTTGTAAAATTGATTGAATGTTGGACATTTCCAACTTATACATGTAAATTCAATACAATAAAACCGTTTGCTTTTAACTTTTTAAATTGTTTTCGTTAGCTTCTTATTGAAGGTGGTAACATTTTAGGAGTTGGATTGGTCTAAAGTCGGTGCTGTTAGGAATGTGTCGTGAATACTCGTGGTACAGATTAGAAAAAGGTAAGATGAAGCATGGTGGTCGAAGCGTCGAAGAGAGTAGAAGGCAAAACAGCAGTAGCAAGGAGCAACATAGTTGCGTTCGACTGTCCTGGGAAATGGTCGACCGCACGCCCCGACCGCACGCCCGACTGCAGTTGCACAGGGTTTGGCCGAGAGGAGGACGGTCGACCGGTTTTGTTGGATGGTCGACCGACTGCGGCGCTGTGTTTGTTTTGGGTCTCGATTTGTTAGGTCGTTTTAGCTCAATCTTCAACTCCAAGTTAGATCGTACGGCTCCTATTCAGTTACTTCTCCTACAAGTTATATCGAACGACTGAGAATCAAGATTAAACCTAAGGTTCTCTCTATTCTTCTATATATATTGTGAACTCCTCCAATATGAGAGTATAGTACTTCATAGATTCTTTTCTCTATTGTAAAGAGAGGCTTGAGAAAGAGATAGTTCTTGGTGAGTGAGTTTAATTTCTTGTATTGCGTGAATCAGTAACTCCTTATAATCTCTTCTAGTTGAATATCAAATCTCTCTATATTTTTTCCCGGATTAAGCGAAAGCTAACCTGGATAAATCATCATTGTGTTTGTGTTAAATTGGTGAATCTACTTGCTTGCTCAATTGATTTGTCTCATCTACGTTGACTTCCTCATTACTCTATTTAGTTCCGCTTCGACAATAGGCGTTCGTTGATGCCCCAATCCCAACAACTGGTATCAGAGCTTCGGGTTGCCGAGTCCCTTGGTTAAGATGCAGGTCAGAGTCTTGAAGATCAAGCAATTTGATGGAAAGATCAATTTCAATCTTTAGAAGGTTGACATGTATGATGTCCTTGTTCAAGAATGTTTGCAGTTAACCGTTAAGAAAAAAGAAAAGCCAGCTGATATGAAGGAGGATGTTTGGAAAGATATTCGTGAAAGATTCATAAATCTGATCTGACTATCATTGTGGGACGATGTCAAGTGCAGTTTT
Organism: Hemerocallis citrina; assembly: GCA_017893485.1. Lineage (NCBI taxonomy): Eukaryota > Viridiplantae > Streptophyta > Magnoliopsida > Asparagales > Asphodelaceae > Hemerocallis > Hemerocallis citrina. The sequence continues at coordinate 184,868,607 of CM030366.1, read as the reverse complement.
TTGAAGAAACTTATGCGACGAGTTTGTGAAAAAAACTCATAGCTGACTACTCTGGTTCGTCGTTATTAGATCGGATGCATTGGAAGATGAAGCTATTCCGTTTATCTATGAAGGAATATACCGATCTCCTTGACCACATTACAGAGTTCAATAAGGTATTATCTAAACTTCAGGTGATCAACGTGGATGTGTGTGAGGAAGATAAAACTTTCAACCTAATATATTCACTGCCGGATTCGTACGAGCTTTTGAACACTACTATGCTATACGGCAGATCTGCCAAGAAGAGTATTTCGGTGGATGATGTAATCAAAGCATTGAAGAAAAATCAACATAGGAAGGAGACTCAAAAATCATCATCTATTCCCATAAGTTGTCTAGCAGTGGATGGTCCTTCAGGGGAAAGACAAAATGTTATGCAAAAGAATTCGATCCATTGCCAATATTACAAGAGGTCAGGACATATTAAGAAAGACTATTGAAAATTGCAGAATCAAGATAGCGTCAAGAATGGGAATTCAGCTGCTAATGTCGTAAGTGCCTTTGATTCAGGTGATTCATGTCTTCTTGTTTCAAATTCTTTAGAAGTGGATTCTAGTTAGTTTCTTGACTCAGGGAGTTCTTCTCATATTTTCTCCAATAGTGAGTTGTTTTCTACTTATAATTCTACTACATGGCGTTGTGTGAGAACGGGAACTGGAGAGATTTTTGAAGTAGTGGGTGAGGGGACAGTTGAGTTGAAGATGTCAGGTTTAAATATGTTCACTTTAAGGGATATTTTGCATATTTCTCTACTGAAACGAAATATGATTTCCTTGGAAACTCTTGATGCACGGGACTACAGATACATAGCTCGATGTGAAGTTATGTCTGTTTTTCAAGGTCGTCGTAAGGTAATTAGAGGTATGAGAATGGTTGGGCCAAGCCAAAACAATCTCTACAAGCTTTGGGGAATCCGACAATCCTGCGCAAGTGTTGTTACTTCTTTTTACATTATTCCTGCAAGCTCATCTAGTTTGCCGCAACTAGCATCATCGAAGCGAGACTACGACGTTCGAAAATTGTCAGGAGGCAGAGAGTGCCTTGATGTAGATGGATTTCGTGAGGAGGTTGGCAACTCCGTGAGTATGCCCACGGAGGTGCGCCCTTGAAAGGGTATACTGATCGGTGAGATTGTGTAGAGATTTTTTCAACTAGATGAAGAACTATTTTTCTAAGTGTTTTTGCAAGTGTAGTTCATTAAAGTTTGGAGATGAATAATCATATCATGTGATAACACTCGTATGCAATCCAAGGTGGAGTTTGTTAGGAATGTGTCTTGAATACTCGTGGTTCAGATTAGAATAAGGTAAGATGAAACACGGAGGTCGAATCATCGAAGAGAGTAGAAGGTAAAACAGCAGCAGTAAGGTGCAGCAAAGTTGCGGTCGATTGTCCTGGGAGACGGTCAGCCGCACCCCCCGACCGCACACCTGACCGCAGTTGCATAGGGTTTGACCAAGATGAAGACGGTCGACAGGTCTTGTTGGACGATTGATCGACCACAGCGCCGTGTTCATTTTGGGCCTCGATTTGTTAGGTCGTTTCAGCCCAATCTTCAACTCCAAGTTAGATCGTACGGCTCCTATTCAGTTATTTCTCCTACAGGTTATATCGGACGACTGAGAATCAAAATTAAACCTAGAGTTTTCTCTATTCTTCTATATATTTTGTAAACTCCTCCAATATGAGAGTAAAATGCTTCATAGATTCTTTTCTCCATTGCAAAGAGAGGCTTGAGAAAGAGATAATTCTTGGTGAGTGAGTTTAATTCATTGTATTGCGTGAATCAGTAACTCCTTGTAATCTCTTCTAGTTGAATATCAAATCTCTCTATATTTTCCCTCGGATTAAGCAAAAGCTAACCGGGATAAATTATCATTGTGTTTGTGTTAGATTGGTGGATCTACTTGCTTGCTCAATTGATTTGTCCCATCTACTTCGACTTCCTCTTTGTTCTATTTATTTTCGCTGTAACAACGGGCATTCATTGATGCCCTAATCCGAACAGGTACGTATTCTCAGGTTTTCCAATCGAAAGTGATTTTTGGTTGGATTCTGATCCATTAGTCATAACCAACTCTACTTGTATGTACTGAGTAATTGCTAACCTAATTGTGAATCTTAAAACTTTACTAGTAATTTATACGTGCAATGTACATTTTTATAAATATATTTATACAATATATTATGCTAAATCACTTTTGGATTAAGGTTTTTTCTCTAAAAAAACGAAAGCAAAAGTAAGAGCCAACCATCCAACTCTTTCTCCATCCAAATTTTGAATTAGATACATATCTCTTAATTAAACCTTAAAAATCATACATTATTATATAAATATTATTAGGTGCTTTTTTTCAATTTTTAAAATTATTTTCTTATTTTTAAAAAAATATGTGCAATATTGAATGAGTTATACTACATATTATATTATATTATATAAGTTTGTGTAATATTGCAAAAGGGTACACTATTTTTTTTTAAAGTAAAAATGTCCGACATTGTTTAACATCGAACTTAAGACATCTGTTATATTAGTTATGCACGTATGTTGCACGTGTTTGTTTGTTACACAATCTTAACTCTCCCATTAAAAAATTAGAGATTAGAGAATGATAAATCTTTTTTCTATTTAAAAAAAAATACAAAGTTGAGCAGGATAAGTCGGGGATTTTGGGTATCAACTATCTAGTAATTTTGTTACTATGTTTATATTTGGGTACTCTCAGTTAATCTTGACTAACAATTTACACGTTCGATACACATCTTTATAAATATATATTTTTATTTTAAAAATTTTTGACGTTGTCTGGCATCGAACTTAAGATCTCCTTTATATTAGTTATGTATATGCATTGCACGTGTTTATTGGATTACAATGCACGTGTTTGTTTGGCAACAAACTCTCCCATTAAAATAGTACTAGTATAATGTACGTGCAATGCACATCTAAAAAAGTAAGTCATCAAATTAAATGAATATATATCGAATAAGAAAATAATAGTTTATATTTGATTGTTTTCATTTGGGCTACATGTGCGGTGCACATTTATATTTATTGGCTATAGTTTGAACGTATATTATACGCGTTTATATAATTACAAAGTTAGGATTTGTTTGTTATAAATCCCAACTCTCCCATCAGAATAGTAGAGATGAAATATAAGTCCTCTTATTAACCTAATCTTAAGCGAATTTTTTCCCAAAATGACCCATTTTTTGAAAGTTTTTCCCAAAACGCCCTACTTTTTTTTTATTCCCAAAGCACCCCACTCGGTCTTCGAAAGACCGAGTCTAGTATAAATTAGCGCGGTGTTTCAAAGACCGAGTCTTGCACTTCAAAAAATTGAAGAGCAAGACTCGGTCTTTGAAAGACCGCGCTAGTTTATACTAGACTTAACTTTGAGGTTTTAATTGTGCAGATCTCCTTTCTTCTTCTTCTCAACTTTAATTTTCATCTCTATTTTTTTTCTTCCTCTCTCTATTCCTCAACGAAACCCATCGCCCCAAAACTGATTTTCCCTTAAATCGATCAGTACACTCCCCAAAACTGATTATTCTCCCATCGATTTTCGATTTTCCCCATCCTTTTCCCCCAAATTTGATTATTTCTTTAAACCCTAAATCCCGAAATCCCAATTTCTTATCTCTCGTTTAATTTCATCTTCGTTGGGGGAAGATCTTGGTTGAAGGATCTAAAAGTACTCTACATTGTCACTATCTCGCTTTGGAATCTCCTACTCGAAAGATAAATTCCTGAAGCTTTTGATAAGCAATTTTTGTGTTAATTTGGGCTATTGGGAAGGTGCTGAGTTGAAGTTGAGTTATTGTTGACAATGTATAGTAGCCATTGATGCTATTTTTAGGTTTAATTAGAGAATGAAAATAACTAATAAGTAGCAAACGGCATTGTTATATAGAAATTGTTGTTATGGAGATATTTCGAGAATGTTGTTGTTTTTGTTGTTGAGATGTTGTGGTTGTGGAGATGTTTCTAGATTTTTGTTCTTATTGTTGTTGAGATGTTGTGGTTGTGGAGATGTTTCTAGATTTTTGTTGTTTTTGTTGTTGAGATGTTGTGGTTGTGGAAATGTTTCGAGATTGTTGTTTTTTATATCTAGGTTATGTGTAGTTAATTACAATTTTGTTGAAGTTGTAGGATTTGAATTTTATTGTAAATGGCACGCACAACAGGGAACATGGAGGAAGGAGAAAGTAGTAGACCTCCACGTGGCGATGGACCACGTACTCGCGGTGGACGTGGTCGTGGTCGTGCTCGTACCGAGGGTACTAATGTAAGTAATTAACTGTTGATTCTAATAGAATTATATAACATTTCGGTCTATTGATGTAAATGTTATTGTTATGTAGGTTGAAGTCAATCCAAATGAGGCGGGCACTTCTTCTTCAGTCCTTTCATCATCGTATATCTCTTCTGGAGGCCCAGGACCCCTCGACCCTTCACTCCTCACTCTTCAACCGTTGCATCGATCGCAGAATAATTGGAACGGTGAGGCTACGGAGTGCCGGTTTAGGACTGGTCATCAGTTACCTATGGTCCCACGTATACACGAGATACTTAGAGACTGTGGGTTCTACGGTATTGCTAGGATGACATCCATCAAGTGCGATCGACCTCTTTTGGAAGCACTTCTTGAAAGATGGAGGCCCGAGACACACTCCTTTCACCTGCCAGTTGGGGAGATGACAGTCACTCTGCAGGACGTTGCCATACTTACCGGGCTTCCAATCGATGGAGAGGCAGTCACAGGATCAATGGACTTCGACCCGGTTTATATAGTCGAAGAGTATTTAGGTGTCGAAGTTGAAGCCGATGCTGTTAATGGTAAATTTGTCCGTTTGAAGTGGTTGAAGGACAAGTTTAAGAATAAATTGAATGAAGGTTCAACTGTGGCGAAGGTGGAGTGCTATTGTAGGGCATACATTCTCACGCTTTTCGGCACCGTATTGTTTCCAAATTCGACAGGAAATAGCGTGTCATTGATGTTCTTGCCATTAATCGCCGACCTAGGTAACCTCCGCCGTTACAATTGGGGTAGTGCCGTGCTTTCGTCATTGTACCGGAGTTTATGTTTGTGCAGTATAGGTTCGAACCAGATGAATGGGCCTATGACTTTACTTCAGATTTGGAGTTGGGAGCGAATTCACGTCGGTCGGCCCATTGTGCGGATCCAATCTCCGCACTGGACAGTTCTTCCCGATGACGTGGATATGCTACCTTCTATCGGTGTTTACTGGACAGGCAAACTAACATGGACAGCCAACCCCAACAGGTGCTTAACATACTACCGTGATGAGTTGGATAGGTTGGCAGCTGACTGTGTTGTGTGGATTCCTTACACGGAGGAGCGACTGGTTCGACTGTCGCCTATTTGCACGTACAGACACAATTTGTGGCTCACGAAAGCACCGTTAATCAACTTTGGGGTTGTCGAGTTCTACTACCCCGATAGAGTTCTACGCCAGTTTGGTCTTCACCAAGAAATTCCAGTTGTCGAGTCATTCAATGCCGAGATGCACAACATTACAGGAATGGGCCGTACACCCAGACACAATTGGGCCGCTTGCTTCTCTGTGTACGTTTAGAGATGGAATGTTCACCGTTTCGAAGAAATCATCGGTGGCATTCCACCGTTTGACCTCTCGGTGCATGGGGTGTACATGGCTTGGTACGAGAGAGTCACTGGACGGTATATTTCTCCAACGTTGCAGACTCCTGCTGGAGTGGTAGTCCCGATCCGTCGACCAGGGACCGAACCAGCAGATCAACATTCTGTGAGGTTGTCAATGTACCAACCAAAGGGATCCACTGTTCGTGGCTTTGTAAGTTTTAAAGTTTCGTTTTCAATTTTTAAAGTTTATATATAAATTTGTTTTTATATATGTATGTGTATATGTAAGTACCATAATCTTTCAACTTTTCATGATTCTCAGTTGAGCTAGACTTGGGCCATTGCAAAGAAATGTGCAACTATGTTGAATAGCAACGCCTCCACCAAATGAAGGTAACCATACGGGAGATGTTATCTTGTTGTTGTGCACAAGCTGATCTTGTGGGCGAGGGAGCAACGTTAGATGCAATACTAAGGACTCCCACACATCGAACGAGCGGCCGTTCTGGTGTCCGACGAAAGAGGGTTGTTCGAAGGCCCCCACCTCAACCTCAAAGCGATTCAGAAAATGAAGAACAAGCGATGCAAATGCAAATGGAAATAAGCAATCATTCGCATCTGGAGAAACAGCAATAAGCAAACAACCCTTGTACTTACCGTACAAGTGAGTTCCATCTACACTAATAACCGATCTGCAAGACTTGAAACCTTTAATCGAATGACCAAATGCCCAAAATACTCCCCTGAATGTTTCCTCGCTAGGACTAGACTCATATTTATCCCAATGGACAACGGTTCCTGGATTTGCTGCTTGAATTGCTGTTAGTAGAAAAGGCAACTTCGTGTATGCTTCTTCGAACGTACCGAACAACCTCTCAATTGCCTTTTGTTTTGCTTTCCAAGCTTTCTTATATGAAATCTGATAATTATATTCTATTTTCACAATCTCAATAATTGCCCGCGGTGATAAAGCAATATCCTTCTTCACCACACCCACAATTAAATTACAAACAAGGTTAGCATCAATTTTACAGTGGTCTTGATTCAACGTGGGATTCGTACAAGTATGAGGCCCAACTATCTTCTTCACCACAAAATTTCTCCCCCCTTTTGGAACAATGGCTCGTAAATCTCCAAGGGCATCCACCATCACTTACTCCTGGGGAACCTTATACGATCTCCTCAATTGTACGTTTTCTAGGTGCCATTTTGCATTTAACAGTGTACAGTGACGGTGTTGTTTTCAATGTGACAAATTCACGATGTTTCTTGATAGAATACACCTTCACAGCTTGCTGAATGGACTCTTTACTTACAAACTCCTTTCCAATGTAAAATTCGTCTACATTGGATGAACTAGAAGACTCTTCTGGAAATGGGGGTACTCTAGCACCTTGAGCCATCTCCTCCGTAACATGAGCGTTAACATTAGCATAGCTATCAGTAGCTCTCACTTCGTTAGAAGTGTTGTTCGTAGGATTTACATTTGCTACATCATCATTTTCTTCTCCATCATCATTTTCTACACTTTCATCATCGTCTGTTTCTGCCTCTTCTTCATCATCGTCTAATAAGCTGTTGTTAACCACGCATTTTGAAAGAGTTCAAATACACTGTCATTTGGAACATAGTCAGGAATCGGACTAGGTTTGCGTGGCAACTCAACATCTGTAGAATCCGGGTTTCTTGTATTTGTGAAGGTGTTTTCTTGTGAGGACAGTGGATTTGGTTGTGAAGATTGAGCGGGGTTAGATCTCATCTGCTGTATAGGTACTACCCTTATGAAGCTTGAACCGGGAATATCATGTGGCTGAGTATTCAAAATTTGAATTTGTTGAATATATAACTCTAATGCAGACCAAGCACAATTGGGATCAAATGTCCTAGCAATCATTGACTTCAGCGCATTATCAGTAGATACGGGCACTGTCATAAAATACTGACCATCTCCTCTACCTGCTGCGTATCGAGCTAAAATTTTCACCTTCCATTGATTTCTATCCCAATTAGTAACTTCATAAATTTTCTCAACTACTTCTGCAAATGTAATGGTACGAGGTACCCAAACTATTTTCGGATCCAACACACTATAGCAACTGCCAATCTTTGGATCACGAATTATTTCACCACCAAAGTATAACCAAGTAGGAATCTCAAGATCCATACCTACGTATATTTATACGAATATGCGAGTTATTATCTAACCACAAACAAAATCTATAAAAAAAGGTGGAAAATTAAAGGCCAATATTCATCATACCTTCACAAGCTTCAAGGATAGAGCCGTAGATATTTGGGTAAAAGCGTTGAAGTTGCTATCCTCTTCAAATTTAGTAAAAATCCAAAATATGGATCTTTCAAAAGATGGGTTTAGGATTTTTATAGTGGAAGGCAAGAGGGTTAGGAAAGAATTGGTAAATATATTTAGATTGAGATGAGATTTTGTGGGTAGGAGGCCGCCCTAGATTTAGGAAGATGAGTTAGAGAAATAGAATAGGTTAAAGTAGAGAGAGAGAAAAGAAGAAGAAAGGAGAGCTGCGCAATTAAAACCCCAAAGTCAAAGACCGAGTCTAGTTAAAAGTTGCGCGGTCTTTGTGCGCAACTTTTAACTAGATTCGGTCTTTCAAAGACCGAGTGGGATACTTTGAGAAATAAAAAAAAAAAAAATAGGACGGTTTGAGTAAAACTTTCAAAAAAAGGATCATTTTGGGAAAACTTCATCTTAAGCTAAACCAAATCTTATCTATCTGGAAAAATATCAGATCCAAAGTCTACTTGACAAGTCAAAGTCAAACAAAAAATTAAATACAACTTGATCAATTGGTTATATTCTATCAACAAATGGAGCAAATGGACACTTCAAAGTCACAGTGGACATTGGAGATGCCAACCAAGGTTTTATACCGTATCTAATTATAATTTGTTCTCAGTAATACAAACTGTTTCTTTATTTGTGTCGCCTATCGTATGCAGACATAGCTTGAATCCATTGTTGCATACGTCCGAATACCCACGCTGAGTTGATCTCAGGTCCATTTGGCACAATTGGAGGACAGTGGTCAGTATTGGTTAATTTGTCCTCCTCGACCTGTTGTTTCGACCGACGCGTGACTGGTAAAACATTCTTCATCTTTACAAGTTGAACCGAAATGACACTTTGGTAACGTAGATTGTTGGCACAACCTTTCATTGTTTCCTTCTCTCAAAAAAAACCTTTCATTGTTTCCGCTATTTAGTTTAAATCTCTGGTTTTCTTCTTTGCCTGCTCTCTTAGGGTTATTATTATTATTACTAGTATAATGCACGTGCGATGCACGTCTATAAAGGTGTGTAGGATTTTGAGGAACGGGCAGGTCACCAAAAAGGTTGTATGCATGCATGCAGACAGGCATGCACAATTTATTCATTTTGATATTTGCATGCATGTGTTAGACCTACTGGCTTTGATAGGAGGAAACTTTCTTATGAATAAATTGGGCATGCAAGTACATGTAGGGGTGGGCTCGGTACGGTACCGGACTTTTTGACATTGTACCATTATCATACCAAATCTGACCCAGCAAAACCTAAGTCTACATCCAACAGCAAAAATAGTTGCTACACAGCATGATGCTAAACCAACTGGAGGTGGGGAACTCTTACAGATTGCAAAATCTGGCATCAAAATTTCCAGAGTCTTAGATTAAACAATGTAGTTATTCGGGACTCAGACAAAACCCTTACATATTAGCTACTCCCCCGCCAAGAAGAGCAGACCTTTGGAGAAGAGTAGCGGTGAATCAATATCAAAATATCACTAATTTGACCAATGGTCATCATGTTAAGGCCACGCATAATATAACAAAGAGCAAAAGCAAACAGTTCTCTCGGCTATTAGTTCAAGACAACCATTTTATACAACATTCAACTACAATCTCCTTGAAACTCAAAACCAACAATCTCAACATTATCTGGAACAGAATTCTGCTTCACCAAAAACTCCCAAAACCTGAGGAACAAACAAAAGATAACTAATACAGGTAATTTCCAGTTTTCAACAGGAAAATTGTGTATCTTTCTTCATTTCTTATGCCTGCCTGTCCCTCGTTTTTGCACCAGATTTGGCAACCTTGAGGCTCTGATTCACAATGCTGAGCCTTGCAAGAGCTGATTTGGTCAGGTCTGGCCTGTAGTAGTTGTCAGTCACCTGCAGTTTTAAAAAAACCAGTTGAAAGAATGTCTGACATTTAAACATACAAATTCTGTAAGAAACAAAAAACCAGAAGAAAAAATGGACAAGCAATGAGCTTTCAGCAATGAAGGCTAAAACTATATGTTCACACAAAGAGGGAAATAATTGTTCTAAGCAAATGCTAACTACAGCAGACTATTATTTATGCTAACCAACTCTTGACAGAATAACATCAAAACAAATGAAAAGGAACTATAAATCCTTAAGAAAATGCACCAAAGATGAAGTTAGGGATTTAGACTTTAGATTCGAGTTCTGAGGTTTGAAATAATATCTACCAAAACCCAAAAGCAAGAGGAATCAAGAAAGTAGTGGCTCACATAGATAAGCGACCCTGGGGTTCCTCGACTCAACCTCATTCGCAACACGAAGAATCGGCGCAATCTCAACCAAAGAAGACGGGACCACCTCACTGTCAAAAATTGACTCCCCCAAATTCCCCGTCGTCTGCGTCCTAAGCAGCCGCCTTGGCGCCGGCTCCGCCCCTCCTCCTCCTCCTCTCCCTACACTCACCATCTCTCAAACTAAAACCCTAAAATCACATCAAGAAGTCATGAAAAGGGCCATAAAGATTCGAGTTCTGAGGTTCGGGAAGCTCACCTTAGCTTCAGATCTGAGAGGAATGCATCAAAACCGTAGCTTTGATGGAAGCTGAGGAGTGCTGTTTCAATCGAAAGCTAAAAAAGATGGGTTTTCTTTTTCTGGTGAGAATGAGAGAAAGAGACGGAAAGTATTAAAGAAAGGGGAAGATGGAGAGTAGAGAGTGGAGAGTATCTAGGTACAAATATATACATATTACCATATTTAATATTTTTGGGGAAGATGGAGAGGCCGGAGGCGTGAAGATTCCGAAGAGTGAAGAATGAGGATGGATGGATGGAGATTGGAGAGTTAAGTTTGGCCGTTTAGGGAAGATGGAGAGTTTGGGGTATTAATTTTTTGGGGGAAGATGAATGAAGTGATGAAATCAACTGATGGTAATTTATTGCCTATTGGATTTAGGGCCTGGGGGGAACCCGGGGAAGATAAAAATTATTTTTTTTAACCTTATATATAGAGCTTTGTAAATTACAGATTTAACCTTATATTTTTTTTTAAGATTTTTATGTTGAGAGAGGCATGATAGTAAAAAGCCGCTAAAATAGGGCTTTGCTTAATAATAGTATAGATTATTATTATTATTATTATTATTATTATTATTATTATTATCTGTCCGAAAATTTCTTAATGATTTGCTAGTGGTAATTAAGTGGTGACATGTGATGTATCTCCTCTAATTATTCTCCCCTGTAATTTCTCATTCTCCTTACAGTTGAGAGCTCAACTGTTAGCCGGCCCGTCAAGGCTCCGAATGTAGACAAAAATTATTTGATCAATTATAGTCTATGATTCAGGGGCGTAGCTATGCTTGGGCCGACGGGGGCCAGGGCCCCACCACAATTTTTGTAACATATCTTTGTGGTTATTTTTAGAGTGTAGGAGCAACAGATAATGTAAGTTCTTATATTCAGGAAAACAGTCTGACCTTCGTTCTGGGTCTGACGGAGTGTTGAGTGAATTGGTTGGGAGGCAGTTGACTCGTCGACCTGCAAAAAGAAGCCTGAAACAGCACGAGTATTCCCGACGGCAGACCATCCGATGATTAAGTCAGAAGACAGTAATTTAGTGGAAGAGATTATGTAGCAAAATAAGTGATTACCCTTTAAATGGACAATAGATGCTGTATTTATAAGTCTGGAGAGAAATCCGTTATGGAGAGATCCCGGGACGGTATTGGAATCCTCTTAATATCGGATTTGGAATTGACCAGATCCTTAATTTTAGGGTGCGGTTACGATGTAACCGATGAAGCGTCTGGCGCAAACGGCAGATGATTTATTCGGGTGCACAAATGAGCCTACGGAAGGTCCGTAGAGCTATCTGGCCTGGACCAGCAGAGAAGTTGGTGTTGAGCCCAGTCTGTTACTTTGTGATTCGTACTGGAATCGATCGGTGGAGATCAGCCACGATTTTTATCCATATTACTATCCTTATACACATAAACTTCTAGGTTCCAGTGCTAATTATATACGGAGTATAGATTGTTTTTGTACAATAAAATTTTGTGAGGAGTTTATGGCAAAAAGTTTGGCACGTATATGAGATAGCCCATCAGGTGAATGCTTTGTGACCTTTTTTTTCATTCTTTTCTTTGGGCACTTCGCAATTGAGTTTATTTTGCTTACCCCTTTCAAAATCAGAAGAATACTTTTGGGGGGATGATTTCGATTTACATATTTTGTAACACCTGATATTAAAAATTCCGTATATGTTAATATTATTGACTTTTGGTCCCACTTGGTATAAGTTCCTGGCTACGACCCAATAGTGTCTGATATGGGTCAGATGACGTAGTCCCTCCTGAACCACAGGATCCCCTCCAAGAGCGTTCATCGCTGGATCATCCGGATCTGCCACGTCAGCCTGAAAACCACCCAGGTCTCCGCTACGTCAGCCCTAAACCACCTCGAGCCTGTGCCACATCAGCCCTATACCGCTTGGGTTTCTGCCACGCCAGGCCCACGGGCAACCGGGTCCAGACCCGGCCTCAAACGGGTCCAGACCCGGTTGGCTTCTTCTATAACTACCAGACCCTCTACCCCTTCACAAGGTAATCAATCTTTTCCCTCTCGAACTCTAGTTACTATTACTCTCGTTCAGTAGCTGACTAGATCGTCGGAGGGTCTGCCACCGGGACCAACCCCGGTGTTTCTAGACCGAGTGCAGGTACATGAGACCTCTGGATCCGAGCCTCCAGATCCGAGCCGAGCCTCTAGATCCGAGCCGAGCATCCAGTCTCCACCTCACTCCCGCCTACTCCCGAACCGTAGCCCGGCTGAGGGTCGTGGCCACCGTCCGCACCAAAGCTTCCGCCAAAAATACAAATCGAGAAGAACTCACACCTGGTGCAGCCACCCCCCAAAAACAAACCGCATCAGTGTCCAAACTAGTTCTGAGCAAGACTCGCTAATTTGTCGACTCTATATTTGATGTGTACAAAAAATATACACATGTATTTAATGTATTTAATGATTTTTCATCTAAGATCTTTATAGGCAATGTAAAAATAAATTCAAATAAATCTCAAGATCTTCATAATCAAAGTAAAAGAAAAAAAAACACAAAAATATGAAAGATTGTAAATATCGAAAAAGATTAATCAATAAGAAAGATGTGATTGATCCTTAAGAAGTTAGGGCTTCACCGATATTTTACTGCTTTTTTTGTGAAGAATAATTATGTAAACATATCATTGACAAATGATAGGTCCAGAAAGATACATTATTAACTCTCCGAAAGATTACTATTTCTGAACTAATTGTTGATCGCATGGTTTCACAGTCGATTGTCAAACTAAAAGGTCGACAGTCGAATTCTCTCGACTTTCTTGAGATTAATTGATGATCGACTGTGGACATTTACAGTCGACTGTCAGTTCAAAAAACAGAATAAATATTTTCTTTTCAAAATAAATATTCAGATTTCTTATTATAGATGGGGATCAATAGTATTTTTCTTCATCTCTTTTGACTTTTGATTCTTATACTTTAGAATTTATCATTTTGCCAAAGATCAAGAGAGAATAGTGCTTTTATTGTTATTCTTGGTCAAGACGTCGATTTTGCTATTTCACTTTCTTTTAGCTTTGGATTGAAACAGTTTACAAGATTATATAGAAGTCTTGTAAGTGTAAGAGGAATCTCGGCTTGAATACCAACAACTCATTATACGGTGTTTAAGTATAGTGGAACGCTGTGGCGGAGAATTGTTGTAGGTAGGGATAGTGGATTAAATCTAGAGGTCCAACCACTTAAATTGTTGTGTCTCGCATCTTTACTGTATTTATTTTTTCTAACTCTATCTTCTTACATTAAGAATTTGAAAAAAAAATTATTTCTGCACAATTATACTATTCAACCCGTGATTTACATAATGGTTTTGGGTACCACCAGCAGATTTAAGGAGAAACTGAAGAGATCATCACTTTGGAATGAATAATATTAAAAGTTGTATTGTTTACAGCTTCTTCGTTGCTGGAAAACCATCAACCGTGGCTGTCCACACTTGATTGGACTTTATATAATCAGTACTAGTATAATGCACGTGCGATACACGTCTATAAAGGTGTGTAGGATTTTAAGGAAGGGGCAGGTCTATAATGCACGTGCGATTTTCTTTTAGTATAATGCACGTATGATGCACGTCTAGTAATTTAAACGTGCAATTAATTTACACGTGCAATGCACGTTTTAATAAAAAAAATATTTTTTAAAGTAAAAAATTCAACATAATCTAATCTCGAACCTGATATCTTTTTTTATATTAGTTATGTACGGAGAATGCATGTCTTACTAATTTTTTTTAAAATATACAAACTTTGACGTAGTGAGAACTCGAACTAAAACCTCCTTCATATTAATTATATACGTGCGTCACATGGGTTAATAGATTAACAAATTACACTAAACCTTTTCCCGTTATAATATTAGATATTAGAGATAATACTAATTTTTATTTTATATGAATAACATTTTTATAAATAATTATATCATAAATAAATTTAAACTTTAAAAATATTATGATAACTAACAACAATTGAATAAATAAAGGTTAACCTATTTTAAAATGAGTAATTGAAATTAAATGATTGGTTATCTACAGATATTATCGCTAACATCTTTCATAGGAATTATACTTAAGCCTTAAAAAAACATATATTGCAGGTGTTATTTTTCGACAGAAAGCCAAATACAAAATTTTTCAACAATAATCATTATCAAACCCCACAGAACAGAAACTGAAGGAATAAGAAATGGAGTGACATTGCTTCAAAAACCAAAACCCACAAAAGTTACAACCATTCTAATCAAACACTTGAAAATTAGAACTGCACCCTTGAAACTACAATCTAAATTTACACTCACATGAACTAAAAATCTCATTCATTCATCTTCTTCATTCTCAACTGCAACTTCCTCCACTTCCTTCCCTTTCTCAACAACCGCCTCTTCCCTTCATCCATCCCTCTCATATGTCCACTATTACTTGAACATTTCCTTATGGTATTTACTCTCCTTTTCCGAGCAGAAATCCCTGAACTAATGACCTCATCAGTCCTTTTTGTATAGCTTTCTGTTGGTTCAATTAGTGATAAACACCCATTTGTTTCAAACCATCGCATGTTTTATTGCGACTACATCCCATGCCACTGAGCAGCTCAGCAATGTTGGCTTTACCCTACCGCTAAATCTTTAACAATGACAGATCCCACTTATACCTCACCGCTCGTCATAACATAACTAACATACTTCAATGACATTTTCCCCTTCCTCTTAAACAAATTTGGTGAAGAGATTAAGAGCAGTTTTGCACATAGTGAACCTCATATGTTAATGATCACGAAGTGGAGAATAACAATTAACAGATTTTGGTTTCATTATTAAAAAAAAATTGAAACCAAACATCTTGGTTATCAGTAATTCGTGTAAATAATGTCTATGCATACGTAATAAATATTTTTATTATCAAAGCTTGCCCTTTTACATTCTCCAACTTTATCAAGCAAAATCTGTGTGTGTTCATGTTAGAATAAGCTTGAAAATTATGGATCAACCTATACAATATATTAGTGAATTTCCTTGTACCTATTCCATACATCTGGATATGGAGGTTTAAGTAGGGCACTTAGAGGTCAATGGAGATGACTTGTTCACCTGTAATTATCTAAACTTTCATCTATTTGGATCATACTCTATAATTAAGTTACCTCCAGTAATCTAGCCTCGAAGTTCAGATAAATTCTAGGTATCAAAACTCCAACTAGACCAAATCTTGTCTAAAGCTTCCTCTACCTCAACTTTTGAGGTAAAGTATTAACAGGAAACATCAATCAAGTCAATATTAACAAAATTGTTCATCACATTCTACTAAACCTTTGGGATACATCTACTAAAGCTTTGGGACAATCAAGACAATCATACATCTACTAAAACTTTGAATCAAACTCAATCCAACCAAATTCTTTTCAACAGAAACAGTACAATCCCTAATTGTTACACAATTTACTAAACTACCCACAACATTAAACCCAAAATGGAGAAATGGGCACTCCACTTAAAAATTACCTATATGTATCATATGTCCAAGTTACAACTTGGAACTCCTCACTCAAGTTTTAGGTTTGAATGTATAGTCAAGTGGTGCAATAGGAAACATCAATCAAGCCAATTTTAACATAATTATTCATCATATTCAAAGCAACCATACATCTATCAAAAATTCAAATAAACTATTATCAAGACCAAGACTACAATCCCTAATCCATACACGAATCACTAAACTACCCATTAAATAAAACACATCAAACTATCCACACACAAATTAAAAAGAAGATCTTACCAAAAGTGGAGCAATTGTTGAACCCTTCAAGAGTAATAAGCGCCGTAAGAATAAACACAAAGGGAAGCAGAAAGGCCAGAATCAAAATGGTATGAAAGAGAGTTCTATAACTAAAATGGCGAGCAACCACCTTGACCTTCATCAGATCAAGAAACCCATTTCTGAACATTTCCTTATGGTATTATGAGGAGCGCACTTCTTTTCGGCGATGAATCCACGGAGCTGCTTCTTGCATTTGTCGACAACTTTCAAGTACTCTTCGCTGACATTAGGGTACAACTTTCCCATGGCGATCGGTTGAGATTTGAGCAATATTCCTAATTCTGGTGAGGAGGGTTTGAGGACGGATCGGGAGTAAGATGAATCGATGGGGGATGAGGAGAGAGAGAGGCAGTGGGAATTTTGAGAGAGAGGGAGAGGAATCGACGGAAGGGGAGATTTTTTTTTTTTTTGAGAGAGAGAGAGAGAGAGAGTTTGATTTAAGTGAAAATTACGTTTGTGACCTCTGTTTGTGTAGGGTTGAGGGTAAAATTTGACAAAATTAACCCTACATTTTTTTAAAGCACATTATGTTTATGAGGGCATGATAGTAAAAAGCCGTCAAAATGGGGCTTTGCTTAATAATAGTATAGATTATTATTAAAAAAAAAACGTCCAACATGCTTTTACTTTAGTTGTTTGCTAATTACTTCTGCCAGCAATTATCACACAACTTCTCTAGTCTCTAATATTATCTGTTTGCAAGTTAATGAGAAGCACAATAACACTTCGGAAGCTAGATTTCAAAAAAGAAGCAATGTCATCAGATTATGGAAAGTATCTTCAAGTAATTATTTTTGTGAACTGCTATTTTCTATTATTATAACACTAAGTAATGCGAGAACAGGTATATGCTGCAATGGGCTGGAAAAAAATAATCTGAATTTACACATGCACATGCAATTTACATGGCAAAACATCTGAAGCTAATCCTCCTCATTGTCTAGAATACCAAAGTTCTTAGCGTTATAGTAAAAGTATGCAGTTTTTACAAGCAGACTCCCAAACACAGACTTCAAAGTTTCCGTTGTATTTGCCTCTAGCATAAGTCCCGAAAACTATCACAAGGAAACACACCTCATAAAGAAAAAGAAGAAAAAAAATTTAATTTAGGACTATAAAGCTATACTTGAATCATGCATGTATGTAACTGGAGCAATTGAAGAAAGAAAAATAAGTAATCGCATAAAAAAAATATACAACCCGAGAATACAAAACATGCAATGCAATCCTTCCATCCCAAGTCCTAATACATCCCTCCCTCCTAACAATTGCATTGATTATCAATTTTACTATAACAATACGACGATGAATTTACCATAACCATAAGAATATAGTAAAACACTTGTGATTTAATGTACACATCCACCCAATTACTTTCAACGTCTTTGATTGGAAGATCATCCATATCCAGTACAGTAGTTGCACGTATTCGGTCTAGAATTAGAAACAAATTTGTGAACATTACCTACACAATTCAAACTATCTATGGCTTATTTGGTCTACAAATTTGAATGTATATTGAAGAGAGAGAGAAACGATAGACCTTTATTTTATCATGGCTACTTCAATGGTATCCCCGTGTACTTTTGGAATTGTAGAGCTCCACTCTACCCTTGGCTTCTGTCAACAGCCTATCCAACATAGCGTCTTGCACCATATGCTCCTGCTTGGATGCCCACTCCATCACACTCCCCACATGAGCCTCCATCAATGCCTCGCTTTCCGGAACATGATAGGCAACATGGCACAACAAAGTAAGGGCAGCAACCTGCAGAGTCTGATCCCCAAAATACACTAGCTGTACCAAATGCCTCGCCCCTCCGGCATTAATAATAGACTTGGCATGATCAGTGTGCAAATGATTCTCCTTACACGCAAACTTGGTTAGAGCAACCGCTGCGGTTCTAGTTATACCGTTCTCCCTCTCATCCAGCAACCTAACCAAAGGCGCTATGATTCGTGTTTCGCTAGCCCGAAACATCCTGGACAAACACCCCAATGCGACAACGCATGGCTCGAGAAGTGGGTCCCCATATCCTGCCCTCTCAACAATACATACAAGCTGATCGATCACCGCACGCGCTGCTGGAGAATTGGGCTTGAACGCAGTCCGCCTGAGATCCGTATCCAGCTCAGCCACACAGGCAATCTCCATCACAGCCATAGCCGAATTCAACCGCACCTCATCAGTAGTCCCTTTCTCCAACAAAACAGCAAAGCATAACAGCGCTTTGGATTCCGTGATGCTCTTGCAGATGGCAGGGTTGCCCTTGGCAAGCTGCCACAGTGCCTTGGCCGCCTTTGCCTTCATGTCCGCCTTGGTAGCTGGATCTTCAAGCTCTCTCCCCTTGCTGTTGTTATGACTGTTACCCAGAAGCGATATTCGCTGTTGCTGGCTATCAGACTTTGCTGCGATAGCAGACTGAATCACACTATGCATCTGTAAGTTCTGACCCCCCTGTGGATGCTTCTTCATGTCGGGATTCTGATCCTTCAGAGCCGCCGACTGCATCGCCGCCACCGTGTATTTGCTATGCTCCTCCACCGTCTCGAACGCCAGGTGTCCAACCAGCAGCCTAATCACATTATGCTGAAGGAACACATCCTGACAAGGAGGATGATTTCCTGCAAGCTCCGCCACGGCCCAAGCCACCATCGCCTGCACCTTCATCTTCATCCCTTCCTTCAGAATCTTTGCAAACGTGGCACAAACCCCCGCCTGAACCATCTTTTCCACGCTCTCCTCGTCCCGGCCCAGCAGCCCAATCGCCCTCGCAGCGTTCTCCTGCCCATCAACATGCCCATCCTTGACCAGCCTCAGAAGCGGGCCCACTCCGTCCTCCTCAATAATCAACTTGCCGAACCTCTCGTTGTCTCTGGCAAGTGAGACCAGACTGCCAGCAGCATCCGACCTGGCATCGAGGTTCCCGCTTAACAAAGTGGCGATGTGCTGCCAGATGAGGAAGAGAATAGGCTCGTTCTGCGCGATGGGAGGAAGCCCTCCACCGCCGCCCGTGTAATTATCGTCTTCGTCGTCGTCGTCTTCGTCTTCATCGTCGTCGTCATTGGAAGAGAGGCGGAGAAGCCAGGCTAGGTCGCCGATGGAGTTGTCGAGGTGGACGAAGACTTTCTTGAAGGAGGTGGACGGGATGAGAGTGAAGAAGCGCATGACGCCGGAAGGGCGGCATTTGGAGACGAGGGAGAGGGCTTTGGAGAGGGCCTGCTCGGTGTCGGCCATGATGCGGCGGGCGGGGCGGTCGTAGAGGTCGGAGCGGCGGGCAGCGAGGCGGAGGAGGGAGGCGAGCTTGTCGGATTTGAATTTGAGCTCGAGGCATTCTTGCCTGGAGGTGATGGCGGCGGCGGCGGATTTGGAGACTTGGTCGGCGAGGATCAGGGGTTGTGTTAGGACGGTCTTGACGCCGTCGCCCATCATGACTTTGGTTTGGTGGTGGATTGGATCTTGATGATGACGACAACGACGATGAGGACGATGATGGTTTCGGGGTAGGGGGAGTGGAAAGTCTTTTCTTTTCTTTTGGATATGTTGAAGGGTAAGAAGAAAAAAAAATAATAATAAAGTTGGGTGGACTGGACCGTGGACACCGGGAGAGGACGGATTTTTCCACAATGACCCACTTTTTTGAAAGTATCTACCAAACTGACCCACTTTCGAAACTATTTACCAAATTGACCTAATCGCTATCTGAGATAGCCACCTTTAGTTCAAATGAACTCGTTGGTTATCTCAGTTATCTCAGATAGCAAGTGTAGGTATACTTATTTTTCAGAAAAATTTTTAAAATGTAATTTCTGTTTAAAATGTATATGATTACACTCGTTATCTCAGATAGCAAGGTCAGTTGGATAGCGAGTTTAGTTCAACTGACCTCGCTATCTGAGCGAGTGTAGTTGTACTCATTTTTTAGAGAAATTTTGAACATGCAATTTCTATCTGAAATATATATAACTACACTAGCAATCTCAGATAGCGAGTCTAGTTCAACTAACGTCGTGTATTGGTACTCATTTTTTAGAGAAATTTTGAACATGCAAAATCTACCTGAAATGTATATAACTACACTCGTTATCTCTGCCAGCGAGTCTAGTTTAACTGACATTGCTATCTTAGATAGCGAGTGTAGTTGTTCTTATTTTTTAGAAAAATTTTAAACATGCAATTTCTACCTGAAATGTATATAATTACACTAGATATCTCAGATAGCGAGTCTAGTTCAGCTGACTTCAAATAGCGAGTGTAGTTGTACTCATTTTTTAGAAAAATTTTAAACTTGAAATTTCTATCTGAAATGTATAGACCTACACTCGCTATATGAGATAGTGAGTTCATTTGAACTAGACTCGCTATCTGAGATCACGTGTGTAGTTATATACATTTCGTGTTCAATTGTTCTCTAAAAAAATGAGCTATGCTATCTGAAATAGACTCGCTATCTCAGATAGCGAGTGTAGTTGTATACATTTCATATTCAAATTTTTTTCTGAAAAATGAGTACAACTACACTGGCTATCTAAGATAGGGAGTCTAGTTCAAATGAATACTTAGAAAAATTTTGAACATACAATTTCTATCTGAAATGTATACAACTACACTCGCTACCTGGGATACAGATAGCGAGTAGGTCAATTTGGTAAATAGTTTCAAAAATGGGTCATTTAGGTTAATACTTTTAAAAAGTGGGTTATTTTGGAGAAAATTGAGGAGACGAGAGGGGAGGGAGACATAGTCAGACAGACGCGTTTACTTGGTCATGCGCGTCTTTACTCGTGTTTCTGTTCACTGGCCAAATTATTAATCCCAATTGAGGTGGGGTGTATGGGGCTTGGTCAGGGCAACTCGTCAACTTTTCCAAGTCTGCATCCACTTCAGTGCTAATGTCTCATCTTACTCAAATTGATCTTATAAACCTTCCGAGGGGTTCCCATAATGCAAGATGACTAGTGTGGTGGAGTAAAAATGGCTTGGGGCCCAACCAGGGCCTAATACAACTCTCACTCAAAAAGGGAAGAAACAGCAGCCTAGTTCGGCTTCTAGCCGCCACAGGATCGGTGCCGAACCTACAGTTCACCCCCACAGAACTGGCCTCCTCGTGTCCGATGAGAGACGATGGCCCTCGGCCTCCGATCCACAACAGCCCTCCGGGCCGTCCGCCCCTCCTGGTTCAGAATGAGGATGACCTGGCATAGCCTGGGCCACCAGATCCTCCCGGAAGCACAGGAGCCCCATGATCTGCCATGTCAGCTCCAAATACCACCAAGGGCTTTGCCACGTCAGCCCTATACCACTCCTGGTACTGCCACGTCAGCCCTAAACCCCTTGGGCCTTCTGCCACGTCAGGCCCATGGGCTTTCGGGTTCAGACCTGACCCCCAAGCGGATCCAAACCCGGTTAGAATTCTCTATAAATACTAGACCCTCACCCACCTTTAGAGGTAACCAATCTTTTGCCACTTAAATTCACCTAGTTATTGCTACTCTCTCACAGAGACTGACTAGATCGTCGGAGGGTCCGCCACCGGGATAAACCCCGGTGTTTCAGGACCGTCTGCAGGTACACAAGACCTCGGATCCGAACCCTCTGATCCGAGCCGAAGCATCCATTGCACTCCGAGCCAGTCGCAGGAGCCGCCAGGTTACTTCGAGGGTCGTCTGACAAGCAGCTTTTTCCTTCAATACAAATCGAGTCCGAACTCACACCTGGTGCATCCACACGCCTCCCAGAAATAAACCGCATTAGGTTGGCGCCGTCTGTGGGAACACTGCTTCAGAAGCCGACCCGAGCACGACCATCAAGGCCCCTCGACAGCCGAACTCCCATGGCCTCCAGAAGAAAGGAGGCCGCGTCCTCCGTCAACCGACGGGACACACCCCCACCAAATACCAATGCCGGGCCATGCGCATCAAGGCACAGGGATTCCCATCAGGGATCCCGGCGGAGCGCCACCCGTACAGTCCAGCCCGACCTACGGGGAGTAATCGTCAACCGACAGATTAGCCGCAGCAGGGGAAGGGCCGCTTCCAACCCGGCCCCGAACCATCCGAGACCGCCGCCCGAGGGACGGAGGTCAGCACTCAGTCGCATCGGAAGGCAGCCTTCCGACCGACCAAACAGGGTCGAGGGAGCCCCCATCACTCACCAGGAGTTCCAAGACTTCCGGAGAGAAATTCTCGGGGCCCTCCAACGGGCCCCCAGAGAGGAAACCCTCCACTCCCTAACCGAGTCGGATGCCGAGGCCAGCGTGTAGCGCCCGTCAACGATCCAGCCAGAAGACGATGGCGTACTCCTAAGGCGCCTCCAAGAAATGGAGGATCGCCTCGATCATTTAGGAGACGGCGACCGACGAGCAGCTCAGGGGTACAGACCTATCCGTCCTCCCTTCTCTGCTCCCATCCTCTAAGCGAAAATACCCAGGAATTTCTGACCACCTCAATTCGAGACCTACGACGGCGAGGGAGATCCCACTGATCACATGGAAGGTTTCAAAACCCTCATGATGATTCACAGCGCCTCGGATCTCCTGCTATGCCGAGCCTTCCCCGCCACACTTCGGGGTCCGGCTCGGGAATGGTACTCAAAACTCACCCCCGGCTTTATTTATTCCTTCCACCAACTAGAGGGCAATTTTCTCGCCCACTTCGTCACCAGCCGGAAGGCGGAAAGGACCAGCGCCTCTTTACTTTGGCTCAAGCAGATAGAGGGAGAGTCCCTCAGAGTGTTCGTCCGGAGATTTACCACGGAGGCAAGGTCGGTCTCCTCTCTTGATCCAGGCGTCGCTTCTGCGGCCTTTCGGCACAACGTTCGTCATGGACAGCTGAAAGCTTCTTTGGCGAAGAGACCCCCCATCGACTTTCCCGATCTCCTCAACAGGGTCGAGAAATACATTAGGGCAGAAGAGGCCCTTAGCCCCGAAGATGCTAGGGAGGCCACCTCGAAGGGAAAACGGAAGGCCAAAGAAATCGAACCATCAAAGAAGGCTCCGAGGGATGCGGGGGCCATGAAGAAGGTCCCGCCGGTCCCCCGCTTCGAGAGGTACACTCCCCTGACACATAACGTATCCGCCATCCTCTTAAAAATCGAAGACAAAGGCATTGTTCGATTACCTCCCCGGCCTAACAACAGCAAGAACCGAGACCAGCGCTTCTACTGCCGCTTCCACAGAGACCATGGGCACGACACCGACCAATGTCGGGCCCTGAAAGACGAGATTGAAGAACTCATCTCCAGGGGGTACCTCCGAGAATTCACCCGGGAAGTCCCAAGGGATCGGCGAGATCCTAGGAGCCGGAGGCCCTCCCCTCCGAACCCTACTCCGAACCGCATCCACGGATACGCCATTCATCTTGCACTGTGTCCACGGAGGGCCAATGGGAGGAGAATCGAATACTTCCCGAAAAGCCTTCATCCGAGAGGTGAATTCTGTCCAAGACAACCCCTCGCCCAAGCTACAGCCAATGCCAGTCTCATTCTCAGGAGAGGACCTCGAAGGCGTTCGCCTCCCCCACTGCGATGCCCTCGTCATTAGCCTCCACATGGCTAACTGTGAAGTTTGCCGGATTCTCGTCGACAACGGCAGCTCGGTTAATATTCTTTTCCTCGAAGCCTTCGAGAATCTCAAGTTACCTAGAGGCAAGCTCAAGCCGGCCGGATATACCTTGCATGGGTTCTCCGGCGTCCCTGTCGTGATAGAAGGGATTGTCACCCTCAACGTTACCGCAGGATCGACTCCCGTCAAGAGGACCGAGTCCACGGACTTCATGGTGGTCAACGTCAAGGCGGCTTACAACGCCATACTCGGCCGACCCGGATTATGCTCCTTCCAAGCAGTGCCTTCGGCCTACCATCTAAAGCTTAAATTTCCCACCCCGCAAGGAGTCGGCATCGTTCGAGGCAGCCAAGAAGCAGCACGATCGTGCTACATGACCACTGTCGAGGGAGGAGTGTTCCCCCTCGACGCCGTCAAATTCAGCCCAGAGAGGGACGGCCCTACTCTCGGAACTGCCGTCGAGCCAGGGGGATTCCCATTTGACGCCAAGCACCTAGTGACTTTCCTTGAAGGACGAGCATAAGTTCTAACGTAGCTAGAAGTAAACCTTTTGTAAAGATCTCGTATGTAAAGGGCCGTTTTAGCGACCCCTCCTATCTGATACTAAGAAAATCTCTTTGTGTTATACTCCAAATGCCTCGGCAAATCCAACCTAATACCAGACAAGGGGATCGACACCCAAGTCTTCACCCCGGGATCATCCCCGATGCCTCGGCAGGTCGATCCGACCCAGGCCGGACGACTTCACCACGTCCCACGCCGATCCCTCGCGGAACGACAGGTCCGAACCACACTCCCTTCATCATTCCATACACTATCAACCGGAGCAAAGAAGGAAATGAATCCCTTATTCATATTCCTTTATTGAGTTGGGAAGAAAACAAACAAAAACCGTTACAGAAGCACTCCTCTCATCTCAAACGATAGGAAGCCACCATCTCAGGGCCCCTCTGGTCCGACGAACAGCGGGATCACTCCAATCGAACAACTTGGGACTCTCTCTTTATCATAGTGGTCCTTCGGTTCGGCCACGGTCGACACACCGGCCACGGAACTCTGAGCATCGGCGGGCCGCATACGCTCCAATAGCGGCAACACGGAGGATACCCCCTCCGCTCGCTGACCACCCGAGGAAGGTCTCGAGACGCCCAGCATCGTCCGGTAGCGGTGTATCTCCACCTCCTTCTCCACTATCACATCACGAAGTAGCTTCTCAGAGGGGGGCCTCTGCACCGAGGAACTTGACATAGTATATCCAAGTCCGACACCCACGAGTTCCCGATCCACCATCACCCTCCTCAGACGGCTTGCCTCCTCACCAAGGGCTTCAGACATGTTCCTGTAATAATTGAAGACCGCATCAGCATTACGGGCCCTCTCACGGTACCGAGCCAAGGTGGCCTCCAATGCCTCAACCTTGCTCCGGAGCCACGCCGTGTCGGAACGACGGGGGTCCGCCTCGGGAAGGGAAGCCACGACCTACAAGCGGACCAACTCAACGCACATAAGCAAGGAGGTTCGGAAATATCCGAGGTCAAAACACTTGGCCAGTCAAAAATACTTTTTATAAATTGTACTACTTCTTACAAAAAAGGCGGTGGCCAGTCCGCGGAAGGCAAATACAATCGAAGGGGGGAAAAAGAAAGATAAAACTACACAACTTGATTTCTCACGTCGGCATCGATTGGGTTCGCAGGAGGGTCGACGGCCGGGTTGCCAACGGGCCCTTCCTCGGCAGGAGTCTTCGGTGTCCCCTCGATCTCCATATCATACTCAAAGTTGGACAGGTCGACGGTCGGGTAGAAGTGCCTCACATGACTGAGGGCCTTCGCGTAGCACTCATCCTGGGCCTTGATCACCATCCGCTGACCCGCATCCGTCAGCTCTTCCCTCCCCTTGGCGAACGCAGCCGTCAACTCCTCCTTCTCCTTGGCGAACTTCTTCTTCAAGGAGACCACCCTCTTCCCCCACTCGGCGTCCTGGGCCTCGAGCTCGAGCTTCATCTACTACTTCCTCTTATGCGAACCCTCGAGCTCGATCCGCATCTCCTTCATCTCCCGCTCGCTCTTGTCCGCCCGAACCCGCTCTTGCGACAGGGACGCTTCGTAGAGGTTCTTTACGTTAGCTCCCTGCATACAAGCCTGCGACCAACAAGCACTGATAAGAAGAAAACTCCCGAAGCAAGATTAACAAGAGGGATGGGGTCGACAAGCTCACCAGCACGGTGGCCTGCGCCAGGCGCATAAATGCCACCTCTACGGGCTCGCTCTCCATCGCTTGGCGATCACGAGGGGTCGCCAACTTCTCCACCACCTCAACGGCCTGGGCTTCCTCAGTCAGACAGTCGCCCATCCGAACTGACCAGTCCGGCGCCCACCGTTGCCGCAACATCTCCGCCACCGGGTCCTCCTCCTCAACCTCTACCAAGGGACCTTTCCCCTTGTCGAGATCGGATGCCCTCGCTGGGCCCTTACCCCTCGAAGGGGCCGCCCCCTTGCTCGTCTCCGAGCGAGTCCTCTTAGCCCTCGGCTCGAGCGGGGCCTCCGAGATAACCAGGGACGGTTCCCTCGGCTTCTTCGCCGCCTCCCCCTTCTTCTTCTCGGCGTTCTCCTTCTTCATGGCGAGCCTCCTTGCTTTGATCGATGCCTCATCCATATCTACAGAAAAAACCATTAAGAGCAATGAGCAAGAAAGTACGAAAAGACCGAGAGAAAAGAAACAACTACATACGCAGAACGGCTGGGCTCAGTCCAACACTCGCCAGGTGGGTCTCCGTCACCTTCGTCCAATCGATACTAGGGGACAAACGGAGGTGCTCGACAAACCCCCACTCCTCGGCCGTCAGATCCCTCGGCCTCGACGGTGGATAGCTCGGCTTGGAATGGTTCCATCGAGTCGGAATGTCCCAGGGCTCCTCACTCCGGATCACCAGATATTTTTTCTTCCAATCCTTGATGGAATCCGGATGACTGTGAACGACCTTCCTCTTACTCCGAGGGGAGATATAGTAAATACCCTCAGCCGCCGAGCTGATCATCAACATCGCTCGGAACACGTTCAACCGCAGGGGTACCTTTTGTTCCTCGCACATCAGTACAAAACAAATTATCTGCTTCCAAGAGTTCGGCCCATACTGCATCGACGCCAAGGAGGCCCAGTTCAGCACTTCCCGAACAAACGGGTGGACTGGCAGCCTCAGTCCAGAGATGAAGGCGTCCACTGGGAAGACGCAATACCAAGCAGATAGGGGATCGGTTGGGCGCAGAGTAAAGCTCGGCAGCATCAATTCGTAGACAGGACCTATGTGGTACGCCAGCTGCAAAACCTCCAAGTCCCCACCCTCCAAGACGGTCTGAATCGCGTCCACCATCACCCTCTTCCGACTCGGCGAAGAGGCCTGCACGCCGAAGAGCTCCTTGTCTGACAGATCGTCAGGATACTGACGGAAAGGCTTCGGCTGCACGGGCGAACCTGTCCACAAATTGCGATAAACAGGTGCCTGGCTCGAACCACCAATCCTCGGTCCTGCCTTCCTCGGAGCCTTCTTCCTCTTCTTGGTTCGCTCCGGCGAGGGAGTAGATAAGGGTCCCAGACCAGTCGGCCCGGAACTCGGACCCGCACCCTGAATTGTGGATCTTCTTACGGAGCCGCCCTCGCCTCCCTCCTCCTCGGAAGTCAACTCCAGAACACGGACGTCGTCCGAGCCATCATCCGCTTCCTCCGACTCGCTACTCTCCACCACGAAGGGACGTCGAGAGCGTAACGACCTCGCACCCTGTACCTCCTCCTCCTCCCCTACTGGTTCCTCCCACGAAACCGAGTCGGAAGGCTCCTCAACGTGTACTGACTCCTCCTCAAGCATGAGCTCCTCCCAGAACGTCGATCTAGAGACAGGTTTCACTTCCCCCCTAGACGTCGATGCTGACGAGCTAGACTGAGCCCTATCCATCTGCGCCTAAACTAAACAGACTTACCAACTCACCTGGGGTCACTTCGGAAGGGCGAGTCCAGTGCGGCAAACTGCAGGGATGAGTGCTGAAGTGTTGGGAAAATTTTGAAAAAGAAAACAGCAAGAAAGGAGTGGGGTAAAGGGGGAGAGGGGGGAGTATTTATAAAGAATGAAAGCGACTCCTCGATTTCCATAAAAACTGTTCATCTATTTGACGTGCAACTACCGCCTGGGATATCGCGCCACGTCCTCAAAACGTGCGCTGCTGACGTCATCCAACGCCAGGATGGCAGCCAGACGTGGGGGTCAGTTCGGAGGGAGTATTCGGCGAAGGGAACATTTTACTTAAAATTTAAGACGCCGTCCTTAGACAGACGCCCCGGGCTCCGAGGCTCGATCGGTTCCCCTTTCACCCATGAGCAGCTTGGGGCTCACAGCCTCGACGGCCGAAACCCCGAACTATTCAAGGGTGAGACAGAAACCGCCATCACCTGGAGCCCTATCGGAATGCAGAGTGGTCAACCTCCAATCGGAGACGACCCATCTATCCGAGGCCCTTCAGCCCCAAGTCCGGGATATGGTCGATGTCCCTCCTGTCTGGATCTCT
The DNA here is from genome assembly GCA_017893485.1 of Hemerocallis citrina. Classification (NCBI taxonomy): domain Eukaryota; kingdom Viridiplantae; phylum Streptophyta; class Magnoliopsida; order Asparagales; family Asphodelaceae; genus Hemerocallis; species Hemerocallis citrina. The sequence goes on along the minus strand of CM030366.1, from coordinate 184,840,106 downwards.
ATATCAGGGTTGTTTGGCCCGAAAAAGGATCCAGACCAGGAAAAGTTTTGATTAAAAGTTTTAAGGCACCGCCCTCGGCGAGCACCCCCCGGGCCCCGGGTTTCGGTCGGTATTCCGCCGACCCACGGGCCCCGGTCGAAAGCAGATCAACACCCAGAGATCGATAGAAGTGCACCATTCCGAGCCAGTTGATTGCAACTGCAAAGGTTCGACCTGCTCTGGCAACAGAACCTTCACAGTTGCAAACAACTTGCCCGGAACGCCCTTCATTTCTTTCGGAAGACAGAACCTTCACAGTTGCAAATAACTCACCCCTCGGATTCGGACATGGATCATCACCTCTTCTTCTGCCTACACAGAGGCACCACCAATCCGAGGCTCCTCATCTACCGATCCGAATTTCGGTCGTTACCCCTCTCGCCCTGATCCCCCCTGGATCTGGCTACCGTATCAGAGCCATCAGATCCAAGAGAAGATCCGGGCGGCAGAGAAACCACCTCTCCGACACGACCGGGGGAAAAATTTTTGCAAGAGACAGACGTCCGCCGGAGCAGACACCTTTGATGGCCAATAGGCCACCCTTGCTGTGATCCAACCCACTGCGGAGAGGGGTACTTATAGCCTCCCCCATAGGCCAGCCTTTATGACATGGGGAAAACCAAACGACGGAAGACCATGCGCCGTGCATTTATTAGGCGGCACCATTAAGGCCCCTGGGAAATTGAAACATCGCACAGATCCCGGGGCGCCTTCAATACTCAGCAAAGACAGCAGGCTACCCTGCTCGACATTCCTAAGGCATAACGGTTCGCCCCTCACCCTTGTTGGCCCATAAGTCCCTCGCCTGCTCGAGGTCGGGTCTAGCACCAGAGTAGTCTTCTCAGGAAGGCTCCACGGCTTGCCATCGCCCTTGCCGACCCGTAATCCCTCACCAAGCCCGAGGTCAGGTCTGGCACCAGGGTAGTCTTCTCAGGAATGCTCAACGGCTCGCCATCCCCCTTGTTGGCCCATAAGTCCCTCGCCTGCTCGAGGTCGGGTCTAGCACCAAGGTAGTCTTCTCAGGAAGGCTCCACGGCTCGCCATCGCCCTTGCCGACCCGTAATCCCTCGCCAAGCTCGAGGTCAGGTCTGGCACCAGGGTAGTCTTCTCAGGAAGGCTCAACGGCTCGCCATCCCCCTTGTTGGCCCATAAGTCCCTCGCCTGCTCGAGGTCGGGTCTAGCACCAGGGTAGTCTTCTCAGGAAGGCTCCATGGCTCGCCATCGCCCTTGCCGACCCGTAATCCCTCGCCCAGCTCGAGGTCAGGTCTGGCACCAGGGTAGTCCTCTCAGGAAGGCTCAACGGCTCGTCATCCCCCTTGTTGGCCCATAAGTCCCTCGCCTGCTCGAGGTCGGGTCTAGCACCAGGGTAGTGTTCTCAGGAAGGCTCCACGGCTCGCCATCGCCCTTGCCGACCCGTAATCCCTCGCCAAGCTCGAGGTCAGGTCTGGCACCAGGGTAGTCTTCTCAGGAAGGCTCAACGGCTCGCCACCCCCCTTGTTGACCCATAAGTCCCTCGCCTGCTCGAGGTCGGGTCTAGCACCAGGGTAGTCTTCTCAGGAAGGCTCCAACGGCTCGCCATCAACCTTGCCGACCCATAATCCCTCGCCTGCTCGAGGTTGGGTCGGGCACCAGGGCAACCCTCTCACGAAGGCCCAGAGGCTCGCCATCCCATTTCTACAACTGAAAACACTCCTCCACGGCTAGCTCCCGCACCCCCGCAGGAGTGGGGGGCTTGTGTGGTGGAGTAAAAATGGCTTGGGGCCCAACCAGGGCCTAATACAACTCTCACACAAAAAGGGAAGAAACAGCAGCCTAGTTCGGCTTCGAGCCGCCACAGGATCGGTGCCAAACCTACAGTTCACCCCCACAGAACTGGCCTTCTCGTGTCCGATGAGAGACGATGGCCCTCGGCCTCCGATCCACAACAGCCCTCCGGGCCGTCCGCCCCTCCTGGTTCAGAATGAGGATGACCTGGCATAGCCTGGGCCACCAGATCCTCCCGGAAGCACAGGAGCCCCATGATCTGCCATGTCAGCTCCAAATACCACCAAGGGCTTTGCCACGTTAGCCCTATACCACTCCTAGTACTGCCACGTCAGGCCCATGGGCTTTCGGGTTCAGACCTGGCCCCCAAGCGGATCCAAACCCGGTTAGAATTCTCTATAAATACTAGACCCTCACCCACCTTTAGAGGTAACCAATCTTTTGCCACTTAAATTCACCTAGTTATTGCTACTCTCTCACAGAGACTGACTAGATCGTCGGAGGGTCCGCCACCGGGATAAATGTTGTGCAATCTAGATGATCTAAATAAATAGATAAAACTAGACACAAATTAAAAACCTCGCAAGTGCACGAATCGTTTATAGAAGCGTAGCAATAGCAAGGGTCGATCCCACAGAGATTGTAGACTTTAACTTACTAATCAATAAAAAGACTAAGAATCATAAAAAGTTGTTTTAAAAGTCTAAAAGGAATTAAAGGATTAAAACTAAATTAAGAGGTGTTGAATCACAAACATTTATGAAGTAGTTGGGTTTAGATCTCCACCAATAGTTAGTAATGCTAAGTCACCTTCTGAACTTCTTCTTATTACTCATGTTTGTTCCCTTCAAGGGCATGGTATCTACTCCTTAAAGTATTGTTTCCCTACGCCAAGAATTAGGCATGGTATCTACTCTAATTCGTTTCTTTCATTAAGTGTTTAGCATGGTATCTACTAAGTTGTACTCAAAGAAAACATAAGATCAGTGGAAACGAACAAACACTCAAGGTTCTAGAAATTGGTATCAGATCTAGATCCCTTAAGTTGATTGAACCAAGAACCCCTAAAGATTCTCTTGTTACAAGTTATGAACACGAGATTCGGGTCGTCTCAATATGCTCATATAACAGATTCAGATAGATGGTAACACAAACTTGAAATCTCAAGTTCTGTACGTCAGTCGACTAGCTCTCACCTCAGTCGACTGCTCTCAGACTTCGAGAACAAGTTTGGTTATCACAAACCTATATCAATTCAACCAGATTCAATCAATAAGTAAAATAGAAGAATTCAGAAGAACATAGTACTACATAACTACGGCTTCAATCTACCCAACTATGAAATTAGTTCCACATAATAATACTTTTATTAATCAACGAGTTCAAATACATGATCAACATAAAAGAATAGAAGGAGAAGAAATAAACTAATGAAGTCCGGCAATGAGGTCGACTGGCTGTCACACAGTTGGCTGCCTTCGAATACTTGATCTCCTCTCTCCTTCCTCGATGCTGATAAAAGTGCTTCTTGTTGATGACTCTGAAACTTGTGATTCGGTGATTAGGAACGTGAAAGAAGAAGAGCCCCCCCATTCATGCTTCTTGGTTGGTATTTATAGAACACGGCTGAGGAATTAGGGTTTCTCCTTTTTCAGGAAGGTCCCTCTCTTTTTATTATTTCTTTCCTTCTTTGATCGGCAATTTATATCTTTCTCTTTTCTTCTTTTATTCCTTATCTGCTCACCACGTGCTTTTGCCAATCCCCTGTCTCTAGCTTTGATTCGTTGGAGAAGTTATTATTCACATATAGCCTGGGTTTGGATAGATTTAGATTTAGATTCGGCTGCATCTTATCCTTTCACTCCGCCGTATACCAGTCGACTGCCTTGGATGAAAGTCGACTGGTACTGAGACATCTGTGGCTTCACGATTTCTCGGTCAAGTCGACTGGTGTTTGGGGAAGTCGACTATGCCGAGGTTTAGCAAACTCTCTGTCCGGTCGACTGGCTGAGGAATCAGTCGAATGATCTCTGCTGTAGTCTGTATTGGTCTGGAATCTGCTTTGTTTGCTGTTATCGGTTGTTTCCTATTGAAAAGAGAAAATAAGAGTTAAATACCACATATAGAGCTTTTAAATGTGCATTTATAATAAGATTATTGCTCCTAAATGTGAATATTCTTGTGTTCATCAAATACCCCCAAACTTAGATTTTTGCTTATCCTCAAGCAAACTAGAATTATGAACAAGGGTAACTTTATAATAATGACAGCCTTAATCACCTAGAGTTCTTATTATGTGAGCATCAACATATTAACTAGAAACAATTTCAGATAAAGTAAAATTAAACATACCCACTTTCTCTAGTGCAATTGTTTAGTCATAATCCCCAGACTCAATCATATTTGTCATGCAATTAATGTAGTTATAGTATGCGACTACTCAATCTGTGATTATCTCCTCTTCTCTACTACAAACCGAGTAGCAAACTAGAGTTTTTTTTTTTTTTTTTTTTTTTTTTTTTTTTTAGTCTCTTCTCTAAAGCTGTCACTTGCCTTTTGACGCGAATGCGAAACATTGGTGATGAATCCACCCGGTTACTCAGCAAGTCACAAACTCTAAAGTGCTTTGCATACTCATATTTCAAGTTGCCGTTTGACGTAAAGGTAAACATTGGTGATGAATACCCCTAGTTACTAAGCACTCAAAACATTGGAGTAGATTGACTTTATTCAAATATATATATATATATTTTATCACTCTATTTACTTAAACTCAATTTAGGACTAGATTTAAAGAGAATAATCACCAGAAAAAGGTATCACATTTGTTTATTATGTATAATCGCATGACTTATATAACTTTGTAGGGAAATATGGGACTCAACAATCCTAAAGTAAATAAGTATCCTTCTTCTTACTTTATAAGAAATTGTTTATCCTAAAAAAATTCAAAAGACTCTATAAAATAACCCTAATACCCCCAAACATAGATGGAACATTGTCCTCAATGTTCGAAAGAAAATTTAAAAATAGGCATGTGTCACATCTAGTAAGGAGAGACTGAAAATAAAAGATAAAATGAAAGAAAATAGAGGGAAAGTGTAAATACTCCCCTGAAAAATTGGGTTGCCTCCCAATAAGCGCTGTGTTTCCTGTCTTCAGCTAGACATGATGAGTTCATGCGATGTATTGAATGGTTTGAAGATTCACATCTTCCTCTTGCGGTTCTAGACTCATCTCTATGTATGGCTTCGCTCTATGCCCGTTCACCTTAAATGTTTGATTCTTTTCTTGGCTATGAACCTCCAATGCACCATGTGGAAAGACTCTTGTGACAATGTATGGCCCATACCATCGTGACATAAGCTTGCCTGGAAAAAGTCTCAATCTTGAGTTGTATATCAATACCTTCTGTCCTTCATAAAACTTCTTCCTTGCTAGCTGTTTGTCATGGTACAACTTGGTCCTTTCCTTGTATAATTTTGCATTTTCGTATGCGTCGTGCCTCAACTCTTCAAGCTCATTCAGTTGCAACCTTCTTTTGTCACCTGCTTGTTTCATATCAAAATTGAACCTTTTAATAGCCCAATAAGCTTTGTGCTCCAACTCTACTGGCAAATGACAAGCTTTTCCAAAAACCAAACGGTATGGTGACATGCCGATGGGTGTTTTGTAAGCCGTTCGATAGGCCCATAATGCATCGTTCAAGCACAACGACCAATCCTTTCTCCTTGTGTTGACTGTCTTTTCCAAAATGCTCTTGATTTCCCTATTGCTGATCTCCACTTGTCCACTAGTTTGAGGATGATATGGGGTGCCCACTTTATGTGTGATACCATATTTCTTCATCAAAGAAGCAAATGGAAAGTTATTGAAGTGGCTCCCTCCATCACTAATTATTGCTCGTGGTGTACCAAACCTAGTGAAAATGTTCTCCTGCAAAAACTTGACAACAACTTTGTGATCATTAGTTTTTGAGGGGACAGCCTCGACCCATTTAGACACATAATCCACACCCACAAGAATATATAAATAACCAAATGAGTTAGGAAAAGGACCCATGAAGTCGATCCCCCAAACGTCAAAAAGCTCGATCACTTGGATGTTTTGCAGTGGCATTTGATTTCTAGAAGAGATGTTACCTGTCCTTTAACATTTGTCACAAGTCCTGCAAAAAGAAAAAGCATCTTTGAATACTTTAGGCCAATAAAATCCAGATTGTAATACCTTGAGTGCTGTTCTTTTTGGTCCAAAATGTCCTCCACATGCATATTGGTGGCAATGTTGTAGAATACTCATTTGCTCTGCTTCTGCCACACATCTTCTTATAATTTGATCAGGGCAAAATTTGAACAAATAAGGATCATCCCAATAATAGTGCCTGCACATAGCCACCAGTCTCTTTTTTTCCTGACTTGTCATACCTGCAGGGAAAACATGAGCGGTTAGATAATTTACAATATCTGCAAACCATGGAAAATTTAAACAGTAAGATACCAGTCGACTGGTCCTGTTACCAGTCGACTGTCCCGAGGATATGTTTATTTCAAATAGATGTTCATCTGGGAAATTTTCATTAAGTGGCAGCACAATTCTTTCTTCCTCCTGCAGTAGCCTGGACATGTGATCTGCAACAACATTGTCGCTTCCTTTTTTATCTCTAATCTCAAGATCGAATTCTTGAAGCAACAGCACCCATCTGATCAACCTAGGCTTAGCATCTTTTTTCGCAAATAAATATCTCAAAGCAGCATGGTCAGTGAAAACAATAACTTTAGAACCAATCAAATATGATCTAAACTTCTCTACAGCAAAAATAACAGCTAACATTTCTTTTTCAGTAGTAGAATAATTTAGCTGTGCATCGTTTAAAGTTCGAGAAGCATAGTAAATAACATGGGGTTTCTTATTGATTCTTTGACCTAAAACAGCCCCTAAAGCATAATCACTTGCATCACACATGAGCTCGAAAGGATGGCTCCAATCTGGTGCCATGACAATAGGTGCAGAAATGAGAAGATTTTTCAATGTATTAAAAGCATTTGTGCATTCTTCTGTCCATACAAACTCAACATCCTTAGCCAACAAATCACAAAGGGGTTTGGAGATTTTTGAGAAATCTTTTATAAATCTTCTATAGAACCCTGCATGTCCTAGAAAACTCCTAACACCCTTAACTGTAGTGGGAGGGGGTAGTTTTGATATTATATCGATTTTTGCTTTGTCTACCTCTATGCCTCTTTTTGACACCACGTGTCCCAAGACAACACCTTGTTGTACCATGAAATGGCACTTTTTCCAATTCAGCACTAAATTGCATTCTTCACATCTTTTAAGCACAAGCTGCAAATGGTTAAGGCATTCATCAAAACAAGATCCAAAAATACTAAAATCATCCATAAATACCTCGATGAACCTTTCCACCATGTCTGAAAATATACTCATCATGCATCTTTGAAATGTTGCTGGTGCATTGCACAATCCAAAGGGCATCCTCCTGTATGCAAAAGTACCAAAAGGACATGTAAACGTGGTTTTTTCTTGATCTTCTGGAGCAATAGCAATTTGATTATAGCCACTATAACCATCTAAAAAACAATAATGACTATATCCTGCTAATCTTTCTAACATTTGATCAATAAAAGGAAGAGGGAAGTGATCTTTCCTGGTTTCGTTATTCAATTTTCTGTAATCAATGCAAACCCTCCATCCTGTGGTCACTCTTGTCGGGATAAGTTCATTTTCTTCATTTGTCACCACTGTGACTCCACTTTTCTTAGGCACTACATGTATAGGACTCACCCATTTGCTATCTGAGATAGGGTAAATGATACCAACATCTAGTAGCTTCAAAATCTCTGCTCTTACTACTTCCTTCATGTGTGGGTTCAGCCTTCTCTGTGCCTCCCTGCTTGGTTTTGTGTTGTTTTCAAGGAGTATTCTATGCATGCATTTGGATGGACTTATTCCCTTGATATCTGCAATGGTCCATCCTATTGCACTATTGTGTTCTCGTAGTACCCTCAGTAGCTTATCTTCTTCCTGTGCACTCAAGTTTGCAGCAATTATTACTGGTAGCGTCTGGTTCTTACCCAAATATGCATGCTTCAAATGGTCGGGCAACTGCCTAAGCTCTATGTCTGGAAGTCTCGGTGCAGTCGACTCATCCTGTCCATCAGTCGACTTGTCTGATCCACCAGTCGACTTGTCCAGTCCACCGATCGACTTATCTGCAGAAACAAAAATGTCATCAGTTACCAATTTTTCATACACAGGTGCAGACTTACCTGAGTATGACTTTGGAGTTTCAAGGTGATGTACTGTCTCTGCAATCCCCCAGTCATCATACTCCTGTTCAACATTAGATAAAGTGAGAGATTGTGTAATTGTGGCTTGTAGTGGTTCAACACTATGTACCTGAAATGTTTGATCAACAATATCTTGCACCACATCAACATTATAGCATTCATGATCATCATGTGGTAATTTCAGTGTATCAAACATTTTGAATTCCACTTTCTCTCCGTTTATTTTCATGCTTATAGTACCCTTTTTAACACAAATTTTTATATCAGCAGTACTCATAAAGGGCCTACCTAAGATGATTGGTAGAGAAGATGGCATTGAAGAGTCCTCCATGTCTAACACAACAAAATCAGCAGGCAAAATGAAATCGTTTACCTGAACTAGGACATCTTCCAAAATACCTCTAGGTCTTTTGATACTGCGATCCGCCAACTGCAATGTGATGGATGTTGGTTGGAGTTCCCCCAATCCTAGCTTTTCATAGACGGTGTATGGGAGAAGATTGATGCTTGCCCCCAAGTCTAGTAGTGCTTTCTCAAAGAAGTGCTCGCCAATCCTGCAAGGAATGGTAAAACTACCTGGGTCTTTTAATTTAGGAGGTAATTTTCTTAATAAGACAGCGCTCACTTCCTCTGTCAAAGCCACATCCTCCCTAATCTGAAATGTTCTTTTGTGAGTGCAACATTCTTTCAAGAATTTAGCATAAGAGGGAATTTGTTTAATAGCATCAAGTAGGGGGATATTAATTTCTACCTTTCTGAGAGTTTCAAAGATGTCAAATAAATGTTGTTCTTTCTTTTGCTTGACTAACCTTTGAGGGAATGGTGGCAGAATTGTTCTTTCTTTTTCACTTACCTTGTTGGAACCCAAAACTTTTGATGGTTGTTCTTCTGTTTCTTCGGTGTGTGTTCCAACCTTGTTGTCAATTGTCTTACCACTTCTGAGAGTTGTTACTGATTTGAGCTGTTCTTGACCTCCAGGGTTTGGTATGGTTTGTGAAGGAAGTTCCCCTGCCTTTCGTTCGCTTAATTCTTTAGCAATTTGGCCAATCTGTGTTTCCAACTTCTGAATTACTTGCCCTTGTTGGTTGCTTGTTTGATGTTGTTGTTGGAGCAATTGAAGAACGGTGGATTCAAAATCCAACTTCTTCTGTTCTTGAACTGGCCTATCAATCCCACTTCCCATTTGGAAGTTCCGTGCATGTCCTTGTGTGAATTGAGTCCCTTGATTATTTTGATTATTGCTCCAGGAGAAGTTTGGATGGTTCCTCCATCCTGGGTTGTATGTGTTTGAGAAGGGATTATTCTTTTGTGGAAACACTCCTCGACCTACATAGTGTGCATGCTCCTGATCTGTGAAAGAAGACATGGGACATGTATCAGTGGTATGATCTACATGAGAACAAATTGCACAAATTTCATTTGTTTGATTTTTAACTCCACCCATCATCGACATTGCATTAACAAGCATATCAATTTTTTTATTCATGTTTACCATTTCCAATTGAATGTTATTGTTATTAGAGATTTCGTAAACTCCCTGTTTTTTCGAAGGGCCCCTCCTTGTTGAGAATTGTTGTGAATTCTCGCTGAGTTCTTCAAATAGTTCAATGGCCTCTTCACCGCTTTTCCTCATTAAGATCCCGTTGCAAGTTGAATCCACAATTGCCTTGTTAGTATCATTTAACCCTTCATAAAAAGCTTGTACCTGATCATCTTTAGGCATGTTGTGCGTAGGACACTTGAGAAGTTTGTTCTTGAAATCCTTCCATGCTTCGAAAAATAAATCTCCATCCTTTTGTTGGAAGAGTTGAATCTCCCTTTTCAGCTGTTTGGTCTTTTGGGCTGGAAAGAATTCTTTTAAGAACTTTGTCGCCAATTGCTCCCATGAGTTGATTGATCCTGGTTCCAAAGAATTATACCTTAGTTTAGCATTAAGTTTTAAGGAAAAAGGAAACAAAATTAACCTGATTTGTTCAGGGGTGAGCCCTAGGACGCTTTGTGTCCTGCAAAGATCCAAAAAGTCTTGTAAATGGAGATGAGGCTCTTCATCTGGTCTGCCACTAAAGTGGGGAACCATACTGAGTAACTGAGGAGATAGATGCATGTTCCCTGTGACATTAGGTTGATATGCAATGCAGGAAGGTTGCTCGATGTTCTTAGGCATGAACTTGTCCTGCATTGGCACTCGATTTGGCATTTCCTCAGCCATTGCTGTATGTGAACTGGGTCTCTGGACAGTCGACTGGTTCGTGTGGACAGTCGACTGGTGCGCTGCAAACAGTTTACCTAGTCTGTGCAAAGTGCGTTCTGTTTCTGCGTCAATAGGTAGTAGCTCTGGACGAAGTGATCTCCTTCCGTGCATCCACCAAAATCCTGTATCCTAAAAGAAAAATACTGATTAAATAAATTAAAAGAAAGAAAATAAAAACTTCCTACTGATCTGTAAGTTAAAATACTAGACAATCCCCGGCAACGGCGCCAAAAACTTGTTGTGCAATCTAGATGATCTAAATAAATAGATAAAACTAGACACAAATTAAAAATCTCGCAAGTGCACGAATCGTTTATAGAAGCGTAGCAATAGCAAGGGTCGATCCCACAGAGATTGTAGACTTTAACTTACTAATCAATAAAAAGACTAAGAATCATAAAAAGTTGTTTTAAAAGTCTAAAAGGAATTAAAGGATTAAAACTAAATTAAGAGGTGTTGAATCACAAATATTTATGAAGTAGTTGGGTTTAGATCTCCACCAATAGTTAGTAATGCTAAGTCACCTTCTGAACTTCTTCTTATTACTCATGTTTGTTCCCTTCAAGGGCATGGTATCTACTCCTTAAAGTATTGTTTCCCTACGCCAAGAATTAGGCATGGTATCTACTCTAATTCGTTTCTTTCATTAAGTGTTTAGCATGGTATCTACTAAGTTGTACTCAAAGAAAACATAAGATCAGTGGAAACGAACAAACACTCAAGGTTCTAGAAATTGGTATCAGATCTAGATCCCTTAAGTTGATTGAACCAAGAACCCCTAAAGATTCTCTTGTTACAAGTTATGAACACGAGATTCGGGTCGTCTCAATATGCTCATATAACAGATTCAGATAGATGGTAACACAAACTTGAAATCTCAAGTTCTGTACGTCAGTCGACTAGCTCTCACCTCAGTCGACTGCTCTCAGACTTCGAGAACAAGTTTGGTTATCACAAACCTATATCAATTCAACCAGATTCAATCAATAAGTAAAATAGAAGAATTCAGAAGAACATAGTACTACATAACTACGGCTTCAATCTACCCAACTATGAAATTAGTTCCACATAATAATACTTTTATTAATCAACGAGTTCAAATACATGATCAACATAAAAGAATAGAAGGAGAAGAAATAAACTAATGAAGTCCGGCAATGAGGTCGACTGGCTGTCACACAGTCGGCTGCCTTCGAATACTTGATCTCCTCTCTCCTTCCTCGATGCTGATAAAAGTGCTTCTTGTTGATGACTCTGAAACTTGTGATTCGGTGATTAGGAACGTGAAAGAAGAAGAGCCCCCCCATTCATGCTTCTTGGTTGGTATTTATAGAACACGGCTGAGGAATTAGGGTTTCTCCTTTTTCAGGAAGGTCCCTCTCTTTTTATTATTTCTTTCCTTCTTTGATCGGCAATTTATATCTTTCTCTTTTCTTCTTTTATTCCTTATCTGCTCACCACGTGCTTTTGCCAATCCCCTGTCTCTAGCTTTGATTCGTTGGAGAAGTTATTATTCACATATAGCTTGGGTTTGGATAGATTTAGATTTAGATTCGGCTACATCTTATCCTTTCACTCCGCCGTATACCAGTCGACTACCTTGGATGAAAGTCGACTGGTACTGAGACATCTGTGGCTTCACGATTTCTCGGTCAAGTCGACTGGTGTTTGGGGAAGTCGACTATGCCGAGGTTTAGCAAACTCTCTGTCCGGTCGACTGGCTGAGGAATCAGTCGACTGATCTCTGCTGTAGTCTGTATTGGTCTGGAATCTGCTTTGTTTGCTGTTATCGGCTGTTTCCTATTGAAAAGAGAAAATAAGAGTTAAATACCACATATAGAGCTTTTAAATGTGCATTTATAATAAGATTATTGCTCCTAAATGTGAATATTCTTGTGTTCATCAATAAACCCCGGTGTTTCAGGACCGTCTGCAGGTACACAAGACCTCGGATCCGAACCCTCTGATCCGAGCCGAAGCATCCATTGCACTCCGAGCCAGTCGCAGGAGCCGCCAGGTTACTTCGAGGGTCGTCTGACAAGCAGCTTTCTCCTTCAATACAAATCGAGTCCGAACTCACACCTGGTGCATCCACACGCCTCCCAGAAATAAACCGCATCAACTAGCAATTCCACTTTTTCTTAGTAAAGCTTCTGCCCATAGTTTCAATTTTCTCATGGAAGACTCTTGATCCTCAACAAGTGATTAAGAAAATGGGATATAGATTGCGTGATTTCTTTTGGAAATTTGAACCTAATGATGGTGAAAATCACAACTAATCTGTACTACATAATTCTTGCACGGAGCTTTCTGGGGGTTTCCAGACATTGCTATCTCAGATAGCGAGTGTAGTTGTTCTCATTTTTTAGAAAAATTTTAAACATGCAATTTCTACCTGAAATGTATATAATTACACTAGATATCTCAGATAGCGAGTCTAGTTCAACTGACCTCAAATAGCGAGTATAGTTGTACTCATTTTTTATAAAAAATTGAAACTTAAAATTTCTATCTGAAATGTATAGAACTACACTCGCTATATGAGATAGCGAGTTCATTTAAACTAGACTCACTATCTGAGATCACGTGTGTAGTTATATACATTTCGTGTTCAATTGTTCTCTGAAAAATTGAGCTACACTCGCTATCTGAGATAGACTCGCTATCTCAGATAGCGAGTGTAGTTGTATACATTTCATCTTCAAATTTTTTCTGAAAAAATGAGTACAACAATACTCGCTATCTGAGATAGTGAGTCTAGTTCAAATGAATACTTAGAGAAATTTTGAACATACAATTTTTATCTGAAATGTATACAACTACACTCGCTGTCTGAGATACAGATAGCGGGTGGGTTCGCTATCTGAGATACAGATAGCGAGTGGGTCAATTTGGTAAATAGTTTTGAAAATGGGTCATTTAGGTAAATACTTTTAAAAAGTGGGTTATTTTGGAAAAAATTCGAGGAGACGAGAGGGGAGGGAGACATAGTCAGACAGACGCGTTTACTTGGTCAGGCGCGTCTTTACTCGTGTTGCTGTTCACTGGCCAAATTATTAATCTCAATTGGGGTGGGGTGTATGGGGCTTGGTCAGGGCAACTCGTCAACTTTTTCAAGTCTGCATCCACTTCAGTGCTAATGTCTCATCTTACTCAAATTGATCTTATAAACTAATAAACCTTCCGAGGGGTTCCCATAATGCAAGATGACTAGCAATTCCACTTTTTCTTAGTAAAGCTTCTGCCCATAGTTTCAATTTTCTCATGGAAGACTCTTGATCCTCAACAAGTGATTAAGAAAATGGGATATAGATTGCGTGATTTCTTTTGAAAATTTGAACCTAATGATGGTGAAAATCACGACTAATATGTACTACATAATTCTTGGACGGAGCTTTCTGGGGGTTCCCATAATGCAAGAAGACACACAATACATGGGCATCCCACTTTCCATTAGTAAAGCTTCTGCCCAAAGTTTCATTTTTCTCATCAAAGACTCTTGTTCCACAAAAAGTGATTAAGAAAATAGAATGCGAGATTTCTTTCGGGGATTTGAACCCGATAAGGATGAAAATCGCGGCTAATCTGTACAGCTTGATTCTGGCACGGATTTCGAGGTTTCTAAGACCAAGATAATAATCTTATGGGGAGCTACATGCCTGGAAAGAACTCATGGGTTGTCCACATGCCCACCAGCCCGACTCAGCCCGCCAAGGAATAGCTAAATGGCTGGTAACCAAATCCCCTATAATCGGTGGATTAGTTACTCCATCATACCCCTAATCCATGAAATCTGATTAGGCAATAAGGGATCTTTTCTTGACAGATCCCTCACTTACCTATAAATACAGGTTCACCTCCACGGCTACCAGGTAATCAATCTTTTGCCACCAATTCTTATTTTTACCCTCGGTTGCTGACTTGATCGTCAGAGGGCATGTCGCCGAGAATAATCGAGGTGTTTTAGGCTTTTTGCCGGTGTTCGGCGACCGAAAACCACCACCAAATCCACATATTCCAATCGCATAATAGCCCATCATCAGGATCAGATCTACGGCTGAGATATATGTTCTCCATCCAACAAAAGAACTCATCTTCTATTGCTCCCACACCTGAAAACAGTAGCATCAGATTTACATCGTCTGTGGGAAACAGTCATAGACGGAGCTTCTTCCTCAGATTTTTCATCCTCGGAGCTTCCTCCAACCATGGTTCCCAAGGCCAGAAAGCCACTACTTTAAGGCATCAGGCAGATCCCCTTCCTCCTCCTCCTCCGGTTCACCAGTCCCGTAGCAGGGCGGCTACTCAAGGGTCACAACTACTGCACATCGAACAGCGACAGGGCCTGACTCCCAACGCATCTCATTTGGAGACGGTCTTTAAAGAATGATGTGGTTTTAGCCCTCGCCTTCGTACTTGGGTTTTTCTTTCCAACCTCGCCGGTCAACCGCCCTGCAGCGTCGGTCCTCAGAGGATCTTTGCCATCGCATCGACCTCTCCTAAAACGGTGAGGGCCGATCGGGTCATCCGTCGAACCGCAACCATCCCTCCCCTCACGGGCTAGAGGGAGAACAAAGTCTCTCAAATGGCCCTAGAGAGGAAGGGGGCCATGTGACAAGAGCCGAGTTACAGGAGTTCTAGAACGATGTTCTCCAAGCTCTCCGAAGGGAGCCAGATATGATCACTACTCGAACAATCCCCGCATTGGAAAGATCGAGAACGAGGAGTCCTACAGGTTGACCCGATTCGAGGGAGGTGAAGATGCAGTCCTGAAGCGACTGCATGAAAAGGAAGACGGAAAGCCGTGAAGCACCGAAGAAGGCCCGAAAAGATGCCTCCGAGTAGAGACATCCTCCCCCAGTGCCCTGGTTTGAGAAGCGTACTCCTCTTTAAGTGAGTGTCTCCGCTATTCTAATAGAGGTGGAAGGAGAGGGCCTTATCCGGTATTCCCCTAGATCCAACAATGAGAAAAAGAAGAGGGATAGAAGGTTCTTTTGTCAATTCCATCGCGACCACGGTCACGAGACCGAAAGTTGTCAGGCACTCAAAGATGAGATCGAGGCCCTTATCCGGATAGGATACTTGTCTAAATTCACTCGGGATGGTCCAAGAACCTCTATTCCTCCCCGAGGTGCCAATAAGTGATCGAAAGTGGAGTACGAACCCCAGAACTCCGAGGGGATGGCCATCCTCCATCCATACATGGAGGGCCGATGAGGGGGTCTCCAACTCTTCCTGGATGGCATTTGTCAGAGAAGTGAACTCGGTCCATAACTGCCCCCCTCCTCAGGGCCATGGACTCGCAGTCTCGTTCTCAGATAACGACCTTGAAGGCATCTGGATCCCTCACTGTGATGCTTGGTCATCAACCTCGGTCTGGTAAACCATGAGATCTGGCGCATTCTCATGGGCTACAATGGGGGGCTCGGTCCTTCCCCTCGACATTATCAAACTTCCCTATGACAGGAGTTCAATTAGCTCTGAGTCGGTCGATGAATTGGAGGAGAACCCCTTCTCCAAGATAGATGAGACCAAATCGTTCCAAGTGAGCAAGACCCTGCCTTTTGACCATAAAGAGGACATCTTCAGCTACATCCGACAAAATCGGGACATGTTTCGCCTTAACCCCCTCAGATATGCAGGGTATCTCAGAAGACCTGATCATGCACAAGTTGAGTGTCAACCCGGAATCCAAGCCTATGCAACAGAGGTGCCAAAAATTTACTCTCGAGAGGCAGTGAGCAGTGAAAGAAGAAGTTGAGAAGCTCATCTCCGCCCGCTTTATCCAGGAGGTCAACTACCCAGAGTGGTTGGCCAACATCGTGATGGTGAAAAAAGCTAGCGAAAAATGGAGGATCTATATCAAATTCACAGACTTCAATAAGGCTTGTCCGAAGGATCCATTTCCCCTTCCAAGCATCGATTCCCCGATCGATGCGACATACGGGCACGAGATCCTTAGCTTCATTGACGCATTCTCCGGATACAACCAAATTCGGATGTTCCCTCTGAATATTCCGAAGACTTCTTTCGTAACAGACCAAGGGCTCCATTGCTACCGGGTTATGTTCTTTGGTCTCAAGAATGCAGGAGCCACCTATCAGTAGCTAGTCAACCGGGTCTTCAATGATCAGATTGATCAAAATATGGAGGTATACGTGTGTGACATGCTCGTCAAAAGTCTCAAGGGAGATGACCACATGATGGACCTCAAGGAAGCCTTTGGAGTCTTAAGGAAGCACAAAATGAGGCTCGATCCTTCTAAATGTGCCTTCGGCATTACTTCGAGAAAATTCATCAGCTTTATGATCAGGCAGTCAGGGATAGAGGCAAACCCCACAATGATTTGGGCCACCCTAGACATGACCCCTCCTAAGAACGTCAAGGAAGTCCAGAGACTCACCGGTCGACTTACAGCCATCGGGAGATTTCTCTCGAATTCTGAAGAAAAATCCATTCCATTCTTCAAGGCCCTCCCGAGGGCAAATAGCATCAAGTGGGGAGAACCCCAGCAGCGGGCCTTCGACCAGTTGAAAGAATTCCTCGCCAACCCACTCTCCTCCGCAAATCAGAGCCGAGTGAAGTACTCTACCTCTACCTGGCGGTGTATAAGCACGCCTTCAGTACAGTCATGATCTGAGAAGACGATGGGGTGCATAAACCCATCTTATTATGCGATCAAGGTGCTTCTCGATGCCGAGCTCTGCTACGCTAAGATGGAGAAGGTGGCTTACACCCTGGTCATTGTCGCACGGAAACTTTGCCCTTACTTCCAGGCCCACTTTATCAAAGTTCTCACGGACCAACCCCTGAAGCAGGTTCTCAACAAGCTAGAGAACTCTAGTCGATTGATCAAGTGGTTCATCGAGCTTAGTCAGCACGACATCAGTTACATGCCAAGGACCGCTACAAAAGGGGCAGTCGCTCACTAAGTGCACTATCTCAAAAAAGTATCTGAAGTTCAAGAGGCTAAGCCGGTATGGGAACTCTATGTTGACAGTTCCTCTTGCGAAGAAGGGAGCGGGGCAAGCGTAATACTGAACAGACCTAAAAACTTCATCATCTAATACTCCATGCGCCTCAAGTTCCAGGCCTCCAACAATGAATTCGAGTATGAGGCACTTATCGTCGAACTCCTCCTGGTCTGTAAAGCTGGGGCCAAATGGGTCAAGGCCTTCAATGATTCCCAACTTGTGGTCAATCAAGTATGTGGGAAGTATGAGGCCCGTGACACCTGAATGGTCCAATACTTGGTGCATATCAGGCTTCCTTTAGCAGACTTCGAAGAGACTTTAGTCATCCGGATCATGCACGAATAGAACAGCCAGGCTGATGCGTTATCCAAATTGGCATCCTCCTCTTTTGAGGGACTCGATCGCACGGTGCTGGTAGAGGTCCTCGTTTGACCTAGCATCGAAAAGGGAATCCCAAAGTCCTTTGCATCGAACCGTCAATGCAGTCAGCAGCATAGATGGATCCGATCATATTCTTCAGAAAATTGCGGACCGCCACAGGACCCGTCTGAAGCTCGAAAAACCCGGGTCAGGGCTGAGAGATTTGTGCTTATCGAATGGGTGCTCTTCAAATGATCATAAACGAAGGTCGACGGACGACCGTATCTTCGTTGCCTGACACTCGAAGAATCAAAGTACACACTCAAAGAAATGCATGGGGGAGTCAGGAGTTACCACCTGGGCAGTAGGTCGCTCGCGAGAAAGGTCCTTAACCATGGGTACTATTGGTTGACCCTATTGCAGGATGCTCAAGATCTCATTCAAAAGTGCGACCCATGTCAAAGGTTCTCTTCAGCCAAGCATGCCCCCTAAGCCGAGCTCACATTACTGGCAAGCCCAGCCCCCTTCGCTATGTGGGAGATGGATCTAGTCGGTATGTTTCCTAAAGCAACGAGTCAGCGATATTTCTTGATTGTTACTATCGACTACTTCAGGAAGTAGATTGAAGCAGAGCCCCTAACCACCATTACCGAACATCAGACCCAACAGTTCTTCTGGAAGCAGGTAGTTTGCCGGTTTGGGATTGCTCTGATTCTGATCACTGACAATGGTACCAAGTTCGCGGGCAAAGGGTTCTGCAAGTTTTGCGAAGATCTGGGTATCCAATATTTTTTCTTCTATTTCACATCTCCAATCTAATGGGCAAGCCAATAACACCAACTGCCAAATCCTGGAAGATCTCAAGAAGCGATTAGACAAATCCTCTAAGGAGTTTTGGTTTGATGAGCTACACAGTGTATTGTGGTCATACTGAACGACCAAGAGGATTTCGATAAGCGAATCACCCTTTAACCACACGTTCGGAACCGAAGCCGTCATCTCTCTAGAGGTCGGACTTCCTTCACCTCAGATCATGAGCTTCGATGAGGACTTGAACTTAGATGGCTTCAGGGCAACCCTTGATCTCCTGGAAGAAGTTCGCTAAAGGTCGGCTATCAGGAGAAATGTCTACCAGCATCGGATAGAATGATTCTACAATAGAAAGGTCTGGCCAACTAATATCAAAGAATGTGACCAGGTGCTAAGAAGGCTAGACATCTCCGAACCAAGCAAGAAAGGAAAGATGGACCCCAACTGGGAAGGCCCGTACAAGGTCTTCAAAGTGGTACGCCCTGTGACTTACCGACTTGAAGACCCGGGGGGTAGGGTGATTAAGAGAACAGGGAATATGAAACACTTGAAGAAGTTTCATGAAGGCCCCTAGCGGTCTATTCTTGTAACAAAGCTCTAAAAGCCGGAGGATGTAATAAACGCCAAGCTAGTGAATAAAATTTTATTTCAATTCAACAAGTTTGCATACTTCGGCTAAGTTACCGAGCCACTCGCAAATTTCTCCGCAATAAGGCTCTTATCTAGTACCTTGCCCCTCAGCATGACGCTCTGACTCTAAGCCACTTGCAGACTTTTCTGCAATAAGGCTCTCACCTAGTGCCTTGCCCCTCAACATGGCACTCCGACTCCAAGTCACTCACGGAATTTTCCACAACAAGGCTCCCACCTAGTGCCTTGCCCCTCGGCATGGCACTTTGACTCCGAGAGACTTGCGGATTTCTCCGTGACAAGGCTCCCGCCTAGTGTCGTGCCCCTCAACATGGCACTCCGACTCCGAGCGACTTGCGGATTTCTCCGCGACAATGTTCCCGCCTAGTGCCTTGTCCCTCGGCATGGCATTCCGACTCTGAGCCACTTGCGGATTCTTTTCCGCAACAAGGCTCCCGCCTAGTGCCTTACCCTTGGCCTGGCACTTCAACCCCGAGCCATTTGCAGACTTTTCCACAGTCAGTCTTTCTACGTGAAGTTATCGCCCGTGTCTCGTCCCTCAACAAGACATTCCGAGCAGCTTACTCGTCACTACAACAAGACAATTCGGCCAGCACCTTCGGGCCTCGGTCAACTTAATCAAGAAAAGCAAAGATAATTACAAAATGGGCGGTGGCCAGTCCGTAATTGGCATATCAAATGCAAAAAAAACAAGCAAGAAAGCTACTCCTAAATACTCATAAGATTAACCTCTCGTATTTCGAAGCGCCAGTTCTTCCCGACCATCAACGTGTAGAAGATGCATCATAGGTAAGCATCAACGATGAAATGAAGGCCGACTAATCCTAGAAGAAAGTTGGAATAACTTCGCAAGCAAGAGAAGCACCAACATCGCAAAGTAGACCAATGATCTCTGCAAAGTAAGGTCATTCGACCTCGGCCCTCAGAACTCAGAGAGGGATGTCAGATCTTGGAACCCGGGATAAACTTGTTGAAGTTCTGGATACCCCGATCCTCTCTAGATCCCTTTAGGAGAACACTGTAAGCACGGGAAGTCCCAGCCGAGCCAAATGCCCCCAAGTTTTGTGCAAGAGAAATAGTCAACTTAGACCACATCCCTCGAAACTCAGAGTAACTCAGGACAAATCTCCCGGAGTTGCTCATTGGGATGCCAATCCCCTCTGGGTCGAACACGCGGACCGTGGTTCGAGGATCCCCCAATTCGGTTCCAAAAGATCTACCCTTGTCTTTTTTGCCCTTCGGATTATCAATTGAGGTGCTCAGTAAAAGATCCTCCAGGAACGCAGTCATTCAGAAAAGCAAGGCAATAATATTTGTGAACCAATTGCCTAAGAACGGGGGAATTTATAGACATTCTTGTAAGATACTTCTCGATCACTATGAGTTTCCTCATTTATTACAGTCAACATTTCAACTTCCAAGATGATAGACACCTCTATTCCAGCAAGCATGACGTAAGAAAACTCACTTGATAGCTCACGTGGCCATTCGAAAGGAAAAGAAAAGTCTAAGGACGCATGACCCCCACCACCGAGGGGGCACTATCATTCACTCTGCTGCTCGGTAGTCCGAGGTGCGACACCTCCACGAATCAAAAGAGGCGAAAGCAAAGGAGTTCATCTCAAATATGTTTTATTCATTCTTAAAAATCACATTACAAGAGTGGCGGCCAATTCACGAGAAGGAGAAAACATAAATAAAGAACTTAAAATCTACTGCTTGGAAGAAGACCCTTTTTTGAAGGCAGAAGCAGGGCGAACATCTTCAACCTGAGTAGTGGGGTTGATCGGCTCATGGATCGCCAAACCCTCTCCCCCGAAAGGATGGGCTAGCTCATTTGCCCTCGCCTTGAAAGAAAAGCCCCAGAGGTTTCAATCGGGATACTTAGTGCTGATATCCTCAAGGGCACGGTCATAACCTTCGTCTTGATCCTGGGTGATACGAACCAGGGCACCATCGTACTCCTGCATCGTCTCCTTCTTATTTGCCTGCCATGACAGCCTTTCGTTGCCAGGCCTCCTTCTCCTTTAGGAGCTCTTCCCGAGCGGCCTTCTCCTTCGCCAAGTCCTCCTTCACCTCCCTAACGATCTTCCAGATATCATTGTTCTGGTCCCTGAGCTCCTTCTGACCCACCTCGGCCTACTGAGCCCGCCGGAGGAACATTTCCATCCTTCTCCTCAATTCAGCCCGGTTGATGGCCGCCTGCAAGAAACCAATAGTGTAATTAGTGTAATAAGATATTGGGAGAAGCGATCACTCAAGGGTCAACAAAGAACCAGAGTCCTCACCAGAACGGAAGCTTGGGACCAACAATAGTGCATTAGAGGAAGTTCCACATGGGTGCCTAACACCCTATAGCAGAAGTTATTTTTCAATATCCTATAAGGCCTACGTCTGCAATAGCCAAAGTATGTAATAAAGCCTAGCCACCATTAAGGTAGCCACTTTGATTGATTTTTCATTAAATTCAACATTTCCTTTTCAAATTCTTGTACAACTCTCTCAATGCAAACAACAAGTTCGGTGCTCAGCTTCACTTATGAGTTGCACCAACAATGCATCAACCCAAGGTATGAGTTCAGTGTTCAACTCCAGTTCTTAGCTACACCAATAACACATTGACCCCATATAATGAGTTCGGTGTTCAGCTCATCTCTCAAGCCACTCCAACAACTCATTGGCTCCATACAATGGGTTAGGTGTCATGCTCACTACCCGAGCTCCTCCAATAACTCATTGATTGCATACAATGAGTTCTGTGTTCCTCTCATCGCGTGAGCTGCTCCAGCTACTCATCAACTAACAGAGTATGAGTTTGGTTCCCAGCTCCTCTTCCGACCTACGCCATCAACTCATCAACTCCAGGCTATGAATTCGGGGTCCATCTCCTTTTCTGAGTTATGTAGCAACTCATTAACTATAATCCAAGGATTATAACCAAGGTCCAAGCTTTGGCTGAGTTTATCTTAGAGAGCACCATCCCCGACTCCCTCGACTAGCAAGATGACCCCCCCTTATATGGAACATTTATGTTGATGGCTCATCTTGCACCGAGGGGAAATGGGGCTAGCATAATCTTACTCGGACCGGATAACTTCTCCCTCCAATACTCATTTTGTCTCACCTTTTAAGCCTTCAACAACGAGGTCTAATATAAGGCATTAGTTGTGGACCTCCTTCTAGCTCGAATAGCAGGAGCCCAGAAGGTGAAGCCACGAAAGTGTTCAATAACTCCCAATTGGTAGTGAACCAAATCTCCGGAGAATATGAAACTAGGGACGACTGCATGGTCAAGTACTTAGCCTTTGTGAAGAAGCTCCTAGACACATTCCAAGAAGCTGAAGTGACTCGAATCCCTCGTGAAGAGAATAGGCAAGCTAATGCCCTCTCCAAGGTGGCGTCCTCTTCCTTTGAAGGACATGATCACACTGTTCTCATCGAAGTCCTTCTCAAGCCAAGCATTGAAAAAGATACCCTAGAGATCATGTTCATAACACCTCTCGAACCTAGGGATGTTTGAAGGAAACCCTTGGTCAACTTCCTCGACAAGAGAATCCTCTCAACATAGCCACGAGAAACAAGTAGAATCAGGTCAGAGCTGAAAGATACATCCATGTGGAAGGAGTCATATTCAAAATGATCCTACACATTAGTAGATGGTCGGTCGTATCTTCGATGCCTCTCCCTTGAAGAGGTCAGCTACCCTCCTCAAGGAAGTACAAGAAATGAGTTTGGTGCTCAACTCCTCTCCGAGCTACACCAAAAACCCAACCCAGGACAGTGAGTTCATTACCCAGCTTCATTCGAGCTATCCTAAGCACTCAATAACCCTATAAACAACAAGTTTGGAGTCCAACACTTGGCTCGATGTTGCTTTAGCAGCTTGCATATAAGCAAGCTCTGAGTAAGGCTCGCCAATCGGAATTGCTCCTGGAACTAGTTAAAACTTTGCTAACAAGTTTGGAGTCCAACGCTTGGCTCGATGCTGTTTTAGCAGCTTGCATATAAGCAAGCTATAAGCGGGGCTCGCCATTCGGAATTGCTCATGCAATAACTAGTTAAAACTCTGCTAACAAGTTTGGAGTCCAACGCTTGGCTCAATGCTGCTTTAGCAGCTTGCATAAGCAAGCTCGAAGTGGGACTTGCCATCTAAATTGCTCTTGCAACTAGTTAAAATCGTACTAACGAGTTTAGAGTCCAACACTTGGCTCAGTATTGCTTTCGCAGCTTGTAGGAAAGTAAGCTCAAAGCAGAGCTCACCATTCGGAATTGCTCCTGCAACTCATTGAAAACTTTAAAAACAAATTTGAAGTTCACAATATGGCTCAAAATTGTCCCGACAACTTGCAAACATGCTATTTCGGGCTGGAAACGACCACCTGAATTACTCCTGAAACTTCTTAACTTTCCAACTGTTAGGTCTTAAATGTTTATATTTTGGCCCTGCAAACTTCATAAGTTTAGTGGTTAATCTCTCTAAAGTATTACAATTAATGATGGTTTCTTTGTTTTGCAGATAGAAAGACCAATGACTGCAAAAGAACCATCCCGAGACCATCCTAGCTTATTAAGTACTTTGTTAGGAATCATGGACAAGATACACATAGGCATAAGAATCTTGAAGAAGAAGATGAAGAGAAGAAAGCATGAACAACATCAAATGAAAACATCAGCAATAACATCACAGAGTCAGAAAAAGGCTATTTCGAACTAGAATATGGACGAATAACAAACTTTGTTCTAAAGAAAAGATGTCGGTCTTCGAGTCTTCTTCGAAACAAGTAGTCATATGTCACGAATGGAGTTCTGTAGCTCCGGGGAAATCTTTTTTTTTTGAAGCCATGTGCAAAAATCAGCAACAGGAGAAAATGCAATCGACTGACCTTGGCAACGGCTTGGACAGGAGAAATTGCAATTAACCACTTCCAAAATGCAGTCGACCGCAATGTGCATGCTGTGATATTTTAGGTTGCAGGTTTCGGATCCAATTAGCTGTATTTGTGTTTATCTTTTTAGGGATTACTTGGGTGTTATATATAAAGGCAGAAGTGAATTCTAGGGAAAAAAACATTGGATGCTTGGATGCTTCGATCGAACTTCAAAAAAGGGATCAAACGGAGAAGCTGTCATCAAGAGTTTTTAATTCCTTTGTTTCTTTCTTTTATGTTTCCATTATTCATTGTAAATACTTGTATTTTCATGAGTAACTAACTCTATTGTTAGGGCTTAGTTTAAGCCCTATCCATGATATCTAAACATTGATTTATGTGTGTTTGCAAGATATTCATGTGATGATGTGAAAAATTCATATTTTATTGTTAATCTTGTTGAGTATATTTTATGCTTGATCACCATAGGATAGACTTTGCAATTAATTTTGTTATATAAGTCAATTTAGATGATCGAGTCTAGGGTTCATAGAAGTAACAAGAACGGTCTACATAATACATCGTTCAGAATTAATTATCAGGAATAACCGGAATAGATTCCATGTTCTAGGATTCATGTATTGTCTATTTTCATTGTGCACATGCTCACTTAAGGAATAACCTAGTAGATAGCATGCTAGATCCCTTAAGGGATGAAAATGATTAGAGTTAGACCAAACCCTAATTCATTGCTTAGGAAAATCCATAGCTTAAAGAGGTAGACCAAACCCTTTAGGTTGGCAAATTTCATCATCATTGATTTATCTTGTTGCAGGCATATGTCAGTTGTTTAGGAAGAAGGTTAGTGGTGGATATGAATGCCTAAACATTCTTTTACCATTCTTTTGTATTATTTTATATTTTTTGTGAATTTTACTTATTTCATAGTCAATCATTAAACCATGAGTCAATCCACTATTCACTTGTTAATGACATCTTAGAATTTGATTAGTCAGTCATTTACTTACAGTCTCCATGGGACCGACCCTTCCTTTCACTATGCTATCTGTTGATCGATTCATATACTTGCGAGGTTTTAATTTTTGTTCGGATTATTTATTAATTTAACGATCTAAACAACAACTCCAAGCAACAAACTCGGAGTCCAAACTCATCCCTAGAAGTGCTCCATAAACTCGCAGTCCAAACGGCTCTTCCCTATAGCATGGTGCACGTTCAAAGTCCAGCTATTCCCTAGAGCTTCTTCCAAAGCTCACAATTTCTAAGCCACAAGCTCGGAGTCCAAACCACTTCCTAGAGTTGCTCTCTCAAACTCCCTGACTCAACTCAGTAGGTGGCAACGCAAAGAAAGCAAGATTCGAGACAAAAATACTTAGAAAATCCTTGTCAACCTTCCAGTACATGCGCTTAGCCTCTCGGGAGCGAAGCTCCTCTTTAAAGCTTCTTGGGGGAAAAGCACATCTTCTTAGTCCATCAATGGCGAACCTCCTCTTCAAGGGTGAAACTCCTCTTCGTAGCTTTCTGGTGCCGAAGCTCCTAGGGAGAAGGCTCCTCTTCTTAGCTCCCCGATGCTAAAGCTCCTCTTAGTAGCTCCCCAGGGACAGAGCTCCTCTTCATAGCATCCCGGTGTCAAAGCTCCTTTTTTTAGTTCTTTGGTGGCGCAGTGCATCTTCATCGCTCCATCGTGCTAAAGATTCTCTTTGAACCTCCCCGATAGTGAGGCTCCTCTTTGTAGCTCTTTGGTGCCGGAACTCCTCCTCGTAGCTCCCGGGGAAGGAGCTCCTCTTCGTAGTTTCCCAGTGGTGAAGCTCCTTTCCTTAGCTCCCCGATGACGAAACTCCTCTTCGTAGCCTCCTCGTACCAAAACTCCTCTTCGAAGCTCCTCGAAAGTGAGGCTCATCTTTGTAGCTCCCCAATGTCGAAGCTAATCTGTGTAGCTCCCCATGGGCGGAGCTCCTCTTCGAACCTTTTCGGTGGTGAAGCTCCTCTTCTGAGCTCCTCGATGGCAAAACTCCTCTTCTTAACTTACCGGAAGTGAAGGTACTCTTCGTAGCTCTCCAATGCCAAAGCTCCTCTTCTTGGCTTCCTGGTGGCGAAGCTCCTTCGTAGCCCCTCAATGGAGAAGCTCCCTTTTGTAACTCCCCTGATGGAGAAGCTCCTTTTCGTAGCTCCCCGGGGGTAAAACTCCTTTTTGTAGCTCATCCGTGACGAAGCTTCTCTTCGTAGATCCCCGACGCTGAAGATCGTCTTCATAGCTCACCGATGGCGGAGCTTCTCTTCTCAACTCCGTGGAGGCAAAGACATTGTTGGCCTATTTTGACCCGAAAGTCGAACAATTCATCAACCACCTTCTGAAAAGAATTTGTAGAACTTCAAGTACCCTTCGAAACAATGGGTCATACGTTCTAATCAGACTTATATAGCACCAGGAATGTCTATTATACTGCAGCTGCACACAAGAACCAAAACAAAAGGAGGGCGGAGAAACACGTGCATCGCACATGCATGCGTGTAGTCATGTACAGAGCTGAGCGGGCTAGGGGCGTGACATTTCAGGTGAATCAGAGAGATCACAATTGTCCCCGCAGGCAGATTTTATAGTCAAGAACAATTTACGGCGGTCAACAAAAAAGCAAAGATTTGGTCTTTTATTGTTTTCCATAAAAGCAACTCACAATATCCACCGAAAATTAGCAGCAATAGGTGCCAATGTTCTTATTTTCTCCAATCGATGTGTCTACTCTTTGGATGGTTTCTGCATGTGCCTCTATTTTCAAAGTGTCAACTTTTGTGCATTAATAACAGAGAATGGAATGCTAATCTAATTCTTTCTCTGTTTGTAGTGTTACTGCTAATGCCATATGCGACACTCCTATTGATTATTTGGTTCTACTTGGTACTGATTCACCAGTTTGGAAGGCTAATGAGAATGGATGCTTCAGTATAAAGAGTTGTTACAACGTACTCTTCGCTGATGCAGATCCCCACATGCATATATCGCAACCAATTCTCAGTATTTATCTTTGTGGGCAAAGCAATATCTCACTCCTCGGTCCAGCCCTAATGGACAAGCGAGAGAAGCGGCTGCCCCGAGCTCCCGATTTTTGGCCATTTTTAGGAGACCCCAAATTTTATTTACTTTTTGCCTATATATATTGGGTTTTTTTCAAAAATGTAGTGACGGAACATATTTAATATATCAACGTAAATGTTTGTAACCAACATAAAAGAGTAAAAAAAACTAGCATTGTCCATTGTCCTAATAGGTCATAACACGGTTAAAATAAACACAATTAAATAATAACAATAATAATGTAGGCCCCCTTCTCTTCTCTCTGTCTCGGTTCCCTCTTTCTCGTTCACGTCTCTGTGGAAAATTTAGCACACAAAAAAACCTAATTCTTGCCACTGACTCTCCCTCACACCTCTGGGGCCCCATTTCTGGAATTCGCCTGGGCTCCCATGAGCTCAGGGCCGGCCTACTCCTGTCAAGAATTTCATGTGGTGAACCATGTCAAATGCTCTTTTTACCAACAGTAAACGACATCAGCTCTTTAACTGTGATATGTTTTGCACAATATGCTATCAAGCTCCAGAAGATGCAATACATCTTCTGCTCCATTGCATATTTGCGCAAGACTGCTATGTGTTTGCAAGCCTTGAGCCTCCATCGACATTGCTGACTAATATTTCAGAAGTTTATTTATGGTTTCTTAATCAAGATAGTAGACAAGGCACAAGCTCAAGCTGCAAGTACATCAATATTTGCTCACAGTTCTGGAAATCGAGATGCAATTGTGTTTCGCTGTGCTTCTTTATATGTAGAACGAACAGTTACTGCTGCCTATGCCCTCTCCAGGATACCTCCTTGCCAGCCCCCTCAACACCAAGAACAATCCCACTCCACATACAGCTTCCATCCAAATGGCACCTACATTTCTATGGCCTTTTCTTGGTATCCTTTTCCTAATGCACATTTACTGCCTCATTGTTGATGCAGCATGTAGGGGATTAAAAGCATACTGGGCTTTTATATGCAGGAATGGTAATGCAAAGGTTCATTCTATGGCTATGCGATAAGTCATGCAGAAGCAGTAGGTGTACTTTAGGCCTTGAGATTTGTTGCAACTCTGCTCTATTTAATATTGTTTTCTGTTTGAGATTGTGTGGCGATACAATTACTCATGAAAAAATGTTAGAAAGAACTCTTTCTATATTTCAATTCTCGAATGTGCTCCTGCACTAGCAGTATCAAGAGCGATGATTTTCCAGTATTCTAAACTTATAACTTGTCTCCTTGTTGTAAAACAAAATTAAAAAAATTAATTAAGAATCATAATTCAAGACCAAACGGGTCTATGACAATTCCTGAAGCAAATGCAAACTTGGCTAAAAACAGAGACAGGTAGAGGACGTGGACGAAATAATTCCTCTAGAAGAGGTGAGTACAATAATTTCTCCAGTAGATGTGGACATAATAATTATTCAAATAGAGGAGGTTATACAGGTTCAAATAGTGCAAAGTTCAAGAACCACCGAAGAGGTTCACTCTCATATTTGAGAAGAATCAAAATCTACCTAACAATTCTACTAAGTATCCAGACAATACTTGCTATATGTATCTGTCATGTACCAAAATATATGGTAGATCAATACAATGCTTCTGTCAATTTGCAGAGTCAAATATGCTAGATGGTAAAAAACTGATGGAAGATCATGATGCAAATATACCAATGAGATCCACAAACTGGATTCTTGATGATTTCTTTGAAGATACTGATAGTCGGCCTATTACGACTGAAACATTTGAAGGAAAATTGGGAGAACCAACAAATTGGGTCTAGAAAACCTAAAACAGCTGTTATCGTTTTATTGAATACAGTTGTTACCGCTAAATCTGGTGTGGGGGCAAACAGATAGAATTTGTGGATTCTTAGGGAAACCGAATAGCCAAACCTGAAACCTTTCCGCCGAAGTTTGACCGTTAACTCCCGCCGTTCACCTGCAAAAAGTGCGAAACACCGGATTGATCCCGGCGACGCACCCTCCGACGCTCAAGTCAGTAATCAGAAAGATTATGAATGAGATTTTATTGGCAAAAGATTGATTACCTCTTAATGGTGGTGGATGGGGGGTATTTATAGCTGCCTTTGGGACCAGTTTAGAAATGAAATCCCTAATTCCCAGTGAAATGATAGAGTGAATCAGGGTCGTTGATCAAATACAATTAGAAACCCTAATTCTATCCAGTTGGACTGGGTTTCTTGCGGGTTAGGACCCACACCCAGTTGAGGCGGATCCGTTTGTGGGTTATTGGGCTTTTGTAGAAAAGACCCAGAACCCATCCTGGACCCGCTTGCAGGTGAAATTACTATTTTACCCCTAAGTTTTAAGATTCGTGCCCGATTTGGACAGTTCCGATTTAACCCTATTTTTAGCCATATCACGAGCCCCCCACTTCCGAAGACTGAGTTTGGTCAGCCTTTGAGGAGTAGTTTTATTGTTTTAATAGCTTTCGGAGTTGTATCGGAGTCCAAACGGAGGGTATCGAATCTTTGTATGAGGTATTATGGTAATTTCTGAAGCTAGTTGCATGCTCAAGGTTGTTCTTGAGCTCTCCTGGACTTCTGTTGATTTTTCTTTATTTTTATCTATTTTTCGGACCATTTATTTAATTTTGCGAAGTGGTGATTTGTTGTTCGGGGGTCTTAATTAACTATTCTAAGCAATAATTATTTACCCAGGGACTCAAAAATATTTTTCTGAATTTATAATTATTTTTTAGAATATTTAATTAATTTTTCTGAATTTTTAATCATTTTTTCGCAATTTTTAGATAAATAATTCGATTTTAATAAATAAAAATTAATTTTTTAAACCGATTTATGACGTGGCATGATCTAGTCCGTTCATCAGCGTTGGGCGTGAACTTCTGGAGGATCGGACGGCCGAAGTAGCTCGGCAGCGTATTCCTCCGCTTGCGAAGGTCGGTACCTCGGTAGCTCGGCCAGTCGTCCTCGGTAGCTCGGTGGCTCGGCACGTAGCGAGTTGCCGAGCTACGTGGCAAGATCTGGAGCGTTCATCATGGCACGAATCACGAGGATGGGGTTCGGATCACGAGAAAACGCTATCTTGTCGTTTTGTGAACGTGGCGTGATCTGAGCCGCTCATCATATTCTGGTGCAATTTTTGAAACGATCCAACAGCTGGGGTAGGTCGGTGATGCGGTTTATTTCTGGGAGACGTGTGGATGCACCAGGTGTGAGTTCGGACTCAATTTGTATTTAAAGGAGAAAGCTGCTCGTCTGACGACCCTCGGCTGACCGGGCGGAACCTGTGGCGACCTCGGGGTGTTTCGGAGATCTGGGCTCAGATCAGAGGATTCGGATCCGAGGTCTTGTGTACCAGCAGACGGTCCTGAAACACCGGGGTTTGTCCCGGTGGCGGACCCTCCGACGATCTAGTCAGTCTCTGTGAGAGAGTAGCAATAACTAGGTGAATTTAAGTGGCAAAAGATTGATTACCTGAAAAGGTGGGTGAGGGTCTAGTATTTATAGAGAATTCCAACCGGGTTTGGATCTTCTTGGGGGCCGGGTCTGGACCCGAAAGCCCATGGGCCTGACGTGGCAGAGGGCCCAGGGAGTTTAGGGCAGACGTGGCCATACCGAGAGTGGTATAGGGCTGACGTGGCAAAACCCTGGGTGGTATTTGGAGCTGACATGGCTGATCGTGGGTCTTCTGTGCTTTTGGGAGAATCGGAGGGCCTAGGCTGTGCCAGGTCATCTCCCTGCTTCGCCAGAGAGGGGGGACGGCCCGTGGGGCTGTCACGGATCGGAGAGCGAGGACCACTGAGGCTCGTCGGATACGAGGAGGCCAGTTCTGTGGGGGTGCACTTGAGGTTCGGCGCCGACCCTGTGATGGTTCGAAGCCGGACTAAATTGCTATTTTTACCTTTCTTGAGTGAGAATTGTATTGGGCCCTGGTTGGGCCTCCAGGCCATTTTTACCCTACCACACAAGCCCCCCACTCCTGCGGGGGTGCGGGAGCTAGCCGGGAAGGAGTGTTCATGGTCGTGGAAATGGGATGGCAAATCGTTGAATCTTCCGGAGGAGAGTATCCTGGTGCCCGACCCAACCTCGAGATGACGAGGGATTACGTGTCGACAAGGGTGATGCGAGACATTGTTTCTTCCTGAGAAGAAGGCCCTGGTGCTCGACCGAACCTCGAGAAGACGAGGGATTATGTGTCGGCAAGGGTGATGGCGAGCCGTTGTTTCTTCCTGAGAAGAGTACCCTGGTGCTCGACCGAACCTCGAGAAGACGAGGGATTATGTGTCGGCAAGGGTGATGGCGAGCCGGTGATTCTTCCTGAGAAGAAGGCCTTGGTGCTCGACCGAACCTCGAGATGACGAGGGATTATGTGTCGGCAAGGGTGATGGCAAGCCGTTGTTTCTTCCTGAGAAGAGTACCCTGGTGCTCGACCGAACCTCGAGAAGACGAGGGATTACGTGTCGGCAAGGGTGATGGCGAGCCGGTGATTCTTCATGAGAAGAAGGCCCTGGTGCTCGACCGAACCTCGAGATGACGAGGAATTATGTGTCGGCAAGGGTGATGGCGAGCCGTTGTTTCTTCCTGAGAAGAGTACCCTGGTGCTCGACCGAACCTCGAGAAGACGAGGGATTACGTGTCGGCAAGGGTGATGGCGAGCCGGTGATTCTTCCTGGGAAGAAGGCCCTGGTACTCGACCGAACCTCGAGATGACGAGGGATTATGTGTCGGCAAGGGTGATGGCGAGTCGTTGTTATCCTCCTGAGAAGAAGGTTTGAGCCGCGTGGCCTGTCGCCTTAGCGGAGTCTTGATGGTGTTTCCGGGATCCATGTGATTTTCCATTTTTCTAGGGGCATTAAATGACGCCGCCATTCTGAGCGCAGGTGGCGCATGGGCTTCCGTCGACTGGTTTTCCCAATGTCATAAAGGCTGGTCCTTGGGGGAGGCTATAAATACCTCTCCCCCCCCTAGCGGGTTTGATTACAGCAAGGGTGGTTCAATGGCCACCTGAGGTGTCTGCTTCGGCGGGCGTCTCTCTTCTGATAAACTTTGTAGCGCCAATGGGCCTCGAATCGGTGGCGACTCTGCTGTCCGGATCCTTTTTCGGGTCAGACGACCCCTATACGGTTGTCTGGCCCGGGAAAGATCAGGACGGGAGGGGTATCCACCGTGTCCTGGATCTGGGGGTGAAGAGCATCGGATATGCGGGTCGATCTTCTTTTTGTTAGGGTTCTAGGTGATGGTGGCTTTCCTCCCACCCGCGAACAATTCGGGGTTTTGGCCGACGAGGCCTTAAGCCCCGAGTTGTTCGAGGGTGAGAGAGGAGCCGACCGATCTCTGGAACCCAGGGCGCAGGCGGTGGTGGCTTTCCTGCCACCCGGGAACGATTTGGGGTTTTCGGCTGCCGAGGCTGTAAGCCCCAAGTTGTTCGCAGGTGAGAGGGGAGCCGACCGAGCCCTGTAGCCTTAAATCTTTTTAAAGAGAAAATTTTTCCGCCGAGTACTTTATCCGGCCCGACCCCTGTGTCTGGTTGCCAGCCTGGCACTGGATGACGTCAGCGGCCCACGTTTCGAGGACGTGGCGTGGTTTTCCAGGCACCCGCTACACGTCAATCGGTGAACAGTGTTTGCAGAAATCGAGGAGTCGTTTCTCCCCTCTATAAATGTTCCCTTCTTATTCGCCTCTTTCTTTTTCTAAAAAATCTCCCAATACCTCAGTCTTCGTCCCTACCGTTCGCTGTACCGGGCTCGTTCTTCCGAAGCGACCCCCGGTTTGTTGGTAAGTTTGTTTTAGTTTAGGCACAGATGGATAGGGCTCAGTCTGGCTCGTCGGCGTCGACGTCTGGGGGGAACGCAAAACCTGCCTCCAGACCGACTTCGTGGGAGGAGTCTGATCTCGAGGGGGGGTCTGTAGGCGACGATCAGCCAGTGAATGATGTGAAGCCGCTGCGGTCTCGAAGGTTTTTTGTTGTGGAGAGTAGTGATTCTGAGAAGGGGAACGGTAGTTCCGCTGAAGTTCAGATTCTAGGGCTGGTTTCTGGAGAGGAGGGGGGAGTCGAAGGGGCCCAGGTAGGAGGTCAGGGCGTGGGTTCGAGCTCCATGCCGACAGGTCTGGGGCGATTATCTACCCCCTCCCCGGAACGGACCAAGAAGAAAAAGAGGGCTTCAAAGAAGAAGGGGTCGAGGATAGGGGGCTCGAGTCAGGCGCCTGTTAACTTGAGGACAGGGTCATCTGTACAGCCTAAGCCATTCCGTTGGTACCCCGACGATCTTTCTGACAAGGAGGCGTGTGGGGTCCAACCGTCGTCGCCGAGCCGGAAGAGGGTGATAATGGACGCACTTTCGACCATTCTGGAGGCAGGTAATTTGGAGGCTTTGCGGTTGGCATACCATATAGGGTCCAGCTATGAGCTCATGTTGCCGAGCTCCACTCTTCGACCGACCGACCCTCTGCCGGATCGGTATTGCGTCTTCCCCGTGGATGCCTTTATCTCCGGTCTGAGGCTGCCTGTTCACCCTTTCGTCCGTGAGGTGTTGAATTGGGCGACCTTGGCGCCGATGCAGTACGGACCCAATTCTTGGAAGCAGATAGTCTGCTTCGTGTTGCTGTGCGAGGAGCAGAGGGTACCTCTACGGCTGAATGTCTTCCGAGCGATGATGATGATCGGCTCGTCGGCTGAGGGTATCTACTACATTTTGCCCCGGGGCAATGGGAAAGTTGTCCACGGTCATCCGGACTCCATCAAGGAGTGGAAGAAGAAGTATCTGGTGATTCGGAGTGAGGAATCTTGGGACATCCCCACTCGGTGGAACCACTCTAAGCCGAGCTATAAAACGCCGAAGCCGAGGGACCTGACCGCCGAGGAGCGGGGGTTTGTTGAGCGCCTCCGTTTGTCATATAGCATCGACTGGGCGAAGGTGACCGAGGGCCACTTGGTGAATGCCGGACTGAGCCCGGCCGATCTACGTATGTAGTTGTTTCTTTCTTTTTGTCTTCGTTGTTCCTCTGTGCTCATTGTCCTTACTGGATCTTTTTGCAGGTATGGATCCTGAGTCGATCAAGGCGAAAAGGCTCGAAATGAAGAAGGAGGAGGCCAGGAAGAAGATGAAGACGAGGGGGTCGTCCCCGGGGGTTTCCGAGGCCCCTGTTCAGCCGCGGGCCAAAAGGACTCGTTCGGAGACGGTCAAGGATGCGGTGGTTCAGAGTGGTCCGGACCAGGGCAAGGCCACCGATCTTGATAAGGGGAAGGTCCCTCTGGCGGATCTGGAGATAGAGGAGGGGCTTCGGCGACCGTGGGTGCCGAGTTGGTCGATCCGTGAGGGAGACTGCTTGACCCGAGGGCGGCAAGCTGTCGAGGTGGCGAGTAAGTTGGCGACCCCCCGGGATCGTTCGGAGATGAAGACCGAGACCCTGGATGAGGCGTATACTCGCCTCGCAGAGGCCAATGTGCTGGTAAGTCTGTCATCCTCTTTTGTCCCGTGATTACTTTGTAAAGGAGGTTCCCTCAGTTATGTTCGGTGACTACAGGCGACCGTGCAGGGGGCCCACGTGAGGGGCCTTTACGAGGCCGCTTTGAAGCGGGAGCGCGACCGGGCGGACAAGGCCGAGCAGGAGACGAAAGAGATGAAGACAGAGCTTGAAGGCTCTCAGAAGAGGGAGCAAGAGATGAAGACGGCCTTTGACAAGGAGAAGGGGGAATGGGCGGAGAAGATGGCGGCTCAGGAGAAGGAGTTTGCTAAGGAGCGGAAAGAGCTGACAGAGACGAGTCAGCTCCTGGTGATCAATGCTCAAGATGAGTGTTATGCGAAGGCAATCAGCCACGTGAGGCACTTCTACCCGACCCTTGATCTGTCCAATTTCGAGTATGACATGGAGGTCGAGGGGACACCGAAGACCCCTGGCGAAGAAGGGCCTGCTCCCGATCCGCCCGTCGACCCCCTCGTGGACCCGCCTGCTGATGCTGAGGTGGGAAAACACGTTGTATAATTTTTTGTTTTTCTATTTCCTTCCTTTGATTGTATTTGCCTCCCGCGGACTGGCCACCGCATTTTTTGTAAGAAGCGACTCGATTTATAAAAAATGGATTTTTTGACCGGCCAAGTGTTCTGACTCCGGATGTTTCCAGTCCTCCTTGCTTATGCGTTTTGAGTTGGCTGGTTTTCTTGTAGGTCGCGGCTCCTCTTCCCGAAGTGGACCCCCATCACTCCGACGTGGCGTGGCTCCGGAGCAAAGTTGTGGCCCTGGAGGCCACGTTGGTTCGCTATCGAAAGGGGACTCGCGACACTGATGCGGCCTTTAACTATTATCGGAATAAGTCTGAGGCCTTAAGTGAGGAGGCGAGCCGGCTGAGGAGGGCGATGGTGGATCTCGGAGGTGTCGGGCTAGGACATACCACGTCGAACGCCTCGGTACAGAGGCCCCCTTCCGAAAGGCTACTTCGAGATGTCATAGTGGAGAAGGAGATGGAGATACACCGCTACAAGACGATGTTGGGCGTCTCGTCATCTTCCTCCGTGGATCGGCGAGCGGAGGGGGTTCCTTCTGCGCTGCTCCTGCTGGAGCGCCTGCGACCAGTGGATGCCCAGAGCTCTGTGGCTGGTGTGTCGACCGTGGCTGAGCCCAGGGAACGCCATGATGAGGAGAAGGCTCCTAGCCATTCGGTCGGAGTGGTCGCGCCCTTTGTTGGACTCGAGGAGCCCTAAGATGGCAGCTTTCTTCCGTTTGAGATGAGTGGAGTGGTCCGGTAATGGTCTTTGTTCGTTTTTTCTAACCAAATAAAGGAGTATGAATAAAGAATTCTTTTCCTCCTTTGCTCTGTTAAGGAGTGCGGTGAATGACGTCGGTGGTGTGGTTCGGCTCCGTCGATCCGCGAGGGATCAACGTGGGGCCTTAGTAAGAGCCCCTGGTCCGAACCCGGATTGGGCCTACCGAGACGCTGGGAATGATGCCGGAGTGAGGACTCGGATGCCGATCTGCCGAGTCATTTGAAGTTTGACACAAAA
This sequence comes from Hemerocallis citrina, assembly GCA_017893485.1. Classification (NCBI taxonomy): domain Eukaryota; kingdom Viridiplantae; phylum Streptophyta; class Magnoliopsida; order Asparagales; family Asphodelaceae; genus Hemerocallis; species Hemerocallis citrina. Next base: position 184,804,011 of record CM030366.1, on the reverse strand, counting down.
GAGATTTCTCTCATACTAGATAGGGACGGTCGTCGAAGCCGCCCTTTACACATGAAAGTTTACAACAGGGTTTTATACTCACTAGCCAAGTTAGAACCTAGGTTCGCTCCTCCCGGAACTTCATTAGATGCTCGGCGTTCCAGGGATGGCTGATGAGCCGGCCGTCTATATCCGCCAGTCGGTACGTGCCAGGTCGTACAGCCTCGACTACACGGTACAGGCCTTCCCTGTTGGGCTCGAGTTCAGCGGCGTGGAGAGGGGATGCACCCCCTCCGACGGTGGTTATATAGCATGGCCGCGCTACTTCGTTGTTTCCTCGGACAATGCCGACCCCTTGGGGGGTGGGAAATTTGAGTCTTAGATGGTAAGTTGAAGGTACCGCTTGGAGGGAGTTCTGTCCGGATCGGCCGAGAATGGCATTGTAAGCCGCCCTGACGTTGATAATCATGAAATCCATGGATTCAGTCCTTTTGATAGGAGCCGATCCTGCGGTGACGTCGAGGGTAACGATCCCTTCTGTTATGACAGGGGCGCCGGAGAATCCATGTAACGTGTGTCCGGCGGGCTTGAGATTTCCACCGGGTAATCTTGAGGCTCTCGAAGGTCTTGAGGAAGAGAATATTAACTGAGCTACCGTTGTCAGCGAGGATTCGGCGAACCTCACAGTTAGCCATGTGGAGGCTGATGATGAGGGCATCGCAGTGGGGTAGGTGAACGCCTCCGAGGTCTTCTCCTGAGAAGGTGACCGGCCCCGGTTGCGGCTTGGACGAGGGGTTGTTTTGGACAGCATTCGCCTCGAGGATGAAGGTTTTTCGGGGTGTATTTGACCCTCCTCCCATCGCCCCCCGTGGACTCAGTGCAAGATGGATGGCGTATTTGCGTTTCCCTCGGACCTGAGATCCTGATCACGGGGGTGGGTCGACGTAGGGTTCGGAGGCGAAAGTCTTCGGTTCCTATCATCTCGCCGATTCCGTCGGCCTTCTTGGGTGAATTGTCGGAGGAACCCTCGTGAGACGAGTTCCTCAATTTCGTCTTTCAGGGCTCGGCACTGGTCGGTCTCGTGCCCGTGATCTCTGTGGAAGCGGCAGTAGAAGCGTTGATCTCGATTCTTGTTGTTATTAGATCGGGGGGGTAGTCGGACAATGCCTTTGTCTTCGATTTCTAAGAGGATGGCGGATACGTTATGCGTCAAGGGAGTGTATCTCTCGAAGCGGGGGACCGGCGGGACCTTCTTCATGGCCCCCGCGTCCCTCGGAGCTTTCTTTGATGGTTCGACTTCTTCGACCTTCCGCTTTCCCTTCCCGATGGCCTCCCGGGTATCTTCGGGGTTAAGGGCCTCTTCTGCCCTAATGTATTTTTCGACCCTGTTGAGGAGATCGGGAAAGTCGACGGGGGGTCTCTTCGCCAGAGAAGCTTTCAGCTGTCCATGACGAACGTTGTGCCGAAAGGCCGCAGAGGCGACGCCTGGATCAAGAGAGGAGACCGACCTCGCCTCCGTGGTAAATCTCCGGACGAATACTCTGAGGGATTCTCCCTCTATCTGCTTGAGCCCAAGTAAAGAAGCGCTAGTCCTCTCCACCTTCCGGCTGGTGACGAAGTGGGTGAGAAAGTTGCCCTCTAGTTGGTCGAAGGAGTAAATGGAGCTGGGGGCGAGCTTCGAGAACCATTCGCGAGCTGGACCTCGAAGGGTGGCCGGGAACGCTCGGCACAGCAGGGGATCTGAGGCGCTGTGAATCATCATGAGGGTTTTGAAGCCCTCCATGTGATCAGCAGGATCTCCCTCGCCGTCGTAGGTCTCGAATTGAGGGGGTCGAAAGTTCCTTTGTATTTCTGCCTGGAGGATGGGGGCGGAGAAGGGAGGTCGGATAGGTCTGTACCCCTGAGCCGCTCTTTGGCCGCCATCCCCTTTGTGATCGAGGCGATCTTCCATTTCTTGGAGGCGCCTTAGGAGTATGCCATCGTCCTCTGGCTGGATTGTTGATGGTCGGGACACGCTGGCCTCGGTGTCCGACCTGGTTTAGGAATGGAGGGTTTCTCCCCTGGGGGCCCGTCGGAGAGCTCCAAGAATTTCTCTTCGGAAGTCCTGGAACTCCTTCTGAGTGGCGGGGGCTCCCTCGACCCTGTCTGGTCGGTCTGAAGGTTGCCTTCCGACGCGGCTAGGTGCGGGCCTCCGTCTCTCGGGTGGTGGTCTTGGATGGTTCGGGGCCGGGTTGGAAGCGGCCCTTCCCCTGCTGCGGGTGATTTGACGGTTGACGATTATTCCTCGTAGGTCGGGTTGGACTGTACGGGTGGCGCTTCGCCGGGATCCCTGATGGTAATCTCCGTGCCTTGATGAGCGTGGCCCGGCATTGGTATTGGGTGGGGTGTGTCCCATCGGTTGACGGAGGACGCGGCCCCCTGGCCTCTGGAGGCCATGGGAGTTCGGCTGTCGAGGTCGCTCGATGGTCGAGCTCGGGTCGGCTTCTGAAGCAAATTCCCACAGACGGCGCCAACCTGATGCGGTTTATTTCTGGGAGACGTGTGGATGCACCAGGTGTGAGTTCGGACTCAATTTGTATTTGAAGGAGAAAGCTGCTCGTCTGACGACCCTCGGCTGACCGGGCGGAACCTGTGGCGACCTCGGGGTGATTCGGAGATCTGGGCTCGGATCAGAGGATTCGGATCCGAGGTCTTGTGTACCTGCAGACGGTCCTGAAACACCGGGGTTTGTCCCGGTGGCGGACCCTCCGACGATCTAGTCAGTCTCTGTGAGAGAGTAGTAATAACTAGGTGAATTTAAGTGGAAAAAGATTGATTACCTCAAAAGGTGGGTGAGGGTCTAGTATTTATAGAGAATTCCAACCGGGTTTGGATCTGCTTGGGGGCCGGGTCTGGACCCGAAAGCCCATGGGCCTGACGTGGCAGAGGGCCCAGGGGGTTTAGGACAGACGTGGCCATACCAGGAGCGGTATAGGGCTGACGTGGCAAAACCCTGGGTGGTATTTGGAGCTGACATGGCTGATCGTGGGTCTTCTGTGCTTCTGGGAGAATCGGAGGGCCTAGGCCGTGCCAGGTCATCCCCCTGCTTCGCCAGAGAGGGGGGACGGCCCGTGGGGCTGTCACGGATCGGATGTCGAGGACCACTGAGACTCCGTCGGAGACGAGGAGGCCAGTTCTGTGGGGGTGAACTTGGGGGTCGGCGCCGATCCTGCAATGGTTCGAAGCCGAACTAAATTGCTGTTCTTACCTTTCTTGAGTGAGAGTTGTATTGGGCCCTGGTTGGGCCCCAGGCCATTTTTACCCTACTACAGTCGGCGTCATTTTTCTCCATATGTGGAGGTCGGTACTTCGGCCAAAGGGCTTCAGTAGTTCGGTGGCTTGGATGTTCGTCCTCTTCTCCTTTGGTAGCTCGGTGGCTCGGCTAAGCAGTTCGATAGCTCGGCTGAGCGCTTCGGTGGCTTGGCACGTAACGAGTTGCCGAGCTACGTGGCAAGATCTGGGGCATTCATCACGGCGCGAATCACGAGGAGGGTGGCTCAGATCACGAAAAAATGCTATCATGTCGTTTTGTGGGCGTGGCGTGATCTGAGACGTTCATCATGTTCTGGCACGTTTTTTGACTCGATCCAACAGCTGGGGTGGGTCGGCGTCTTTTTTCTCCATATGTGGAGGTCGGTACTTCGGCACTTCGGCCAGAGGGCTTTGGTAGCTCGGTGGTTCGGCTAAGCTGTTCGGTAGCTCGGCTGAACATTCCGATGGCTTGGCAGTTCACCCTCTTCTCCATAGCGCCTCGGTGGCTTGGCTAAGCTGTTCGGTAGCTCGGCTGGTCACCTCGGTATCTCGGCAGGTCACCTCGATAGCTCGACATTTCGAGTCGAGCCGTTGGGCCACGTGGCTTGATCTGGAGCGCTCATCATGGCGCGGCTCTCGAAATTGTGGGTTCAGATCACGAGAAAATGTTATCTTGTCGTTTTTGTGGGCGTGGCATGATCTGAGTCGTTCATCAGATTTGGACATGAATGTTGAGACAATCTGATGGTGAAAGTGGCTTGGCGGCATTTTTCTCCATATGTGGAGGTCGGTGCCCCGATAGCTCGGCAGAGTGTCGTTGTGGCTCAGCTCGGCACGAACCGTTGAGCCACGTGGCTCGATCCGGTGCATTTATCATGGCGCGGATCTCGAAATTGTGGATTCAGATCACGAGAAAACGTTATCTTGTTGTTTTGTGGGCGTGGCGCGATCTGAGCCGTTCATCAGATTTGGGCACGAATATTGAGACAATCTGACGGTGAAAGTGGCTCGGCGGCATTTTTCTTCATATGTGGAGGTCAATGCCCCGATAGCTCGACAAAGTGTCTTTGTGGCTCGGCTCGGCACGAACCGTTGAGCCACATGGCTGGATCCGGTGCATTTATCGTGGCGCGGATCTCGAAATTGCGGGTTCAGATCACGAGAAAATGTTATCTTGTCGTTTTGTGGGCGTGGCGTGATCTGAGCCGTTCATCAGATTTGGGCACGAATATTGAGACAATCTAACAGTGAAAGTGGCTCGGTGGCATTTTTCTCCACATGTGGAGGTCGGTGCCCCGGTAGCTCGGTAGAGTGTCTCGGTGGATCGGCAAGTTATGAGTCGCCGAGCGGCGATGTTAAGTGAACCGACGCGTCTTTCCTCTTAACCATTGCAGCTTTCTCTTTTTTGTCATTTCATCTCCCTTAATGGGCCTCTAAGCGTTTCAAAAGCCCAACAGTCGCCTTTTTGGCTATAAATTCTCACCCCCTCACCCCTTAGCTCATTCTTCAATTTTTACTCTCAAGTTTTTACTTTTGCTCTCGAGTTGCTCTGCTAGCGGAGATCTGAGCTCAAGGGCGGTTGCACTAGCTGTCGCGAAGGCCAGGCAATTTCCGGCGAACTTTTTTTGACCGTGAACATCACTTCAAGGTCAGTTTTCCTTGCCTTAGATATTTATTCGAGATGTCACGAGTAAACTCAGATAGTGAGGCATTGTCCTCGGGAGATCAGAATGCCGAGGAGGGGAGAGAAGTAGTAAGCCAAAGGAAGGGGAAGGAGGTAGTAGGATCGTCTGCGGCCGAGGAGAAGGGGAAGAAGGTGGTCTGGTCCGCGATCGTCGAGGAGGTGGTGGAGACCGTTAGGCAGGCGGGCAAGTCGGTTCGGATGCCGACCGTACTGTTCGGTCATGCTGGGATAAGGCAGTACAGTGACGAGCTGCTGACTAAGGTCGTCATCGGTCGCACGGAGACCTATGAGGAGAACGATCCGAGGGAGGTCTCCGAGGTGGACGACCTCCTCTTGGTGCTAAACGAGCGGGATCTACTCCGAATTAGAAAGGGGTTCGCCATCCCCACGGAGTACAGGCTGGTCCTCCCCGGCCCCGGAGTGCGAGCGAACACCGCCTTCCCCCCGGACACATGCGTCCTCGCCTATGACGCACTGAATGCCGGTCTGCGCTTCCCCCTCCATCCCTTCGTAACGGTAGTCCTTCGGTGGTACGGTCTGGCCCCCATACAGTTCATGCCGAACACGTGGCGCCATGTCCTCGGTTTCCTACTGCAATGCTGAACTGCCAAAGTGGAGCCGGACCTCGTTATCCTCCGAAGTTTATACCGAATCAACAGGATGAGCAAGCTTGAGCCTCGCCACTACCTGTCGCCTCGGAAGGGGGTCAAGTTGATAGAGAATCCCGACTCGATAAAGTCGTGGAAGGGGAAGTTTTTCTTGATAAAGAGCCCTTTAGCGTGGGATTTCCCGACCCGGTGGAAGGATGAGGTGCCGAAGTATGCAAAGGCCGAGCCAGTGTTGACCACGGCCGAGGCAGAGGTGGCGGCGAAGCTGATCGGTCTTCCGATGTTGAGTTGGAGGGAAATGACCGAGGAGGTGTTGCACGGGTCGGGCCTTAGTCCGATCGACTCGAGTACGCTCCTAACATCTCTTCTCTTCTTTCTGCTTTACTATCTTTAATACCTTGTGTTTTTTCTAACTCGATTTTCTTTCTCTTCGACAGAGGCTCCGAATATGGACTTCAGGGGAATGATGGCTGAACGAAGCAAAGCCAGTGACGGCAAGAAGAGGAAGAGGATGAGCACGGGTCCCTCGTCCGGACGACCCACTAAGGCACCTTCGGCAATCGTCACTTCTTCTCCTCGGGAGCCATCCTCAGCCGTTGTTGTCTAGCCAACCCCTTCTGTCCCTGTAGGTGAGGGCTTCTCCGTCTCCGCGATGCTAGGGCTGGAGGCCCCGCCACTGGCCGAACATGCCGAGGTTATTCTAACTGAAGCCCACAAGAATCTGTTCGTCCCCAACTGGCGAGTGAAGAATTACGATGGCTTCTTGGGAGACTCGCTGATGAGCATGCAAGCTGTTCGGCACCTACCGACCCCGAAGGACCGAGCCGCCCTGAAGGCGGGGACGACAGATGATGACGCTCTCGAAGTAGCTCGGTCGCTCGTGTCGGCAAGTCCCCTTTGCTGTTTCAAGATTTTTTCTTTGAAAATCTTCTAAGTCTTTAGTTCGGCTTTCCTGGTGTTCTAATTGTTTCTTCATGCAGGCCACTTACCACTTCGGCCATCTCCTCGAGGAGTATTCCGAGCAGGAGAGGGAGCTGAAGGCCCTCAGCGATAAAGACCGAGCAGACAGGGCGAGGGCTGTGAAGCAGCTCGAAGCTGAGCAGTATCGCTCAGATGCTCTGGCGGCCCAGGTCGCCGACCTCGAGGTGGCCTTGGTGCAAGTGAAGGAAAAGCCTGCTTCGGAGGTTGCAAAATCGACCGAGGAGAGGGCCACAGCGGCGAAGGCATTGGAGGCGGTGAAGCTGGAACAGGCCGAGGCAGTGGAGAAGGAGAGGGCGAAGATCGAGGCAGAGGCCAAAAAGCACATGGTGTCGAACATGGAGCTGTCCTACGCCAGGGCGCTTGATCATGTCGAGGCTCGCGTCCCCGGCTTCGAGAGGGTGGGGTACAGGCTGTGGCCCGGTGGCGAGGAAGATGATGAAGAGGAGGAGGGAGAAAAGGAGGAGGACAAGCAGCAGGATGACAAGGCACCTTCCGATGCTGAGACTGTGGCAGCTGACCCCCGAGCCGAAGTGACGGGGGACGAGGGGCCGTCCACCGAGGCGCCTGTTTCCGAGCTACCGCCCCAGGTAGACCCCTGATCTCCTCGTCCTTGTAAAAAAAAATTCTCTTTTGATGTACTGCCTTGTAGCGGACTGGCCACCGCTTTTTGATATGAATAAAATTTTGTTTGAAATCTCTTCTCAAATTCGACTAAGTGTTGAAGTGTTTTGAAATGGAATTTCTTCGAAATTTGGCTAAGGGTTTGACTCGAGATTTCTTCGAAATTTGGCTAAGTGTGGGGCATCGCCTTCTGTACTTCGTGTTGATATGCCTCTGCTTTTCAGGTTGCCGAGCCGAGTTCAGTAGACGAAGTCTATCGTCTTCGCGCTGACCTGAAAGCTGCGAAGCGAGCCCTCTCGCGCAGCCGAGAGTGTTTCCTCAAAAGCGAGTTAGATCTAGAGGATCTTAAGGCAACGTCAAGTGAGTATTACTCCGGGCTGAAACAACTACGGAAGCGGTCTCGCGAGGTTCGTCTTGAAGGCGAGGTGAAATTGCTTCGAAAGGCGCTGTTCGACGCTGAGACAGAAAAAGGCGAGCTACTGGTGGAAGAGCACCACCTGAAGATAGTAGAAGAAGAGCTTTTGGCGGAGGAGGAAGAATTAACGGCGATCATGGGTAAGTTGATGGTCGAGCGCGACGAGCTGACGGGGGAGGTCGACAGGTTGAAGAGGGTTACAGTCGACAAGAGCATCGAAGTCGCCCATCTTCGTCGAATCATCGTTGATAGCTCTGGTGAGGCAAGCTCTGCTCGGCTTCCTCGCTTCAAGATATCTGTGACAGACAACTTTTTGAAGGATCGGATCATTGAACTCGAGGAGGAAGTTGCTCGACTTAAACCCCAACCCGCACGGCCTAATGTCAGAAGTACATCGTGTACTTGTGCAGAGAGTGAGAGGGGGATCTCGTTTTTTGAGCTCGCAACTCGTGAACCTGCCGTTAGGCGGAGTCTAGCCGATGCTCAGAGTGGGGTGGCTGCTTCGTCTAGTGGGGCTTCGGTTGGGGCCACGGTCAGAGGCAGTGGTGAAGAGGCATCCCGGTTCGTTGGTTTAGAGACGAGCTCAGAGGTTAGGCAACGCCGTCCCTGGGTGTCTATGAACTGAAACGTCCCCGTTCCGAAGAAGCATTGAATAAGTTGTTGTGATTATGCTTCTTTGAGTTTTTGTAGCATCTCGTAATAGTAATTTGGTCTTGTAACTTGAGCGCTCTTGTATGCTAAAATTTTATATAAGTGAAAGCTTGTTTCTCTTCTGTGTTTGTGTGCTTTGTTGGTAGGCATCTATTCAAGTACAACTCCTCCAACTCTTAACAACTACTCAAAATCAGAAGCAAATCTTTCTTCTTATAGGCACGAAATGTCTAACTTCATCTTTTAAACGAATCATAGGAACCAAAGGTTTAGCTCCTCCAAGTACTCTTCTCCCATGTCTAGTATGGTTGTAAGAACTTCGCGCGCGACGTCGGAGCTAGTTTCGACGGTTGTGGGAGCAATTCCGAATCGGAATGGCGAACCACTTCTAGCTCGCTTAAGAGCGAGCTTGCGAAGCGGAGTCGGACCAAGTGTTGGACTCCGAACTCGTCGTTTGAGTTAATTTCAAAGTTGTGGGAGCAATTTCGAATGGCGAACCACTTCTATCTCGCTTAAGAGCGAGCTTGCGAAGTGGAGTCGAGCCAAGTGTTGGACTCCGAACTCATCGTTTGAGTTAATTTCAACGGTTGTGGGAGCAATTCCGAATGGCGAAACACTTTTAGCTTGCTTAAGAGTGAGCTTGCAAAGTAGAGTCGAGCCAAGTTTTGGACTCCAAACTCGTCGTTTTAGTTAATTTCAACGATTGTGGGAGTAATTCCGAATGGCGAACCACTTCTAGCTCGCTTAAGAGCGAGCTTGTGAAGCGGAGTCGAGCCAAGTATTGGACTCTGAACTCGTCGTTTGAGTTAATTTCAATGGTTGTGGGAGCAATTCCGAATGGCAAACCACTTCTTGCTCACTTAAGAGCGAGCTTGCGAAGTGGAGTCGAACCAAGTTTTAGACTCCGAACTCGTCGTTTGAGTTAAAGAAATTAAAAATAGATAGATGCAAGTAATCACTAGAAAAATATGGAAGAAAGAAGCTCTTTATTGATAACTACTAGTTGGATGCTTCTAAGTTGCAAGCCATTATTACATTGAGAAAATAAAGAAGCAAAATACAAGTGAAAGGAAATGAATGGTTCGACATCTGAAGGTACTTAGAGAGGCATTCAGGCGCTTTCTTGGTATTTCAACAGATGGTCGACATTCCAAGCCCTGAAAATCTCTCTGCCTTCAAGGTCTTTAAGACAGTATGTTCCGGGGCGAACTTCTTTGGTGATCTTGTAGGGTCCTTCCCAATTCGGGGCTAGCTTACCCTTTCGCCTGGGGAAGGATATAGCTAGTTTTCTGAGGACTAAGTCCCCTTCCTTGAGATTAGCAGGACGAACCCTTTTGTTGTAGGCCAGCTCGATTCTTCTTCGGTAATTCTACTGGTGAATTGAAGCTCTTTCACGAAGCTCATCAACCAAGTCCAAATTTGCCCGAAGTTCTCTGGCATTCTGCTCTTCTTCATAGGCCATAAGGCGAGGATATGGTAGGCCGACTTCCAAGGGGATCACAGCTTCGGACCCATAGGTGAGATTGAATGGCGACTCACCTGTGGGGGTCCATTTCGTAGTGTGGTAGCTCCACAGTACGTTAGGAAGCTACTCCGTCCATAAGCCTTTGGCCGATCTATCCAGCATCTTTTTGATACCGGAGAGGATCTGTCGGTTGGCATTTTCCACTTGGCCATTTGATTGAGGATGGGAGACAGAGGAGAAGCGTTGTTGAATGGCGAGGTCTTCACAAAGAGATCGGAATGCGGCCCCCGTAAACTGTGTTCCATTATCTGTTATTAGGACCCGAGGCACGCCGAACCTACAGATAACGTTTTTCCAAAAGAACTGCAGCACCTTGTTCTCAGTGATCGTAGTCAATGGCTTAGCCTCTATCCACTTAGAGAAGTAGTCGATCACCACGACTAGAAACTTAAGCTGACCGGGAGTTGGGTGAAACAGGCCTAGCAAGTCCATCCTCCACATTGCGAAGGGGATTGGGCTTGAGAGAGAGGTGAGCTGTGCTTGGGGCAGACGACGAATGTTGGAGTACTGCTGACAGGAGCTGCATTGCCGGACATGTCGCTCGGCATCCTGTAGGAGAGTAGGCCAGAAGTACCCGTAGTTTAACACTTTCCTAGCAAGAGACCTTGACCCTGAATGGGCTCCGCCTATTCCTTCATGGAGTTCTTGCAAGGCATATGAGGCTTCTTCCGGGGAGAGGCACCTTAAGTATGGTCTGCCGTCTACTTGGGTGTAAAAGCGTTTGTACAAGACCCCTTCAACAAGGGTGTACCGCTCCGCTCTCGTTCGGACTCGACGAGCTTCCTTAGGGTCTTCGGGGAGGAGGCCATCTCTTAGAAATTTTATCAGAGGTTTCATCCAATTGTCTTGAAGTTGGACGGGCAGTGACTCCATCAAGTCGGGAGTTTCTTCTTCTATGCTCGGTCTTAGGAGCACTTCAATCAGGACGGTCTGCTCGAGACCTTGAAGGGAGGAGGAGGCCAATTTAGAGAGGGTATCTGCTTGGGAATTTTCTTCTCTGGGGATCTGCTGAATTAGCGCATCTTCAAATGAAGCCATGAGATTTTGGACCTTGGCTAGGTACTTAGCCATTCGGTCATCTCTCGCCTTGTACTCTCCTAAGACTTGATTCATAACCATCTGCGAGTTGCTAAATATCCGGAGCCGTTGTGCCCCTGCCTTGCGAGCCATACCGTGGCCGGCTATAAGGGCTTCATACTCCGCTTCATTTTTGGAGGCCTTGAAGTTGATGCGGAGGGAGTATTGGAGGACGAAGTCATCTGGGCCTGCCAGAATGACCCCGGCAAGAGGACCCGTCTACATATACTGTCCAGATAGGAGGCCCTTTTGCTGCTTGACTGAACTCTGGTATGGTGCTCTCAACAATAAATTTAGCTAAGGCTTGAGCCTTGATTATGGTCCAAGGCTGGTATGATATATCATGCTGGCTCAGCTCGATGGACCACTTCATCAGACGACCGGATGTCTCGGGTTTGTGTAGAACTTGCTTAAGCGACTGGTCGGTAAGAACAACCACCGAGTGGGACTGAAAGTAAGGGCAGAGCTTCCTAGCTGCCATAACCAAGGCGTACGCCATCTTCTCTAATCTTGGGTACCAGAGCTCGGCATCCTAAAGTACCTTACTCACGTAATAGATAGGCTTCTAAGACTTTTCTTCTTCCCTCACTAGGACAGCGTTGAGGGTTTGCTCAGAGGCAGCTAAGTAGAGGTAGAGTGTTTCCCCGGGGATATGTTTGCTGAGGATAGGGGGGTTAACCAGGTAGGCCTTTAGCTAATCAAAAGATTCTTGTTGCTGTTGACCCCACTCGAAGCCCTTAGCCCCCCTGAGGGCTTTAAAGAAAGGAGGACACTTCTCCCCTGACTTGGACAGGAAGCGCCCTAGGGCTGCGAGGCACCCTGTGAGCTTCTGAACATCTTTCACACTTTTGGGAGAAGCCATGTCCAGTATGGCTTTGATCTTCTCGGGGTTGGCTTCGATTCCTCTTTGGCTGACCATGAAGCCCAGGAATTTCCCCGACGAGACCCCGAATGCACACTTGTTCGGGTTGAGCCTCATATCATGCTTTCTCAATACATCGAATGCTTCCTGTAGATCGACAACATGGTCGGCCCCTTGGATGCTCTTGACTAGCATATCATCAACATACACTTCCATGTTTCAGCCGATTTGGTTCTGAAAGACTTTGTTGACGAGGCGTTGGTAGGTCGCACCTACATTCTTCAACTCGAAGGGCATTCGGTGACAAAGGAGATCTTCGGGATATCCGGGGGAAACATTCGGATTTGGTTATACCCGGAGAAGGCATCCATGAAGCTGAGCAGCTCATGGCCCGAAGTGGTGTCAATCAAGGTGTCGATGCTTGGGAGAGGGAATGGATCTTTAGGGCATGCTTTGTTCAGGTCCGTGAAGTCGATGCAAATTCTCCAACTCTTGTTGGCCTTCTTAACCATAACAACATTGGAGAGCCATTCGGGATAGTTGACCTCTTGTATGAACCGGGCCTTAAGGAGTTTGTCCACTTCTTCCTTTATAGCTTGCTGGTGCTCAGGAGAAAATTTGTGCCTCTTCTGCTGGACAGGTTTGGACTCCGGAGCAACACTGAGGTGGTGGATGAGGAGCTCCTCGGAGATTCCTGGCATGTCGGCAGCCGACCATGCGAAGAGGTCATGGTTCTTTCTAATGCATTGGACTATGTCGGAACATAGGGCAGATGGGAGGGTCTTGCTGATAAAGAACTTGCGGCTCGGATCCTGTTCGAAAAAGAACACTTCCTCCAGCTCATCCACCGGTTCGGACATAGGTTGGGCATTCCCTTGGGGAATCTCGAGAGTCTCGAGGGAAAGAATGGGACCCCCAGTGGAGGTCATGTAACACTTGCGGGCCATCTCTTAACTACCTCTTACTTCCCCTACTCCTGCCCTGGTGGGGAACTTCATCTTGAGGTGATAAGCCGACGGGATGGCCTCTAGAGCAGCTAGGCCAGATCGGCCTAGAATCACATTATAAGCAGCTGGGACATCGACGACCATGAAGTCCATCGCCTCCGTACAGGTAGTAGGAGTTTTGCCAGTGGTTACGTCGAGGGTGATTACCCCTTCGATAGTCATTGGCACTCCCGTGAACCCATGGAGCGTGTAGTCAGCGGGCTTGAGCCTGTCACGCGATAGCTTGAGTCCTCGAAAAGCCGCGAGGAAGATAATGTTAACGGAGCTACCATTGTCGACCAGAATCCTCTCCACTTTGAAATTTGCCACATGGAGGTTGATGACTAGTGCGTCACAATGTGGGGTTCGAACACCCTCGAGGTCTTCATCTGAAAAAGTGACCGGTACTCCGAGGCCTTTGGGAGGGGGCATGCTATGTACTGAGTTAACCTCCCTGATGAAAGCCTTTCGAGAGGAGTTGGAGGTGCCTCCCATGGGGCCTCCATGAATGAGATGCAAAATGCGTTCCTCTTCAAACTCGGGAGTCTCATCGCACCTTTCACGATGCTTATTATCCCCCCTGGGGGGAGGAGAAGGATCAACTCGGTCCTTTCTCAAGAATTTAGACAACTGCCCCCTTTGAATGAGGGCCTCAATTTCATTCTTCAGGGCCCGACAATCATTGGTGTCGTGACCATAGTCCCGGTGATATCGGCACCACTTTTCTTTGTCCCTCTTCTTGCCGGGGGTATTCATCTTCGGGGCAGGAGGCAGGACCCCTTACTTCTCAACCTCCATGAGAATAGTGGAAATGTTGGCGTTAAGAGGGGTGAACTTCTCGAATCTGGGAGGTGGGTGGCGCTGGCCCCCATTATCCTTCTGGAGCTTCTTAGCTCCCTCTTCTTTAGCTGCCTTTCTCTTGTTCCCGGAGGAAGACCCCTCAAATGTGGGGCGATGCTCAGCTTCCTCATCCCGGATATACTTCTCGCTTCTGAGAAGGAGGTCGGAGAAGTTTTGCGGGGGCTTCTTGGCTAGGGAGGACCGAAGGCTTGAGTTAAGGATATTTGACTGGAAGGCTGCTGCAGCGACCGACTGGTCGAGGGAAGCGATGGACCTGGCTTCCGCGGTGAACCTTTTCACATAGTCCCTAAGCTTCTCACCCTTCTTCTGGCTAAGGTAGAGTAGCGAAATACTGGTCTTTTCTGTGTGGCGGCTACTCACGAAGTGGGTGACGAAGAGGGTCTCAAATTGTTCAAAGGAGAATATAGAGGATGGGCAAGGCGAGAGTACCATTCCCAGGCCGATCCCTTGAGAGTATCTGGGAAGGTTTTGCACAGTAGGGCATTGGAAGCTTGGTGGATCAACATAAGGGTCTTGAAGCTCTCGATATGGTCCCCGGGGTCTGACTCCCTTGAGTAAGTCTCGAACTGCAGGGGCTTGAAGCCTATTGGAACCGGTGCCTCCATGATTGTTCGAGAGAAAGGAGGTCGGCTTGGACGGAGGGTCCTTCCTCTCAGCTCTTCTTCCTAATCTAGTTGGCAGGGGCACCTCTCCATCTCGTAGAGACGACGATAGACAGCATCATCATCCCTTCGACGGTAGGCAAATGAGTCTCTAGACTCGTCTTCGAACGAAGGGAAGTGGGGGCTACGGCGACGGTAGCTCAGGGATTGACGAGGACTAGGAACATGATGGCAGTTGCTAGGAGCTGGGGGAGGAGTTAAGGACCGATGGCGAGGACTTTGAACCGGAGGAGGAGTGGGGATCCTCTGAGCATTGTTGTTGTTAGGTCGGAGGTTGAGGGCTTGCAAGATGGTTGCTTGGAATTGCTGAAATTCGGCACGATTGATAGGTGCGGTATCATCCCCCCGGGGTTGTCGACCAGCAGGAGAACGAGGTCTTCTTCTATAATGCTCAGGGGACTCTCTCCGTCTTCTGTGAGGTGGGGACTTCCGATAGTCTTAGCGACGAGGAGATTGCTCATTTGGACATTCTTGGCGGGAGGCTCCCTCACGGGCCCGCCTTTCATCCAAACGGTGGCGAAGGTCCTCTTCTTTCTGCCGATTGATAAGGATATTACGGAGGTCTTCGGAAGCTCGGGGGTTGTGAGATGCCATCGAATCAGTAAAGGGGTTGTGCATGGAGACGTGGTCACGATAAGGAGGTTGCTTCTGAGGATTGGGACGGGAGGTCCCTGTGCCGGCATTCTGGGGCCCGAGCGGAGCCCTTTGGGATTGAAGGTTCTGAAGATGAGGTTGCTCCTGCTGCAGGGGCTGATCAGGCTGAGGTGGAAGTTGCCCCTGCTGTTGGACGGTTTGGAGGAGGACCTCCTGTTGTGGTTGAGGAGGAGTGGGTCCACGGTTGGAACCTCTGGATCTTAGTTTTTGGGGAGGCATGGCTGGAGGTGATCTTAACCAAGGGAAGAGGAAGGATTGCTATTCGTGGTTTCCCACAGAAGGCGCCAATCTGTTACCGCTAAATCTGGTGGGGGGGCAAACAGATATAATTTGTGGATTCTTAGGGAAACCGAATAGCCAAACCTGAGACCTTTTCGCCGGAGTTTGACCGTTGACTCCCACCGTTCACCTGCAAAAAGTGCGAAACACCGGGTTGATCCCGGCGACGCACCCTCCGACACTCAAGTCAGTAATCAGAAAGATTATGAATGAGCTTTTATTGGCAAAAGATTGATTACCTCTTACTGGTGGTGGATGGGGGTATTTATAGCCGCCTTTGGGACCAGTTTAGGAATAAAATCCCTAATTCCCAGTGAAAGGATAGAGTGAATCAGGGTCGTTGATCAAATAGAATCAGAAACCCTAATTCTATCCAGTTGGACTGGGTTTCTTGTGGGTTGGGACCCGCACCCAGTTGAGGCGAATCCATTCGTGGGTTATTGGGATTTTGTAAAAAAGACCCAGAACCCATCCCGGACCCGCTTGTAGGTGAAATTACCATTTTACCCCTAAGCTTTAAGATTCGTGCCCGATTTGGACGGTTCCGATTTAACCCTATTTTTAGCCATATCAACAGTTTTAGTTTTTTTTTGAATTATTTCAGTTCGGTATAATCGATGATGTTTTGGGAGAATTGTTTGTTTTTTATTTCACATTTCATGTTAAGATATTATCGTTACTTTGAATGGTCAAGTTATTTTTTCTACGTAAGTAATTTGTTATTTTTTGTCTTGTTTAAAATGTATGGATCATATAATGTATGAAACTGAAGATAATCTATGTCTAGTAAGCAGTGACACAACACATACTATACTGAAATTTTTTAAAAAAATTCTCAGAGTTTGTGTTGAATTTATGCAAAGTATCCACCATAATTAGACATGTAAAAATAATTGAATGTAAAAATAATTGGACATGTTAATAAATGGTATCCATATATTCATTAAATATGCTTTGTTCTCCAGTAATTCGGTAATTCCCGAAGATATTTGCTTAGTTTCAAATATATCAGAATGAATGGCTACCACATAGGAACTATAAGTGAAGATAAAAAAGAATTCTTATGTATCGTTACTAGTGTTGGAAGTCAGAAACTCACAATAGAAAAGTTAAGTGCATTCTCCTTGGGTCTATACTGCACAAGAATTTCGAATGTTGAATCACACTCTGTTATGAGCCAGAAGCTCAAGCCAAGGCAGAAGCTTAAATCAAGCTTAAAATTTAGTGACCCTAAGATCTTAACTCTTTCGCATGATAGGTTAGGACATCCTGAGACTTCAATGTTTAGAAGAATAATAGATAACTCATATGGACATCTCTTAGCAGACTATCAATTGACGTTACATAGTGGGTACTTATGTATCCATGTTCACAAGGTAACACATCACGAAACCCTCTTTTCTTGAAATAGCATCTGAATCGCCGTCATTTCTCAAGAGGATACAAGGTGATATTTGTGGCCTTATAAATCCTCCTAGTGGACCTTTTAGATATTTCATTGTCCTAACTGATGCCTTTACTCGTTGATCCAATGTTTGCCTACTTTCTACTAGGAATACAACTTTTTCTAGTCTACTAACTCAAATCATAAAACTAAAAGTTCATTTTCCTGACCAGCTAGACTTAATATGCTGAATTCACATCTCAAGTTTTTGATAATTATTGTTCATGGGTATGGATTGATGTTGAACATCTCGTTCCACATGTTGATACATAGCATGGCTTAGCTGAATCCTTGATTAAGCGTCTTTAAGCTATTATCAGACCTTTACTAATACAGTTTATAATGTCTGTTAATACTTGGGAACATGATGTATTGCATTCACCAATGCTTATAAGATTTAGGCCCATAACCTATCACAATTCTCTCCTGCATAACTTGTGATAGGTAATCAGCCGAATATATCTCATTTGCATAAATTTGGTTGTACAGTTCAAGTTCCTATTCTGCCTCCACATCGTTTTGAAATGACTCAACAAATATTGGGGATTTATGTCGGTTTTGACACACCCTCTAGTATTCGGTATTTAGGACTAATGACAGGAGATGTGTTTACTGCATGTTTTGCAGATTGTCACTTTGATGAGACAGTATTGCCATCATTAGGGAGAGATAAGAAAGTTCCTGAAGAACACATTGTTTCTACAAAATAATCCGTTCCAGAAGAACAACGAGAATTAACGTGGAATACTTCCACTCTGTCTCATCTAGATCCAGTACTTCACAATGAGAGAATGAAGTACATAAAGTATTGCACTTATAAGAAATTGCAAACAGATTACCCGATGCATTTAATGATGCAGTGAAAGTGACCAAGTCACATGTACCAGCTATACATGTACCTGCAAGAGTAATTGTCCCTGTAGGACAAAATTCAAATATGGCAGCAAATAATCGAAATCACGCCAAAACATGGCAGACGTATAGGTTCAAAAGACTCTGCTCCTCGGAAAATGAGAAATGAGAAAACATGCCTAATTAATACTCTTGAAGAGGTTCGTCATTTCACTCAAAAAGAGGTCATGCAAAAAACCACTCTCTAAAACTTCAGAAGAAGTTATTATCTTGGAAAAGACACAAGTCCCTGATGAGACTTTGAAGTCCCTGAAGAGACAAAGGTACTTAATAATAAAGAGATATTTGTACGTTACACTAATTCAAGAGAGATGAGGGATAAAAAAGATACAATCGTCAATGACATATATACATATGTTGTAGCTACAAAAATATCAAAGGACAATGATAATGATGATACCGAACTATGTACTATAAATGAATGTCGACAAAGAGCAGATTGGTCAAAATGGAAAAATGTCATCAAGGCAGAATTATAGTCTCTCAATAAACATGGTATATTTGGACCAATAATACCAAGCCCAAAATATGTTAACCATATAAGTTACAAATGAGTATTTGTAAGAAAAAGAAATGAAAGTAATGAAATTATTAGATATAAAGCACAACTTGTGGCACAAGATTTCTAGCCGAAACCTGAGTTTCATTATGAGAAAACATACTCCCCTGTCACAGACACAATAACTTTCATATATCTGATAAGTTTAGCTGTAGCGCCCCGAATTCCACACACTAGAAGCTCGTGACACTTACCCAGAATCTTTACTTCAATGAGTACACAACACAGGAAAACTACAGGAAATTAGAAACTTACATTGCACAAGAAAACTATATCCTCCACATGGATGCTTTCCGCAGCTCGAGTCCCCTACTCCTCGATCAGCAATCCTACAATTAGCAAACTGTGGGCACGTCAGTTGCATACAAATAACGCAATGCGGATGATATCCACAATCTCCAAAATCCTCAACAATCAATATTTGATGCAGAAGAAAAAAAATGTGAAGGTCATACAAACTTAAATATCGGTGTATGCCATGATCTAGATTCTAATGTACAACTCATATGCACACCATGCTCTTAATCTAATGCAAACTTGATTTGAAAATGTATGCATCCCATACTACATACTCTCCAAATCGAGTTTGTATTCTCCAGATGATAGGGTTTTATCCCTCGCCAAGCATCCTACTGTTGTACTCTATTCTGTTTCTGACATTCGTCTAGTGACTGGTAGAGTCTGCAGTACATGCGGTCCATTCCCGCTCCTGCAGTCGGATCATGGTTCTTCTCCACTCTGAATGGCAGTGATCACTCTGTTCATTTAGATCATGGTCCTTCTCCACTCGGACAGGATCGTGGTTCCTCTCCATTTCCGGTCAGCCCGGTGATCATCAGCTCTGTCGGAATCATGGTCCTTCTCCACTCTTGCCCCTACCAAAGTTATCATGAACATAAGGCGAATCGATAGGGCCACCCCTACTCCGCCAAGAGACTTAGAGTTACACTCTTGCTCCTTGTTCATATTGATAACCCAGAACATAGACTAAAACTTAAGAGTCTATCTCCTAAGTTCCGACAGGACTTGTGACTTGCATCTGCATCCTGTTCTTATCACTAAATCTCGGAAATTAACAGTCGAGACGACGCCGCACGTGTTCCGGACGAGACGACGCCGCACGTGTCTCTTTAATAGGTGAGTACACGCCCAACTAGTGTCTTTTCTTACCAATCATTTATTTTCGACGAAAACTAACTTGCACAACCCATAAGCACAACACTTCTATTTATGATAACAAACCCATATGTACTAAAAAGTCTTTCTTCATTGTATGAACATCTTTCATACATATTTCTTAACTGCTTTTCTATATTATGTTTTTAGACAAGTACAAGTGTGAACTTGTATTCATGAAATACCCAAATACTCATTTGCTCATTTACGACTTCATTCATATGTATTGTTAAGCTACTAAACATTTCTTGTTAAGCTACTAAACATTTCTTATGCATGCGTTTATTTTCATTGTCATCTATGTTTATTTTTACTTATAAGCAAAACCTTTTGTTGCATAATTTCCATTATAATTTACCATCAAACTAAGGTAAACTAAGGTAAGAATTCGAGGCATTACAATCTTGCCTTTGAACCGTTTGATCTTTGTGATCTGATCTACCATCATCTCCAAGGAACTCGAACAAACTCTTGAACCCGAAGCTCTGATACCAATTGTTATGGATTTCTACCGAAAACCCCTCTTAGGATCTTGTTGAGTTATTCGATGCAATCAACACAAACCACCAAGTACATATGAAATCATACCAAACACACCAATGCACACACAAATTTGTTCCGGTTGGGGCTTTCGCCTTAATCCGGGGAAGAAGAAACCCAAGATGTTATTCAACTAGAGAAAATACAAGAATATTACAATTCTCACCACGACCCTCTCTCATGCCTCACCAGCAAGTACTAGGTGTTTAGAATTAGAGAATCACTCAATCTCTCCTTCAATGAAGTACTATCTCTCTCTCTCTTGGCTCTTGTTATCGCTAAATCTGGTGTGGGGGCAAACAGATAGAATTTATGGATTCTCTGGGATGTCGAATAGTCAAACCTAAAACCTTTCCGCCGGAGTTTGACAGTGATCTCCTGCCGTTAACCTGCAAAAAGTGCAAAACACCGGGGTTGATCCCGGCGACGCACCCTCCGACGCTCAAGTCGGTAATCAGAAAGATTATGAATGAGCTTTTACTGGCAAAAGATTGATTACCTGTTAATGGTGGGGGATAGGGGGTATTTATAGCCGCCTTAGGGACCAGTTTCGGGATAAGATCAAATCCCTACTTCCCAGTGAATGGATAGAAGTGAATCAGGGCCGTTGATTAGGTATAATCATAAACCCTAATTCTACCCAGCAGGACCAGGTTTCTTGCGGATTGAAACTCGTATCCAGTTGAGATGGATCCGTTCGTGGGTTATTGGGCCTTTGGAAAAAAGATCCAGTACCTACTTCAGACCTGTTTGTAGGTGAAATTACCATTTTACCCCTGATCTTTAAGATTCGTGCCCGATTTAGACGGTTCCGATTTAACCCTATTTTTAGCCATATCACAAGCCTCCCACTCCCGAAAACTGAGTTTAATCAGCCTTTGAGGAGTATTTTTACTGTTTTAATGGCTTGCGGAGTTGTAACGGAGTCCAAATAAGGGGTGTCGAATCTTTGCATGAGGTATTATGGTGATTTTTGGAGCTAGTTGCATGCTCGAGGTTATTTTTGAGCTCTCTTGAACCTTTGGGGATTTTTCTTAATTTTTATCTATTTTTTGGAAATTTTACTTAATTTTGCAAAGTGGTGATTCGTTGTTCGGGAGTCTTAATTAACTATTCTAAGCAATAATTATTTACCCAGGGGCTCAAAAATATTTTCCCGAATTTATAATTATTTTTTAGAATTTTTAATTAATTTTCCTAAATTTTTAATCATTTTTTCGCAATTTTTAGATAAATAATTCGATTTTTTAAATAAAAATTAATGTTGTAATCCAATTTATGACGTGGCGTGATCTGGGCCCTTCATCAGCGTTGGGGGCGAATTTTTGGAGGATCGGACGGCCGAAGTAGCTCGGCAGCATATTTCTCCATTTGCGGAGGTCGGTGCCTCGGTAGCTCGGCTAGTCGTCCTCGATAGCTCGGTAGCTCGGTGCGTAGCGAGCTGCCGAGCTATGTGGTAAGATCTGGAGCATTCATCATGGTGAGAATCACGAAGAAGGGGTTCAGATCACGAGAAAATGCTATCTTGTCATTTTGTGGACGCGGCGTGATCTGAGCCGCTCATTATATTCTAGCGTGATTTTGAAACGATCCGACAGCTAGAGTGGTTCGGCATCATTTTTCTTCACATGTGAAGGTCGGTGCCCCGGTAGCTCGGCTATAGTGCTTCGGTGGCTCAGTAGCTCGGTCTCTGCTCCTTAGTAGCTCGGTGGCTCGGCTAAGCTGTTCCTTAGTAGCTCGGTGGCTCGGCTAAGCTGTTTGGTAGCTCGGTGGAGTGCTCCGGTGGCTCGGTAGATCGGGACGAGTCTCGAGCCACGTGGTTGGATCTGGGGCGCTCATCATGGCGCGGATCTCGAAGTTGGAGGTTCAGATCATGAGAAAACGTTATCTTGTCGTTTTGTGGGCGTGGCGTGATCTGAGCCGTTCATCAGATTTGGACACGAACTTTGAGACAATCTGACGGTGAAAGTGGCTTGACAGCATTTTTCTCCATATGTGGAGGTCGATGCCTCAGTAGCTCGGCAGAGTGCCTCAGTGGCTTCGCAAGTTATGAGTCATTGAGATACGTGGTTGGATCTGGAGCGCTCATCATGGCGTGGATCTCGAAGTTGGAGGTTCAGATCACGAGAAAACGTTATCTTGTCGTTTTGTGGGCGTGGCGTGGTCTGAGCCGTTCATCATATTTGGACACGAATTTTGAGACAATCTGACGATGAAAGTGGCTCGGCCGCATTTTTCTCCATATGTGGAGGTCGGTGCCCCAGTAGCTCGGCAGAGTGCCTCGGTGGCTCGGCAAGTTACGGATTGCCGGACTGCGATGTTAAGTAAACCGTCGCGACCTTCTTCTGAACCATTGCAGCTTTCCCCATTCTGTCGTTCCATCTCCCTTAACGGGCCCCCAAGCATTACAAAAGCCCAACCTTTGTCGCTTTTGGCTATAAGTTCTCACCCCCCCACCCCTTAGCTCATTCTTTCACTTTTACTCTCAAATTTTACTTTTGCTCTCGAGTTGTTCTGCTAGCGGAGATTTGAGCTCAAGGGCGGTTGTGCTAGCTATCGCGAAGGCCAAGCAATTTCTGGCGAAGTTTTTTCCGACCGTAGATGTCAAATCAAAGGTTAGTTTATTTAACTTCAGTTACTTATTCTAGGAGATGTCACGGGTATCCTCGGGTAGTGAGGCATCATCCTCGGGGGGTCGGAATGCTGAGGAAGAGAGAGAAGTGGTAAGCCGAAGGAAGGGGAAGGAGATAGTAGGGTTGTCTGTGGCCGAGGAGAAGGGGAAGGAAGTGGTCCGGTCTTCGGTCGTCGAGACGGTGGTGGAGACTGAGAAACGAGCGAGCACAATGGGTCGGTTACCAACCGTATTGTCCGGACATGGAGGGATAAGGCAGTACAGCGGCGAGCTGCTGGCTAAGGCTGTCATTGGTTGTTCGGAGACCTACGAGGAGAACGATCCGAGGGAGGTCGCCGAGGTGGACGACATCCCCTCGGTTCTGTCGGAGCGGGACCTACTCCGGACTAGGAAGGGTTTCGCCATTACCCAGGAGTACACACTGGTTCTCCCCGGCCCCGGGGTGCGAGCGAACACCGTCTTCCCACCGAACACATGCGTCTTCGCCTTCGACGAGTTGAACGCCAGCCTGCACTTCCTCCTCCATCCCTTCGTGACGGTAGTCCTTCAGTGGTATGGGCTGTGCCCCATACAGCTCATGCCAAACACGTGGCGCCACGTGCTCGGTTTTCTGCTGCAATGCCGAACAGCCAAAGTCGAGCCGGAGCTCGTCATCCTCCGAAGTTTATACCAAATCAACAGGATGAGCAAGCTCGAGGCTCGATACTATCTATCGCCTCGGAAAGGAGTTAAGCTGATAGAGAATCCCGACTCGATAAAGTCGTGGAAGGGGAAGTTTTTTCTGATCAAGAGCCCTTCGGCGTGGGACTTCCCGACCCGGTGGAAGGAAGAGGTGCCAAAGTATGCGAAGGCCAAGGCAGAGGTGGTAGCGAAGCTAATCGGTCTTCCGATGTTGAGTTGGAGGGAGATGACCGAGGAGGTGTTGCACGGGTCGGTCCTTAATACGATCGACCCGAGTATGCTTCTGAAATCTCTATCTTTCTGCTTTACTTTCTTGGATGCCTTGTATGCATTTTTCTAACTAGTTTTACCTTTCACTTGGACAGAGGCTCCAAACATGGACTTCAAGGGTATGATGGCTGAACGAAGCAAAGCCGCCGACGGCATGAAGAGGAAGAGGACGAGCACGGGTCCCTCGTCTGGCCGACCCACCAAGGCACCTTCGGTAGTCGTCACCACTTCTTCTTGGGAGCCGTCCTTGGCAGTTGTTGTCCAGCCGACCCTCTCTGCCCCTGTAGGTGAGGGCTTCTCCGTCGCGGCGGTGCTGGCGCTTGAGGCCCCACCCGTGATCGAGCAGGCCGAGGCGATACTGACCGAGGCTCACAAGAAGCTGTTCATTCCTGATTGGCGGGTGAAGAACCACGACGGCTTCTTAGGGGACTCGGGGATGAGCATGCAAGCTGTTCGCCACCTCCCGACCCCGAAGGACCTAGCCGTCCTGAAGGTGGGGACGACCGGCGACGACGCTCTCGAGGTAGCTTGGTCGCTTGTGTTGGTAAGTTTTCCTTGCTGTTTCAAATTTTTCTTAAAAATTTTCTAAGTCTTTAGCTCAGTTTTTGTTGTGTTCTAACCACCTCTCCGTGCAGGCTACTTGCCACTTCGGACATCTTCTCGAGGAGCATGCCGAGCAAGAGAGGGAGCTAAAGGCCCTCAGCAACAAAGACCGAGCGGAGAGGGCGAGGGCCGTGAAGCAGCTCGAAGCAGAGCAGCATCGCTCGGATGCTCTGGCGGCCCAGGTCGCTGACCTTGAGGCGACTTTGGCGCAAGCGAAGGAGAAGCTTGCTTCAGAGGTCGCAAAGGCAGTCGAGGAAAGGGCCACAGCGGCGAGGGCTTTGGAGGCAGTGAAGCTGCAACAAGCCGAGGCCGTGGAGAAGGCGAGGGTGGAGATCGAGGCCGAGGCTAAGAAGCACATGGCGGCAAACATGGAGTTGTCTTATGCTAGAGCGCTCGATCACGTTGAGGCTCGAGTTCCCGACTTCGACAGGTCGAGGTACAGGCTGTGGCCTGGTGCCTAGGAAGAAGCCGAAGAGGAAGAGGAATAGGACGAAGGAGAGGAGGGGGACGAGCCACAAGGCGTTGATGTTCTTGCCGACCTCGAGGCTGTGGTGGCAGAAGAAGGTGGTAACCAGGTCGTAACCGACTCCCAGGGCAAAGCGGAGGAGGACGAGGGGTCATCTACCGAGGTGCCTGTTTCAGAACTACCGCCCAAGGTGGCCCCTTGATCTTCTTGCTCTTGTAGTAAAAAAAAAAAAAAAAATTTCTTTTCTTGTACTGCCTTGTAGCGGACTGGCCACCGCTTTTTGGTATCAATAAAAATTTGGTTTTTGGTAAACTCGCTAAGTGTTGAAGTCTTTTTTGAATCTTGAAAATAGTTGTCTTAAGATTTGGCTAAGTGTTGGGCACCGCCTCTTGTTCTTCGTGTTGATATGCCTTCGTTTTTCAGGCTGTCGAGTCGAGTTCATCGGCCGAAACCTCTCGTCTCCGCGCTGACTTGAAAGCAGCGAAGCTGGCCCTCTCCAGTAGCCGAGAGTGTTTCCTTAAGAGCGAGTTTGATCTAGAGGATCTCAAGGCAACGTCGAGGGAGTATTTCTCCGAGTTGAAACAACTACGGAAGCGATCTCGCGAGGTTCGTCTTGAAGGAGAGGTGGAGTTGCTTAGGAAGACGATGTTTGACGTTGAGAAGGAGAAAGGCGAACTACTGGTGGAGGTTCATCACCTAAAGATAGCAGAAGAAAAAAATTTAGCGAAGGAAGAGGAGTTAGCTTCAGCGGTGGGTAAGTTGATGGTCGAGCGCGGCGAGTTGACGGCGAAGGTTGACGAGCTGAGGAGGGTTACATTCGACAAAAGCATCGAAGTGACCCATCTTCGTCGAATTACAGCCGACAGCTCTGGAGCTGCCGGATCCGCTCAACTTCCTCGTTTCAAAATAGTTGTGAAGGACGCTACTCTGAAGGATCGAATCGTTGAGCTCGAGGAGGAAGTGGCCCGACTCAAACCTCAGCCTGAACGAATTAACGTCAGAAGCATGTCGTGTACTCGCGAAGAGAGTGAGAGGGGAATCTCATTTTATGAGCTCGCGACTCGTTCGCCTGCCGTTAGGCGGAGTTCGGCGGACGCTCAAAGTGGAGTGGCTACTTCGTCTAGTGGCGCTTCGGTTGGGGCCACGGTCAGCAAGAGGCGTCTCGATTCGTTGGTCTAGAGACGAGCTCCGAGGTTAGGCGACGCCGTTCCCGGGTGTCTTTGAACCGAAACGTTCCTGTTCCGAAGAAACGCTGAATAAGTTGTTGTAATTATGCCTCTTTGAGTCTTTGTAGTCCCCTGTAGTAGAGTAGTTTGGCCTTGTAACCTATGTTCCTTTGAACTTTAATAGAAGTGAAGGCTTGTTTTACTCTCTAGCGTTTGTGTGTTTGCATGTTTTGTTAGTACTTGTTATTTGTTTGGTACCCCACTTGTAACTCGCTTATGAGCAAGGGATAGAAGCGAAGCCGAACCAAGCTTTCAATTCCGCGTTCTTTGCTAGAGCAGGTCCCGACGGATGAGGGAGAAATTCCGAATGTCGAACCACTTCTAGCCCGCTCGATGTAGAAGACGGTGTGGACCACGAGAAAATGCTATCTTGTCGTTTTGTGGATGCGGCCGTCTGATCAAGGTGTTTCTCCCTAATACGCAGCTCGGAATGCGAGTTGCTCGGGAATGTATGCTTGAATATCTTCATCAGTTATCCAATCAAGTGAAGCAATGGGGCATTCATTCAAGTACAACTCCTCTAACTTTTGAAAACTACTCCGAATCAGAAGCAAATCTTCCTTCTTATAGGCTCGAAATGTCAACCTCGTGAACTTGAGATTGATAAGCAGCGCTATGGTTTTTGCAGCCTCCAATGTTATGGCCGCTGCGAATTGTAAGGGAAGCCAGTGTCTTGCAGCGGGGAGCAGCCTCTTGAAGAATTACTTCATCTTTAAACGAATCATAAGAACCAAAGTTTAGTTCCTCCAAGTACTCTTCTCCTATGTCTAGTATAGTTGTAGAAACGATCAGTTATCCAGCCAAGTGATTTGGATTCCGAACGTGTCGTTTGAGTGAATCTCAACGGTTGTGGGAGCAATTCTGAATGGCGAAATACTTCTAGCTTGCTTCAAAGCGAGCTTGCGAAGCGGAATCGAGCCAAGTTTTGGACTCCGAACTCATCGTTTAAGTGAATCTCAACGGTTGTGGGAGCAATTCCGAATAGCGAACCACTTCTAGCTCACTTAAGAGCGAGCTTGCGAAGCGGAACCGAACCAAGTTTTGGACTCCGAACTCGTCGTTTGAGTGAATCTCAACGGTTGTGGGAGCAATTCCGAATGGCAAACCACTTCTAGCTTGCTTAAAAGCGAGCTTGCGAAGCGGAATCGAGCCAAGTTTTGGACTCCGAACTCGTCGTTTGAGTGAATCTCAATGGTTGTGGGAGCAATTCCGAATGGCGAACCACTTCTAGCTCGCTTAAGAGCGAGCTTGCGAAGCAGAATCGAGCCAAGTTTTGGACTCCGAACTCATCGTTTGAGTAAATCTCAACGGTTGCGGGAGCAATTCCGAATGACGAACCATTTCTAGCTTGCTTAAGAGCGAGCTTGTGAAGCAGAATCGAGCCAAGTTTTGGACTCCGAACTCGTCGTTTGAGTAAGAGTGATTAAAGGCCTTAAAAAGAAAGATAAAAATAATTCACAAGGAAAATATAAGGAAAAGAAGATCTTTATTGATAACTGCTAATCGGCTGCTTCTAAGTTGCAAGCCGTTATTACAATGACAAAATAAAGAAGCAAAATACAAGTGAAAAGATGGGAATGGCCCGACACTTGAAGTTACTTAGAGAGGCGTTAAGGCGCTCTCTTGGTACTTCAATAGGTGGTTAGCATTCCAAGTCCTGGGTATCTCTCTACCTTCAAGGTCTTCAAGACGGTATGTCCCGGGCCGCACTACCTTGGTGATCTTGTAGGGTCCTTTCCAATTGGGGGCTAGCTTACTCTTTTGGCTGGGGAAGGAGATAGCTAGTTTTCTGAGGACCAAGTCCCCTTCCTTGAGATTAGTGGGACGGACCATTTTGTTGTAGGCCTGCTCAATTCTTCTTCGGTAGTTTTGCTGGCGGATTGAAGCTTTTTCACAGAGCTCATCAACTAAGTCCAAATTTGTCCGAAGCTCTCTAGCATTCTCCTCTTCTTCATAGGCCATAAGGCGAGGAGATGGTAGACCGACTTCCAAGGGGATCACAGCTTCAGACCCATATGTGAGATTAAATGGCGACTCACCTGTGGGGGTCCATTTCGTAGTGCGGTAGTTCCACAGTACGTTGGGAAGCTGTTCCGCCCATAAGCCTTTGGTCGCCTTATCTAGCCTCTTCTTGATACCGGAGAGGATCTGCCGGTTGGCATTTTCCACTTGGCCATTTGATTGAGGATGGGAGACAGAGGAGAAGCGTTGCTGAATGGCGAGGTCTTCACACAGAGATCGGAATGCGGCCCCCGTAAACTGTGTTCCATTATCTGTTATTAGGACCCGAGGCATGCCGAACCTACAGATAACATTTTTTCAGAAGAGCTGCAGTACTTTGTTCTCTGTAATTGTAGCCAATGGTTCGGCCTCGATCCACTTGGAAAAATAGTCGATTGCCACGACTAGGAACTTGAGCTGACTGGAAGCTGGTGGAAACGGGCCTAGCAAGTCCATCCCCCATATTGCGAAGGGAATCAGACTTGATAGAGATGTGAGTTGTGCTTGGGGTAGGCGACGAATGTTGGAGTACTGCTGACAGGAGCTGCAATGTCGCACATGTTGTTCGGCATCGCGTAGCAGGGTAGGCCAAAAATATCTATAATTCAACACCTTCCTAGCAAGGGATCTTGACCCTGAATGGGTTCCGCCTATTCCTTCGTGGAGTTCTTGCAAGGCGTATGAGGCTTCTTCCGGGGAGAGGCATCTCAAGTAAGGTCTGCCGTCTACTTGGGTGTAGGAGCATTTGAACAAGACTCCCTCAACAAGGGTGTACCACTCTACTCTCGTTCGGACTCGACGAGCTTCTTTAGGGTCTTCGGGGAGTTGCCCATCCTTGAGGAATTTTATCAAAGGTTTCATCCAGTTTTCCTGAAGTTGGACGGGCAGCGATTCCATCGAGCTGGGGGCTTCTTCTTCTATGCTTGGTCTTAGGAGCACTTCAATCAGGACGGCCTGCTCGAGACCTTGGAGGGAGGAGGAGGCCAATTTGGAGAGGGAATCTGCTTGGGAATTTTCTTCTCTAGGGATCCGTTGGATTTACGCCTCTTCGAATAAAGCCATGAGACTTTGGACCTTGGCTAGGTACTTAGCCATTCGGTCGTCTCGCGCTTCGTATTCCCCTAAGACTTGATTCACCACCAGTTTCGAATCACTGATTATTCGGAGACGTTGTGCCCCTGCCTTGTGAGCCATACCAAGGCCGGTTATAAGGGCTTCATACTCCGCTTCGTTGTTGGAGGCCTTAAAGTTGATGCGGAGGGAGTATTGGAGAACGAAGTCATCTGGGCTTGCCAGAATGACCCCGGTTCCGCTCCCTTCGATGCAAGAGGACCCGTCCACATATACTGTCCAGATGGGAGGCCCGTTCACTGCTTGACTGACCTCTGAGATGGTGCTCTCGACAATAAATTCAGCTAAGGCATGAGCCTTGATTGCGGTCCGAGGCTGGTAAGATATGTCATGCTGACTCAGCTCGATCGACCATTTCATCAGACGGCCTGAGGTCTCGGGTTTGTGTAGGACTTGCTTAAGTGGCTGGTCGGTAAGAACAACCACCGAGTGGGATTGAAAATAAGGGCAGAGCTTCCTGGCTGCCACAACCAAGGCATATGCTATCTTCTCCAATCTTGGATAGCGGAGCTCGGCATTCCGAAGTACCTTGTTCACGTAATAGATAGGCTTCTGAGCCTTATCTTCTTCCTTTACTAGTACAGCGCTGAGGGTTTGCTCGTAGGCAGCTAGGTAGAGGTAGAGTATTTCCCCGGAGATAGGCTTGCTGAGGAAAGGGGGATTGACTAGATATGCCTTTAGCTGATCGAACGACTCTTGCTGCTATTGGCCCCACTCGAAGCCCTTAGCCCCTCTGAGGGCCTTAAAGAAAGGAAGACACTTTTCTCCTGACTTTGACAGGAAACGCCCTATGGCCGCGAGGCTCCCCATGAGCTTCTGAACCTCCTTCACACTTGTAGGGGGCGCCGTGTCCAGTATGGCTTTGATCTTGTCGGGGTTGGTTTCGATTCCTCTTTGGCTGACCATGAAGCCTAGGAACTTTCCCGAAGAGACTCCGAACGCACACTTGTTCGGGTTGAGCCTCATATCATGCTTCCTCAACACATCGAATGCTTCTTGGAGATCGGCAACATGGTCGGCCCCATGGATGCTTTTAACTAGCATATCATCAACATACACTTCCATGTTTCGGCCGATCTGATTCTGGAAGACTTTATTGACTAGGCTCTCAGTAGACTGACCCACCCTGAATGGGATGAAGTGGGCACTCTTCGTCAACCGGTCCACTATCACCCAGATAGCGTTATGACCCTTGGGACTCCTGGGCAATGCTGTCACGAAGTCCATAGTAATATTCTCCCATTTCCATTCTGGAATCGGAAGAGGTTGCAATAATCCAGCGGTCCTCTGATGCTCCGCCTTCACTTGCTGACAAATCAGGCATTGTGACACAAACCTTGCCACGACCCTTTTCATTCCATGCCACCAAAAGTGTTGCTTCAAATCTCTGTACATTTTGGTACCTCCTGGATGGATAGAGTATTGAGACTGATGTGCTTCCTCGAGTAATCTCTGCCTGACCTCACCTCTAGGAACACATAACCTGGATCCAAAACGGAGTGACCCGTCTGAATGGATGACTAAGTCAGATCTCAGACCTGCCTCCACTTCACTACGGAATTCCTACAGTTGCTGATCATCTGCCTGAGCTGCCTTGATCTGCTCCACTAACGAAGACTGCAACTGCAACATCATAAACTGCGACGCTGCACCTGGGAGAACCACTTCTAATTCCATCCTCCTCATATCTTCTAATATCTCCTTCTGCTTGGTTAGAAACATTGCAGCAGGCCTCCTACTAAGGGCATCGGGTACCAGATTTATCTTGCCCGGGTGGTACTGTAAATCGATGTCGAAATCCGCCATCAGTTCTAACCATCTCCTCTGTCTCATGTTCAGATCCTTCTGCGTGAACACATATTTGAGACTCTGTGATCTGTGAAAATCTCTACTCTATCTCCGAGCAAATAGTGTCTCCATAATTTTAGAGCAAATATCACCGCTGCAAGTTCTAGATCGTGGGTAGGGTAGTTCTTTTCGTGTGGCCTCAGCTGCCTTGAAGCATAAGCTACCACTCTACCTTTCTGCAGCAGAACTGCACCCAAACCTCTACCTGAAGCATCGCAGTGAATCACAAATCCTCCAGAACTGTCTGGTATCGTCAGCACAGGTGCTGATGTCAACCGATTCTTCAATTCCACAAAAGCTTCCTCATAGGCACCATCCCAGACAAATCTCTGCTCCTTCTTCGTCAAGTTGGTCAAAGGTCCTGCAATCTTTGAGAAGTCTTGAACGAACTTCCTGTAATATCCTGTCAATCCCAGGAAACTCCGCACTTCTGGTACTGACTTCGGCACCGGCCAATCCTTAACAGCAGAAATCTTCGACGGATCAACTGATACACCCTCACCAGAGATAACATGACCCAAGAAAGCAATACGATTCAGCCAGAATTTGCACTTGCTGAGCTTTTCGTACAATTGATTCTCTCTCAGCGTCTGCAAGACAATTCTCAAGTGCTTGGCATGATCCTCCATGTTCTGTGAGTACACCAGGATGTCGTCTATGAATACAACGACAAGCTGATCCAAGAATGGCGAGAATACCCTGTTCATCAAGCTCATAAATACTGCCGGTGCATTAGTAATGCCGAAGGGCATCACTAAAAATTCATAGTGTCCATATCTTGTGCGGAATGTTGTCTTCAGAATATCTTCAGTCTTTACTCTGACTTGATGATAACCTGAGCGAAGATCCAACTTTGAGAACACGGATGCACCTCCCAGCTGATCGAACAGATCATCAATCCTTGGTAGTGGGTACCTGTTCTTCACCGTAACCTAGTTCAGCTCCCAATCGTCGATGCAGAGTCTGCGACTACCGTCTTTCTTGGTGAAGAACAACATCGGAGCTCCCCACGGCGAAACACTTGGCCTGATAAAGCCTCTATCCAATAACTCTTGGATTTGTACTTTCAGGTCGCCCAATTCAGCTGGTGCCATGCGGTATGGGTTCTTCGAGATTGGTGTAGTGCCTGACTGAACTTCAATGCTGAACACTACGTCTCGGTCTGGTGGAAGCCCAGGAAGCTCATCAGGGAATACGTCAAGGAAGTCCCGCACAACCACGGACGCAACTTCACCATCAGTGCACATTGACTCAAGTGCACCAGCCTTCGGGGACATCGGGCTCTCGACACGTGCAGACGGTGTCTCACCCGCATGAAACTCGAACTCAGGTTGCCCAAGGAGCTTGAAGGTCACCTTCTTCTTCCGACAGTCAATCACTGCGTAGGTGACGCCTAGCCATTCCATTCCCAGTATGACGTCGAAGCCCGAATTGTTAATCACAATTAAATCAGCTTCGAACTCTCTGTCACCAATCAGTAGGGGACTCTGTTTGCACACTTTAGAGCAAACAATAGTACCTCCACCAGTGGTAATGTCCCAAGCTGCTAGCATGTCATCGCTTGCCAATCGATGATGGTCGACGAAACGGGAGGACACAAACGAATGGGTTGCACCAGAATCGAACAACACATGGGCAGGAAGAGAATGCACAAGAATAATGCCTAATAGAAGATTCAATGAATAAGAAATGGGAATTGCATGCAGGGTAATACAAAGGATCAAATAGCAAGGAGAAGAGATATGCAAGAACTGAATATAAAATAACAAAATGCAACTACAACATACCTGCAACTACTCCAGTAGCTGTCTCAGCTTCAGCTGTAGTCAGGTTGAAGGCCTGACCACGACCTCTCATCTGACCTCCTCCAGGAGTCATCCTCCGGTGAACGAAGGCACGTCTCTGTAGAGGGAGAGGTGGCCTCACCTGAGGTCGGGCCGGTGCTCCAAACTGAGCTGGACCTCCAGCTGGTGCAACAGGTCTGTTCCTGGGGCAGTCCCGCATGATGTGATCAGCACCCCCGCACGTAAGGCACAGGCGGTTGGCTCGGCAGCAATCCTTGTGCAAGTGCCCCACCCGGTTGCAGAAGGTACATGTCGGGACAGCAGGCGAATACGGCTGCACTCTCACAGGCGGGGTCGGAGCTGGCCTCCGAATAGGCCCCACAGCAGATCGAGAGAAGACGGGGTGCTGCCCCCCTCGCTGAGTAGTATTGGTCCTCTTGTGAGCTTGTTCCTGGACCCTTACAGCATCAAGTATGTCTTCATAAGTGTGGTGGCGATGGGCCACCAACTGGTTATGTAGGTCCGGACGAAGCCCCAACAGAAACCTGCGGGCTCGATCTTCCTCGGTTGTAACCAAGGAAGGTGCAAAACGACTGAGCCGAAGAAACTCTGCAGCATACTCATCCACCGTTCGATTCTCCTGAGTCAAGGTAACGTTTTAATTAATATTGTCACATATGCTATAGGCAACAATAAATGACTTAATTAACATTACCGAACCTGAGTCAAGTTGACGAATTGCTACTCCATCTCAGCTCTAGCGACACTGGGGAAGAATTTCACCATAAAACTCGCGGTGAAGGTGGTCCATGCAATAGGCCTCTCCAATCTATCAGCTTCAGCCTACCACCAGATACGGGCAAGATCGGTCAACTGGATGCTTACTACATCCACTCGGTCTGCTTTGGCTATCCTTGCAGCGATCAACAACTGCTCAGTCCTAATCAGCCACTGCTCAGCCTCCAATGGACCTTCAGCACCTGTGAACTTATCGGGGTGTAGCCTCATGAAATCAGCTACATTGTCCGGTCTAGGCGGCAATACTCCAGGCGCAGGTGTAAGAGGCTCTCTGTTGACAGCTCCTAAGACTGCCTTCATCATCTCAGCATGCTCTCTCTGCATTTGCGCCATCTGCTGCATGTGCCGCTCATTTTGTTCTTGCTGCAGTGCTTGGAGCACAGCTGCGTTCTCAGACCGTACTTCCCTCTGTTGGGAAGAAGAAGAGCTGCCCCTGAGCAATTGCACAATTTGTGCAATAGGGGGATCTCCCACTGGGCCATCTTCAGGACGGGAAGAGGGGATCATCTTCCTAACCATGGTCTGCATCATAGAAAAATACAATTAGCATCCAGATTGCATGATTATGAATAAATGGAAGGAGCAGGACGATTAGGGAATGAAGGAATTGGATACGAAGGAATCAATCAGGGATCAAGCAAAGGAAGTATGTTGGTTATTACATGTTCATGTGATTCGCGTGGTGTACATATTGTTGAGTTAAATCTGGTTAGAACCAAGATCGAGTAATACACCAATCAAAGTCAAACATCCATAAGATAGTCATATTTGATCGACACATTACTCAAAACCCAGGCTCTGATACCACTAAAAACCTGTCACGCCCCGCTTCCCAAAATACGGAAATACGAGCCCGTGACGTAGGCCCAACGAATGATTTTAATATCATTCATAAGCTGTACCAGTCCCAACTCAACAATACTCAGAAAATTATATCACAACCACGCAAATAATAACATCACAGAACAATAATTGAATTCAAGAAATTAATAATCCAACATGATAATAATACTGAGAAATAAGTAGCAGTTACGGGTCGAAAGCCCAGGGTACAATTCTAAATAAATAAAAGAATTACAATGAATGAAAAAGAACATGAAGGGGAATAATTTATTATCAAGCAGTTGCTCCAATCTAAAAG
Source organism: Hemerocallis citrina (assembly GCA_017893485.1). Classification (NCBI taxonomy): domain Eukaryota; kingdom Viridiplantae; phylum Streptophyta; class Magnoliopsida; order Asparagales; family Asphodelaceae; genus Hemerocallis; species Hemerocallis citrina. The sequence goes on along the minus strand of CM030366.1, from coordinate 184,769,663 downwards.
TACTGCTCGCCGACTCCTTCTGGTAGATCCTCGGGTTCACCTGTGGCTGGGTTAACTAAAGAAGAAAAATAAATGTCCTTAGAGCAAGTACAGACAATAAGTAGTGAAAACAGAGAGTAAAGGAGTAAGGTACGTGTAGGAAATATGAATCAAGATCAAATTTGCAAGGGCAATAATGGTACTAATAGCAATGGTCTTTATCAATTATGTATATATGTCAACTAGGTATATTATCAAGTTGTTTCTCCTAACTAGTGCACGTACTACTGCATCCCATACTACAGGTTCGATGCACGCACAACAGTGTTCGTTTTAGACTTCGTGGTGGGGTCTACAGAGCGTGTACTCGGGTATATTATGATAACAAGATAACAAGATAACAAGTTCACGTCTCCACAAGTATTCTCCACCTTCCATGTAACCAGTCCATGTAACAGGAGGGCCCTACCGAGTACATTTTCTGAGACGGTCCACTACTAGGTCAACCCTTAGAAACCCCGGCTTATTTAGTGTTTTGTTAAGTAATATATGCACATGCGGGTAGTCATAAGAATGTCAAGTGAATAATGATAATGCAGCAACATGGTATATTACACAATAATAAGCAAGAAACAGTAAATCTGAAATGGCTGACACAGTCACACTAAAACAGGTATAACTCCCAGACTAAAGCTCCAAATTCGAACTTCTAGTAGGCTATGGACATCTAGACAGATAGGGCTACAAGTTATATTCAGGGACTTTCTGCTAGTTCTAACTGTATCTAGGCTAAAAACTCCATTCTTTGCAGGTCAGCTGTTCTAGCAGCAGCTAGGTGTCAACTTCTAAGGGGTGAAAACATGGTATAAATATGTTATAAAAATCTACAGAAATTTGAGGTGAACCCTAAGCATGTCTATAAGGTTCCTGGAAAATTTCATAGCATTATAACACTTATACATAGTATTACACCATCGAATATGTCGAGGTTATAGTAATTTTTGCAGTCTGAAAATGTAGGCTAGCGGGGACTAAAAATGTTATATCTTACAGCTCGTGACTTCAAATTAAGATTTGTCACTTGGGTTGGAAACTAGGTCCAATGGGTAAAAACTGTCTTTTATATCTTGTGTGCTAAATCTCATATTTACAGGGTCGAAATCTCTGTGCTAAACAATACATGCAACAAGAATTTTATAAAAACTATCATGTTTATATTCATTAAGTGAGTAGTTATCGAACTAATGAATCACACATATATCAAGATTAATGTAAAGCAAACATTGTGAATTTTCTAAATAACAAGTCAAGTGAATTTATCAAGTTCAAGTCACAAGATTTCATATAAATAATATGCATTTAATCACGGCGTGTTTTCCTTATGTACAAATATATTTATTTATTCATGTCAAATGTATGTCTAGGCTTGGGTTTGAGTCAATGGATAATAAAGAAGTCAAGAGTACGTCGGGTTAGCTCGTGTAAACCCTCGATACTCTTAACGAGATGGGACACAAGGCAAAATTATCGATAAATAAATTGGAACTACTTGCATAAGAGGTCAACTAATCTTGAACTAGAATAAATAAAATAGTTCAAGTGAACTTGCCTTTTTCGTAGTAGTCGATTCAATAAAATAAGAATAACGGGATCAGAATCCCTGGGAACAATCCCAAGAGACACGTGCAAAATACGTGCGAGAACTCAACAGCAACAAACAGCAACAGTAGCTATCCCCCACACAAGATCGGCCAAAATAGCAAGGTAACAAGAGGGATTTAGTGCGGGTAGAACACAGAACAGCGGCAGCAGCGAATCAGGATTCGATCTCGCAGTGGATCCAATCCGAACACGGAACAGCGGTGGTGGGATCGGTGTGCGCCGAACAGCAAACAGCAAGAGCGGCCAATCGCCGTTCGTCTCCTTCCTTCGATCGAAGAGAGGAAACAGCGCGAGCCTCGGCGACAGCGCGGTGTGGCGTGGACGGCTGGTGGTGACTGAGTCGACGGTGTTGGTCGGGAAGCGACGCAACCACAAGCGACAGCGAACGGCTCCGGCGAGAGCGAAGCTCTGTTTCGTGATCGAAACAGAGGAAGACAGAGACGGAGTCTTCTGGGCTTGGGCGGCACCGGCGAGACTGTGAAGGGCTCGCGGTGATGTTGCGAAGGTGATCGAAGTGGTTAGGAGAGGGCGACAGTGGTTCGAAGGTGATGTCGGAGTGGGTTCGTTGATGGAGTTGGGTTCGGCTTTGGGGAGGTCGAAGCGGAGAATAATGGAGATGAGGACAGGGCTAGGTGGTGACTGAGGTGGCGTTGGTGACGACAATGGAGGAACGAGGTCGGGGATGTGATGGAGTTGGCGATGCGAAGTGCTGGTATTGGGTGATTTTTGGGTGAAGGCGAGAATGGGAGAAGTGAGCGGGAGGTTGTGGGTTGTTTGGGTTTTTGAGAAACAGGAGAGGGAGAGAGAACGGGAGAGAGAGAGAGTTTGTTAAGAGGTGGTTCTGATTTGTGGGGAAGGTGGGGTACTTTTAATGCAACCAATAAAGAGGAGATCGTGGGATGTTAGGGAATTGTGGGATTGAGGGAGAATTAGTCTGGTTAGTTAGGGGAATTGGGTTGTGGGTAGCTTTAGACTAGGATCCAATATCCAATAAGATATGGGTTGGGCTTGAGTGTAGATGGGCCACAAAAAACAATAATATAATAAATAAATGGAAACTAGTAAGCCCACAACATGATAAAGACCCAGATACAATAATTAGGGGGGGAAAATACATCAAAGACATACAAGAAAAAAATAATTCGTACAATCAAAAACATGGGTTACAAATCCTACCCACCTTACAAGAAGAATTTCGTCCTCGAAATTCAAATCGGTGGATCGTAGGTACCCCGAGAGAAGGAAAGAAAAACAAATAAACAAGACAAATACAATTACTCAAAGAGACCAATGTCATCGTCTTTTCGAAAGGACCGACCCCTTGCGTCCACTCCGTCTCTGATCTTCTCGATTCCTCCATCGTCTCATCATCTTCTTATCCAACATAGTATGCAAGATATAAACCCAACAACGTACACCTCCAACTTTCCAAAACAAACTCGTGCATCACACGTGCAACTCCAACTCTCCCATTATGTAGTATTTGTTTATATTTATTAACACGCCCATTGCACGTGCTAACTAAACAAACCCTATTTGTAACAAAACGAACTCGTGTATCGCACGTGCAACTCTAACTCTCCTATTATATAATCTTTATTTATGTTTAATGCACATGCTAAATACTAGCATTATTGGTGGATGACCACTATCTCTTTATTTTGTAACTCCTCACCCACTCTTGTATCTTTATTTAATTATTTTGTAACTTATGATGCATTTGGTTATCTTTGTAACCCTATAAAAGGTGAAACACCCCACCTATGATAGAAAAGAGAATATGTAAAAGAGAATTTGTCCATCTATTTTTTGTGTAGTAAAAGTTAGAGTATTTTTTTTAAAAAATACTGTAAAAAAGGTAGGGTTTTTTTTCTTGCTTTCTATTTTAAAATGGGAAACGGTAAAATTGCCATTTTTAATATTATAATGGGAGAAAGCTTTAATGTCATTTATAAATCTATCAACGCGTGCAACATACGTGCATAACTATTATAAAGGAGGTTTTAGGCACAAACCCAGACTATTTGTGAATTTTTACTTTAAAAAACTATATTTATTAAGACGTGCATTGCACGTGTAAATCAATATATATTAAAATGGGTATATTGAAAAAAACCAAATATTAGGGGGTTTTTAATTTTTTATTTAAAACGGTTGGGAGGATTATTTTGCTTTCTACCCAAAAAAAATATTAAGCGAATTCAATCAACAGTTTTATGTGAAGTTATCCTTTAAATGCAACTTGAGCCCAATAAAAAAAAATTAAAAATAAAAAAAAAATTTAAAAAAAACGTGCATAACGCGCTTTAACACTTTAGAGCATCCACGGTCGTTTGCTATTTATGCATAATATGCATATTTTAGCTAAAAAAACGCTGCAGTCGTTTGCTATTTATACATATTTTGACGATTTTGTGACAGTAGATTGCTATATATGAGAGCGGATATAGAAATTATGCATATTATACAGGACGGATCTTCAAGATCCGTCCCATGCCGAAAAATTATTTTTTAAATTGTCGGACGGAACTTGAAAGTCCGTCCCACATTTTCTTTTAAATTTCCGAATAAAAAATTGTTCAATAATAGGGTTACCCTCATGGACGGATCTTGAAGATCCGTCCGTGGAAGGACCCACAAATTTTTTTTTTTCACTAAAAATTGTTTTTAATCGTTAAAAAAATCGAAAAAAATTATTTAAAATTACGTCTGAAGTCTGACGCATTTTTGAATTTTTTTTTTCTTTCTTCCGACAAATCTTAAAGATCCGTCTGACGATTTTTTATTATTAAATAATCGATTTCATGTACGTTTTGCCCTCCGACGGATCTCCAAAGTCCATCTTATATTTTTTAATTTTAAATTGCTATAATATAGCATTCGACGACCACAACAAACACTATATATGCTATATGTAAAAGCATCCACAGTTGTTTGCTTGTTTGCCATTTTTTTCATTTTTTGTGTACTGTAGCGTACATAGTCGTAAACTATTTTGCCATTTTTTTGACAATTCGGCTACAGTAGAAAGAAAAAAATAGCATTCGAAATAGGAAAATGCATATTTTAACTGACACGACCAAAGGAAAAAAAATTAAAAAACAAATAAATTAACCGGTTAAATGAATTTAAGGCTTGAAATGGACAAGATGTTTCGTCACAATCCATTTTTTTAAAAATTAATTTTGTAAATTTTGTAAATTGTTTTTGCAATTATTTTTTACAAACTATTTTTTAAAATTGTTTTTGCAATTTTTTTGCAAAAAAAAAAACTTCCTTAAAACCCGGATGTTTTTTTTTTTTTTTTGATAATAAGATGACCTAAGCCATCGTTTCATTTAAAAGGATTTAAAGAAACAAAGTACGATAAAACATTACAAACTGACCAACTGACTCGATAGCGAAGCCAAACCTGAACATCAACCAAAAGAGGCCAGCACCATAAATAACCGGTCTAATACAAAATAAAGCAACTACATCTAACTCCTAACAGGAGGACTACCATAGAACTAGAAAGCTAACATGTTTTCCCTGACTCTACCAAGCAACCAGTCACCAAAAACCTCCCCCTTGGCTATTCTTAAGGACTGTTCCTTGCTCTCTTTGTTGTCTCCTGCGCACCTGCTCAATCATGGATGAGAAGAAACAATTTATTCATTGAAAAAGGAAATCTATAATCTTTATTGCGGAAAATAAAATCGTTTCTTTCTAGCCATAGGTTCCACATAGACGCCGCGGTTGCTAAATCCCAAGCCTTTCTATCCTCTAATTTGATGTGGATATCTCTAATGTTCCCCCATAAATCGTTGGTTGATATAGGGATCTGAGAGCACCTAAAACCCCTACACAGAATCTCCCAAGTGAGGCGTGCCTTTGGACAGGTGAAAATAATGTGGTTGACGTCCTCTTCCGCGTTAAGACATCTATCGCAAATAACATTGATCTGCAAATTTCGTTTCCTAAGGTTAACTTTAGATAGAATTGCGTTGTTGTGGGCTAACCAACAGAACACCTTTACTCTAAACGGAATCTTGGCTCCCCAAATAACCGACTGTACTTGACATCTCTTACCCCCGTCGTTGATCCATTTATACATTGACGACACAGAGAAAACTCTCGAATTTTCTCTAACCCACCATCTTTCGTCTGGGTCATTGGATTCCTGTCCGCTTTCTTGGAGAACCCTTCTATTCATCTCTTCGAATTGAGCCGTACCTTCTGCAGCGATGCTGTTTGTCACAGTAAAATTTAATTTACCATGCTTCCGAATGTCAGCCAGCGTGAGATCTAAATTCAGTGTAGCCTCCTTATTTCGTCATGTATTTTTTATTAATATTTTCTAAGTTTCGGCATGTATAAATTATTTTTTAATGACAGACGAAACATAATGTTTCGTCTAATTTTTTTAACGAATTTATGCATTTTTTTATCATTCGACGACTGCAGTATTTCGTCAAAATGGATCGCCAAAATATGTATTTTGCCCTTTTTTATATCGAACGACTGTGATGCTCTAAATATACATTTTGCCAATATTTGGCAATCACGAGTGGTGGATGCTCTTAAGTAGAATCGCATCGGGCAGGCATTAATTAATTAATTAAATTAATTAATTAATAAGTAAATAAAAGAAAATTCTCGTGAAAAAACAGGAGAGAAAATACGTTTATTTTAGGGTTTTAACATCAGTCCCCCGTCTCCGGCACCGGTGGAAATGGGAGTAGGCGGCCACTTCTGGGACCTCCTGAAACCCTACGCCCGCAACGAAGGCCCCGACTTCCTACGTGACAAGCGCGTAGCCGTTGATCTCTCCTTCTGGATCGTCCAGCACGACACCGCCATCCGATCCTCCGCCCCTCGCGCCCGCTCTCCTCACATCCGCACCACTTTCTTCCGCACCGTCGCCCTCTTCTCTAAGGTCCGCTGGCCCCGCCGCATATTTATTTATATATTTATTTTATTCTGAATCTTGAATCTTGAATCTTGATTGTGTAGATGGGCGCATTCCCTGTGTTTGTAGTGGACGGAGAGCCGTCGCCTCTGAAATCGCAGGCGAGGATAGAGAGGTTCTTGAGAGGATCGGGTGTGGATCCGTCGGCAATATCCATTCCTGGTCCAGGGGAGGATAGAGGGGAGACCAATGTCAGGAAGAGGAATCCGTTGTTTGCTCGTTATGTTCGTGAGTGTGTGGTGAGTAGGTCATAATAAAACCTGCATTAACTTTTCTCATTATGTTTTGTTATATTGATACAGTCCCTAATTGACTGTATCTGAGAATGCAAGCTGCCGAATATATTCCCGTATCAGTTCTTTTATATACACTCCAGTCCTTAGCAGATTTTCTCTCTTTTAGGGGTGTATTTGCAAAGTTAGTGGTTTTTTGTAATAAAGCCCACGGACTTGCACGTGCTAGTGTTTTCTTCTTCCTCAATTCTCTTTATATTGAGATGGGATTTTTGTACGAATGTTATGTTGAATGAATTGATATTAAGTTTTAGTCTATTTTCTTCTTCCTTTTCGATCGAATCTTGGTTGCCACAGCCGGCAACGATGAAAGTTGCGATGATCCACCACCGGGTTGGATCGGGATCGTAACAATGGTATCAGAGCCGTCTGATCCTTTGCAACCCACAAAAATCCTAGCCCCAAATATCTCTCTCCAAATTCCCATGGCGAAACGCCGCAACCCCTCTCAAATGCCCACCCTTACCTCCGCTTACAGGCTCTTCGCTGTCCTCCTCTTCCTCCTTCTCTCCCGCCATCAAACCTTAACCAGACTTCCACCCACTCTCCGACTTCAGTCCACTCCCTCTGCCCTCGCTGCAGCGTCGACTTCACCGATGAAGTTAACCCCAACTCAAATCCCTTGCTCTCCTCCTTTGATTTCCAGGATGCCTTCTCTCCTCCCACGTTTTCGTTGTCGTCCTCCTCATCCATCGCCGCCCCCGACTTTGTTAGCCTCCTCACACCCATCGCTAGGCCCCGTCGCCCCTCCCGCTATCAAAATTCTAGCCCTACCCAATGGCACCACCAACCCCATCCTCCTACTCGACTTATTCTCTCCAAAATCCACCCAAAACCCTAACTCTAATACCGCCCTCTTCACCTCTAAATCCATAAAGCTCTCCATCCTCTTCCGAAACCCCTTTCCCAGCCCCATTAATTTCCTCATATCCTCCTTCAGTCATCTCCCACCTTCTTCCCCCTGCCGCCTCAAAATATGCCTACAGATCGCCAAAGCCATCCTCACCTTGCACTCCGTCGTTGCCAAGCGCTACCACATCCTCGAACTCTCCTTCTCGTCCTCCATCCTCAACCCTGACTCCTTCGACACCGCCAATAGCATATCCGACTGCTACTTTTCCGAATCTCAGGACTCCCTCTTCCTCGCTGCCATCGCCGACGGTTCCGTCAAGCTTTATGACCTCCTCGATAGCTCCATTCTCCAACCCCCAAACCCTGTCAATGGCTACCGCAGCCCCTATCCGCCCTCTACTCACCGTCGATGCCTTCAAAGGCGACATGGCCACCGAGGCCTCAGAAAACCGCATTCCCTTCCTTCATTCTATTTCAACCCGATTTCTCCGACCCTTTCCTTCACCTCCGGCGCCACCGAATCCAACCGATATGTTTTCGGTGCTTCTTCTTCGCCAATCTCCAACTCTACTGCCTCGACTTCCAACAGTCCACCACGTGTTCGATCGAATTCCTCTTCGATTGCTACAGATCTCAGGGAGCTGTTTGATAAAATGCTAATGAAGGAGATCAATTCTTGGAATGCCTTGATTCTTTATTACTCTGATAATGGGCTATGGAAGGCTTATTATATGTATGACATCAAAGTGAACAATGCAGAATTTGCAGAAAAACAACATTTACCCCTGTATGATGAAGTGGAGCCACTTAACTATCGTTATGATGCTCAAATCTATGTGTTTGGATCCAAGCTTCAAAAGGAAATGGAAGAAGCCAAGGTGTTCATACTGGTGTCTGATGCTCTTGGATGCGAGTTCATAAAAAACCTAGCATTGATGGGAGAATGCTGCAAACAAAAAAGGAAGCTAACTCCTAATGTACCAATAGAAATTCATAAAGGTGAACCTGAACATGAAGCTGAAGCTCACCTGGAGGCTGAAGTTGTGTTTTTCGGCTGGGAATGGTCCAGTAAGCAATTTCAGGTGTTTGCGGAGTTGCTAGAGACAAGTCCTCCTGTTATTCCTTGCAACCTCTCTCTCACTTTTGGCACATCAGAGAAGGTAGATGCAAAAGAAAATGGACCACTTGGTGCCTCAAACCTTGACATGAATATGAATGATGTACAAGTTGGACCTGGTATGTGTCTTGATGCTGACATCTTCACAAATTTTCCGATTCCTACATGGACTGGAGCTAAATCAGCAAATTTTACAAAAGAACACTCATTTCCAATTCCTGAGATTTATTTGGAATTCTTGAAGATGGTCGTCACATTGACCTTGTGGTCAAGGTCAAATTAAGGGGGAAGGATTGATACAATCCCTAATTGACTGTATCTGAGAATGCAAGCTGCCGAATATATTCCCATATCTGTTCTTTTATATACACTCCAGTCCTTAGCAGATTTTCTCTCTTTTAGGGGTGTATTTGCAAAGTTAGTGGTTTTTTGTAATAAAGCCCACGGGCTTGCACGTGCTAGTGTTTTCTTCTTCCTCCATTCTCTTTATATTGAGATGGGGTTTTTGTACGAATGTTATGTTGAATGAATTGATATTAAGTTTTAGTCTATTCTTCCTTTTCGATCGAATCATGGTTGCCACCGCCGGCAACGATGAAAGTTGCGATGATCCACCACCGGGTTGGATCGGGATCGTAACATACATATTGGGATAAGATCCACTTTGTATGCGCACATCAAACAGTTTTTTTGGTTAAAATATTATTCGGAGAAAATAGGAGCTGTTAATTGGGGAAAATTTAATAAGAAGTTGAGGAAGAGAATGATGGGAAGAGAAGAATTTCAACGGAAGATATAGTGTATGCTGGAGGCTGTGTACTGTGCTCTGTTAATTGATAATTTTGTTGTTGTTTAAGGTGTTTTCATGATATTAAAATATGTGCACATTCCCAAGCTACAGAGCGCGTTAATAGATTAAGCGGGTAATTGAAAAACATAGAAGAGAGAAAGCAAAAGGAAAACTAAAGGAACTGAGAAGAGGATCAAATTACTAAAGGATAATTTTGTTGTTTTATTTCCGGTTTATACTGTATTTTTCGTTCATGTTTTCCCAATTATTAAATATTTTATAAAATGAATAATTATTTTTCCGTTAAAACCCCATGTAAATAGAAAAGAACTTAATGGTGGTCGACAGTTTGATTTCATTTCTGTTTGTTCTAACACTGACTTTCACGAACTAATGAACTATAACATTAATGATAATCCATGATTTTGTGCCGAACAAGACCAAAAAGTACTCAGATTATGAAAGCTAAGCTTCACACTAGTAATTATGTTTCATTACTTTGTCCAGTATGTTGTTATGAACTAATAGATTGATGGGCAATAGACAAAATTGTAAATTTTGAACTTAAGTCTTAAAATATCTTTAACATAATTATGTTGAGCCTCATGGTGCACTTTGAGACGTACAAAATCATTGGTTTTCTGCATATGATGGTAAGTGTTGGGGTAAGTATGGGGGGCTTTGGTGCAGTTTGAGACTTACATAATCCTACTGATGGTGAGTATTGAGTGTAGAGGCAAGAAGTTTGTCAGTGAATTAAGGAGAGTCAATAGTTTAAAAACTACTGTAACCGCATATTAATTGCAATTTAAGGACATGTACTTGAGTAAATAATTGAGTGACAAATAAATTTAGGCATAAACTATGTACTTTGTCCGAAACTTACTAAAAAGTTCTCAATTGCTTCAATATTAGGTTTGCTTCTAATTTCCTTAAACTATATTTATTTTCATTTCAAATTATCATTTTCAACAAGAGAAATGTCAGCATACAATTATGTCAATTTGTGAATGGGAATGAAAAAAATAGCATTATCTTATGTAGAAATATTTTGTTAATAACATCAGCAAGTATAAAGGTTTGATTATTCGTGGCTTCTCTGTTGGGTGTACTTGACAGAACAGAAGGCTTTTTTGAACCAAACTTGAATAATACACCATAATTAATTAATGTAAATATTATTGCTCTGTTGTGTCTAATCTCATCGGTCATTTTATTATCTAAAGTGATTCATGCGTTTGTTTTAAGTTTTCTTCAGTACCTAATGTCATTAAGATTCATCTAATGGATTTGCTTTCAACAATAATAATTTCAGCGCGTTTATGTACATCTATAGGAATTGCTTGAACTCCTTGGAATGCCTGTACTAGAAGCTCGTGGTGAGGCAGAGGCACTTTGTGCACAGTTGAACAATGAGGGCAGTGTAGATGCTTGTATCACTGCTGACAGTGATGCCTTCCTATTTGGTGCTAAATGTGTCATAAAATGCTTCCAATCGAATTCCAAGGTTAGTTAGACCTGTTTTGACACTTGTTGCTCCTCTTTACATGAACTGAAATTTTCCTCATTATTTCTTTGCAAATTCCCTTAATGTTTTTGTATTGTTAGTTTTATCCCATTTATTTTGTGTTACTAATTTGGTCATTTTGTCATCAGTGACTTGTCTTCTAGGAAGCATGGGTACTCCTTAGAGTTTAGCACACCCATATTAGGTGTGTGCATCAGACACTAATGCTTTTGGGTTTGTATTGTGAAACTCCCTGCTACTAAGCTAAAATTTCGAAGTTGTAGAAAGGTTGAGGAAAATTGCACTTGTATTGTAACATGTCATCTTAGGTCGAGAGCCCATTTTTTTATGGGGAAAAAAAGGAGATAAATACCCAATAAATTGTAGGCCGAGACCTGGATAATATGCAGCGATATTTTTTTAATTTTAAAAACCCGTTTTTAAATTGCGTAGCTGGTGGGATTTGAACCTTGGTTGCTCTGATACCATGTGAAAGTCCCAACTATTAAGTTAAAACTTCGAAGTTGTAAAAAGGTTGATGAAAATTGCACTTGTATTCTAACGATGCCACAGATAGTGCCCAGTTTTTTAATATCTATATAATAAAACACAAAGAAAGCTATCAAGTGGCTCTCCTTCAATTCCCTCAAAATCAAAGGTCCAGATCTAACCTCACAAAACAAATTTCTCCCCCAAAAGTTTTCCCCCAAAACTCAAATTCATATCCCCCCAAAACAACTCCTTTATTTATTTAATTATCTCTCTCTCTCTCTCTCTCTCTCTATATATATATATATATATATATATATGGAAACATGGACTTTTATACTCCAATTTTTAATTATTTTTCAACATATACCAATGAAAACATGGACTTTTATTTACAACTAATTATTGTCATACTATTCAAACTTGAGCTATATAATTGTTGATTTACTGTTTTTAAGGCTTTTCGTATGCTGTATCGTTCTGAAGACGTGCCGTAGGCACATGCTCACGGGCAAATCTAGTATATTTATAATTTGTGAATAGACTTAGTCATTTTCAGTTGCATTTGTGAGTATGGCCGGGACGCTAGAACACTAAGCATATATCCAAAACTTTCACAAATATATATATATAGTAGCGCTAATATGAGATGGTGAGATAGAATGTTTTTTTGTGAGATGAGCTATTTGAACCTTCCGAATCTCGATCACACCATTCAGATCACTTTGTATGCCGTTTAGATGGTGTACAAATTTTCAAGCGATTTGAAGACCTCTAGTGTATGCATCAAAGCGTTCAACACGTTATGATGATGGTACGAAATACATATATATGCATTTATTTGAACGCTTTGATGCATAGTCTAGAGGTCTCTGAATTGTTTGAAATTTTGTACACATCATCTTGTTGATATGTAGAGTGATGTGAACGGTGTGATCGAGATTTGGATGACTCAAATCTCTCATCTCTCAAAAAACATTTTCATCTCACCCATCCCACAATCTCATCTTAGCATTACTCTCTCTCTCTCTCTCTCTCTATATATATATATATATATATATATATATATATGGGAAAAAGGGGTATGAGCAACTTGCTCATTTAGTAAATGAGCAATTGATGATGTGGCAAAATGTGATTGGAAAATCAAAAAAGGGTAAGTTGTCCAATGTATCACATGCATGCCACATAATCAATTGCTCATTTACTAAATGAGCAAGTTGCTCATATCCCTTTTACCCTATATATATATATATATATATATATATATATATATTCGTATTGTGTCATACTGGCCCTCTTATTGGAGTGCATGCTTCATTGACTGTCTTCTATGGCCAGTATTCATGAGCATTATTACTCAATGCAGGAACCATTTGAATGCTACCATATATCGGATATTAAAGCTGGCCTTGGGTTAGGAAGAAAACAAATGATTGCTATTGGTCTCCTCGTTGGTAATGACCATGATTTGCATGGTGTCTCTGGTTTAGGAGTTGATACCGCTCTTCGCTTTGTACAATTGTTTACTGAGGATGAAATTTTGAATAGGTGTGTTTACTTTTGCACCTTAAGTATAAGATTTTCCTTGCATATCTAAATTCTGAACAGGTGTTTGATTTTTATACAGGTTGTCTGGAATAGGCAAAGGGGATTCTCATACGGAGGGCAATATGAAAGAAGCTGAGGACCTCAAGCTACTCATTTCAAATGACAGCCTATCAACTGTAAGATCTCCTCACTGCTCCATTTGTGGTCATCCTGGTAGCAAGAGAGCTCATGTGAAGTCTGCTTGTGAATACTGCATCATGGATGCCTCGCAAAATTGTGTCGAGAAGCCATTGGGGTTCATATGCAAATGTACCAATTGTGACAAGGTACATCTTTTTAACATAGTATCTGTAATTTATCTATTTGTTGAGCTCCTGCATTAGAATCTTTCTCAAAAAGTTATATTCTGCCCAATGAGTGCACTAGTATCATATTTATGTCCTTTTGGACATGGAGGTAAGGCACGATAACTGGAGGTACTTGGAGGTATCAAATATGCCTTTGGTTATCCTACCTTTGGTTTGTTTAGGAGTCTTTTTAAAGTGAGATACCTACACTTATCCAAAACTGATAACCTGGTTCATTTTTGCATCCAATTAGATACATAAAAGACGTCGTCAGCTAAAGCAGTACAGGTAGGTAGGCGAACTGCAATAGGTATGGTTTGCTTCATAGCAGACTCTGTCAACACCAATCCAGATCTGCTGGATCAGTTTGGATTTCAACATAGGTGATCTACTTGTAGTAAAATCGACCAAGATGGATGACGCATCGGCCAAACTCTACCAAGTCGATAAAATGCTGAGAAATAATTATAATTTGATTGCACCTCTGTTGCTGCTAATTTGTGTGGGAGCAAACACATGATTTGTGGATTCTTTTGGAAACAAATAAGGCAAATATGTTGACTTTCTGCTGGCGTTTGACTGTTTCCCGCTGTTGCCGTTAACCTGCAAAAAGTTCGAAACACCGGGATGGATCTCAGCGATGAACCCTCCGACGCTCAAGTCAGTAATCAGGAAGATTATGAAAAAGCGTTTGTGGAAAAAATATTGATTACTTTTTTTTATGGTGGGGAGAAAGGGGTATTTATAGTCGCCTTTAGAGACAGGTTAGAGATAATCATTTATCTTTATGTCCCGGTATTTTTGGATAAGAAACATAGTTTAAGGTACTGTTTTTTTTCTCCTCTTATAAGCGATTCACCTCTTATAAGAGGTCGTCCACTTCTTTTCTCATAATTTTTAGTGTTACTTTTGTACCTCTTATAAGCAATTTCCTCCAAAATCGCTTATAAGCCTAAACGGCTTCTAGTAGCCTCTTTTAAATTCTTATAAGCCTTCTATCACTTAAAAAGTCTATATTACCCCAAAGTATAAATAGAGAAATTATATAGTAAGGGCAAAAATGTGTAAAAGTAGAGAAAAGGCTCTTGTAAGAGATGAAAAAAAACAGAAATTTCTTATAAGAGGTTCTTATAAGAGGTTATTTTTATAAAAAAAGAACACCTCAAAAAGAGGCTCTTACAAGAGGCTCTCACTGTAAATCTCTTATAAGAGGTAAGAAGCAAAAAAAAGAACAATACCTAAATCGTTTCTTGATAAGAGATTTGGTTTAAATCGTCTCTTAGAGATAACCATAAATTTGAATTACTCTTTAAATATCCTAGACTGGTTTGTAATGGGGCGTGCCTTACCCAGTAGGACAGACCCGTTTTTAGGTTATTGGACTTGGAAAAGACCCAGTTCTTATTTCGGACTCGTTTGTGGTGGAAATTACTGTTTTACCCCTGGTCGCTTCAAGATTTGTGTCCGATTTGAATGGTCCCGATTTGGTTCTATTTTTAGCTATATCACAAGCCCCCCACTCCTGAAAACTGAGTTTCACAGTCTTTGGGGAGTAGTTCGTCCATTTTAATGGCTAATAGAATTTATCGGCGTTCTTGAGGAAGTTTGGATCTTGCTCGAGGTGTAACGGTGTTATTATGAGCTTTTAAAATACCCAAAATTATTTTTAGAAATTTCTGGATTTTTAGTGATTTTTCTTGATTTTTCTAAATTTTTTCTAATTTTTAATTAATTTTTTGTATTTTGTATTTAATTTCCGAATTTTAATAATAAAATTTTGAATTTTAATTAATTATTCTAAAAACAAAATAATAATATTCGGAATATAAAAATATTTTTCCGAATTTAATTTTTTTTTAAAAATTTTAACTAATTTTTTCGATTTTTTATTATTTTTTGAAAATTTTAAATAATTAATTCAATTTAATAAATAAATAAATACCGGTGACATGGCGCGATCATGGGCGTTGATCACGATTGAGCGTGGATCGGGAGGAGGCATTCCCCCCCCCATTTTAATGTCGGTTCCAAGAACGCTCGGATTGAGCGGCGAACGATCTTCGCGGCTTCGGCGAGAATGGCTTCGCCGCGAGCCTAGGCGAGAACAGTGGTGAGGTCGGCAAGAGGAGTTCGACTACGGCGGCGTGGAGCTCGACGAGGAAGGAGTTGGAGCTCGGCAAGGGGAGCTTGGCGAGGAAGGAGTTGGAGCTCAGCAAGGGGAGCTTGGCTACGGCGGCGTGGAGCTCGACGACGGAGGTGTTGGAGCTTGTGAAGGAGGAGTTTGGCGACGTGGGGTTGAGGTTGAGTTGGCGATGGTGGCTAGTTGGCGAGTTGGCGAAGGGGGGAGCTTGGGGACAACGTAATTGGGTTTTAGGAGAGGCTGTCGTTTTGTTTGCAGGTTTGGGTCCATAACGAGTCCGGACCCTACCCGTTGACCGTAGGTTTTTTTTTGCAAATCTGAGCCGTCGATCATGATCGAGTGCGAATTGGGAAGTAGACGTTTTTTATCATTTTCGGTTTGGGGACAAGTTTGCTTGGATCACGTTCCCGAACCCAGGAGCAACTTCGGCTGCTTGACACATGGCGTTGACCGTTGACTGTATTTTTCCTCTCCTTTCAATGTCAGTGACAAGAATGCTCGGGGTGCACTGTCGAGGTCCAGAGACACTTCAAGAGAGCGACACATGGAGAATTTTGACCGCTGACCGTTGACCAGTCAACTCCATTTATCCAATTACGACGTCAATACCGAGAATGCTCGACGGATGTCGCCGAACGCCATCGATGCGTTGGCGAGATGACTCGTGGCAATTTTGACCCAGTATGTGTTGACTTAGTCAACCCTTAGGTTTGCGGTGGTGCAGCTGTATTGTAACTGGCTCTTCCGGTGCTGCGGAGGTCGGATTGGGGCGTTTGACCCTTCGTTTCGAAGCTGACTCAAAGATCTACAATTTCTCTTCAGAAGTCAGTTGAAGAATCACCATTCTTCATGGTCAAAATAGTCCCGCAACATCTTTGCCTTCATGAAGTTGAAAGGAGCTTTGTATGACTCTTGGGGAGATCCGTTCTTGGAGGCGAGTTTTAGGGAGCGTCTCTAAGAGTGAGTTGTGCTCCGAATTCGCTTGGAAGAAGGCCGCACAGGAGGCGAGTGGAGCGAAGAGCATCACTAGGCTCTAGGATTGAGCCATTCAGGAGCTGAGTTTGAGGAGTATCTCTAGGGAAGAGTCAAGCTCTGAACTCGTTTGGGAAGAAGGCTGTTCAGGAGGCGAGTTTGAGGAGCAAATGTAAGGTTGAGTTGAGCTCCAAACTCGTTTAGAAGAAGGCCGCTTGGGAGGTGAGCGGAGCGAAGTGCATCACCAGGTTCAAAGAGAGAGCCGTTTGGGGACAACTTTGAGGAGCAACTCTATGGGTGAGTTGGGCTCTAGATTCGAGTAAAAATTTGGGGATAGCCCTCGAAAAGAGCTAGTCTTCGAACTTGCTTGTTGCAAAATTTAACTAGTAGTGGGAGTAGTATGAATGGTCGTTTTGAGCCCCGAAACCGCATACTTGCAAGCTGTGAGGACAATTTCGAACCATGATTATGATCTTCGAACTAGTTGCTTCGTAGTTATCAACGAGTTGTAGGAGCAATTCCGAATGGTGAGCTGCTCCGCACTTCCTTATTTGCAAGTGGTTAAAGCGGCGTCGGACCAAGTGTTGGACTCCAAACTTATTGTTTGGGGGTTTCAACGAGTTGTAGGAGCGATTCCGAATGGTGAGCTGCTCCGCACTTGCTTATTTGCAAGTGGCTAAAGCAGCGTCGAACCAAGTATTGGATTCCAAACTCGTCTTTTGAGCTTAGCAAGTTGTGGGAGCAGCCTTGTGGGAGACAAGTTGGACTCCGAACTTACTGTTTAACGAGTCGTGGATGTGACTCAGAGAGATAGACATGAGGCCAATACAATAATTTTCAAAAGAAAAAGCTAAATTTTATTGAAACAAACTAAGTGGCCGCTTCAATGGTGCAAACCTTTATTACATGCTTTGGCCATATCGCTAGTGGTGACCTTATTGAAAACTGAAAGCCTATTTCTACATGAGGGTGTAAGGCACCATCGTGGTACTTCATTTGACGCCCAGTTTCCAAGTCCGCCTTCCCCAAAAGGGAGATATCCTTGAGTTCATTCACTGGTTCGGGAATGACTTGACTGTTCTGTTGGGGGAGCTCTAACACTTCAAGTGGGAGGACCGAGCCCCCCATTGTGGTTGTGTAGCACCTCCGAGCTGTCTCTTGGTTTCCTTTGACCTTTCCTATTCCTGTAGAGGTTGGAAACTTTATTTTCATGTGAAAGGCTGAGAGTACGACATGAAGTACTGTTAGGCCTGGTCGGCCCAAGATAGCATTATAAGCGGCCTTCACATCGTGACCATGAAGTGTATTGCCTCTGTTCGGAAAGTCGGGGTTTTTTCTGCGGTTACATCAAGAGTGACCATTCCTTTGATTGGGACCGAAACCCCTGAGGACCCGTGGAGTGTGTACCCGGCAGGCTTGAGATGATTTCGAGAAAGTTTGAGGCCTTGGAAGGCTTCTAGGAAAAGAATAGGAAAAGAATATTGACGGAACTGCCATTGTCGACCAGGATTCGGTGCACCTCGTGGTTGGCCATGTGGAGACTAATTACGAGCGCGTCACAGTGGGGCGTTCGGACGCCTTCCAGGTCTTTGTCTGAGAATGTCATCGAGACCGCAGGGTTCTTGGCCGGGGGAAAGTTCTGGACCGATCTCACCTCTCGGATGAAGGCCTTTCCGGAGGAGTTTGATTCTCCTCCCATTGGACCGCCATGGATCAAGTGGAGGATGGCCCCAGGCTTGGAGTCTTGGAACTCGGCGGGCCTTTTGGTTCGCTTATTAGTTCCTCGGGGTGGAGGATCGACCTCGTCCTTTCTGACGAACTTTGCCAGGTGCCCCTGCTGTATGAGTTTTTCGATTTCCTCCTTGAGAGCCCGACAATCATCCGTGTCGTGGCCGTGGTCCCTATGAAAGCGGCACCACTTATCTCTGTTCCTTTTCTTGCCAGGGATATTCATTCTAGGGGAACCGCGGAGTAG
Organism: Hemerocallis citrina; assembly: GCA_017893485.1. NCBI lineage: Eukaryota > Viridiplantae > Streptophyta > Magnoliopsida > Asparagales > Asphodelaceae > Hemerocallis > Hemerocallis citrina. Next base: position 184,751,038 of record CM030366.1, on the reverse strand, counting down.
CCCTTCCTTGTCCACCTCCATAAGAACTGTTAATATACTGGCATTGAGGGGAGTGAACTTCTCAAAACGAGGAGCTGGGCGGCGCTGGCCACAGGGCCGGCCCTGAGTTCACGGGGGCCTTAGGCGAACTTCCGACATGGGGCCCCTAATAACATTTTTTTTACGCGCAAAATACGTACCTATATTTACAAGGGAAGTTCAAATTTGGGGGCCCCTAAAATCGCAAAATCTCTGGGGGCCCAAGGCGGCCGCTTTACCCGCCTCTAGGGTAGGGCCGGCCCTGGCTGGCCATTGTCATCCTTCTAAAATTTCTGGGACCCTTCTTCGCTTGTATTCTTTCGTTTGTTCCCGGAAGATGACTCCTCTCGACTGGGGGGGTTGAGAGCCTCTTCCGCTCGGGTGTACTTCTCGCTTCTAAGCAGGAGTTTCGAGAAGTCCCGAGGAGGCTGCTTGGCAAGGGACGCTTTGAGGTTGGCGTTATTGACGTTGTGCTTGAATGCTGTAGAGGCTACTGATTGGTTGAGGGAGGCAATTGACCGGGTTTCGACAGTAAAGTGCCGAACATAATCTCGTAGGTGTTCACCCTTTCTTTGGTTGAGGGCTAGCAAAAATGCACTTGTTTTCTCGGCTCGGCGAAACGAAGTGGGTGAGGAAGAGCTCCTCAAACAGGTCATGAGAAGATGGAGGCTGAGGATAGACGGGAGTACCACTCTCGCATTGGTTCCCTCAACGTTGCTGGGAATGCCTTGCAGAGGAGTGCGTCTGAGGTTTGATGAATCATCATGAGAGTTTTACAACTCTCGATATGATCGGTCGGGTTTGACTCTCCATTGTAGGATTCAAAGTGGGGCTGGCTTAAAGGTTTCGGGGACCGAAGCTTCCATGATGGCCCTGGAAAAGGGGGATCTGCTTCGGTGGAACCTATTGGTCCGTTGTCCTTCTTCGGGATTGATCTTGTTGAGGCACCTCTCCATCTCGTGGAGTCGGCGGTGGACCGAGTCATCCCTTCGGTCGGATCTAGTCGACCCTCGGGACTCTCCTTCATGGTGGCGGTATGGCGAGGGCTAGGTGTACGCTAGTCATGACTCGGGGCATGGGAAGGGCTAGGCGCACGCTGAACCTGACTCGTGGCAATATTAAGAGCTCGCAGGATATCTTCTTTAAAGTTCTGGAACTCAGCCTGAGTGACTGGTGCCCCTCCAGCTCGGCGGTCCCCAGGTGCGGCTCGGCTTATTGGAGTATGACTTCTTCGCCGACGACGTGGAGGAGACTCTCTTCGCCTCCTCGGGGAGGGGGTTCCTCTAGGCCTTGGGCTGCGGGGGGACCGGACTTTAGGGGACCTTTGGCGCTCGGGTTGAGGGACTTTCTCAAGGGCTTGCCTTTCATTTAAGCGAGTTCAAAGGTCGACTCCCTGCTGATGGTTAATAATTACTTGACGGAGATTCTGCCCAAGAGGGCTTTGAGAAGCCATAGAGTTAGTTGAAGGATTGTGGACTAAGATGTGGTCTTGGTGGGAATGTTGCCCCTGATGGCTTCGGCAGGAGCCCTCTGGGACAGCTCCCCTAGATCTGGGAGGAGGTTGTTCAGGCAGCGGTTGCTAAACTTGTTGGTCGAGTTGAAGAGGAAAGATCTTGGAGTTGTGGAGGAGGAAGATGAGTGGCTCTTCGGTTGGACGTCGTTGCCTTTCCTTTTCCTTTCGGAAGCATGGCTTAGGAACTACCTTCACCGGCGATATGTGACTAGATTATTTTTTCTGTTCCCATAGACGCGCCAATTTGTTGCTGCTAATTTTGGTGTGGGAGCAAACAGTTGATTTGTGGATTCTTTTGGAAACAAATAAGGCAAACCTGTTGACTTTTTGCCAGTGTTTGACTGTTTCTTGCCGCTGCCGCTAACTTGCAAAAAGTTCGAAACACCATGATGAATCCCGGCGCCGAACTCTCCGACGCTCAAGTCAGTAATCAGGAAGATTATGAAAGAGCGTTTGTGGATAAAATAATGATTACCTTTTTTATGGTGGGGGGAGAAGAGTATTTATAGTCGCCTTTAGAGACAGTTTAGAGATAATCATTTATCTTTATGTCCCGATGTTTTTGGATAAGAAACATAGTTTAAATCATTTCATGATAAGATATTTGGTTTAAACAATCTCTTAGAGATAACCATGATTTGAATTACTCTTTAAATATCCTGGGCTGCTTTGTAATGGGCTGTCACCCTTACCCACTAGGACCGACCCGTTTTTGGGTTATTGGATTTGGAAAAGACCCAGTTCTCATTTCGGACCCGTTTGTGGTGGAAATTACCGTTTTACCCCTGGGAGCTTCAAGATTCGTGTCCGATTTGAACGGTCTCGAATTGGTTCTATTTTTAGCCATATCAACCTCTTTATCATTTTTAGTATTATTTGGAGTGGGTTTTTTTTTCTTCTGTAGGTTGGAGTGGTCTATTTGTTTTTTGGTTGTGTTGTCATCTTCACATCGTTGACTTTGAGGCTCCTGATTTCTGTCGAAGTCACCGTTCTTGGTCTCCATTGAAGATGCTATTTGTGGTCATCATAGTTATCATCATCGAGAGAGTGAGGGGAAAGAGAAAATAGGGCAGATGGTTCCTTGGTTTTAATAAACCCAAGTGCTGGCTTTATTAAAACCTGGGCTCCTCCCTCCAGATATGTAAAAAAAATTTATATACCTAAAGTAGTACATCATATCAAGATCATATAAAACTTTTTATGAAAAGGGTATTGGGGCTATTGGATCTCTTGTGCCCCCTTGATCTTCTCAATATTTAGGAGAGGTCATCTATAGGATTCACGTTTTAAAGAGATCTAATGACTTTCCATGGAGATTATATTATAATCATATACTCCACTAAGCCTATAATTTTCTCTTTGGTTTTTAGATCCAGTGACGCCTATCTCATGATACCAATTTGTTATACTGTTTAGCATCTAAACATCTTGATTTTTCATACATGTAGATTATGGCATGTAAATGAACATGAATGGCGCGGATTGTTCATAATAGGTTCCACCAAGTGATTATCATCATCACTATATGAGGAAATCACCTCATACTTGAGGTTCCCTTTAAAGTTATTGAGAAATGCTACACATACCCTAAATCTTACCCCCAAACCTACCTCAAACACTAAAAGACAAATCTTTATCTTTAAAAAATGATTAAAAAATTAATAAAACCATGTCTTTTAGTGCTTGGGGCAAAGTTTGGGGGTAAGATCTGGGGTATGTGTTTGAGAAATGCTACCTCAAGTAAGTTTCTCTTTGAGAAATGCTACACATATCCCAAATCTTGCCCCAAACTTATCCCAAGCACTAAAAGACAAGGTTTTATTAATTTTTTAATCATTTTTTAAAGATAAAGGTTTGTCTTTTAGTGTTTGTGGTAGGTTTGGGGTATGTGTTGCATTTCTCAATAACTTTAAAGGAACCTCAAGTATGAGGTGATTTCCTCATATAGAGTGATGATGATAATCACTTGGTGGGACCAATTATGGACAATCCGCACCATTCATGTTCATTTACATGCCATAATCTACATGTATGCAAAATCAAGATGTTTGGATGCTAAACAGTATAACACATTGGTATCATGAGATAAGCGTCACTGGATCTCAAAATCAAAGGGAAAATTATATGCTCAGTGGAGTATATGATTATCATATAATCTCCATGGTAAGTCATTAGATCTCTTAAAAACGTGAATCCCATAGATGCCAATAACTTTGAGAAATGCTACACATCCCAAATCTTACCCCAAACACTAAAAGACAAACCTTTATCTTTGAAAAAATGATTAAAAATTTAATAAAACTTGTCTTTTAGTGCTTGGGGTAATTAATAGAACTCTACTGGTTATTACAAGTAGAGTGCGCATTACTCCTGCACTGTTCTGTGTTTTCCATAAAGTTTAAAGGGAATTTGAAACCTAAAACTTTCCATTGGTTATTTGTTCCACTGTTCTTCCTCTTATATTTACAGGATTTTGTCACCTTAATAGTTTGTTCTTAATGTAATATTATTTTCTATGCATTTGATGGCAGGATCGCAAATTCAAGGAACAGAAGAAACAACAAAATTGGCGAAATAAAGTTTGTGAGAAGATTGCTGTAGAAAATAATTTTCCCAACCAGGAGATTATTGATATTTATTTATGTGACAAGGATGGGAAGTACAGCGGTAGGTATTCAATGAAACTGATGTGCAACAAATTCTTTTCTTTAAATGGATGAATCAAACAGTAGAGTGAAAATTAACTAATGTTTGGAAGATGATGCCTTTTAAGGTTGTAGATGATCTCATTTCTTTTGATAAGATTTAATAAATTATATACTAGAGCATTAATTTTCAAATTTCTGCCGGTAAGTCTATCATATGGAGATCTCATTTCCTAGTTGATTCTTTGGGTTGGGTCCCACTTGACTTGCAACCTAAGAATCGGGAGACAGATAAATCAAGTGGAAACATGTAAAGAAAAATACGCTACATCTTTATTGCTGACCACTTGTTTATTTGTTACTTATCATGAGTATAAGAGTATGTATTAGCAGCTCAAGTTTTTTATTTTGGGTTTTGGCTTAACCCAATCGAACATAGGTCACCTTATGGGTTATTTTTTATGTAGTCTGATATCAAGATTGAAATACATTAAAGTAAATGGTAGGGTAACTCTATATTTCTCTAAATGCAATTCCTTTTATTTGACTGGTTGCAATTCTGTTCCCAAAAAATAATAAACCAGCTGTTGGCACTGTTTAAATTTCTTCCGGTACGGCCGAAATTTCGTTTCGGCTAGCTTGCCGATACAAAATCACATATTTTATACTCTACATCGTTTTAGACCGAAATGTGTAGATTTCAGCCGAAATTACCTAAATATCGGCCGAAATATTGCCGAAATTGGCGAAATATCAGCCGAAATAGACATAAATATTATTATGAATATATTAAAAAAATTTGTTTTACTTTTTGCATATATGTCTTTCATTATAGGACCTTAAGCTAAAATAATATGAGGATTTCGTGTTGCTATTGTTTGTATATATGCAAAGTCAAGTAAGTTGATTAACTATTCCATTTTTTCTAATCAATGTAAATTCAATTTAGTTATATACTTATATTACATTCTCTTCTATATTATTGTTAAATTATGCGAAGATTTACCGTAATTGATTCATGTCATTAGTTACATTACACAGTATTTTATATGATAAATGACATGTAGGACATAATATCTTATTTAGTAACAAAAAAATATTTATTGAGTATAGGAAATGAACATCTGATATGATTCATTTTTCCGAGATCTCCAAGATCTCCGATCCGAGACGAAACACCTGTTACCGAGATGAGTCCGAAATCCGAGATTTAAAACCATGACTGTTGGCAAAGGAAATGCATTTTTGTAACAAATATGGAATATTGAATTTACAATTCCTTGGTTTCGAGAGACCAAGACCTGTGATTGGTTAAGAAATTTATTAGTGTGTAATAAAACATCTTACATAATAAATTTAATAAATAAGTATAGAACTATCATAAAGAAAAAAGTAGATACTTTCATGATATAATATCTACATGATATAATATGTATAGTAATCTCTCTCATTCAAGATCTCCAATAAAAAAAAGGTAGGATAACTTACTGACTAATTAAAGATACGTCACAAAAATTTATGGAGAAAACATTCCCATTAAAAAGGTAGGATAACTTATTGACTAATTAAACTAATACAGTTTATTTTAAAAATGTCAAGCTTCTTTCTTGTGCTTAGGGGATAAGGCTTCATTTTCCAGCAAATTTCACAGATAAACCATCTTATTTGCAACATCTGTTTTCCAAATATTATGTTCCTGAAACATTATCATATTCTAATGCAATTGTTGATATTAGTTCTTAATTTGCAAGACTGTTTTTCCTTATTTCATTGATATTGCATGCTTAATTTCTCACTCTTCTCTGCAGAAGACGTTGGCCCCACTATCAAGTGGAATAAACCTGATGTTGGATGTCTGGTCGATTTCTTATCCCACCACCAACATTGGAAGCCTTGTTATATCCGACAAAGAGTGTTCCCAATGCTGTCCTCTATTTTCTTGAGAGAAATGGCCTTAAAACCAAACAAAGAATTGCTACTAGATGACGTGTACGAGTTTCACTCAATTTTGCGGGTGAAGACAAGATACAGTCATCCTTATTACTCTGTCAAGTGGAAGAGAGCTGGGTGGAACACTAGAGGAGTTACCGAAACTATACCCGATGACCAATCAAACACTCCTGACAATGAGGTAATAGAACTTGATGAGAAAGATGAGTCAGATGTTCCACAGATTCTCATGGATGACGGCTGTTGGTATCTGTTGACCGATGAAAATATGGAGCTTGTACAAGCTGCATTTCCCAAAGAAGCGGACAGGTTTTTGGAAGAAAAGGTATGGACTAAAGATGCTTTCTTTTTGTTGATAGATACGTATTGAATCTAATCTAATATTATAATGGGAGAGTTGGAGTTGTCGTTTGTAAACATATCAACTTACGTGCATCGCCTGTGCATGTCTCAGATTCGAGGCTAGACTACGTTGGAATTTTTAATTTTAAAAAAATATATTTACTGAGACGTGCATTGCACGTGTAAATTACTAGTTATAATAATGCAAGGTCGGTTTTAATGACATTATATATTTTTCTGTTTATTGAAAAATTAGTGTGATTTATCGAACTTTGAAAAGAAAAGAAAAATCGGCCATGAATTATTATTTAGTTAGACCTCAATTTGAAACTAAGATGATGATTTATGAGCGAAATCTCTCTTCTAACACTTAACGAAGGCAAAGACCAATCTGATTTTGGGAATTATTTTCTAATTCATTTCAAAACACTTATATACCATAGAGTCATCCACGCTATGTCTCAACTCAAATTTGCATCATTATGCAGAGTGTTGGAAATTAAGAAAATGTTTTTTGGGTTTACTGAAACTATCTGTTATATTAATATATTTGTATCAGTACAATCCATTGGCACTTGACCATTATCAGTTCCGCCTCTTGTTTACACATCAATCAGTTTTCAGTTGGTTGGTTGATCAGTCAAAAATTTAGGTCTCGAAGTTTGACCCCTCCATATACTTTTATTATCTTTTTCAAATTTAGACCCCTTGTTTTTCTGAATTTCCATTAACACATTTTATTTAACTGTGAATTTTCATGAACCCATTTGGCTATGAATTATACAGTTTAGACCCTTGGTACCCCGGTGTTACATTTGCTACATGTTCTTAGTTTTTGTACATTAATCTAATTATATGGAATTTTATTTTGGGTTAAGTTATTAAAATAAACTATTAACTTTTAGCTTATGTGGCTAGTAACTGTTGCTGCTAATTTCTGTGTGGGAGTAAATATCTGAGTTCTTTTAAAAACAATAAAAAGCCGACTTTTTTGACTTTCGTCCGTATTGACTGCTTTTAACTGATATTGACTTCTCGATCTGAATCGTTTGCGTCGTTGGATTTGATTCGTGTGGTGACGATCGTCTCCGCTGACCCGTAAAGAGTCTGAAACACTGCGGTTAACCCCGACGACAGACCCTTCGACGCTTAAGTCAGAACTTAAGAAGAATATGAGAAAGCTTTTGTGGAGAAATTACTCGTTACCTTGTCCTAGTGGACGCAGAGGGGTATTTATCGTTGCCTTGGGGGTTAGTTTCAAGATAATGAATTATCTTTACTTCTTGGTAATTTTGTATTGAATCAGTTATCTCTTCTTCAAGAAGAGATAAGAGTAGCTGAGGGGATTTGAGTTTTAAACTCCCCCCTAGATAAGAGATATGGTTTTTGACCGTCTCTTATAGATAATCCTAAGTTTAAATCATTCTTAAATGATATGGACTCATTTGCATGACAACTCAGTGAGACATCCGTTTTTGGATTATTAGGCTTAAAAGATGCCCAATTTTCATTCATGGACCTGTTTACGGGTGAAATTATTGTTTTACCCCTAAGAGCTTTAAGATTCGTGTCCGATTTGAACGTTCCCGATATAGTTCTATTTTTACCCATATCACAAGACCATCACTTCCGAAGATGAGTTTCAAAGCCTTTGAAAAGTAGATCACCCGTTTTTAATGGTTTACAGAACTTATTGGAGTTCTCAGGGAATTGTGGATCTTGCTCGAGGTGTAACGGTGTTATTCTGAGCTTTTAAAATACCCAAAATTATTTTTAGAATTTTCTTGATTTTTAGTTACTTTTCCAGATTTTTCTGATTTTTTTCCTTCCAATTTTTAATCATTTTTGGATTTTTTATTCACTTTCTGAATTTTAATAATTAATTGTTGAATATTCTAAATTAATAATTATTTTTTCAGAATTTAAAAATATTTTTCAGAATTAATAATTATTTTTAGAATTTTATTTATTTTTTTGAATTTTTAAACATTTTTCAGAATTTTTAATAATTAAATAAAAGAATTAAATAAAAGAAATTACCTTGATTTAATCATGACCGTTGATCAAGATCGAGCACGGATCGGGAGGAAGATTCTTTCACCATTTCCCGCTCAGGGGCTGGTCATCTCGTCGAGCTTCAGTGGTGGTTCGGCGAGCTGACACGTGTCCTCGGCCTGTCAACGGCCAACGTTGACCGTTGACTCGGTCAAAGGTTTTTTTTTATTTGATTGAATCTCAGCCGTTGGTCGAGATCGGGAGCGGATCAGGAGAAATTCTTTTTGCCATTTTCAGCTTGGAGACATGTTTACTCGGCGTAACATGTGCAATACACGTGTTTTTTTTGATTGAATCTTGGCCATTGATCGAGATCGAGCAAGAATCGAAAGGAGATTTTTTTGCCATTTTCAGCTCGGAGACATGTTTGCTCGGCGTAGCACGTGCAGTACACTTGTTTTTTGATCGAATCTTGGCCGTTGATCGAGATCGGGAGGATTTTTTTGTGTGTGCAGTACACGTGTTTGCTCGGCATAGCATGTGCAGTACACGTGTTTTTTGATGGAATCCTGGCCATTGATCACGATCTGACACAGATTTTCAAGAGAATTTTGCTCCATTTTTAGTTCGGGGACACGTTTGCTCGGCATAGCACGTGCAGTACACACTTTTTTGAAGCTCGGTGTAGCACGTGCGGTACACCTGTTTTTCTTTTGATCGAATCTCAGTCGTTGATCACAATCTAACACGAATTTTGAAGAGAATTTTGCACCTTTTTCAGTTCGGGGGCATGTTTGCTTGGTGTAGCACGTGCTGTACACGTGCTTTTTCGAAGCTCGGTGTAGTACGGGTGATACATGTGTTTTTTTTCTTTTGATCGAATCTCAGCCATTGATCATAATCTGGCACGAATTTTGAAGAGAATTTTGCACCATTTTCAGTTTGCTCGGCATAGCACGTGCAGTCCACGTGCTTTTTTGAAGCTCAACGTAGTACATGCGGTACACGTGTTTTTTGAAGCTGATAATGTGGCAAAATCTGAAGTGTTGATCGTGCGGGCGCGGATCATGAGGAATCCAACCGTTTTTCCTCATTTATAGCTTTTTTTGTGTTCTTTAATAGCACGTGCGGCGCACGTATAATATGTAGCTCGACTGCAAAATAAGCTGCTGAAGATGGAATTATTCGGAATCGAAGCCAGGATCTTTGAGAAGGGGAATGAGCAACCTAACCACTTGACCAACTTGCTTTTTTGTAGAAGTTAGCTATCACACTTTATTTAATTTGGTGGCATGCTTTTGAGAGATCTACATGGTGTTGCAGTATAATGAACTTTCCCGGTTCTACAGAAGTCCGATTGGAGCGTGTGATCCCTCATTTCGAAGCTGACTCGAAGATCTACAATTTCTCTTCAAAAGTCAGCAGAAGAATCACCCATCTTTAGGGTCAAAACAGGCCTACAATGTCTTTGTCTCCATGAAGTTAAGAAGAGTCTGGGTGTCGGGGATCTACGAGAAGGAGTTTCGCCGTGGAGTTATAAAGAAGAGCTTGGCGATGGGGAGCTCGGCGAAGGAGGGGAGTTCGACGACTATTGGAGCTGGGCAATGATTCGAGCTCTAGCGGAGATTGGTCGGAGCTCGGCGAGGAGCTTTGGCAAGTTCGACAACTTCGGCAAGCTAGGCGTAAGTAGAGGTGGTTCGGCAAGTTCGGTGGTTCGGCTGCGCGACATGTATCCCGTTGACCTGTCAACGGTTTTTTGGCATTTTCATGATGGGGGGCACGTTTGCTCGGCTTGCGACCCCGAACCACCACAATGCTTCGGCGTGCTGACATGTGGCCGTTAACCGTTGACCGGTGAGTTTTACTCCGTTTTCGATCGGGGGCGCATTTGCTCGGTGCGCGACTCCGATCTGCCTCAATGCTTCGGCGTGCCGACACGTGGCGCTTTGACTATTGAGCGTTGACTCGGTCAACTTTTTGTTGGCTCGGCGCAGCTGTGTTGTAAACAACTTTACCAGTGCTACAGCGGTTCAATTGGAGCATGTGACCCCTCGTTTCGAAGGTGACTCGAAGATCTACAATTTCTCTTCAGGAGTATGCTGAAGAATAATCCGTCTTTAGGGTCAAAACTAGCTTGCAATATCTTTGTCTTTGTAAGGTTGAGAAGAGCTTCGGTGTCTGGAATCTACGAAGAGGAGCTTCGCTCCCGTGGGCTGAGGAGACGAGCTTCACCATGGGGGAGCTATGAAAGAGCCATTTGGGAGACGAGTTTGAGGAGCAACTCTTGGGGTGAGCTGAGCTCTGATCTCGTTTGTAAGAAGGCCGCTCGAGAGGCGAGCGAGATGAAGAGCATCACTAGGCTCTAGGAGAGAGCCGTTCGGGAGGAGAGTTTGGGGAGCAACTCTATGGGTGAGTTGAGCTTCGAACTTGTTTGGAAGAAAGCTACTCGGGAGGTGAGCGAGATGAAGAGTATCATCGGGCTCTAGGAGAGAGCTGTTTGGGGTTGTTTTGGGAGCACTCGAGTGGCGAGCCGAGCTCCACACTTGCTCGAAGGCAAGAGGCTAGAGCAGCTCTGTGAGCCATGAGTGAACTTCGAACACCGGGACGACGAGTTTTCGGAGCACTTGAATGGCGAGTCATGCTCTGCATACTTGCTGGGAGGCAAGTGGCTAGAGAGACCCTATGAACCATGAATGAACTCCACACTTGTCCGAGGTTATTTTGGGAGCACTCGAACGACGAGCTGTACCCCGCACACTTGCTCGGGGGCAAGTAGCTAAAGCGACCCTATGAACCGTGAGTGGACTTCGAATAAGGTGATGACTAGTTTTGAGAGCACTTGAATGGCAAGCCGAACCCCGCACACTTACTCCGGAGCATGTGGCTAAAGCGGCTCTATGAACCATGCATGGACTCCGCACTTCTTCGGGGTTGTTTCAGGAGCACTCGAACGGTGAGCCGATCTCGCATACTTGCTCGAGAGCAAGTAGCTAAAGTGACCCTATAAACCGTGAATGAACTTCGAACAAGGTGACGACAAATTTTTGGAACACTCGAATGGCGAGCCGAACCCCGTGTACTTGCTCAGGGGCATGTGGCTAGAGTGGCTCTATGAACCATGTATGAACTCTGTATTGTCCGGGGCTGTTTCAGGAGCACTCGAACGGCGAGCCGAACCCCGCATACTTGCTCTGGAGCAAGTAGCTAAAGTGGCCATATGAACCGTGAATGGACTCTGAACATGGTGACAACGAGTTTTTGGAGTGCTCGAATGGCGAGCCAAACCTGCACACTTGCTCGAGAGCATGTGATTAGAGCGGCTCTATGAACCATGAGTGGACTCCTCACTTGTCCGTTGGAATGCTTAGTGAAGGGATGGTGTGGCTCGGGGGTGGACCGTGTGTCTAACTCATTGTTTGCATTCGATGGACTTGTACATGAATTTTCTGAAGGAAAATACTAAAAATTTATTGAAGAATAAAACTAAGTGGCTGCTTTGATACTAGCCTTTATTACATGTTGTGACCGTTATAATTGTCGGCCTTTATTACATGTTTGAAACTAAGTACTTGGAGAGGGTGTTAAGCGTCCTCGTTGTACTTCATCGGGTGTTCGGTGTTTTCGAACGAAGAGATTTTGGTTCTCCCTAATGCAAGTGATGAGTTGCTCCTTAACTTGATGTGAGAGTGCCTTGTTCACCCGAAGACACTTGGCTCGATCCTTTTGGGAGAAGGGAATTTCTGCTAGTTCTTCTAAGGGTTCAGAGCTTGCTTGTTCTCGCTCTTGGGGGAGCTCCATAGCGTCGAGGGGGAGGACCGAGCCCCCCATTGTGGCGGTGTAACATGCCCAAGCAGCTTCTTGGCTTTCCATACTTCATCTTCATATGGTAGACTGAGGCAACCGCGTGAAGGGTTGCTAACCCCGGGCGACCAAAGACGGCATTGTAAGCGGACTAAATGTCGACAACCATGAAATCGAGTGCTTCCGTGCGGGTAGTTGGAGTTTTCCCCACAGTTACATCAAGGGTAATTATTCCCTCGATTAGAACTGGGGCTCCGGAGAATCCATGGAGAGGGCTTGAGACGGTATTGCTTGAGCTTGAGGCCCTCAAATACATTCAGAAAGATGAGGTTTACCGAGCTGCCGTTATCTACCAGGTTGCGGCGCACCTCATGATTGACCATACATATGCTGATTACTTGTGCGTCGCAGTGAGGTGTTTGAACACTTTCAAGGTCTTGGTCTGAATATGTGATCGGGACCCCCGAGTTCTTGGGAGGGGGATATCATGCATCGAGTTCACTTTTCGGAGAAACACTTTCCTGGAGGTGGGGTTAGATGATCCCCCTATAGGTCCCCCATGGATTGAGTGGAATATCTTCATGCGCCCCGAGCCTTAGGACTCGGCTGGTTTTTCTGGTCGCTTACTGACTCCTCTTGGAGAAGGTTCGGTGTCGTTCCTTTGGATGAACTTGGTGAGGTACCCCAGCCGGAGCAGAGCTTTTAGCTCGTCTTTGAGGGCTCGATAGTCATCAGTGAGATGCCCGTGATCTTTGTGAAACTCGCACCACTTGTTCCTATCTCTTCTTCCACTTAGAGCTTTCATCTTGGGTGGAGGTCGAAGGAGTCATTCCATATCCACTTCCATGAGGATTCTAGAGATGTTGACATTAAGCGGAGTATACTTCTCAAATCGAGGCATTGGGGGTGGATGACACTGGCTTGTGGCATCCTTCTGGGACTTACTGGGTTCTCGTCTTTGTTGGTGCACTTCTGTTTGTTCCCGGATGAGGTCACCTTTTGTTCTTGAAGTCGAATAGCATCCTCCACTCGGATGTACTTCTCTACTCTTTGGAGGAGGTCAGAGAAGTGTCGGGGAGTTCTTTTGACAAGGGAGGCTTTGAGGTAATCATGATTTACATTGTGCCTGAAGGCAGCCATGGTTATGGCTGAGTTGAGTGAGGGGATGGACCGAGACTCGGCTGCAAAGTGCCGAACATAACTCTTAAGGGACTCCCCGTCTCTTGTTTCAAGTCAAGTATGGAGGCACTTGTCTTTTCTGTCTTGCGGGTGGTGATGAAGTGCACGAGGAATAGCTCCTCAAGTTTGTTCGAATGAGAATATGGACCCTGGAGAGAGTTGAGAGAAGCACTTCTGTGCGGATCCCTTGAGGATTGCTGGGAAAGTCTTGCAGAGGAGGGAGTCGGATGCTTGGTGGATCATCATAAGGGTTTTAAAACTCTCAATGTGGTCTACCAGATTGGTTTCCCCATTGTATGACTCGAAGGTTGGGATCTTGAAGTTAACAGGGATAGGAGCCTCAATAATCTTCTTGGAGAAGGGGGTCTGATGGGACGATATCTTCTTTCATGTTTTTCTTCTTCCTGCTTCAACAGTGCTAGACGATCTTCCATTTTTCAGAGGCGTTGAAGGACGGGTTCCTCTTGCCGATCGGATCTGGTGGACCCATGAGACTTTACGCGTTGCGGAGGAGTAGAGCGGTGTGGACTGGTTCGCCGGGTCTTGGAAGGAATTATGTCGAGGGCCTGAAGAATTTCATCTTTGACCTCTCGGAGTTCTGCTCTGGTGATTGGTACTTCTTCCTCTCTCCCTCTTCTAGGGGCTATTCTGCTGGTTGGAATTGGATACCTCCTTTCTCAGGGAGAAGTTCTTCTGTGGTCCCTTGGGGAGCGGTGGCTTCTTCGCCCCCTAGGAGAAAGGGATCTTCTTCGCCTTCTGGGAGAGGAAGTTCTTCCGCGCCCCCTTGGAGAGGGAGCTCTTCTAGAACGCGGCCTCCGAGGACTCCTTCCGCCTACCTGATGTGACGGATGTGGTCTGCTTGAATGACCCCCATGTTCGGACTCGTGTTATCTGGAGTTTATGAGATGGCGGAGATCTTGTTGAGGTTAAGGTACCTCGGGAGGTACGGTGGAGGGTGTAAAGGTATAGACCGACCCTCTGTTCTCGCCAATGTGTTGTGCATGGTGTTGATTTCTTTTGGAGCCCCCTAGTGGAAGCTATTTGGAGGGGGGGTTAAGTAGGCTGTTCTGGATGAAGAGGTTGATCCACTTGAAGGGTAGGAAGGACGTCTTCATGAGGTGAAAGAAGAGGGTCGGCTCGTCGGCTTGAGGTCGTTGTCTTCCCTTTTCCTTTTGGAGGCCTGGCTGAAAACTGTTTTTACCAGCAAAGTTTGGTCGGATTGCTTTTTGAAATTCCCACAGATTGCGCCAATCTGTTACTGCTAATTTCTGTGTGGCAGCAAACTGATGATATGAGTTCTTGTAAAAACAATAAAAAGCTGACCTTTTTTATTTTCGTCGGTATTGACTGCTTTCAACTGATGTTGACTTCTCGATTTGACTCGTTTGCGCCGTTGGATCTAATTCGTGTGGTGACGATCGCCTCCGCTGACCTGCAAAAAGTCTGAAACACTGGGGTTGATCGCGGCGACTGACCCTCCGACGCTCAATTTAGAACTCAAGAGGAATATGAGAGAGCTTTTGTGGAGAAAATACTCATTACCTTGTTCTAGTGGATGTAGAGGGGTATTTATAGTTGCCTTGAGGCTCAGTTTCAAGATAATGATTTATCTCTACTTCTCGGTGTTTTTGGATTGAATGAGTTATCTCTTCTTCATGAAGAGATAAGAGTAGTTGAAAGGATTTGAGTTTTAAACTCTCCCTTAGATAGGAGATATGATTTTTGAACTGTCTCTTATAGATAATCATGAGTTTAAATCATTCTTAAATGATATGGACTTATTTGCATGACGCTGTTATGACAACCCAGTGAGACAGATCCTTTTTTGAATTATTGGGCTTGAAAGATGCCCAATTTCCATTCATGTCCCTATTTACGGGTGAAATTACCGTTTGTCCCTGAGAGTTTTAAGATTCGTGCCCGATTTGAATGGTCTCGATATAGTTCTCTTTTTACCCATATCAATAACTATTCTCTAAAAAAGGATTGTCTGCAGAATGCCTGAATGTGATTTCGTAAGTAACTAAAGGTCGCATGTGAAAATTTCCTAAGTAATTGAAAATATGGTTACTTTGGGTTTTTTTATGTTGAAAGTGAATTATGTAGCATACTAACATCTTTTTCCTTTCTCTGAACTCCAGTCTTAATCTTTTGAAGGTATCCTTCTATTTTGTACTAGGATAGATTGCTCATGGCCCAGCCCTTCTAGACTTAATGGCATTATCTTCTCTTTTAAATAACCTTCGTTTGGTGTCTAGCTGCTGCTTTGCTGGTCAGTTGTAACATTTTGTTTCTTCTCTCTTTCTAATTTCCAACCCTATTTGATGCATAAACTTTAGATGATGAGGATGAGGCTGACTTAAAAACTTCCTCATTGACTCTGATACAAATAAAAGTTTACCTGGTTCAGGAAAAGATTCATCATTGTGCACGGACCAAGATAAATTGTCTAGCATTCATTTGCTATATCATGTAGTGTAATCTCATAAACATTTATTTGCTGTAATTTACGGGTTGTTAAATTTGTAGACCTAGATCAATTTCAGACAGAATGCAGAAATACTTGATTAGACCTTATGAAGTTAACAAACATTCATTAATAATATGTTGCAGAGAATAAAAGAATTAAAATCCAAAAAGAGGCAAGGTGAAGCCTTAGAATCTCCTAGCTCTGATGGTGTTCAGCTCAGTATCACCCAGTTCTATCGTTCTACCAAACCTTTGACTCAAGTAAAGCTTGGTGAGGGTTCAGAAAACAAGTCATCTAATGAATTGAAGTTAAAGAAGAACAGAAAATCTTCTAGCTCTGATGTGGATCTGCCTTTACCTAAGTCGGCAAGGAGGCGCCTTCTCTTTGGTTAGATTGGCACGTATATTTATACTAGTCTGTTTTTGGATATCGTGGGTTGCTTCTCCACGTGTGTACTGTAAATTATGACCCAATTTAGCTTGTAAATTATTTAGCAATGGCTCGTCAATTTTGTATATATGTATGTATGTGGGCTATGCTTCTTCATGTTCTCTGTCCGAGTCCTAAAAGTTATTAATGCTATGTTTATCGTTATGTCCATTTCTCCCTTGATATTTTGTTCCCTCGAGATTCTCTGGTTGCCATAAATTTCCTCTCAGATATTGCATCTCCTTCCTTTTTGGAATTCGTTTTTATTTGATTATTTTTTTGAAAACGAAGAAAATGCTTGATGCGGTGTGGGATGTAGATTCTTCAAATTTCAGTTTGTTTTGCTAAGATGAGAGAAATCCTCGACGATCATAAATACTTGAATATTGTTCACTTATTTAGTCATTTTGTTAAGAACAAGTAACTTTGATGAATATGTAGGGATTATATGGAAACTACTGTAGCCTGTAAGATTGTTTTGTTTGTTAATCACTGTAGCATTATGTGATGAGCATGGAGCGAACTAGCGCCTTTTGTTTGTTAATTGTTATTAGGGTTATCCAAACTTCTCTGTGGTTCTTATGTTTTAGAAAATCCAGGTAATTGATTTTCCGCTATTGAATTACTTATTGCGGACATGATTTAAGTTATGCCGAGGGATAAAGAAAACCATTGTGCTATCAGGGCATATATGTAGTCGTTGGCTAAAAATTCAAATTGTGCAAAATTTTGAAAAAAAAGTCTTTGGCCAAATGTTCAAATTTTGAGTTGGAGAGGAACAGTGGTCTATTATATTTGGCAAGGGATATGGTATTTTGCAAAACATAGGAGACACGACGAAATTTCGTGAAAGGGTTTTTTTCCGCTCAATACGTTGTCGAGCGAAATATAAAATTTTGTACGACCCTTTTTTTTTGAATTATTTGAACGGCAAAAATTTTTGAAAATGAGGGACAAAACAACTTATTTCGTTCCTTTCCAAATTTTATTTTATTTTAAAAAAAATTGAAAGACTCAAACACCCTCGTCCAATGCCAACGATCACAATTCACTGTAACGGCTATACTTGATTTCGGCTAAAAAATTTCATGTTGCTATATATATACACTCAAATCTATCCAAACACAGCAGTTCTCATTTACAACATGTTCTTCCCTAGTTTTTCTATCCTCTTTCTTTCTCACATTCGATGTTTGTTAATCGAAACAATGGCCAATCGTGCTAATAGAGGCAGGGTATACACATCTATTGAAGATGTTACTGTATCCCAAAGTTAGGTTGCTATAACTCAAGATCCGTTGTTTGGTAGCTATCAATCCAGGACACAGTTTTGGGATCATGTGTATCTTACATTTGTTAGTCTATTAGGCAGTTCAACTGACAGAACGACCGGTTTCCTTTCAAGTTGATTCTCAACTATTTCGAAAGAAGTTGCTGTATTCAGGGCGGAGTTGGGCAGTGTAACAAATAAAGCTGCAAGCGGAACAACTGAGGTGGATAAGGTTTGTATAATTTATGTGGTTTATGCGACTTTTGTTTTAAAACAAAATTTACTCAATTATAATTCGCGCTTTTGAAATTTTGATAGGTACGCGATGCAAGAATGAAATACATGCAAATTGGTGGAAAAATCTTCAAATTTGAAGAATGTTACGAAATACTTAAAGATCAGCCAAATTTTTCTTTGCGTACAATTTGCGTGTTCAGCTCTGGCCCGAGTTCTCAATCCGGGGAAGGTGGAAGCACAGCACGTTTCCCCACAATGATCAACATGGATTTAGATATTCCGGTTGGCATGGATTTGCCTATGACCCCCCCCCCCCCCCCCCCCCCCCCCCCCCCCCCCCCGCCCCGCGGACCACCTGGTCAAAAAGCAAAGAAGAAAAAAGGAAAAATGATGGTTGAATCATCTGAGTTTGCTGCAATGGTTGAAGAGATAATTTTTTTTAACTCTTTTTATAAAAAGACGCAGGAAATGATGATACAGGGACGGAAATGAAAATTGTGATTAACAGAAGACTACGAACTGAAAGAACGAATGGAGTAAAGATCGCATAATGAGTATGGACCTCAATACATTACCTGATACTCAACGTTATTATTTCATGTGTAGACAAAATGAAATAATGCAAAAACGAGGTTACCATACGGGGTAACTTAGCATCTATTCTTATATATATGTTGCATTGTTGGCTATATCTTCCTTATTTTTCACAATGTAGTTGTATTTTATTATAATAAATAGGAAGACAAAATATTGCAGTGGAACATTTTTATAGAAACAATACTTCTGATAAAAAAATAAATACATATAAAATTCTGGAAAGATCAAATGTCCTCGTCGGTGTTTTCCTAATTGTCATATTTATATTGGTTCCAAATGTGCTCAACCAAATCTTGTCGTAGTGCAAGCATTTTTGTCTGTCATGTAGTTCGACATTGCATGCGGTTCAGGCTGCACGGACTGTTGGTCCAGCTCTGTTAGGTACAATGAGGGTAGAGTCAACATGTTGGTCATAATCATACTCACCACTTCTTGTTTATTCTCAACAATCATATTGTGTAAAATGATATACATCTTCATAATATAGGCAAGATTGTCGGCATCCCAAAGTCTGGCTGGGCCTTTTACAATCACAAATCATGTCTGTAAGACCCTGAATGTGCGTTTAACATCTTTTCGTGCAGCTTCTTGCATTTGGGCAATTCTTTTCTCTTTTTAGGTATCTAGGGTCGAGTAAGTTTTGACTATAGTAACCAATAGGGTATATACTATCCACTTAATAGTACCCCATGCTGTAACTATGATTGTTGATAATGAAATTTGTCGACAGTGCACAATCATCAAGAATATTATCAAATAATGTGGAACGGTTAAGTACGTTAAGATCATTCTTGGATGCTGGTTTTCCGAAGAATGAATGTCAAAACCAAAGGTCATAAAAAGCCACTGCTTCGAGAATAATTCTAAGCTCCTGGACGTGGCCGGTATAATGGCCATGCCAGGCAACGGGACAATTTTTCCATGCCCAGTGCATGTAATCTGCACTACCTAACATTCTGGGAAAACCTCGAGATTTGTTTTCTTCAAGGAGCCTTTGAACATCATCGATAGTTAGATTTCTCAGATGATGAGGCCCAAATATGTTAACAATTGCGACACAAAACCGATGAACTATTTTCCAAACAACACATTATCTAATTCGTACGTACTCTTCTACCGCATTTGTAGAAGATTCGTACGCCAAACACCGTTTCGCTGCAGTGATTTTCTGATGTGGAGATAAACCAAAAGCTTTTGTTGCATCTTGTTGCCGAAGAAAGTATTGATCGTAACAAACAATAGCTTCTAGTATCTGATTGAATAAAATCCGACGCATACGGAATCGAAGGCAGAACATAGTGTCACCGTAAATGGGATTATCGGAAAAATAATCCCTTCGAAGACGTCTGTCACCATCTTTTACTTTCACAACGAATATATCGGCGGTGACTTGCACGCTGGCTTTGTTGGACTACAATGAAAAATATTTGCATACGGTTATTAACAAGTCTCGCAATACTTTCATGGTGCTCGGATTCTTCGTTTGATGATGTAATACCCTAAACTTTCATTTTAATGGAAATGTTGATTTTCACGTGTTGTGCACGTGCAAATTTCATGTGTATATTTATTTAGTTATTTTTAGATATAAAGTTTCATTTTATAGTATGAACAATTATTTTCTTCTTTTATTTTTCTAAAAGCCTATTTTATAAAGCCTAAAACACTATTTTCTTAATTTGAGCTCACTTTAATAAACTATTATTTTATTATTTTATTATTTGGCCCACAAGCCTAAGCCCACTATTTGTGAAGCCCATAAATTTAATTAATCATTTAAATGGTCACACTTGTCATGTAGACACAAAATGTGAACAATTTGATTAATTAAAATTGTACAAACTTCAAATAGGGGTACTAGAGGGGCACGCGCATGCACGTAGTGTGCAATGCACACTATTTTGAGGCCAGATTGTGCATGGAGGAATGGGAGAGTGGGCGTGTGTGCATGGGTAGTTTATTTGAGTGTGGGTGGTTGCTACAACTTCCCCTCCTATCCTAGCCATCCATCCTATAACTATCCAATGAATCCTAGCCCTCCAATTTATCCTAGAATTAGTATAAATACCCCATATCTATTTGTATTCTACACTAAGAAACTATTGAAAGAAGAAATTATATAGGAGATATATATAAGTATGAGTGTGAGTGTGTGTGTACCATTGGAGGCCGGTCATTCATTCCCCCACACTTGGAGCTCTCGATTTTGACAAGGAAGCAAGGAGAAGGAGTTCTTGCATCGCAATCTAGGAGGAGAAGGCACTCTCTCGTATTCTAGGGGACTCTAGGAGCTTTTAGTTGGCTTTTTCTTCAAAGAGGTGGGTGTTTCTCATGACTTAAAGTAGAAATCATGCTAGGAATGAAATTGAATTGTTATTATAAAGCCACTAGTTGAAATGAAATGCATGCTTGCCTAATTAGAAGAGAATTGATAAATTAGTAAATGTGTGTTATTTTGATTACTAGATTTATTAATTATGAGTAAAAGTAAATGTTCTCATTGTTTTTAATGTTAGTGTGCATGCTAAGTATGTTCTAAATGCAAACTATGTGGATTAACTAGTAAAAAGATTAGAACCATGTTTGTTGATTAAAGTATTAAAGTAGAATGTTATGCTGGAGATGAATTGATGGAATAATTTACTAAGAGATGATTGTTAATTGTTGTAGTAGAATTTTCCATTGTTATATGTTCCATATGAGTATTAGAATAAATGAAAAGATTGTATTTTTGCAAACAAAAGATTGAATGCATTATGTGTAAATTAGTGGATAAAAATGAGTTTTATTCATTAAGAAAGATGAATTTTTGTGTTCTAAAAACATCGTGAGAAAGAAAACATTTTTGTAGTGATTTTTGTGGGAATCTATCTTTAATTATGAAGAATTATGCTTTAGTTCTCGAATGTCGAAATTATGATCATTGAATACAAACTAAGGCTAAAATGCATGTTTTAAAGAGTTAAAATACTCATAAAAATACTGAGTTGCTGTAATTTTATGTGTGCTATAATCCGGAAAGTTATGTTTCAAAAAGAGAAGAAAAAGAACTAAAAAAACATTTTTTTTTGAGAAATTGAAAAACCCAGTAGCATAGTCGACTGGTTTGAGAAAATGAAAAATATATAGTTCGAATCTTTTACAGAACAGTCGACCGACTTTTGTAACAGTTGACTGCCCTGATCGTTTTATTTTTAAGTTTAAAGATCATCGCAGAACAGCCGACTGGTCATATGTGACAGTTGACTTCTCTGATTACTTTATTTTCGAGCTTTAGAACCTCGCAGAACAGCCACTGGCCATGATTAACAGTCGACTGCCGTGAAGTTTCAAATAATATCTATATTTTGTGAGGAAATCTCTATTACCTGTGGCCTTGTATAAGTGAGATCGTTTTTACAAGAAGGAACTTATTTTAATTATTAACTTAAATTGTTTTCTTTTGAAGTTCGAATGGATTGTTTAAGAAGTTTAAAATGAGATTTTGGTAATGAGAAATTTGAAAAGTGTGAAGTGTGAACTAAGTGAAATTGTGAACTGTGGAATTAGCATGGATTAAAATATAATTATGTGGGTTATAAACTAGTGATTGTGGCATGTTGCATTTTTATTGTTATGCATGATATTTTATTTGAGAAATTGAAATTAGTTGACATGATGAGTTAGGAAGAGTACCATGAATATGAATACATGAATGTTATGAATATGAAATGTGAATTGTGATTAATCATTAAAAGATCTTGTGAGTATGAAAAGCTCGATATTGTAATTATGAGTTGAAATTGAGAATTAGGGTATAGCGAAGCCTTATACCGGCAATGAAAGAATTGTGAAATGATATTTGAAATGAGAAGACCAAGGTTGGGTCATGTGAATTAAATGAATAAGACCAGTATAGTGGGAGTGCTACATTCTAAGAGTTGATTTTATTCCTGATTCAATTCAACTAAGGATTATATACATAGTGAAGATGTGATGAAAGTAAGAGAAAAACATTGAGTATGAGGGCCATTGGATTGGCAGCATGAGAGTATTCACAGGATGTCCCATGATGCGTCATGATAGGGCGTGGATACTGCTCCAGAGTACCGTCCCGATGGCGACGCTCGTGGGGTGTTTGACGACTGCAGGTAGTGTCATGTCTATAGTAGGAGCTGAATTACCACAGGATGCCTGCATGATGACTCATGTGTCAGTGCGTTGGGATTCCCTCCAGGGCGCCTAGACATGAGTTCGTAGGTCAGAAAACATCTAGGATACTTACCGTAGTTACAGTAGTAGATTAAGTCATGGCGAGAGATTGAACCATACAAGATGAAGAACGGTTAAGGGCTTGCCCTTGGACCTATGTAGTATGGGCTGCATAAACTCTGAACAAGTACGCATTAGTGTCATATAATACAAATAATTGCATTAAGGACTAAGTGCACATTCACAACACGACATCAATAGGATAGTCCCTTTAGCTTTGTTTGTGAACAAGTTTGTGGATTGCTAAGTAATGAGAATCGTTATACTGTTTTCGGCATAGAGAGGATGGCCGTGTATAATATTTCGTCAGTTGAATGAAATGACGCGCCCACAGTTTTATATGCAGGGTAAAGATGCTTAACAAATTGAAGTATACATGTTGCGCAAGATTGATTTAAATGTTGTTTTATGTAAATTATTGTAAAATTGCTTCCGCTGTGACAATATACAAGTGTAATGTAACTCTGATGAAAGAAAAGTTTTTATTTCCTTATAAAATTGTACAAAAGAAGTGTAAAGATCATGTGGAACTTCGAATTCAGTTGTATTTTGGAATTCGGGGTGTTACAGATGAAGTCGTGGAAGAAGATGATGTAAATGGGCCATTGGAGAAGAATATGTGAATGCTAAATTGGAGAAGAATAAAGAGTTTTGCTTAATGTATTTCGATATGGACTGGAAATGGTGTATTAAATATATTTTCTCTTCCTCTTATCGTGATTTCACATTCAAAATAGTAAGAGAAAGAATAACCAAAAGCCGGAGATTCGGTGTCGAACGAAACAAAAGTCCATGCAAACAAAAAAGTTAGTGTAGTGGGTTTAAATTTTTTACCAAAGTCCAAAGTTGAATAAAGCCGGAGATTATGGCTTGAAAAATGTGGAAACAAAAGTCCAAAAAATACTAACTCAACAGAAAATTACAAAAATAAAAAAAGTCCAAATTTACAAAAGCCTAAATTTCGGGTTTCCAAGTTAATTGCTAGTCCTCATCATCCACCTGTGTACATGGCACAATTTTTTATGTCAGATTCGATGTCTTTGTACTGCTAGAGTCAATATTCCTCTGTATCGCCCACCACCGTGAAGATGATGGTCGGTCCCTAGATACATATTTCCTACTAGCAAAGACTTGAGCGGGAACAGTGTCTCTCAACACTATTTCTGAAATAATGATTCTTCATAGTTGAGTTTCAGTATTAGACAGAACCTGGCAACATCAGTATAACTCCTTTGGTTAAACGAATTGTTAATGTACAAAAATCTAATCATAATCCAACAAATGTAGTAAAGATACATAACCGATTACTATATACTAACATAGGATAGTATTCCACACGGCTCGAACTGGAAAGTTCCCTGCGGGATACTCCTCGTAACTGTACCGCCGGAAAAAATGACACTTTCACTATGCACTCGCCTTGCCTGGCAGGCTTGTCAGGGGTGGGGTATACTCAGTCGGCGACCAAAATGGGGGAGATGGAAAGAGCAACTGTGCAGTAGAATCACTAATGCTAGCTGGTCCTATAAAATAGATATTTGCTGCATGCGAGAGTGTCAACATAATAGCACCTACTGATACATGAGCCCAATATTGATCGTATATGCTCTGGTGTACATGATGGACAAGTCGAGTAGCGTCCATAGGCGGACAATAATCTTGTGGCGATATTCGAGACAAGACAGGAGGTGGGTCTCATGGGATAACAATAATCTTAGTCATTTGGCGATAACAACGATCACCGAGATACCATACACCCTGTATCATATATCTACTTTATAACACATATAAACGTTATGATAAGGAAAGTAATAATTAAATGAAGATACGAATATGGACTTCTAACATGCGAGCAAAACTGGAAGATAACTCGGTGACGAGACATGATGTTCACAAGCCGAATATCATGCTCGCACTCATATGACGATCCCAAATATGGCTGATATATAATAGATGTCGATGTCCGCATCTCCAATTGATATCTGGCAATGGAAATGTTGTACCTAATTGGATCTGTTCTATCCATATCTAAGTCTTTGCGATTCCAACGTGTAATTTTGGGCCGTTTTTCAATGGCCACTAAGGCGTCCGCGAGATTAACCGTTGGTACACTTATTGGAACACATATATGTATGTATTCATAATCCCAATAGTGAAAATACAGAGTTATATTAGTTTTCATAGAATATTGACAAACTGTATCTCTTAGTGAAGTAAATAACGATTATATTAAATGTTACCACAAGTACTTACCATGGCCCGTTAAAAGCTTTTACTTTAACTCTGCAACATGAATCCAGAGACATATACAGAAGTGTCAGTACTGAACTACCCCAATCATATGTGCCCATTTTACTAAGATTTTCAAGTGCTGCAAGCCAACCACATCTGACAATCGAAGCAGTATTGGAAAAAAGAAACTCACCGAGGAAGAACGAAAAGAATGTGTGTGCAACTGTTACGGCTATAGTATTATGTAACCCCTGTTTTCATAAATACGTATTTTCTATGTATTTTTATGTATTTAAAATTTATAAATTCAGTATTTGTTAAATTCGGCTTGAACTTTACATTTAGAATATTTTCCTGAACAATTATATTTATTTTTGAATAATGGAATATTTCAACCTTATTTACTGTTTTCAAATGATCGACTATTCATATCTTAGTCCAAATCTATTATGTTATTTCGATTTGGATTTTAATGAATTTTAATGAATCTACTGAACTCAAATCTTATTATTGTATTCATATTATTATTATTGTCATTGCTAATATTATTATTATTTTTGTAGTTACTAATATGATTATTAGTTTTATTTTATTATTGTTATCTTTGATTATTTATTGAAAAATCCAATTTTGTTATTATTATTGTTATTAGTATTATTATTTCTATTTGATATTGTTATTATTATTTTTACTACTATTAGTTTTAATTGTTCATGATTTAATGTATACGTATATATATAAGTATGTCTTATAAAGCCTATTCTATTTAATTACCTCCTATTGGATTTTTAAACCCAAAACCAATACCCATCTCTTATTGGATCCAAATCCATCTAAACCCAAACCCATAACCCACTATATAAATACCCTATTAACCTACACTTAACCCTAACCTAATACCCATTGTGTAAACCTATCACCCCAGCAGCCTTTTCACCTTCATCCCGCTACCTTTCCCCATTCCTTCTCCCGACCTACACTAACCCATCTCCTCTCTCCCTCATTCCGTCTTCCGGCAGCCCCGTCCTCCCTGTCGCGCCCTCGCCGCGACTCCCTATCTCCGCTCACCCTGTCACGATCCCCACAACAACGACAACAGCCCCCACGACGCCATGACTCCCCTGCTGCTCCCCTCCACCAGCGGCGTCTTCTCTCTCCCGTCCACCCCTGTGCCGCCCTCGCAACCCCCGTGCACACTCCTCCTCTCCTCGTCGCGCTGCAATCCCACCTCAGCAATGGCCTCCCGCAGCGCACGATCCCCACGCTGTCGCGAGCCAAGCCAACAACGGCGACTGCAGCCACCTGCGGCGTCGTCGGCAGCCTCCGCCAGTATCTGAAGAGGAAGGAGAAGTTTAAAGAAACTTACATATCAGTCCAAAAGCTTGCATTTCAGTCCAGCCAGTATTTTACTTTTTTCGGGGTTTATTTTGCTTATGTGTTGGTTATTTTGCAATAAACATCCCCGCTGTGAGCTAGCGTGGGGCCAGTTTGTTAGAGGCACTAGCTTTACCGTTTTTACTGTAGGGTTACGTGCACTACACGTGCCACGTGTTAGAGTGTGATTTGCAGATCATTTTATTCCCTTTCGTCTTCCTCTTTTTAAAGGCAGCTGTACTGAATGAGTTGGTTATGAATTAATGAATTGAATCTTCTTTTCTATTTGTTCTGCTCTTTTTACTGTTCGATTGTACCACCATGGTGGTCCAAACTCGTAGCGGTGCAGCCCAACAGATCCCCTTCGTAATCGGATCGGCACCATTGGTATCAGAGCTAACGGATCCTATGAACCCCACCTCTCCGATCGAGCGCTTACAGACCTTCGAGTCTGGGGGAAACTCCAGACTTGGGGCGCCAAGCCCGTTGACACGAGGAACTGGCCCTAGTGGCGCTGGTCCTCAATAGTTGACCGATCTAACTCATAGGGTGGGGGATCTAGAGCTCTCACTGGGAACCATCCAGAACCAGATTAACGGGTTGCAACTGGCCAACGATGACATTCGCACTCTTCTCCGACGCCTAGCTGACAGGGATTCCCTGACTCCAGGGGGACCCAACTCCACTCCTGCATCCAGCTTTATCTCTCCACAATCAGACCCTAATGGCACCTACCGCTGGGCCAGTGGTGAAGAAGATCCAGGCAGGTACCCATCCATCTTCCCAAAACATACCAAATTAGAGATTCCATTGTTCGATGGCACATGGGACATTAGCAATTGGATTTTCCATTTGTAACACCACTTTGATACAGAACGAGTAGACACTAAATCTCAAGTGGATTTTTTCATTTACTTCCTACGGGGAGATGCTCTTCTTTGGTGGAGGTGGTATAAAAGGCAGTGTGGGGGAAATAGTGATTGGGTGACCTTGAAGAAGGAGTTGATGCTCCAATTCGGACCAACAGAATTGCAAAATCCCACCGCAACCTTGCTCAAGCTCAGACAGGTTGGTTCAGTTCACGAATTTCACTGGGAATTCATAAAATACAGTCACCTTAGCAAACCCTTCGACATGGGAGTGCTCGTCGACTATTTTGTGTCAGGATTGAAGGAGGAAGTTCAACAAGAGGTGTTGCTGAAACACCCTAGCACCGTGACGGCAGCATATCGAGAAGCTGTCGCTCGGGAGACGATCCTCATGTGCCAAAGGAAGGCCACTAAATTCCAGGGATGTGCTGCCAAGCAAGGATCCAATCTCACCACACTTGTGCCAGATAAGGTAACACCTCGCCTTGCTCCTACAGATAATAGGGCTCCTTCAGTTGGAGCGCCAAAATTAACTCAATTTGATAAAATTGTGGCGGAAAGAAGAGCTCAGGGATTGTGTTTCTGATGTGACGAGAAGTGGGTGAAAGGGCACCGGTGTGCTGGACGGTCTCTCATGCAAATTGAAGGGGAGTATGGTGTTGATGAAGCCTATATAGAGGATGTTTCCACTGCACTGGCCCCCTCTGCAGGAGAAACACAAGACATAAGTGGTGGTGATTTCCAAAAGGGAATGGAGCAACCTACACACCCTACCATTTCTCTTGAGGCCATGATTGGTACCGACGCACCTCAGACTCTAAGATTGAGGGGAACTATTGCTGAGAAGGAGGTCTATGCTCTACTTGACACCGGATCTACTCACAACTTCATCGACATGGCAGTGGCAAAACATTGCAAATTACCTATCATCAAGACTGTGGGCTTTGGTGTGACCATTGCAGGAGGAGAGAAGCTCAGTTGTGAAGGAGTTTGTGATGGTGTAGAGTTTAAGTGTCAAGGCATGACCATCAAAGCAAATTTTCATGTACTCCCATTGCGAAGCAGCCAGCTAGTATTGGGAGTGGAATGGGTTAAGATGCTGAGAGGAGTTTGGCTCAGTTACAAGGATCACTCCCTACATTTCGAGGAAGATGGCATGATCAAAGTCCTACGAGGCATCAATAATAAAGGGTTAGAGATTGCTTCATCCAAATCCTTTATCAAGACCCTTGCTAATCTGAGAAGAGGATATCTGTTGGAAATTCAAGGTTGCCCTGAGGTCACAAACCCTGCAGACAACACTGAAGTTGAAACTTCTCTACCCACAGACATATCTCGCGTGCTGCTCAGCTTCGACAAAGTGTTCCAACCAAATCCTGCTCTCCCTCCTCCCAGAACCCATGACCATAGCATTCCCCTGCTTCCCAACTCCCATCCAATCAGCCTAAGACCCTACAAGCATCCGTGGCACCACAAGAATGAGATAGAGAAACTCATTAAAGAGATGCTTCACTCAGGGGTGATCCGACCAAGTGTGAGCTCGTATGCCTATCCCGTGGTTATGGTGAAGAAACCTGATGGAACATGGAGGCTTTGCGTCGATTACAGGGCCCTCAATAAGATGACAATCAAGGATAAGTATCCAATTCCAGTCATCGATGAGCTTTTAGATGAGTTGCAAGGAGCCAAGATGTTTAGTAAGCTGGACCTCCGAAGCGGCTATCACCAAATTAGAATAAAGGAGGAGGATATTCCAAAGACAGCATTCAAGACACATGAAGGGCATTCCGAGTATGTTGTAATGCCATTTGGCCTCACCAATGCACCATCGACGTTTCAATCTCTAATGAATGAGATCTTCAAGCCTCATCTCAGTAAATTTGTCTTGATTTTTTTCGATGACATACTAGTCTATAGTCGTTCACTCCAGGAGCATGCTCTCCATATGAAATTGGTCCTACAGTTGCTAGAAAAGAATTCACTGAGTGCCAAGCGGAGCAAGTGCATGTTTGCGGTTAATAAGGTGGCCTATTTGGGACATATCGTCTCTGATACGGGGTATCTGTAGACCCAAGCAAAGTTTCTGCCATCCAGCAATGGCCAGTACCAAGAACTTCGAAGGCATTAAGAGGATTTTTAGGCCTCGCGGGGTATTACCGCAAATTTATTGAGAGGTATGCCTCGATCTCGGCCCCTTTGGTTGCTCTTACTAAGAAGGGAGCCTTCCGTTGGTCGCCTTCAGCTCAATCAGCATTCGAAGCCTTGAAAGATGCTTTAACTTCTCCCCTTGTACTTGCACTGCCCAACTTTAATGATCGATTCACTTTGGAGTGTGATGTGGCAGGCACAGGAATTGGGGCTATTCTAATGCAATCTGGGCACCCTATAGCTTACCTTAGCAAGGGGTTGAAGGGAAAGAGTAAGCACTTATCGGCCTATGAAAAAGAGATGCTCGCCATCCTTCTTGCCGTTAAAAAATGGAGACACTATCTCTTGGGAAGAGAATTTACCATAGTAATCGACCATAAACCTCTCAAGTATCTGCTTGAGCAAAAGTTGGAGACGGAGGCTCAACACACATGGTTATGGAAGCTGCACGGCTACCAGTTCACGGTGGAATACAAAAAGGGAAGGGATAACAAAGGTGCCGATGGGTTATCTAGAGTTTTTGAGGAGCCTCAGATGCAGACCCTGGTGATAGTTAAACCTGCTTGGCTAGATGAGTTGAGGGAAGAAGTGAAGAGGGATCCATTTTATGCCAACATTCAAGTGAAGATCAATCAAGGAGGACCCGCCCAATCCAAACTTATCTACCAACAGAGGTTATACTTCTACAAGGGAAGAGTGCTACTCAACCCCACATCCCCTCTCACCACTCAACTACTTAAGCTACACCATGACTCTCCACAGGGAGGCCATTCAGGCTATGAGAAGACTCTTTCGAGGATAAAGAGAGTCGCCTACTGGAAAGGGTTGAAGGGAATGCTCAAGAGCCACATTAGGGAATGTGAGGTATGTCAACGGTGCAAGTACAACAATCAAAAGCCATCAGGCCTACTGCAGCCTTTACCCATCCCTGAACAGGTGTGGGAAGATTTGAGCATGGACTTTATCGAAGGTTTGCCAAAGAGCTGGGGCAAGACGACTATTCTGGTGGTAGTCGACAGGCTCTCCAAATACGCACATTTCATTCTTGTCTCACATCCATACACCGCGAAGCAGATTGCCGAGATTTTTGTTCACAACATTGTCAAGTTGTATGGGGTTCCCTCTACAGTTGTGAGCAACAGGGACCCAATCTTCACAAGTGTCTTCTGGAAGGAGCTATTCAAGCTACAAGGCACACAACTCTGCATGAGCATCGCCTTTCACCCCCAAACCGACGGCCAATCTGAGGTGGTAAACAGGACGCTTGAGACATATCTTCGATGTTTTTGCGCCTACAAGCCATCAACTTGGGTTAGCATGCTTCCCTGGGCAGAATATTGGTATAATACCAGCTCCCACAGTGCCACCAAATACACACCGTACCAAATTCTCTATGGAAAACCTCCACCTCCACTTGCTCCATATATTCCCAAAACTGCAAAACTGCCTGAGGTAGAAGAAAGCATCATCGAGAGGGACGTGGTATTGCAACTCTTGAAGGACAATTTGAAGAAGGCCCAGGATCGAATGAGGAGTTTGGCTGATAAAAACAGGACTGATACTGAGTACACAGTTGGAGATCTTGTATACCTTAAGCTACAGCCCTATCGGCAGAGCTCTGTGGGGGGAAGGAGAGTCCATAAGCTGTCGCAGCTATATTATGGTCCCTACTTGATTGTAGAGAAGATTGGGACCGTCGCCTACAGGTTGCAATTACCCCCATCAGCCAAGATACACGATGTTTTCCACGTATCGCAGCTCAAGAAACATCTGGGTGACCCTAATAAGTTACAAACAACTCAACCTGCTTACTTCTGTGAAAGCCCCCTCCAACCTACACAGGTGCTCGACAAAAGGGTGGTAGGGAAAAAAGGAGTAGCTACTATAGAAGTACTAGTCCAGTGGCAGGGAGGAGCCGAAGTTGAGGCGACGTGGGAGGAATTTTGGGATGTTCACCGTCGCTTCCCTGGCTTTCGTCCAGTCTTGGAAGCTCCGTTTTATGGGGGAAGGGATGATACAAGGCTCCCACCTGTATCTGAAGAGGAAGGAGAAGTTTAAAGAAATTTACGTATCAGTCCAAAAGCTTGCGTTTCAGTCCAGACAGTATTTTACTTCTTCCGGGGTTTATTTTGCTTATGTGTCGGTTATTTTGCAATAAACACCCCCGCTGTGAGCTAGCGTGGGGCCCAATTTGTTAGAGGCACCAGAGATACCGTTTTTACTGTAGGGTTACGTGAACTACACGTGCCACGTGTTAGAGTGTGATTTGCTGATCATTTTATTCCCTTTTGTCTTCCTCTTTTTAAAGGCAGCTGTACTGAATGAGTTGGTTATGAATTTAATGAATTGAATCTTCTTTTCTATTTGTTCTGCTCTTTTTACTGTTCGATTGTATCTCTTCACCGCCATGGTGGTCCAAACTCGTAGTGGTGCCGCCCAACAGATCCCCTTCGTGATCGGATCGGCACCACATTCAGTGCCACCGCTTACCGCCAGTCGTCGCCCACCGCCATTGCTGCGATTGATCAAACAGCGAAGAAGGAGGGAAGGAGGAGTGGTTGGTTTGATCTGAGCTGTCGGATCTCATCAAGATCCGATCTCCTTCAAGATCAGATCTGATTGCTGTGTGGGTTTTGATCATATTGATTGTGAGCCGTCCGTTGATTGTGATCTTGATTGATTGATTCTTGGCCTTCGGATCCCCATCATCATTTCATCTTGATCATCACTATCCGATCATATCTCAGCCGTCCATCCGATCGTGATCTTCAACTCAGATTAGAGCAGATTCAGCCGTCCGATCATTTTGATCTTGATCTTCCATCAAGATCCGCTCCGATCCGATCCATCCGATCTCGATTGTCGATCAACGCCCTCATCCAATCAAGGCAAGTATTCATCTTGTACAAATTTTTGTTCTAGTACAAGCGATTAATTTGAAAATACCGCAAATAGTTAGTAGTTGTGACTCCTCCTTGACTCGTCGTTGTTGATCAAATATTAATTCTCATCAATTTCATAATCTTAAGAGTCACAACAATTTCATTGTTATATTACAGTTATTTGGACTCATTTTATCTCCTAGACACGTGAACATATGAAATTAAGAACCCAAGATATGTAGATGTGTGTTGTATCTTGTAAGTGATGATTTTGCACCCATTTGAGTTGAGAAATAAATGCTGTTTGCTGTTTTGATAACCATTACCCCGTATTTGTATCACACATAAATCTAGGCGCCTAACAACCAATTATCGTGCAACCTATACATGTAAGACATTCACACTTGTCGCTGTCCTGGACCTTACTATGCTGTTTTGACCCCTTTAACATCAGAATCTGAACCTGAGCCCTGAACAGAAAATGTATCTCTGGATGTCTAAATGTCGATAGCCTCTAGAATTTTTGAATTCCGAGTTAAGGTCTAGGAGTTATCGCAGTTTTACTGCAGCTGTGTTGGTAGTCACAGATTCACAAAACTGCTGCACATCTTTAGTTTGCAAATTAATTTAACTATGTTAACAGTAAGCGTTTGACTTGAAATTTTATATGCTATTGCTGGACACCCCATAGGACATCCCCAATTTTTCTCAGAATTTATTTGTAATGTTTCAATCCTGTTTCACATGTTTAAACTTAGATTCGCAAATTCTGTCTGAACACATTAGCAGTGTAGTTCGCTGTTTTGACACATGTTACCACAACTTTCTTGTATCTTAATTATATGTGTTGGAACCGGGAAGAAGTCTAGTTTCTAGACCTCCTGACGGATCCATATTCGCTATCTCGTAGCAATGGAAATTGCAGTTTTGGTACAACAACGTCGTGTTGTCCAGATTTGAAATTTTCGTTGTTCGTGACATTTTTGTTCGTATTAACCCTCAAATACGCTAATAATTATCTCAAACTTGTCCCATGTCTATGTTTATGTTCTCTTGACTTGTTTCGCACACTTGCATGCTTGCTTGATAAAAATTAATAAAAGTAACAAGCCGGGGTGTAACTCCCTGTTCCAGTTGTACGTATTTTATTACGTGAATTTTTGTACTTCAATTTTTAGATCAGTTTTATTTTTCTCTTAGGACTCTTTATCTAAAACCAGAATATTTTTCTGATCAATTCCATAATTTTGTGATTGTTCGACCGGAGTTTAAATACAAATTTTAAACCCTGATTAATCCTAATCCAACAGCTAACCTAACTCTGTTCTCCTACACATTATTTTCTTCCTCCCTATGCTTCATTTTCTCCCTCCCTACTTCTCCACTTCTGCATACACCAAATTTCTCTCCCTCATTTTTCTCATTCTACGCCTAACTCCTCATTTTTCCACACATTTTTCTACACCCCTAATCATACACATGCACCTCTTTCTTTCTATATATACACACACACACACATGCAGAACCTCCCACCTCTTTCTCTTTCTTATATATATACAAGCACATATCATCTCTACATCCCATTCTTCTTTTTCCTCCTTCTCTTCCTCTGCCTTCTTCACACCCGAGAGCTCAAGCAACACCCAACCTCCACTTTACCTTCCACCTTCGAGCCAACGACTCCGCTTCTACGATCCCGTGAACCCCGAAAAATAACTCGATGCCGTGCCACCTTGTTGTTATCGTCACTCACCGTTGCTACCATTGCTCGCTAGCTACCGTCTTGCCGCCATTCTTACCGCCGTTGTGCCGCCGTCTGTTGCCGACGTCGCATCTTCTTTCCGTGGTTAACACCACCACCAAAATCGTCACGTTATAAGGCAAGTACCTTGTACACTATTTTTGTTCTCGTACAAGCATTTTCCTTGGACTCGTGGCAAGTAGTCTAGTTATCATCATATTTTATTGTCAAACTCCATTCTAGTCACTGTTTCCATGCTATATCAACTCAAGAGTGAACCGTTAACACATTTCGAATCGTGTTATCGAATATCGAATATTCAACCTTACTATCTCTAAAATTTCTTGACCTTGCACTGAGAATTCGACCATATTCCCAATACTGGAATGAAGATTTTCTACATGGAAATCGTAGCCCATCGAGTTCCGAATCCAGAACATCTGACGGTTTCTCAATCGGATGTATAGATTGTGAGATATCGCGATTTTAGTACTGTCATATTGTGAATTTTTGAACCTGCACGGGATCACTAATCGGTCTCTCGTACTGAGAATTTGACCATGTTCCCAACACTGGATCGAAAAACTTTCTACATGAAAATCGTAGCCCTTCGAGTCTAGATATCCGAAACATCCTACAGTTTCTCACTCCGATGTATAAATTGTGAGATATCACAGTTTTAGTATTGTGACTCCGAATTTCCAGAATGCGCGCGAAACATCGAAACCAGCGAAGAATGAATTTGTACGCATAGCTAATGTTTTTAGAATGTATCGTGTGAATATGCTTTGGAACCGAAAGAGAGTCTACTTTCTAGAATCTCTGACGGAATCGGATTTGCTTTTCTGTAACAACGGGAAAGTTGATTTGAATGCAGATATGTCAAGTTGTCTAAAAATTCATCTATACATTTTTGCATATAAACCCGTAACTTTTCATATTTAATTAACTGAGTGTATTATATTGTTCTTGTAATAATAACTTGCATAAATATAATAGGTTGATAGCATGTATTTTATACTACTTGATAATTTATAATAACTACTCTCGATACATGTACCCGTTATATCTCATACCATGATTACTGCCCTTGATATTTTTCTAGATTAACTATCTTGATTACACCGTTCCATTAGTCGTACCAACTGCATGTTCATTACTAATTATAAAAGAATAACAAGCCGGGGTTATAAGGGTACAACTTAATAGTGGACAATATAGGGGAGTATACTCGGAAGGGGGCCCGTGTTTCCCGAAATAGTGATTCTTGATTATTGATTCTTGATTACACAATTCTTGATTACATAATTCTCGATTACATGATTCATGATTACATGTCTTGATACTATCACTGGAAGACCCGAGTACATAATCCTATAGAATTCACTACTTAAGTCTAAACGTCACATGATTGATATGCACCGAACTTGTGGTATGGAACACAAGATTGCGTGCATTAGATAAGTTAATAAAACAGATAAACTTAAGATTTCCACTAAGCATGATTCTTGATTACAAGATTCTTGATTATATGATTCTTGATTACATGACTCTTGATTACATGACTCTCGATCCTTGATTACATGATTATCGATTAACTGAGCCTAGGTTACCAATTGCTTTTATCTCGAAGTCTAGAATACACTAGTTACAGTTATTACTTACATGATCATATTGTCCCAGTTCTTTGCTTACTTCCATATTGTATTTGTACTTCTACTTCTTGTTTCTCCCATGTTATATCTTGTTATATTACCCCTTTTACTGCTTGTTGCTACTTGCTACCCGAAACTTGCTCTAACGGGAACTTTTCTATTTTTCTTTGAGTTAATAATTATACAGGTACTGATGGATCCGACGAGCAGACTCTCTAGACGATCGTTGCTGCTTCCTTACTACTTCATGTTGTTTTTCTTTCAGTCTCTATTTTATCTAGTTGTTATAGCAAACTGTTTATCGTACTGTTTTAATTATGGCATAATGTATTTCCGAGCAACTTGACCCGATGTTTATGTATTATATGGATGATGGTTATTTTATTTTCAGCTCATGTGATCATTATATTTGTCTGCGTAAATGTGTTATAAATATCTTGTTGAGTTTATAATTGTACAGCTTATGGATGATGTATATCATTCGCTGGACCTCAGTTGCGTGCCTGTATTTCCGTATAGTGGGAAGCGGGGCATGGCAGGTTTTTAGTGGTATCAGAGCCAAGGCTCGAACCATGCTAAGCTCAACAAGTATGCACACCGCATTGATCACATGAACATTTAAATAACCCAGATAATGACCTTACTCGATTTTGCAGAATATGGTTTGCGGAGGATCTTCAACTTCACGACCCAGAGATGCACCGTCGGAGAACGCTGCAGTTCTCTGAGCAATGCAGCGAATGATGGAGCTCCAGCAGGAACAAAACCAGCTGATGAGAGGCAGTTTGGAAATAGCCCAAGAAGCTGCCAACCGAGCTGGACCAATCCTAGGAGCATTACCGCCAAGGCCTGGCACCGTATCAGATTTCATGAGATTGCGTCCGGAGAAGTTTGCAAGAACCAAGTCACCACTGGAAGCTGAGCAGTGGCTAATTAGAACTGAGCATTTGCTACAGGCCGCACGAATATCTGATGTGGACCGTGTAGATGTAGTCACCATTCAGCTAGCAGACATTGCCCACATCTGGTGGAAGGCAGAGACCGAAAGATTAGAGAAGCCTATTACTTGGGCCACCTTCGCCGAAAGCTTTTTAACTAAGTTCTTCCCTAGCATTACTAAAGTAGAGATGGAACGTCAGTTCATTTCTCTAACTCAAGGAAAACGGTCAGTTGATGAATATGCCGCAGAGTTCACTCGGCTGAGTCGTTTTGCATCAGCCATGGTAGCAAATGATCAGGATAAGGCCCGACGATTCTTGTTGGGCTTGGACTATGATATTCAGAATCGTCTAGCCGCCCACCAGCACCGTACCTACGCTGCCGTGCTTGATGCAGCAAGGGTTCAGGAACAAACTCACCGGAGGAGGAATGCCGCTCAACGGGCAGTACAACCTGCCACCGTCATGAGGCCATTGGGAGGACCGATACGAAGGCCAGTTCAGACCCCAACGATTAGAACACTACCCTACTCACCAGTTGCTATGAAGAAGAACCTGGAGTGTGACTTGTAACTCCTGTTTCACCGTATTTGTATTTTTATACTGTATTTTGCTCAACTGTACTCTTTTATCTATTTGAGTTCCAGTATTTTGTTTTCGTTCGAATAAAACCATCAATTAGTTTTCGACTCAATTTCTGGTCCTTTTATCGAATTCGTTTGTATGCTCTTTGTGTCATTATTCATGAAGAAATGGCTATTTCTTCATATTCATCTCTTTTTCCCCCATTTTAATACATTTTGACCAATTCTCCAGTTGGGTCCTTTTCAATTCGGATACCCTAAAACCCACAACCCGAAACCCTATCTATATAACACTAACCTTATACCCTAACCCTAATCCCAACCCCATTTACTGTGTAGACCCAATCAACCCCCGCCGTTCTCCATCTTCCACCTCCGCTTCTTTCTCCTTCGATTTCGAAACGAATACCCCACCTTCGATCGCCCTCCGATGGTCCCTCCCACCATCACCTTCGATCTCCCTCACCACCACAGCACCAACCACCTTTCCCCGCCATCGTCCCCAACTCCGTAACCCATTATTTCGCCATTTCCCAATCCCCTACCATCCTCGCCATCTCGACAACCACCCCATCGCCACGCCATTCCCTCACCCTCCATCGCCTCAAATCCTCGTCCTCATCCCCACACCAATCCTCTGCCATCACCCCCATTGTCCACGTCGTCTCCTCCTCAAACCCAACTCATCCATTTCCCAAACTCCCGTCGCCTTCAACTTCTACCCACCGCCATTACCTCGCCAGTCTCCTCCTCGTCGCCTCGCCGTCGCCTCCACAATCCGCAACCTCACCAGCCGCCGCCTTCACACCGACAACACCCCCGAGCCACCCCACTTCTCCTCGCTCCCCTGTTCTTGTACGCAGAACAGAGCGTCGTTGCTCCTCGACGTGCGCCGTCCCGTCATCGCCGACGACCCCACACTGCGTCGCTTCCCGACCAGTCGCCGCCGTCGACGTCGCCGCTCGCCAGTGTCGTTGCCATCTCACTCTTTCCCTCTCGCTCTCTGTTTCGACGAAGAAGAAGGAAGGAATAGAAGCAGATGGGCGAGATTTGGTCTCAGCTGTCGGATCGCTTCAAGATCCGTGCGATCGAGATCGCTGTTCCGTGTTGTGCCCACTGCGAATCCCCGCCCGCTGTTTCCTGTTCTGGCGCGATCTGCTGCTTTGGAGCATTTTGATTCGCTGAAGTTGCTGTCCCGTGTTCTGGGCGCAGCGAATCCCGATTGGCTGGTTGCTGTTCGGCCGATCTGGTGTGGGAATTTTTGGGCGCTCCTATTGGAACTTCGCACATGCTTTTGGGGGACTTCTTCTGGGATTTTTCAACCCAAATTTCTACAACGAGTGGATCTAATCATCATCAAATTAAGGCAAGTATCCTTGTACAAATTATTTGTTCTAGTACAAGCATCCCTTGAAAAATACTACAAATAGTTAGAATTGTGACTCCTCGTTGAATATCGTTGTTGATCAATATTGAACCTCCAAAATTTATAATTCTAAGAGTCACAAAATTTCCTAGTATTAAATTACAACTATTTGGATTC
This sequence comes from Hemerocallis citrina, assembly GCA_017893485.1. Lineage (NCBI taxonomy): Eukaryota > Viridiplantae > Streptophyta > Magnoliopsida > Asparagales > Asphodelaceae > Hemerocallis > Hemerocallis citrina. The sequence continues at coordinate 184,712,375 of CM030366.1, read as the reverse complement.
TTTTACCCCTTGAACACCTGAACTCATGAAATTAAGGAGCCCTAAATTTGTAGACACATGATACACTTTGTATTTGATGAACTTGCAACCATTTGACTTAGAAAATAATTATTACTTGCTGTTTGGACCACAAATATCATGTACTTATATCCCACAATAACTTAGATGCCGATGACAAATTTCCATGTAAATCTATACTAGTAAGTTATACCACATGTTGCTGTCCTGAATCTTCTTTTGCTGTTTCGACCCATTTAACATTAGAATATGAACCCGAGACCTGAATAGAAGATGTAGCCCTGGATGTCTATATGTTTTTAAACTCCGAAACTTTTGAATTCGGAGTTACGGTCTAGGAGTTATGGCAGTTTTACTGCAGCTGTGTCGGTAGACGCAGATTTGCAAAACTGCTGCACACAATTACTTTGCGCATTAATTTAGCTATGTAACCAGCGAGCGTTTGACTCAAAATTTTATATGTAGTTGCTGGACACCTTATAGGACATCTCCAATTTTTCTTAGAATTAATTAACATTATTTCATATGCATAAATACAAATACACAAATTCTGCCTGAACATTTTAGCTGGATAATTTATTCATGTCGACCCTCGATTATGCCATATAATTACCCTAAGCTTATTCCATGTACATGACCCTGATTTCTTGACTTGTTTCGCACACATGTATGCTTGCTTGATAAGAATTAATAAAAGTAACAAGCCGGGGTTTAAGGAAAAGACCGTAGTAGTGGACAATATAGGTAAGTGTACTCGGAAGGGGGCCCGTGTTTCCCAGTACTCGGTTCATGAACCTGTTGCACTTGATGTATTCATGGAGTCAGTTACTTGGCTCATGAACCTGTTGTATTCATGATTCCACTGTGTGGGTCATGAACCTGTTAGTATTCACGAACTTGCTTTGTGAACCTGTTATTTATTTTCGTATTCATGAACCGTGCCTGCTTGATACTTGATACCTGAGTACACCGCCCTATAGACTCCATTACTAGGCCTAAACGAAATTGCTTTGACTGTAGCAACCATGTAGTAAAAGTATGGATGCATGAAATGCTACCTAGATAGTAATAACTATAAGACTTGAATATGAAACTTGAACATGACACCTGTTACTTGATACTTGATGATATGATACATGAAACATGATACTTGATGTAAGTTACCCTTACAGGTCCACCTGTCACATATTTTACCATTAATAGTTGTTAACTAGCCTGTTCACTAGGATGTCCCTTTTGTCAGCTAGTTCTTGGTTTTCCTACCACTTGTTATAACTCTGTTACATGCTTGATTCCAGTTCCTGTTTCCCATACTTGTACTTGTTTTCACTATTTGTGGCCCTAGCTTGCACTAAGGGCATCTTCTCTTATTTTTCCCGGTTTTCCCTTTTTATATTTATTAAGCAGACTTTGGAGACGAATTGTCTGCTGGAATTGGCGAGCAGACATTTCAGGTTTCGCTTGGAGCAAGAACTTGTTTAAATAATTGCTTTCCTTAGGTATTTATTTCTCCTGCCGTATAAGACTTGTAACGGGCTTACATTCCCGAGTTTACATTTGATCCAGACTTGAAAACTATGTGGACATTATTAATTATTTTCAATTTTTCCTGTTGCTCAATGAATTATTCATGCATGCTTGGTTGTATATATATGTTGTTATATTCTTGTTGTGATGCTGAGTCGATCTTACAGCTTATGGATGATGTTAAAATTATCCGCTGGGCCTCGTCACGTGCTCGTATTCCATATTTTTGGAAAGCGGGGCGTGACAAGACTATTGCCACAAGATTGGCCATGTACGAAGGGACTGTAGGGCTGCTAACCCCCTATGCCTTGCATGCGGAGCAAGCGACCACATGCTCCGAGATTGTCTGAGGAACAGGTATAGTGCACCAGCTGGAGGATCCACACAACAGGGACCACCAGCTCGTAGTCTAGGCAGGCCACCGCTCCCACCACAGAGGCAAGTTTATGATCAGAAGAACATAGCTCCTAGGGGAGGCCAGACTGGAGGACGTGGTCAGGCCTACAATCTGACGGCAGAAGAGGCAGAGACTACCGAAGGAGTAGTTGCAGGTATTCTTACATTTGAGTCATATTCAGTTCTTGCATTTTCTTTCATTTTGCATTCTTCTTTATTCTTTATCTCATTATTCGGTATCATCCTAGTTCACTCCTTTCCTACCCATGTTCTCTTTGATTCCGGTGCTACCCATTCTTTTATTTCTGCTCGATTCATCGGTCGGCATCATCTGCCCTGTGATGATATGCCAGTTGCTTGGAATATCACCACAGGAGCAGGTGTCATTGTTTGTTCTAAAGAATGCAAGCAGAGTCCCTTACTGATCCATAGTATGGATTTTAAGGCAAACCTTATTGTCATCAACAACTCAGGGTTTGATGTCATACTTGGAATGGATTGGTTGGGAGCTACTCATGCCGTAATTGACTGCCGAAAGAAGAAGGTGGTGTTCCGAATTCCAGGTCGCTAGGAATTCGAGTTCCATGCTGGCGATACACCGTTTGGGCGTGTCAAGGAGGCTGGAATGCTGAAATCAATGTGCGCTGATGGCGAAGTGGCACCTTTGATCGTACGGGATTTTCTAGATGTCTTTCCTGATGAATTTCCTGGGTTGCCACCAGACCGCGATGTGGAGTTTAGTATCGAGATCCAACCAGGTACAACACCAATATCGGAAAGTTCCTACAGGATGGCACCCGTGGAATTGGCCGAACTGAAGGTGCAAGTTCAAGAATTACTAGATAAGGGATTTGTCAGGCCAAGTGTTTTACCTTAGGGAGCTCCTGTATTGTTTGTTAAGAAGAAGGATGGAAGTCGTAGGCTCTACATCGATTATCGGGAACTAAACAACGTGATTGTGAAGAACCGGTACCCACTACCAAGGATTGACGACCTATTTGATCAACTTGGAGGTGCTTTTATTTTCTCAAAATTGGATCTTCGTTCGGGATACCATCAAGTTAGGGTGAAGACCAGGGATATTGAGAAGACCGCATTTCGAACCCGATATGGTCATTATGAATTCCTTGTAATGCCATTCGGAGTTACCAATGCACCAGCTGTTTTCATGAGTCTGATGAACATGGTGTTTTCACCATTTTTGGACAAGTTCGTAGTAGTATTCATCGATGACATCCTGGTGTATTCTCGGAATGAGGAGGAGCACGCTAAGCATCTGAGGATCGTTCTACAGACATTGAGGGTGAATCGCCTTTTTGGGAAGCTAAGTAAATGCGATTTCTGGCTGGATCGTGTTGCATTTTTAGGCCACATCATCTCAGGAGCTGGAGTTTCAGTAGACCCAGAGAAAGTTGCTGCTGTCAAGGATTGGCCAGTACCCAAGTCAGTGTCAGAAGTTCGTAGTTTTCTCGGACTAGAAGGCTATTATCGGAAGTTTGTTTAGGACTTCTCAAGGATTGCTGGACCACTGACAAAACTGATGAGGAAGGATCAGAAGTTCGTATGGGATGATGCATCTGGAAAAGGCTTAGGAGCGGTACTGATGCAGCAAGGCAAAGTTGTTGCTTACGCATCTAGACAATTGCGGCCTCACGTGCAGAACTACCCTACTCATAATCTTGAGCTCGCATCTGTGATTTTTGCTTTGAAGCTATGGAGGCACTACTTGCTCGGTGATAGAGTTGAAATCTTCACTGACCATAAGAGCCTCAAGTATGTATTCACGCAGAAGGAGTTAAACATGAGGCAGAGGAGATGGCTGGAATTCATGGCAGACTATGACATCAACCTACAGTATCACCCGGGTAAAGTGAACACGGTACCAGACGCCCTGAGTAAGAGACCAGCAGCTATGTTTCTCACTGAGCAGAAGATATTATTGGAAGAAATGAGGAGACTGAACTTGGAAGTAATTTTGCCAGGTTCAACACAAAAATTTATGATGTTACAGTTGCAGTCTTCATGGGTGGAGCAGATCAAAGAAGCCCAAGCAAGTGATGAGCAGTTACAGAAGTTCAGAAGTCAAGTCGAGGCAGGCTTGAGAACCGACTTGATTATTCATGCAGATGGATCACTTCGCTTCGGAGCACGATTGTGTGTACCTAAGGGAGAAGTCAGACAAGAATTGCTCGCAGAAGCCCACCATTCACCCTATTCCATTCATCCTAGAGGCACAAAGATGTACAGAGATCTGAGGCAACATTTTTGGTGGCACGGCATGAAGAGAGCAGTGGCGAAGTTTGTATCACAGTGTCCGATTTGCCAATAAGTGAAAGCAGAGCATCAGAGGACCGCTGGACTGTTGCAGCCTCTTCCAATCCCGGGTGGAAATGGGAGAACATCACCATGGACTTTGTGACGGCACTTCCGAGGAGTCCCAAGGGTCATAATGCCATTTGGGTGATCGTTGATCGTTTGACGAAGAGCGCCCACTTCATACCTTTCAGAGTGGGTCAGTCCACAGAAAGTCTGGCCGAGAAGTACATATAGGAGATTGTACGGTTGCATGAAGTTCCCGTCAGTATTGTGTCGGATAGAGATACGAGATTCAGGTCCCAATTCTGGGAGAGCCTTCAGAGAAGTCTGGGAAGCATGCTAAATTATAGTACAACATTCCACCCTCAGACGGATGGACAGTCTGAAAGGACTATTCAAACTCTGGAAGAAATGTTGAGGTCTTGTGTTCTTCAATTTGGAGGTTCTTGGGAAGATCATCTGCACTTGGTTGAATTCTCGTACAATAATAGTTACCAGGCAAGCCTCAAGGCGGCACCATTCGAGGCACTCTATGGTCGTAAGTGTAGATCACCAGTCTGTTGGGATGACATCGGCGAGAGGAAACTTTTGGGACCAGAGTTGATTACGAAGTCAGTGGACGAAGTGTCTCAGATTAGGCAACACCTGAGGGCAGCTCAAGACAGGCAGAGGAAATGGGCGGACACTCACCGCAGACCCTTGGAGTTTGAGGCAGGTGATCATGTCTTCCTCAAAGTATCACCATCAAGGGGCATTATCCGTTTCTGAGGCGGAGGCAAGCTTAGTCCCCGATTCATCGGCCCATTCGATATTGTGGAACGAGTAGGCAAGGTCACTTACAGGCTCGCGCTACCACCGGTGTTATCAGGAGTTCATGACGTATTCCATGTTTCCCAACTCAGGAAGTACATCAGAGATGTCAACCATATCGTCGACTACTCAGAGTTATTTGTACGTCCAGACTTATCATGTGAAGCTCAACCAATTTCTATCTTGGACAGGCGTGAGAAAGTGTTGAAGAATAAAGTCATCAAGCTTGTACGAGTCTCTTGGAATCCTCACTCGCCAGGAGAGTCGACATGGGAGCTCGAGGAAGAAATCCAGAAGAAGTACCCCAATATCTTCGAGTAGGTGTCATGCTTTTCTATCCTATATCTCGCCTGAATAAATTTCGAGGACGAAATTTTTTGTAAGGTGGGTAGGATTGTAACTCCCTGTTCCAGTTGTATGTATTTTATTACGTGAATTTTTGTACTTCAATTTTTAGATCAGTTTTAAGACTCTTTATCTAAAGCCAGAATATTTTTCTAATCAATTCCATAATTTTGTGATTGTTCGACCGGAGTTTAAATACAAATTTTAAACCCTGATTAATCCTAATCCTAATCCTAATCCAATAGCTAACCTAACTCTGTTCTCCTACACATTATTTTCTTCCTCCCTATGCTTCATTTTCTCCCTCCCTACTTCTCCACTTCTGCATACACCAAATTTCTCCTCCTCATTTTTCTCATTCTATGCCTAACTCCTCATTTTTCCACATATTTTTCTACACCCCTAATCATACACATGCACCTCTTTCTTTCTATATATACACACACACACACATGCAGAACCTCCCACCTCTTTCTCTTTCTTATATATATACAAGCACATATCATCTCTACATCCCATTCTTCTTTTTCCTCCTTCTCTTCCTCTGCCTTCTTCACACCCGAGAACTCAAGCAACACCCAACCTCCACTTTACCTTCCACCTTCGAGCCAACGACTCCGCTTCTACGATCCCGTGAACCCCGAAAAACAACCCGACGCCACGCCACCTTGTTATTGTCGTCACTCACCGTTGCTACCGTTGCTCGCTAGCTACCGTCTTGCCGCCATTCTTACCGCCATTGTGCTGCTGTCTATTGCCGACGTCGCTTCTTCTTTCTGTGGTTAACACCACCACCAAAATTATCACGTTATAAGGCAAGTACCTTGTACACTATTTTTGTTCTCGTACAAGTATTTTCCTTGGACTCGTGGCAAGTAGTCTAGTTATCATCATATTTTATTGTCAAACTCCATTCTAGTCACTGGTTCCATGCTATATCAACTAAAGAGTGAACCGTTAACACATTTCGAATCGTGTTATCGAATATCGAATATTCAACCTTACTATCTCTAAAATTTCTTGACCTTGCACTGAGAATTTGACCATGTTCCCAATACTGGATTGAAGATTTTCTACATGGAAATCGTAGCCCGTCGAGTCCCAAATCCAGAACATCTGACGGTTTCTCAATCGGATGTATAGATTGTGAGATATCGCGATTTTAGTACTGTCATATTGTGAATTTCTGAACCTGCACGGGATCACTAACCGGTCTCTCGTACTGAGAATTTGACCATGTTCCCGATACTGGATCGAAAAACTTTCTACATGAAAATCGTAGTCCTTCGAGTCTAGATATCCAAAACATCCTACAGTTTCTCAATCCGATGTATAAATTGTGAGATATCGCAGTTTTAGTATTGTGACTCCGAATTTCCAGAATGCGCGCGAAACATCGAAACCAGCGAAGAATGAATTTGTACGTATAGCTAATGTCTTTAGAATGTATCGTGTGAATATGCGTTGGAACCGAAAGAGAGTCTACTTTCTAGAATTTCTGACGGAATCAGATTTGCTTTTCTGTAACAACGGAAAAGTTGATTTGAATGCAGATATGTCAAGTTGTCTAAAAATTCATCTATACATTTTTGCATATAAACCTGTTACTTTTCATATTTAATTAACTGAGTGTATTATATTGTTCTTGTAATAATAACTTGCATAGATATAATAGGTTGATAGCATGTATTTTATACTACTTGATAATTTATAATAACTACTCTCGATACATGTACCCGTTATATCTCATACCATGATTACTGTCCTTGATATTTTTCTAGATTAACTGTCTTGATTACACCGTTCCACTAGTCGTACCAACTGCATGTTCATTACTAATTATAAAAGAATAACAAGCCGGGGTTATAAGGGTACGACTTAATAGTGGACAATATAGGGGAGTATACTCGGAAGGGGGCCCGTGTTTCCCGAAATAGTGATTCTTGATTATTGATTCTTAATTACACAATTCTTGATTACATAATTCTCGATTACATGATTCATGATTACATGTCTTGATACTATCACTGGAAGACCCGAGTACATAATCCTATAGAATTCACTACTTAAGTCTAAACGTCACATGATTGATATGCACCGAACTTGTGGTATGGAACACAAGATTGCGTGCATTAGATAAGTTAATAAAACAGATAAACTTGAGATTTTCACTAAGCATGATTCTTGATTACATGACTCTTGATTACATGACTCTCGATCCTTGATTACATGATTATCGATTAACTGAGCCTAGGTTACCAATTGCTTTTATCTCGAAGTCTAGAATACACTAGTTACAGTTATTACTTACATGATCATATTGTCCCAGTTCTTTGCTTACTTCCATATTGTATTTGTACTTCTACTTCTTGTTTCTCCCATGTTATATCTTGTTATATTACCCCTTTTACTGCTTGTTGCTACTTGCTGTCCGAAACTTGCTCTAACGGGAACTTTTCTATTTTTTTTTGAGTTAATAATTATACATGTACTGATGGATCCGATGAGCAGACTCTCTAGACGATCGTTGCTGCTTCCTTACTACTTCATGTTGTTTTTCTTTTAGTCGCTATTTTATCTAGTTGTTATAGCGAACTGTTTATCGTACTGTTTTAATTATGGCATAATGTATTTCCGAGCAACTTGACCCGATGTTTATGTATTATATGGATGATGGTTATTTTATTTTCAGCTCATGTGATCATTATATTTGTCTGTGTAAATGTGTTATAAATATCTTGTTGAGCTTATAATTGTACAGCTTATGGATGATGTATATCATTCGCTGGACCTCAGTTGCGTGCCTGTATTTCCATATAGTGGGAAGCGGGGCGTGACACGGGATTTAAGGGAAAGACCATAGTAGTGGACAATATAGGTAAGTGTACTCGGAAGGGGGCCCATGTTTCCTAAAATTTTATGTTAAATGGAACTATGTGCCACGTAGAACTAAGTACCACGTCATGGGTGATGGGGGCCACCTCTAGAGCCCATTATATGATTACATGATATATATTTGAGATCATGAAACTGTGTGCCACGTAGAACTAAGTGCCACGTCATGAGTAACGGGGGCCACCTCTAGAGCCTACGGGGGCCACCTCTTGAGCCCATGGTTGATCACTTGCTTGATACTTGGTACCTGAGTACACTGCCCTATAGACTCCATTACCAGGCCTAAACGAAATTTTATTGACTGTAGCAACCATGTAGTAAAAAGATGAATGCATGAAGTGCTACCTAGATAGTAATAACCACAAGACTTGAAATATGAAACTTGAACTTGATACATGTTTACTTGATACTTGATGACATGTTATATGAGACTTGATACTTGAATAATAATACTTGACACTTACAACTTGATACTTGAGATCTGACAACTGGACATTAGACTTGAGACTTGTTACCTGACACTTGTACTTGATGCCTGTTACTTAAGGTTAGATACCCCTACATGTTCACTTGTCACTTGCTCCACTATTAGTATTTGTTATCTAGCTTGTTTACTTGAGTTGTCCTTCTTACTAGCTAGTTCTTGGATTTTCACTACTTGTTGTATCCCTGTTACATTCTTGATTCCAATTCTTGTTCCACATTACTTGTACTCGTTTTTACTATTTGTGGCCCTAACTTGCATTAAGGGCACTTTCTCTTGTTTTTCCTATATTTTTCTTTTTATATTTATTAAGCAGACTTGGAAGACGTGCTACCTGCTGGAATTGGTGAGCAGGGATTTTAGTCTTTAAGTGGAGAAAAGACTTACTTAGATTATTTATTTCTCTTGAGTTATTTAAATTTCTGCTACTTAAGACTTGTAACGGGCTGATGTTCTCGAGTTTTAACTTGATCCAGACTTGAAACATTTGGATATTATTATTGTGTTTCAAATGTTTCTGTTGCTAATAAATTATTCATGCATGCTTGGTTATATATCTCTCTTGTTATGTTCTTGTTGTGATGCTGAGTCGATCCTACAGCTTATGAATGATGTTAAGATCATTCGCTGGGCTTTGTCACACACTTGTATTCTGTGTTTTGGGCGTGACAAAGTTTTTTAGTGGTATCAGAGCTAGGTTTGGCTAATGTGTTAGTTTGACTAATACATTAGGTAGGCTTGACTCAGTCAGGATTAACTCAACATTAAACAGGCCATGCAACCACATGAATAATTTAATAATCAACTCGATCTGGACACAAGTCTTATCCCATCCATTTTGATTCCTTTATATTTAATTCTTTGATTCATTACTTCCTTCCATCTCTTGCAGTTATCCTGATTTATTGATTCCTTATTGGGTGCAAGTTTATTCTTTCCGTACCCATATTCTTTTGATTCCGATGCAAGCAATCTATGATTTTCTGCTTGCCTCGTTGATCCCTTCTTATTTCAGCTCGTGTGTCGTTCATTGCTTTCCCTGCCTTGCATTCATTTTTGTTTGTTGATTCATATTGAGTATCATGTTGGTTATTTCTCCCCTGCTATATTCTCTTCAATTCCGATTTTGCCCCTCGTCCTTCTTCCTTCATATTCAATTCCTTAATTTTCTCTTGTCCCTTCTAGTCATCCTCCTCTTTAACTCTTTTTTGGGTATAGATACATTTTTCTCCTACCTATTTTCTTCTTATAATTATTTTTCCCGAATACTTTCTGTATTTTGATTATTATTTGTTATATTTATTTTCGATCTTCTATAAAAATATTTCTCAACAAAGATTTTGTTATTCCGAACAATAGTGTATTTTACTTCACTTTTCATTGTTGATCGACTATATATTTCTACTGGATTATTTTGATAAGACAAATTCTTATTTTGTTGTATAATGCTGTTATTACTACTACTATTACTAGTATTACTATTATTGCTATTGTTTTCATTATCATTACTAGTATTATTATTATTGTTACTACTATTGATATTCTTATTGTTGTTTTCATTATTTTATTATTATTGTTAATATTAAATTACTTCCACAAAAATATTGGGCCCAAACTATATCTTGTCTTGCATTACTACTTTTTCTGGTGTTGTTAATATTTCAATATTATTGTTGTTGTTATTATTATTATTATTATTATTATTATTATCATTCTTTTTGCGATTACTGTTATTATTATTGTTATGATCATTGTTATTATCATTGTTATTCTTATTGTTATTAGTATCGATATTTTGTTATTATTATTGTTATTGGTATTATTATTTTTATCGTTACTACTATTATTATTATTAATTTGCTTTGAGTCTGAGCATGCTCAATTTTATATACATTTCACTACTTCGGTGCAACCTAATGTCGAGATGCAAATATGCAACTCGATATCAATGGAGGCAAATTGCAACAGGATATCGGGGAGGCAAAATGTGCAACCGAATATCCAGACGGCAACCTGCAACCTGATGCCGTGAAGGCAAACATGCAACTTGATGTTAAGGAGACAAGATTTTCTATCTATTTGCTAATTGATATTTCAAGACAAATTTTACTTATATAATGAAACTAAAGGTAAAGAAATATTTCCTTTATGACATCTTGTTTATACTGTTACACTTTATGTTTCCATACAATTTGAACTCGTATAGTTGATTTACTCTATTTTGTGTATAAGATTATTATTGCTATTATTATTATTATTGCTATTGTTTTCGTTATTATTTTTGGTATTGTTATCATTATTATTATTTCTATTGCTGTTATTATTATTGTGTTCATTATCTTTATTGCTATTGCTTCTATTATTGTTACTGTCATTTTATTAATACTGATACTATTATTATTATTGCTATTGTGTTCGTTATTATTATTATTGGTGTTGTTATTATTATTGTTATTACTATTGCTGTTATTATTATTGTTGTTATTATTTTTGCTATTATTATTGTTGATATTATCACTATTATTGCTATTATTTTTATTATCATTGTTATTATTTTTAATGCTGCTATTATTTCTATTATTACTGCATTATTTTCATGAATATGTAAAATCCAACACTGTCGTGTATGTATTGTCATTATTTTTGATATTTTTATTTTATTATATTATTATTATTACCTGTATGATTATGATGATTTTGATTTCTGTTATTATTATTGTTATTATTATTATTTTGTTATTATTATTACTAATTTTATTATTATCATTGTTATTATTAGTTTTTATTATTGTTATTATTATTCTATTACTATTGATATTATTATCAATGATATTTGTTGTTGTTATTATTTCTGTTAAAGCCATTAGTTTTGATCTGTATTATATCTTTTAATTATTTAGATTAAAGCTAAAGCTTTATATCCATTTTGCATTATTGCTTATCTCTGTTTGGAGCCCAAACTTTCCTTGATCCTGGTGTCTCATTCTTTTCTTCCTGCTCGTATCGTCGCTTGGTGTCACGTGGTCTACAACGACATGTCTGGAGATTGGAACGTTACCATCAGAGTGTCACAGCGGAAGCGTGGTGGGCCCATAACCCACAGGTCCCAGGATCCTATTGTTGCTTCTCCTTCCTTGCGTTGTTTGTTATCCCCTATCTCTTGCATTTGTTCTCATCCGTTGACTCGTTGCTTGGTTCATCTTTTCCTTTTCCATCCCTTCTTCGATTCCACTCTTTCTATTTTCTTTATCTCTTTGCTTTGTAATCTTGCAAGTCTTGTGTTGTTCTTCTTCATTTTTTTTGATACCGGTTACTTCCGGCTTGCATTCCATTTTGCCATCATTCACCCATTCATTGTTTGATTCAATTCTTCTCTGTCTTTTTCTCTTTGATTCCAGTTCTGCTTACTCCCTATCTTGCTTTGTTACCATGTGTTGTTTCCTTCCTCTTGATACTACTTATTTTTCTTTCATGCCTTCCATTTGACCTTATTGTTATCCACTTCTTATTCCTCTGGTGTTGCCACTGCTTGTTCCTTCCCCTTTAATTCTGCCTAGTTACCCCCCAGTTTGCTTAGCCCTATCCTATGTACCGGCTAAGCAAATTTCGAGGACGAAATTTTTGTGTAAGGTGGGTAGGATTTGTAACCCCTGTTTTCGTAAATACGTATTTTCTATGTATTTTTATGTAATTAAAATTTATAAATTTAGTATTTGTTAAATTCGGCTTGAACTTTACATTTAGAATATTTTCCTGAACAATTATATTTATTTTTGAATAATGGAATAATTCAACCTTATTTACTGTTTTCAAATGATCGACTATTCATATTTTAGTCCAAATCTATTATGTTATTTCGATTTGGATTTTAATGAATTTTAATGAATCTACTGAACTCAAATCTTATTATTGTATTCATATTATTATTATCGTTACTATTATTATTATTTTTATTGCTAATATTATTATTGTTTTTGTAGTTACTAATATGATTATTAGTTTTATTTTATTGTTGTTATCTTTGATTATTTATTGAAAATCCAATTTTGTTATTATTATTGTTATTAGTATTATTATTTCTATTTGATATTGTTATTATTATTTTTATTACTATTAGTTTTAATTGTTCATGATTTAATGTATACGTATATATATAAGTATGTCTTACAGAGCCTATTCTATTTAATTACCTCCAATTGGATTTTTAAACCCAAAACCAATACCCATCACTTATTGGATCCAAATCCATCTAAACCCAAACCCATAACCCACTATATAAATACCCTATTAACCTACACTTAACCCTAACCTAATACCCACTGTGTAAACCTATCACCCCAGCCGTCTTTTCACCTTCATCCCGCTGCCTTTCTCCATTCCTTCTCCCAACCAACACTAACCCATCTCCTCTCTCCCTCATTCCGTCTTCCGGCAGCACCGTCCTCCCTGTCGCGCCCTCGCCGTGACTCCCTATCTCTGCTCTCCCTGTCACGATCCCCACAACAACGACGACAGCCCCCACGACGCCATGACTCCCCCGCTGCTCCCCTCCACCAGCGGTGTCTTCTCTCTCCCGTCCACCCCTGCGCTGCCCTCGCAACCCCCGTGCACACTCCTCCTCTCCTCTTCACGCCGCGATCCCACCTCGGCAACGGCCTCCCACAGCGCGCGATCCCCACGCCGTAGCTAGCCAAGCCGACAGCGGCGACTATAGCCACCTGCGGCGTCGTCGGCAGCCCCTGACCACCACCGCCATGGTCGCCGTTCAGTGCCACCGCCTACCGCCAGTCGTCGCCCACCGCCATTGCTGCGATTGATCAAACAGAGAAGGAGGGAAGGAGGAGTGGTTGGTTTGATCTGAGCCGTCGGATCTCATCAAGATCCGATCTCCTTCAAGATCAAATCTGATTGCTGTGTGGGTTTTGATCATATTGATTGTGAGCCGTCCGTTGATTGTGATCTTGATTGATTGATTCTTGGCCATTGGATCCCCATCATCATTTCATCTTGATCATCACTATCCGATCAGATCTCAGCCGTCCATCCGATCGTGATCTTCAACTCAGATCAGAGCAGATTCAGCTGTCCGATCATCTTGATCTTGATCTTCCATCAAGATCCGCTCTGATCCGATCCATCCGATCTCGATCGTTGATCAACGCCCTCATCCAATCAAGGCAAGTATTCATCTTGTATAAATTTTTGTTCTAGTACAAGCGTTTAATTTGAAAATACCACAAATAATTAGTAGTTGTGATTCCTCCTTGACTCGTCGTTGTTGATCAAATATTAATTCTCATTAATTTGATAATCTTAAGAGTCACAACAATTTCATTGTTCTATTATAGTTACTTGGGCTCATTTTATCTCCTAGACACATGAACATATAAAATTAAGAACCCTAGATTTGTAGATGTGTCTTGTATCTTGTATGTGATGATCTTGCACCCATTTGAGTTGAGAAATAAATATTTTTAGCTGTTTTGATAACCATTACCCCGTATTTGTATCACACATAAATCTAGGCGCCTAACAACCAATTATCCTGCAACCTATACATGTAAGACATTCACACTTGTCGCTGTCCTGGACCTTACTATGCTGTTTTGACCCCTTTAACTTCAGAATCTGAACCTGAGCCCTGAACAATAAATGTACCTCTGGATGTCTAGATATATATAGCCTCCAGAATTTTTGAATTCTGAGTTACGGTCTAGGAGTTATCGCAGTTTTAATGCAGCTGTGTCGGTAGTCACAGATTCACAAAACTGCTGCACATCTTTAGTTTGCAAATTAATTTAACTATGTTAACAGTAAGCGTTTGACTTGAAATTTTATATGCTGTTGCTGGACACCCTATAGGACATCCCCAATTTTTTTTCAGAATTTATTTGTAATGTTTCAACCCTGTTTCACATGTTTAAACTTAGATTCGCAAATTCTGCCTGAACACATTAGCAGTGTAGTTCGCTGTTTTGACACATGTTACCACAACTTTCTTGTACCTTAATTATATGCGTTGGAACCGGAAAGAAGTCTAGTTTCTAGACTTCCTGACGGATCCATATTCGCTATCTCGTAGCAACGGAAATCGCAGTTTTGGTACAGCAACGTCGTGCTGTCCAGATTTGAGATTTTCGTTGTTCGTGACATTTTTGTTCGTATTGACCCTCGAATACGCTATATAATTATCTCAAACTTGTCCCATGTCTATGTTTATGTTTTCTTGACTTATTTCACACACTTGCATGATTGCTTGATAAAAATTAATAAAAGTAACAAGCCGGGGTTTAAGGGAAAGACCATAGTAGTGGACAATATAGGTAAGTGTACTCGGAAGGGAGCCTGTATTTTCCAAAATTTTATGTTAAATGGAACTAAGTGCCACGTAGAACTAAGTACTACGTCATGGGTGACGGGGGCCACCTCTAGAGCCTACGGGGGCCACCTCTAGAGCCCATTATATGATTACATGATATATATTTGAGATCACATGGAACTAAGTGCCACGTAGAACTAAGTGCCACGTCATGGGTGACGGGGGCCACCTCTAGAGCCTACGGGGGCCACCTCTAGAGCCCATGGTTGATCACTTGCTTGATACTTGGCACCTGAGTACACTGCCCTATAGACTCCATTACCAGGCCTAAACGAAATTGTATTGATGTAGCAACCATGTAGTAAAAAGATGGATGCATGAAGTGCTACCTAGATAGTAATAACCACAAGACTTGAAATATGAAACTTGAACTTGATATATGTTTACTTGATACTTGATGACATGTTACATGAGACTTGATACTTGAATAATAATACTTGACACTTACAACTTGATACTTGAGACCTGACAACTTGACACTAGACTTGAGACTTGTTACCTGACACTTGTACTTGATGCCTGTTACTTGAGGTTAGATACCCCTACATGTTCACTTGTCACTTGCTCCACTATTAGTATTTGTTATCTAGCTTGTTTACTTGAGTTGTCCTTCTTACTAGCTAGTTCTTGGATTTCCACTACTTGTTGTATCCCTGTTACATTCTTGATTCCAATTCTTGTTCCACATTACCTATACTCGTTTTTACTATTTGTGGCCCTAACTTGCACTAAGGGCACTTTCTCTTGTTTTCCCTATTTTTCCCTTTTTATATTTATTAAGCAGACTTGGAAGACGTGCTACTTGCTGGAATCGGTGAGCAAGGATTTTAGTCTTCAAGTGGAGAAAGGACTTGCTTAGATTATTTATTTCTCTTGAGTTACTTAAATTTCTACTACTTAAGACTTGTAATGGGCTGATGTTCCCGAGTTTTAACTTGATCCAGACTTGAAACTATTTGGATATTATTATTGTGTTTCAATTGTTTCTGTTGCTAATAAATTATTCATGCATGCTTGGTTATATATATCTCTTGTTATGTTCTTGTTGTGATGCTGAGTCGATCCTACAACTTATGAATGATGTTTAAATCATTCGCTGGGCTTCGTCACGCACTCGTATTCTGTGTTTTTGGAAAGCAGGGCATGACATTTTATGAACTTTAGCTGCCTCGATCATAATGCTATGAAAATACTTCTTCAGGAATGAACATCGTATTTCCTGAGACTTCCAATCAGATTCGGTCATCACAGGAAGGAATCGAGCATGAACTGCTTCGAAGGGGTACTCATCGTCATTACACGGAGGTATTTTACCGACTACGATGGATAACCCCGTTAGCATGCCCAATCCAATGGGCTGAATCATAACTCATCATACGACAAGCGAAATGTGTGAGTAGCGTCCCCACATCTCTCAACCAAGACATCCACAAGCCGTTGAGATAAGTTCTCCGTATCAATCGTGAAAAAACGGTGCCATCCCACATTATCTATTATTTGCTTCATTAGTGGGACACATGAGCATCGCTCGTATGCTTTGATTGGACCATTCCAGTTTTCCCTAAATGTATAAAATCCACCATAAGAATGTTCGGTAATAAGCTTACAAACATGTTTGTGGTCATCGACTACTTGTATCTCTTAGAGATTATGAGAGATAATAACAATAGAAATTAGGGTTAATATCCTAGACTAAGGTGCTTGAGATATTTACCCTAGGTATCAAAATTGGAATACCTAGACTACTATCACAAGCTAGTATTTATAGGGTAAATACTGGTTTGGATACTGGGTTCTCAACCCATTCAACATGCGTTCCGATATCAATACAATTAGTACGTGTAACATACGTGTTACCCATAGAATAATATTACACATAATATTATCCATATAGTGAGAATATACCTATATATCCAACAATCTCCTCCTATATTCTCAATATATAAACGTACTGAATTATCTCATCAGTTCAACATGAAGCTGATTGGCTGATAACAGTCTTGAAATAGAAAAAATGCATCACTCAATGTACCGTTCATAAGGACTAAATCAATTATAAATCCGAATAGTTCAAAAAAGACTAAACCAAAATAATTAAATAGTTCTCAAAGCATATCACAACATAATAGTTTACAATGACTAAACCAACTGGAGAAATGTCATAGTTTCAAAATCAAACAAAGCAAATAAACTTCAAGAACAAAATAAGAGTTTTAAGCTCAATGAACACAAGTCTTAAACTCAACAGAAGTTTTATCAAGCAAATGACTAATTTATTCTCGAAAGAAATAAACTGAAACTCTATCCTTGCACACCGCTTTATGTTTACTCCTCCATTTTGAGCAAATCATTATTTTGAAATCTATGTTGACAGATTCAACTCCTCCATTTTTGTTAGCTTATTAAAAACAAGAATATCAAGAGACACATCTCTAAGAATTCTAGCGAATTTTATAAAGTATCTAGTTCCAATAAAGAACTTAGTAAAATTCAATGATAGTTTAGCAAAATGTAACGTAAGCATCACAATCAAGTTTCTTTAACAAAATAAAGAACAAGAACTATTATAGTTTATACACAAGAACTATATTATGTTTCATATTGGAATAACAGAACAGTCAAATCAATTATGGTTGATTCTGATTCATCAAAATTGGAATGAAACAAGAATCCAACCATGTCCCCACACTTTTATCATAATCATAAGGTATTTCAAAACACACTTTCAATCACTATATCCCCACTTTTGAATCACATTTTGATTTGATTAGTTTGACTAAGAGTTATCTCTTGCCAACCGAAACTCACCCTTATACCTATGATGTCTACAATACCTAGGTGTCTCATGCTGAATTCTTTGGATAGCACAATTTTAACTTCATTTGTAATAGAGATGTCACTTCCAAGAACAACCATGTCAACAGATATAGTGAATAATAGCCATTATATTTGACACACTACAAAATTAAAGGCACTGATCTAAATTACTTGATTCATATACTAGGCTCTTTAAGAAATTTGTCAAATTATTTATTCGTCAACTATATATGTTTTAAAAACATACAATAATTTTGCTAAATTGTAAAACTCGTTCACTAAACATATTAGTTCAAAACTTTTCAGTACAAAACTGTTCAGTACAAAACATCAAGTACAAAACTTTTAGTACAAAACTGTTTAAATATCCTATATGAATAACAAAATTTTCAATAGATGTAAGGGTAAGAAGAATACTTATTGTAGCAATATGAAAAATATGTGAGTAGACATCAAACAAATCTATCCCATTTATCTTAGTCAATCCGTTAGCTACTAAAATGCATTAAAATTGCTAGTGAACAATCAAAATTAAGTTTCTTCTACAAAACCCCACTTACTTACTATAGTTTTAGTCCCTTTCGGCAGATCAACTAATTTAAAGTATCATTGTATGACACAAATTCATCTCATTGTCTACTAAGGACTCTTCTTGGCTCATTTGCCATTGAAGTTTAAGTGTCAGTAGGACTGGTTCTTGATTCCAACAGTGAATCATTAACCATGTCAGTAGGACTAGATAATTTCATACACTCATCTTTGATGAACACATCCTCAAAGAACTCTGCAAGTCTAGATTCTTCTAACATAAATTAGATAGATCTAACATTTATCCACAGAACTACATTCTGCACTTTCTAAGTACACACAAATATTTATTATGGATCTTACTTTAGGCCTTCTAGGGTTATATACTCTAACAAATGTATCACAACACATATTTACACTTTAACAAAATTATTTTTGTTTTTATGCCATAATCTACAAGGTGTATTCAATTTAGAGTGTAGTAACATATTTGGAATATGATTAACAATACAACATCACTCATAGTTACACAGAATCAAAACGGTCAATAATATAGAATTCAATATTTCACTAAGTGTTTGATTCTAACTTTTATCAGTACCATTTTGACTGTAGTAAATAGAGTGCACTAGAGATTATGCCAAATGCAAACTTCTCTAAAATTGTTAAAACATATTCACCACCTCTATAAAAACTAAAATATTTTGATCTTAGCGTTTAACTAGATTTTTAGTTTATCAAAATAGCGAGTGCTGCATCCTCCATATATATGAAAAATATTCAATAATCATCTATATAACTGGTTAAATACTTCTGACCAATCATCGTCTCATCTAGTCACAAAGCTACAGAGATCAAAAATATCAGAATATATTGACTTAAGAAGTTGTGCACTCCTAGAGAACATACTAAATGATTTTCTAGTGATCATAATCTGAGCACAAATTTCACAATTGTCATATTTAATGAGGTGTCGTATAGCAGAGTTATGAGTTTTAACAAGAATAAACAATTTAACATATAGTTCATATGTCCTAGCCTATTATGCCATTTTCAAGGACTACACAAATTAGAACTACTATTGTCGTTTGTTAAACTCAACTTTCACATGTCATTAACTATACAAGCACATTATAAAATAATAACAATGTCAGTTAACACAAAATTACTCTACCACATTTCACAAAACTATTTGCTTTCTCTTGTGGTTCGAATAATGTCCATATGCTCAAACACATTGAGCAAAGAGCTCATTTCTTTATTCGTTCTTCATCATCTTCGAAATGCTAAACGAGATAATGACTAATATGTTATAATTCAACTTTGCACGCACAGTACAATGAACGAGAAAGAACAAAGCATAACTAATAGAGTCATACCATGCACTAAAAGATGCTCTTTCTTAAGTTACAAACATTTATTATACACCTTATACATTAAACTTTATTAGAAAAGCAAACATAGAATCTCACACAAACTGCAAATGATGGATTTAGCCAATATGTCTATACACATAGTATGATAATGCACATTCGACAACCCTAAACATGCTAGTTTCAAAATGAGAATAATTATGATCTAAAACTCTCAATCATGTGATTAAATGCACAAAACGTTAACACATTCATCACATGAAAATACTAAGAAAGATTAGAGTAGATCACACCGACACTTCAAGTTAGAAGTGTTTTCCAAATTCGATGGAGAAGCCTGCATAGTGCGGACTTATTCAACCTTGATGCATATCCATCGTCTCCAACACACACAATTTGTAAGTAACTTTAAAGTTCCTACATTCATTAAATTGTTAAAGATTAGCCAATTAAACGAATTATTAGCTCTATTTAATTCTAAGAACAATTTAATTGGAGATACAACTTTATAATCAAAACTTATAATTGAACTTATCAAAATAAATATTTGATCTTTAGTACATAGCCAAAACAATTATTCAAACTTGAACTAATTAAGGAAAATGAATAATAAAGTCTTGAACTTTAGCACAACATATCAATATTGTAATTTAAAACATAGACTCAAAACAAATGTTTTTGAACTTTTAAGCACATAACAAAATATTTAACAAATAATTTTAATCAACGTACTGGAAAGTAAAGAACTTATCTTCTCTTATTTTCATGGTCTGAGTGACTCACATCACCTCACCAACTCCAAACCCAGCAAGCTTATTAAAATAATTTATATTTAGCCCAAAACAACCCCAAATACTCAATAGGCCCAAATCTAACCAACCAAACCGAACACAATATTAAATGATCTAGCTGGGCTTTGCAGGTCGGGTTTGGGAACAGATCCACAAACCACCCACCAGCACATGAGAGTCAGAGCATGTGTTTGTGGTTGGTTTTGACAAACAAACCAAACAACAAACACACAGATCTAAGCACCCAAAACACCAAGAGCAGAAAAGTGGATCTGTGATCCCACACAAGGATCCGATCCTTCGCCCGAACACCAAACACCGGAAACGACCAATCGAAAAATCGGATATGGCTTTTCCCTTTCTTCTCTCTGTTGCGCTCGGGGAGATGGAGAAGAAGGAGAAGGAGGTTGCTGCTGCTATCGTCGGGGTGTTGCAGCGGGTGGCGACGCTAGCGGCTTGCACGACCCTGGCATCAGGGGCAATGGCGGAGGCGGCGCCCATCGACAGTGGCGATCAGATCTGATGGCCGAGATCTTCGATGATTGCAGAGGTGGTGGCCACATGCTGCGACGTCTGCTAGCGACAGTGGAGGTCATGTGGCGATAACGACGATTGCGATCAAATCCCTACGAACAGTGATTTCATTGATCTCTCTTAATCTCAAAAATTAATTTTAATATCTCAAGATTGTCAAAGATTATGAGAGATAATAACAATAAAAATTAGGGTTAATATCCTAGACTAAAGTGCTTGAGATATTTACCTTAGGTATCAAAAGTGGAATACCTAGACTACTATCTCAAGCCAATATTTATAGAATAAATACTGGTTTGGGTACGGGTTCTCAACCAACTCAACCCGCGTTCCGATATTCATACAATTAGTACGTGTAAGACACGTGTTACCCATAGAGTAATATTACACATAATATTATTCATATAGTGAGAATATACATATATATATCCAACAGTTTCCACAATGTTGGATCGCTAAAATCCATATCTGGAGTCTCTGCTTCGGCTTGCATCTTTGTGTTGTCATGATCCGACCCGGCTTGACTTTTTGATTTTATCCTACCAATAAATTTTCAGATAGACATGGGTATTTGGGGTGGCTATTTAAGAGAAAGAATTGAGATGAGGGAAGGCGATTTAAGTAGTTAGAGGAGATAGTGTGAAGGATGAGTGAGTGTAGTGGTATGATATAAATAGCATATAAAAGGCAAATTTGTCAATTTTTTTCACTAAACAAAGGGACGTAACAAATTGTTTCCTCCCGTTCATTTTTTTAAAAAATTATTAAAAAAGCGTCGGATATTCCGTTCAACACTATTAAAAAAAACCGCACAAGTGTTGGACGGAAGATCTTAAGAACCGCACAAGTGTCGAATGGAAGAAGATCTTTCTGTTGGAAAACATTTTTGCAGATTTTCCGGGCTGGATTTCGGTCGGCACCGGCCACCGGCGGCGCCAGAAATTGATTGGATCATGTTCCTCTCGTTGAGTACTATTCCATGATGTACTCATGGGCCAAAAACGAAATCCGTATGAATGAGAAATGTTGGTCCAAAGTTGGGTACTCGATATGTACTAACTTGGATATTTGGAGAAAATGGATAGTCCCATATCAGAAATGGGGAAAGTTTTTTCTAGTATATATACTAAAAAAATAGACTAAAGGGCGTGGTCCGGGGGTTACTATTAACGTGTAGTGGAGAGAAGACTTAGTCAAAATGACAAACACATATGCGCGCCCGGCTTCGGCTCGGCTCGGCTTGGTCTGGTCTGGTTTGACTCTGGCCTATATATATATTTTTTGCCCCAGTCAAAATTTTATCCCCCAGTATACTGTTGAGGCTTTTCAACTTCAGTAACTGGTACCATTACTCTGTAACAGCAGAGTAATGGTTGATCAATTATGTCTTTGAACCACTACTCTGCTGTTACAGAGTAATGGACCATTACTCTGCTATTACAGAGTAATGGACCCTTCAGTTGCTTTCAATCTCCTATAAAACCAGTCCATTTTGTCTGCTATAGGGCACAGTTCTTAAAAAACCAGTCCAAATCTTCGTCTTCTTCTTCCTCTCTGAGTCAGTACTGAGAATACAACACAGCTCCAGTTCGATCAGATCTCTGAAGTTAGGGTGCTGCTCTTCAGGGAAAGGTAATACAGTTGTATCCTGGGAGGCATTTCGTCAACCACCGTCACACTATAGGGCGAAAATTGCTTTAAGGACAGAGATGTTCAAATCTCGACTCTGTATTGTATTGTATGGTTTGTTATTTTATTTCCTGTAATTGTAACTCTTCACAATTATTGTTAGCATTTGTCTTATGAAATTCTTGTTCTAACAATCTTAAAGCAATTTTTCCCTCTATTCTAACAGTTTTTTGTGAAGATTCTTTACAGGTTCTGTTATCATTTCGGGAAAACAACTAACAGTTATATTCTAAGTGTTTCAAAACATGGAAAACACACGGATCGAAAGTATCAATGGGCTTATCAGTGCCGAAACACCAGTGACCCAAAATATGACTGCACAATCGGTTGCGGCACATTCGTTCATTTTGCCCACACATATTACTGTGGGAGAAAAACCAGAGAAGTTCAACGAACTGGATTCAAGAAGCTGGACAAGTTTCTCACTGAATCTGCCCCTATGCTGGCATCAATGGATGCACACTCCGTTGCTGCGGTTGATGCATGGACTTAGGGTGACTATCTCTGCAAAAACTACATCCTGAATGGCTTGGTAGACCCGTTGTACAACGTCTACTGTGTCTTCAAGACGTCCAAACTCCTGTCGGGGTCTTTGGAGAAGAAGTACAAAACAAAAGACGCCGGATCCAAGAAGTTTGTAGTCGGCAAATTTCTAGACTAAAAGATGGTTGACTCCAAAACAGTTGTGAGTAAAATCCAGAAACTGCAGGTGATAATGCATGAAATCGCTGTAGAGAACATGATGCTGTGCGAACCATTCCAGGTTGCAGTGTTCATCGAGAAGCTTCCACCTGGATGGAAAGACTTCAAGAACTACCTTAAGCACAAGCGAAAGGAGATGTCTCTTGAAGACCTCATTGTCAGGTTGCATATCGAAGAGGAGAATCGCAAGGCTAATAGGTCCTATGAAAATCAGTCTATAGAAAAGGCAAACATGGTGGAGCATAAACAAAAAGAAAAAAAGAGAAAGTTCTTGCCACATGCCTCGAACAAAAAATCGGCAGCAAAAAGGTTTGCTAGAAAATGCCACAAATGTGGTAAGCTGGGCCACAGAATTTCTGAATGCCGTAGCAAGGACAACAAACGTGCTGGAACTGGACAGGCAAAAGGATCCCATGCACATATAGCTGAGAACTTGTCCCCCGGTCTCTCTGACCTGGACCTCTAACTATTGTATCAGAGGTGAATCTGGTGGGTAGCAATCCTCGAGAGTGGTGGTACGACACTGGGGCCACCAAGCACATCTTCTCGGACAAGGAGATGTTCACTTTATACCAACAAGGATGAATAGCTTTTCATGGGTAATTCTTCCACCTCCAAAATTACAGGAACGAAAAAGATAGTGCTGAAAATGACTTCAGGCAAGGAACTAACACTCACAAATGTGTTGCATGTTCCAGATATTAGAAAGAACTTGGTATCAGGATCTTTGCTAAGCAAGAATGGATTTAAGGTTATTCTTGCTTTTGATAATTTTGTATTGTCTAAAAATGGGGTGTACTTGGGTAAAGGATATGTAAATGATGGATTGTTCAAGTTTAATGTAATGACAGTCATCCCTAAAATTATTGTTCTTGTTGTTTCCAAAGTTAATGAAATAACTCTTATAGCCTATGTTGTTGAGTCTTCTTCTGTTTGGCATGAAAGATTAGGCCATGTTAATTTCAATTCTATGCATAGATTAATTAACATGAATTTGCTACCAAAATTTAAGGTAGACAACACCGAAAAATGTGAAGTTTGCACAGAGGTCAAACTCACTAAAACTCCATCACGTTGTACAAAGAAACACATAATTTTAGGTCTAATTCACACGGATCTGTGTGATTTAAAATATGTATAGACCAGAGGTGGCAAAAAGTACATTGTGACATTCATAGATGATTGCACAAAATTCTGTTATGTATACTTGTTACATAGCAAAAATGAGGCTTTGGATAAATTCAAAGAATATAAGCTTGAGGTTGAAAATCAACTTGGCAAAACGATTAAAATCGTTAGGAGTGATAGAGGAGGAGAATATGATGCACCATTTAATATGTTCTGCTCTGAACATGGAATAGTTCATCAGACAACTGCCCCTTACTCATCTGAATCAAACAGTACTGCCGAGCGCAAGAACCAAACTTTAAAGGAGATGATGAATGCCATGTTGTTGAATTTTAGCTTACCCCAAAATATGTAGGGGGAAGCGTTGCTGACTGCCAACTATATTCTCAATAAAATACCTCACAAGAAAACTGGCATGACACCATACGAACTGTGGAAAGATAACGTACCTTCGTATAACACCTCAAAGTGTGGGGGTGTCTAGCAAAATTGGTAGTACCTAATCCAAAACAGGTCACCATAGGACCTAAGACGATTGATTGCATATTCATAGGCTATGCACACAACAGTAGTGCATATCGACTCTTGGTATATAAATCAGATATAACGAATATCCATGTGAATACAATAATGGAATCAAGGAATGCTTCCTTCTTTGAACATGTATTTTCGTGCAAGGATACTACATATCCCAAACATACACGTAAACAAGGGAATGCAAGCACTTCGGTTGATGAACCAGCACATGATAATGATGAGCCTAGACATAGTAAACGGACTAGAACATCAAAGTCATTTGGTCCTGACTTTGTAATGGCCTTTCTGTTAGAGAATGAGCCCAGAACATTCAAGGAAGCCATGTCTACGCCTGATGCTCCTATGTGGAAGGAAGCAATCAAAAGTGAAATTGACTCCATTATGCAAAATCATACATGGGAGTTGGTCGATTTGCCTTCTGGATGTAAAGCTCTAGGATGCAAATGGATTTTCAAAAAAAAATTGAAACCATATAGTTCAATAGAGAAACATAAGGCGAGACTAGTGGTACAAGAATTTAGGCAAAATGAAGGCCTAGACTTCTTTGATACATATTCCCCGGTTATAAGAATAACTTCCATAAGAATATTTATAGCTATTGCAGCTCTATGTAACTTGGAAATACATCAAATGGATGTTAAAACTGCATTTCTAAATGGGGATTTAGAAGAAAAAATATACATGAAACAACCTGAGGGTTACGTAGTAACTGGACAGGAAAACAAGGTGTGCAGGCTTGTAAAATCCTTGTACGGACTGAAACAAGCTCCAAAGCAGTGGCATGCAGAATTTGACAATGTTATGATGTCAAATGATTTCAAAATAAATGAATGTGATAAGTGTATCTATATCAAAGATACTCCAAATGGATACATTCTGGTGTATCTGTATGTGGATGACATGTTCATTATTGGGAGAGATAACAACATCATCAAACAAACTAAGAACATGCTTAGTAGCAAGTTTGATATGAAAAATTTGGGAGTTGCAGACGTCATACTAGGAATCAAAGTTTTCAGGACATCTGAGGGAATTACTTTGTCTCAAGCTCATTATGCTGAGAAAGTACTTGAAAGGTTCAAGAATTACTCTAATGGGACTGCCAAAAGTCCTGTGGATCCTAGTCTTCACTTGTTCAAAAATACGGATGACAGCATATCACAACTGGAATATGCACGTGTACTCGGTAGTCTGATGTACTTAACAAATTGTACAAGACCGGACCTAGCACATTCAATAAATATACTGGCCGCTACACAAGTAATCCAGGACGAAGTCACTGGAAAGAAATAACTAGAGTATTGAACTACTTGCGACATACTCAGAGTTATGCACTGCATTACACCAGATATCCAACAGTACTAGAAGGCTACAGTGATGCCAACTGGATTTCGGACTCCAAGAACTCAAAATCCATAAGAAGATATGTCTTCACACTTAGTGGTGCAGCCGTGTCATGGAAAACCTCTAAACAAACGTTATTGGCTAGATCCACCATGGAATCTAAGTTTATTGCTTTAGACAAAGCGGCAGAGGAAGCAGAATGGCTTTGAAACTTTTTAGAGGATATCCCTATGTGGGAAAAACCAGTACCTGCTTTATGTGTACACTGTGACAGCCAATCGGCTATAGCACGGGCACTGAGCTGTATGTATAATGGTAAGTTTCGTCATATCAGAAGGCGATACAAAACTATTAGACAACTACTCTCAAATGGAGTAATCTTTATAGAGTATATAAAATCGGCCGACAACCTAGAGGATCCATTTACTAAAGGTTTGTCGCAAGAGCAAGTTGTGAGATCATCAAGAGGAATGGGTTTAAAGCCTATGACGAAAGAGGATACTTGATGGAAACCCTACCTAGGAATTGGAGATCCCCAGATCTAGGTTCAAGGGGACAACTAAACCTTGTTGAATCAACGGGAGCACTGAGAGATTAAAATCTCATACCCACTCTTAGGATGATAAAACAGTGCTTCCTGCAAAGAGTTAGGATATGCTTGGCTTTTAATGATTCTCATAGCTTTGAAAAAAAAATGGGGTATGGTAGGATACTCTTTATGGGCAATCACCTTGTGAGTATGAAATAGGGTCATTTCTAGAGGAATGAAGAGAGGCTACATTCTTCAAGTTCACACACGATTTAACCAGAGTTGTTCAAGGCCAAAATGAACACAACAAGAGAACCTAGTTCTGTGAGGAGATGAAACTGTGTGATCGTTATTGTCTAGGTTCACATCAAAGCCCGGGTAGTTCAAGACATCACGTTCACTACCTGGTCAAGTGAATCTGATGCCTAGTCACTAAGGGTGGTTCAAAGTTGAAAAATTACTACCATTCCTGATGTAGTGATTTTTCAATTGTTTCTGTCATGCGTCTTTCTGTCGTGTCTGGTTTACATGGTCTGGTCATTTCCATTCATGTGGGGGATTGTTGGAAAATATTTTTGCAGATTTTCCCGGCCGGATTCCGGTGGGCTCCGGCCACCGGCGGCACTGAAAATTGATTGGATCATGTTCCTCTCGTCGAGTACTATTCCGTGATGTACTCATGTGCCAAAAACGAATTCCGTATGAATGAGAAATGTTGGTCCAAAGTTGGGTACTCGATATGTACTAACTTGGATATTTGGAAAAAATGGATAGTCTCATATCAGAAATGGGAAAAGTTTTTTCCAGTATATATACTAAAAAAATGGACTAAAGGGCGTGGGCCGGGGGTTACTATTAACGTGTAGTGGAGAGAGGACTTAGCCAAAATGACAAACACACATGTGCGCCCGGCTTCGGCTCGGCTCGGCTTGGTCTGGTCTGGCTTGGCTCTGGCCTATATTTTTTTTTTGCCCCAGTCAAAATTTCCCCCCCCCCCCCCCAGTATACTGTTGAGGCTTTTCAACTTCAGTAACTGGTACCATTACTCTGTAACAGCAGAGTAATGGCTCATCAGTTATGTCTTTGAACCACTACTCTGCTGTTACAGAGTAATGGACCCTTCAGTTGCTCTCAATCTCCTATAAAACCAGACCATTTTGTCTGCCAGAGGGTACAGTTCTGAAAAACCCAGTCCAAATCTTCTACTTCTTCTTCTTCCTCTCTGAGTCAGTACTGAGAATACAACACAGCTCCAGTTCGATCAGATCTCTGAAGTTAGGGTGCTGCTCTTCAGGGAAAGGTAATACAGTTGTATCCTGGGAGGCATTTCGTCAACCATCGTCACACTATGGGGCGAAAATTTCTTTAGGGACAGAGATATTCAAATCTCGGCTCTGTATTGTATTGTATGATTTATTATTTTATTTCCTGTAATTGTAACTCTTCACAATTATTGTTAGCATTTCTGTTTTATGAAATTCTTGTTCTAATACTTGCATCCCACATTTGTTCTCAAAAAAATTAAAATAAAATAGGGGACGGATTCCATCCCTTTTTTTCATAATAAAAAACCCAAATTTTGGGTTCAACGACTGCGGCAACCTCCTCAAATTGCTATTTCTCAAATGCCAAATACCCAAAATTTAGAAACAACGTTCTACAGATGTTCTTACCTAGTGTACTATATGTGCTAGTACTCCATCTTTTCTAATTTGTCTGACTAATTTATTAGCATGTGCAATTTAATTCTAGTATATGGTAGCTTCAAGGCCATATTTGTATGTTGTCATCAGATTTAAGAGCTTATTGAACTCATTTACACAAATAGAGTGAAATGCCGGGGGTTAGGGGTAAGGATGTTTCCTTAATTAGTCCCAGAATCATCAGAGGTGGATCTGTTGGAATCCTTAAGTTTGAGTTGAATTGAACTGAATTTGGGAATTCATAATCGTGTCATGTGAGAGATTTGCGTTTCGTTGAGCGTTTGAGTTTGGGAGTTAGGAACGCGGAGTTGCCAGCAAAATGAGAGAGTAAGGAGAACATATTAGGTTGAGAGTTGAGAAGTGGCGAAGGATTGAGATTGAGATCAAATTTGAAGGTTAAGGGGTAATGGCAAAAGGGCAGGCTATATATCTACGTCGAAGTGCGATGGTTCCTTCCTAGAACTCATTGGACTGATTGTGATGTACTGCTTCTACTCTTGAGTTATGAGAAGAAAATAATTCTCAACGTACATTGCATTAAGAAAAAAAGTCAACTGTAGATTTAAGTATGAGATAGTTTTTTTTTTATGAGAACGGATAGAGTCTCTCGACTCCAGCCACACCAAAAGACATATATTATAATCAAAAGGATGTATAGATCAAAGCTTTACAAGAGGTAAAACCCGAACAAAATGCATAGATACAGCCAGAAACAAACAATAAAATACAAAGAAAGAAGACCCCTGCCATCCGATCAGCGCCAACCAACGCTCCTTGCCTCTCTGAACTGGGCCGCCCCGAAGGAACCGAAGCATCAGCCAAACTCAACGCAAAGAAGACCAACTAAAGTCGAAGACACAATCTTTAGTCAGCAATAGTGAAAAGCCGCGAACCACTAGCCCAGAGAAGAGCCAAAACCTGAATAGGCCAGAACTTAACCAATAGTAAGAAGACTGATACACTACCAGGATGCCACAACCAGAGAAATAAGCAGTTAAGTAAACAACAAGGGAGAAAAAATTAAGAGAATACCGAATTAAAAGCACCCAAAGTAATGCCTCAGCCAAAACATGCCTCTGAGGGGACAAACTAACAGGTAATGTGAAGAACATCACACAAAGAAAGGCTAAAAGTAAACAATAATCATCAGATCCACAGAACCCCAATAAACAAAGTTCATAGCTTCAGCATAAACATTGATTGCCCAAACAAAAGCAGGATAAATCCAAGAGAGGGATTTAAACATCTGATTACAAATCTACCCAGCATATAAGAAGCTAAAATACTGGAAGATCAAGGTAAGAAACCTAATATGCAGATGCTAGGAGGCATCAGCGGCAAAAGAGAAAGCTACTAATCATAGTTGAGGAACAATCAATTATAACTGCTGCCTGAACGATCAAAATAACCAACCAAAACTCCAAAGCAAGCTCCCCAGTTAAGTAAGAACACCGGGAATAGCAAGACACTGAACTGGCAGTCGCAAGCAACCAAAAGAGTCAAACCTGCAAAGGCAATTAAGAAGAATAATGAGAGAGATAATGAAGCAACCATCCAACGCAGACAGTTATAAGCTTTGAAGGGTGAGAAGACAAAGAAAAGCATCAAATAGTTTATGGTTAGCAGCAAAGACTAATTCAGTGGGGTTCAACTCCGATGACCAGAGTTTGAAGAGGAATAAAAACTCGTCTATCATCGCAGCCATAGAATGCCTACGATGCTGGAACAAGATGGAATTCCTCTCCTTCCAAATAATCCAAATGATGATATGAATTGACAAAATCCAGAACTTACGGTACAATGTGTTCGCGGGCTTAACAGTCCAAACCGATGCTAAATTGGGAGGAATAGATCCAGTATTCCAAGCCAACGAGCAAATCTTCCATAATGGCAAGATAAAAGTGCAATGAGTAAAGAGATGGTTGGCATTTTCAGCGTGCAGATCACACAGCGCACAACGTTGCCCCCAGGCTAAGTTTCTTTTGTTAAGAATGTCGACAGTGAGTAACTTGTTATTAAAAGCAAGCCATGCATTGATCTTCACCTTGAGATGAGCCTTTGAATCCCAGAAGAATTTAGCAAACGGAGAACGCACTCCCCTCGCGTTAAGAAAGTTATAAAAAGATTTAACGGAAAAGGAGCCCGATACAGACCAACGCCAGCCAATGCCCTCAGCTGGTTTCCAAACATAATTATTGAGGGAATAAATGAGCTCTTCAAAGACTTCAGCCAACGATTGGGGAAGAGCTATAGTGAAGGGAATAA
Source organism: Hemerocallis citrina (assembly GCA_017893485.1). Taxonomy (NCBI): domain Eukaryota; kingdom Viridiplantae; phylum Streptophyta; class Magnoliopsida; order Asparagales; family Asphodelaceae; genus Hemerocallis; species Hemerocallis citrina. The sequence goes on along the minus strand of CM030366.1, from coordinate 184,681,265 downwards.
ACCAGTAACGAGTATCGCCAATCACAGCAAAAGAGTCTGCTATCGACGCCGTCGGATAGACAGCTAAATTAAAAAGAGAAGGGAAAGCTGTGGCAAGCGTGGTGTTACCAATCCACAGATCAGTCCAGAAAAAGGCTCTAGATCCGTCAAAGCACTTACGATAAATACCACACTGAAAAGCGGAAGCGGCTTTCCATATACCTTTCCAAAATGGAGAGGCGTGGCGATAAGTCGCCTCGGGAAACTCCCACCATTTGAAAGAGATGGAATGATAACCTTTAACGCATTTAACCCAAGGTAAATGATCAAAGTTATGGAGTTTCCACAACCATTTACCAAGAAGGGCAATGTTATGATTTCGAATGTCTAAAACTCCAAGTCCCCCCTCCTCCTTGGAAGTACAGATCAGTTTCCACTGGCATAAATGGGAACCGGGTTTAAAGGAAGAGGACTCGTTCCAAAAAAAGTTACTTCTAATTTGATCAATCCTTTTAATCACCCAGGAGGGTAAATAGTAGAACGACATTAGATAAAGCGGCATGGCCGATATCACCGAGTTAATGAGGGTAAGCCTGCCGCCTCTAGACAAAAGTTTGCCCGACCAAACATTGAGCCTGGCCTCGACTTTATCAATAAGAGGAAGCCAATCCGATCTATGCAGTCTACCCCAGCGGAGGGGGATGCCAAGGTAAAAGATCGGGAAGGAAGCAACGGGACAGTTAAAAAAATTGGAAATCTCCTCTTGGCGATTGGGAGATCCACCTAACCAGAGAACAGAGGATTTTTGGAAATTAATCGATAAACCGGAAGCCATTTCAAAACAGTAAAGGAGAAGCTTGAGGTTACGAAGAGAGTGGGTATTTGGTTTGGTGAAAATAATAGTATCGTCCGCATATTGAAGGTTGAGAATACCCTCAAAGGTTGAGAAAACTATCTAATCATTAATGAGATAGTTTTTTTTAAAAAAAAATAAGCGGACATTGCTTTTTTTTTTTTTTTAAATAAATCTCTAATCTCTAATCTCTCATCTCTAATACTATAATGGAAGAGTTGGGGTTGGAAACTGGGCCGGGCTGACCTGCGACCCGCCTGCGACCTGCTCACCAAACCTGGCTCGTTAAAATACGGTTCGGGTCCGGGTCGAACCCACGAGTCTAAGCGGGTCGACCCGGGTCATCAAATAATGGTTTCCAACCCGTTGAACCGGCCCGAGAACCCGATGAACAGTGTCAAACCCGCCCACCAACCCGCAGGTTTCGAACCGTTCGACTCGTACGGGCCAAACGTTCGACCCGCGCGGGTCTACCGTTCGACCCGCGGGTCCAACGGCTGAAAATAGTTGCCAACGGCTGTTATAGCCATTTTTTTTATTTTTTATTTTTTTTTGGTTTTTTTTGGTTTTTTGTTTTTTCCCCCTATAAATACCCCTTAAACCCAATCTAAAAATTTTACACCTTATTCTCTTTCTCTCTCTACTACTACTACTCAATTCAATCTCAATTTTTTGAAATTTTTTCAACAAATAAGCTAGCAACATAGAAGCGACAAATTCCGATCGTATCGAATTCAACATTCAACTACGTCTTCAAGTCTTCAACTCCTCCAAGGCTCCAACAAAGAAGCTTTCTTTCTATCTATATACGAGTCCGGACTTCTACTTCTACTTCTACTTTTATTTTTATTCTCATTCTATATACGAGTATCTGCGAAGTACGGTATCAAAATTTCACAACCCTCTTATTGTCTTGATATTTTTTTTGTGGTTATAATTTTTTTTATCATATTTGTTTGTTGGTTTTTTGATCGTCTCTCTACAACCCTACTATTGTTTTCTAGATTTTTTTTAAAAACTTATCTCGCCTAGATTGTATTTAATTTTTCACATACACTACTATATCAACATGTCTAGATCATGAGGTAGCGGCCGTAGCCAAAGTGGACAAGATTCCACCGGCACTTCTCGTAGGCCTCCAATTATTCCACAAAATGAGCCCGCCGAAGAGTACCCTATGACCGGACACATTGGTACACACAATGAGTTTGGAGGAGACATAGACATAGAAGAACCACAAACACAAGCAACCGAAACAACACAACCGGATAGTAGCAGAAAAACTAGAGAGGAAACTAGTGATTGGCACAAATTTTATAATTATATTTCGGACGAAGAAAATCCGGGTGCAGGTATAATTTATTTTAAAAACATATTTGAAGCCATACAAATGGAAGAAGGGTGAGGGGATGGGTACAATAAAACGATACATCCAAAATGTACACAAAGAACTTCTTGTAGACCTACCTGGCCAAGGAAAAATCCAACCTAGAATCGGTATAGTTGATAGCCATTCTTATGATCCCGAATTTGTTCGTCGGGAAATGGCCCGACTAGTAATCAAGGAAAAGTTACCATTTTCCTATTCCGAGAGTAGGGACTTAGAAACTTTTAATCAAACTACCTTAAACCTGCAATTTAAAAGAATCCTTAGGAATACTTTGAAGTCTAATTATTTTAAAATGTACAACGAAATGAGAGAAACTTTGATTGCCATTTTATGGAGTTTAACTTATAGAGTTTCTCTAACTTCCGATTGTTGGAAGAGTTGCAACAATATTTCAATGATGGAAATAACTTGTCATTGGATCGACAGTGATTGGATCCTTCAAAAAAGGATTATATCACTTGTCGCGTTGCCCTATCCCCATAGTGGTAATGAAATTGTAAATCGTATTTTAGAAATTTGTGATTTTTTTCATATTCATGATAAAATTATGTGTATACGTTTTGATAATGTATCTAACAACAATGCATCAATTAGTATTCTAAAAACCGCATTAAACCCTCCATCTGACAATATTTTTCATCTTAGATGTGTATGTCATATTATAAATTTATGTGTTCAAGATGCATTAAAAATAGCCGACCCATATATAGTTAACATTAAAAATTGTGTATATTTTATTGCATTAAGTGGCCCTATATTTCAAGAATGGAAGGCTTTGTGTAGGCTTTAAAATGTACATTTTAGAAAATTTCCAAAGGATGTTAAACACCGATGGAACTCTACTTTTGATTTGCTACATGTTGTTACTGAATATACAACATGTATTAATGATTTTTGTATGGCAAAAAATATGCCAAATTTTGAAATGACTCCCCAAGGTTGGTTTTATGCCGAATCTTTGTTAAAATTTTTAGTTTAAAATTTTTAAAATCTTATGAATTTACTTCTAGTTGCATTTTTATTTCAATAGTTACTATGATGCAAACTTTTAAAGAAATGATCGATGATGCTTTTATTGGTCAAATTGTGAACACCAAATTTTTGAAGTATTTTAATCCTCCTCCTACGTTATATTGTATTGCTACTGTGATGGATCCTCATATCAAATTAGAAGGTACGAAGAGTTTGATTGAAATATTTCTTACTTTACTTGGAGAAGATGAATCTGAAATTGATTTCGGAACATTTTCAGCTAAATTTGAATCGACATTAAATAACTTGTATGATTATTATGATAGAAGTTTTTCATCTAGTAGTACTACTACTTGTTACTTCTTCTTCTGCTACTTCTACAGGTAAGGGTAAGAATAAATTAGATGATGCCACATTTAATTTTCTTGCAAAAATTCAATAAAAAAAGCTAGGACTAATCAACCAAATGAATTACATTGGTATAATCAACAAGATTCTGAAAGTTTTACTTCTTCATTAGATATTTTACAATGGTGAAAATACCATGAACATACTTATAGTATTCTTAAATATATGGCTAAAGATATACTAACTCATCCTGTCTCTACAGTTGCTTCAGAAAGTACATTTTCTACAAGTTGCAGGGTTCTAACCGATTACAGGAATCGCTTGAAGCCCCAATCGTTGGAGATGCTCGTCTGTACGGAAGACTACCGAAGATAGGACTCAAGGAATAGGGTTCGACACGTCTACAAGTGGAAGCAACTCGCCGGAAGAATAACAACACAACAATAGCAACCAACATGAAGAATTGAAGACCAACAACAACAACAAATTGAAGACCAACATATGCAAGAAATTTGTAAATGTATAAAAAATTTTAATAAATCTTTGTTTCTTATAAATAAGTTGGAAAATTGAAGAAAATTGTCATTTTATAGAAGAAAATTGTAATTGTATAGAACCAATTTATAATAATTCTTTATTTCTTATAAAAAAGTTGGAAATTTGTAAAAGTTGAAATTATATGATTAATATATACATTATTTTTTGCAATGTCACTCTTTTATTATTATTATTATTATTATTATTATTATTATTATTATTTTATTATTATTAGTATTACTACTAATACTACAATTTTTTTAAGTAAAAAAAATAAAAAAAATTCAAACACACCGGCCAACCCGCGACCCGACCCGACCCAACCCGGGTTGGACCCGAATGGGTTCACGGGTTGGGCGGGTCGACATTTGGCAAATCCAACCTGTCCCGGCCCGGCCCGGTTAATTCAACCATCTAATCTCTTGCATTCATTTTAAGTAGAGTTATATTAACCATTCATTACTCAACCGTTATTAGTTACCATAATACCCTCAAAGTTCAAATTTATGTACAACATAATTATTTACAAAAGTGTGACTTATATAAAATAAAAGTTTGTGTCACTAGGGATAATTTGTAAATAGTATGTACGAGTAAAGGGATGTTTCAGGTTCGAGGATGAATTACATCTTATTACTTATTTTATAAAATAAAACAAATTGATTAAAATGTGTATCGCACGTGCAGGTTACTAATCTATAATATTATAATGGGAGAGTTAGGGTTGTCATTTGTCAACATACAAACCCATGTGTTGCACATGCAACTCCAACTCTCTCATTAATTACAACAAAAACAAACAAATAAAAAAATTTCACCTATTTAAAACGTGCTACACACGTGCAAAATAATTTTATAAAAAATTTTAACACTAAACATACACATATGTTGCACGTACAACTCAAATTCTACTTATAAACATGTGCATTGCACGTACAAATTGTAGTTTTTCCTTCAAAATATTTTTTCCAATTACGTGCAACACACATCCAACTCCAAAACTATTTCCTAATATGTATATCGCACGTGAAAATCCTCCAACTCTTATCAAAACGTGCATCGCACGTGAAAAATACTAGTATAATATAATTAACAACGATCTTTAACTTCTGAAAACAGTTTTCTAAAAATAGTTTTGTGAAAACTGTTTTATGAAAATGAGAGTGTAAAAGCTGTTTAGATAGTTTTCTGAAAACTGTTTTCTGAAAATGAGATTGTAAAACCTGTTTGGTTAAAAAAAAAATCTGAACGCTATTTTCTTAAAACTAGACTGTAAAATACTGTTTGGTATTAATTTTTTTTGCAAAGGAGCTTGTACTAGAACAAACGAGTTGTACAAGAGATACTTGCCTGTTAGTTGATGATGATGAAATTGAAACAAAAATAACGGGATCAGTATCCCGGATTCCGGACAGTAGAACACGTGCAAGATATGTTGCAGCCACACCAAAATAGCAAACTCCAAATAGCAACTCCCCAATAACAATTCCAAAGCAGCAACACACTAAACTCCTTTCACCATAGAATCTCCCCACAACACCAAACAACCATACAATAATCCAACAGCAACCCAACACCAGTAATAAAATCAACTCAATACCAATATAATAAAATTAATTCCCACACACCAAACAGCAACTATCCAAACAGCAACAATCCTCTGTCTCCTTCTCCACCTTTTTCAACAGAGAGAGAGAGAGAGAGAGATAGAAAAAAGAGAGAGCGCAGAAGAAGAGAACAGCGACTTCGGGAAGCGACGGGAGGCGGGTGAGGGTGCTTCGGGGCAACTGAAGGCTTCGACTGGGGTGGCGACGAGGAGCAGAAGTCGACTGGAGGTCACGACGTTGGCGGTGAGGTGGGCTGCGCGTCGACGGAGAAGTCGAGGAGGAGGCGGAGACTTCGGAGTGACGAGGAAGTGGAGAAGGCGAGCGACGGTGCGCGACTGGGCTCGAGCGGCGAAGGTGGTGAGCAGCGGGGAGGCTTCGAAGGGGGATGACGACGGCGGCAGCAATAGCGGAGGCGGGGCTTCGAGCGGGGTGAAGACGACGGCGGACTCAAGCAGAGGAGGAGTACGGCGGAGTCGACTGGGGGAAGGCGACTGGAGGTGGGTGCCGCGACTGGATGCTGCGAGGCGTCGAGTGTCTACAGCGGGCACTCAGGAGAGCGGGGGAGCTTGAAGATGATGGGAGGAGAGGAACGGACAGTGAGTCGACGAGGAGATGGTGGAGTCGCCGAGGTGGATGCTCGGGGTTTCTCATATCTGTTTGGGAGTAAATGGGAGTAAAGAGGGTGTAGGGTTTTTAGATCTAAAGTCGGCGTCAAAGAAGAGAGAGGAAGGGGGAAAGCGAAAAGGAGAGAAAACAACCTTTGGGTTTTTTTCTGAAAAGAAGTCCCAAAAGAAAATGTAACCAAACGCATTTTCACAAAATAATTTTCACAAAACGGACCCAAAAAATGTATCCAAACGGGTTAAGATTTTTATAGAAAAGAGAAAAAAGAAGAAGAAAGAAATTAAGACTAAGATGGATTTTTTATTTATTTTGAATATAATTTTATATATAGAAATTTATAACACAGTCATTCACAATTATTGTTAGAATATAAAGATTAAACTTTCAAACCTAACCGCAACTTCGAAATTTTAATCTAATGATAGTGTCTTTCCCAACAGCATTAAGATGCAATAGTATATTATGCAGAGTTTAAAGTATATTAAGAAGCATTAGTATAGGACTTGATGTAATCGTGAATTTGATGTACTTTCACTCATGTGATTATTAGATTTTATTTCATTGTTATCTCTTTAATAAAATAGAGTTGTTAGAGCATCCACTGTCGATTAAAAACCGAAAAAATGAAAATCGATTTAGAAAATAGGTTCACAGTCGTTTGCTAAAAACCCATAAGTTAGGATAGGAGTGAACAATTCCTTGCTAAACTTAGCAGCAGCTTTGGCGAATTGATAAATATAGAAGACGAACGAAGTTCATCCGTTTGAGCAATTTTCGATGAGAGACGAATCAAGGTGTTCCGTCTCTCTCTTTATTATTATTATTATTTTTAAAGTCCCCCCTGCCTGAATTAACAAGTAAAAACAAAATTATTAAAAAAAAGAAAGAAAAAAGATGGCACGGCAGAAGGTGCTCCATCCCACCATTTCCCCAACATTTGGCAACAAAATTATTACCAAATTGCCATTGGAATATTACGAAAATGCCATTGACCTTTTTTTTTTGGTTGGACGGAGGATGAAGATCCGTTTGATTTTTTTTTATATAGCAGATTTTGCGTAACGATAGCACGCTTCTCCCTCTATTGCTATTCCTAATTGCTAAATATGCAAATTATGTTGGCAACGCATAGTGGATGATCTTGTAGTCCAACTTTTCTTAGAGTTTGACTATAGTCTGTTGGACACAATTTGGTTCTAGCTCTTAAGTTTTGGAAGAAGAAAAAGAGAGAGAGAGAGAGAGACGATAGCAGATGCTGTTATAGTCCAACTTTTCTTAGAGTTTGACTATAGTCTGTTGGACACAATTTGGTTCTAGCTCTTAAGTTTTGGAAGAAGAAAAAGAAAAAGAGAGAGAGAGAGAGTGTGTGTGTTTTGCATGGTCAATCTACTAAAGCTAGTAATTCAAACATCATTTTTTGAACTTTTCTTTATTTCTAGTTAGTTTTTAGGCTCAATTTCAAATGATCCTACCGAGTTTTACTCTGGCAGAAAATTCTACTTAAATTTAGTCTGTTAGGCAGTAAGGCTACTCCGTTAATTTTGGGGTGTTTTTTGAAAAAAAATGCCTACATTTCCATTTTTCAAAGACGAAAATACCCTTATGGAAATTTGGGGTGTTTTTTTTTGAAAAATTGGGAGATCAGGCGGAAAAATTGGGGGGATTTCATTAGTTGCTTTTTTATTTTGTATAATTCCTCAATAATTCCTTGAAATACTCCTGGGCTATTGCCGTTAAAATTTGGCAAAGCAATGTGTAAGAGAAATAGATAGTGGCAAAGTTAAGGAGAGAAAGCATTAGGAGAAATACCTTGTCATGATAAATGTCTTGTAGAGTGTCCCCGAGAAGTTTGTATTTATCCAAGACCATGCAATATAAAGTAACTCCGAAATCCCACATATCAGCAGCTCTACCACGATATGTTAAAACTACAAATAAAAGGGAAATTAGTTCTATTTTTTGTTGTCATCATTTTTATTGTTATCCTTTTTTGAATTTGCACATCCTAAAAGCAAAAAACTACTAAAAGCACAAAACTAAAACTTTGCTTTCACTGGATATTTATTTACCTAAACAACATTCTAGAGCAGTAAAAACAGGAGTGCTAGGAGACCATCGGAGCTCATCGTTGTCATCCTAAATAAACAAAACAAGGCTATATAAATGACAAGTTCACAACACAAAAGAAGTCGAGTAGAAGTAACGCATTTCATGATTTTGGTTACTGCAGTTAAATATTTGTTCTCTTTTACATAACATAATTAGTAAAGAACTTTGATATGTAAAATGAAATTGATTGCTCTTTAATTGGATTCATTTATGACGCAAAATACATCAAAAGTGGAGAAACCTGCATCATATGCAAATATGCAATAGCAGACACCAGATACTCCAATACTAGATGGATGGTTACAATGGAGAAACTTGGGTCAAATAAATAACATATATATACTCCTTGCACATCGTAAAAACCGATATGGTTCAAATGCATAGAGTGAGCAGACATATATCTACTGCACAACAACCAAATGTGACATTTCTCATCTGCTAAAGTACTGAAGCACACAGTTTCAATCAGCACATTTGCTATTCTATGCTCTCATCAATTATTTCTCAATTTCAATCTTCCATGACCATGCTTATGAATTCTCTAATGGATTATACGATTTGTACTTTTCTTGCTATAAAGGTATACAATTAATTCTGTAGGAAGATTGTAGAGATCAACAATATTTTACAAATATTATATTCTATTTTTCTCTAATCAAATTAACATCTCAGCACAACACATTCATTCAGTCCATACATTATCTTTAATCTCTTCTTTTCTATATAGTTATACAATTAATTCTCTGGGGGGATTGTCGTGACCAAAAATATTCTAAAATATTGCTAATCTACTGTTCCATTGTTTGACTTGCCAAATTATCATCTCAGCACATCATATACATTCAATCCACACATTATACTTCTTTTCTTCCATTTGTTATAGAATAACAAAATAAATAATATGGTGTGTGGATTGTGAAGCAATCTCTTTCGCTCTAGTAAATTTATTTGCACATACGATTGCATGTGCAATCCTATTAAGCCTATTCGTGATAATTACATGGCTTGAGGCATTTAGTTCCCTATGTGGATTTAAAATTTAAAATTGGCGAATGGTGAAAGAACTAGGAAGAATTCACTAACAAAAGAGAAGAGTACAAGTACTGCATAATATTATCTCGCAAGACTCATCAATCTCACCTTCCTTCTTAAGCTAACTTCAAGTAACCTTCATCACCATTACCTTCCGGACCTTCGGCTTCAATCCCCCATGCTGTCGGAGTTGGAGTTGAGTGGGTGCGGGCCCAACGAGGGGGTCCGACACCCACCAACCCTCCCTTCCCCCCTCCCCCCATCGCTGATGCTCCTCCCCCACCTCCTCCACCTCTTACTCACCTCCCTGTCAACCCGGTGGCTGCACCCCCCAACCCACCCCTAATCATCCTACCCTAATGAATGCCCCCTATGAGGAGGAGTCTCCTAGACTCAGACGTGCGCTCACTCCGCCGTGGGCACACCGAAGTGCACATCATCGATAGACAAGGAGTGGCGATGATCATCACCGCCATCAGGAGTTCATCTCGAGGGAATGAGCCCATAAAGGGGGTCCTCCTACGAGCCACTACGGGCGTAACAGAACCCCCAGGTTCCAGCGTTACGCTCAGAGATGCCAGGCCGACTGTCGGTACAGGGACACCCACAGACTGTCGGTACAGGGACACCGAAGTGCACATCAGCTCCATCAAACCAAAAGCTACAACAGAGAAAAGGATTATAGCAAGGATACTCACCGCCCCCAATATTATAGAGACCAGCGACATCACTCAAGTCACCAAAGCAGTGACTACCAACATGTTTCAGCCACTGCAACACAACCAAGAACCTCCACATACCACCACAATTCCCCTACTGGTTCCCTACACCCAGTGAAACCCAACATTCTGCAATGCAATCCACCAAGTCCCCCCTCACTCGCCCAACACCTTTCACCTCCAAAGGAGGCGATCCCAGACCATCCCAAGGCTATCGTGGTATGGGCCCAACAGGGGGGTCCAAGTGACGAGCCTAGAGAGGATGAGGATCAAGCTCTGACTGGAGAGGCGGTGGAGCAGTGGCAAGAGGTCACCCACAAAGGGAAATGGAAACTCATCTCCCCAATGCCAATACCGCAAGATAACGATAAAAAACAAAGAAAAGGGAAATGAAAACCAGTGCCGTGCTTTAACTGCGGTGGCTTGGGCCACTACCGAACAGAATGCACTAAAGAAGTTCGGTGCCTGAGATGTATGAAATGGGGCCACATGTCTTACAATTGCACCAATGTGATTACATCCAACACTGATGACGACCGACAAGTGTGCAGAGGAAGATCACTGGATAATCCAGCTACGATCAGACTCGCAAACAGCATCGCCATTATCAAGAATGAGGAAAATTGGCTATGCCAATGGTGTGCGGTGGCTCGAGTCAAGTCAGGCAGGCCATCAGAAACCCACCTCCTGCAAGCTCTGAACGTTAAGTGGCCCATGAGGGCGCACAGAGACTGGGTAGTAAAGAAAGTTTGCCACCTCCAATTTCTAATTTCATTCCCACCACCAGAGAAAATGATAGAGGTAACCAGTATGGCGACGGTGGACTTTAGGCACTTCAAAGTGGACTTCAAAGCTTGGACACCGAGCTTTGGTGCAGAACGGCCCCAAGGAGACAAGTATTGGATATGAATCCATAACGTACCACTTCATTTCTGGAAGGAGGCTTTGCAAGAGATAGTCTCCGACTTCGGATCGGTGGAAGACATAGACGAAAAGATTATTCGCCGCTCGAAGATAGTCTCGGCGAGAGTACTCATCAGAAGCGGGGATATCTCCCTAATGCCACGCTTTGCCAAAATTTTCTCCTACGAGCAATCCTACCTCATCCGGTTTGTACTCGACGAACGCGCAGAGACAGAGGCAGATCTCCAATCCATCACTTCCCCCACACCCCCCTCTCTTCGAGATGGCCGCTCCTACAAAGAGGTTGCCTCACCAGAGTGGGAGCTTACTATAGATGGGGCACATGAGGTGGAGCGTGCTCACCGAGAGTTGATCAAGGCGGCGAGAGGGCTGGAGGTCCATCGGGAGCCTGCGATGGGGGGATCAGTGCGTCTAGTCTCAGGGCCGGATCCCGTTGGGCGAGATCGAGACTCGACCAAAGGATCCAACGGCCAGGATCCACTGCCAGATTTGGTAAATCGCCCAAGACCAGAGAAAAGTCTAGAAAAGGGAAAACCATAGGTATCCCAAAATGGCATGCAACCTCAGAGAGTTGGTGAAAAGAAACGAAAAGAATATCAGAGGAAGGAACCAGAGCCTGCAGGCCCTGGAATGGGCAAAAGCATGCTACGGTGCTCTCCAAAAGGGGAAAAGACTCAGCCTTTGGGACGAGAATTGGTAAAGGAAAGTTCCTTTAAGGGGAAAACGCCGAGGGGAGCACCTTTTTTGACCACGAAGGAGGACCCAAAGCAGAGTAGGCCAACTAAAGGGCAAAAAGGTAGTTCTATGAGCCAGGAGCTGGATTTGGCAGAGTGTTTTTTGGGGAAGAAGACGAGCATACAGCTCACCAGTGTAGGGAAGGAAAGCTCAAATGAGAAAGATCCAAAAGAAAGAGGTGCACTTTCTTAAGATAAGAGGAAGGAGCACATCGAAAAAGACAAAGAGGCCTCGGAAGTCGAACGGCCCCTCTCATCGAACAGAGTGTTCAACGTTTCGAACAGAGCGTCTACCGTAGAAGAAGCCAACCCGCAAGAGCCACGTGGGCGTGGCTTCAGAAGAAAGGATCAGCTAGACTAGGAGCACACCCTTTCTTATCCTACTTCGCAGACAGGATGCATACTCAAAGCTCAGGAGGATTCGAGTGGGCCCAAGCCTAAAGTTTCGTTTGGGTTCGAAACAGATAGTGAGGGGGGATTTATAGCACAGGAGGGGAGTGTCTAAAGGGGCCCACTAGTCTACATACTAGTACTGGGCCTGAAATGCAAACAGATATACTGGAATTGGCAAGTAGTGGGCCCATTGAGGGGTCCGCCATTAGAGAGACAAATCTTCAACAGGAAGTGGCAACATGTGATGGGCCCATCGAAGGGTCCAATACGGGAGAGGCAGCTATTCAGCGTACACCTCCCAAGACGATGATGACAATAGTGAAGGCAGGTTAAATCTTGAAGATGATTGTGTCTATTCTGAGGAGGAGTCTATGGAGTCAGAGGATTTTGATTTTGAGGTGGACTTCCGTGCCACCTCACCTGAGTTTGTTCCCTCCACCTACCCCCAACCCAACTGACTGCACCTAGCCAGGGCCGATCACACACAGGTATTAGAGTCCAGAAGGTGGCTAAAAGGTCTACAGAGGAGTCCCTAGATGATTATCTTGAAATTGCGGTGGCCGCCAAATCCTCAAAGACTAGTGACGGAGGTCAGCGCTCCTTCTTAGCTTCTATTTTAACTTCATGACTGATAACGAAATTTTTAGTCTAGCCAATACCTGTGGTCTTGCGGATAATGATACAGATAGGAACTCCCTCCTCCTCAACAAAATTAGAGGATGGGAGACGGAGAGGGTTAACCTTAATTTAAACTTGAGCTTGTTGCCCGAAACGAGTCACGATCCATCCCATTCCCGTAGTTAATGGAGGTTCTATTCTGGAACGTTAGAGGCCTAGGTAGGAGGGGAAAGCGAAAAATGGTTAAGGAGGTTATTGCTAGGTCGAAAGCTAATTTCATGGGTCTCCAAGAAACCAAACTATCACACATGCACAGACTTAGTAGATTGGTGGGTAGCCGAGTCTCTGAATGGAAAATGTCCCCGTCTGTGGGGGCATCTGGGGGCATCGCTCTAGGTTTTAATCCGGACTATTTTCACTGCCTAGACGAACTCCAAGGGCAATTCTCTCGGTCAGTATTACTACAACGAAAATCCGACATGTGGACTCAGTCGGTTACGGTGGTCTATGGACCTCACACCTCTAATGCTCGAAGGGCCTTCTGGACGGAACTTAGAGCGGTCAAAACTCATTGGCCTCTCCCTTGGGAGGTGGGGGGCGACTTCAACATCACCAGATTCACCTCAGAGCATAGGGATAGAGGTGCTAGTGACACCGACAGGGAAGCCTTTAATGAGGTCATCTCGAATCTGGATCTGGTTGATATTCCCATTTTCGACAGGCTCTTCACCTGGTCTAACATGCAAGCGGTGCCCATTCTAGCTAAGTTAGATAGAATCATGGTCTCCACGGACTGGGAGACCAAATTCCCGGTGGCTGTGGCTAGATCAATTCTGAAACCAACCTCAGACCATGTACCTATTTTCCTATCCTCAGAGGAAGACCAACTAAGAAAGCCTTCAAGGTTTCGGTTCGAGAAAGCGTGGTTAGAAATCTAAGGGTTCTACCACATGGTCAACGAATGTTGGTCTCGCTCGACAATGGCCACTTAGGGACCGCAGTTTGGTGTGAAAAAATTAGAAGACTTCGAGGCAAACTCAGGAAATGGAATCGCACCAGGTTTGTGCTGATCTGGCAAGCTAAGGATCCCTTCTGGAAGGTATTGAGGAACTGGAAAAAATAGAAGAAATTAGGGACTTGCTACAGGAAGAGCGGAATAGATTGCTGCAACTCAGACAGGAAATCGACCACCTCTACAGGATGGAGGAAATCAAATGGCAGCAACGATCCAGAATTTTGTGGCTCAAAGAGGGAGACGCGAACACTGGTTTCTTCCATCGAGTGGCCAGTGCTCGGCGGAGGTCCAATCTCATTCACTCAATCCACACGGATTCCGGTATGGTGCAAGGCGACAACACTATTAGGTTGGCTTTCCAATCCCACTACAAGCGGCTCTTCGGTCACAAAGCGGAAATGAGGGTCCCTCTACAACTCGACTTCTGGCAAGATCAGACAGATAACCCCAACTCTAGATTGCAGTCCCTCGAAGTTTCCTTCACTGAGAAAGAGGTCTGGGAGGCGGTACAACAAATGGGAAAAGATAAAGCCCCAGGGCCAGATGGGTTCCCGATATTTTTTATCAGATATTCTGGGAGGAGATCAAAGGTGACCTTCTGAAGGTGTTCGCAGACTTCTACGAGCATAAACTCAAACTAGGGAGATTTTACTCTGCCGAGGTAGTACTGATCCCTAAGAGAGAAGACTCCCGACGTGTCGGTGACTACCGCCATATTAACCTCCTTAACTGTTCTGTAAAGATCATTACCAAGACTCTAGCCAACAGACTAGGAAATGTGTTGGATGGCCTCATCAGTCAAGACCAAACGGGATTCATCAAAGGACGTTGCATACAGGACAGCATGGCAACAGCCGAAGAAACTATCCATCATTGTCACATGTCGAATTCTAAGAGCTACCTTCTGAAGCTGGACTTTGAGAAAGCCTATGACTCCGTGGAATGGGACTATTTGTTGGAAGCACTGGCAAGGAGAGGCTTTGGGGAGAGATGGATCAGATGGATGCACACATGTCTTACCACCAGCAGGTCGGCAATCTTGGTTAATGGGGTCTCAGGACACCCATTCCCCTACAAACAGAGTCTCAGACAAGGTGATCCGCTATCACCCCTCTTCTTTACCATCGTTACTGACGTTCTTCGTTCCATGATGACCAAATGCGGTAGAGCAGGGTGGATTGTACCAGTGGCCAAGGGAACCAATCGTTAAGGATGCTCTATACTCCAATACGCAGATGACACGCTTCTATTTGGCAATGGCAACCTAGGGGAGACCACCGTCTTCAAGGGTATTCTGTATTGTTTTCAAGCCTGGTCTGGCCTTAGGGTCAATTTCCACAAAAGTGCCCTCATTCCCATTGCCCTAACACCAGAAGAGGCGTTGGAACACGCCACAGTCCTCAACTGCCCCACTGAGAGTTTTCCCATCCAATACTTAGGGTTGCCACTAAGACCCGGGAAACTCAAAAAGGCAGATTGGCTACCCATTATTGATCGGGTTGACAAACGGATAGCAGGGTGGAAGGGCAAAGCCCTATCCCTGGGGGGAGAGTTACGCTTATCAACGTCGTTCTCTCAAACCTGCCTACCTATTATCTCACCTTTTTTGAAATGCCTCAATGGGTAATTTAGAGAATCGACCGAACGCGGAAGCACTTTCTTTGGAAAGGGGCAGATCCAGAACGAGGGGGTTACCATCTCATCAGATGGGAGAAGGCATGTATGAAAAAGAAACATGGAGGCCTAGGCATTATCGATCTTCGAGATATGAACCTGGCTCTACTGGGCAAATGGTGGTGGAAAGTATTCCATTCTAATGGAGAAGGGTGGCAACAATTTGCTCAGGGTTACATGAATGGTAATGGAACGAGAAACCTAGGCTTCAGGATAGGCCCCCAAGTCTCCTGGTTCTGGAAAGGCATCACTAAAGCATATGAACCCTTTAATAGCTGTGTGAAGTCAGTTATCGGCAATGGCAGACTAACCAGATTTTGGTGGGATAAATGGTGTACTGATCATTCACTCAGAAACCTGCTCCCAGACTTATATGAGCAAGCGTCACATCCACACTGCACGGTGGCCACAACCTGGAAAAGGGGCACCTGGACCCTCCTTTCAAACAAGCACTTGACCTAGGCTCTCAGCTTAGACTAGCGGAACTCCAGAACCTCATCACCAACGCCGGAATTGGTTGCTTCCAGGGTCCTGATAAGAAATCCTGGGGAGTGGAGAAGAACGGGAAGTTCACAGTTCGTTCCATGTACAACCGCATACATTTTAGGGGTTGTACACCAAAATGGTCGGCATTCATTTGGAGAACAAAAGCTCCGCTTAAAATCAAAGCTTTCTTATGGTTGGTCTTGAATGATGCGATTCTGACTAGGGAAAACCTAGCCAAGCGCCAGCCTAATGGGGATACCCAATGCGGGTTTTGCCTTGCTACACTGGAGACGAGAGACCACCTTTTGCTACAGTGCCCTAGGAGCAAAGCGGTCCTCGCAAAGGTACTCAGCACCCTAGGAACGTCACAATACCCTAGTGTATATGAGGAGCTGTGGGTAGGCCCTAAATTCATGTTAGAAAGGGGTGCTATGAGAGAAGCGTGGTATATTGCTATTGCCGCAGTGACCTGGGTTCTTTGGCTAGACAGAAATAACCGTTACTTTCGTGGAACTTGCAATAGTATTTCTGGTAATTTGACTCACACTATGCATCTTATTTCTTTTTGGGCTAATGTAGCCACAGCAGGTCCTAGGGGACGAATTGCGAGCGTATTCCAGGTTCAGGAGTTTGATGATGAGGAAATTGAGATCGGTCCGACGATCGATTGATAGCCTGCACTGCCAACACTGATCAGAGGTGCCCACCTCCCAGGGTCTTGTTGGGGGGATTATGATGTATTTCTTTTCGGCTTACTAGTTTATTTTTGTCCCGCCCCCCATGTCTGGGGTGGAGTTTATGTACTTTCGTTATGTTCGTAGGATTTTGTAGTGAGCTCAGTACTCTAAGTTTGTTTTATTAATCTCTTATTAATGAAATAGGGTGGCTAGACTCCACCTTTTCCTAAAAAAAACAAAAAACAAAATAAATAATATATGCTCACCTCCCTAAGAACATCAGTTATGACAGTTTCTGAAGGTGTTGGTTGCAACTTCAATAGATGGGACTTGTGGAAAACCAAAAGAATGAAGAATTGAATTAAAGAGCTCGCTTTGACCGTTAGGGGTAGGTAACCCGTTCCCTATCTTTGTCTCTATTGCATTCTATCTCATCCTATCACATTCCATTCTACGATATTTGTTGAGAATCACCGTCAATACCTCGGCGTAGATCCAGGTTAATCCCTTGTAAATAGCCCCAGGGATATTTACAACAAGCCAATTTAGAATTCTTAGATGATGTACTAGCAATGCGTCAAAGATGCAGTCATCGATTCTCCCGATAGGCCACAATTAACGCTAACGCGAGCAAACATATTAATGACGAGGAACGCATTTTTGCTATGCTACTAATACTTGTACTTGCTCTGCTATTCTGCCCAAGCCTGGCTGAGGAAGAGTTACAGGGAGTCAAACAAAAATATGCTGATTCCGACCGGGTTTACTATATGTAATGTAAAAAAATCACTTCACGAGAAATCAAAAGAAAAAGGAAGGCCATTCCATTACAATTGGTAGTGTTCAATAATCATGTCCGGTTGAGTTATTTAAGTATTCATGTAATCAAGAATTGCTGGAATTAAGCTAAACCAATAATCAATTTAGATCCATGCTAATGTAATAGTAGCATACAATGTCAATAACTGAAATGAATGTGAAGAAAAAGTTAGTCTTCTATGGCAAAATAATTAGGTCATGTCTTATATTCGTATCATGCACAATACATGTGATTCAGCTCTTCACAACATGCAACACAGCATAACACCAACAATCTCAGTTTTCCCACAAAAGTGAAGAAATTTACCGGTGAGCCTGAAAGCAGCGACCTAAACTAGAAACGATCCATCGTTCAATTCAAGATGTAACACCCCGTATTTCTTGGAGTATATAATACTAGTATAATATATTATAGTATACATATATGTTGAATGACATAATGGTAATAATGAATATTTGGAATTGTGGCTGCTGAGTTGGGCTTGGCTGGTGCCACGTGGTGATGTGGCAGCGGGGCCCGGGGGGGGGGGGGGGGGGGAGGGGGGTGTTGCTGTGTCCATGCCAGTTGGCATGGGGCCCAAGGGGACTTAGGCTGCGTGCTCAGGAGAAGAAAGAGTAGTGTGTGGGATTCCATATGTAGCGCCCCGACGGACCAATAAATAAAATTAGAAATACTTGGCACAAATTCCATAATCAACTTCAATTATAATCCCAAACATAGAAACCAAATACAGGAAAATCTAAAACTTTTTATTACGTCAATTCTTTACATAGCACAGCGGAAAATTAACACATTGAATTACAATTTCTTTCTTTTACAACACAATCTTTTACAATTTGCATAAGCCATATTATCATTCTACCCATGCATCCAATCCAAAGCTAACGATACCTACCTGTAAATTATGAGGCTAGAGATAACCCTAACCCTCAAAACTACAGGGGTCGGCCATAACGGTGTGAGTGACATTAAAAGAAAAATACAATTTAAATGAAACATGATGAATAAATTTGAAATCAACACATTCTCGCAATAGTAACAACGAAATATGAAATAACGATAAATAAAACATAAAACATCAAGTGAAGCTAAGCTAAGTGTCAAGTGTAGGAAAATAGAATACAAACATACATAAAGCCAAGTCAAGAAAACAAAAATGCAGTATGATGACTCTCTGATGTATTTTGTCGAATTCTATGCATTCCATACTACATAGGTCTGGTGAAAGCCCTTATCGTTCTCCACTTTATAAGGTTTAATCCCTCGTTATAAAACTAATCCTACTACGGTGATAGAAACAAGATCTAGATTACTTCGCGAATAGGCCTAACAACCCTTGATGCGCAAGCATCATGTAAGCATAGCTCAAAAACTGGAGAATCACCTCCCTGCTATGTACCCTACGAATAGGCTTGCCGACCCTCGACGTGCAGATACACGGTACATCCCGTGAATAGGCCTGCCGACCCTCGACACACGAATGCACCGTATGTTCCGTGAATAGGCCTGCTGAACCTCGACACGCGAACATACCAACTTTCCTCTCGAGAAAAAACAACATTGGACTAACCCCTAAAGCATATACTTACGTTTCCCAAGTTCTATAATATCTCCACTAGTGTCTGTCCTTTGGTTGGTTATTATTAATAAAAATACAATTTCTCCCTCTCTAAAGTTGGTGTATCCTGCCGGACTTAATTCCACCAAAACAACCCCAAGGTCCCAACAGGCCAAAATTCATAAAATCTCATCTGCCGGTTAACAGGAATCCCATTCAATCCCTAGAGACTCATAAATCGAATATCAACACAAAACCTTTCATTAAACTCTTACACTACAATAAAAAGAGGCTACCCCAGCATTTTTACACTAGCGTTTGGAGGAAACACCGGGGTAGCCATCTGTCAATATTTTTTTTTGAAAACCCCTATTTTTTTTTGATCATACAAAAAAAAAACCCCTATTTACTCCGGCGTTTTTGAGAAATGCCGGGTATTATACCTCTGCCCTGGCGTTTGCACATAAAAATACCGGGGTATAGAGCGGTTGTAAAATTGTTATGATGTATCCTTGTTATGCCGGGGTATAAAAATGTCAGGGTATAGAGGGGTTGTAAAATTGTTATGCCGGGGTATAAAAATGTCAGGGTATAGAGGGGTTGTAAAATTGTTATGCCGGGGTATAAAAATGTCCGGGTATAGAGGGGTTGTAAAATTGGTATTATACCTCTGCCCCTTACGCTCGTTTTTTACATTCTAAGGTCAGTAATATCCTTGTTATGATGTATTCTCTCTAAATACTTGTCATTTTTATATGACAGATATATCCAAATTTTATTTTCCATCAGACTGGTTTTTTGGGAATATTCACCACACATGTGAAAAATTGGAACTGTGCACCAAAAAGCGTTCTCGTATGTGTGTTGACATAAAACAACTCAATATATAAAACCAATTTGTCAGTTTAGAGGGAAAGAAGTTACAGACAGAAATACTTAATATTTCAGTCATTTCCTCCGAAGATTATTCATTGGACTGTCTATCATATTTCGTAATACACAAACAAAAAAGTAATACAATCCTAATATTTATTTTTATGAAGATTTGCTTAAATAATGATTTTATAGCAATTAAAAACTCATGTCAAAAGGTAAATGTGCAAGTACCAAATTTGGGCAATTACACATGCTAGAACCCTAAACATCACAACTCAATCAAATCGACATCCCAATTCAGCCAAAAGAGCGCTGAGTTATTCCAAGTTGCAATCAAATATTATTCCAACAAATTCATAAAATCCTCCTCTGTGTATCATCCAACTACATAAAATCCTCAACTGCAACTTAACTATCAAAACTGAAGAGTTGGGGAATTTGAAATTGATGTATCCCAAAACTACAACTAAACTATCCCGAAACTGCAACTAAACTAAACTGCAAAACATTGTTCCATAGTGTTCTTTGAATTTCTAGCAATCTATCTAATCACCAATCTAAACTGTCTATTCCACAACTAAACTAAACTGTAAAACTAAACTAATCACCAATCTATCTATTCCACAATGAGATCAAATAACATGTTTCCACTATTAAAAAAACTGTAAATTATATACTAAATTCAACAGCCTTACTTGAATAGGAGTAGGACAGGCAGCAGTAAGAAAGGCACCCTATATGATAAATCATCAAAACCATCAAATACTTGATACTAATTTTGAAACAAAAGCAGAACATGATCAAGTTTAACAATAACCCATACAAACCATCTCAATAGAACCAATAATGTATTGTAAGATTACTTTAATCAACTTAGCTTTCCATGAGGACGATTGACACAGGCAAATAGCAGTGAACAAACCTGCTTTCAGCAAATTTCATTTTTTATTTTGTTTTTTATTTTTTTTGTGCAAGGGCCTTAAATTACGACGTGTCAAGTTTGACCAATCAAAGCACAGATATTCAACCTTAAAAAGTATAGTTTCAACACCTCTGAACATCCATCAACATCATTGTTCAAGCAGTGCAAATAAATAACATAGTATCTTCCCAATAAAAATATAATCTGAGAAAACAAAAGGAACTACTAAAGTTTCAAAGCAAAAAAAACTTTTACTTAAGGAGGAAAGTCTAACAAAAGTAAGAAAACCCAAGTATTAAATGAAGACAAATATTAGTTTCAAACCAGAAATTTGGCATTCAATCAAGTATAATACCTCGATAGATATGTCGAAACCTCCACTCCGTCCCGTGCAAATCCTTGGCAACCAGCTCCTGCGACGACCTCTGCTGCTTATAATCCTACACCACATATTCCATCACTCAAAATCAATCATCCCCCAAAACCAAACAATTTTCAAACATCAACAAACAAACAAACAAAGACATTAATACTAGTGGCCGAAAACAATCCTTAACCGCTCGCCTCTGCACCGAAAACCCCCCAAGAGTGCTCGTATCTAACGCAGTCAACATCTTGCAGAACATATGCGACATCATCACTAACGTCCTCCTCATCTCCCCATTCACCTCCTCCCCCTCCACCTCCTACATAACCCCCCAATCCATCAAAAATCAGCAAAAACCCTAACACTAAATCAAAAAAATTACTTAACCATGAAATCCTAAAATTTGACTAAGGTGAACTTACATGAGAGTGACGGAGCTTGGAGTGTGGGTTTCGCTGAGGTGGAGTTTGGGTTGACGGAGCTGACGGAGCTTTGAAGGAGGTGGAGGTCCGAGTGCGGTTTCGATGAGGCGGGGCTGACGGAGCTTCGAAGGAGGTCGGGAGTGCAAGTAGGTGGAGGTTGGTCGGGTGCACAGTGAGGTGGCGGGATTACAAGGAGGTGGGGGTTCAGGATTTCGGGAAGAGAGAAAGGGGGGATTCGAAATGAGAAAGACAGAAGGGGGGGGGTTCTGAGCGAGAGAGAGACATAGAGAGAGGTGGAAGAGATAGAGAGAGAGAGAGAGAGAGAGAGAGATCTGGAGAAGACAGAGAGAGAGAAAAAGAGAGAAGTGGTAAGAGAAGGGTTCTGAGTTGAGAGAGAAATTGGTTTTGGGGTTTGAAATTTTGGACGGGAAAATATGTTTTGTGAGAATCAATCTGGGCCATTGATTTTAGGAGAGATTGAAGGAAAGCCACTTGATAGCTTTCTTTGTATAATATATATATATATATATATATATATATATATATATATATATATATATATATATATATATATATATATACACATGCAGCCTAGCTCCTACTCCTCCTACTCCTACTCTTATACACTAAGGCAAAATTCATCTCATTCAACACCCTTACTACCACCTCTCTATATATATGCATACATACATTATCTCACCACCTTACCCTACCTATATCCTTATATATTTATACATATATACCACATCTCTCTCACTCCTATATATATTCACATACATGCATACATACGCCCCATCACATCTTTTCTTCTCCTTCTTTTAATTCCCGAAACCCAACACACCCCAACTCCTCCTTCTTCTTCTTCTCCATTTCCCGAGCTTAACTTCACCCTCATTCGCAACTACCTCTGTCTCCTTCATCCTATTCCCCTTACCCCCGACCACCTGAAACTCCATCCCAACCTCCTTCGCCACAACCACCATCGTCATCTCCTCCTCCTCACTGCCGCTCGCCACCAACACTCCCGCCACCGCACCCCACCGCAACCCGAGCTCCACCTTCGAACACCGTCGACCAGCTCCTCCATCACCGCCACCTTTACCTCCTCCTCACCACTGCCTCCCGCCACCCTGTCTCCATCTCGTTGGCACCTCGCCGCACACCACTCCACCCTCATAGCCACCCACTGTCTCCACCGATCACCTCCTCTCCCTTGCTGCCTCCTACATCACCCTCACGCCAGCCTCGAGCACCACCTCCTCCTTGGTCACTGTTTCACAACCCTCGACTGCCTCCACCCTCTCCTCTTGCTGTTGCCAGCCCGATGCCGCCACTCACTATAGCTCCACCTCCGAGCTTCATTGCCAACTCAACCGAAGCAACCCCGAAGCTCCTCCATTGCCTCGTCGTCCCTTTCTCGAGCCCGAACAATAGCACCACCACCTTGCAACCATCGGCAGCCACTCGTAGCACCATCATCGTCAACCCCCGAAGCTCGTCCACCGATCGCCAACTTCATCACCATCACCTCGCCATCTTGTATCCAAGCTTCTCACCGTCTCTCTCTCACTTTGTCTATCTCTTGTGTGTGTGAGTGTATATATATATAATTTTGAAAATACCTACATACAATCCTAATTTTATTAGTCTTTTCGAACTCGAAAAACAATTGCAGTCCGTAGTATCGTTATCATCATCGTGGTTGCAGTTCGTGGTGCCGTATTCATTGTTCAACTCGAGCGTAGAAGCAACCAAAATTCAGAAACGAATAAGTAGGTAACAATTTTAACCAATTCTATTTATTTTGTAGAATATGTGCATGCTAGATAATTAGTATAGATTGAGTATTCATGCTTAGATTATGTATGTATTGGTGTTCGATTATATGTGTTAATTGTTGTTAATTGATCGGGTGAGATTATGATATCATTATCTTAGAAATATTATTATAATTTTGTCCGGTATTTGATCTCACTTCAGAAAATTATTTCTATTTAAATACATGGATTATGAGGCTGAAACTTTTGTATGTGTATCATGTATGTGTGTACAACATCTCCTTAAAATTTCATAATTTTTGGATACCGTTTGATATTTTAATAAAATCCGGATACATTACTGGTTTAGAAATGAAACAGGATTTATTTCATAATTCTGGCTGAATATCATACTTATTTTCAAAAATAATATATCTCCAAATATATGGAATTGTAAGCTAAACTTTTTATATGTGAATCTAATGTATGTCTATTATATGTTCACAAAATTTCATAAATTTTGGGTATCGTTTATTATTTTTAATAAATTCGAACTTATGACTGGTTGACAGTTTTCCTAGATTCTGGAAATTTATACACCTTATGTTGTTTGATCATTTTAACCACTTAAATGAAGTATTTTTTAGGGAACTACAAACTGAATTTGAAGTAGACTCGTTAATCTTTCTTTTGAGTCTTCGAAATCCAATTTCCAAGAAGTGTGGGAATTTCTGTGATTTTTAAAAGTCGCAAGAGCTGCAGTTTCTGGATTCTGAACCTACTGTCTTACAAATGGTTTTAGACAGATTAACTGGGGTTAAATCTAGAATTTCTTAACTACAATGTTGTAGTACACTCATTGAGGTTACATATGAGACTAAGAAATCAATTTTCTGACAAGTATTGGAATTTATATAATTATTGGGAGTTGTATTCACCTGTCAATGGGACACATGCGGCGTTGTCTCGACTGTTAATTTATGGGATCTAGTGTTAAGAACGGGGGTACGGATGTATAGTCCGTAGACTCCTGTCGGCACTTAGGGGATGGACCCATAATTATCCGTTGATGTTCTATGTTATCAGATATGAATGGGAAGCTAGAGTTTAACTCTGCATCTCTAGGCGGAGCAGGAAATGCCTGCAGGGTCGTCTTATATTCGTGATAACTTTTAGTGAGGATCGGAAGCGTAGAGAGACCACAATTCCCAGTATTACCGGGGAGTGTAGAGAGACTGCTGGTGTAATGCCCCGAATAAGATACTACTTTTGTGTGTGTGTATATATATATATGGCTGCAATCGAGCCGAGCTGAACCGAACCAAATATCTTTAGGCTCAAGCTCGGCTCGTTAAGGAAACGAGCTCAATTTTGAGCTCGAGCTCGGCTCGAGCCGAGCTTTGACCGTATTCGAGCCGAATAGCTCGCGAGCTTAGCCTAAAAAAACCCAAGCTCGAGCTCTGCTCGTTAAAGAAACGAGCTCAGTTTTGAGCTCGAGCTCGAGCTCGGTTTGAGCCGAGCTTTGACCGAGCTCGAGCCGAATAGCTCACGAATAGCTCGATTCGTTTGCAGTCCTATATATATATATATATATATATATATAT
Source organism: Hemerocallis citrina (assembly GCA_017893485.1). Taxonomy (NCBI): domain Eukaryota; kingdom Viridiplantae; phylum Streptophyta; class Magnoliopsida; order Asparagales; family Asphodelaceae; genus Hemerocallis; species Hemerocallis citrina. The sequence continues at coordinate 184,656,248 of CM030366.1, read as the reverse complement.
ATATATATATACATATATATATATATATATATGGGTCGCCTTCGGTTGCGAACTCCTCTGTGCGAACTCAGCTTACGAACTCCTGTACTTGCCATTGGATTCAAAGAGCTCCATCCGATGGCTGTGATGGAATTCGCACTCTTCTCAGTTAGGGGGGTAATTTGGTCATTTAAACTGCAGCCAATTACCCCCTCACGCTGTCGAGATCTCAGATCCAAATCCCAAATCGAATGAATCCCCTTCTCTCTCTCAGAGCGAGCAAAACCCTAATCTTCTCTGTGCGAGTTCTTCGTGCGAACTCATGTGTTCTCCTCGATTCTCAGATCGAAATCGATCCCCTTCTTTCTCTCTTCTCGAAACCCTAACTCTTCCAAATAGCTCCATCGATTTCTAGATGGGTCGCCTTCGGTTGCGAACTTCTGTGTGTGAACTCAGCTTGCGAACTCCTGTGCTTGCTGTTGGCTCCAAAATAGATCAAAACCCTACCTCCGACCACCCCGTACTATCTCCAATCGTCTTCGCCGCTATGGAAACCCTAGGGTTTTGATCAGGTATAAATTTTTGATTTTTTTTTGTTCCGTTTTTCTTTTTTCTGCTTGAATTTGTAGGAATGAGGTAATTTTTTAAAAGCGATCGAATGTTTTGTTTGAATTTGTAGGAAGCGTTGAGCTTCACTGAGTCTTTCTTCATGGCTTGAAACCCACTATGGATATATTTCTTCATATCAATCCAGGGAAGTGTTTGATTCTGACTATTCATTTTTTAAAAATTTAATTGCTTACTTTATTGCATGTGGTTGTAGGCAGTGATGACAATCTAGAATTTACAAGCAGTTGTAGGCATTTTGTTGCTTCTTTTGTTTGTGCACTTTTGCAATTATTTAAATGAGAGAGGAGTTAATTTATATTTGTATTATGGTTTGAACTCATCGTGCAAACCATAACGCTGGCCGTCCAATCCAAAAACCCTCCATCGAATGGTTGTGATTGTTCACGCTCTCTTCTCAGTTATCTTTGGGGGGTAATTTGGTTATTTTTTCGGTTAGAGACATATACTCCTCCATTGCAAATGGAGGGGTAATTTGAAATTTTGGTAATTTTGAGGTTGGAGACATATACTCCGAGGGACATATTTTCAGAGGTTTTATTTATTCAGATTATGGTTGCAACTAGTTGGCATGGCATATTAATGCAGCCGTTGTGAGATCATGCATCTAAATAAGTGGTATACTAAATCCTGATTCTATTTGATGAGTTTTCTGCATTTTGTTTAGCTGAAGTTTAGAAAAAAATTGCACAGAGAAGATTAGGGTTTCGCTCACTCTGAGAGAGAGAAGGGGATTCAATCGATTTGGGTCTGAGATCTCACGACAGCATGAAGGGGGTAATGGGCTGAAAATTGAAATGACCAAATTACCCCCGCTAATAACTGAGAAGAGGGCGGATTCAAACACAGCCATTGATGGATCTATTTTGAATCCAATGGCTAGCACAGGAGTTTGCAAGCTGAGTTTGCACACAGGAGTTCGTAACCAAGGGCGACCCTATATATATATTTCAGTTTGAGTTTATGTTTCAGTTTGAGTTTTCAACTCATATTTCAGCTTCATATCATATTTCAATTTCAGTTTGAACTTATGTTTTGTTTCAGTTGCAACTCCATATTTCAGCTGAACTAAGTTTAAGCTTCAGCTAAAAATTTTGATCAAATAATGGATCAACTTGTTGGCATGGCATAGTATTGCAGCCCAAGTGTGAACATAATTATGATGCTTTTCAGTCATGCTTGATTCAGTTGATAATTATCTAAATCCCTGTCATATGCTAGGTTGTGTTCTGAGCCTACATTTACTTAAAATATTTTCAGATTAGTTTTGTTGATATGTTAGATAAATAATTACGAATCATCTATCTAAACCCTTTCTTTCTTATTGCTTGCAGTTTGTACGGTTACTGGAGGTTACCGAATGTGTGATGCTGGAAATTCGTTACAGAAAATTGAGCTCTTTATTGACCATTGTAATAGGAATAATTAGCTCTTTTTCGTAGTCTATTTTTTGTACCACTTTAACGGAATAATTAGCTTTTGTGGTTGTGGTCATTGTAATAGGAAACCAATGTATATTCTGTCCACGATTTAAATATTTTTCTTGTATGAAATAATTTACTTCGAATATAATTTGAGAAAGGCTCCTGCTAGAAATAATTTACTTCCTTGTATGGCCAATCCGCAATGGTTCTTGTTATCAGTTTCAACTCATATTCCATTTGCATGTGTCAGCTTCATATTTTGTTTCAGCTTCAACTCATATTTAAGTTTCAGTTTCAACTCATATTTCAGCTTCAACTCATATTTAAGTATAAGTTTCAACTCATATTATAGCTCCAGTTTCAGCTCAAATTTCAGTTTCAACTCAAATTTCAGTTTCAACTCGTGTTTCAGTTTCAGTTTCAACTCATATTTCATCTTCAACTCATATTTAAGTTTAAGTTTCAACTCATATTACAGCTCCAGTTTCAACTCATTTTACAGCTCCAGTTTCAACTCAAATTTCAGTTTCAACTCTTGTTTCAGTTTCAGTTTCAACTCATATTTCATCTTCAACTCATATTTAAGTTTAAGTTTCAACTCATATTACAGCTCCAGTTTCAACTCATATTACAGCTCCAGTTTCAACTCAAATTTCAGTTTCAGTTTGAACTCATATTTTAGCCTCAACTCATATTTCAGTTTCAGTTTCAACTCATATTTCATCTTCAACTCATATTTAAGTTCAAGTTTCAACTCATATTTCAGCTACAGTATCAACTCATATTACAGCTCCAGTTTCAACTCATATTACAGCTCTAGTTTCAACTCAAATTGTTTCAGCTTCAACTCATATTTCAATTTCAGTTTCAACTCATGTAAACTCAGTTTCAATTCATGTTTTGTTTCAGTTTGAACTCATATTTCAGCTAAACAAAATTTTGTTTCAGTTTCATGTTTAAGTTAAAAAGTTTCATTATACCAAAAATTTACAGTATACAAACTCGAACCTCATACTACATTATACAATGGAATATCACTATACAAAATCAAGGCCTAGTAGTATAAACTAAAAGATGAAAAAAATATTGGACTTCTGGTGATATGCAACGGTGCTGCTGATGCTGAAACTGCTCGAAGCTCTGTCTAGTAGCAAATGGAGGGAACTGCTCCACCACCCTACAAAAAATAACATAAAAAGCTTAGCAATATCGGACTGAAATATTATCACCATAAATTGTAAACAAATGAAGTACATGTAGGCTCAGAACAACCTTCCACATAATAAGTAATTATGAAATAAGTCAAATATAATCAAGCATGAGTATAGCACATATGTTGTTCCAAGCATAATGAGCACTTTATGTTGTTTAAAGCTCTTGTAGGCATTGATTTACCTTGTACATAGCAAGTTAAAAAACTCACCAAATAGTATCAAAATTGAAAATATAGCACTTATTCATAACCATGATCTCACTACGGCTGCATTATTATGCCATGCCAACTAGTTCCAACCATAATCTGAATAATAACTCATATTTAAGTTTCAGTTTCAACTCATGTTTTGTTTCACTTTCAACTCATATTTCACCTAAACCAAATTTTGGTTCAGTTTCACATTCAAGTAAAAAAGTTTCATCTTCTCTGTGCGATTTTTTTTTCCCAGCTTCAGGTAAACAAAATGCAAAAAACTCATCAAATAGAATCAGGATTTAGTATACCACTTATTCAAATGTATGATCTCACTACGGCTGCATTAATATGCCATGCCAACTAGTTGCAACCATAACCTGAATAAATAAAACCTCTGAAAAGATGTCCCTGAGAGTATATGTCTCTAACCTCAAAATTATCAAATTACCAAATTACCCCTCCATTTGCAACGGAGGAATATGTCTCTAACCGATAAAATAACCAAATTTGCAACGGAGGAGTACGAACTCTTGTGTGCGAACTGTTTGTACAAATGCTTGTAAAATATAAATACAAAAGTGCACAAACAAAAGAAGCAACAAAATGCCTACAACTGCTTGTAAATTCTAGATTGTCAACACTGCCTATACCAACATGCAATAAAGTAAGCAATTAAATTTTTAAAAAATGAATAGTCAGAATCAAACACTTCCCTGGATTGATATGAAGAAATATATCCATAGTGGGTTTCAAGCCATGAAGAAAGACTCGGTGAAGCTCAACGCTTCCTACAAATTCAAACAAAACATTCGATCTCTTTTAAAAAATTACCTCATTTCTACAAATTCAAGCAGAAAAAAGAACAACGAACCAAAAAAAAATCAAAAATTTATACCTGATCAAAACCCTAGGGTTTCCATAGCGGCAAAGACGATTGGAGATAGTAGGGGGCGGTCGGAGGTAGGGTTTTGATCTATTTTGGAGCCAACAGCAAGCACAGGAGTTCACAAGCTGAGTTCACACACAGAAGTTCGCAACCGAAGGCGACCCATCTAGAAATCGATGGAGCTATTTGGAAGAGTTAGGGTTTCGAGAAGAGAGAGAGAAGGGGATCGATTTCGATCTGAGAATCGAGGAGAACACATGAGTTCGCACGAAGAACTCGCACAGAGAAGATTAGGGTTTTGCTCGCTCTGAGAGAGAGAAGGGGATTCATTCGATTTGGGATTTGGGTCTGAGATCTCGACAGCGTGAGGGGGTAATTGGCTGAAGTTTAAATGACCAAATTACCCCCCTAACTGAGAAGAGTGCGAATTCCATCACAGCCATCGGATGGAGCTCTTTGAATCCAACGGCAAGCACAGGAGTTCGTAAGCTGAGTTCGCACAGAGGAGTTTGCAACCGAAGGCGATCCTATATATATATATATATATATGTGTGTGTGTGTGTGTGTGTGTGTGTGTGTGTGTGTGTGTGTGTGTGTGTGTGAATGTTGTAGTGAGATTAAATTGCTTGATTGTACATGTGGATGGTTGTGTTCATGGTGGCACACGAGAATAAGAAAATCGACACTAGTATGTATACTAGTATATGCGTGTGGTATATATGCAATTGTCAAATTGTATGATACTACACTATAAATATTTTTCTCTCTTTTGCATGCACTCACATCTAGCCATTCATCACATCTCATCATAGATCCAATGGCTAGAAAATGAGGCATGCAAAATATCTCCAAAACCATGGGCATGAGGAGCTTGTTTGTGAAAAACCTCCATGCCACTTGGCTCCACCTCACCCCCCCCCTAATCCCTAGGCCGGCCACCACCTATGCACCCCCTCACTCTTCTGACTTCATTTTAAACCCCTCTCTTCACTCTCATTGTCACGCCATGCTTCCCAAAATACGGAATGCAAGCACGTGATGTTGGCCCAGCGAATGACTTGAGTCATTCATAAGCTGTTATCGATTCAACTCAACAATATAACGAGGAGCTACACAACCATGCATGCAATGAAACGATAATCACATGAGTAACAATACTTGGAACTTGAGCATGAAATAACCAAATATAATAATAATCCAACACTGGAAACAACAATAACAATATTCGAGTCAAAAAGCCTACAATACAAAGAAATAATAATATTCAATTATTTAAGTCTTCATAAGAAAACAATGATCAATTAAGTGGCGATGCTATCCATTCTTCACCGTTGTAGTTCTCCTAATCCATGGCAATTCTCCTTGATTACCTGTAAGTCGTTCATCTAAAAAGAGAGAATAATATGTCCTTAGAGCAAGTCGTGGACAGCAAGTAAAGAAAGCAATGAAACAATAGCATTTACGATATAACAATGAATTCAATAAACAATAGAGTCGATGGAAATGAATAATGGCAAAATGATAACGATGCAATGTGCAATTATAATGATCAATAACAATAACAATAAACGATATCAATAATTGATAACACTGTTCAATAATGATGACAATGTGAAATGACGATGCGATGACAATCTTAAGTCTATTATTCATTTTAATCCTAACTAATGTAGCACTTCATACATCCCATTTATTTACCCCATGGTTGCTACATGCAAACAAGTTACGTTTAGACTTAGTGGTGGATTTTATAGTTCATGTACTCGACAACGATAATCAATATTCAATAGTTGCAATTCAATAATTACTGTACGATAAGATAATTGGCCCCGATACAATACACGATAGATTGAGTTACTGCTGTAAGCCACAATCCATCGATAAAACAATAGGCGTTAACAATATTTAGGGAAGCACGGCCCCTCCTCCGAGTATAGTTCCTACATTGTCCACTACTTAAGTCACCCTTAAACCCCAGTTTGTTAACAATTTTTTATTCAATCAATATGCAATAGTTGTTGACAACATTTATCACAGTAAGTTACCTCTATGTGAACACGGTATTAAGATGTATAATAACCATAATCTTACTAATCACAATTAACTAATATACCAACATTAATCATATGAACAATCAACACTAGTATACAATCTACAATAGTTCTGTAATGTCATGACATGAATTACAATAACAATCCCTATTCGTATATTAGATAATTAACTACATGAATGCATGCAAGATCTCCATAAGTCGGAGGCAAAAAGACGGTACGAAGTCAAGACTACTACCTGGATTCGCTCGTATAAATCCGCAGTATCCCAACGATAGATAAAAATAGAAGATATATGATAATCAATATAGATCTACTTGCGGATTTCAATAAACAATCTCGAATACGATACAATACAATTCAAGGATGAGATGACTTGCCTTTTACAACGACGTTAGGTCCGATTATGCAAAGAACAATGGGATTGGAATCCCGGCGACACGACGACGATCGCGAACCAACCGAATCTTGATGAGATGATCACGATCGGGTACGGATCTCGATGTGGATCAAGATCAAGATGGCAATCAATGGTCAGTGATGAACTTGATGATGATGATCACAATCTGATCGGATAGATCAGCGCGGATCTTGATGGGGATCAAGATCGGATGATCAGACGGCTTAGATCGAAGATCAAGATCAAGATGATGATCACGATCGTGATGATCAAGGAAGATCCGACGATCGAGATCAAGATCTTGATGATGATGATGATGGGAATGATGATCAATGCAATTCCGACGGCCAAGATCAATAGATCAAGAAGATGATGATCGTGATCGTGATGAACGACGATCGGACGGCTGCAATTTGATCAAGCACTGTTGGCTTGAATAAAGAACAGAAGAGCTTGGTGCAACGATGGCCGGAGGCAGGGGCGGTCGCGACTGGGGAGGCGACGCTGGCGTTCGGTGGTGTTCGTCGACGGCAGAGAGGAGGTGGCTGTAGGCGGTGGTCGACTGTGAGGGCAATGAGGGTGGTAATGTGAACGGCTATCGGTGACGAAGTGCAGTGGACGGCACTCGAGCGGGAGGTGAGCCGAGCTGGTGGAGCTTCGACTGGAGGAAGGCGCTGTGATGGGGATGAAGATGGTGATGGGTTCGGGTGGAGGCAGCGACAACTGGGGGTGAGGCGATCGGGAGTAGAGCATCGATGAGGGAGAGCTTCGATGATTGCAGTCGATGGTCGGGAGGTTGCGAGCGGAGGAGGAGGTTGAGGAGCGACGAGGTGTGCAGCGTCGTTGGCGAGGCACAGGGGCGAGCGCGGAGGTGCAGGAGGGCACGAGGAGATGGTCGGCAATGGCAGTTGCAGTGTTAGGAGGGTACGAAGTCATCGAGGTGCTCAGGGGAAGAAGTCGACGGTCGAAAGCAATGTCAAGGTCGACGGAGGAGAAGAACGGGCGATGGGGCTCGATGGGTTCTCGAAGGTTGGGTGACTGAGGAGATGGTCGAGGTGGTGAAAATGGTGGGGGCGGCGATGAGGCAGAGCGTCGAGTTGAGAGCGAGTGAAGGAGGAAGACGAAGGGGGGAGCTTCTCTGTTTTGTTTCGACACAGAGAAAGAGGGAGATGGAGGAGAGAGAGGGAGGCGGGGAAAGAGAGTGGGAGAGAGAGAACAGGGGAAGGGGGGTTTATATAAAATAGATAATAATATAATATATTAAATATAATATATAATAATGGGTGGTTATGATGGGGGGGGGGGGGTTACGAGAATGTGAAGAGTGGGGGAATGTGAGGGGATTTGTATACGAATAGTTGAATTTGGGTAGGGTAGGATAATGGGTTAACAGTTTGAGTATATAAATGTGGGTTTGTGTTTGTAGACTTGGGCTTTACATTTGGGCTTCACAAAATAAAATAATATTTATAGAAAATTTATGAGATTGGGCTCTAAAATTATACATTAATAAAAATGTAATTATAAAATTGGGCTTCATGACAATAAATCCAATAATTAAATCACGGGGTGGGCTTCAGCATAAATCAAATAATCAACTAGATATTTTATAATGAATGAGGATCTTTTTGGGTTTTCCAAAATAATAATAATAATAATAATAATAATAATAATAATAATAATAATAATAATAATAATAAAATAGTAATCAGGAGTTAAATAATCAAATAGTGATAAATAGTGTAGGTTGAAAATTCGGTTCAAACAAAATAGTCAGGTATTTAAATGAATGGAAAAATTTGGGTTCAAAAGAGTAAAAAAATTTGTAGAGAAAAATTTAAATACAAGAATACAGAAAAAGAAAAATACAAAATCCATATAAACAAGAACGGGGGTTACACTCATTTCAGATTTCTGAAATTTTTAGAGAAAAAGAGAAGGAGAGAGTGAAAGAGGACAAGATAAGGAGGTGATCAAGAGTACTTTGGAGGAGGAATTAGAGGAAGAAGCCAAGCTATTCTCATCTTCTCAAACTACACCAAATGGTGGGGAGTTCTCTAAACTTCTGTTCTTGTTTTCTTGTTTGATTTCTTGCATGAAACAAGTAGTAGTAGCTATGAGGATGATTGTTAGTGGTAGTTGTTTAGAATCTGAAAATTGAACAGGAAAACATAAACTGCATGCTATGTTCCCGAATTTTCTGAGAGCAATATTGATGGAACTTGATCATCAAATTATTACATAATGATTGTATACATGTGCAGAGGCTACATGATTTATTTCGGACTTGTCTGACAATATGTAGTATTTTAATAAAATCATGTTTGATGACTGGGTTGTAAGGCAGAGACTGGTTCTATCTCTTGTAGAACTGAAATTGAAGGAAATTTTAGAATTAATTGATGCATGATATATCTCTGAAATTTTTAATGTAGTAACATGCATGAATCTAGATCCTACAGGAAAAAAAAATTAATTATTTTGATGACATTTGATGCATGTTCAAAATTTTTTAATTATGAGTATTCATGACTATGATTGATGAACAGTATAACTTTTATACCTGATTGAAATAGGTAGAAATCATTGAATACTTGGAATCACGATGAGATCTTTTGTGCATGCTATACATGATGATGTCTAGTTTATGAAAGTACAAGTTTGATAGCCATTGGTTAGGCTTGTGATTTATTGTGAATTTTTAAGTGAGTACTGTGCAGAACTTAGTCATAATTGACACCCTGATAAGATTGTAACCTTATAATTATGTATGAGCAGAATTTGAGGAAATGTACAGCTAGGAAGTTGTAGTGGACACCCTAAGCTTTCCAATAAGCCTTGTGTAAAGAAATTCCTGTGAGTAGAGTAATAGTTATGATTTTTGCAAGATAGAACAGAAACCAGATTTTGAGCTATAGACTCTGTTTGATAAGTACATTATATATGGTTCTGTACACCTGAGAAAGATGAATGTTTTATTGTAATCAAATGAAATAATTTGGATTGGTGATCAACTAGAAAGTTGTAGAGAACATTCTCAGTTTTTTATAGAACCTGAATTTGTGTTATTCCGATGAGCGAGTAGGTTTTTATGTCATCGGTAAGGTGCAGCCAGTGTACAGGAAGTACACGGGCTGATGATAATGAGGCCTCTTAGGGCAATTAGATGGATGAATCTGATGTTATGGTCAACTAGAGAGTTGTAGCCTAGATTCTTAGATTTCCAGAATGGGCTACAACACCCAAAACCGAGTTGGATTGTGGGAGTTATGACCTTTCTAAGTTTCACGCAGAAACAACATAGTTGGGTTAGTCATGATTTTTGACTAAGTGTTGGAAGTACTTTTCCCCAATTGTGAATAAGAGTTAATGGACTTGCTATTGGGGATGATTGGTGATTATTACTGGTCTTGATGGTGTTAACTCCTGATGAGGATGTTTGTGACCTGAGTTTCGACCCTAAGATTAGAAACTTCCGCCAAGGCGTTGGACGTCCGATTGGTGCCGTCGAAATCATGCCAGGAGGGGTGAACGCGGGCCGTAGTGATTAACGAAATCCAAGCTAGGGGAAGTGGCGAGCAAGAAATGTGTCGCTGGATCCATGGGTCAGATAGACAGAATTTGGAAGCAACCTTATCACCTGAATCGTTTAAATGAGTCTTGGATTATAATGATGTGTTAGATATCTGAAAATTGCATTAGTGATTGCAGACCATAGTCGGGTGTTGTACTTTTACTGTTGTAGGGATACGAATTGTGTTCTCAGGTTTTGAGATCACGAGTCTCGTATCTCGATCTGTTAATTCCCGAAGAGTCGGGGTAAGGAACGGGGAGAAACTCTATCGGATAGGGGGATTTGACCCTCGATTCCGTCATGTTCCTATGCTCGTGGGTTTGGTTCTATACATATATTTTATTTTGACGTCATGGGTACCTAGTTGTCCCAGAAGGTTTTGTCATGACTTTTTGAGTGAGGTCCTGTGCGGGTACTTAGTGGCAAACGCGTCAACTGCTATAGTGACTGCAGTAACGGCTGAACCGATTAACTGCAACTTCCTCAGACACAGAAATCTATCAGGAACAGGATGATTACAAGAGTAAGATGCATGGCAAGGGTTTGAATCCCTAAAATTGGAGAAAGGCGGCTAGATTTAGGGTATATGTAGTATGGGATGCATGCATTTCCAAAGTCTTGCTTCCATTAGAATAAGGCATGTGATTGATGCATTTAGTTGTTTGATCATGGCATACAACAACACTACAACCCGTATCCATTAAACTCCTATTTCACATTACTTTTCTCTTTTGCATAAATTATGGTTGTGGTTGATAGTTTGGAGATCGTTGTTATTATCAGCTTTGCGTCAGTCAAAGTACTTATGTACCCCACCTTGTAGGTATCCGGAGCCGATTCACAGGTACAACAGAGCTCGAGTTGGTCCAAGCATCCAAGTGACATAATCAAGTGTTATTTGAAAATTTGTAAATCATGTAAATTCTATTGTACATTGTAACACTTGTAATTGTAACAATTATATGGAATAAAATTTTTAATTTTCCTGTATTTTCTGTGATTGTGACTATTTGAAGTTCTATTCTTGGATTTTGTCTCAAATTTTCGGTATAGGAATTTGGGGCGCTACAACTGGGGTTCGGGCCGGGTGGAATATGTAAGACCGGGGAGTAGAGAGATACCACCAGGGCTGGGCACCATTATGGATGCTCAGGATTGGACAAAGACCACAGGGTCTCGGCATGACCACTACCGGCTACAGGACCAGAATTGGACCGAACAACTGTAACCTTACTAGTCATTAGATAAACATCAGAAACAGTGTAGAATACATGAGTAGGTTTTGCATAACGAGAGATTGAACACTGAAATGAGAAGAAATGCTAGTAGCTTGCTTTTGAAAAATATGTTGTATGGGCGGCATATCGTTTCAAGCGTGCATTAAAAAAGTATATTTGGATTTGTGCATATTTTCATAATAAGCATATGTTTGATGTTTTAGTAAATTAGATCTACACTCACTCATATGACATTGTATAATTGACTAATTTTTATTTACATTTATTACATCGATTCCAGTTTTATTTCTATTATGCCATGTATGTTATGTTATTTTTTGGAGTTAGTTAAAGCTGTTGTAATCCTTACCATCGGCCGCACAAGCTGAAGAACCCGCAGATTGTGTTGTACAGGTAAGAGTGCCTAAGGCCTTGGCTTAGAGTGTGATATCCTGAGCCCGTCATCTTATTAATCCAAGAGTTTTGGATTTATAGTAAGATTCTCGCATTTTTTTCCTGCATTATATTATGTTTATGTACTCAATTGAAGCAAAAGATTTCTGGGTATGTTACGAATTGCCTGTGTAGGAAATTCGAGGCGTTACAGATACGAATATGGACTCTAGCATGTGAGAAAAACTGGAAGATAACTTGGTGACGAGACATGATGTTCGCAAGCCAAATATCATGCTCACCCTCATATGAAGATCCCAAATATGGCTGATATATAATAGATGTCGATGTCCGCATCTCCAATTGATATTCGACGATAGAAATGGTGTACCTAATTTGATATGTTCTATCCATATCTAATTCTTTGCGATTCAACGTGTAATTTTAGGCCATTTTTCGATGGCCACTAAGGTGTCCGCGAGATTAACCGTTGGTACACTTATTGGAACACATATATGTATGTATTCATAAGCCCAATACTGAAAATACAAAGTTATATTAGTTTTCATAGAATATTGACAAAATGTATCTCTTAGTGAAATAAATAACAATTATATTAAATGTTACCACAAGTACTTACCATGGCCCGTTAAAAGCTTTTACTTTAACTCTACAACATGAATCCAGAGACATATACAGAAGTGCCAGTACTAGACTACCCCAATCATATGTGTCCATTTTACTAAGATCTTCAAGTGTTGCAAGACAACCACATCTGACAATCGAAGCAGCACTGGAAAAAGAAACTCACCGAGGAAGAACAAAAAGAACATGTGTGCAACCGTTACAGCTATAGTATTATCAACTTAGCTGCCTCGATCATAATGCTATAAAAATACTTCTTCTGGAATGAACATAGTATTCCCTGAGACTTCCAATCAGATTCGTTCATCACAGGAAAGAAGCGAGCATGAACTGCTTCGAAGGGGTACTCATCGTCGTTACACGGAGGTATTTCACCGACTACGATGGATAACCCCGTTAGCATGCCCAATCCAATGGGGTGAATCATAACTCACCGCACGGCAAGTGAAAAGTGTGAGTAGTGTCTCCTCATCTCTCAACCAAGACATCCACAAGCCGCTGAGATAACTTCTCCGTATCAATCATGAAAAACGGTGTCAGCCCGCAATATCGATTATTTGCTTCACTAGTGGGACACAGGAGCATCTCTCGTATGCTTTGATTATACCAATCCAATTTCCCCAAATGTATAAAATCCACCATAAGAATGTTCGGTAATAAGCTTACAAACATGTTTGCGGTCATCGACTACTTGTTTCCACAATGTTGGATCGCTAAAATCCATATCTGGAGTCTCTGCATCGGCTTGCATCTTTGTGTTGTCATGATCCGACCTGTCTTGAATTTTTTGATTTTATCCAACCAATAAATTTTCGGATCGACATAGGTATTTGGGGTGGCTGTTTAAGAGAAAGAATTGAGATAAGGGAAGGCGATTTGAGTAGTCAGATGAGTGAATGATGAGATAGTGTGAAGGATGAGTGAGATTAATAATTTTGTGAGATTAATAAAGAGAGATGGTCGAATTTGACCGTTCGTCGGAATTTGTCGTCATCGCCGGTGGCCGCCACCGTCGTCGTCACCACGTCGCCGCAAGACACCGCTACGGCCACCCCAGCCTCTCACCCGCAGTGAACCTCTTCTCCTCATCCCCAAGCACACATAGTATCGAGAGATGGATTTGCTCAGATCTGACTTTTCGATTGGTGGATTTTGCTGATTCGGTGTTCGGGCAAAGATCAGATCGCTGAAGAGCTTAAGGCTGACACAGATCCAAACTCAGCGTTTCTATTGGTTGGAAGTTTGGTGTTTTGTGTTTGGAGCCGAGTACAGGATCTGTAATACCCCACATTTTTATTTTAATTAAAAATGCATTTTTTCAATTTTTGCACATATGATGCACGTGCTGATTTATCCATCTCTTTTTCTTACTCTCATTTACTATTTTAGCATGCATAATCTTATTTAGCCTTTTTATTAAACCCATGGACCTAAAGAGGGATTCTAGCCCATTAGGAGACGCCACTAGAATAATTAATTAAATTAATTAAAAAGAAAGCCCATGGGACAAGCCCATTAATTAATTTCTATTTTAAAGTTGTGCATGGACTCATACATGACATGTAATAACTTTTAATACACATTTTTAAACTATAGGAATTGTATTAATTATTGTGTATGTGTGTGCACTAGTGCACAACACGTGCACGTGGAATGTGAGAAGCCAAGGGGGTTGGCCGATTTTGACATGGAGAGGGTGGGAGTTGAGTTTTTGAAAGGTTGGAAAAATGAAGAGTTGAAAAATTAAGAGAGCAATTTATTAGGTGGAGAATTATGCAAATTGAACCCTCACATTGACCTATAAATACACCCTCATTTCTCCTTCTCTTGTCACACCTAAACTAAACAAAATTTAGAGAGAAAAAGAAAAAGAGAAAGAGAGTACCTTTGTGCCTTGGAGGCTTGCTAGGAGGAGAAGGACAATGAGGTGCTAGTTGGAGCTAGGAGCTAGAAGAGGTCTCTCCACTTGTGATTTTCATTCTTCATAGAGGTGGGTGATTTCTTACTTTCTAATTGTAGAGAATGCATGCTAAAAATTATAAATGAGTAATATAAGTTGATGTTGATGTGAAATATGTAGATAAAATCCATGCTAGTGTAATATGGCATGAATGAGAATAATCTTGTTGTGATTAAGTAATTAATAGCCACCATGTTAATTAGAAAGAAGAATTTTGACAAAAGAACTAATACTATGAATCATGTTAGTATGCTTATAAATTTGTACATGTCGAATGTATGATTTGTATGAAAATTGGTTGGAGAATGTCATATTCAAATTATGCCTTAGAGTCATGATGATTAAGAAAGAAGAAAGAAAGAAAAACAAATTTAGTTAGTGCCATGAAATGTGTTGACTTATGTATATTGCCATGTTGTATTTGAAAATATAAATTCTTGCATAAAAGAGGTTTTTGAGAGATTCTCATGATTGAGAGGCATGTTGGTATTTTTAATTAGTATAAATGAGAACCCAAACTAGTTTTAATGAATACAATTCTTAAATTCAAGTTTTGAGAAAAATACAAGTCTATGTGTAAAATAGGAAGAGGAATTATTTACAAATAGAATTATATGTTTTTAAATAAATTTGAAATTAGTTGGTTTCTATTTTAAAATTCATCTCAGTCAAGAGAAAAATTTATTTCAATATCCTAAAGGATTGGATCATTGGATAAACGAGTTTTGTGAAAAAGAACCAATTTCATAACAGTATAAACAAAAGTATATTAATACAACTCCTAAACAGAAATCACACTTGGACTTACTGGTTAGCCAGTGCACCACAGAGCACTGTTTATAAGAGATCTTGGGTTCGAAACTTGATAGTCACATTTATTTTTGATTCACTTAATTAAACTCTGAAACCGATACTTGAATATAAAGGGATTTCGTTGAGGTCTTAGGATGCCAAGTCCATATGGACTCACTGGCTAGCGGGTTTGGGCTTTGGGCGGTACTGTAACTGGCGTGCGGTCCTGGGTTCGAAATCCCTTGGCTGCAATTGTTTTTTTTTTTTTTTGATTTTTTTCTGACTTTTCAATGGATTTTTAATGAAAATAAAATTTGGAGAAAAATAATAGAATTTCTACAAATGAAATAGAGCTTATTAAAAAGAGTTGTAGAATTTTTCAAGTATATTTGAGATATAAAAATAGAAATTTGAGATGGAAAAATGAATTATGTGACTTCAAAATCTATTATTTGAGAATAGCACTTCTTTTGTGAAGAAGAGTAAAATATTATTTTTGTGAAGTGATTTTCTCATGAAAAGATTACCCTCTTATTTTGTTTAAAGAATATTTTGAAGTGAGTTGAGACATTGTATGAGCTTGAAATTGTTAATAAGATTTCATGTGATGAAATTGTGTTCTTGAAAAGAAATATTTGCTTCTAAAGATCATGAATGGATAAATGGATTATGAATAGTGTCAAGACTAAGAAAATGATTACTTTGTAAGTGTTAAGACAACATATTGATCATTTAAGAATGAGTTGAAGATAAGAATATCTAAGTTTAAGGCATGTTTATTGAAGGGTATGTGTACCCATGGTTTCTTGTACATGAAAAGTTGTGATTTAGAGTTAGTGAGACCTTGGGTACCGGCACTAATGAATTGAAAAGAGTTGAGATATATTTTGAGATATGGCCATAGATCAATCTCGTATTTTGTTGATTAAGTCCGGTAGGAGGTAAAACTAATTCTAGGTATGGAAATTTATTCATGTCTTGAACTTAAGAACTAGGCACATAAGCGAAGATGTGGTAAACCCTAGGCAAACGTAAGTGGGGCTCTCTATATGGTCGGGCGGTGGTCTTGTTGCGGCGGTTCACCAGGACTATAGACCCAGTCGGGCGGTGTACTTCGGGACTGTGGTTGTCTCGTGGGAGACGAGCTTTTATTTTAGATCCAGAACTGCGTAGTCGGGTGGATAGTTTGTCATTCTCCAAAGTATATACGTATACCGGGGCTAGAGGGGCACTTGCGGGAATTTCGCATGACGAGGAGTCTGTATAACAGTCGGGCGGGGGCCTTGCTACAGCGGTTCTTCGGGACTTGGATCCATACTTGTGGAACGTCTCAACCTTGTTTTACTACTGGGTAGTTTGTCATGGCGATGGATCGAACCCTTTATTGTGGAGTACGAAAGGTGCTTGCCCTCGACCTATGTAGTATGGGATGCATAGAATCCGAACAAGTATGCATTAGTGTCATCTTAGTATAAAATGTGTGCATTAGACATTAAGGCATCGCATACACTTACATGTTTAGAATAATCACATTTAACACTTTATATTTCATTCAAATTGTGGTTTGTTATTAAGATCGTTATATGTACGGCATAGAGAGGATGGCCGAGTATAACATTTTCGTCAGTTGTAAGTGACTGACGTGCCCATAGCTTATTATGCAGGTAATGGACATTTTCATGAAGAGTAAAGATGTTATGATGCTGTTGATTAATTACATTGATAAAGTTGTACAAGTTGTATTTTATTTTCGTTGTTGTATCTTCCGCTGTGTAAACAAATTGTAAAGAACTCTGATATATGTTGAAAAGTTTAAAATTCCTTGTAAAATTGTACGAAGTGAAGTGTAAAGATCCTGTGGAATCTCGAATTCGGTCTTATTTGGAATTCGGGACGTTACAGGATCAGTAGCCATGTTTTTGCTTTCTCAGATCCTGCACCTTTGGTTGTTGTTTCGTGTGTGACGCCTAGAACAGGATCTTCCGCTGAAATGTTTTGACTCAGATCCAATCATTTGACTGGGTAATTTGCGTGTTTGGTGTTCGGGCCCCGGCAACAAACTTAACTTTTTCTACTTTGTTGGTTGATGCTCCCATGTGCAAGTTGATTACTTGGCAGATTTTTGTGTGTGATGAGGATGGTTTTGTGGATTTGTTCCGCAACCCGACCTTCATCCAAACTTGACCCGATCCGCAATATGTGTTGTGCTCCACTACCCCTTGATCTTATCAAGATACGATCCACTTTAAACTTTAAGATTTGTGCTCTTAATTAATTAAATTTTGTTTATTGTTTATTAAGCATTTTTATAGAAAAATCCTTCCTTTTACTGAAATTATGCTAGTAGTAATTATTCAGAATAAACCCTCTAGATTTTGGAATTTACTGTTTATTCCTTAAGTTGGAAAAACTGAATCGAGCGTACAAGATTCCGAAACTAGATATGTTTGATAGTTCTGAATTTAACAGTCGGAAGATGAATGCACAATATGAGATGTGGATAAAATTTTTGGAGATAGTGCGGGAGGTGAGAATGTTGTTTAGACTAAATCCAAAAATATTTGGACTGGATCATATCTAAATTAAAGATAATTTCTTTATCTACATATATTTTAATTATTTGTTGTTGCTAAGTGCTAAAGTTTAAAACTTTGTTTAATTAAATACATGTTTGAATAATTGTTTTGGCTATATTCTAAGGATCAAATATTTATTTTGATAAATTAAATTACAAGTTTCGATTACAACATTGTATCTCCAATTAAATTGTTCATAGAATTAAATAAAGCTAATAATTCGTTTAATTTTCTAATCTTTAACAATTTGATGAATGTAGGAAATTCAAAGTTACTTACAAATTATGTGTGTTGGAGACGATGGATATGCATCACGATTGAATAAGTCTGCACTACGCAGGCTTCTCCATCAAATTTGGAAAACACTTCTAACTTGAAGTGTCGATATGATCTACTCTAATCATTCTTAGTATTTTTATGTGATGAATGTGTTAACGTTTTGTGCATTTGATCACATGATTGAGAGTTTTATATCATAATTATTCTCATTTTGAAACTAGCATGTTTAGGGTTGTCAAATGTGCATTGTCATACTATGTGTATAGACATATTGGCTAAATCCATCATTTGTAGTTTGTGTAAGATTGTATGTTTGCTTCTCTAATAAAAATTTATGTATAAGATGTATAACAAATGTCTGTAACTTAGGAGAGAGCATCTGTAATGCAGAATATGACTCCATTAGTTACGTTTTGTTCTTTCTCATTCGTTGTACTGCATGTGCAAAATTGAATTATAAAATATTGATCATTATCTCGTTTAGCGTTTTGAAGATGATGAAGAACGAATAAAGAAAATTACTCTTACTGTGTTTGAGCAAGTGGACATTGTTAGAACCATTAGAGAAGACAAACAATTTTGTAAAATGTTGTATAGTAATTTTGTATTAACTCTTATAATGTGCATATATTGTCAATCGCATGTATAAGATGAGTTTAACAAATGAGACAATTAATAATAATAGTTCTAATTGTGTATAGTCCTTGAACATAGCATAATTATCTAGGATATAAGAACTATATATTAAATTTTTGGTTTTGTTAAAACTTACAACGCTGCTAAATGACATTTTATTAAATTATGACAAATGTGAAGATTGAACTCATATTATGATCACCAGAAAATCATTTTATATGGTCTCTAGAAGTACATTCTGATATTTATGATCTCAGTAGCTTTGTGACTATACGAGATAATTGTTGATCATAAGTATTTAATCGCTTTTGTAGATGATTAGTATAAGTTTGTCATATATATGAAGAATAAAGCACTTGTTATTCTTAATGAATTAAAAAAATATAGTTAAATGCTAAAAATCAAGGGTTCAGATTTGACAGAGGTAGTGAATATGTTTCAATGATTTTAGAGAAGTTTGCATATGGCATAATCTCTACTGCACTCTACTTACAACAGTCAAACGATTTTGATAAAAGTTAGAATCAAACACTTAGTGAAATGTTGAATTCTATATTATTGACCGTTGTTTGTCTTATGTAATTATGAGTGATGTTGTATTGTTAATCATATCTCTAATGTGTTACTACACTCTAAATTGAATACACCTTGTAGATCATGGCATGAAAACACAAATAATTTTGTTAAAGTGAAAATATGTCTTGTGATACATTTGTTAGAGTATATGACCCTAGAAGGCCTAAAGTAGGACCTACAACAAATATTTTTTTGTGTTTAGAAAGTGCAGAATGTAGTTCTGTGGACGGATGTTGGTTCTATCTAATTTGTGTTAGAAGAATCTAGACGTGCAGAGTTCTTTGAGGATGTGTTCATCAAAGATAAATGTATTAAATGATCTAGTCCTACATACACGGTCAATGATTCACAGTTGGAATCAAGAACCAGCCTTACTGACACTTAAAACTTCAATGGCAAATGAGCCAAGAAGGGTCTTTAGTAGACAATAAGACAAATTTGTGTTATACAATAATACTTTAAATTAGTTGATCTACCGAAATGGGCTAAAACTATAGTAAGTAAGTGGGGTTTTGTAAAAGAAACTTAATTTTGATTGTTCAGTAGCAATTTTAATGCATTTTAGTAGCTAACGATTAACTGAGATAAATGAGGTAGATTTGTTTGATGTCTACTCACATGTTTGTCATATTGCTACAATAAGTATTCTTCTTACCCTTACATCTATTAAAAATTTTGTTATTCATAAAAGATATTTCAACAGTTTTGTACTAAAAGCTTTGTACTTGATGTTTTGTACTGAAAAGTTTTGAACTAATATGTTTAGTGGACAAGATTTGCAATTTAGTAAAATTATTGTATGTTCTTAAAACATGTATAGCCGATGAATAAATAATTTGATAAATTTCTTAAAGAGCATAGTATATGAGACAAATTTCTTAAAGAGCCTAGTATATGAATCAAGTAATTCATATCAGTGCCTTTAACGTTGTGATGTGTCAAATATAATAGCTATTATTTACTTGTTCTGTTGACATGGTTGTTCTTGGAAGTGACATCTCTATTACAAATGAAGTTAAAATTGTGTTATCCAAAGAATTCAGCATGAAACACCTAGGTATTGTGGACACCATAGGTATAAGGGTGAGTTTCGGTTGGCAAAGGATAATCCTTACTCAAACTCATTAAATCAAAATGTGTTTCAAAAGTGGGATATAGTGATTGAAAGTGTGTTTTGAAACTATGATAAAAGGTTAACACCTAATGATGGTGCAACTATGAGACAGGTAGATCATTTTAAAAGAATTGAAAATCTCATGTATACAAAGATCTGCACTAGAATAGACATAGCCTTTGAGATAGGTATGATCTGCAGATTCACAAATAATCTCATACACATTTGAGTGCCCTTAAGAGACTAATGAGAAACCTGAGTAGTACTCAAAAGTTTGCTTTGTGCTACTCTAGTCATCCTTCGAATGAATGGCTGATCTGATGCACTATGATGCTCAGAATTTAGTGAAAGTTGATAACTAGTGGATATGTATTTACACTAGGAAGAATAGAAATGTTATGGAAATTAAAAGTCAAACAGCTGTGCTATCATCCGTAAAATCAGACCTCTATGTGTTATCCTCTGCAGGGGAAGAGGTTGAGTGGATTGAAGAACTTGTTGCTAGTCATCCATTAAGAAATTTAAGTAACTCTTTAATTCTATTATGAGACTATGAAGCTACAATGCACCGTAACTCATAACACACTCTATAATAGTTAGAAGAGTATATTAAGGCTTAAAGAAGTCTGGTTGAACTTTCTCATAAATAAAGTGCAGTTAAAATAAAATATGGCTAATGCTCTTGCTAAGAGACTTGAAATTGATCTAATTATCAAAATTGTGAGGAAAATTGAATTAAAAGCTATTGACTCAAAAGCTTTAATATCCTAATTGTTTTGAAATAGGCAGTTGGCATGCTTTAGATAATTTGAAAGTTCAATGTAAATTTTGTCAATATATAATTTTATTCCAATTTTGATGATGCTATATATTTTCATGATTTACTTAGAATTATCTTATTATTCTAAAAGAAAGTGTGAAAACTTGTCGATGTGTTTCCGATATTTAGAATGTCGTTATATCATTTTAATTTTGATGATATATCTCTTTTATGGATTCTTATTTCATTCCAATTTTGATGATTCAGAATTAACCATAATTTATTTGACTGTTCTATCATGCCAATATGAAACATAGTATAGTTCTTGTGTAGAAACTATAATAGTTCCTGTTCTTTATTTTGTTAAAGAAACTTGATTGTGATGCTTGCGTTACATTTTGCTAAGCTATCGTTGAATTGTACTAAGTTCTTTAGTGGAACTAGATACTTTATAAAATTCGCTAGAATTTTTAGAGATGTGTCTCTTGATTTTCTTGTTTTTAATAAGCTAGTAAAAAAGGAGGAGTTGAATCGGTCAACATAGATTTCAAAATAATGATTTGCTCAAAATGGATGAGTAAACATAAAGTAGTGTGCAAGGATAGATATTCAGTTTATTTCTTTCGAGAATAAATTAGTCACTTGCTTGGTAAAACTTTTGTTGAGTTTAAGACTCTTGTGTTCATTGAGCTTAAAACTCTTATTTTGTTCTTGAAATTTATTTGCTTTGTTTGATTTTGAAACTATGACAGATTTCTCCAATTGGTTTAGTCATTGTGAACAATTCTGTTGTCATATGGTTTGGGAACTATTTAATTATTTTGGTTTAGTCTTTTTTGAACTATTCGGATTTATAATTGATTTAGCCCTTATGAACTGTACATTGAGTGATGCATTTCTTCTATTTAAAGACTGCTATCAGCCATCAGCTTCATGTTGAACTGATGAGATAATCCAGTACGTTTATATATTAAGAATATCGGAGGATATTGTTGGATATATAGGTATATTCTCACTATATGAATAATATTATGTGTAATATTATTCTATGGGTAACACGTGTGTTATACGTACTAATTGTATGGATATCGGAACGCATGTTGAATGAGTTGAGAACCCAGTACCCAAACCAGTATTTATCCTATAAATACTGGCTCGTGATAGTAGTCTAGGTATTCCAATTTTAATACCTATAATAAATATCTCAAGCACCGTATTATAGGATATTAACCATAATTTCTATTGTTATTATCACTCATAATCTTTAACAAGAGTAACCTATTAAGTTGAGAATTGAGAAGTGGCGAAGGTTTGAGATTGAGACCAAATTTGAAGGTTAAGGGGTAATGGCCGAAGGGCAGGCAGTACGCAATATATCTACGTCTAAGTGCGATGGTTCCTTCCTAGAACTCACTGGACTGATTGTGATGTACTACTTCTACTCGAGTTATAAGAAGAAAATAATTCTCAACGAACATTGCATTAAGAAAACAGTCAACTACAGATTTAAGTATGAGATAGTTTTTTTAAATAAAAAAAAAAAAAAAGCAGACATTGCTTTTTTTTATAAATCTCTAATCTCTAATAATATAATGGGAGAGTTGGGTTGTCATTTGTAGACAACCCGTAATTTGTAGATATTCATTCAACCATCTAATCTCTTCCATTCATTTTAAGTAGAGTCATATTAACCATTCATTACTCAATTGTTATTAGTTATCATAATACTCTCAAAGTTCAAAATTATTTACAACATAATTATTTACGAAGTGCCACTTATATAAAATAAAAGTTTGTGTCACTATGGATAATTTGTAAATAGTATGTACGAGTAAAGGGAGGTTTCAGATTCGAGGATCAATTACATCTTATTATTTATTTTATAAAATAAAATAAATTGATTAAAATGTGTATCGCCCGTGAAGGTTACTAGTATAATATAATTAACAACTATCTTTAACTTCAACGAAGACTAAGGTTGCGTTTAGTTTGTTGTTTTGAAAACAGTTTTCTGAAAACAGTTTTCTGAAAATAGTTTTCTGAAAATGAGAGTGTAAAAGCTGTTTGGTAATAATTTTTTATGAAAACAGTTTTTTGAAAATGAGAGTATAATGTCTGTATCGATTTGATTGTATGTATATACTGTATACAGTATATATACTCTAATACATACATGTTGTATACATATACATACATACATACTGGTATATAAAAATATAAAATATTTTATTATAATAACCATATTTAATAATATACATATATATAATAATATATATGTAATAATAATATATTCAAATTATATATTAAACAATTTATTATAATAATAATAATGTATATAATAATATATAATTGTAATATATAATAATAATAATAGATTATTATAATAGTATATATAAAATAGTATATATGAAATTATAGTATATATAAAATAGTATATATAAAATAATAATATAATATAATATATATAATAATAATATAATATAATAATGGTATATATAATAATAATATAATATAATAATAGTATATATAAAATAATATATATATAATAATAATATATATAATAATAATATAATATAATAATAGTATATATAAAATAGTATATACAAAATAATAATATATTATAATAATTGTATATTATATAATAATTGGTGCCGCTAAATTTGGTGTGGGGACAGACAGATGAATTTGTGGATTCTTAGGGAAACTGAATAGTAGAACCTGGATACATGTTCCTTCGGGCTTCGGTCGTCGATCCCGCCGCAGACCTGCAAAAAGTGCGAGATACCGGGGTTGTTCCCGGCGACGCACCCTCCGACGCTCAAGTCAGTAATCTAGGAAGATTATGAAAGAGCGTAAAAACTGGTGAAAGATTGATTACCTCTTAATGGAGCTGGATGGGGGGTATTTATAGGCGTTTCAGGGAACAGATTGGGAATGTAATCCTGGTGATTTGATAGGGAATATTCCCCATAATCAGATGAGGAATGTAATCTGATGAGGTATCTTCCCCGTAATCAGATAAGGAATTTTATCTCCAAATCCCGGTGAAAAGATAGATGTATATCTGGGCCGTTGATCAAGATTAATCAGGGACCCTAATTTTATCTCGTTGGATTGGGTGTACAGCAGGTTAAGACCCGCACCCTCTTGTTGGTGGGTCCGTTCGTGGGTTACTGGGTTCTTGGGGAGAAGACCCAACACCTATTTCGGACCCTCTTGTAGGCGAAATCACCATTTTACCCCCACGTCTCAAGATTCGTACTCAATTTGGACGGTTCCGATTTAACCCCACTTTTAGTCATATCACGAGCCCCCCACTCCTAAAGACTGAGCTTGATCAGCCTTTGAGGAGTAGTTTGATTGTTTAATGGCTGGCGGAGTTACATCGGAGTTCAAATGGAGAGTTGTGAGTCCGGAGGAGGCAGTGAAGTGATTTGCCAAGTGGATTGAACTCATGAGCTCTGACGGTCGTGTGGCATTTTTGCAGGGATATCCTCTTGACCCTAGCGAAGCGTCAATTCGTTGTTCGGAGGTCTCATACGTTTGTATCGCGCCTTAGACTCTCCCCAGGGCTCGCCGACTAGGAGGCCGAGGTCCATATGTGGTTCGGCAAGCTTTTCCGGAAAGAAAAGCGAGTTCGGCATAGCTGCGAGCGCTAGGAGCGGGTCTGGCGACCTGCCGAACTTGTTCTTTACCCCGTAACGAGGTCGGTGTCACGAACGCTCGGCAGTGAGTGCCGAACTTGACATTTCTCCCATAACAGGGTCGGTGTCACAAACGCTCGGCAGTGAGTGTCGAACTTGACTTTTTCCCCCATAACAGGGTCGGTGTCACGAACGCTCGGCAGTGAGTGCCGAACTTGACTTTTCCCCCATAACAGGGTCGGTGTCACGAACGCTCGGCAGTGAGTGCCGAACTTGACATTTCTCCCATAACGGGGTCGGTATCACGAACGCTCGGCAGTGGGTGCCGAACTTGACATTTCTCCCATAACAGGGTCGGTGTCACGAACGCTCGGCAGTGAGTGCCGAACTTGACTTTTCCCCCATAACAGGGTCGGTGTCACGAACGCTCGGCAGTGAGTGCCGAACTTGACTTTGTCCCCCATAACAGGGTCGGTGTCACGAACGCTCGGCAGTGAGTGCCGAACTTGACTTTTCCCCATAACAGGGTCGATGTCACGAACGCTCGGCAGTGAGTGTCGAACTTGACATTTCTCCCATAACGGGGTCGGTGTCACGAACGCTCGGCAATGAGTGCCGAACTTGACTTTTCCCCCATAACAGGGTCGGTGTCACGAACGCTCGGCAGTGAGTGCCGAACTTGACTTTTCCCCCATAACAGGGTCGGTGTCACGAACGCTCGGCAGTGAGTGCCGAACTTGACGTTTCTCCCATAACGGGGTCGGTGTCACGAATGCTCGGCAGTGGGTGCCGAACTTGACATTTCCCCCATAACAGGGTCGGTGTCACGAACGCTCGGCAGTGAGTGCCGAACTTGACATTTCTCCCATAACGGGGTCGGTGTCACGAACGCTCGGCAGTGAGTGCCGAACTTGACATTTCCCCCATAACAGGGTCGGTGTCACGAACGCTCGGCAGTGAGTGCCGAACTTGACTTTTCCCCCATAACAGGGTCGGTGTCACGAACGCTCGGCAGTGAGTGCCGAACTTGACTTTTCCCCATAACAGGGTCGGTGTCACGAACGCTCGGCAGTGAGTGTCGAACTTGACATTTCTCCCATAACGGGGTCGGTGTCACGAACGCTCGGCAGTGAGTGCCGAACTTGACATTTCCCCCATAACAGGGTCGGTGTCACGAACGCTCGGCAGTGAGTGCCGAGCTCCCGGACTTGTCGTTTTTGGGAGTTTGTCTTTTCTGTGCGCCATTTGAACCCCTGACACCTCTGACAACTCTGACAACCCTGACAGATGGGACGTTCATTAATTGCAGTGACCTCTGGGGTTCTATCAGATGGGATGCGCATTAAATTCAACTCATGATTCGTTGCAGTTATCGAGGTGACGATTGGGATCGCTCCGCCGCTTGGTTTAGATGGGCCGGTCGTACGGGCCCATTAGCCTCGTGGGGTGTGTCCCCCTTCTATAAATCCTCACCCCCCTCTCATTTCTCATTTCTCCTCTCATTTGCTCAGGCGTTCTCTTGTGTTTCAGGCGAGTTTTTCTGGTGACCGGCGTTTGACTCAGGCAAAGTTTTTCGGCAGCTCTCTCTTTCAAGGTAATTTATAAATTATGTCTGTAGCTTCTGTCTCAGATGAAGTCTCTTGGTCCGAGCCCTCCCTTGAAGGCGCCGAGGCCTCGACTCCGACTCCAACCAAGGGCAAGGTGTTCGGCAAGGATTCAATCGTTGAGGATCCAAAGAGGATGGGGGAGTTCGAACAGCTGCCAGGTCCGCTGACGGGGCTGCACAGGGTCAGGGAGCTCCCGAAGGACCAGGCCGAGCGAATCATCCATGGGAGGGAGAGGTCCTTCGAGGAGAACGAAGTGAGGGAGACGACGGAGGCGGACGATGCGGCGTCGATCCTACGCGAGGAGGAATTGGCCGCGATCCGGGACTCTTTTTTCATCCCGGAGGAGTACGAAATCATGCTGCCGGGCCCCGGGGTTAGGGCTAATTCGCCGCTGCCAGTGACCATGTGTTGCTGGCCGGTCGATGCCTTTATCGCCGGTGCTCGGCTACCTCTCCACGCGTTCGCTGTTACCGTGGTGAGCTGGTACGGGGTCTGCCCCATTTAGCTCATGCCGAACGCGTGGCGAGTGATCAATGGCTTCGTTCTCCACTGCCAGGCCGCAGGGATCGAGCCACAGCTGAACGTGCTTCGGACGATATATCGGCTCCACCAAGGGAACAAGTCGGAGTACCGGTATTATCTGACTCCGAGGCACGGCGGCAGGCTCGTCGTCTGCCCCGACTCTATCAAGCACTGGCGAGAGAAGTGGGTCGTCGTGCGGAGTCGAGAGGCATGGCCGATCCCCACTAATTGGGCAGAAGGGGTGCCCAAAAGGGCGACGGCGCTGCCGAGGCTTACAGTAGAAGAAGAAGAGGCGGTCCGGACCCTCCTTGACCGGCCGAAGTATGATTGGAAGGATTTGACGGAGGACGTTCTCTACAGGGGAGGGCTCTGCCGCGTAGATCCTAGTACGCGGCTCTCGTCAAGTTCTTTTTTCCGTACTTGCTGCCTTGTTGTTTTTTGGGCTAATCATTTTTTGCTTTTGATGCAGAATCCATGGACTACGAGGCGGTGTTGGCGCTCAGGGCGGGGCTCGCCAGTAAGGCACCAAAGAAGCGCAAGAGGGTTGCGTCGAAGCTGCCCTCAACCTCGAAGGTGCCGAGGATTGCGGCCCCCGACCAGGTGGTGGAGGTTGTCGACGACCCGGTCGTCGCCGTGGCGGGGCCTTCGGCTCCTGCACCTGTGGGGGAGTTCCCCATTGCCGCCGCGCTCGCCATGCCGACCCCGCCGCTGACCGTAGCAGGCGAGGAGCTCCTGACGGAGGAGCACAAGCGAATCCACATCCCGGACTGGCAAGTCCGGAGGCACGATGGGTTCCTCGGGAACTCGTTGGCGAGCATGCAGGCCATCAAGCATCTCGCCACCCCGAAGGACCGCGCCGCCATGGACGCGGGGAGGGAAGGCGACGACGTGATCGAGATCGCTCGTTCGGCGGTATCGGTAAGTTCCGAGTCCCCTTCGTTCGTTTCATCCCTTTGAATCACAAAAATTTTTCTAACTCTCTGAGTTCTTCTTTTCTTTGTAGATCGTCGTCCATTTCGGCCACCTCACCGAAAGGCTGACCGCCCTCGAGAAGGAGCTGAAGTAGGAGTCCGACCAGGCTCGGAACGAGAAGGCTCGGATGTCGAACCAGCTCGACAAGCTCCGGGTCGAGCATGAGGGTCGGTCGGCGAGGATCCAGCACCTCGAGGCCGAAGTGAAGAGGCTGGAGGACGAGCTGCTTCGGGAGAAGGAGGGGTCGGCCAACCAATTGGTCGAGGCCGAGGCAAAGCAGGCGGCGGCCGTGAAGGCGGCGGAGGACGCAACCCTGAAGAAGGCCCAGGGGTACCTCGCGCAGAACATGGCGAAGGCCTTCGCCACCACCCTCGACCGGGTGCGAGAAGCATACCCCGAGGTGGACGTCTCGGGATGGCGGCTCTTCCCCGGACACGTCGAGGGCTTCGACCCCGAGTCCGAAGGGGAAGAGGAAGAGGAGGAGGGCGACGCTGATGCCGATGCCGGGGTTACTGGCGAAGTCCCCAGCGCCACGACCACTCCGCTGGCGGCGGCGTCTCCTTCGGCAAAGTCAACGCCTACTCCGCCTCGTCGCCCGGGGAAAGAGGTCGGGCCCTGAATCCGCCTTTCGCTTTGTTGTTTTTGATTTTTTTTTGTTTTTCCTTTCGAACTTTGTAATGCCTAATAGCGGACTGGCCACCGCTTCTTTTGACGTTTAATGAAAAGAAAATTTTTGCAAGTGTTGATGTTCGGAAGCTTTTGTCTTATGCCCCCTCTTTTGCCGAACTGTCTCCTCTTGTTTTTAGAGATGAAAATTTTTCCAAGTGCGGTGCTTCGGCTATGTTCGGCGTTTTTGCTGATTACTCTGATCTCTTTGCAGCTTATGGTGATCGCCCAAGACGTCGAGCTTTGTCGCCCGGACGAGGAAGTTCCAGCCGAGGCCGGCCTAGGGGCGACAAGGCTGTGTCTGGCTAGGTGTAGAGAGAGACTTTACGAGGTCGAGCTCGGATTGCGCCGAGCTGAAAGCGAGAGGAAGCATCTCCAGCTTGTCCTTGGCCGGAGAGATATCGAGATTCGTCGTTTGGAAAGCAGAATCGCCGAGCTTATACCCGAAGGTGAACATTTGCCAACTGATTTCAGTAATGAGATTCGAGTTTAGTGCATTCGTCATAACTTGTCCAAAATAACAGCGGAGAAGGACGAGTTGCTTTCCGAGATACAGCATCTGCAGTCCGTAGAGGCGAAGCTCCGGAGTGAGGGCGAGGGGCTGACGGACGAGGTGGCTAAGTTAACGACCGAACGAGTCGAGTTGACTGCCGAAGTCGAAGCGCTGAAGAGAGCGACGGTGGATAAAAGCATCGAGGTCACCCACCTTCGGCGCCTCATCGCTAGCCGATCTGGAGTGCCGGACTCCGCGATACCCCCACGTTTCGAAGTCGACGTCAAAGACGACTCGTTGCGGGACAGAATCTCGGAGTTGGAGGCAGAAGTGGCCCGTCTTAAGCCACATTCAGGGCCGATCAACGTTCGAAGCACGTCATGCACTCGCGCTGAGAGCGAGCGGGGCATTACCTTCTATGAGATGGCGGCCCGTCAGCGGATCGGCCAACCTAGCCCGGGGGACGCGCAGAGCTCGGTGGCAATCTCCTCGAGCGGGGCGTCCGTCGGTGTAGCTACCAGGAGCGGTGCCGAGGATACGTCCCAGTTTGCCGGCTTGGGGTCGCGCTCCGGGGACAAGCGTCGTCACTCTCGAGTGTCCTTGAAGCGGAACGCTCCGGCTCCG
Source organism: Hemerocallis citrina (assembly GCA_017893485.1). Lineage (NCBI taxonomy): Eukaryota > Viridiplantae > Streptophyta > Magnoliopsida > Asparagales > Asphodelaceae > Hemerocallis > Hemerocallis citrina. Next base: position 184,626,420 of record CM030366.1, on the reverse strand, counting down.
AAGAAGCGCTGAAGTGGTCGACTCCGCGAGTTTTTTGCTTATTTTTTGTTTTTTCGCTAAGTGTAATAAGTCGGCATTGTAACTTTCCTTTGATGAGTTGTGCTTCTGCTGTGTTTGCCTTTGTACTACATCTGTTTCATCAATAAACGCGTTATTGCCGAACTTGTGTGTTTTATTCTCGCGACTGTTGTCTGCCGTGCCGTAACTTCTAAAGCTTCGGACTCCGAATGGCGAGTTTCTTTTAGTTCGTTCGGGAGTGAAATCGCGAAGTAGCATCGAGCCAAGTGTTAGACTTCGAGGTCCTTGGTTGACTAGGTTAGGGTCGTCGGAGCGTTTTAGAATGGCGAACCGCCCCTAGCTCGCTTAGGAGCGAGCTTGTGGAGTAGAGTCAAACCAAGTGTTGGACTCCGAACCATTGTCAATTTAAGGGGTGTGGGAGCAATTTCGAATGGCGAACTACCCCTAGCTCGCTTAGGAGCGAGCTTGCGGAGTAGAGTTGAGCCAAGTGTTGGACTCCGAACCATTCAACGGCTGTGGGAGCATTTTCGAATGGCGAGCTACTTCTAGCTCGCTTAGGAGCGAACTCGCGAAGTAGAATCGAGCCAAGTGTTGGACTCCGGAACCATTGTCAATTTAAGGGGTGTGGGAGCAATTTCGAATGGTGAACTACCCCTAGCTCGCTTAGGAGCGAGCTTGCGGAGTAGAGTTGAACCAAGTGTTGGACTCCGAACCATTCAACGGCTGTGGGAGCATTTTCGAATGGCGAGCTACTTCTAGCTCACTTAGGAGCGAACTCGCGAAGTAGAATCGAGCCAAGTGTTGGACTCCGGAACCATTGTCAATTTAAGGGGTGTGGGAGCAATTTCGAATGGCGAACTACCCCTAGCTCGCTTAGGAGCAAGCTTGCGGAGTAGAGTCGAGCCAAGTGTTGGACTCCGAACCATTCAACGGCTGTGGGAGCATTTTCGAATGGCGAGCTACTTCTAGCTCGCTTAGGAGCGAACTCGCGAAGTAGAATCGAGCCAAGTGTTGGACTCCGGAACCATTGTCAATTTAAGGGGTGTGGGAGCAATTTCGAATGGCGAACTACCTCTAGCTCGCTTAGGAGCAAGCTTGTGGAGTAGAGTCGAGCCAAGTGTTGGACTCTGAACCATTCAACGGCTGTGGGAGCATTTTCGAATGGCGAGCTACTTCTAGCTCGCTTAGGAGCGAACTCGCGAAGTAGAATCGAGCTAAGTGTTGGACTCCGGAACTATTGTCAATTTAAGGGGTGTGGGAGCAATTTCGAATGGCGAACTACCCCTAGCTCGCTTAGGAGCGAGCTTGCGGAGTAGAGTCGAGCCAAGTGTTGGACTCCGAACCATTCAACGGCTGTGGGAGCATTTTCGAATGGCGAGCTACTTCTAGCTCGCTTAGGAGCGAACTCGCGAAGTAGAATCGAGCCAAGTGTTGGACTCCGGAACCATTGTAAGATTAAAGAGTTAAAAGCAGAGGGATGTAATAGTAGTGAAAACATGAAGAAACTTCATTTATTAATATCTAATGATCGGCTGCTTCTAAAGTTGCTAGCCGTTATTAAAATAAAAAAAAATAAAAGGAAAAACCACTACTAGTAAAAGGAAGGGAACGGTTCGACATCTCGAGTTACTTGGAGAGACGTAGTTGCCTTCTCTTGGTATTTCAAAAGATGGTCGGCGTTCCAAGTCCTGGGAATTTCTCTACCTTCGAGATCTTCTAGCTTGTACGTACCGGGGCGGATTACTTTCGAGATCTTGTACGGTCCCTCCCAGTTCGGGGCCAGCTTGCTTTTCTGTCCGGGGAACGAGATGGCCAACTTGCGGAGGACTAAATCCCCTTCTTTGAGGTCCGTTGGGCGGACTCTTTTGTTGTATGCTAGCTCGATCCTTCTTCGGTAAGCTTGCTGGCGTATGGCAGCTCTCTCTCGGATTTCGTCTATCAGATCTAGGCTTGCTCTGAGCTCTCTAGCATTCTGCTCTTCTTCATAAGCGATCAGGCGAGGAGAGGGTATCCCGACTTCTAGAGGGATGATGGCCTCGGGCCCATAGGTGAGATTAAATGGGCTCTCGCCTGTTGGGGTCCGCTTGGTGGTGCGGTGATTCCAGAGTACGTTCGGCAGCTGATCGACCCATAGTCCCTTGGAACACTTGTCTAATCTCTTCTTGATGCCTGCAAGAATCTGTCGGTTGGCATTCTCAGCCTGGCCATTCGACTGGGGATGGGAGACGGAGGAGAATCGGTGTTGTATGGAGAGGTCTTCACACAAGGCTCGGAAGGCGGCTCCAGTGAACTGTGTCCCGTTATCCGTGACTATGACTCGGGGAACGCCAAAGCGGCAGATCACATTTTTTCAGAAGAATTGAACGACTCTATGCTCGGTGATTGTAGCCAGGGGCTCGGCTTCTATCCATTTAGAGAAGTAGTCGACTGCCACGACTAGGAACTTCAGCTGTCCGGGAGCTGGTGGAAACGGTCCTAGTAAATCCATTCCCCACATGGCGAAGGGGATCGGACTTGATAGGGAGGTGAGCGGTGCTTGTGGAAGGCATCGGATGTCTGCATACTTTTGACAGGAGCTGCATTGCCGAACGTGTCGTTCGGCGTCCCGTAAGAGAGTGGGCTAGTAATACCCGTAGTTCAATACTTTGCGCGCTAGAGCTCTGGACCCCGAATGAGCTCCGCCGATGCCCTCGTGGAGCTCTTGCAGGGCGTAGTCGGCCTGCCCGGGGGAAAGGCACCTTAGGTAAGGCCGACCGTCCACCTGGGTGAAGGAGCGTTTATATAAGATGCCTTCGATTAAGGCAAAACGCTCGGCTCGGGTCCTGATTCTTCTTGCTTCCCTCGGATCTTCAGGGAGGAGTCCGTCTTTTAAGAATTCGACGATGGGTTTCATCCAGTTGTCCTCGAGGAGGACAGGCAGTGTTTCAACGGAGTCTGGCGCTTCGTCCTCTCTGCTTGGCTTCAAGAGGACTTCTATCAATACGGTCTGTTCAAGACCTTGAAGGGAAGAGGAGGCTAATTTCGATAGGGCGTCGGCCTGAGCATTTTCTTCTCGAGGGATCCTTCGGATGAGGGCCTCCTCGAACAGCGCCATGAGGCTCTTGACTTTAGCCAGGTATTTAACCATTCTGTCATCGCGGGCTTCATACTCTCCGAGGACCTGGTTGACAACCAACTGAGAGTCGTTGAAGATCTGTAGCCGCTGTGCTCCTGCATTTCGAGCCATTCTGAGACCGGCGATTAATGCCTCGTATTCGGCCTCGTTGTTCGAGGCTTTGAAATTTATATGGAGGGAGTACTGGAGGATGAAGTCATCTGGGCCTGCCAGGATGACACCCGCCCCGCTTCCCTCATTACAAGAAGATCCGTCAACATAGATCGACCAAACCGGGGGCCCCTTTGCTGTTTGGCAGGGCTCAGGGATTGTACTCTCAACTATGAATTCGGCCAGCGCCTGAGCCTTGATGGCGGTCCGAGGCTGATAAGTTATATCATGTTGGCTCAGCTCGATTGACCACTTCATGAGGCGGCCGGAAGTCTCAGGCTTGTGAAGGACCTATTTCAGCGGCTGGTCGGTAAGGACGACCACCGAGTGGGACTGAAAGTAGGGTCGAAGCTTTCTCGCGGCCATTACCAGGGCATAGGCCATTTTTTTCAATCTTCGGGTACCGGAGCTCGGCATCCCGGAGCACTTTGCTGACGTAGTAAATGGGTCTCTGAGCCCTTTCTTCTTCTCTGACTAAGACCGCGCTAAGCGTCTGTTCGGAAGCTGCCAGGTAGAGATAGAGTGATTTGCCAGGTATCGGTTTGCTGAGCAGAGGTGGATTGACGAGGTAGGCTTTAAGCTGGTCGAAGGAGTCTTGTTGCTGCTGTCCCCACTCGAATCCTTTAGCCCCCCTGAGGGATTTGAAGAACGGGAGACACTTCTCCCCGGACTTCGACAGGAAGCGCCCTATGGTAGCTAGGCGACCGGTCAATCTCTGAACTTCTTTGACATTTCTGGGAGGGGCCATGTCTAATATGGCCTTGATCTTCTCCGGATTTGCTTCAATCCCTCATTGGCTAACCATGAAGCCGAGGAACTTCCCTGATGAGACGCCGAACGCACACTTGTTCGGGTTGAGTCTCATACTATGCTTTCTTAGGACGTCGAAGGCTTCCTGAAGGTCGGCCACATGATCAACACCTCGGATGCTCTTTACAAGCATATCATCGACGTACACTTCCATGTTTCGGCCGATCTGGGCTTGGAAGACCTTGTTGACTAGGCGTTGGTATGTTGCACCGGCGTTCTTGAGACTGAATGGCATGACCCTGTAACAGTAAAGGCCCTGGTCGGTAACAAACGATGTCTTCGGGATGTCTGGAGGGAACATCCTTATCTGATTGTAACCTGAGAAGGCATCCATGAAGCTGAGGAGCTCATGTCCCGAGGTTGCGTCAATCAGAGTGTCGATGCTCGGCAGAGGGAAGGGATCTTTGGGGCAAGCCTTGTTGAGGTCGGTGAAATCAATACAAATTCTCCACGTCCCATTGGACTTCTTCACCATTACTACGTTAGACAACCACTCCGGGTAGTTTACCTCCTGTATGAATCGGGCTTTCAACAGCTTATCTACCTCCTCTTTGATAGCGAGCTGACGCTCGGGGGCGAACTTGCGCCTCTTCTACTGAACCGGTTTGGACCCCGGATCAACACTTAAGCGGTGGACTAGGAGTTCTTCGGAGATACCGGGCATGTCTGCTGCGGACCATGCGAAGAGGTCTTGATTGGCTCGGATGCATTTCACAATATCTGAGTATAGGGCGGACGGGAGGGTCTTGCTTACGAAGAACTTACGGGTCGGCTCTTGTTCAGAGAAGAGCACCTCCTCCAGTTCGTCCACTGGCTCGGAGGTCGGTCTTGCAGAATCTTGGGGAATCTCCAGGGTCTCTAAGGAGAGGACGGGCCCAAGGGTTGAGGTCATGTAGAACTTCCGGGCCTGCTCCTGATTTCCCCTTACTTCCCCGACCCTGGATCGGGTGGGGAACTTCATCTTCAGATGGTATGCTGAGGGAACTGCTTCCAGAGCTGCGAGGCCAGGCCGGCCCAAAATGACGTTGTAGGCAGCGGGAACATCCACCACCATGAAGTCCATTGGCTCTGTCCTGGTGGTAGGAGTTTGGCCGGCAGTTACATCGAGGGTGATCACCCCTTCAATAGTTACCGGAACCCCCGTGAACCCATGGAGAGTGTAACCGGCGGGCTTGAGTCTGTCTCTGGAGAGCTTTAGGCCTTTAAAAGCGGAGAGGAAGAGGATGTTGACGGAGCTGCCGTTGTCTACTGAGATCCTTTCCACCTTGAAATTTGCCATGTGGAGGCAAATGACGAGGGCGTCACAATGTGGGATACGAACTCCCTCGAGATCTTCGTCGGAGAAGGTGACTGGCACTCCGAGGCCTTTGGGAGGAGGTGTGGCTCGGACTTAATTGACCTCTCTGATAAACGCTTTCCGAGAGGAGTTCGAGGAGCCTCCCATTGGACCCCCATGGATGAGGTGGAGGACTCGCTCTTCCTCGAAGTCTGGCGTCTCTTCCCTTTCCGGACGCTTGTTAGCCCTCCGAGGCGGGGGAAGGAGCTCGGCTCAGTCCTTTCTTACAAACTTCGATAGTTGTCCCCTCTGGATAAGGGCTTCGATCTCGTTCCTCAGAGCACGGCAGTCGTTGGTGTCATGCCCATGGTCCCGGTGATAGCGGCACCATTTCTCTCTATCTCTTCTCTTGGCGGGGGTGTTCATCTTGGGAGCCGGAGGCAAGACCCCGTCTTTTTCGACCTCCATGAAGATGGCTGAGAGGTTAGCGTTGAGGGGAGTGAACTTCTCAAATCTAGGGGGAGGTCGGCGCTGGTCGGCATTATCCTTCTGGAGCTTCTTGGCTCCTTCTTCTTCCGTCCCCTTCCTTTTAAACCCGGAGGCAGGCACCTCCCAGTTGGGTTGTTGCTCAGCCTCTTCGGCCCGAATGTACTTTTCTGTGCGAAGGAGGAGATCAGAAAAGTCCTGTGGTGGCTTCTTGGCGAGGGAGGAGCGGAGGTTGGAGTTGAGAATGTTGGATTGGAACGCTGCGGTAGCAACCGACTGGTCGATGGAGGCAATGGTTCTAGCTTCAGCTGTGAACCTCTTCACGTAGTCTCTCAGCTTCTCCCCCTTCTGCTGACGGAGGTGCAATAGTGAGATGCTGGTTTTCTCGGTCCTTCGACTGCTGACAAAGTGGGTGATGAAGAGGGTTTCGAACTGCTCGAAGGAGAATATCGACGCTGGGGCAAGGCGAGAGTACCATTCTCGAACCGGGCCTTTGAGAGTCGCAGGGAATGTTTTGCAGAGGAGGGCATCGGAAGCTTGGTGGAGGAGCATCAAAGTCTTAAAGCTTTCGATGTGATCAACTGGATCGGTCTCCCGGTGTAATTCTCGAATTAGGGAGGTTTGAAGCCGAACGGCACAGGGGCATCCACTATGGTTCGGGAGAATGGGGTCGGCTAGGACGTAGGGTCCTCCCCCTGAGCTCCTCTTCTCGTCTGACCCAGGAGCTTTTCCACCTCGTTAAGGCGGCGGTTCATGGTGTCATCCCTCCGACGGTAATCCGCCGGGCCACGGGACTTGTCTTCGTATGAGGGGGAGCGAGGGCTGCGCCGATGGTAGCTTCGAGAACGACGAGGACTTGGGGTACGCCGGGAGTTGGTTGGTGCAGGACGAGGAGAGGGGGACCGTTGGCGAGGGCTTCGGACCGGAGGAGGGGATGGGGCCTTCGGCTCATTAGGGTCCCGACGGAGGTTGAGAGCCTGTTGTACCATTGCTTGGAACTGCTGGAACTCGGCACGGGTGATTGGTGCCTCATTGTTCCTAGGCTGCTGCCGACCTGCGGGAGAGTGCCTCCTTCGGTAATGATCGGGGGAGTCCTTTCTCCCTCTTCGGATGGGGGACCTCCTGTGCTCTCGGTGACGGGGGGATCGCTCTTGCTGGCGGGAGGCTTCCCCCCGAGCCCGCTTTTCATCCAGATGACGACGGAGGTCATCATCTTCCGGGCGTTTGGGAGGGGCATTGTGGCGACCAGAGGCTCGGGGATGATGGGAGGCCATGGAGGCACTGGAGGCGTTGTGGATGGAAAGGTTCTCTTGGTGAAGAGGCTGTTTCTGAGGGTTAGGACCCTTTGGATCAGGAGGTGGAGGGTTCCGTTGGAGCGGCTCTTCCATGGTAGGGGGAAGTTGCCCTTGTTGCTGAGCGGGATCAGGAAGGACTTCTTGCTGGTCAGGGTTGGGCACTCGATTAGACCCTCTTGACCTAACTTGGCGAGGCGGCATGGCTGGAGAAGACCTGTTCACCGGGGAGAGGAGAGGTCTCTATTCGTTAGTTTCCCACAGACGGTGCCAATCTGTTGCCGCTAAATTTGGTGTGGGGGCAAACAGATGAATTTGTGGATTCTTAGGGAAACTGAATAGTAGAACCTGGATACCTGTTCCTTCGGGCTTCGGTCGTCGATCCCGCCGTAGACCTGCAAAAAGTGCGAGACACCGGGGTTGTTCCCGGCGACGCACCCTCCGACGCTCAAGTCAGTAATCTAGGAAGATTATGAAAGAGCGTAAAAACTGGTGAAAGATTGATTACCTCTTAATGGAGATGGATGGGGGGTATTTATAGGCGTTTCAGGGAACAGATTGGGAATGTAATCCTGGTGATTTGATAGGGAATATTCCCCATAATCAGATGAGGAATGTAATCTGATGAGGTATCTTCCCCGTAATCAGATAAGGAATTTTATCCCCAAATCCCGGTGAAAAGATAGATGTATATCTGGCCGTTGATCAAGATTAATCAGGGACCCTGATTTTATCTCGCTGGATTGGGTGTACAGCAGGTTAAGACCCGCACCCTCTTGTTGGTGGGTCCGTTCGTGGGTTACTGGGTTCTTGGGGAGAAGACCCAACACCTATTTCGGACCCTCTTGTAGGCGAAATCACCATTTTACCCCCACGTCTCAAGATTCGTACTCAATTTGGACGGTTCCGATTTAACCCCACTTTTAGCCATATCAATAATATAAAATAATTTATTATGATAAACATATTTAATAATATACATATATATAATAACATATAATAATAAAAATAATATATATGTAATAATAATCTATTATAATTATATATTAAACAATTTATTACAATAATAATAAATTATATAATAATATATAGAATAATATATAATAGTAATATATAATAATAATAATATATATTATAATAATAGTATAATATTATAATAGTATATATAAAATAGTATATATGAAATAATAATAATAATAATAATAATATATATATATATAGAAAGGTTCGGGTGAGAACCATTCCCTGGGGTGAGAACCTAAGGGCCTATCCCAGCCATTCATCTAACTAATATTAACGGTCTAGATGTTATCCGTTATAATTAATTAGATTAATTAATTTTTGATTTTAGATGTCAATCCCTTTAATTAAGCGTTGGGGACCGCATAATAAAAGGAATGAAGATATTAGACAGATTTTTCGGTTAATATTTTTTCGGTCAATATTAGACAGATGAATACACCTATCAACTATATCATATCATTTACTAAAATTATAACAAATTTGACCAAATATTGTTTTCATTTTATAATTGCAATAGTATAAACCCTGGATAAAAAAGGATGAAGAATCCCACCCTGTTTAACCAAAACTCGTATACAAACTAGTTCACCCTATAAAAATAACGAAGAAATGTTATAAAACCAATTAGAGAAGGCTAATGTGTGTGCCAAAAACCAAATATAAAAGTCTTCTTTAATTTTCTAAAAGGAATGAACGAATTGGTGATGATTCTGAAGTTGCTATTAAGTTGGGATACAAAATCTTCTCGAATAGCAACTGTAATAATTATAAATAGCAACTGTAATAATTATAAATAGCAACTGAAATAATTATAAATAGCAACTGAAATTGGTGAAGGAATACTATAAATAGCAACTGAAGTTAAAATTATAAATAGCAACTGAAGTTGCTATTGTATCTACTTACAATACAGTCAGTTGCTATATAGTGAACGAATTGGTGAAGGAACGAATTGGTGATGATTCTGAAGTTGCTATTAAGTTGGGATACAAAATCTTCTCGAATAGCAATTGTAATAATTATAAATAGCAACTGTAATAATTATAAATAGCAACTGAAATAATTATAAATAGCAACTGAAATTGGTGAAGGATTACTATAAACAGCAACTGAAGTTAAAATTATAAATAGCAACTGAAGTTGCTATTGTATCTACTTAAAATACAGTCAGTTGCTATATAGTGAACGAATTGGTGAAAGAACGAATTGGTGATGATTCTGAAGTTGCTATTAAGTTGGGATACAAAATCTTCTCGAATAGCAACTGTAATAATTATAAATAGCAACTGTAATAATTATAAATAGCAACTGAAATAATTATAAATAGCAACTGAAATTGGTGAAGGAATACTATAAATAGCAACTGAAGTTAAAATTATAAATAGCAACTGAAGTTGCTATTGTATCTACTTACAATACAGTCAGTTGCTATATAGTGAACGAATTGGTGAAGGAACGAATTGGTGATGATTCTGAAGTTGCTATTAAATTGGGATACAAAATCTTTTCGAATAGCAACTGTAATAATTATAAATAGCAACTGAAATAATTATAAATAGCAACTGAAATAATTATACAGCAATACCTGACCACTTAAACAGCAACTGTAATAATTATAAATAGCAACTGTAATAAACAGTAACTGTAAGGAACGAAATGGTGAATTATTCTGCAGTCGCTATTAATTTGGGAAACAAAATCTTCTCCAATATTTTACGGGAATAAATTATTTCTCTCCAATTTAACCAAATTTGCCTTAACCGTCGCACACAAAAAAAGGCAATTTATAATTATTCCTTTTATTACGCGGTCCCCATCCCTTAATTAAAGGGATTGACATCTTAATGCAAAAATTAATTAATCTTATTGTTTAATTTTAAAAAATCTTGACCGTTAAGATTACACAGATGAATGGCTAGGATAGGCCCTTAGGTTCTCACCCCAGGGTTGGTTCTCACCCGAACCGACCCCTATATATATATATATATATATATATATATATATATATTAAAAATAATAATAATAATAATAATAATAATAATAATAATATATAAATATATTTAGAGAGAGGATGTGAAAAAACAGAAAATAGTTGAAATGAAATTTTGTGAAAACTGTTTTTACAAAACACCATAACCAAATAAGTTTTGGGGTTTTGGAAAAAGAAATAAAAAAAACACCGAACCAAACAGACCCTAAGATTTTTATAGAAAGGGGAAAAAAAAGAAGAAAGAAACTAAGACAAAGATGGATTTTTTATTTATTTTAAATATAATTTTATTTATAGAAATTTATAAAACAGTCAATCAGTCATTCACAATTATTGTTAGAATATAAAGATTAAACTTTCAAACCTAACCGCAACTTCGAAATTTTAATCGAATGACAGTGTACGTCTTTCCCAACAGCATTAAGATGCATTAGTATAGTATGCAGAGTTTAATGTATATTAAGAAGCATTAGTATGTGACTTGATGTAATCGTGAATTTGATGTACTTTCACTCATGTGCTTATTAGATTTTATTTTATTGTTATCTCTTTAATAAAGTAGAGTTGATTATAGTCCAACTTTCTTAGAGTTTGACTATAGTCTGTTACACAATTTGGTTCTAGCTCTCAGGTTCTGGAAGAAAACAGGGAGGGAGAGAGAGAAAACCTTTTTTGCATGGTCAATCTACTAAAGCTAGTATTTCAAACAACATTTTTTGAACATTTCTTTATTTCTAATTAGTTTTTAGGGTCATTTTCAGATGACTCTACTGGGTTTTACTCATTTAGCAGAAAACTCTACTTAAGTTTGCTCCATTAAGCAGTAAGGAGTACTCTGTTAACTTTTGGGTGTTTTTTGAAAAAATGCTGACATTTTCACTTTTCAAAGATGAAAATACCCTTATTGTTATAAAATAATAGAAACAATAAACAAAAGAAATAGAGACAAGAGGAAAGAAGATTATTCTCATTCTTAATATTTTTATCTCCCTTACAAATGATTCACCCAATGGCCTATTTATAGGCTTACAAAGAATACAAAGAGGTCATCAACTTTCTCGATTATCGAAATTTATTTTACAACTCTCCTACCAACTCTCTCCTAAAACACCAAACCCTAGATCTAACCCCTTGGGGCGGCGGCGGCTTGCCCTCAGCGCCGCCGCTCCCCTCCCCGTCGTCCCCCCCTCCTCTTCTCCACGCCCCACCGACCCCGACCTTCTCCATCGCAGCTTAGGCACGCGATCTCCTTCGCAGCTCTGGCAGAGGTTAAGGCTAGCTTGTTTGAAAACCCTAGATCTAACCCCTTGGGGCGGCGGCGGCTTGCCTTCAGCGCCGCCGCCCCCCTCCCCGTCGTCCCCCCCCCCCCTCCTCTTCTCCATGCCCCACCGACCCCGACCTTCTCCATCGCAGCTCAAGCACGCGATCTCCTTCGCAGCTCTAGCAGAGCCTTCGACGGGGCGGCGCGGCTAGCGAGCGGCACGTCCAGCGAGTTGCGGCTGGTTTGGGGCCAGGTAGCCCCCCACCCCACCACACCCACCCCCGGTTTGGGTGCCCCACCCCCTCCGATTCTGCTATGACTCCTCTTCTTCTAGAGTGAGTCTCATTGATTCAAAGATGGCATCAAAGGAGGAGAGAATGGTGCCGTTGGCGGCGCTGATCAATAAGGAGCTGACGGCAGAGAAGATAGAGAGGCTGGGGGTTCGTTTCGGGACTTCGGCTCAGTCTAGGAAAGGGGAGGATTACTCTATGGTGAAGCTGGATTGTCAGAGAGTTTGTGGCAATCCCTCATCCGTCTTCTCCGGTGTTGCTGTAAGTGGATTTTTTATAAAAGATTTTCTAGATCTGGTAGATAGATCTAGAAGATCTGATTTGCTGTACCCCCGGTTTGGGTGCCCCCCCCCCCTCCGCGACCCCGATGCTGTGGTTGCGGTTTGGGTGCCCCCCAACCACCGATCTGATTTCCTGTGGTTGAGGGTGCTTTTGTCAGTGCTTTTGCTGGGGCTGGGGTGGGAAGCTTTTAGTTTTGTGCGAGTGACGTTTGTGGAGCTTGGGCCCAAAGATGGGGTCCCTCCGTGATGTGTGAAGTCGGTTTGTTGGGGGTGAGGGGGTGTGGGGTTGGAGTGTGGTGGGTCGGGTGTATCCTACGATGTCGTCGGTGCAGTCTCCACAGCGCTTACTATCTGGCTATTGAGCTTCCTCCAGCTTAGGCCACTGCCTCGTGACAGCGTCACCTCTTCCTTCGTATTAGGAGTTTGAGGTGAGATAAGTCTGTGTGGTGAGAAATTGCCGGAGAGAGCTTGAGCGTGAGAGAGGTAAGGTATCCTCTACACGGCTCTCTCCTGGAGGGTGGTGTTAGGTGGGGGAGCGATATAGTTGCTTGGTGAGAAATCGCAGGAGAAGAGCACGATCGTGTGAGAGGTGAAGGTATCCTTTCCACGGCTATTTCATTGGTAGCGGCTATAGGAGCGGCTGGCGTGTTTGTAGGATGAGTGGTGAAGTTGGTGGGAGGCTGCGAGTTTCGATCTGTGGGGCTAGGGCCCAAAGATGGGGTCCCCCCAGCGAGGTGAAGGCAGGAAGCGGCGGGTGATAAAATCCTGCCAGACTTGTTTCAGGTGGGTGTGCATGTGCCGTGGAGGCACTGTACGAAGCTAAACGGATGTACTCACAATTTTGCTGGACCGAGCTGGTTTGTCGGCCCACCCTCCAGGGTTGTTGGAGGGGCTTGTGGTTAGTAGTCATGTTGCTTCATGTATGTTTATTTTATGTCTGTAGTTTGTATTTGGGCCCAGTACTCTGGGTTTGTTTCGTTAAGCTCTTATTAATGAAACAGGATGGCCTTATTCCACCTTTTCCCTATTAAAAAAAAAGAATACAAAGAGACAATTACATAATTATTACATATGAATAAATATGAATGAATGCAATGTGGTGGTGAAGAATGTGGAAAGAGTGGGGGGGAGTTCAATAGACAATTCACACTTAATAATTTATTTATAACACTCCCCCTTGAATGTCTATTGAATGTAAATAAGAATATGCCTCGTTAAAACCTTACAAGGTAAAACCCAAATGGAAAAAACCCTAGTGAAGGAAAAAGAGTACATAATCTTTAACAATGATATGCAATAAAGATGCTACCTCGTTAAAAACCTTACCAAGAAAACCCAGTGGGACAAAACTTGGTGAAGGAAAAAAGAGTGCAGCGCATATCATCTCTCCCCCTGACGAGATCATCCGATTAGGACTTTCAAAAATCGTATCTCGAATCTTGATCAATTCTACCATCCTTTCCAAAAGTTGGGGTGATAGGGTCATAGCGAGCAATCTTCTGGATTGTCGCTTGATTCTATTTGGTTAACGATGATTTCACCACCCTTTTAATTGAAACATTATGAGTGAAGAAGAATTTTGGTGAGATATGCTTCGTTTTATCACCTTTGATGTAGCCATCCTTTAGCTGATCTATACATGCTGTATTATCTTCAAATAAGGTTGTGGGGATATCTTTATCGACTGAAAGGCCACAAGTTTTCCAGATATATTGAGATATCGACCTCAAACAAACACATTCACGATTTGCCTCGTGGATTGCCAATATTTCTGCATGATTAGTTGAAGTTGCTACTAGTGTTTGCTTTGTAGAATGCCATAAAATTGTTGTTCCTCTGCAGGTGAACACATATCCTAATTGAGATCGGGCTTTATGTGGATCAGATAAATACCCTGCATCTGCATACCCAATTAAATCTGATTTGGACAGGTTAGAATAATACAAGCCTATATCCATGGTCCCTCGAAGATATCTAAATATATGTTTCACACCATTCCAATGTCTTCGAGTTGGTGAGGAACTATATCTTGCTAATAAATTTACCGCAAAAGATATATCAGGACATGTATTGTTAGCAAGATACATCAATGCTCCAATGGCACTAAGATATGGTACTTCAGGGCCAAGTAATTCTTCATGTTCCTCACGAGGTCTAAACACATCTTTATTAACATCTAATGACCTCACTACCATGGGAGTACTTAAGGGATGAGCTTTATCCATGTAAAACCTTTTAAGTATTTTTTTCCAAATAAGTGGATTGATGCAAGAAAATTCCATCTTTCAAATGTTCAATTTGAAGACCTAAACAATATCTTGTTTTTCCAAGGTCTTTCACTTCAAATTCTCTCTTTAAACATTGCACGGCTTGTAATAACTCTTCAGGAGTTCCGATGATATTTAAATCATCAACATAAACAGCAATTATAACAAATTTTGATCCTAAACTTTTTATAAACACACATGGGCATATAGGATCATTATTATAACCCTCTTTTATTAAAAATTCACTCAGATGTTTATACCACATCCGTCCTGATTGTTTCAATCCATATAACACTTTGTTTAACTTAACTGAGTAAATTTCCCGGGAATTATCATTATGTGCTTCTGGCACTTTAAATCCTTCAGGGACTTTCATATATATATATATATATATATATATATATATATATATATATATATATATATATATATATCATGGTCTAACGAACCATACAAATAGGCCGTGACCACATCCATGAGGCGCATTTCAAGCCTTTCATGCACTGCCAGACAAATCAAATATCGAAATGTTATTGCGTCCACCACAGAAGAATATGTCTCTTCATAATTAACGCCAGGCATCTGGGTAAAACCTTCTGCGACAAGTCGTGCTTTATATCTAGTAATCTCATTTCGTTCATTTCTTTTTCGTACAAATACCCATTTATAGCCTACTGGTTTGATCTCTTTTGGTGTTCGGACTACAGGTCCAAAAATTCCTCGTTTTTCAAATGAGTCTAATTCAGACTTAATTGCCTTTTTCCATTTTGGCCAATCATTTCTATTTCTACACTCTTCCACAAAGGTAGGTTCATGATCCTCGTTTTCATTTATGATATCGCACGCTATATTATATACAAAAATATTGTCGACAATTATATTTTTCCGGTCCCATCTTCTTCCAGTAATAACATAGTTAATTGAGATCTCTTCATTTTCATTAATTTCAGGTACCTGATTCTCTTCATTATTAACTATGTCAATGGTCTCTTCTGGAGAGACATCCTCGATTTGACAATCATGGTTATTTGCTCCTTTTCTTTTTCGATGATGTTTATCTTTGGAACCAAGTGGTCTACTACGCTTCAAGCGTGCCTTAGACTCACTAGCAATTATAGGTTGTCCTTCAGGGACATCAATTTTGACAGGAGCATTTACAGCTGGAATATGAGATTTTGTTACTCTTTTGTGGTCAGTAAATGCGTCTGGCAGTTGATTTGCAATACCTTGTAAATGAATTATTCTTTGAACTTCTAATTCACTTTCTTTTGTTCGAGGATCTAAACTTTTCAATGATAATTCATTCTATGAAATCTCTTTTTCCAACTGTTTATTATCTCCCCCTAATGTTGGGAATAGTGATTCATCAAAGTGACAATCTGCAAACCTTGCAGTAAACAAATCTCCAGTCGTCGGTTCAATATACTTGATGGAGATTCATACCCAACATATATTCTCGTCCTCCATTGAGATCCCATTTTTGTGCGTCGTGATGGATTAATTGGGACATATACCACACATCCGAAAATTCGTAAATGGAAAATATTTGGTTCCTGACCATGAACCAATTGTAAGGGAGAATTATCATTATAACTGGTTGGCCGGATGCGTATAAGTTGTGCTGCATGTAAAACAGCATGTCCCCTGGCCCAAACGGGGAGATTTGATTTCATAATCATTGGTCTAGCAATTCATTGGATCCGTTTTATAAATGATTCTGCCAAACCATTTTGAGTGTGAACATAGGCTATTGGATGTTCCACTTATATCCCAATTGACATACAATAATTCATAAAAGATTGGGATGTAAATTCACCGACATTATCAAGACGAATTGTCTTTATTGGATAATCAGGAAAATGTGCCCGCAACCGAATTATTTGTGCAAGTAATCTTGCAAAAGCCAAATTATGAGATGATAGTAAACACACATGTAACCATCGAGTTGATGCGTCAATTAGAACCATAAAATACCGAAACGGTCCACACGGGGGATGAATCGGACCACATATATCACCATGAATTAGTTCTAAAAATGATAGTGATTCGTTCTTTATTTTGGCTGGTGAGAGCCTTGTAATTTACTTTCCTTTGGAACAAGCAACACAAGAAAATTCATGGGATTGAAAAATCTTCTGGTTTTTCAATGAATGACCACATGATTTCTCGATAATTTTCGGCATCATCGTTGAACCAGGATGACCTAACCGATCATGCCAAACCTTAAATATATCTGTAAACTTCTGGTTTACAGTATCAGTAAACTTCATATTTACTGTATTATATGATTTAACCATTCTTATAGTTGTATAATACAATCCTGATGAGAAAACTGGTAATTTTTCTAACACACTTTTTTTCTCATCATAGTTATGGTAATACAAAGATATTCAATATCTCTTTCATTCATAGTCTCAATATGATATCCATTTAGACGAATATCTTTAAAACTTAATAAGTTTCTTTGAAACTTAGGCAAAAATAATGCATTTTCAATTATGAATTTTGTGCCTTCTGGCGTTATAAAATTTACAATACAAAACATATTTTATAAATACACATGAAAAATCCCATATTACGGTATAAGCATCGAGGTATAAACAATAACCTTACAAACAACAAATATATAGTATCCATCTACTGATAAGTGATAAGTTATGGTATGTTCTCAGGGAAGAAAATATCGGTACTACATATATATATAGTATACACTTTATTACTTACTACATAGTTTTGCCAGGAAATTAATGCATGTTGTTTAAAACTTAATGCATATATTTCAGTAGTACATTTTTCATAACTTACAAATAGATTCATACATTTTATATACCAAAAGATTTTGACTTAATAAACAAGTGAAAACAACAATGTGTCTGATCTCAACGTGAAATGCCACACAGCTGGCCTTTTGATTATAGAAAAATTATTACTGAGTCGAGCTTTATTCTGCCTGATCTAAGAGTGAGATGCCTCACTACTACAAGTCTACAATAGCAAGATAGTTACGCCATAGAAAATGAAGCCATTTCTAGATTTTTATTTTATTTTTTTTATTTTTTTTTTAATTTTTTTTTTTTGCACATACTACTCTGAATCACTTTAAACATTTATTACTAATATTCTTTGAATGAAAATATCATTCTTAAACATCATGTACTGAACCAGTACATGATAAGCTTTTTCATAACTCAATTTGCAACTAGTGGAGAAGTTCCAAACAATGGTATAATCTAGAAGGAAAATCTGAGGGTAGAAATGGTTGGAGGAATTAGTATTCATCATAATGATAATTATATTCAACTACGCTACACCTTCAAGAAGGTGACAGATATTAAAAGCAAATGCTATAGTGTAGTGTAACCCACCATAACCACAATTTCATATATAAATGGGACTCAAGGAGGCAAGTAATCCTTAGTATTGCATAAGGGAATGTCAGATTGGTTTTTTTTTTTTTAATTTTTTTTAATGACTTCCAGAAAGGGCTCAGATCTAACTGTGGTTAAACTTATTAATTTCCAGTTGTTTTAAAATAATAAAGATTACGTACCTAAATGAGGGGAATTGTATTTGACAAGCTTAACATCGCCACCAAGATCCTGCAGATTTTGAGCAAAATTGCAGACTATCTGGTATGAAGCACTTTTATCACCCTCGGAACAAAGTATAAGAAATGGGCCCATGTTCGCGGAAGAATATAGAGTCTGCCAATATTCAAATCGATGCCCCTCAAATCTGTGAGGAAAGAGAGTGTCCACGCCAGATGCAAACGCTTTTGCCATCCATGATATTACTCAGCAGATATTCATCCTCGAATAGTTGAAGTAGAGCCTCGTGCTGATAACGTGTTATAAAATAATAGAAACAATAAACAAAGGAAATAGAGACAAGCGGAAAGAAGATTATTCTCATTCATAATATTTTTATCTCCCTTACAAATGATTCACCCAATGGCCTATTTATAGGCTTACAAAGAATACAAAGAGACAATTACATAATTATTACATATGAATAAATATGAATGAATGCAATGTGGTGGCGGAGAATGTGGAAAGAGTGGGGGGGGGGAGTTCAATAGACAATTCACACTTAATAATTTATTTATAATACTTATGGAAATTTTGGGTGTTTTTTGTTTGAAAAATTGGGAGATTGGGCGGAAAATTTGGGGGAAATTCATCGGTTGTTTTTTTTATTTTGTATAATTCCTTAATAATTCCTTTAAAAATTTTCTTTAAAATTCTTTCAGTTCCTTAAAAAAATGAACAAAAAATTCTTCAAAATTGTGAAATTACTTTATAAACAGAGCTCATAATGCTCATAAACATATTAAATAGAGCTCAAGATGTCTGAAAACAACATATACAAAGCTCATAATGCTCATAAACATATAAACAGAGCTCAAGATGCCTGGGAACAACATAAACAAAGCTACTCCACCTTTTCTTCAAAAAAAAAATTTAAAAAAAAAAAAAAAACAAAGCTCAAGATGCCTGGAAACAACATAAACATAGCTCATAATGCTCACAAACAACATAAACAGAGCTCAAGATGCCTGAAAATAATATAAACAAAGCTCATAATGCTCACAAACAACATAAACTAGTTCTCAAGGTGCCTGGAAACAACATAAATAAAGTTCATAATACTCACAAAATCTCAAATCCCACTCTCTCACTCACTCTGAATTTGTAATCCGAAATCCCAAATTCCCACTTCACTCTCACCATAGCCTTCTCTGTTGTGGTTGTTCTAATTGTTCACGTCTTTGCTGCAAACTTGCTGGAAATTGAACTGGAGGGCGGAGATTATGTCTTTGCTGCTTTTAGCTTGTTGTTGCCACATTCCCACCTCACCAAACTTTATAACATAAAATTCCATATAAAATTACTTTAAGAAAGTAAGAATTTAAACAATATTACATGAAATTTAGACAACAATATGAAATAAAAAATTTAACTACATGCAATTTAGACTCTATAAGAAATGAATTCTGAAATTAAATTTGGCTAAACACGCCTTAAATTAAGTTCTTAAACATCTATTTCGATTCTAAAACCACTCTCCACAAGCAATGCCAGTTGGAGTCTTAACCAAAAGTGCATTCAGGCAAAAGCACTTCTCCAAACTTATCATTTTTTGCCTTTCTCTAACCACACACCAACACGTACTTTTACCCTTAAGAATGTGTTCAATATAATCTACAAGTGCATTGCCCCTAAGAAGGTGTTCAAACCCACGAACATTGATATCATTACTACAGACTGTTTTCAGCACTAATCATTTCAACACTAATCAGCATATATCGTCTCCAATATAATGAAGAAAAGCATCAAAAAATTGCAATCGATATATTGAAGTATCTATTCACATAAATTTATCTATTCATAGAAATTTCACATAAAATCAACAATTCTAAAAGGAACAACACTGAACTTAATCCAATATCTAGTGTCCAAGACAATAACCTGTAGAGTCATATCCAAATTAATAGCTATAATCCATAGATGTTAAAATTTGTGTTATCACAAAGTAATGAGTATCCAGTATCCAGATAAACAAACAATTCATATCCAGCTTTAATTATAGATTAATAGCTATAATCCATATGATGCCATTAGGAAGGGTCAATGAGTTATTCACAATCTAGAAAAAGATAGAAAAGTATTGACGTTAAAATTTGGCAAAGCAATGTGTAAGAGAATTAGATAGTGGCAAAGTTAAGGAGAGCAAGCAACTAATAGGAGGAATACCTTGTCATAAGTGTCTTATAGAGTGTTTCCCAGAAATTAGTATTTACCCAAGACCATGCAATATAAAGTAACTCTGAAATCCCACATATCAGCAGCTCTACCATGATATGTTAAACCTGCAAATAAAAGGGAAATTAGGTCTATTTTTTATTTTTATCCTTTTTTGAAGTTGCACATCCTAAAAGTGCAAAACTAAAACTTTGCTTTCTACGGATATTGATTTACCTAAATAACATTCTGGAGCAGTAAAAACAGGAGTGCCAGGAGACCTTCGGAGCTCATCGTTGTCATCCTAAATAAACAAGGCTATATAAATTACAAGTTCACAACACAAAAAAAGTCGAGTAGAAGCAACACATTTCAAGATTTTGGTTGCTGCAATTAAATGTATGTTCTCTTTTACATAACATAATTAGTACAAGGAACTTTGATATGTAAAATGAAATTGATTGCTCTTTAATTGGATTCATTTATGACGCAAAATACATCAAAAGTGGAGAAACCTGCATCATATGCAAATATGCAATAGCAGACACCAGATACTCCAATACTAGATGGATGGTTACAATGGAGAAACTTGGGTCAAATAAATAACATAGATATACTCCTTGCACATCATAAAAATCGATATTGTTCAAATGCATAGTGTGAGCAGACATATATCTACTAGCACAATAACCAAATGTGACATTTCTCATCTGCTAAAGTATTGAAGCACACAGTTTCAATCAGCACATTTGCTGCTCTATGCTCTCATCAATTATTTCTCAATTTCAATCTTCCACGACCATGCTTTATGAATTCTCCAATGGATTATAAGAGTTGTACTTTTCTTGCTATAAAGGTATATAATTAATTTTGTAGGAAGATTGTAGAGACCAACTATATTTTACAAATATTATATTCCATTTTTTCTCTAATCAAATTAATATCTCAGCACAACACATTCATTCAGTCCATACCTTATCTTTATTCTCTTCTTTTCCATATAGTTATACAATTAATTCTCTGGGGGATTGTCGTGACAAAAAATATTCTAAAAATATTGCTAATCTATTGTTCCATTGTTTGACTTGCCAAATTATCATATCAGCACATCATATTCATTCAGTCCAAACATTATCCTTCTTCTCTTCCATTTTTTATAGAATAACAAAACAAATAATATATGCTCACCCCCCTAAGAACATCAGTCATGGCAGTTTCTGAAGGTGTTAATTGCAACTTCAACAGATGGGACTTGTGGAAAACCTAAATGTAGACACAAAACAAACAATTGTTAGTGTTCAATAATCATGTCCAGTTGAGTTATTTAAGTATTCATGTAATCAAGAATTGCTGGAATTAAGCTAAACCAATAATCAATTTAGATCCATGCCAATGTAATAGTAGCTTACAATGTCAATAGCTGAAATGAATGTGAAGACAAAGTTAGTCTTCTATGGAAAAATAATTAGGTCATGTCTTATATTCGTATCATGCACAACATATGTGTTCCAACTCTTCACAACATGCAACACAACATAACACCAACAATCTCAGTTTTCCCACAAAAGTAAAGAAATTTACTAGTGAGCCCGAAAATAGCGACCCAAACTGGAAATGATCCATCGTTCAATTCAAGACCTAGGGTTTCTTTGACATTCAAGATGAATCGAAGGATTACCGCCTTCGGTCGAATCAAACTGGTATTTAAATGAAGCTTAGGACCCCAACCGGTTTTTAAATGAAGCGGGTTAGAAACTCAGACCCGAATCATTTCCACCCGACCCGATTATAACCTAAATCACTAATTCCCTTCATTTCTTTCCAAATCTGAAACCCCCAATCTCTCTCTCTCTCTCTCTCTCTCTCTCTCTCCCGTCCCTCCACCTCCCTTGTCACTGCAAGAGGCTCAAAACCACCCCCTCCGCCTCCATCCTTGCTTCAACTCCGACGTCTCTCTCTCTGTAATTATTTTTCCAAACTGACCCACTTTCGAAACTATTTACCAAATTGACCTACTCCCTATCTGAGATAGCGAGTCTAGTTCTATGATTTTCTCTAACACTTGGAAAAATTTTAAACATTCAATCTCTACCTGAAATGTATACAACTACACTCGCTATCTAAGATAGCGAGTTCATTTGAACTAGACTCGCTATCTCAGATAGCAAGTGTAGTTGTACTCATTTTTTCAGAAAAAAATTTGAACATGAAATGTATACAAATACACTCGCTATCTGGGATAGCGAGTCTAGTTCAAATGAAGATAGCGAGTGTAGTTGTACTCATTTTTTCAGAGAAAAGTTGAATGTGAAATGTATACAACTACACTCGCTATCTCAGATAGTGGGTCTAGTTTAAATGAACTCGCTATCTCAGATAGCAAGTGTAGGTCTATACATCTCAGGTAGAAATTGCATGTTTAAAATTTCTCTAAAAAATGAGTACAACACACTCGCTATCTAAGATAGCGAGGTCAGTTGAACTAAACTCGCTATCTGAGATAGCGAGTGTAGTTATATACATTTCAGGTAGAAAATGCATGTTTAAAACTTCTCTAAAAAATGAGTACAACTACACTCGCTATCTGAGATAGCGAGGTAGTTGAACTAGACTCACTATCTGAGATAGCGAGTGTAGTTATATACATTTCAAGTAAAAATTGCATGTTCAAAATTTCTCTAAAAAATGAGTATAACTACACTCGCTATCTGAACCAGACTCGCTATCTGAGATAGCGAGTGTAGTTATATACATTTCAGGTCGAAATTGCATGTTCAAATTTTTCTGAATAATGAGTATAACTACACTCGCTATCTGAGATAGCGAGTTCATTTGAACTAGACTCACTATCTCAGATAGAGAGTATGTCAATTTGGTAAATAGTTTCGAAAGTGGGTCAGTTTGGTAAATACTTTCAAAAAGTGGGTCATTTGGAAAATAATTCCTCTCTCTCTTTCTCGTTCCTCCACCTCCCTTGTTTCCGCAAGAGGCTCAACATCACCTCCTCCGCCTCCCTTATCTCTTCAACCCCGACATCTCTCTCTCTCTCTCTCTCTCTCTCTCTCTCTCTCTCTCTCTTTCACGTTCCTCCACTTCCTTCGTCGCCGCAAGAGGCTCAACACAACCTCCTTCGCCTTCCTCCTTGCCTCAACTCCGAAGCAAGAAATCTTCTTGGCTGCCTCGTCGCAAGTCTCCCCCATTCGGGTAATCTCTCTCTCTCTCTCTCTCTCTCTCTCTCTCTCTCTCTCCCCCCCCCCCCTCCCCGCTCTCTTCTTTATTTTCCAATGTTATAATTTTTTAATTTTCAAAATTTTTTCACAATATCTCTCTCTCTCTTCTCACTCTCTCTCTCTCTCATTTCAAGTGTTCTAGTTTTTAATTTTTAGTGTTCAGGTTTTTTTTATTTTTAGCATTTAACTATAAGTGTGAAAATAATTTTCTTTAATCGTTCTTTTTAGACCAATATAACTTAGAAGTTCATATTTCTCATCCGAAAATAAACTCTTATAAGTTATAACTATATTAGTTAGTGTTCTGTTCTGTAAATGTCACTGTTAATGATAAATTGATACCAAATCAATTCATCTTTCTCAATTTTATCCTTGCTGAATAGAATCCTATTTGAGTTTCTATCTTTCTTGTTGTTGTGATTTGTTATTGAGTTGTCTGCACCTCAAGCATGTTAATTGTGTTGCATTCATTTGCCGCATTTGCTGAGTATAATCTGAAAGTTATTCAACGGGGAATGTGATTCATGTGAAGATTATTAGGCACAGGATTGAGGATAGGCAATCGTATCCTAAAGTTTTGTTCGGTTATTTTTCAGGAATTGTAATGCTAATCATACCTACAATAGAAGAATACAGGATTATATATATGATGCTTCATATTGTCTTTATTTTGTTTCGGTTATACCATTCTATGTAAGAAAATTGACAATGTTTGTATCCAACCTACTTTATTCCTATTATCTTATACTGAAGTTGAGGAGTTTTTTAAATATGGATGACAATGTTCAAGTATTCATATTTAATGTTTCTCGTATCAAAAGATGATATCGTTAAGCTAATTATTATCTTTTGAAAATGATTATGAATTTGTGAGTAGGTGATCGTGATTAAGACTTGGGAATTTGTATTAAATGTAAAAAGGGGAATTAAACAGAAACACCACTTTACTTTTTTTAATATGACTATTGAATAGTCCATTGTGATATATAAATGTGTAAGCAATCAACTAGCTTAAGATTTAAAGAACATCATTTAAGAAACAAAAGGTTCTAGTACTAAATGGTTACTGGTGTGAATCCATGTAATTGATAATGTTTTGCAATTCAGACAGACAACGTGTCAATAACACTAACACAGTTGTACATTTATACTTATATTAATAAGATGACATATAATATTATATGTCATCTTTATAAATTTTGGCCATAAAGCATTCAAACTATAGCTTTTTGAAGCTGACAGAGACTAATATTCTTATATTCCTATTCCCAAGCGGACAGTGCATTCCCTAAGAGGAGTGTAATCTTGATGTATTCTCCATGTTCACCGATATAATAATACACCGATTCGACTTTTTAAAGCTCTCCTACAATTATAAGGAGAAAATTCAAAAGTAAGAATAGGTAGAAATAAAGAGTAAGAATGGGTAACAATAAAATAAAACCAAAAGATCAATAAATTAATAAATATTCAAATAAATAAATAAAATTGTCTAGCGCCTAGCCGCTTACAAGGTCTAGGAGCTAAGCCACCATCGGCCGCCCAACTACCGCCTAGCAAATCTTAGAACATTACCCGAAACTCGCTTGGACCGACCCGGTTTGTAACTCATGCCGAATCGCACCGCTCCTGTAGCGGTCCGGTCCTAGGCCAGCCTGCATAAATTAGGTGGGCCAGTCCAGTTTTGGATATTTGGGACAACGGCCCGATTTGAACCGGACCACTAAGGACTTGGCCCGGACAGTAACTGGACAATCCAGCTCGGTGGGCACAATGGTCGGCACAGCGATCCGGCCATTGGACTTCTTCTTTTTTATTTTTTGTTTTTTAATTTAGGGTTAGGGAATGTCATTTTTGCCCTTCACAACGGCTATAAACAGCTTGATTTTGGGGGTAAATTAGCAAAAATTCTATAAATAGAGATGTCTTCCAAACCATTTTCATCACATCAAAACTTTCAATTTTTTCAAACAATTCTCTGAACTTTCTCAATTTACTCTTGCAATGTGGGGAATCTCAAAGTCTGAAGAAGTGAAGAAGTGCAATCCTGAAGTTTTTTGTGGAGTCAATCAACATTCAAGAAGCATTCACACCGCACCCTTGAAATTTTCTAGTGCAGTATCTTTTTTGTAGTTCAATATTTGTTACTTATTTAACACTAATTTTATAATTTTCATACAATTATGGCATCATCACGTAGTGAAAGTGCACAAGAGTCTACCAATACATCTCGTTATGTTTATGTTCCACATTTAGATACAAAGAATATTAGAGAGTTTAATACCACAAACATTCCCGATTTTGATCATTCTAGCCTTCCCACAATGATGATGAAATTCATTGTGAAGATACTGAAACACAAAATACCGAGAACCATCTTCTTCCCAAAAATTTAGGGAAAAAACTACCGATGTGCACAAACATTTTACATTTGTTCAATCTTCATCCAGTCCAAAAGAGAAAAATAAGATATGTAAAAAGTGTCAAATGTCTTACAAATGAAAAGTGGGTAGTTGGACGGGTACACTTAAGCACCACTTAAATATTAAACACAAGGAACTTGTACATGACCTTACCCAACAAAAAATAAACGGTAAGACCAATCAAATAAATAGTTATAGTTATGATCATGAAATCATACGTAGGGAAATGGCTAAACTCGTTATTAAGAATGAGTTATCATTTACTTATTCCGAAAGTAAGAGCTTGGAAATGTTTAATCAACTCACTCTAAACTCCCATTTCAAAAGAATTCCTAGAAACATCGTTATTAAATAGAGATTGTGGAAAGGTTGTAATGATGTTCCCGTTATGTGCATTTCTTGTCATTTGATTAATAGTGATTGGATCCTTCAAAAAATGATCATACAATTTGGTTATTTAATGAATCCTCATAATGGTGCGGCTATCGCATCACAAATTAGAGAAGCATGTAATAAATTTGTTATTGAAGATAAAATTATTTCTATTAGCCTTGATAATGCCGCCAATAATTTTAAACCGGTTCCTTCATTAATTGATACATTTATGCCCCTCCATTGTCTGAAATATTTCATATTAAATATGTATGTCATATCCTCAACTTGTGTGCAAGATACTTTAAAGGTAGTCAAACCATATGTTAATGCAATAAAAGATTATGTGCATTTTATTAATCTGAGTGGTCCTAATCTTCAAGAATTGGAACAATGGAGTAAGCTTAGAGAAATAAAGAAAATTCACTAAATATATTAAAACTAGATGGAATTATAGTTACAAATTGATTACAGTTGTTAGTAAATACAAAGCGATTATAACTGAATTTTGTATCACTAAACACATGGAAAAATTTTGCATGGGTGAACAATGTTTGTATTATGCTGAATGTTTCTTCAAATTTTTAAAACATTTTCAAGATGCAACTCTTCAATTTTCAAGTTCTTGTGAGTCCAGTTCTAGTTATATTTTATTTACTATAGTTACTATGATGCAAACTTTTCAAGAAATGAAATTTGACCCTTTGATTAACGGCTTACGCAAAATTCATGAAATATTTTCATGAACTTCCTATCTTATATTTTGTTGAAAGTGTAATGAATCCCCGTATCAAGTTAGATGATACGAAGAGTTTGACTGTTTTGTTTTGCAGTATGGATGAAGAATTAAATTATGATTATGATGAATATGTATAAAATTTGAGTCAATATTAGATAATTTATATGATTCTTATGATAGAAAATTTATATCTACTCCGCAAAATACAAGAACAGCAACAACAACATCTTCATTCAAAGGTAAAAGCATTGCATTATCATCATCTACTGTATTGGGTCTTAATAAATCTAAAAACCTAAGACAAATGCACCTAATGAATTAAAATTGTATAATGCACAACCTACGCTGCTTAGTGATAAAGAGTTTGATGTTTTAACATGATGGGAAAATAATGAAGCTTCATATCATATTCTTCATCACATGACACATGATTTACTAACCCCCTCGATGTCCACCGTCGCATCGGGAGTGTCACTAGAAGACCTAATCTCAATAACTCCCGAAACTAGAAGACCATATCTCAAGAACTCTCCGAGTATGAAGACCTAATCTCACTAACTCCCGAAAATTCAAAATTGAAGATTGAAGATTCTGGCAGTGGAAGTCTAGGTTTAGGTTAAGTTAAGGTGCACGATAGTAGTCCAATATCCTATCTTTAATATAACCCTAGGTTATCTCAAACTCTATATCAACCCCAAGCTTACCGCCTTACTATCTTTTCAAATTCTCTCCTTTTGCAGTTTGTATTAGTACGAAAGATCTATCAACAACAATTATAACTTTTACAATAATAATAATTATTGAGGTAATTTTTCAATATTACATGTTTTTTAATTTATTTTATAACCTAAGAAAGAGGGGGAAAATTCAAAAATTAGCCCGGCCTGCCTCAACCAGGAACTGGGGGGGCAGGCTGGTGGGTCAGTCCTGGCTTGCCTCCTTCCCTAGTGGAACCGAACTGGCCCTCACCAGTTTTTGAAACGAACCGAAACCAAACTGGCCCGGTACAGTGCCTGGCCCGGTGGGCCGTGAACCGGACTTTTAATGCAACTGCTCTAATTAGTCAGGAAATAAGAGTGATGTCTCATCAAACTTGTATTTTCAGGTTAGTATATAGTATTTATGAGTTTTAGCATTTCTCTAGAATATTTAGCCAAGAAAGTGATAAAGAATCCAACTGTTGAGCATCATAGTTTTTGAAGTGTTTTGATAGTCTAGCAAACTTAGGTTAAATATTTAATTGTAAATTGTCATTCCATACTTGATTGATTATAATTTTATGTAAGGTTGGTTGCTACTTATTCCAATATAAAGCATGGAAACGACAGTGAGATATGTTTCGTAATATTTATTTTTGTCTTAATGTTATTCCAAACTTGATGACATGTTCCATTAAAAGATATTTTTCAGTTATTCCGAACTTGATGATTGTGAGGTGCAATCATTCCGAACTTGATGATTGTATTTCTTTGATTGGTTCAATGATGATTTTAAGTAATTCCAAATAAGAAAAATTTTTTGGTTCTAAGAGAGTTAGGGTGTGTTTGTTTTGACGTTTTTTTTCCTTTTTCTAAAAAACGAAATGTTGTTTGGTTAGGTACTTTTGTGAAAAAAAATTTCACAAAACCCAACCCCCCACTTTTCCTTCTCTCCTCTCTCTCTTCACGAGTAGCTGTTGCTTCTTTACTCCATCCCGTCTTTACTTCACCTGCTTCCTCCCTTCTCGATTTTTTCGCTCCAAACCAGATCTGAGTGAATCTTCACCCAAAATCAACGATTTTGGAATTATTTTGCTCCAAATCTACTCCACCTTGTTGGTTCTCTCTCGCTCGCAGAGAGCATACTACTCTCGATCATCGGATTTGGTGGAGTGAGTGATCGATTTAGGGTTGATGGTTTGTGAGACCCGTGCTGCATACAAGAGAAAGTGTATTCGACAATGGGCAAGTAGAATCAAACACCGATTGAAGGTTGAATCTGTTGCTGACAATTTCTTTGCTCTTCAACTGCAATCGAAGGTATGATCCGATTGGTACCTATTTTCTTCCTTGTTACAGCGCTATGATTTCCGTTTATAAGATGATATTCCCAATTTTTGGTCAAAATTTTAATTAAAATTTGTTTGTTGGGTTTATTCAACGAATGATTAGAGGGATTGTACACGGTGAATGGGGTGGATTTGGAGATGATGACTTCCAATCCTATGGCCAGATCCGTGGGCCAAAACTGGTTTTTTGGGTTTTTTTATTTGTTAACAATTTTTTTGAGGGACTGGTTTTAGGGATTATAGACTGTGAATGGGATGGATTTGGATATCAATACTTGTGATCTTATGGTCAACTAAACTCCTAATGATTTGATTAAAATGAGGGTTCATTTTGTTCCTGTGAAAAACCCTTTTTTGAAATCCTACATTGGAGATAGAAGAAGTTCTCATTTTTGAAAACATTTTAGTTCCGCAAATTAGTTCGGATCATTCTTTAAGTGCTGCAATTTGTCATTGTTGATTACTATTTACCGTTTCTTTTCCTAATATAGATGACTAGTACGGGGAAGGGGAAGGAGATGGAGGTGGATGATGATGTTGGGTTATGGAATCCAACTGTTGTGCGGGTATTTGTGCATCTTATGGAGGAAGAAGTAGACCAAAATAGTCTCAAAAGTTCGACATTTAAAGCCAAAGTTTGGCAACGATTTACACAACATATGAAAATTATGTGTAATCGTTCATTCACGGTTAAACAATTAAAGGATAAACATTCGAGACTAAGAATTCTATGGAGGGTGTTTGACCATATGAAGAGCAGAGTGGTTTCGGTTGGGATGAAGAGAACGAAACAGTCACTGCCGAGAAGAATGTTTGGGACAACTATGTTAAGGTTCATATATAACCACATTTTTTGTAATTGTCAGTGAATCTGTTCTTATTATACTTAATCATGACTTTACTACTTGTAAATTAACAACACAATTTATGATTAGGCACACCCTAAGGCAAAATAATTTGAGAAGAAGGGGTTGGCAAACTGCAATGTTTTGACCAAAATTTTTCAAGAGTCTACTACCCAGGGCTATGTTTCTAGGGCTTCAACACAAAGGGTGTACGATTCCGATGAGGAATGGGGGGTCAATTATGAGTTTGCCAACCCTAATCCACCTTACATAAATGTACCTGATGAGGATGATGATGCACCATTTGGTTCGGGGTCGGGGTCTCGCAAGAGAAAATCTGGTTCATCAAGTGGTCGGGCAACAAAAGGCTCGGATATCAAAGAATGTTATGATTCCTTTTTGGAAACCCAGGAGGTAAAAAGAAACAAGTACAAGAAGAAAATGGGGGACTAAAGCAATGTCTCGGTTGAACGTGATAATTCCGAGCTGGATCAATGCATTGATATAATTAATGCGATGCCTGGGCATGATTACAAACAAACAGGGAAGGCACTTGATGCGTTAGTTGAAACCCCTGAGTGGCATCATTCCTTCCTTCGTATGACCCCGGAAGTTAGGAAGAGATGGGTGAAGTGTCGTGGTGAGCAGTAGTGATCCCATTTGGTTGAGTGGGTCCATCATATCCAAATTGTTCAATCCTTTTATAAATTTTTTAATATTTGTGTGTGAGCTATTGTATTCTGACTATTTAATGGTAGAACGTGGTGGTTTTTATTTTAATTGGTTTTCTTTTTATTGTAAATTGATTTGCTATTAGTAGCTGTTGTTGCTTTTTTTATAATCTAAGCTTAGCAATGTTACATAACGTAACATGTTAGTTTAAAATTCTGTAAATAACCCCCACTATAGTCGTAGTATTGAAGCTTTAACTTACTTTATGCAACTGAATTCTACCTTTTTTCATAGTGAAGTACTATTGCAAGTTCTACCGTAGTGATGAACACGTCTTTATCTGATAGTGACGATTTCGATGACTTGATGGAACTCCAGTTCCTACAAGACATCTCTGAAAAAAAATCCACAATGCACTCCAAAATTAACAGGACATGAATATTTGCAAGAAATCTTAGATGGTCCCCTGGATAAGTTTCATTGCACATTCCGTATGAATCAAGATTGTTTTTTGGCTTCATGTGGTTTTCTGAAAAATGGCAACTATCTCGAGGAAACGGAGGAGGAAGCCTGACGTAGATGCGTGTCTTTTGAAGAAAGTGTTGCTATTTTTTTGTATATTGTCGGTCACAGTCATAGAATGCGAGCATGTGCTGATAGGTTTCAACACTCGCTTGAAACAATCGAGCGACATTTTACAGATGTTTTAAAAGGTTTGGCAAGAGCAACCACAGTACTAATTACTCCCTCGAACACTACACGTATACATGAACGGATCACTAATTCCACGGACTTTTATCCATGGTTTAAGGTACTTTGTTACCTCCATCCTGACTAACATATGATTTTAATATTTCAAAGTTTGCTAAAGTTGTAGTATTTAAATTCATTAATGTAGGGAGCTATCGGTACTGCTGATGGCACATTAATCGATGCTTCGGTACCCGCTAGTCGAAGCAATGCTTGTCGTGGGCGAAGGGTAATATAATTCAAAATGTGTTGGCGGCTTGTGATTTTGATATGATGTTCACATTTGTTTATGTGGGATGGGAAGGCAGTGCTAACGACTCCCGTGTAATACAGAGTTCATTATCACAGGACTGTTGCAAATCCCTCCCAATGATAAATATTATTTAGTAGATTGTGGTTACACTAATATGCCTGGTTTTTTAGCTCCCTACCGTGGTGAGCCATATCACTTACAAGACTTTCAAGGGGC
The DNA here is from genome assembly GCA_017893485.1 of Hemerocallis citrina. Lineage (NCBI taxonomy): Eukaryota > Viridiplantae > Streptophyta > Magnoliopsida > Asparagales > Asphodelaceae > Hemerocallis > Hemerocallis citrina. Next base: position 184,594,873 of record CM030366.1, on the reverse strand, counting down.
CAACCATCCACCAACCCAACCTAGGCAACTTTTTAATAAAATGCATGCGAGGCTACGAAATGTGATTGAAAGAACATTTGGTGTATTTAAGAAAAGGTTTTCCATCTTCAGTCACATGACAAACTACTATTTTACAAGACAGGTTATAATGGTCATAGCATATTGTGCACTCCATAATTTTATACGTAGATATTCAGTGGACGATACTTTTTTTGAGAAATTTGTCGATGAATAATTAATTCATCACCAACAAAATGAAGATATCGCATCCACATCTCAAGGGTTGGATTTGTCATCTTCCCAATTGAATCGTATGAATAGAAAAGAGATGAAATTGCTACGGCAATGTGGAATGCGAGACACTAATGTAATTTTGATGAAACTGTTTCATTGTATCATTTGCTGTATTGAATATAATGTTTTATGCATTGTATGAGATGTTATCTTGACAATTTACAGATGAACAGGCACTGCACATGGATTCAATTTTGTTACCAATAATGGTCAGAAGAATGAATGGATTTGACAGTAACAGGAACTGATTTTATTATCATTTTTTTAACTCACGAAGATAATGTCGTTATAGGCAATGATGAAAGGTTCTACTCAATGTTGAATGTGTGCCCCTCCCCCTCCCCCACACTCCCTCTTTCTGCTTGGTTGTATTGACCAGCAACAGATATTGAAAATATGAAAAATATGAGTGAATAACCACGGAAATGATGTGTGATAGCCTTTAAGATGATCTGTGGTTGATGTTTAGAATTATGTGAAGTAAGAGTGAATCCATTATGTGAAGTGATATTGATGAAATCATTTCTTGATGACAATGGCGGGGGGGCATTTTAATTAGTACTAGTAGGCATGGCATTGTCAAAAATGCAGCCCTAGACTGGAATTTTTATCATTCATTTGAACAATTGTTCTATAGAACCATGTTCTGAGCCTACACATAATTTGACCCTTTTTGCTTATTCACATGGCTTTGTTGTACTATTTGATTTCATGCTCATCTTTGAAAGATACATATGAATGAGTGTTTATACTTCCTTCACCGGATGCATTTGCTTTAATTGTATGCTAACAAGAGGAAGTCATCTGAATCCATCTCAACATCAGAAGCCATGAGCAGCATCAAACCCATCATAGAAAGTTAACTGTACACAGTATGGAAATTTATCAGTATAAGAAATCAATTGTTTATAAATAGAATCAGAAGCCATCATCTCTATTTCATTTCAAATCATGGCTTCAATTCTTGTTTGTGTTTGGTTGGTAGAAATTGACAATCGTGGAGATGATGATGTTATATTCTGATCCTATTTAGCAACTGCAGTATTCAAAATGACCAAACACTAGTAACCACAAATATGATAGATGGTAATAACGAAACAGGAATATGTACTAAATTTTGTAGAGGAACAATGTGTGAAACCTAGAGATGATGGCTACTGATAAGATGCTTCTTAACTACACTATTGATTTTTACATATTTAAATGATGTCACAGATGTGACTGTGTTACCTTCTGTGATGGGTACTCTTGCTGCTAATGGCTTGTGATGGGCACTCATGGAGTGTGAGGGCTTCTTCTTGCAGGTGTAGGATGGAAGTAGGTGATGGAAACCAAGCATGGTATTGCTGGAAACTGATCCTATTTAAGTAAACTATTATTTCTTCCAACGAAAACATATTCAAACACTGTGTACAAGATTCTTGTCCTTGGTATTGTTGCTGCTCATGACTTCTGATAGCTGCATTGATGGATTCTGATGACTGCTTCTTCCTTTATAAAGGAATTTGGTATGAATTCCACTTTCAAATTTACCGTCTTGTTACTATGTTATAACTGTGAAGTTTTGTACTAACATTTTTTCCTTCTTGTTACCATGTTCTGATGCACATGAGGATGGCTTCTCATGTTTGGGTAAAAAATTTCTACTAAAATTGGTACATAATGGCTTCTGAAGATGATGGCTTTATGATTGCCATACTGTGTACCATTGCCTTGTTGTGATGGCATCTGATGCTGCTCATGGCTTATCATGTTTCTGAAGGATATTATGTGATTTCTGATGCTGTATTAGCTGCATTGATGCTCTGATGGCTTCTGATGCTGCGATGCTTCTCATGCCTGCAGTTTTGGTGGAAGTGTTTCCTGTCATTTTGTTGTTGTCGGTCTCAATCTAACTGGAAGTGCATTTTTGTATTTGTTTTAAATCACCCTACTCTTTTACCCCAATAGTCTAGGCAATGATGAATAAACAAAAGTTATGATGCATGTGATATGATAACACTCACATTTGATGCTTTGTAAGGGAATAAAAGTCATCGATTCCATAGACGATCATTTTCATTATTGCATGAATATCAAATGCATTAGAATGCATGATTATTACTAATTGGCATGTCATTCAAATGCAGCCCTAGACTAATCAAAATGTTCTATTCAATCTTTTTTTCTATACATAACTGTTCTGAGTCTATGACTAATTGAATCCTTTTTAATATTACCTGTATTTCCTTTCCAGATTAAATTTTTAACAATATGTTTTCAATCCTTAGCAGGAAGAAGATTGGTATCATAAATAGTAGCTGAACTTCTATTTTACAACTTCAAAAATGTTGCGAAATTGGGTATTGATATCCTGCACTTCTAAATTGGGTTATTTTTCAGTCTGCTACTTTATAAGGGATAAGGTGTTATGTTTCAGTTTACAAATTATGTTTTACCATCTTGTTGATATGTTATAAATGTTAATAATATAATTTGGGCTGTGTTTTGGGATGCTTCTGATGGCTTCTCATTCTCTGGGCAAAAAAAAATTTCCATACTGTGTACAATCTCCTTCTTGATGAAGGGTTCTAATGGCTTCTCATGGCTTATGATGTTATCATGGTTTCTCATGGCTTCTAATTATTTATAACTGTGTTCAATTATGAATTTGAGGTGTGCATTGGGAAAGCTTCTGATGGCTTCTCATGCTTTGGGCAAATTTCCATACTGTGTACATTTTTTGTGCATTGTGGAAGGTTCTGTTGCTGCTCATGGCTGATGATGTTATGCTGCTTTCTCATGGCTGTTCATATGTTATAACTATGAATTATAAAAATAATGGAGATGATGTTTTCTGATCCTGTACAACTCAAGTATTGAGTTTATTTACTTTAACAAATTTCCATACTGTGTACAATGTCCTTCCTGTGCAGGGTTCTGATGCTGCTCATGGCTGATGATGTTATGATGGTTTCTGAACGCTTCTGATTATTTATAAGGGATGAGTAATCATGGCTTCTGATTATGTTGTATCAGTGTAATTCAACTGATCTAGGATTCCAGGATTAAGTATATATAATATAATGTATTGGAGCTTAACAAACAGAGAGTTGCAATGTAATATAATGTATACCAGCTTTATTCATATTATGAATCTAGTAATTCAAGCAAGTTTAATGTGGGGGAAAAAAAGGATGCGATCAAAGAATTTTAATTACATTATATTCAAATGATCTTTCATATTACTCTTTTGCATGTCGCATATCAAGTTAAGGGAATGTTACATACAATAAGAATACAAATTCTCCATTTGAGAAAGCATAGTCGAATATCAGTTCATATGAACAAGCTTAAGGTATATCACATTAATACAACTCCTCATATTGATAAGATTTGCCCGATTCTGATGCTGCTCAGGCTTCTTCTTCCCAAACTTGTACAACTTTGCTCTGTAACTGTAGCAATTAAACAAACTTCAGCAGAAAATTAATGCAAATTGATTGAACAAATGCCTTTTATAATCTCATTGTGAAAAAAAATGTTTTCCTATAAATTTGAGAATTTATTTTTATAACCAAACGCGATTTATGACCTCATTTTCCAATAAATTTTTTAATCAAAATTACATATTTACAGGTTTACCAAACGCATTTTATACTCTTAGTTTCAAAAAAACAGTTTTCTAGAAAAAATATTACCAAACAGCTTTTACACTCTTTTTTTCAAAAAATTGTTTTCAGAAAATAGTTTTTAGGAAAAAAAATATTACCAAACAGCTTTTACACTCTCTTTTTCAGAAAACTGTTTTCAGAAAATATTTTTCAGAAAAAATAATTACCAAACAGCTTTTACACTTTTTTTTCAGAAAACAGTTTTCAGAAGAAAAAAAAATATTACCAAACAGCTTTTACACTCTTTTTCAGAAAACTGTTTTCATAAAACTGTTTTCAAAACAACAAACCAAACGCACTCTAGAAACTATAAGATCCATATTCTAATTATTTGAAATGTAGTATGAATGCTCTCTTATTTGATATCCTTACTATTATGACTAAGATTAGTACTAAGTTTTTTTTTTTGAGTTGTGTGCTATTTTTTATGAAGCAACGTGAATGAATTCTAAATGAAATTCTTAAATTGTGTTTTTCATTTAATTATATAGAAGATAGCATGGATTTGGGAGATTTGAAAGAGATTCTACTTCAACCCTAGCTTGGATGATTTACTCGTTTAGGACTGTCTCAATATGGAGGAGTAAAATTATTGAATGGTCATAAGTTTTATAGCATTTATTTTAGAGATTGAATAAATAGTTTGCTTGTAAGGTTTAACTTTTTTACTTTAAGTTTTGGAAGTTAGTTTTGATGTAAAAACTATATGTCTTAATACACCTGTTTGAAGTTTTTGATTTTTTTGATTAGATGAATATGCATCTCTTGGTTATTTCAGTTTTTTTCTACTTTGCTTATCCCCAATTATGATATAGTGAATTTATTATTTGAACTGAATTTTTTGTTATCTTATATATTTTGTGAATCATTCATTTTAAATTTGATGAAATGATGTGTGCATTATATATTGTTCTGGTGAACAGGTTTCGTATGGACTTGGTTTTGTACTCAAAAATCGATGTAGTAGCCCAACTTATATGTATTCCTGCTTGTAGATAATTCATGAATGTTACAATGGTTGTATAATTATATGAGAAAATAGGAGAATATTGTTGATGATATAGGCATAGATTTATATATTCCCATATTATTGTATAATTAAGTTGGTATAGAGATATGGGTTGTATATGTGTCTATCGTCATGAACGTCGGATCGTTGGGTAGTGGGCGGAATAGCGGGTTTACCCACTATGAGGTGGCTTGCCCGATAAGTCGGTATTGTGTTATATATGCGCCGTCTCGAAACAGTACATTAGATATTTTGAATATCTAGGGTTATACGCTTTAAGCAAAATAATAGCCATCATCTTTTTTTCCTGAAGTAGACTAATTTCGTATTCTAGATCTAACATGTAGTGCTACCTCTTTTTTAAGTGGAAAGTCAAAATTTTAATTCCGATAGAAAGCAAAAACAAATTGTGATGTTGAATTCTTGCGATAACTGCAAAGGCAGATAAGGAAAAAGAATGGACCACAGGAGTGCTACCACAGAAGCCACCAAACCACTGCTCCCCCCAATCGCCCCATGACTAAGAGAGGAAGAGAAGATGAAGACACCCACTACAGGAAGCAAGGCCACCACAGTGAGGCCATCGCTAGAGATGAAGCCAGAGGTAGACGTCGCTCACCACTTCGAGAGGCGCGTCCAGGCCATAGAGGCCTGGCGCATAAAGGTGCCGTTCACCGGGAGCATAGAGCTCTGGTGAAGGGAGAAGAGCGAACCTCGAATGAGAGGGAGAGATCGGTGAGATACTCTTCAACGACCTATAGAAGGTCTTACTTGGAGGCATCGAAGAGATCCCTAGGGGTTCCCGATAGGGGAGAACAACGAGGAAGAGGACGATCACCGGAAAGAGAAGCTCCGGTGAAAACAATAGATGATGAGGGGGAATGGATCCTCGTCAAGCCTAAGCGCGTGAGAAAGGAAGAGAAGAAAGCGGAGAAGTCCACGTCCTTTGCAACTTCAGGACCACCGACGGCCAAGAAGACAGTGCTTTGCCACAAATGTGCGGGGAGGGGACATACCATTCACGAGTGCCCAAACGACTGGTTCTGTTATGCGTGTAAGAAGACTGGCCATATATCGAAGAGTTGCCCTCGTAGCTTGATGTCGAGGAGCGCCCAGTCAAAATCTAATGCCAAAGTGCCTTACGTCGGGGGATGTAGCAAGCCGTTCACGGCTGAGTCGGAAGGGAGTATATACGGTAGACGGAAGGTTATCAGGGAGGTGATTACCCCTACGCCGGTTATGGCTGAATTTGAGAGTCGATTTACTAACTTCATTCTCCTTAAGGTTCACACTGGGTATCCCTCTATCGAGGCCATTAAGGAGCTTTTTTCCGATAGCGTCCGGCCAATTTCAAGACTAATCTGGGATGTGCAAAAGGTTAAGGAAGATGTCCTAATGGTGTTTTGCAAGACGGGTGAAATCACGAGAGAACTCTTGGCCATTGGAAGCCTTGAGGGGGAAGACTTCTACATTACGTTGAGTAGGTGGTTGAGAGCCTTCGGTGCGTTGAAGTTGGAAGCAAGATCGTCGATATGGCTGAGGCTTTTCAACCTCCCGTTTCAATGTTGGGTGCGATCACGTTTCCAAAACCTGGTTCATAGTTTCGGATCCCTCATTAGCATCGACAAGAATACAACTTTTCTACTAAGAAGAGAGTATGCTAGGATACAAGTGGGGGTGGAAGATGTTAGTCTAATTCCCTCGGTGATCGTGGCCCAATTTGAAGATGAGAAGTATGAGATTAAGGTGATAGTAGAGAGGAAGAAGAAAGTATCATTTCGGAGCTCGCCAGAGTATTCAGGCTACAACTCAGACATTGGGTTCAAACAGAGGGGAAAGGAGGAAGATGCACACCTACCGTCGGATCATTCAAGGTTGAATCACAGCCATCAATCGGGGGTTCAGTCTCAGATTAAATCGACTGAACACGATCGTCCATCAGATAGGAACAAGTCGAATCTGCAGCGTTCAATACAGCAAACAGCTATTCACCAAACACGCGATCCACACGATAGCTGTAAAGATGTGGCTCAGTTTCGGAGCATAGATGCAAGACAGCGATGTGTCGAATGCTCCAATGACGAGGTCCTGGGTACTGTACACACCAGTAAGGAGAATGGGGGAGAACAGCTGCGTGATAGGGACGTGATGCCAGCTTTTCAACGAAAGATGGATTATAAGGGTCTCAGACAAATCAAGTTTAATGCACCTGTGACTGATGGGCGCGACGGAGAGCTCGAGGTGGGAAACGTCGAAACGCTGCTTTCTTCGGGGGGCCCACGAATAGGCATGCTGACATTATGAACCTTTCATTAGCAGAATTCAAGGCAGCATTGGATATGGCGGTCAAGACTATAACCCAAAGTTTAATCCTAAGTGGGCCTGGCCCATGGGTAAAGTCCAATATGCCTCTCACGACTAAGGTGAAAACTTACCAAAGAGGAAGCCCTTCGTGCTCGAAACTTGTCGACCCGGAAAGGGAGGACCCTCTAAAGGTAGGGAGGGACGTCGCGGAGGATGTTGGGGAGGAGAGCGAGCCAGGATCAGGGGACAGAGAAGATCACGTACAAAGGGAGCTTCAACCGGGGTTATTGGAGGACTTGACTACAGTGGATGGCATAATTGGGGCATTAGACGATGTGGGCAAGGAGATAATAGATTCAGATGGCGAATTTGAGAAGTGAGAGAACGAGGTTAAGGCTCTAACACCAATTATACAGGATAGTATGGAGACAGATGGAGGGGAAGCAGTGAAGGGCATTGAGGAATCAAAAAGAAAAAGCAAGAGGCAAATCGACAGGCGGGGAGCTAAAGGGCCTAGTGAGGAGGACCTGATTAGATCGGCAGCTAAAGTCAAGGAGCCAATGTCAGCCTGCGGAGGTTCGTTCTCAATTCTAAGTTTTATTTCTGACGATTTGCTACTTTACTATGCTAGTATGTTTGGCTTAAATATGGGTTCTTCGGGTATAGAACAAAGTAGTAGAGTTAGAATCCTTAGAAAGGAAGCCTATAGGTTATGCTTATAGGGCTCCCCTGCATTGTAAAATAGGATAGATGTCCATTAAATTAGGTTTCCCATGAGTTACATCTTCTAGAATGTGAGAGGGATGCGCTCGAAGGTCAAGGTTAGATTGGTTAACGACACTATTGCTAGGATTAATCCGATATTGTGCGCGATTCAAGAAACTAAGATTGCTGACCAGCAGGGTCATGATTTTGTGGGGCTAAGGACGCTAAGAGATTTTGATTGGCGGGTTAAACCGGCTAGGGGCATGTCGGGTGGTATTGCGTTAGGAGTAGATTCAAAGGTGTTTTATATTATAGATGTTTTCGTAGACGATTTTTCTGTGACCGTTGTCATCAAGCGTAAACGAGACGGCTGGGAACACATGGTTACTTCGGTGTACGGCCCATATAACCCGACTTAGAGACGGGGATTTTGGGAAGATTTGCAAAACATTAGGGATAGACGGATTGGACCGTGGGTCATTGGGGGGACTTTAATATCACTAGATTTGCTAATGAACACAAGAGTAGGGGATCTAACGAGAGGGACAGGCAACAATTCAATAAAGTTATCAACAACCTTCGTCTCATCAAAATCTAAGTGAGTGACAGGAGATTTTCCTGGACTAACATGCAAGCTAACCCAACCCTAGCTAAACTAGATAGAATCTTAGTGTCCACAGAGTGGGAGGAATTATTCCCATTGGCAACGGTTAGATCATTTCCTAGATTTACGTCTGATCATGTCCCACTGGTCCTAGAATGGGAGAACGACAGGAGAGTAAGACAGCGCCAATTTAGATTCAAGAAGGCATGGACGTTGAATCCTATCATTACAAATGTCATTAAGGAATCCTTGGGAATGACGACGCCGGCCACCGACGCAATATCTAGGTGGATCATCAAGCTACGTTGCCTGAGGAAGCACTTAAAGAGATGGGCAAAAGAGAAATTTGGGGAAGTCAAAGAAAAGAAAGAGAGGCTAGGAAGGAGGATTCAAGAATTAGAAAAAAGAGAAGAGGATAGAGATCTACATGCGGGGGAATTCGAGGAACTGGTTGCCAGTAGGGCAGAGATCCATAGAATTGGTGAAATGGAAGAATGCTATTGGAGACAGAGATCGAGGGTTCAATGGCTCAAGGAAGGAGATGTAAACACTGCCTTTTTCCACAAGGTGGCCAATGGTAGAAGACGACACAATCAAATTGGGGGACTATTTGTGGAAGACGTTTAGACAGAGGATGAGTCCGTTACTAGAAATCATATTGATAGATCCTTCAGAGATCTATTGGGAAGGAAAAGAGTGCTGAGAGGTGAGTTGAGCTCGGACATGTGGAGCGAGAGGGAAATTGAGGGAAGTGAGAGACTAGAAGAACCTTTCACGGAGGAGGAGGTGCTAAAGGCTATCAAGATGTTGGGACAAGACAAAGCTCCAGGCCCAGATGGATTTCCGATTTGTTTCTACACAAAATATTGGTCCATCATCAAGAAAAATCTTTTAGACATATTTCACGAGTTTTTCAAGGGGGATGCACAGGTAGAGAGACTTATTTACGCGAACGTGGTCCTAATACCGAAGAAGACAGAAGTCCTCAGATTTAAGGACCTCAGGCCTATTAGCTTGCTAAACGGCTCGTTCAAGATCATCACGAAGGCATTGGCCAATAGATTAACCCCAGTGTTAAACGATATTGTTGGTGAGGCTCAACGCGGGTTTGTAAAAGGAAGGGACATCCTGGATAGCATCGCATCGGCACATGAAATGGTTTTCAGAAGGCACAAAGACAAAGTAAACGGGTTCCTACTAAAATTAGATTTTGAAAAGGCTTACGACACGGTAGAATGGGAGTGCGTAAACGAGGCGATGAAACTCAAAGGATTTGGAGAGAAATGGAGGCTATAGATGAAGATGTGTATTAGGAATGGCAAGTCCTTCGTCCTAGTCAATGGATTGATAGGAAGGAAAATCAGATGTAAGAGAGGACTGAGACAGGGAGATCCGCTATCACCACTTATTTTTGCAATAATTGCTGATGGATTGGTTGAAATGAATAATAGAGGAATGGAGGCAGGATTGACTAAAGGGGTTACAGTTAAAGGGATCTCCGAACCTTTGTCAATCCTACAATATGCAGATGATACCATAGTATTTGGGATGGCTAAGGTGGAAGAAATATTGGCAATACGTGTCCTTCTAAGATGTTTCGAATTCTGGTCCGGTCTGGCAGTTAATCTGCAAAAGAGTTGTGTTACTGCTCTCTACAACAACAACGCGACATCCACGGAGATTACCTCAATGTTGCTTCAGTGCGAAACAAGGGACTATCCGCTCAAGTACTTGGGAACGCCGATCAGGTCTGGAAAGCTGATTAAGGATAACTGGATTCCTTTAGTGGAAAAGACTGAGAAAAAATTGGCAGGATGGAAAGGAAAATTTCTATCCCTGGGGGTAGAATCACTCTCATCAACTCCGTTCTCAGTAGCATTCCTACATACCTTATGTCGATTTATGAGATTCCCAGCTGGGCTATCGAAAGAATCGATAAATGTAGGCGGAAATTCCTCTGGAAAGGAATGCACGATGATAACAAGGGAATTAATCTCATTAGGTGGGATAGGGTCTGCAAGAAGAAAGAGTTTGGCGGATTAGGGATCCTTAACCTCAGAGACATGAACAAGGCCCTACTGTCCAAATGGTGGTGGAAAATGCATAAACAACGAAAAGCGTGGTGGAGCAATTCGTTCATGAGATAACGAAGGAGGAAAATTGTAAGATTTGGAGGGAAATGTAGGCATGGAAAGGTTTCTGGTATATGGAAGGGCGTCGCAAAGGTAGGAGATATCTACCATACGAACACAAAGTGCAAGCTAGGGAAGGGAAACAATATTAGATTCTGGAAAGACAAATGGTGTGGAGATAATACGTTACAATCACTCTATCCCGAACATGCGTCGTCGGCTAGGAGGGAGGACGCTCTTGTTGTAGACGTATGGACGAATAGAAGGCTGAGATTGGAGCTCACAAGTAGCCTCTCTAATGATGCCCAAGAGCAACTTACGAGGCTCAATGCGATGCTACAGGAACAAGGAACCCAAGAGAGGATAGGGGAGGACGACAAAGAATGGAGATTAGGACAAAACCTAATGTATTCAGTCTCTTCTATGTATGAATTCCTTAACGATGGTGGGTTAAGGAATTCATGTGCAAGTACCGTTTGGAAGACTAAAGTCCCTCCCAAAGTTAAGGCTTTCCCTTGGTTGGTACTAAATGACGGAATCCTATCAAAGATTAACCAAAAGAAACGAAACATTCTACTCGACGCTACGTGCCAACGTTGTAATATAAGGGAAGAAGATGTCACTCACATTTTCTTCGTCTGCCCTAGAGCTAGGTTGGTCTAGGAGGTCATGGGAATGGGCTTTCACACAGCCACAATTCCGAAATGCACCGATGAACTGTGGGGGGCATGGAGAACAAGGCACATCAACATAGAACATAGGTTTCTTTGGGATATTACGGTTGAAGCTATTTTGTGGAGTCTATGACTAGATAGGAATGAGTTCTGCTTCCGTAATACTAGATGCTCTTTTCATATGTTACTGCATAAAATGTTAGTTCTAATAGAGGCTTGGGCAGGTCAAGCAGGTACATGGAAGAAACCAAGGCTGGAGGGAGCACAGTAGATGATGGATGGATCAAGACGGGGATGCGTTGATCTATGATTTGGGGAAATCAAGCTTGACAACTCGGATATTTTGGGGGACTATATATGTATTTGATGTTGTACCTTCAATTTTGTGAACTTTCTCTTGTAATAGACTAGAATAGGGTTATTTTGTATTGATCGGTACTTTATGTTTCGTTAATCGATCATTAATGAAACCGGTGACCTCGGTCACTTTTATTTTCAAAAAAAATTGTGATGTTGAAAATCTTGCATGAGCTTTCCTTAATCTAGCAGCATGATACTACCACTTTTAGTTAGCAATATACTGACGAACAGAGATATAGTGCTCTTCATATTGTATTCATCGAAGTGTATTTTAAAATTAAAATAAATACTTGAAATTACAAGTTGTTTCCTTTTTTTAATATTTACAAGTTGGTGATGGAGATTTTATGCAATGTATCTATCAGGATTCATGCTGGGAATTATCTTATTATGTTATAATATCTCAGAAGATACAGACATGCATCCTTCTTGCATTGTGAATCTGCGATATGGATTGCAGATCGAAGATCGTCAAGAGTTATGAAAGCAGTTTGATACATTACGATCTTATGCTTAATACCGGTTTACCACAGTATCTCACTGCTAAATGGGTCAATAAAAAGTTTGTGCGTGAGTTGCCTTCTACTCCCTCTCAATTCATATGATGAATTTCTTTTAGAGTATTTAGTGACATTAAATTAATGTTCTCATCTTTGCTGAAATTGTCTAAACAAGTGTTCATATTACTTCTGCAAGCGCCCAATTTTGACAACGAAACCTATATTCCAAATGATTGACACGGCAATGTATCATATATATATATGTAATTTCTTGAAGCTGTGGTTCCAATCTTCCGCATTTGGTTACTACGTACAGAGAAGCAACTCAGCAAGTCTGATCATGGAATTCCCCTCTTGTAACTAATCAATGTATCGAGGAACTAAACTACTACTGTAATTTTGCATGTCCTTTCAGAGAATGTCATTTACTGATGTATAATTTCATATCAGATTCTATTTCTTATGTAACATGTAATAAGACTACCAACTTATACGACAATTGGAGTTATTTCAGTTTAACTCAATTCAGATGATCAAGTTTCCTTAACTCTTGCTTGTTCTAGTACTTAAACATGGAACATATACGTCATAATTCTGATATGGAGTATATTGAGTTCTTTTCTTTCATGCATATATAAATTCCTTTGCCCTTTCTTCTCCTCTCTTTATTTTCTCGTCATTCTTGCAGTTTATTACCCTTCCAAATACATAAATAAAATTTCAATCATGTCGGCATTACCCTAGATATTCTACAAACTCTTTCATATAATTAAAGACTACACATGTACTCTTATCAATAACCAGGGCCGGCCCTGAGTTCCCGGGGACCCTAGGCGAACTTCCGAAATGGGACCCCCTAATAGCATATATTTTTTTTATGCGCAAAATACGTGCCTATATTTACAAGGGAAGTTCAAATTTGGAGGCCCTAAAATCGCGAAATCGCCGGGGCCTAAGGCGGCCACCTTACCGCCTCTAGGGTAGGGCCCGCCCTGTGTCAATAACACGAGTATATATTCCACTCTCTTATACATTTTCCAGATGATGCATGTTGAACTTATTTGCTTGAATAACTTTTGAATGATTAACGGAGCAGATGGATATATATCATCAAATCAAATGACAGGTGTTTTATATGTTTGACTTAATTCACATGCTACTTTATATATCAATTTTTTTTTCCATTACAAGAAGAAAATCATATTGACCAAAGTCAAAAAAACCTATTGCTAACATCTTTACTATTAGAATAGAACTTTCTTTACTATTTGGTCGATATGCTAGCTCCTATGGTCCTTGACTTTGGACCTTTGGTTAAGGACGAGAGCTTAAGAATTTTGGTGGTCTCAAAATGCTGCTGCTGCTGCTGCTGGTGGTGGTGGTGGTGACAGCATAACATAACTTATATGGATCGAGCTTTTGGTTAAGTTGATCCCAATCGGGGTCCACTCATGAAGTAAAACTAATAATATAGTAATCATCCTGTGGAGTTTAGAGTATATCTCTGGACTCTCCACTCCCCAGCATTCAAACATGGTCCTACATCAAAAAACATGACTCCACCGGCCTTTGGCAAAATGACAGGGCCAGCCTGATATGACTGAGAACCTGAGTAACTAAAAAATTTTAAAAAATAAAAAATAAAAATTGGAGAAAACTTCAAAACGTGTCTCATTGGAGAGTGACTGCTATTGTTACTGCGACTATTGATGCAGGGATACAATACAACTGAACTGCCAACTTGAAGAGAAGAGATGAGACCGATTTAATTTAAGGAATTTTAATACGTATGCCCGGCCCCCTAACAAATGTATAAATATTACATATATTTTTTCACATTTGCCCCTAATTATGTGAATCACATTTTATTGTTATCCCTCTATTTAAAATCACTTAAAAGATATAAAAAGAATATGGAACATTCACTTACTTTTTCTTTATATAGACTTGACGAAAAATAACTAAAATACAATTTTTCTACCGGTTTAACTTCATCTTTTAATGCATTATAAACTTGATCGATTGTAAATTACACCGAAATGCATCAAATCTTCACAAATGTTCTTTATTCTCCTTAAGAAATGGATAAATTTACACTACATCTTTGAATTTTCATATTCCTCCTTACATTTTCTACCCAAATTCGTCATCAATCTTATAAATTTCAAATATACCTAGTTAGTGGCGAACTGTTGGGGGTAAATAAAAAAATAAAGCTTACATTGTTAAAGATAAATGTGAAAATATATATATATATTAGGGACATATATGATATTAGCATAATGTTTAGGGGTATATGTGTTAAAACCCCTTAATTTTATTACTTCGTCAAAAAGTTGGTGTTTTTGACGCCTTTGAGAATTGAGACCACATATTTCAGACCAAGTTTCCTGCTACCTGGGCCTCAGCCTTAGCAGACTTAACAATCATTTATTACATCTTCCAGGTATTGATCTATCTTCATTTTTTTAAGAGTAATGCTACATCCACTATCCAGTGGCAGAGTCAGATATTTCAAATTGGGGGTCCTATTTATTTTTCTATGTCGACAAAGTTGTCGTCCGCAAATAATAAATTTATAAAAAAAAAACTGAAAAAAATTAAATTTATTGAATCAAAATATAAAAAAACTAACAACAAAACTTATATTTCTATAAATTAAGATATATGAATTATATTTCAACAACTAGATTCAGTGTTCTAAAGATTACAATCAACAAATATAGACTACAACTCTAAAAGAGTGGATGAATGAACAAAGAGTAACAGTCTATACGAGAGGGTAGAGATGGATGGATGAGCGAGTAAAGAGTAAAGCTTAAGGTTTCTTTTACTTTTATCTAATTTAAAATTTATTGAAAGATACTTCTTATGATAATATTTTAAATATTGGAGGTTAAGTTAGTAAATAAAAATGATATTTTCTAAATTAGATACATATAGTGAAAAGAATTAGAGACTTGGTTTTTAATTTTTTTTATTTTGGGGTCCCAAAATATCTTAGAATAGGTTTTGATACAAAAATTAGCCATGCAGTAGTGAGTTTTTACAAATTTTTGGGGGGCCATTTGTCCCCCCAAGCCACCGGGTGGCTCCGCCACTGCCACTATCAATTTCACTACATTTCTCTTCACTACCTTAGGTGGCACACTCCAATAGGTAGGAAAAGATAAAGTAGGTGGGGGAACTCTCCAATAAGAGTATGTCACCTAAGATAGTGAAGGAAATGGTAGTGAAATTGGTAGTGGCTAAAGCATTACTCTTTTATTAATAATATACATAACATGATAGAACAAAAATAAACAACAACTAGTCCCTTAGATCTCTAACAAAAGTCTAAAATTAAAAATAAAAATCTAACATCTGGAGACACCTAAAGCTCAGAGACAGAACGATGCTATTTTTTTCTTATTACTTTTGTTACTACTATATTAGCGCTAACTTTTTTTTTCGTGGAAAATCTAAATTTTAATTTGGATATAAAGAAAAACTAATTATGATGTTGAAAATTTTCAACTTCTGAGTACTGAGTGATAATAAAAATTAAATTAAAACACCCACTCTATAGGAAATTTCTTACTGTATTTGAGAGAGACTCTAATTATTACTTTTGGGTTGGGGTCCTAAACACACTCGGGAGTTTTAAATTAGGAGTTGGGTAAATTTAAAAGATTATATTTAGGCATAAACATCTTTTTTTCTAAAACCATTTTCTTGTTAGTGTAAAGAAATTAACTGCTACATATTTTATTTTATTTTTTATCCTCTATGATAACAAGCTGTAGGTATGTTCATGATGCTTGGCAAGCAATTGAGTGACGAGAAGAGAGAGCGAGAGAGAGAGTGAGAGTGTCCACAAATTATTATATTAATCAAAATGTATTTTTTAAAAGCTAAAATTTACACTTGAAATTATAATTGCAACTTGGTGATAGAGATTTTATTGAATGAACGAGGATAGGTACTGGTGGGAATTACTATTAGTAGTATGTTTACTATGTTATAATATCTCCATTTATAAGATAGACATGCATCCTTCTTGCGTCCAACTGTCAGTCAAAAGTAGGAGTGAAAGCAAGACACGGATAGAGACTATTTCCCGTGCAGTGCTTTGGATGTGCATGAGGGATGGGTAGGAGGTAGGAAGGTGCCATAATATATTCCCAATCCTAGTTCCCCACTCTCACATTCGTTCACTTCACACCACTAACTCTCTGCGGCTCTGCTTGCCTTTTGCCTTAACCCTTAAGATTTTTAATTCGCCACGTCTTCAAACTACTCCGCTGTCCATTTTGCTGTAAACGCCGCGTTACCATAACCTATATAATAGCAAACCCCTCCCTCGCTCTCTCTCTTCAAACTCAAATTCTCCAACTCCATTCATATGGATTCCATTAACAATACTACCTGCAGTACTACTACTTCTTCAAACTCAAATATTCCAACTCAACTTCCAAATTCAATTCAAATGGATTCCATTAACAATACTACTACTACTACTACCGAGCAGCAAGCTCAGACATCTATTTACACCTACAAAACCATCTCTTCTGCTCCTCCCAAGCGCCGGGCAGGGCGCACCAAGTTCCGTGAGACCCGCCACCCCGTCTTCAAAGGGGTCCGGCAGCGAGGAGGAGGAGAAGGTGGGTCAAGCCGACCCGAGCGCTGGGTCTGCGAGGTGAGGGAGCCGAACAACAAGTCCAGGTTGTGGCTAGGAACATTCCCAACTCCCGAGATGGCTGCCAGGGCCCATGATGTGGCAGCCATGGCACTCCGGGGCCGCAGCGCCTGCCTGAACTTTGCTGACTCGGCGTGGCGGCTGCCTGTGCCAGAGTCGTCAGGGCGTGAGGAGATTCAGAGAGCAGCGGTGGTGGCTGCAGAGATGTTCCGGCCAAAGGCCGGGGCCGAAGAGGTGGTTACATCAGCATCAGCATCAGCATCAGCAACAGCAACAGCAACAGCGGATTCTCAGGAGGAGAGTAAGCCGGGATTGGTATCAGGGGTGAGCCCTACCTGCAGTATGTTGGATTTGAAGATGGAGGAATTTGGGGGAGACCACCATTGTTGGGATACAGACATTGCAACGGGATTGTTGGACAGTGGAGGGATTACTGGTAGTAGTTGTTATTATTGGGATGATTATGCGGTAGACACTAGTAGTAATGACTGCAGTGTGGCTGATTACGAGGTTTCACTCTGGAGCTACTCTATTTGATCAAGAGTAATGCTAGAGCCACTACCAATTTCACTATCTTAGGTGGCACACTCCAATAGGTAGGAAATGATAGAGTAGGTGGGAGAACTCTCCAATAGGAGTATGCCACCTAAGATAGTGAAGAAAATGGTAGTGAAATTGGTAGTGGCTAAAGCATTACTCTTTGATCAATGCTCCAATTTTGTCTCTCTCTCTCTCTCTCTTCCGTTTTTTTATTTTTGTATGTACAATACAATAGCAGCCAAGTTATATATGTACAATTTCTTTCTTCTTCCGTATTTTGATTATGATTGTAGCATAAAAATTATATTGTTCGGGATTTGAAATTTGATATAATGACAATTTTAATTTTGATTTTAATTTTTATTTATATTTAGGCACTCACTCGACATCTTCGTTTTTACTAAGATATCACACAATTCTACATAAGTACGTACACGGTTTGGAGAAGCCGAAAAATTACTCACAAACCAAGTGTGGGTAATTGACATTAATGCTAAGGGAACTAGAAGAGGGAAGTTTTTACCAAAATGACCCACTTTTTGAAAGTACTTACCAAACTGACCCACTTTCAAAGTAATTACCAAAACGATCCACTTGCTATCTAGACAGCTGGGTTCATCGCTATCTGCGACAACGAGTATGGTGGTTATGTGTTTCTCCACACTTTAAAAAAAAATTGAAAAAAATATCAAGTTCAGACTCGTTATCTCAGATAGCGAGTGTATTTATACCACACTCATTAACTGAGATAGCGAGTGTATGGCCTTCAAGAAAAATAACAAGTTTATACTCACTATCTCAGATAGCGTGTGTTTTTATATCACACTCGCTAACTGAGATAGCAAATGTAGATTAAGGACGAAGTTAAAAATCTTTGAGCTTAGACTCGCTATCTCAGTTAGCGAGTGTATTTATACCACACTCACTAACTGAGATAGCGAGCGTCGAATAGGAAAGTTTTTAAAGACTCGTTATCTTAGATCTCTCTCACTTCATCAAAAGACATTCTCTTCGATGATGAGTTTAGGATTTTGAGAGTAAGTAGAGAGGGTTGTAAGTGATTAATTTGATCTCAATAAATTTTGGACGGATTTTGTTGGGGGAAATAATGAATTTGAAAAGCTAGGGTTTGTTCATTTTGGGTTTCTTTCAGAGCTAAGAGAGAGAATGAAAAGAGAGAAGTGAGGGAGAGTAAAATAGCAGGTCTTTAAAAATTTCCCAATCAACACTTGCTATCTCAGTTAGTAAGTTTAGTACAAAAGCACTCGTTAACTGAGATAGCAAGTGTCGATTGGAAAAAAAAATATTCAAGAGATTACACATGCTATCCCAATTAGCAAGTGTGGTACAAACACACTCGCTATTTGAGATAGCGATGGTCAATTGAAAAATTTTCTATACAACCATACAGTCGCTATCTGAGATAGCGACTGTAATACAAACACTCTTCGCTATCTGAGATAGTGATAGTGAGTCTATACTTATATTTTTCTTAAAATACATAACCTTACACTCGCTATCTCAGATAACGATGACTCGATGAGGTTTTAACCAAACTCGCAATCTCAGAAAACGAGTGGATCATTTTGGTAAATACATTTAAAAGTGGGTCAGTTTGGTAAAATGATTCTAGAAGAGGATGTTAATTGTCCGCCGGGTCGAGGGGAAATCGAAGGAGCGGGGCTTAGTTCTTAGAGCAGAGAGATGAGCGAGCGGAAAGAGTAACCCAGAATTGAGCCAATCAGGGATGTGTTGGCAGTGTTAATGAATATCCTCACCAAACTTCTAGAAGGTTGCTTTCAGTCCACAAACGTAACCAGTAGCTTCTAGAGTATCAAGTAGATCTCATCACCTAATTTTCAACAGGCAGCACCGAAATTAATTTTCATAAAATATGATATTTTGTACGATAGATTAAAAATATAATAAAATATTTGGGACGAAATATCATAATATGTATTTTGCCAGATCATTTCTCAAATATATTATTCTACGGTAGGAAAAATGTCAATAAAAATGACAAAATAGCACACGATTGCAACTACCAAATTACTATGGATGCTCTAAGAGTATCCACAGTCGTTTGCTTATTTGCCATTTTTTTCATTTTTTTTTTACTGTAGCTCACACAGTCGTCTGCTATTTTGCTATTTTTTGGCAAAATCGCTACAGTAGAAAGGGACGAATAGCATTCCATATAGCAAAATGCATATTATAGCATATGTTTCGTCTGGATTATTTAATTATTATTTTAATTGATCGGACGAAACATGATATTTCGTCCGAAGTAAAAAAATAAATAAAAACCAAATAAAAATGGATTTAAGCGTGGGAATGAACATGATGTTTCGTCCCAAGTGAGACGAAACATCATGTTTCGTCCCAATCGAATATTTTTTAAAAAAATTTATTTAAAAATTTAATTTTGTAAATTTTAAATTTTTTTTCGCAATTATCTAAATTGATTTTGCAAATTTTTAAATTGTTTTTGCAAATATTTTTTACAAAATATTTTTTAAAATTGTTTTTGCAAATTTTGTTTTGCAAAAAAAACTTCCACAAATTCCGGACGAACCATCATGTATCGTCCGGGTTTGTGATTTTTTATGCACATTTTGTAAAATTTTATATTGTTTTTGCAAATTTTTAAATTTATTTTGCAATTTTTTTAAATTGTTTTTGCAAATATTATTTACAAACTAGTTTTAAAAATTGTTTTTGCAAGTTTTTTTTTGCAAAAAAAACTTCCTTTTTGGGACGAAATATCATGTTTCGTCCCATATGTTTTATTAACATTTTATCAGTATAAATTATTTTTTAAATTACAGACGAAACATGATGTTTCGTCTGTTTCTTTTTTAACGACTTTATGCATTTTTTTTGCCATTCAACGACTGTGGATGCTCATCTAATTGGATGGGCAAAATATGCATTTTGCCATTTTTTACATCGAACGACTGTGGATGCTCTAACAGTATAAATTGTGTACGTCTGAATTGTAAACTTTGACTTTGTTTTATGTTACTTTTGGCGAATTTTTTATTTATTCGAAAAGCACTTTTAGAATAAGTGTTACAAATTAATTAAAAGCATGTTTAACCAAAAATCCATTTCAAAACTACTATTTTTAGTTTTTTTTTAGGGTAATTTTTCTAATACTTATTAAGAAAAATTTGAAATTAATTCCTAAAATCGGTTTAACAACCTTTCGTCCACAAATCACAACAATGCCACCCACAGCCTTCGAGATCTCACACATCTATTACTAGTGCCTTCCAAAAATGGCACATGTAGTGCAAACGTTGATCATCTAGATTCAACTACAAAAAGAAATTAGAACTTCGACGACACATTTGGTCAGTAAAATTGCAGCCGGGACTACGGTCAAGAAAATACTTCGCCCCATTTGGTACAACACACCAATCTCTTTTTCCACCCAGATAAATGAATAATCTGGTAAACTGAAATAATGATCTTCGTAGATACTCCAGAAAACCTTCTTAGTAGTGAAATGATACAGCAAAAATCCAATGGAGGTTTAACTGGTAAAATCTACAATTATCAACTTCTACCAGATATTAGAAATGGATATAAATATTTATACCGGTTGCAAGAGTTCAATAACTGTTTTCCATCTCGACGCGCTACTCCCTCCATGTATGGCACGGGCCCATTACTTACTCTACTTCAGCCAAATAATCATCAATCTCAGCACGGGTCAGAACCCTACAAAAATGAAACCGATAAGATTAAGAAATAAATTGATCTTTACGGAAAATTTAAATTGCAAATAAAGGGGAAAATACTTAAAATATGCCTTAGATGTGCTTCATCTTTTGCTTCGCTTCCTCTTTTGCTTCGTTACTACTACAATCGAGCTCAAGCTCGGGGGCTCATACGATAAGGAGAGAATGCTATTGAGCGTTAAAGGTCCCTTATTCCAGTTTCGGATCCGGGACAACATCAAGCCTCTTCTAAGATTCTACAACCTATCATGCCTACTTACAACAACCTCTCAGTATAAGGTTGGATCAAACAAAAACAGAGACAGAAAATGCATAATGTAACGAAATTCAATGAGTTCTTGTCAGGAATCACCTCTAAATGCTAGTGAGCTGTTCATCTTAAACTGTTTCACCTCTAAATGCTAGTGAGCTGTTCATCTTAAACTGTTTGAGGATTCTGCCTGAGCCTTTACCCAACCCATTCTAAAGTATGAAAGTATTAGCCAACAAACAAAAATAAAAAAACCATGTGTAAAAGGAAGAAATATTGCCTATATTATTGGAACATGTCAAATGAAGATTGGGAGATTCTAGAGTTTTTTGTAGGGATGGCGTATGGGTCGAGTGGGCCGGGCCGGGCCCAACCCGTACGGGTTGGCACGAATACTTAGCCGAGCCGGGCCGGGTTGCACCCTTATACGGGCCGGGCTAAGTTTTCGTTTGGGTGGCCCGCCCAACCCGTGAACCCTTTAGGGTTTGACCCGGGTTGGGCCGGGTCGACCCGCGGGTTGGCCCGTTTAATTTTTTTTTTTTTTTTTTGGTAGCTTGAATTAAAATAATAATAATAATAATTTTACAAATGATGTATACAAACAACCATATCTTTGTTTGATGATACTACAATTCTTCAAAAATTATAATACTAAGTAATAATACTAATAAGTATTAATACTACAATTCTTCAAATATCCCCAAATGATGTTTAATTATAATACTAAGTAAGTAATTAATAATACTAATAAGTAATAATACTACAATTCTTCAAATATCCCCAAATGATGTTTAATTATAATACTAAGTAATAATACTAATAAACAATAAAAATCGTAATAATAATAATAAGATTGAAAGAGTGAAATTGACAACAAATTTTGAAATATTATTCATATGGATTTAAGTTATACAATTTGAACAATTTATAACGAAATGAAGAATTCAATTCACAAATAAGTTTTATACAATAACATATTTCTTATACAATTTTAATTGAGTACAAGTTTTCTAATTTGACATAACAAGCAAAGCTATTGTTGTTGTTGTTGTTGTTGTTGTTGTTGTTGTTGTTGTTCGGGCGAGTTGCTCCCACTTGTGGAACTTGATAGTGCTTTCCCTTGCGTCCTATCTTCAGCCTTCAGCCAGTCTTCTGTGCAAACGAGCATCTCTAACGTCTCGGGCTTCAACCGATTCCTGTAATCAGATAGAACCCTACCACTTGTAGAAAATGCACTCTCAGAAGCAACTGTAGAGACATGAGGAGTTAGTAAATCTTTAGCCATAATTGACAGAATACTAAAAGTGTGTTCATGTTCTTTCCACCATTGTAAAATATCTAGTGGAGAAAGAGTAGGCTCAGTATCCTGTTGGTTATACCAATTTAATTCATTTGGTTGATTAGTCCTAGGTTTTTTAGATTGAATTTGTTCAAGTAAACTAAATGTTCTATCACCAATTCTACTTTTACCCTTACCTTTAGAACTACCAGAAGAACTAACTACAGAAGTTGTACTACTAGAAGCAAAACGTCTATCATAATAATCATACAAGTTATTTAACGTAGATTCAAACTGAACTAAAAAAGTAGCGTAATCAGTTGTTAATTCTACATTGTCCTCTAAATATCCAAAAAACATTTCTATCAAATTCTTCGTACCTTCTAATTTGATACGGGGATCCATAACAGTAGCAACACAAATCAACATAGGAGGAGGAAAATAATACTTCAAAAAATTTTGAAATGCAGGTACTACAATGTCACTAATATAGGGATCATTTAACATTTCGTTAAATATTTGCATCATGCTAACTAATTCAATAAAAATGCTACTAGAAGTAGATTTATATGTTTTTGAAAATTTTAAAGTTGCGGTTTTAAAAGGTTCTAAAAATTTCAACAAAGATTCGGCAAAAAACCAATCGGTGGGAGTCATTTCAAAATTGTGCATATTTTTTGCGATACAAAAATCATTTACAACTGCTTTATAATCGGTGACAACATTTAGTAAATCAAAAGTAGAATTCCATCAGTGTCTAACATCCTTTGAAAATTTTCTAAAAGGAACATCTAACCCTACACCAAGCTTTCCATTCTTGTAAAATGCTTGGACTTAATGCAATGAAATGTACACAATTTCTAATTTTAACTATATATGGATCAGCTATTCTTAATGCATCTTGAACACATAAATTTATAATATGACATGCACATCTAACATGAAAAATATTGTCAGATGGAGGGTTTAATACAGATTTTAAAGTAGTAATTGCTACATTGTTGTTAGATGCATTATCAAAACTAATAGCCATAATTTTATCGCGAATATGAAAAACATCACAAATTTCTATAATACGGTTTGCTATTTCAGCGCCACTATGGGGATACGGCAACGACGCAAGTGATATGATTCTTTTTTGAAGAATCCAATCATTGTCGATCCAATGACAGGTTATTCCCATCGTTGGAATATTGTTGACACCCGTCCAACAATCCGAAGTTAAACTAACCCTACAAGTTAAACTCCATAAAATTGCAATCAAAGCGTCCTTCATTTCCATGTACACTTTAAAACAATCCGATTTGCAAGTATTTCTCGGAATTCTTTTAAAATGAGGGTTTAAGGCCGTTTGATTAAAATTTTTCAAGTTCTTACTCTCGGGATAGGAAAATGGCAACTCTTCCTTAATGACTAATCAGGCCATTTCCCGACGAACAAGTTCGGGATCATAAGGGTGGCTATCTACTTGACCGGTCCTAGGGTTGATTTTTTGTTGGCCTTGTATTTGATCAAGAAGTTCTTTAAGATTATGTTGTATGTGCCTACTAATTGTACCGGTGCCGTTGCCCCTCTTGAATTTGTATGTTTTACTACATGTTTTACTCACTTTCAAACCTATACCCGGAGTATGTTCGTCCGGGATATAATCATAAAACTTATGCCAATCGCTAGTTTCTCCTCTACTTTTCCTACTACTACGGGGTTGTGTAGTTTCGGTTTGTTGTTGTTGTTCTTCTAATTGTATGTCACCTACAACATCGTCGTATGTACCCCATTGTTCCATAGTAGGATCAATGTAATCTTGGGCGGGCTCGCTAGTTGGGACAATTGGTGGCCTACGTGAAGAGGAGGAGGAATCTTGTCCGCTACGACCGCTACCGCGTGATCTAGACATAATGTAGTAATGTGCTAAAGTAAAGTATGTAAAAAAAAATATAGAATGTAGGAGCGGTGAATTATACAAAAAAAAATCTAAAAAACAAGAGGGTTGAGATAGAGAAGTTCAAAAAAACGAACAATAATTTTAACTACAACGCAAAAAAAAATTAACGAGAGAGATAGAGATATTTTGATACCGTTCACCGTAGAATACGCGTATGTAAAAAAAACCGTAAAAATAAGAATAGAATAGAAAAGATGGAGGAGCGCTTTGCCGATTCCGCAATTGAAGAGTTGAGAAGAGGTTGAAGTAGATTTGACGAAGGTTGAAGAGAATTGAAGACGTTGAAGACGTTGAATTTTGATTCCGATACGACCGAAATTTGATCGTGTATATGCCTCCTTGTACACTTGTTTGATGAATACTACAATTGTTCAAAAATTCTTTACAAATGATGTATAATAGTAGAGAGAGTAAGAGAGTGAGGTGTGATTTTTTATGAGATTTTTGGGGATATTTATAGGCTAAATAAGTGGGGGGAAAAAATAAAATAAAATAAAAATTGCAACGGCTCAAAGAGCCGTTCACAACGGCTCTGTCCCAAGACAGAGCCATCAGCAGCGCAACGGCCCCATTTTCGACCGTTCGACCCGCGGGTCAACGGTTGACCCGTCATGGGTCGAACGGGTCGAAAACCACGGGTCGACCCGCTGGTTTGCGGGTCCAACTCGCGAATTGGACCGGGTTCGTGGGCCGGGTTTCGCGAATTTAATTCGCGTAAATTGCGACCCGGGTCGACCCGGTACTGTTCACCGGGTTCGACCCGAACCCGCGGAGCAAATTAACGGGCCGGATTGGCGGGCCGGGTCGCAGGTGGGTCGCCGGTTGACCCGGCCCAGTTGCCATCCCTAGTTTTTTGCCTATATAGGCCACTTTTTGAAAATATTTGCGTTTTTTGGTCAGTTTCCCAACTATTAGCGTTTTTGAGCTACTTTGTGCCACGTTAGCAGCGGCCGCTATTCCCAATAGCGGCTTTCTTCATTTTCGAGGTCGCTAATGGGAATAGCGGCCTATGTTTTAAAGTTTTTGAATTTTTTATTTGCCGTCGCTATTCCCACAAGTTAGCAAAATTTTTCTCAAACTGTCCCACTTTTTGAAAGTTTTTCCCAAACTGCCCTACTTTTTTTTAAAATTCCCAAAACGCCCTACTCGCTTTCCGAAAAACCGAGTTTGGGTAAAATCTCATCGCTTTTTCAGAAAGCAAGTGTGAGGTTTTGGTTTTGGATAGCCTACACTCGCTTTTTGAAAAAGCGATGGGGTTTAACCCACACTCGCTTTTTCAAAAAGCGAGTCATCCAAGAGAAAGAAAAAAAAATTAAAAAGCAACAGAAAGAGAGAGTTGTCTCTCACTTCTGCGGGCACTGTGCTCGAGACGAGGAGGAAAGAAAAGGACAGAGCAGAAGACGAAACGGTGGTTTATGACGTGTGCTGCGGCTCAAAACTATGACAAACTGTTATTTGGGCGGCGCCTGTTAAGGTGGGCCCACAGCCAGTGCAGCAGCTGCAGATGAACAGAGAGGTGGTTGAAAGTGGTCAGCAACAAGAGCAGTCTCCGGGGATGAAGGGGTTGTTATCGTCGTCGTTTTATTCGTCCTGGTGTTCGTTTTCGTTGCTTAGTCCGGGATCAATGGCGTCTCTTGAGTTTTAGAATGATCATCAGTTTAATTGTTTTTTAAGGTTTTTAGTTAATTTCGCCATTAATGTGCCTGTTCATGTTGTTGGTTAATTTTTCACGAATTGATTAGTGTTTTTTAACTCTACCAACTTCTAAACTACTTAGTAGCTTGTAGGGGCTTTTCGTATACTTGTATTATTTCCTCCTCGACGTCAGCGCTGCCTTGGGATTTGAGCCGCAGCACACGCCACAAACCAGGTTTCGTCTTCTGCTCTGTCCTTCGCTCTCCTCCTCGTCTCGAGCACAGTGCCCACAGAAGAGAGAGACAGCTCTCGCTCTTTCTGTTGCTTTTTATTTACTTTTTTCTCTTTGATGACTCGCTTTTTGAAAAAGCGAGTGTGGGTTAAACCCCATCTCTTGAAAAAGCGAGTGTAGTCTATCAAAAACCAAAACCAAAGCCTCAAACTCGCTCTCTGAAAAAGCAATGGGGTTTTACCCAAACTCGCTTTTTTGGAAAGCGAGTATGGCGTTTTGGGAATTTTTTTAAAAAGTAGGACAGTTTGGGAAAAACTTTCAAAAAGTGGAACAGTTTGGGAAAAAATTCTAAGTTTGCCCACGAACACTAATAGTTTCAAAATTGGCCCATAATCGCAAATATTTTCAAAAAGTTGCCTATCCCGTCCAAAAATTCATTTAAGCTGAGAATTGACTTGATTCATTACATGTACTTTTGAGTGGAAATTGAAGGCAAAAGGTACTTCAATCTTTGGCATGTTGGAAGTTGGAATGCCTCCATCATTTGAATTTTTTGCGGTACTAGGCCACTTTATGAAACTATTTGCGATTTTAGGTTAGTTCACAAACTATTAGCACTTTTGGCTAGCCAGTGCCACGTCAGCAGCGGCCGCTATTGGAAATAGCGGCATCTTCATAGCGACCTCCCACACTTGTCAGCTTATTGTATAATGGACATGACTTAGTGTAACTGAGGTCGCTATTGTCAATAGCGGCCTTGTATAACCAAGGTCGCTATTCCCAATAGCGACCACAGGTTGGCCCAATCGCTTTTAGTCCCACCTGAGGTCGCTATTGAGAATAGCGACCTTAGTTAGACAAGGTCGCTATTGACTAGGGGTGGACATCGGTCGGTATCCGACCTAATATGGACCATCCACCACCGATCCAAAGAAGATCGGTTTTTTAATTTTTCTCATCCGCAACCAATCCGAACTTTAATTGGATCGGTTTCCATCCAAGCCGATTAAGCTCGGTTTGGATTGGATTGGATGGTCGGTTTGGCATGCTAATTTTTACCTTCAACATCATTCATAATTTTGTTGAAATTTAAAAGATCAACTTCATTCAAACTTAAGAAACAACCTGCTATTTGTTATTCAGAAATAAATTTAAAATAAAGATTCATAAAACCACAAGTTGTTAATAAATTTTGCACTAATTGTTTAAGATTATGACATTTAAATGGGTGAGATAAACTACTTTTTCACTTGCATACTTATGTAATTTTAGTTTATTATCACAAAAGAAATATTAAATAACCATAGCTAATTGAATTTCAGGTACAATAAAAAAAAATTTAGATTACAATTTCTACTTGACTTGATTAAAGTAACTACTAAATGTTACATCAACTTCATAATTCTATTAAGTTGGGTCACTCTGTAAATCAAACATTTCTCAACAACAGAACACACATGATTATGGAGAATCAAAACATAGGTAGAACAATTGCTCGGTTTGCATTAAAGAAATTAAAGAAGACTGTTTGTATCTCCAAGAAAAATATGAAATGACTATTTTTATATTCAAGAAATTAAAGGAGAACTATATTTTTTATGGACTTATGCATAGAGGTACGGTCGGTTCGGTTTCATCGTTTATTTGAAAACCCCATCCAACAACCGAACCGGTCCAGTTGGTTATTGAAGATCAAGAACCGAGCCAATCCAAACCCCCAATTGGTTCGGTTAAAAACCGGTCGGTTCGGGTTGGATTGGTTCGGATAATAGTTGTCCACCCCTACTATTGACAATAGCGACCTCAGTTATACCAAGTGATTTGCAATTATACAATACCCTCTATTTTCTGCCAAGTGTGGGAGTACAATGTGTTGATCGCTATGAAGAGACCGTTATTCCCAATAGCGGCCGATGCTGACGTGGCACTGGATAGCCAAAAATGCTAATAGTTTGATAAGTGACCTAAAATCGCAAATAGTTTCAAAAAGTGGCCTAGTACCGCAAATCATACCCATCATTTTGATTCATCATTTTCTGGAAAAACCCAACAGTAGTAGAAATATGGTCAGGAACAAGCCTGGTCGTTGCAATAAATATTGTATGTTGTATCAGTACGAGTCTGACTTGTTAGGACAGTTTCTTCAATATGCAACTTTACATCAAGGTTTGAGAACACGGATAACGAAGTTTCCAAAAATGATGTCTCAGAAAGTTTCATTAGGAGTATCGGTTAAGGTAGTTTTGTGTGTGCGTATATATACCATCCAACCATCACCCTACCAAAAACTAAAACCCAATCCTAGCGCTAATCTCTCATTGAACTTGTTGAACCTGACCAAACTAACTCAAACTCAACCAAACCCTATTATAATACTTAAAACATTGGGTTCAACTGAATGAATGATCAGTTAATAAGTGTCTTTGAACAAGCTATCACCACAGAAAATGTGGACTCTCTCTCTCCTACCCCTCAGCAGAGATTGCTCAACCTCCACCATCCCCACCTTCGTCACCCCTTCCAACACCTTCTAAACCACCATACACCCCTCCCCCACCCAACGAGTACCCACATCACCCCTCCCCCCCTCCCCCCTCTTCTGCCTTTCTCTTTCGCCTTCCTCCCTCCCCCCCCTTCTTCTGCCTTTCTCTTTCGCCTTCCTTAACCCATCTCCAACCTCAACTTCCTCTTGCTAATAGTTACAGGATGAAGACAGAGAGATTCTAATCGACTAGGAAAAGAAAACTCGAGCAGCTACAACATGGGAAAGCGTGAGAGGGAAGATGGATTCGAACGTCGACCCCCAGGGCAGGACAAGGTCGAGACTCGCTATGACGTCCGCGACTCTAGAAGATCTCCTCCGGTCTATAGAGGACGGTCGAGGGAGAGGTTTAGAGGGAAAGACGAAAGAGGCAGCAATTTAGGAGGGAGGAGAAGCTCCCCAGAGCGACGACCATCCTCAGCCAGGAAAGCTCCCATTGGCACCAAAACGTATGCCGAAGTGGCGAGGAATGAGGTATTCAGACACGGGACTCAGCATAATCATCAGCGCCGTGCTTCGCCGGAGGAGGAAGCCAAGAAGATCAAGGAAGACAATGAAGGCGAATGGGTTCTAGTTAAGCCAAAGAGGCAAAAAATGGCGGAGCGCAAAGTTCAATCTCGTATCGCCCTCTCAGACTCCTCTAAGTCGGCGTCTGCACAACTGTGTCACAAGTGTGCCAAACGCGGCCACACAATCAACGAGTGGTTCTGTTATGCGTGCAATGGATACGGACACATCTCCACCACTTGCAATAAAAGGAAACCTACGGCGAAATCTCCTTTAAACTCGGAACCTCTGCCGAAGCTTCACTCCAAGGCGGAATCGCACCATAGCAAGGCTGAGGAAAGTGCGGCGGGGGCCAGATTGGTTGTAAAGGCGATTATTATATCCATACGCCGATAATGACGGAATTCGAGAGGAGATATTCGTTTTGCGTCATTATAAAAGCACAAACTAGGATCCCAACCGTTTCAGAGATCGGGAAGATTTTGACTCGCAATACGAAGAGTTCGCCAAACTGGAAATGGGAGCCGCAGCAGCTTGCGCAAAATAGTTTTGTCGCCCACTGTGAAAATGAGGAAAGAGTGCAAGAGCTCCTGCAATTGAAGGGATTGGAGGGACAAAGTACTCAGGAGTTTTTCATCACGTTCTCTCGCTGGTCGAGGAAGTTGGGGGCGTTGAAGACAAGAGACTTTGCCGTCAATTTGGGTGAGGCTCTACAACCTACCGTTCCACGTTTGGGTTAAATCAGCATTTCAGAATCTCGTTAGGAGCTTTGGCTTTTTGATAGAGATCGATAAAAGCACTCTACTCCATAGCAGAAGAGACTTCGCAAGAATTTGAATCGGTATAGAAGCGAAGGAAGAAATCCCATCTACTATTCAGGCGTAGTTCGACGGAGAAATTTACCAAATTAAGGTGGAGACAGAATTAAAAAAGACGGGTTCGTTCCACGGAGCGCGGAAGGAGACGTCGCCAGGATCCGAAGACACGAACTGTCGAGAGGTGGAAGATGAAAGCCAGCCATTCGATCTCCACCGATTAAATCAAGGCTCTTCATTAATGAAAGAGCGCCCAAATGAATGCGAACGGTCAGATCGAAAAGAACAGATCTCGGAGCACCCTACCCTACACGTTAATGCTTTACAGAGGGCAGATGATGTGGAAGCTTTCACCAGGGTCGAGGCACTGCAAGTCACGCCTCACAAAGGTCACCTCACGACATCTCTTCACATTGCGCCTCACAGTGGTCACATCAAGAGCAAATGTCAAGTCAGAAAAGGCTCGGACTTTCGTGACAGAGAAGCAAAGTCGTTAGCGCCGATGTTGGGTCTTGTCGAGGGTGACGGGTCCACTGTGCACTCGACTCAATATCAACTAAACTGGGAGCAGGAGCATGGGGGTATTTTAAAGAGGAAAAATGAATATCTAAAACAATCAACGGTGGTATCTAGGAGCCTGAGTTGCATTAATGAAATAAGTAGGAAGGACTTCAATGAATCTGTCAAGAGAGCAGTTATAGAGGCTATCAGAGATTTTAATGGGATAACTCAGGACCAAAATTTGGGAGCAGATGACTTGCAAGATCCGAGGCAGCAACCAAAGGGGGCACAAGCTCAAGAACAGCCTATTGTTCCTCTCAGCGAGCTTAATAACGAGACTATTAACGATGCAGAGACTGAGAGGCTACAAGAAGAAGAATACATCAGGGAGGAGGTCTAGAGGATTCAATTGCAGGGCTATAATCAGGAAGCATCTTCCAGGAGATCGTCTCTAGTGAAGGAAGTGAAGGAAGAGGAGACAGAATCGGTGCTCTACACGGAGTGGGCGAGGAGTCGCAGATTTTGGAGTTTGACGCAGATAAATTGGAGAAAAGGGATCTTACGAGAGGAGACACAGAGAGTAGGCAGACAATTGAGTACAAGAGGAAGAGCAAAAGGCAACTCGACAAATGAGGCGAACAAGGACCTAGTGAGGAAGATCTGATTCGAGCAGCGGCCAAGGCAAAAGACCCGGTATCGGCATGTGGAGGTATTTCTACTTATAATTTGTTGATTTTGAGTTATATTCCTGATGATACTCCTACTATTTGGCAAAAGACCCGGTATCGGTAGAGGGAAAAAGCATGTTATGAATGGACCGCAATCATCCTTAACACCAATGATGTCAAAACATCTAATAGACAAGTAATTACAATGTATTACCTGAAAAACATTAGACATTCAATATCCTTTAAATTTCCTATTTTTCGCGCGCGGGGGGGGGGGGGGGGGGGGGGGGGGGGGGGGGGGGGATTTGTGCCTCATTTAGGTCCATTTAGGTCCAAATATTCCCATTGTGACTGTCCAGGTAGATCCAAAAATTAGACCTCCCACTTATCATGATAAGAGTTCATGCCACATGGATTATGTTCAGTTGGCGTGCAAGAGTCTTGACTCTTGAGCTGTGTTGCTAAAACATGGATTATTATAACATTTCCTAAGCCATTTCACAAAACAAAAGTTCATGGGAAGACTGAAAGTTCCAATAAATCTCGAGATACTTTTTCTTTATCTATATCCTCTGCTTAAATAGCACTAGACTAAATGGAATCCCTTATAAACTATTTCCTCTCCACTCTAATAACCTACTCCACTATTGTTGCGCCTAAAGTCTATTTCTTCATACGCTCTCCAAACTTAGTAGACAGGAGTTTTATGTTAGGCAGTCTATTGCCAGCACAAGATCTATCATAAAACTAAGTTGAATCTATTATCTATGTGAAATAATTATGAACCCTCCAGCTAACAGAGTTGAATGGGGAAGGATTCTTGTGACTGACCCCTACGATATCCAGGGTTAGCCACTGTTAATTTTGTTGACGGTCAGTGGTCACCCTGACTTCCAATTTAGTACCAATCCCACCAAATTTGGAGGATTCTCCTAGTTGAACTATGAGCGTACCAGCATACACAATCCAAATGGTTGAATAGAAATTTTAGCAAATCTGTATTTTTTCCACATTTCCCTTGGCCGCAATTTACCACCAACAGTAGGGTTGACATCAGAATTCAAATAGACAGAAGCTCATAAAATTAACAATACCTCTGTGGTGCATTTTCAGTATGGAGAAGCTACCCAAAGCAAATTTCATAGTCCTCAAATTGATAGTAAATAAAGGAGCAAACAATATTTAATTTATAACTCATCTTCTCCCACGTTTAGCCATACGATTTACTATTGAAAAAGCTTAAGGTAAAAGAAGAAGATTGAATAGTGAAGCACCTGTAAACAATGTAATGTTCGTTGTCATAAGCCGAATCTTTTGCACCTGCAACAAAATCACTTAATCAAATTATTTTGACATTCTAAAAAGAGTGATATCTAGCCATGCACTTAAAAATAGTGATAATCATTATCTATCACCAACAGTCTGAACGAAAACATAAAATGTTTAATTAGCACCAGGGATGGACCCACATTATGGTGACTGGTGAGTACAGGTAGTTGCCTACATTACGCTTGCAAATCCTTGCTAATACCTATATAGAAACGATGATATAATATAAATACTGTATTGCATAATATGCTGATGCCTACGCTCAGCTTAGTTAGCTAGTGGAGTCAACGCTTTGTCCCATTTTTGGATCAGATTCAGGGATTGGGGCCAGCACAACTAACAAATTTTTTTTCTGGTTCTGAGGAAATGGATAAGAGAAATTTATTATTTTATTTATTTAAATCAGAATTTTAATTTTCTTTAAATAAAGAAACTTGCACTGTCCTCATTTTTGCCTTTTGCTTGTCTTGAAAACATTCATCTCTTCTTAATATACTATTACATCTAGAAAAAGGTTATGTGAAGCGGGCAACCAGCTACATAAGTTGTTTTCTTTG